>CM053791.1:508341249-509618749 GCA_028749045.1 Cupressus sempervirens
AATCTCACTAGGAATTAAATATTGCATTTAATCCTATTTGAGCACATGGCTCCTACAATTAACCCTCACCAAACCTCACTAGCCTACCTAACCCATCTTGCTAAACCTACCCACTTCCTAATCATCCTAGCTAATCACCTCTTGATCCTAAGTGTGTTCTCACACATGTGTGAGGAATCCTCACACATGTGTGAGAGATGTTCACACTTTCCTCACCCCTCATATCTTGCATGCCTCTTGCACACTTGTCCTCTTGCATGACAATCAAGTTGTCTCACACCTCATTGATCATGTCACTTTCAAATGTGTCTTACACATGTGTGAGGAAACATGATCTTACACACCTCTTACACCTATCATTGACATGTCACCATCAAAGGTTGATCACACATGTGTGAGCATCTTGCCCCCTTTGAATGGTCAAAACCCTAATCCATGTGGAGTCTACTTGTCCTCCACCTCATTGACACCTCATCAATCCTGAGGGATCCTAGCCCTCCATCTTGCATTCGATCTTAACCATCCATTGCATCCATTTTTCTATAAAAGGAGAGCCCTCTCCTCATTTCCACATCTACTATCTACCTTATTGTTATGTTGCTGGACTTGTGAGCAACCACATCCCAAGAGCAAGGAAATCATCTACACTTGATGGTTTCATGAAGTTTTCATAGTGCTATTTTGATGTCATTAATACTCTTGTTTGTTTCATGTTGTTCATTTACATGTCTTCTTTCGTATTTTGAGGTTTTGCATGATAATGTAGGAATATGCATTAGTTGCTTAGTGTTATTTCCTTAGTTACATTTTTATGCAACACATTTTTGGCACCCCCGGTGGGACCCACTTCACGGGGTCAAACTAATGATCTAATGTGTTTTTGAGTATTCAAGCTTGTAGGTCAAAAGCATGCATTTGGAGATCAAGTTTCATGAGGAGCCTCTAATCAAGTCAAGGAGCCCATCAGTGCATTTGGAGGACCCAAGGGAAGTTTTTTGACATAAAACACTATATATTTTACTTATTGCTCTATTTTTAAGTTGTGGAGGTATATACACATTGAATATACTCCTCATTATTAGGATTAAAAAATATATATACTCCCCTTTTTGTTAATACATAAATTGTTTGAAAAAAGAAAAAGAAAAAGAAAAAGAGTGGGGGTCATTTTATTTTAATGCATTTGTGCGTTTTTTATTTTTAAAAATCATTTAAAGTCATTTGCATTTTAAAAAAATCAAATATCAAATATCAAATTACAAAAAATATATATATAAATCAAAAAAAAAAAAAAAATAGAAGTTATCTTTTTAATAAAACAAGGGGATTTCTTTTTTTTAGGCAAAAAACATCAAAAAACAAAAAAAAATTTGCTTGACGTGCTCCTAACTGTCAAATTTTTGCTTGCAAGTCGCTGATGTCAGCACTGCATCAGCAGTCCACATGTCCCTCTAGACCATAAGGAGCAACCTTTGGTTTTTTGCTCATAACTTGAGCATACAAGCTCCATTTTTGAAAAATGAAATATCGCCGAAAAGCTGATTCTGAGCCCGTCATGATGATATTGGTTTCATAAAATTTTGATGTAGTTTAGGTCTTTATTTTCTCTGTCAAAGTCCAAACTTTGTGCTAACTTTTTCATTGCAGGGTTGTTTCACAGTTTTGATG
Source organism: Cupressus sempervirens (assembly GCA_028749045.1). Classification (NCBI taxonomy): domain Eukaryota; kingdom Viridiplantae; phylum Streptophyta; class Pinopsida; order Cupressales; family Cupressaceae; genus Cupressus; species Cupressus sempervirens. Next base: position 508,342,918 of record CM053791.1, read on the forward strand.
CACTAACTTATCTTTTTGCAGGGATATTTTCTCACTACTCATATTGCTTGCAAGTTTTTTCCTTAATTTTGTTTTGGAATGAACATGTATGCATAAACATTCGTCTTTGAATGCATGGTTAAACGCTAAAACAATCAAATTCAATCTTGAATGCCTTAAGGGAATGGACAGGTATGCTTAGTCTAACAAACATTTGGAATTGGTGCTTAAAACGAACTCACACAATCTTGAATGCCTTAAGGGAAATTGATTTCATTTTCAGCAATTTTGTTTATGTACATGCTCGATTTACTTTCTTGTTGATGAATTTGCATTTCATTTACGTTGGCGACATTTCAAATTGGAAAGAACATTGTATGTTATAAACACGTGTGTCTTCAAGTAGATTACATAACCTAAAGTTTCATTGGGAACGAACGCGTGTCTTTTTAAACCCCAAGGCCACTTACGTATTCTCTCCCCTCGTGCCTTTGGGTGATCTTGGGTGCACAAGAAATAAGTGGTCTTATTTTTGTTTTTTTAGGAGGCCTGCTTGGGGATTTCATCACCCCTTGGGATGACCTCAACTCCGACGTTCTGGCGGAGTATAAAAATTAGGAGGTGAATCAAAAGACACCTCTCTTGGAAGCATAATATTGTCACTCTTGGCTAAGCCCCAAAGAACTTTATACCTTTGGGAAGTGAAGGAGGAGATTTGGGTTACCATCTCCCCCCAGCTGTGTGGTAGTATTTTCTTTCATCTACATATTTGGGCCTCACGTACCTTGTGTATATTGAGGACACCCTCTAGTTGATCCTTGTACAGCCTAGTTGCAACCTTATAGGTTTGTTGGTGTGTTTGACGTTCTTGAGTGTTTGAAACACACTTGCCATGTATATATTTCATTGTATATATTTTGCATCTTAAAACATAAAAATCCAAAAACATCATAAAACATTAAAAAAAACCCATGAAAATCATAAAACTTCAAAAATCCAAAAAAAAGTCAAAAACAACAAAAACAAGTCTTGGTTTTAAGACCTCTTAGTCAAGCTATCCACATCACTTCCACGTCACTTCTTCTTTCCATCACATTCATCACCTTCATACATCTCTTGTCTTCATCATTCACAGCATTCCTCCACATTTTAATCATCTCCATTTGTCCACATCATTTCCTCATCATTCAATCTACTTCCTAACCTTCATCCTAGTCATGATTCATCATCATCCAGCTTCAATTTCCTCTGCCAATCTCATTATGCATTCATAATTCATCCTCCACATCATCATTCTTCTAATTCAACCCCTTGTCAAATTCATTCATTTCTAATCAATTTCTCATTTAATCCATTTACATATTCCTCCACAATCAATCTTCTTGATTTCATTCACATCTTCTTCTAATTCAATCTTTCACCAATCTTCTACTTTGGTCATAGGAGCATTGTCACAAACATTGGACTTTAATTCTAATACCAAATTCACCTATTTGCAATATCATAGGGTTTTTATCAAATCAAATCAAACCCTTATCCATATCACATCCAATCAAATCGAAATCAAATCAAATCAAATCAAATTCAATCACATCAATATCAAGTCACATCTAATTCGAATCAAATCAAAGTCCAACATTCACTCCTAGTCCCAAGTTCATATTTCCTTCATCATCAAATCTTTCATCATTCTTCTTCTAGCATCTATGGATTTGAATTTGCTTAATCAAATGGTTCACAATCTTCAAAGACAATATGGAGTTATACCTATTGTTCAACCTACATATCAAATCCATCCTCAACACTTCATATCCAACTCTCATCCATCTCATGTTCATTATTCTTCTACCTTTGACAAGGAAAATCCACCTCATTATCCTTCAACTCCATACAATTCCATTCCTAGCCCACACACTTCCTCAAACACAAATGACCTTGCTAAGGAAATGGAAAAATTGAAGAATTATCTTTTAGCAAGCCAATAACAAGAGGCCGCCTTCCATGCCATGTGTCCTCTTCCCCCATGTTTCGAAGATCATATTCCTCATGTCCCATCCATCTCCAACCCTCCATGTAATTCCCTCCCCATAGTTCAACTGTCACATGATCCTCATCCTCCAAAATCCACATCATCCCCACCTCGTAAGGGGTATTTCTCATCATTCTTGGCTAAGTGTAAAATACAAAATGAAGAGAGCCAATCACCCACGGTGATACCCCTAATTCCATCTCATGACCTTCATCCAAAGCATGACATTATAGATGCCGCTTCTCCTCTAGATCCAAGCATTTTTCCATCCCATCCTTCCCTTATCCCTCAAGATCCGTTTATCCCCCCTAGTCCATCTCATGATTCCCTTCCTAATCAAGATCAAGATATTCCATGTTCCACCAATTCCATTTCATCTCAAGCATTAGCCTCCATAGATCCTCCACTTCATGAAGAAGTTCCTTCCACTCCGCCCACTCATATTCCTCCATGTCAAGATCAAATCACTCCATCTCATGGTTCCATTCCTTCCACTCCATCTCATGATTTTAGTCCATCTCACGATCCATGCATTCCACTTCATGATCCTCTTCTAAGTCAAGATCAAAGCACCCCTTCATTTCCCTTTCATGATCCCACCCCATCTCAAGATACCATTAGCCCTGATAATCTACCTGGACTCGCATCTTGTGTTGAAAATGCTAAGTATCCCATTAATGAAACAATTTTTCAAGATGTTGGTATGCCTTCCACTCCTTCCAAATCCAAAATTCCTCTATCCAAACCTAAAGCTTCCCATCATTCATCCTCCAAGTCCATTTTAGGTCCTTATCTTCCATCCATTCTAGGTCCCTATGTTCCAAAGCCAAACCCTTCATCCCTTCCATCCATTTTGGGTCCTTACATACATCCATCCACTGTATCCATGTTTTCCCCTTCATCCACTCATGCTCCTCAAGATCAAAAAAGGCACACATCCTTGACTTCCTTCCAATGTTCACCATCCATCTGCTCTCCTTCATGCACCCCTACCATAGCCAATGGAAGCAAATTGGATGCTAAAGAAAAAGTGAATAAAGCTAAAAATCCACAAAAATACAAGGATCAACATGTCCCCTCTAAAAGACATGTCCAAGAAAAGAAAAATCTGATCCAAAGCAAAATCAAAAAGCCACAAAGGTTGAAAATAAAAAATGCAAAAATTTTGTGGATACCAAAGCTACTTAATGTAGCAATGAATCTCAAAGAAAGATTCAAAATGACATCCAATTTTGCTACTCCAAAGGCTTCCCCCTTGCATCAATCCACCATCCTAAATCCATTGTCTCCTTCATCTATTTTGGGTCCCTTTATCCCAAAATTCAAACTTTCTCTTACCTATCCCACACAATTTCCTCCTTTCCATCACCCTTCAAGGTGTGTGTCGATGATGATCTTTTCCCCTCCTTCATCCACTCATTCACAAGCCTTTTGACCTAGCATCCATCCACCATTTCTACCTCTCACCCACTCCACCCCCTTAATCCAACCTTTTTCATAAGCCATTTTCCTCCATTGACTACCCTATCAACATCTGTGAGAACATAATACAAATTCCTTGAAAATAAAAAAGAAAAAAGGAAAAATATATCAAGGGATACCATCCACGTATATAGATGCTTGAGTCCTCCCTTCATTCTCCTATCATGTATCCCTCCATTCACTTTTCCTTGTCCACTTGCACTCTACACTGGGGGCAAGCACCATCCATACCACTCTTCCTTGCATATCTTCCATACTTCCATCTACCATTCATTATCCTTTTCCATCTTTGATCTTGACTTTCATTTTCCTTTCATCCATCCATATGTGATTTCCATATCCCTTTCTCCTTATCCATAAATTATCCTACATATTTCCATCCACTTTCACATCTTTGATTTTGACATATTCTCCATATCTCGCATTCCATAGTCCTTGTCATGTGCATCACTTTTCCATCCATAATCCTACATGCTTCCATTTTTATTTTATTTTTCATTTGTCCTTGATCTTGGTTATCCCCTCCATTTCATTAACTTCATATCACACTTTTTATCCATACCCTTCATATCATTATTCCTATTTCATACCTTCCCTCACATTTCCCATATTCATTCCACTTTCATCCCATGCTCGTGATCACTATTAGAGGCACAACAACAATAAATGTTTATACATGCTTTGGAAGAACACATGCCTTCTCTTCCTCCATATGCTCACCTTCATTCCATCTTTCCATTTTCACACATCCTTTCCCACCATATTCCTATCCTTGGTATGGGGCATTTGGACTCCTTCGAAACATGGTCCTTGGTTTCGCACTTTCCAACACCATATCATTTGGCCCCTCATAGCCTTTCACTATTCCTATCATCCACCACCTCACGTGGCTTTTCCCCCATTTACCATACCTTGACCCTCCCTTGTCATTGGTTCCATTCTATTCATTCTATCTCACATTCATTTGATCACTTCATTTCTATCCATTCTATCTCACATTCAGTTCTAATTCTTCCACTTCAATCAAATTCATTTATCTTCTAATTCAATCAATTTTCAATTCTTCTAATTCTTTAAAATCAAATCTATTCTACTCTCATCACTCTTCATCTCATCAATATCTATTCTTCCAATCTCATCCACGTTCATTCTTCTATCCATCAAAAAATCAAAAAATCAAAAAAATCTCAACTATGCAATCAATACTAATTCAATCAATCTAATCTTGCAATCTTGAACATCAATCCTTAATCAATTCATCAATTTTACCTGATCAGCTGATAATCCATTTATTATATTCAAAAATCATTAGCATGGGATGAATCCTTCCCATTCCTTGGATGTGCATTACGCTTAGCATTAGCTTTGCCATCCTTACTCAATCATCATCAATCAGTCCATTCATGGGTTTTCAACTTGACTAGGGGCAAAATGGTGGTTTTCTTTTGGTCTTTTGTGCATGGTTGCTTGATTACTTATATGCATTAGCATTTTTTGCATGTATCATGGTCTTTGCATCCTATTGTCCCAGGAATCATGGTCTTCCATATCATGGTTTCATAAGGCATATGGTTGTATTAGACCCCTTTTTTCACGTACTTGACACATGGTCATCTTGGTTCCTCATACCTTGGTGCATAGTGTTAAATACAATATCAAACTTAGGTTGTTCACACCATTGCAGCATAACTTTTTCTCTCTTCCTTTCCATTTTGAGAGAACATCCGTGCTTTCCTAACCCGCATGTCCTCTCGAGGGGGCATACCCTTCCACCCTCGTCATCCTTCCTCATCCTTCCATGACTATGGCACCATGCTACTAGTCTTATCCTTCTAGCCACTATATTTTATTCTTCTTTGATATAACATTACTAATGCTATATCAAAGAGGGGCAAAATGTAGACACCTAAATTTGTCCAAAACCCGTTCCTAGCCAATTAAATAAATATTCATTATTTATTTAATTCCCCTACCTTTAATTAAATAAATTTGCATTTATTTAATTACATTTTCCTTACCTTGATTTAAATAAACTAAGGTTTATTTAAATCTTAACCTATTCCCACTTGCATCTAACCCCTTTCACTTTAATTAAGTATGTCATTTACTTAATTAATTCCCTCCTAATCCCACTAGGAATTAAATATTGCATTTAATCCTATTTGAGCACATGGCTCCTACATTTAACCCTCACCTAACCTCACTAGCCTACCTAACCCATCTTGCTAAACCTATCCACTTCCTAATCATGCTTTCTTTTCCTAATCATCCTAGCTAATCACCTCTTGATCCTAAGTGTGTTCTCACACATGTGTGAGGAATCCTCACACATGTGTGAGAGATGTTCACACTTTCCTCACCCCTCATATCTTGCATGCCTCTTGCACACTTGTCCTCTTGCATGACAATCAAGTTGTCTCACACATGTGTGAGAAGCCATGCTTCTCACACCTCATTGATCATGTCACTTTCAAATGTGTCTCACACGTGTGAGGAAACATGATCTTACACACCTCTTACACTTGTCATTGACATGTCACCACCAAAGGTTGCTCACACATGTGTGAGCATCTTGCCCCCTTTGAATGGTCAAAACCCTAATCCATGTGGAGTCTACTTGTCCTCCACCTCATTGACACCTCATCAATCCTGAGGGATCCTAGCCCTCCATCTTGCATTCGATCTTAACCGTCCATTACATCCCTTTTTCTATAAAAGGAGAGCCCTCTCCTCATTTCCACATCTACTATCTACCTTATTGTTATGTTGTTGGACTTGTGAGCAACCACATCCCATGAGCAAGGAAATCATCTACACTTGATGGTTTCATGAGGTTTGCATAGTGCTATTTTGATGTCATTAATACTCTTTTTTGTTTCATGTTGTTCATTTACATGTCTTCTTTTGTATTTTGAGGTTTTGCATGATAATGTAGGAATATGCATTAGTTGCTTAGTGTTATTTCCTTAGTTATATTTTTATGCAACACAAATATGACATGTTAAAATTGGTATTGAACATACTTCTAATGGTCTAATTTTGCACTTTTTGATGACTTCTCTGATTGGACATCTTGTATATTTGTAGCAGCTATATTTTGATATTCATCTAGTTTGTCATTCTTGTACACTTCTTTTTTGAAATGGGAAAATTCCTATCATAGAAAGTGGAAAGGACAATATCTGTAAGCTAATTGTGAGATGGCCTCAATGTTGGTGAAGTTTGACTAATGGCAATTTAGAATTGTGGTCGACTCCATGGAGAGATCATCAAGGGCTTTCTATATTAGTAACATACTCCTCCCCTCTTCTTAAAGAAAATGAGATTGAAAATAAATTTATATTATTGCTCCAGTAGGTTATAGTTGATTAAGTCCACTACATAGATGCCAAGGGTTTGAAATGTTGGCATTCATGTTAATTTAGAGTTTTAAAACTTTTATTGGCGCATAAGAGTTAAGACATGAACATTGTTTGGTAGACTATATTTGGACAAAAAACTCTCGGCACAACAAGTTGAAGTGAAGGATACCAATCCCAATTTTATATTAAGGGTGAAGGAAATGAATTTGAGAAAGTTAATGCATCAGCATTTGATACTATATATAGAATCATCCACAAATGGGAGGGTTTCCCTAAGGCATAAGGTAACCATCTTGCAATCAACTACAGAGGAAGTAATAAATGTTTACCCTGAAGGAAGCAATGGTGTCACAAAGGAAATCTCTAGTGCAAGTTGTGCAAGTAGTTGTAACCAATGATCAATCTTATGCACAAATTAAAGCAAAATCTGGCAAAATTCACAAATCTTAAGATAAAAAAGACCAAGACTCAAGCCACTATCTATCTAAGTTAAGCACAAAACAAATTCACACAGAATCATCAGTCATCTAAGCCTCCATATTTTTTTCAAAATACTTGCCAAAATGTAGAGACAAATTCTTAAATAAAGGGCTAATACACCATAAAATCCCTTATCGTGGATGTTGCTCTCAATTTATGTCTCAACTTACAAACCTTGCTATTTAGGCTGTCATAACTAGGGCTTCCTCAATCTATGCCTTCCCCCAATCAATTCCCAATCAATGATTGTTTAAACAAGAAGGTATCAACTCACCTATTCATCGGTTGCAACATGAAGCTAGGAAAGTTCATGTATGCTCGAATGATGACCGACAGTTCTAGTTTAGGGCTGTTGTAGATGGGTTTCCAAATGCTCCAATGAAATGCTCCAAGGATGAAGAATGCTGGAAATCCTCAATTATCCGTGGAATGATGCTCGACTGGTATGGTGCTCAAGTGAAGTGAAATGCTCAGCTAACTTGTCACTCAAGTGAAATGATCCAATGAAATGTTGTTTTTTTTTTTGTCTTTATGTTTCCGTGTTGGTTGCAATTGAGACCAACACAAAATAGAAAGCATTGGACACAATTGTGACCAACATGGACTTGTATTATTAAAAAAAAAAAATTTCCTTTATAATGATGACCCACCAAGCCATTTAAATTTTTTGGTCAAAATTTAGGGTTAAATGTACTAGTGTATAAATATCTCCAATGTTGGAGGTATGTAGCAAAAGGCTCACCTTGTTTTTGTTTAATGTTGCACATGTCTAGCATAGTGATAAGATGTTGAATATTGTATGAATATTATTGAATGAATCATTGTGCAAGCTCATTGAATGACTTGAGGGGAGGTGACAATTTAGTGAACCATTCCATAGCTTGGCCCCTTAAGCTCCTAGGAAACAACCTCATGAGGTAAGTGTCTTCGTGCATAAATTCCATGATAAGAGCATAGAAGTGTCTTATATGATCATGAGGATTGCCATTTCCATCATATTTGTCATATTTAGGAACCTCTATATCCTTAGGAAATGAGATCATGTATAGACTTCTATCAAATGGAAGAGCACATATAGATTCAACAAAAGAAGTCTTAGGTTGTTCTTTAGATACTTGTAATTGTGCAAGTTGATTTTTGTGCTCTTGCATTTATTCTATCAAGATTTCAGCCTCAGTAGGTTCTCATTTTTGGATGATTCTTTGTACATCAAAGCCATGAGGGATTTTCCATCCCTTAGCTATCATATATTGAAAATATTGGTCATTCTTTTGTTCTAAGGCTTTTAACATCAGCCTTTGGACAACCTCATGTTGTTGAAATCTCATTAGATCTTTGTTAGTGAGTTCATCATTGACCTCACTTTCATGATGTGACTGTGAGTGTCTAGGTGGTGATGGACATGTTCCTACATTTATTCTAGGAGATCTAGGCGGCATGTTGTTTCCATCATTGCCACCAAGAGGAATGTTATCAAAAGAATTGCTATATTAACCATGTGCATGTCTATGTTTAGCATTGCATGCGTGAGCATCAACCTCAGCATGATGATAGGATCTCTCCCTAGTGGCCATGTGCATAGCCTCTTGTAGTCATTCTTTTTCTTGGAACGCTTGTTCTTCTCGGTGGTGTTTCATCTCCTCAAGATGCATGGTGAGTGACACATTGTCTTTGGCCCAAGGTGTATCAAAAGGGTTCTTAAAGCTATAGAGTTGATTGTGCCAAGTGTTAGCCTATTCTAGCTTATCAGAGAAGGGTTCCTCCTCACAATGTTGTCTTTGAGGATGCCTAGTTGGAGTTACCAATTGTTCAAAGGTGAATGAAGGATGAATTCCTTGATTGACTTGGAACCTAGTTGCTACCAACATGTAAGGATATGTCTTAGTCTAATAGGATGAAATAAAGTTTTTCAGATTTAGAATTTGTATGGTCAAGAACGATCACTTTTCAAAGATAGAATAAGCAAGTGGCTCATCAAAAGTGCTCAAGAACTTAAAATACTAATGACTCGAGACAAGAAGTTGAGCAAGAATCTCAATAGCAAATAGCTAGAATAATGAGGTAACCAGATTTCAAAAGTGATATTTTTAGCACACATCTAACAAACTAGACCTATCTTTTTCAACTTAAAATAGTACCTAACATGGATATTTTGGACCAAACTCAAGTAGGATGAAGAGATGACACCCCTAAATCAGTGACACAATTCTGACTCAGTTTTGGAAGCAACAAAACCTGAGTGATATTTCCTTAAAAACTAGGTGATATAAGATCAGCAATAACTATCATACGATAGGCTTTTCTATAGAAGTGAGATATTTTTTGTTCATGTGATAGTTTTTAGGAAGCAGTGCAATAGACTTGACAAGCAGTGTGTGATAGACTTGACAATAGGTATGTGATACTTTAGCAGGTGCAAAATATTGCATGATATTTATTAGAAGGTCTTCTTATGAAGGATTAGTAAACTATGAAAAATGAAACTTGAAGCTTGAAAATCCTATGTTTGAGTTTGGTTTCTTGAACTTTTCAGACCAGACTGTAGTGTTAATAGTATAGGACTTCAATTTGTAGCATAAAACATCATGGTTTGAAAATAGTAAGGGAAATGTACATGTCTCAAATAGTTGGACAAGGGACAAAGAAACCTTGCCAACACAACCAATTGGGATATAAAAAAAGAAAAATCCTACAAATTTTAATGACATGTTTGATGTTCATGAATATTTACACAAGTCTTTTCACATTCGAAGACATATTCCAAGCAATACTACCTAAGGTAATGATTCATAACTCAACACTTTGGCCCACACTTGATGCCCCTTCACCTCACACCAAGTGGTTTCCCATGAGAGATATTGGCTTTTTCATGGATATTTCATTGGCACAACCAAGGGGACACAAATGGTGAGTGTAAAATATTGGGGTGATCCAGGTGGTATGCTAGGATCGATCCTTGCACCAAGATGTTCAGTGAAAAAATAAGTTTGCTTCAATCCTATGGTTTTTAGAAAGGGATTCCATTCATAGCACTCCCCTTTATCCCAATATGAGACACTTTACCTAGTGACAACTAATGGACCTTGCGGCCACAAGAGTACCTTAAGAATTATTGCCTAGCATTTTCTTCATGGTCCCAATCCCACAAGTACTCACACTAAGCAAAGACAAGTACTATATCTACCAAGGTTTTGTGTCCTTGAATTTATAGTGGGTAAGAATAGCCAGGTTCACTTGTCCCCACTTGGGTCATTCCTCTTGACCACTCAAGAGCAGGCCCACTACAAGATTATAGACTACACAAAATGGATCCACTTTCAGAGGTCAATATTTCTGAATCACAACAAGGGTGAAGAGAATACTCTCATATTCCAATTGTTTCCTTGAAACACACCAAGAAGCTCAATTATGCCACTTACTTTTGAAATCTAAAGGTGGGTCAAGATTTTTGATTCACCCCAAGGGTGAAGTGCATACTTTCCTACCACCAAAAGACCCTACTTGCAAGTTTTATGTGCATACAAAAAATGAACAATAGAATATTGCCACACATGAAATGAAATAAATACAAGAAAACTTGTTTGTTTTTTTTTTATGCTTTTAGGCAGCCCTACAAACAAGTATTAGTAGCCTCTTAGCATAAGACCTTTTACATGCATTCTTTTATAGCAATTTTGCAAGCATTTTTAGAGAAAGCCTACAAACAAATCATTAGTCTAATAAAGGGTTAGTCCAAAATAAGATAAAACCCTCCAATAAGGCTCTATTAAATAGTGAATAAACCTAAGAAACCCCAAAAATAGAATGCCAAAGACTGAAATCAATCAAATAACTCAAATAGAAAGTAGTTCCAGGTAGGGCAATATTTGTTTATTGACAGATTATCGTAAAATACTTTTTAGTATACAAAGATGATACTTCTTCTCTGTGTGATATTTCTTAACATAACCATGTGATAGAACTTGCTATACTGGTGTGATAGAATCTTGTATAGGCATGTGATACTTTAACTAATAAAGTATCACACTACAATAATAAGAAATTTTGTACAATACTTTTAATGTATCGAATGATAATTTTGACTATAGAGAAAAAAAAGTGCAGAAACAACAAGCAAAAATGCAAGACAAAATGCAGATAAAGAGGTAAAACCAAGACATCCTGCCCTACGGTGGGTGCCAAAAATGTACAATAGAAATGTAAACTTCTCTAAACCCTTCTATCCAAGGTATTCGATGAGTTAGAAAGCTTGGATGGCAACTTAGAGCTCCCTAGTCATGGAGTGCAAAGGTGTTTGCATTAGTATAGAAAGCGCTCTCAGCTGAGCCTTAGAGATGTGACCCTTGCTAGTAAACCATGAAACAAGAGATTCTTTAGACAAGAGTAAGAATTATAGTGTCAAAAAAATCTTGAGTATGCAATGCAAGAATAAACTATTCTAGAATGGAATTCAGGAATGCATCTAAGCTAAGTATATGAAAGTATTACAAACCATGCTAATTAACCTAAGTGATATATGCTATTGTAAAAGAAACTAAGCTACTTGAAAATGAACTATGCTAACATGAATATGCAAAGAATAAGAAAAAAATCAAGAAGTTCTCCACAAATGCTCCAAGAACCTATAAGTAAACTTGCAACATAGCATTAGCTCAAAAACAAGATCCTTAGAGAAAGAGAGAGCTCTCCCTTTTAAAGATGTACAAACAGTTGAGATCAAGATCAAGAAGTGGGTGATCAAGGGTGGGAATTGACTTTTAGCATGATCCATGTGCAAGATCATGTCAACCAATGAGAAAGAGTTTAATTTTCATGTGAGACAAAGTCTTTTCTTTTAATTTGTAAATAGGAAAAAGAATTTATGCATGTACATTAGATTGGGTTAGAAGATTGGGATCTTTTATTTAATTAAAAGGGGACATAATATTTTAATAGAATAGGGATTTAAGATATTATAGTCAAACTATAGGTTAAAATCAAATAAATTGATATTTAGCAATTTGGCCTAGATAAATGATAAAATAATTTAGCCAAAATGTTCAGAAGGGGGCTAATAGTCTAGATGACCATTTTTAGGTGATTACACTATCATAAAAAAAGTTTAAGACTTTATTGCTAGGGGCATCTTAGTATCATCAAACTATATCAAGTTGAGATTATTTGATCTTCTACATGAGTTATTTCATTGCATCACATCAAATTTCTTAGGGTAGTTACTCAATCTAAATAGTAGCATATCAATCTCATAACACCATATTAGCATGATCATGTAAAAAGCAACCAAGACCAGTCCTAATGTTTAGTTTCATTTTGCATCAGATTGTGCATTCAAGATCTTCTTCATTGATTCTAGTTAAATCAAGTTTAGAATTAATGTAATTGATCTACATTTGATCAAGTTTGGAATCACTTTCTTATTGAGTTCACTAATCTTTGATTTTATCAAGTTTGGAGTTACTATCTTTCAAACCAATCTCACTTTGCCTTGTTTGATCACGTTTGGATTCAATTTCCTCCAAGGACAATCTGTCACTTCAAAAGTGTTGTTTGAAATCAACACATTCTTTGACTTAATGAGATACTCACACAATGACTCAAAGAGGGGAAAATGTAATCACATAATTATTGTCTAGTAAACTATATGTCCTTGTTTTGAAATAATTAAATTGAATTAATGTTAGATCTTATTACACATAAAATCCAATTTTTCATAATTAAATCATCCAATCTTAAATTTTGATCACTCGAATCTATGTCTCATTTAATTAAAAGAACATTTTTCTATTAATTGAATAAATAAATGCCCCATTTAATGTATACACTTAAAGAAAAGTTATAAATACAAAACTAAAGGAAATTAACTCAACTCAAACTACACACTCTTTTGGAAACTTCTAAAACCAAGAGCACACAGATCAAGAATGGAAGCATCTCCATTGTTTCTCATATTTCTATCTCAATCATTCATCTAACTTTTTGAAGTCTATATATTGAGGCCTCCACCTTAGTTCAAATAATCTTAGGTTTTTCTTATTGGTATATTATTTTATTGAGATTTGAATTTCTTTAGTATTCTATTTTCTTAAATCATCTATCTTATCTTTGAATTTTTATTTGCATGTTAGATTAAATAACATTGATTAATCTTTAAATGGTTGTAATCAATCTATTTCCATTCTTGCATCATAAGATTCTTGAGATTTTACATGCTCATTGCATTACCTCTCTTTGAATCTTCCATTTCCTAGTGCACCTTGAGTTGAACATAAAGGAAATCATAGTATTGTCAGTTACTGAAAAATAATTAGTTATTTACAAGGAAGAGTTGGCTGGTCATTGCTATAATTACACAACATATGCCCCATTTCCTAACAGAAATGGGGACCCCCTACTTTATTTTGGGCTTTTGAGACCCTAGTCCAAGGTCTGAGCCATTTTTGAGGACTTACCTTACCCCATAGTTCGCGTCCAGGTCTTGTCTAGGAAGCTCAGAGGTTAGAAAGTCGAGAAGATTCAAGAGAACCAGTTAAAATTTGGAATTATGGCACACTAGGTGCACCTGGTTAGGTGCGCTAGTGCACCCAAAATGATGAAGAGTTTTGCATTATATATGCATAGTTGCAAAAATGCATAGTTGCGCCAAGCCCCTCAAGTCTGTATAATTGAAGGGGGGTCCCCATAGCCCCTTACCTTGCATTTTTCTTTCATGTCACAATCACCTTTCCTCTTGATCACACCTTTGTGTTTCACCAGCTCCACTCGACCACATCTCCATTTGTTACATTCACCTCCGTCGAGTCCTCAAACACCGCATCTATGCAGCTAAGTAGGTGTGCCCTCTATCTTGCCCCCACTCCATGTACACAAGAAAAAAACCAAGTTACGTTGGTGTGCACTAGCACACCTAACTTGGTGCACTAGTGCACACCAAATCTTTGTAAAACTCACCCCTAAGATAAGCTTAAAGTGAAACAAGTCGGGTGCACACTAGTGCACCTAACTTGGTGCACTAGTTTGCACCCAAATTCATTTTGAAAAAGATTTAAAAACTTAATAAAACTTGTGAGGACCCCTAGAGATGGGTACACACTAGTGTACTTTCTTGATCGCAATGATGTGCGCCACAAAATGTTAAACAAAATGCAAAACTAAAAAAAACATACCGACTTTGCAATTTAAGTGCACACTAGCGCACCTAAATTGGTACACTAGTGTGCACATACATTTCAAAAGGAAACTTTAAAACCACTATAGATGTGTGCCAGGTGCGCTAATTGTGGTATTCTAGGGGTTAAACAAGTTTTAGGTATTTTCAGAGCATCTAATTGTTTGAACTTTTTTCATGTTAGTTTTAGGTCTTAATTAATTCATTTTTTCTCCAATTTTGAACAAATGAGTTCCCTTTTTGTGAAAATATAATGGCATCTTCATTAGGAGAGAAAATGGCACCAAAACCCATCATCTTCAAGTTCCAAGGTGTTCCTCCTACAAAATCAAGGTTTCATGATGATTACTTTGAAATCAGAGATACAGAGTTAGGACATACATATTTGGGACAATTCTTGAAGATATGTAACATACCCACTGAGAGATCTACTATGGTTTCTACTTTGATTAGTTCAGGTTTAGTGAATGCAGCATCTCACCTAGTGTCAATGCAATCTTTAGAGCTTGTTATGACACTTGCACAACATTTTGTCCCAGAGGAAAGGGTGGTGAAGAGTGTTACAGGAGAGATTGGCCTCGATCTATGACCCAACAACATTGAGAGAGTATTCCATCTCCCAAGGGTGGATCAATTTATTAGGTTAACCTATGAGGCAGTGGAAAGGTTGTATAGAGAGCACTTAAAAGAGGCTTTTAAGATCATCTAATCCTTGTATCTTATAGAGAAGACTCCTCTAGGAAAGATAACTGGTAAAGTGGATATGACAAGGAGATATATGAAGGAAGATATTGGGTACTCGATCATACTTTTGAGGAGAGTAATGGGTCCGCTGGTACCCAGACACCTAAATATCTTTATGGTACATTTTATCGAGACTATTAAGATGGCAAAGATTCCACTTGACTGGGCCACCACCTTGAGTGAAAACTTGTGTGAACAGTTGGAGGTAGTTAAGGACAAAAGGAAGTTCTATATGACATCCTACCTGGTGTATTTATTAGCTATAAGGGAAACTAACTACCTAGGGCTATACAAGAGAGGTAGCATGCAGGATCCCAATGCTTGGCCATATATTGGATATCCACAATTGGTGAAGAAGAGACTCTCGGGGTAGAGCAAAAAATACAAAATTTTCAAGGATGCCTTTGTATTCACCATAATTAGATTCATAGAAGGAGATTCTGCGAAGAGGTTATCAAATGATGTAGTGGCATAAGTAATAGCACTTGGTGCCTATTACATTCAATATAGAACATTCACATTTCTAAGGGTAGTTGGTGCCATCATCAATCTGAAGAAGCTCCCAAGATATCCTAGTGATAGACTTGTTCTTTTGGAGATTGCTCAACAAGTTGAGTCTACATATGACAGAGTTAGGAAACAATGTAGACCATGGTTGACATGGCCTCTAATCATAGGATCTTTTCAAGTAAAGTGAAAGTAGGATATTCCTTCTTTTGAGTATAAATGGGATCAATATCCCATAAAAGAGTACAATTCTCTGAGGTTGTGCTTTGATAATATCAGGAGAGTCCACTATCTGGCAGGCAAGGAATTCCAACATGAAGAAGCCATTGAAGACCATTGGATGAATGCGACAAATGACTACGATGTCCATATCAGGGATTACTGTAGGATGACTTTGTATTTGGTAGAAAAGGCTCTAAAGGTAAAGATTCCATTGCAAATATTGCAATAAGACTTAGAGGAGCTACTCGACCCTTTGTTCAACGAAGATAAAATTGGGAAACAACCCATTATGAATGTAGAGGTTGATAGGGAAGAGAATGATGATATTAATCATCAGGTGAGGTATGTCATCAAAATGATGCAAGATTAGATCAGGAAACCATTAAAATTGATCCAATACCTGAGGTAGTGGTTTTTCATGCGTTGGCCTACCTAGCCAAAGGTAGAGGGAAGAAAGTTACCATCCCTACCTTTGCAGCTCAGTCACCAATAAGGCCCAAAATAGTATACCAAATTGACCACTCGGTTGGATACTATCCTCATTAGGAGAAAAGGGGAAAGGGAAATAAAAAGAGGAAATCTCCACATAGAGCAAAGCCAGAGCAAGGTGAAATCCTGGCACCCCCACAGCAAGAGGAAGCAAATGTACAAGGAGTCAAGGATATTGGCACACCACAAGTTTAGGAAGACCCACTATTGCTGCCAGTCACTACACCCAGCCAAAAAGAGACATAAATTGAAGCACAAGAGGTCTCTCCACCTTGGAAAACATAACATGCATCCCCTTCTACACCTAAAAAATAAAGAAAGATCAAGACTCTAGTTAAGAAAAGGCAAATGGTGATTAGGAGAGTAGTGCCTTTCCCATCTATCCTAGAACCCATTCCTGAAGGAGAAGAGGAAGATGAGGAGGAGGATGTGCTATTGAAAAGAAGAACCCAACTAATCAATAAGAAAAAAGGAGAAGTTCTACTGCAATGTCGCCATCAATCCCAAAAGAACCTTTGCAAATAACTACCTCAGAGGATGAAATGTAGCAGTGGATTGATGAGTAGGATGTAGAGGGCACTAACATATTCAAGATGTCAAGTTTTCATTTCATCCCCATAGGGATGGAGTTGGTGGGGGATAAGATCTAGGATACCCTGACAAATGAGCCCCAGTAGGAAGACTGGTCACAAATGCCACTAGAACCATAGGGTCCAAAAATAAATCCTTCATCCCCATTGTAGGTCACACCTGTTGACAAAGGCTCTACTACTAACCTACCTCCAAGTGCTAAAGAAGAACAATTTCAAAAGGAGTAGGAGGAAGAATCACATCAAATATCAACCAATGAAGTGTTTGGGGAAAGGCAAATGGTTCAATATCCTTAGCAAGCTCCTCAAGACATCGAGGTAAAAACTATGGGCTCCACTAAGAATAAAACTATAGAGGAAGAGCCATCATAGAAGAAGAAAACTCTAGAAAGGAGTGATAAGGGAAAAGGGGTGGCAAAATAAACTCATTCATCCTTAAGAGGCAAGCCTTCAATGGAATGAGTCCCAAGGTGGTTACCCATGGAAATGATTAGAAGTAAAAGGCCACAATTCAATATCGATGAAGAGGATATGATTGAGTTGATTGAGGTTTTGAGGAAACCTGAGTCCCCTTCAAGAGAAGCAAGAGCATTGGCATTTATCAACAGTGACTAAAATCAAGATTTATTTGCACAAGTGGATATCCCTCCTCCTAATTCGAAAATGGAAGATTTGGGTCCCCAAGATTATCAAATTAGAGAGCTTATGCTCGAGAGGCCCACACTAGATATAGCCAAGTTGATGGTCATGATGAGGATGAAGGAGGTGTTTAGAAGTTTGGAGCAAGAGGGGACAGAACTAATGACACTTTGTAGGAAAAATGAAATCCTGAAAGGATATTTAGCCAAAGTTGTCAATCCTTTGGATCCTAAACACCCAAAAGGATACTCTAACTATAGCACTTGAAGGGAGAGATAAGAGAGGAGTGTGTTTGGATCCATTTTTGAATGCCTATCAGCAATGGCAAGAAAATTTTGAGGAAAAGGGTGAGCTTATCATCCAAGGAAACCTGAAGCCACTACATGTTATGCAAGAAAATGTAGAAAAAACAGTAGCAATTTTGAAGTAGGATTTCAGTATAATGGATGAAGTAAAGATTTATAGATATTATAGGCCATAAAGGGATAGAGATATAAAATACTTCTATTGTTTAGTGTGGAGCCTGATCAGTCCCCAAGTGGGAGATTGTTAGATTGTGGTGACTGATCAAGAAAGTACTGTACATACTTCATAATTCTTTGAGGTTTGGGGCATCGCCTCGAAAAAAATAAAAATTGGGCCCTATTTTATCAAGATTTTGGGCCAACATGTAATTATTAATTATAACCCTAAAGTGGTTAAAATACTTGTATAAAAGGGCTTAGGGTTAGGGATTTTTTTATAAGTGTGTGATGCAAAATTGTTTCTTGCAGCAGTATTGAGCTGTAAGGGATTACATATTATAATCAGGTTGTAATCACTAGATCATAAAAATATTGGACTTTCTATTTGGTAGACATAGCCCAGGGATTGGGTGAACCACATTAAATCTTGGTGCCTTGTGTTATTTTCTATGTGATCTATTATTTTCTATTATTGGTTATATTTGCATGTAATTGTTATTTATGTCTATGGTTTAATCCTAACAAGTGGTATCAGAGCCTAGTTGTTTTTTAGTTACCCTCTACAGGAAAGTCTCACAATTGAGTGGGAGCAATGGGAGATGAGGGTAAGCTTAGGGTTGATAGGTTTAATGGGTAGAACTTCTAGTTATGGAAGATGCAAATGGAAGGCTATCTATATCAGAAGGATTTATGGAAGCCGTTGGAAGGAAAAGCCAAGAATCAGAGATCTATGTCAAATGATGAATGGGATCTTTTGGATAGAAATGCGCTTGGAAGCATTTGATTATGCCTGGCACCATCAGTGGCATTTAATATTACAAAAGAAAAGATGACAGAAGAATTGATGAAAACCCTAATGACACTATATAAAAAGCCCTCTGCTTCAAACAAGGTATTTCTCATGTAGCATTTATTTAATATGAAAATGGTAGAAGGTAGATCTATTATAGATCATTTAAATGAGTTTAATACTATTACTAGTCAATTATCTTCTGTGGGTATCAATTTTGAAGAAGAAATTAGGGCTCTCTTGATTTTGTGTTCTTTTCCTGAAAGCTAGAATGGCTTGGTAATGGTTGTGAGTAATTCTATTCCTAGATCTAGTACCCTAAAATATGATGATGTGATCAGTGTTATTTTGAGTGAGGAAACTCATAGGAAAACCTCAAGTGGATCTACATCAAGAAGTTCTTTGAATGCATAAAGCAGGGGCAGAATGACTGAGAGAGGAAGTAATTCTAGAAATTATGGAAAATCAAGAGGAAAGTCAAAGGGGAGGAGGTCTCAATCAAGAGGATAGAATGATTTTTAGTACTATGGGAAACCAGGGCACAAAAAGAAAGATTGCTGGAAAACAAAAGAGAGTGAGTCTTGCAAAGAGTGGGAAGGAAAATAAAAGGGAGAAATTAGAGCTTGTGCATATCGATGTATGGGGAGCAGCTCAGGTATCTTCCCTTGGTGGCTCTCATTACTATGTTACATTTATTGATGACGCAACTAGAAAAGCATGGATTTATTTAATTAGATAGAAATATGATGTATTTCAAGCTTTTAAGAAATGGAAATGCTTGGTTGAAAATGATATTGGTAAAAAATTAAAATGTCTCAGATTTGATAATGGTGGTGAGTATTGTAGTCATGAGTTTGAAGATTATTTCTCCACTAATGGTATTTGTAGATAGAAAACTGTTTCAAGGACTCCACAGGAAAATGGAGTGGTTGAATGCATGAACAGGACTATAATGGAGCATGCTAGGAACATGAGGTTGCATGTTGGGTTGCCCTTACACATGTGGGAAAAGGCTGTCAATACTACTGTATATTTGATTAATAGAGGTCCCTCTACTCCTTTGGGTTGTGGTATTCCAAAGGAGGCATGGACTGGTAAGAAGGTGAGTTCTAAAATGACTTCTATCTATACTATTTTAAGTCTAGTGGCTACTGAAGACTTGCATTTAGAGTAGTTGGATGTTAAAATAGCCTTCCTTCATGGTGATTTGGATGAAGCGATATATATGGATCAACCACAGGGATTTGCAGTCAAAGGTAAGGAGAACTTAGTGTGCAAATTGAAGACAAGTTTATATGGCTTGAAGCAAGCACCTCAGCAATGGCATCTGAAATTTGATAGTTTTATGCATGAGCATGGTTACAGTAGGTATCATTTAGATCATTGTGTCCACTTTAAGAGCTTGGATGATGATAGCTATATTATTTTATGTTTATATGTTGATGATATGCTTGTAGTTGGGTCTAACATGGATCACATTAAGGGGATAAAAAGCCAATTAGCACATGCATTTTCTATGAAGGATTTGGGGGCAAAAAAAAAAATCCTTGGTATGAAGATTTGCAGAGATAGGAAAAACAAAACATTGACGCTATCTCAGGTTGATTATGTTGAGAATGTGTTGCAACGTTTCTCTATGGAGAATGCTAAAGTTATAAGCACACCTTTACCTAGTCATTTGAAGTTGACAAAGGAGATGTGTCCCAAGACACAAGAAGAGGAGGATAAGATGTCCAAGGTACCCTATGATTCAACTGTAGAAAGCTTGATGTATGCTATGGTATGTATTAGGCCAGATATTGCACATGCAATGGGAGTCATTAGAAGGTATATGAGTCATCTAGGAATTGAGCAATGGAATGCAATCAAATAGATTCTCAGATATTTGAGAGGAACATCCAATAAGTGTTTACACTTTGGGGGCTCTACTAATAATTTATAGGGCTATGTTGACTCAAATTTAGCAAGAGATATTGATACCAGGTAGAGTACTACAACTTACATCTTTACTATTGGTGGGGCAGTCGTGAGCTGAGTTTCTAGGTTACAAAAGGTTAATTCTTTATCCACTATAGAGGTAGAGTATGTAGTTGTCATGTCCCCTATTCAAATAATTAAAAAATAAATAAACTTTGTTAAGGCAGGCAGGCTCCAAAAAGGTAAAATTTCGGAAAAAGGGGTCAATCTTTGGAAACCAATGGACTAATAAATAAAAATTATTATTAAATTATATTTTATTAACCCCTCTTGGACGTGAGTTAGGGTTATGCCCTCTTTAAAAGGGGTTTGGAGGCATTTTGGGCTCATTCTACATCTTGATTCTTGCTAATTTTCTTGTTGTTCTTCAGAGGCTGCCAAACCTGTGGAGAAGGAGACCCAAGAATGGGAGTTTTCAGGTTTCTAGGAAGGCTAAGGATGGGAGTTTGAATCCATTCCATGTGCATGCTCATACAGAGTTTGCCTTTGTGCTGAATAGTGCCGATTTGGGTGTTTTCGGGGTTGTTTTTGGTTTGAGTTTGGGTTTTCAGTTGAGTGTTTCATATCAGTTTGGTTTGCTGCTATATTTTAAACTTTATGATGTTAAAATAGAGCTGAATATATGTATTTGGTCATGATTAAACTTTTGAGATAGTTTATGAGTGTTTTGTGGTGTTTCCGGGCATTTTTGTGTTAATTTCGGGAGCCCGATTGAGCATAGTTTTGCCCTACATTTGTGAGCTGTTGTGTAAAGGCTATAAAAATCTGGAAATGTCATTTTTTAGGCTGTTATGCTGCTGAAATTTCTGTAAAAATGTCCATTTTCAGATTTATTAATAATTTGTGAAATTGTGAAGTTTTTGGCACTAATTTGGACATACCCGATTTGGGTTTTATTGGGAAATTGGCAGATCTTTGTAATATTGGTTGTTTGATTTTAAAGTTCTAATTTGAGGCTAGAAATATCAATAAAAATCAGTAAAGGGACATTTCAGTAGTTTCTATAGAGGTAGCCAAGGAGATGATATAGCTTTAGTTCTTCTCGCAAGAATTGGGACATTCTCAGAAGGATTATTATTTTTTCACAGATAGTTAGAGTGCCATTCATCTTGCAAATAATTCAGCTCTGCACTCAAAGACCAAACACATACAATTGCGGTACCATTTCATTCGATAAATTTTTCTAGGATGGACAATTAAAGCTGGAGAAGATACATACCAATGACAATCCAACAGATAAGTTGACAAAGGTAGTAACAAGGGAGAATTGAACTCCTCTTCAACTTTGGTTGGTCTTCTAGACTAAATATGAATAAAAGAACAATAGAGTCTAGGGTGGTTTGATCTAGTGGGAGCCACATGTGGTAGCGTTATTGCTTCAGGATCAGTCTCTAAGTGGGAGATTTTTGTTTAGTGTGGAGCCTGATCAATTCCCAAGTGCGAGATTGTTAGATTGTGGTGGCCGATCAAGAAAGTACTGTACATACTTCATAAATTCTTTGGGGTTCAGGGCATCGCCCTGAAAAAAATAAAAATTGGGCCCTATTTTATCAATATTTTGGTCTAAAATGTAATTAATAATAATAACCCTAAAGTGGTTTAAATACTTGTATAAAAGGGCTTAGGGTTAGGGATTTTTTTATAAGGGTGTGATGCAAAATTGGTTCTTGCGGTGGTATTGAGATGTAAGGGATTACAAATTGTAATCAGGTTGTAATCATTGGATCATAAAAATATTGGACTTGTTGTTTGGTGGACGTAGCCCAGGGATTGGGTGAACCATATTAAATCTTGGTGCCTTGTGTTCTTTTCTATGTGATCTATTATTTTTTGTTATTGGTTATATTTGCATGTAATTGTTATTTATGTCTGTGGTTTAATCCTAATAAGTTGTAGATGTATATACAGTAGAGGAGTTAGATTTGATTGATGATTGGATTGAAAAGATAGTGGATAGTAATAAAGTAATGGAAACATTACATGCGGAGATCCACCAACTCAAGGACCAAGCCCAAGAGCAAATTTTGCAGGCAGAGAAACACTATAGTGATGTGTCTCTTGATATTTTTGAGGATGATGAACGGGAGAAATTAATTCCCATAGAAGTGGTGCTAGAGAAGTTTAGGAAGATTTTTGAAGAAGCTTCTAGTGATGATGACATCCAACAGGCCTTTAGAACAGAAGAAGCCTTGCTAGAGTTTGATACCAAACTCGAGGACTTTGTTGAGACTTGTATAAAGGTAGACAACTACAGATAAAAGATCAAGGATAAATAAAATACCCTAGATTTACCAGATGTAGGGAAAATCACCGAGATTATTGAGAAGTTCAAGGGAAAACATCCAGATATAGCTTTGGTATGAAGGGGGACAAAACCCAGAAGCCAGAATTTCAATTTTGACACTCAGTGAAATTTTGCAATTTTGGACCTTTGAGGTGAGTTGTTGCTTTGGTGCACTGGTGATCTTATGTGCTTTTCTAGAGGTGCACTGATAGTTAATTACTAGTTCATAAAATAGAGCTTTCCATGCATTAGAAATGCATTCTGACAGTAGTTTAACTCTGATAGACGCCCAATAAAGGATCAGCTTCTATTTTTGACACTTCCAGACACTTCTACATCAACTAGAGGTTTTCTTATTCTTTTTCTCTCATAAATTCTCTATTCATGACATGTAAAGGATTATGCATCCAATTAATGAATAAAAAATTGATGTAGTCTTGCTAAGCACTAGTTAGATTATTAGTTTGTATATAATTAGTTTGTTTTATTAATTTAAAAGCATATTATGGCATGAAGATATCTCTCATTCTCAACAAAAATTGAAGAGATGATTTCTTATAAATACAATATTGTAACATGTATTTAGGGCTGCCATTATTTTGCAATAATATTATGCTTTTGGAACACGCATTTAGAGTGTAGTGATTCTTGCATAAATGTGTTATTATGTTGTGAATGTATGTTCATGGAATTGTGATTGAGCCAAAAGTTTATTATTTTCTTTTTGGTTGTATGATCTTTTATTTCTGTTGTTTTCTATAGTTTGATGAATTCTGCTAATGTATCTAGCTGAGAAGAAATCACCAAATTGTGCCTGCATAACTCTTTATCTCACATTAGCACACTTTCTATGGCCTTGCGATTTGATGAAGAGTGAAAAATCATATATTTATTAATTTTCCCATCAACAATTGCATTAGTGGAATCAAGGAAGTCTTTCTCATGTTTTCATTGGCTACCCACCAATTTCTTCGAAAGCTTCACTCGAAGATGTGTTGTTTCCATAGCTTATGTCCATTAGGATTTTACTTTAATGTTATTTGCTTTAAAATACTTGTTATTTCTTTACTAACCCCTTGTTGAAATTAGGAATTCATATTATTTTCATAATTAGATTGCATTCATTGGAAAATATTAAAATACAAAAACATAGCTCTTTTTGCGTGTTTTATTTTGGAGCAGCGAATAGATTCCACATCTCATCTGAAATCAAACAAACCAGAAAAGGCCTCCTCATGAACAAAAACATTTATCTTCAACTAAGAACATTCTAGTAGGTCATAAGATCACCCAAAACCTTGGAGTTAATTTACAAGATTGACTTTTTAAGAGAGGAGTTCAAAAGGATTCCTATCATTAAGCATCATGCAAAATGATAGCTCAAGAGAAGTGGCACTAGAAGGAGGGCCCCATTTTGATTTTTGGAATAGAAGGAAAGTCTACCAAAGTTTTGAAATTTTGCACTTTTTACAAGTTCAAATTTTATTTGAGTTTTTTGAGAAATTTAGGTGCACTGCTACACTAATGAGCTGATGTGCTACTATGCTGGTGAGCTAGTGCACAGGTGCATTATTGCGCTAAATTATGTGGTGCACCTCATTTTGCAAGAAAGTGTACTTCTTCAAAGGTGCACTTATTCCAAAATTAATGCAAACTAGAGGGTTTTGATCTAGAATCCCTATTTTAGTGAATATTAAGATCTTCACCAAGTGCACATGAGTTTCTTGAGCTTACCCATTTTTGCAAACCACGCAGTGACAACAGAATATCTCGAATTCAACCACTTCCATTCAATATTTCATCATCTTCTTCAACACCACCTCCACTCTAACCACCTATTGGACCACCAAATATTCCACAAATTCCATCTCCACAACCACCTTTAGGCCTACCAAATCCTCCAATGGCCTTTTTTGCAAACATTGTAGATTCACTAATAAACTTGAGAGGTGCACTCCATGACCTTTCCAAGAATCTTGAGACATTTTTCCCAAGTTTCATTTATGGAGAAACATGAACTGTCAAAGATCACATCAAGGTATTCAAAAAAAAAATGAATTGAAAATAGATTGCTAACGAGGATGTTGTTCTTCGTTTATTCCCCTACTCTTTGGGGGAAATTGCCTTTAATTGGTATGTTAATTTGCCACTTGGATGTATTGGAGATTGGGATACTTTCAAAAAATTGTTCCTAGAAAAATTCAAAAATTTTGTTAACCCAGCCATGATACATCAACAATTCTATCAATCAAAAGGGACCTAGCTAAGATAGTTTCACACTTCAACCATCACTTCCATATTGCAAGCGAGAAGTGCCATATACTGTACCAGTTGAAGCTATTCTCCAGATTTATCTAAATGCTATGGACCATCTTACTGCTATTTTTCTGAGAAGACTTCCTGTAGCAAATATCAACACATTATAAAGTCTTTACAGAAGTAATTACCTTCACTAAGCAAGCTAATGCTAATAGAGAAGGATTAATGCTTCCAACTCAAGTGATCACAACCATGCCAACATACCCTATCGGAGCAACCATGATGCCTATTCAATTCATACCTATGAATCTAGTTCCATTACAATAGGTACCTACTCCACAAAACCCCACTCTAACATATCCAAGGTATGAACCTCTGAAAGTTGCCTTCTTTGAGAAAAAGGTAGCAGTGCCCATTGAAGCAGATAATAGATTTGTTTCAAAATTTGGTCAGATGAAAAAGACTATGTCATGAATGAACAATGAACTAACTCTTATAGGATTATCACAAGGATAGAACAACAGCTTCCAAAGGAACAACACTGGTCCTTACAACAACAATTATGGTCAAAATTATAACAAGAACTTTAGTGGAAACAACAACAATAATGAAGGAAATAATAATGGAGGGAACAACTTCAATCCTCCTGATCATAATAGTGGCTTTCAAAGACATAACTGACAGTGGAACACCCATTCAAATAATGGAAATATTCCTACAGACAATAACAATAACAACATTCAGTATGCAGATATTAATCAGTATGGCAATGGTCACAATGCATCTAACAATGATGGTTTGTACTATAATCACAAGTAAATGATAATGCTCCTCCTGTATAATTTAATGCTATGCTACTAGAATCCTATGATTCTACACAGAATGTGTAGATAGAACAACCAGCTAACGAAGAGTTCTCTTTTCCATTTAGCAAGGAACCTGACCTTTAGCATGAAGAGATGTTTGCTTTCCACAATGACAATCAAAATACATATAATCTGAGAAGTAGAAAAGAACCTATGATGAATGCAATTCCTCCAACTTTACAACCAATTCCTCCCAATCCAAGGGTGAGTAATAATATAACACCAATTAGGCCACCATATGGAGGACAAAAAAATTAGAACCAAGCAAATGTACCAACAATATTAAAAAATCCTGCTTGGTCTACTAAAAAGTATAGTACGGTAGAGGAATTGAAATGAACCAAGGCCAATATGTCCATGTTTGACATGTTGCAAATTTTTTCACAATAATAAGAAGCACTCATGAAGACTTTGGATCATACAAAAGCTCCCCATAATATGAACACTATCCCTCAAAAGACATTATCTCAACAGGTTAATGTTGTGGAAGCAATGCCCACTATGTTTAAAGACAAGGTGGAGGTGCCCCCAATTTTTGCTCAACATTAAAATATATGGGAAGAATCTTCACAATTTCTTGATTGATTTGGGAACCTCATATAATGTCATGCCACTATCAATAGCACAAAGGTTCGAGGTCACTCCTCAACCTTCCAATTGGACAATAATACAACTAGACAAAATAGAAGTAAAAGTCATTGGCGTATTAAAAGACGTTCGGATATAGTTGATAGTCAACCCCTAGATTCAAGATGTCCTTGATATACATGTGGTTGATATTCCAAAGAAATATGGGTTACTCTTGAGTAGAGAATGGACAAAATGCCTAAGAGGATGGTTCTCTATGAATTTCACCCAATTATGATTACGATGGAAGGGATTGAACAATCAAATCAAGATAGATGCAAAACCCAAATTAAAAACAATGATTACAAAATAAAATGCTCTAAATGAGGTGGCATTCTTATAGTTAGATTTGGGCTCATAAAAAGTGATGGCATTTGATATGGTTCCCACCAAAATATCAAGCAATCTAGATAAAGAGCTCAAGATATCGATCCCAAAGGACGAGATCTTGACACAATTCATAGATAGTATGGTGGAAAATTTACAATGCTTGGGAGAAGAAGCTGACCCCAATATCTTACTCCTCCTAGGATTTTTTCAATTACATAAATTCAACCACTTAGAACATGAATTCTCATCATGCCAAGAGGCAGTTGCAAAGGTGTTAACACACATGATGTAAGGCAAGGATAATAAAATTTTGGAAGATGAACCCATGGAAAATCAAATTCATATAAACTCATCTGAATCTATGGAAAAGATTGAAGAAGAAATCAAAGATCTAAATTTGTCATTAAGTGATACCTCTTCAAATGGTGGAGGTTTATCTTCTCCTCCCATGGGAATGATCATAGTTTAGAAAAGGAGACATTACATAAAAGGCCAAGGGCGGAATTTAGTTTTCATTCATCCTAAACCTAAATTTGATGAAATCAAAGAATTGATAGGGGAAATTGAAGAAAAACATGAAAAACATACACTTCCTTTATGAACAAATTACAAAGGGGAATTGTCAAGTCCACCTCGCGGGAAGTTGCAATGGGTCCCCAAGAAATAGTCATTCCAAGCTCAAGTGAAAGAGAAGCTAAGGACAAAAAAACACAAGGTTAGAAAAGCCAAGGAGGGTCCAATTTGCCCACTTTGCTTCCATGGTTCTAGATGCAAATTAGGGGCTAGCACAGGTATAGAATTGGTCAACCCAAAAGTTAAGTCTTTTTACGTAGCATATTGATTACAATTTCTAGATGTACTAATAATGTTGTAGAATATGAAGCATTGATCCGAGGACTTCTTTTTGCACTAGAGAAAGGAATTACAACTCTCATAATTGAGGAAGATTCTTAGTTGGTTATATGAAAAGTGAAATCATTATACTCTTGCAATGACAAAAGGTTGCTTGTAGGAAAAGAGTGTAGGATTTACTAGATGATTTTAAAGCTTTAAACATAAGGTCCATTCCAAGGAGGAAAAACATGGTAGAAAATGCTCTTTCTATTTCAGAAAGTGCATTACAACCAGTCAAAAGAATGAAATTGAAAAGATTTTTAGTAGAGTTGGTTGCTTCCCCATCTATTCTAGACAATATTACAAACTTTCAAGTCTTTCAAGATGGTCAACACATACTTGAGTTTATCATGTGCAACGGCCACTTTAAGGGGCAAGAAATTGATGACACTCAAGATGAAAAACCTAAGGAGGATGAACTTGAAGATGAAGATGGGATCCTCAAATTTTAAGCCAGCACTATTCCTAAGGGAATGGTTGAGTTAGAGCACATCTTTGATCGTGATGAATCAGCACTTAATAAAAGAATGACCCAAGAAAAAGGGATCGAGGAGTGTGATGCATACAACTTAGGGATTGACGAAGATCTGAGAATGGTCTAGATAGGGAAAGTGTGCAATGCACAAGAAAGGGAAGATATACTCAAAATAATTACTGAGTATAAATATTTTATTTCTTGGAGCTACATGGAGTTAAAGATGTATGATCCTGAGATTATAACCCATGATATCCCCTTGAAACCAAATGCCAAGCCTTTCTGACAAAGACAAACACTTGTTAATCCTATCATTGAACCTCTAATAATGAAAGAAGTTTAGAAGTTACTAGATGCTAAGATCATCTTCCCCATTCATCATTCCGCATGGGTGGCCAATTTGGTTCCTGTACAGAAGAAGACTGGAGAGATTCATCTTTGTGGAGATTTTCATAACTTGAACTTGGCATCTCAAAAGGACAATTATCCTTTACCCCCACTACATGAGGTTCCAAAAATTGTGAATGGTCCAAAGATGATGTCTTTCTTAGACGGGTATTCAAGATATATTCAAGTGATGTTCGATGAAGAAGATTGACTAAAGATGACTTTTACAACTAAATGGGGAACTTTTGCCTATAGGATAATAGCTTTCAAACTGATTAACACGGGTGCTACATTTCAGTGATCCATGGATGAAGCTTTTAAGGGATTGGTCAATAAGTGTATAGTTATCTACATGGATGACTTAATTGTCTTTTCAAAGGATCAAAGCACTAACATTTCTAATTTAAGGTGGGTATTCAATAGATGTCGTAAATACAATATATCCCTCAATCCCAAGAAATGTTCATTTGGAGTCACTAAAGGAAAGCTCTTGGCTCATATCATTTTTGAAGCTAGAATCTCCATCAATCCTGATAGAGTTGAGGCCATTCTGAAGTTATCACCTCCCCATAGCTGGAAGGAATTCAAGTCTTTTTTTGGGAAGATAAATTTTGTATGAAAATTCATAAGCGAATTTGCAAAAATAGTTTGTCCCCTTAATGACTTACTCAAAAAGGGAGCTAAGACAGAATGGGTTCCAGAAATTAAAAAATCATTTGAGGATATCAAAGTGGCCATTTCTAGAGAACTGGTACTGTTAAGTCCTAACTATGAGCTACCTTTCAAGATATATTCTTTTGATTCAGAGCATTTGTGCACTAGAATCCTAACACAAAAGAAGGAAAAGGAAGATGAAAGACCTATTTCTTTTATGAGTTGTCCCCTGAGAAATGTCGAGTTGAATTATTCCAACCTCGACAAATAGTCTTTTGCCTTAATCAAGGTAGTAAAGAAGTTTCATCATTACATACTAAGAAGTAAGGTGTATGTGATTGTACCTAATCCAATGGTAAAGACATTGTTAAATAAAAATGAACTTGGTGAAAGACAAGGAAAATGGATGGTAATACTTCAAGAATTTAATTTAGAAATTCAACCCATGTGGTTGGTTAGAGGTCAAGGATTATCAAAAATGATAGTTGATAATCAAGTTCAAGATGAAAAGGAATTCAAGTTTGACAGTGAAACAAACAAGAACAACTAGAAGAAAATGGTGGTATCTCAAGTTGATATTGGTTAAGGTTTACTGACAGATGTCTGATATCAAGATATTGTTTACTACCTTTTGTAAAACTTGTTCCCCAATTGGATGAATAGTTCACAACGTAGGGGACTCAAAATGAAATGTGATTCCTACATGCTACATGATAGAAAGTTGTACAAAAGGAATTGTGAAGGAATCTATTTGAAATGCCTAGGATGTGAGGAAGTAAAGGAAGTTTTGGAATAGTTTCACGATAAGTATGGTACAGGGCATGGTTTTGCAGAAGCAACTACCAACATGATTTTAAGATGGAGTTATTTTTGGCCCATGATATTCAAAGACACCTTTGTGCATGTATGTTCCTGTCATATTTTTCAAACTAGTGCCAACAAAGAAATACACCCGAAAATGCCATTAGAACCAATCTATGAGGTGCACCCCTTTGCAAAGTGGAGGTTGGATTTCATTGGTCTATTAAATCCACCATCGTCAACTGGAAATACTTATATTCTCAAAGCCATAGATTATTGTACAAGATGGACATAAGTAGAAACTTTTAGAAATTGCACTGCTAAGGTAGTCATGAACTTCTTGGGGGAACACATTGTTACCAGATTCAGAATGCCATTCACCCTCGTGTGTGATAATGGATCTACTTTGACATTAGTATTATTGACTCAATGGGCATTTGAAAATTAGGTCATTATCAAGTTCTCTTCAAATTATTGCCAGCAAGAAAATGGGGTAGCAGAATCTACAAACAAGAACTTGATCACTATAATAAAACGATTATTGAAGGAGAATCCTAAAGATTGGCATACACAACTCAAATATGCTTTATGGATAGACCAAGTTAGGGTCAAAAAAATTTGGGGACTTCTCCATATTTTCTCATCTATGGGCAAGAGCTAGTATTCCCACTCAACCTCAAGATTCCTATTTTGAAATTCATGAGTGGGTATGCTAAAGATGTTGACAAAGTACAGATCAGATTGATGAATCTTTTAGAGGTGGACGAGAGATGGATTGCTACATTGGAGCACATGGCAAAACATTAAGTTGTCATAATGAGATGGTTTGACAAGAGGGCTATGATAAAATCCTTTAGAATTTCCAACCTTGTTCTACTTTGGGATAAGGTGAAAGAAAAACTGAGCACCACACCAAGTTTTAACGCTTGTGGATTGGTCCTTATTAGATTGCAAAAATACTCAGAGAAAATGGTTTTTGGCTCAATTTCTTACAGGGGGAATTAGTTCCATTGCCAGTCAATGGGAAATTTCTAAAACATTATTTTGAAGCCTAGGAGACCCAAAAAAAGAAAAAAGTTAGATTTTATTTCTGCAAGTGTGTGTATTTCCTACACGTGTGATTATTTCCTGCAAGTGTGTTTGCTTTTCAGTTGTGTATTTTCTTTTAGTCTCATGTTTTCTTTCAAAGTTGTGTCAGTATAGGGGGTAAGGTGCACTTGAGATTTTATCTTGACATATTTTACTAACTACCCTTTTGGTCCTGATTTCAGGAAGAGGTATTTCTTTGTCAAAACATTTGACGATTATGTGTCCTATACCAACTGAGGAATAGGTATTACTTGCAGTAATAAACAAACTTTTCATCTTGAATTTAGGATTCTAGACCAACAAGTTCTCAACCCTTTGCAAATTTAAAGATCGATCATCTTAGGTGTTGTCAAACCAAGGTTGAAAGTAGCAAGGGATGATCCAAACTCCTATTGGTTCAAACAGAGGGGTCTTCTCGAAGGATTGCTAAGATTCTTGTTTGGCATGAGAGTTTCTAAAAAGTTTTAAAAGAGGAGTGCAAGGGATATTCACCAAAGATTGAATCCAAGAAATGACACTGATGTCCTGGCTACACAGTCTAAGCATAGTTAGGATACAAAAGAAAACAAAAGAAAAAAAATGAAAAAGGAAAGAAAGGAAAAGAATGGTGTTAAAACTGAAGGATTCTAAAAGATCTAAAAGGGGTAATCCGATAAATAGATACAAATGAAAACATTGCTTCATCCAAGAATAAAATGGTGACATTATGAACTACATGGAGCAATTACTGAAAAGATGATCAAGAAATTTAAAAGAAAAGTGACATCTTGCTAAGAGCCCTTGAGCTGATTCTCTCATATGATCAAGCAAAAGATCAAAAAATAACCTTCGTAGAGATTCTCAATGGATGTTCCAAGAAGGGTGGAAGATTGTTTCTGAGTTGTCTGAAGATTTTGATTGATCACATGCTGAGATGTCAAATGAAATGAATCCACTAAATACACATTGAGCTTGAAAGTTTTGGATCCTGAAGTTTTGACTGTGAAGTCATTCAAAATTTGCTTGGAATGTTCAAGATTCAGTTGGTGTTTGACACACATTGAAAGAATGTTTGCCAATGAAGAAATGCCTTTGTCATTTCTTCCTCTTTTTAGGATTATTTGTTGTGGCTACACAATGCATGCCCTATTTCCTAATAGAAATGGGGAAACCCTACTTTATTTTGGGCTTTTGGGACCCTAGTCTAGGGTCCGAGTCTTTTTTGAGGACTTACCTTACCCCCTAGTTTGTGTCCAAGTCTGTCAAGGAAGCTCAGAGGTCAAAAAGTTAGGAAGATTCAAGAGAAGTAGTTAAAATTTGGAATTATGGCGCACTAGGTGCACCTAGTTAGGTGCACTAGTGAGCCCAAAATGCTAAAGATTTTTGCATTATATATGTGCAATTGTGCAAAGCCCCCAAAGGCTATATAATTGAAGGGGGGTCTCCATACCCCCTTACCTTAAATTTTGCTTTCTTGTCACGATCAACTTTCCTCTCAATTGCACCTCTTTGTTTTGCCAACTCTGCTCAACCGCATCTCCATTTGTTGCATTCACCTCTGCCAAGTCTTCCAACATCGCATCTGCGCACCTAAGTAGGTGCACCCTTCATCTTACCCTTGCTCCATGCACATAGGAAAACAACCAAGTTACATTGGTGCTCACTAGCACACCTAACTTGGTGCACTAATGTGCACCAAATCTTTGCAAAACTCACCCCTAAGACAAGCTTAAAGAGAAATGAGTTGGGTGCACATTAGCGCACCTAACTTGGTGCACTAGTCCACACTCGAATTCATTTTTAAAAAGATTTGAAAACTTAATAAAACTTGTGAGGACCCCCAACGATGGATGCACACCAATGCACCTACCCAAGTGTGTTGATGTGCACCCCAAAACATTAAACAAAATGCAAAACTAAAAAAAACATACCTGCGTTGCAATTTAGGTGCACACTGGTGCACCTAACTTGGTGCACTAGTGTACAGCTACATTTTAAAAGATAACCTTAAAACCACTAAAGATGTGTGCCAGGTGCGCTAATTGTCATATTCTGAGGGTTAAATAAATTTTAGGTATTTTCAAAGCATCTAATTGTTTGAACTTTTTCCATGTTAGTTTTAGGTCTTAATTAATTCATTTTTTCTCCAATTCCAAACTAATGAGTGCCCTTTTTGTACAGATATAATGGCATCTTCATCAGGCAAGAAAATGGCACCAAAACTTGACATCTTCAAGTTCCAAGGTGTTCCTCCTACAAAATCTAGGTTTCATGATGATTACTCCAAAATTAGAGATATAGAGTTAGGACATATAGATTTGGGAGAATTCTTGAAGATATGTAACAAACCCACTAAGAGATCTGCTATGGTTTCCACTTTGATTCATTCTTGTTTAGTGAATGCAACATCTCACCCAATATTAGTGCAATCTTCAAAGCTCCTTATGAACTTGCACAACATTTTTTCCTAGAGCAAAGGGTGGTGAAGAGTATTACATGAGAGATTGTTCTTGATCTATGACCCAACAACATTGAGAGAGTATTCCATCTCCCAAGGGTGGATCAATTTATCAGGTTAACATATGAGGCAGTGGAAAGGTGGTATAAAGAGCAGTTAACAAAGGCTTCTAAGATCATCCAATCCTCTTATCTTATAGAGAAGACTCCTCTAGGAAAGATAATTGGTAAAGTCAATATGAAAAGGGGATATATGAAGGAAGATATCGGGTACTCGATCATACTTTTGAGTAGAGTAAGAGGTCTACCGATAGCTAGACACCTAAATATCTTTATGGTACATTTTATTAAGACTATCAAGATGGTGAATATGTCACTTGATTGGGCTACCACCTTGAGTGAAAACTTTTGTGAATAGTTGGAGGCAGTTAAGGACAAAAGGAAGTTCTATATGACATCCTACCTGGTATATTTATTAGCCGCAAGGGCAACAAACTACCTAGAGCTATACAAGAGAGGTAGTATGCAGGATCCCAATGCTTGGCTATATATTCTTTATCCAAAATTGGTGAAGAAGATACTCTTAGGGTAGAGCAAGGAATATAGAATTGTCAATGATGCCTTCATATTCACCATAATCATATTCATAGAAGGAGATTATGCAAAGAGGTTATCAGATGATGCAATGGCACAAGTAACAGCACTTGGTGCCTATTACATTCAATTCACAACATTCACATATTTGAGGGTAGCTGGTGCTACTATCAATCCAAAGAACCTCCCAAGATATTCTAGTGATAGACTTTTTCTTTTGGAGATTGCTCAACAAGTTGAGTCTACATATGAAAAACTTAGGAAGCAGCACAGACCATGTTGGACATGGCCTCTGATCATAGCACCTTTTCAACTAAAGCAGAAGTAGGATATTCCTTCTTTTAAGTGTGAATGGGATCAATATCCCCTAGAAGAGTACAATTCTCCAAGGTCATGCTTTGATAATATCAAGAGAGTCCAATATCTGGCAAGTAAGGAATTCCAGCATGAAGAAGCCATTGAAGACCATTGGATGAATGCGAAAAAAGACTACGATGTTCATATTAGGGATTATTGTAGGATGACTTTCTATTTGGTAGGATAGGCTCTAAAGGTAAAGATTTCATTGCAGATATTGCAACAAGACTCAAGGGAGCTGCTCAACCCTTTGTTCCATGAAGATAAAATTGGGGAACAACCCAATATCAATGTGCAGATTGACAGGGAAGAGAATGATAATATTAATCATCAGGTGAGGTACATTTTCAAAATGATGTAGGATTGGATTAGAAAAAAATTTAAACTTGATCCAATACCTAAGATAGTGGTTTTTCATTCACAGGCCCACCCAACCAAGGGTAGAGAGAAGAAAGTTACCATCCCTACCTTTGTAGCTCAATCACCAATAAGGCCCAAAATAGTATACCAACTTGACCACCTAGTTGGATACTATCATTGTCGAGAGAAAAGGGGAAAGGGAAAGAGAAAGAGGAGTTCTCCATAAAGAGTAGAGCTAGAGGAAGGTGAAATCTTGGCACCCCCATAGCAAGAGGAAGAAAATTTATAAGGGGCTGAGGATATTGGGGCACCATAGGTTCAGAATGACCCACTATTGTCACTAGTCACTACACCCAATCAAAAAGAGATAGAAATATAAGCACAAGAGGTCTCTCCACCTCAGAAAATAGAAAAGGCATCCTCTTCTACACCTTTAAAAAAAAAAAAGATCAAGACTCTAGTTAAGAAAAGACAAAGGGTGATTAGGAGAGTAGTGCCTTTCCCATCTATCCTAGAACCCATTCCTAAAGGAGAAGAGGAAGAAGAGGAAGGTGAGGAGGAGGATGTTCCATTGAAAAGAAGAACCTAGCTAGCAAGAGCCACAGAGTAAGAAAGAAGGAGAAGCTCTACTACAACACCGCCATCAATCCTAGAAGAACCTTTGCAAATAACTACCTCAGAGGATGAAATGCAGCAATGGATTGATGAGCAGGATGTAGAGGGCACTGACATATTCAAGATGTTAGATTTTGATTTCATGCCCATAGGGATAGAATTGGTGGGACATAAGAACCGAGGTACCCCTAAAAATGAGCGCCAAGAGGAATACTGGTCACAAAAACCACCAGAACCATAGGGTCCATAAATAACTCCTTCATCCCCGTTGCAAGTCACAGCTATTGACAAAGGCTCTACTAATCCCCTTCCTCCGAGTGCTGAAGAAGAACAAGTTCAAAAGGAGCAGGAGGAAGAACCACAAAAAATACGAATTGATGAAGTGTCTAGGGAAAGGAAAATGGTCTGCAAGACACTGAGGTAAGAACTATGGGCTCCACTGAGATTGAAACTACAGAGAAAGAGCAATCACAAAAGGAGAAAATTCTAGAAAGGAGTGATAAGGGAAAAGGGGTGGCAGAACAAACTCCTTCATCCTCAAGAGGTAGGCCTTCGGTGGAACAAGTCTTAAGATGGTTATGCTAGGAAATTATCAGAAGTAAAAGGCTACAATTCAATGCCAATGAAGAGGATATGATTGAGTTGATTGAGGTTCTAAGGAAACCCAAGTCCCCTTCAAGAGAAGCAAGAGCATTAGCATTTATCAATAGTGACCAAAATCAAGATTTATTTGCACAAGTGGCTATCCCTCCTCCTGATTTAGAAATAGAAGATTTAGGTCCCCAAGATTATCAGCTTAGAGAGGTTTTTCTTGGGAGGCCCACACTTGATACAGCCAAGATGATGGTCATGATGGGGATGAAGAAGATGTTTTAGAAGTTTGGAGCAAGAGGGGGTAGAACTAATGACACTTCATAGGAAAAATGAAATCCTAAAAGGATATTTAGCCAAAGTTGTCAGTCCTTTGGATTCTGAACACCCCAAGGATACTCTGACTACAGCACTTGAAGGGATAGATAAGGGAGGAGTGCATTTGGATCCATTTTTGAATGCCTATCAGCAATGGTAGGAAAAATTTCAGGAAAAGGGTGTGCTTATCATCCAAGGAAACTTGAAGCTACTACATGTTATGCAAGAAAATGTAGACAAAATGCTAGCAATTTTGAAGCAAGATTTTAGTATAATGGATGAAGTACGTGCATGGGGTAAAGATTTACAGGTATTATAGGCCATAAAGCAGAAAAGATATAGAATACTTGTAGATGTATATACAGTAGAAGAGTTAGATTTCATTAATGATTGGATTGAAAAAATAGCAGATAGTAATAAAGAAATGGAAACATTACATGCAGAGATCCACTGGCTCAAGGACCAAGCCCGAGAGAAGATTTTGCAGGTAGAGAAACACTACAGTGATGTGTGTCTTAATATTTGGAGTGTAGTGATTCTTGCCTAAATATGTCATTGTTTTGTGAATGTATGTTCATGGAAATGTGATTGAGCCAAAAGTTTATTGTTTTGTTTCTAGTTGTGTGATCTTTTAGTTCTGGTGTTTGTTACGGTTTGACAAATTCCACTGACATATCTAGCTGGAGAAGAAATCACCAAATTGTGCCTGCATAACTCTTTGTCTCAAATGAGTGCACTTTCTATGGCCTTGCGATTTGATGAAGAGTGAAACATCATACGATTATTAAATTTCCCATTGACGATTACATTAGTGGAATCAAGGAAGCATTGCTCCTATTTTCATTTATTACCCACTAATTTCTTCAAAAGCTTAACTCGCAGACATGTTGTTTTCATAGCTTATGTCCATTAGGATTTTACTTTCATGTTATTTTCTTTAAAGTACTTGTTATTTTCTTTACTAACCCCTTGTTAAAATTATGAATTCATATTAGTTGCATCATTAGATTGCATTCATTGGAAAATATAAAAAATACAAAAACATAGTTCTTTTTGTGTGTTTTATTTTGAAGCAGGGAATAGATTCTACATCTCATCTGAAATCAAATGAACTAGCAAAGGCCTCCTCATGAACAAAAACATTTATCTTCAATTAAAAGATTCTAGTAGGTCACAAGATTGCCCAAAACCTTGGAGTTGATTTACAAGATTGACTTTTCAAGAGAGGAGTTTGAAAGGATTCGTATTGTTAAGCATCATACAAAATGACAACTCAACAATCAACATTATGATCAAGCTACTCTATATAGGCCAAGTTATGTAATGAAGAAGTTTGTACATTTAGTAGTTGCCAAGTAGTAATGACTGCTTAGAAAATCAATAAATGTCAAGTATATAGTGATTGCCAAGTTGTTCAAAAGGAAACACATGAGTTGAGTGTTATAGAAGCCAAGAAATATAGTAGAAATTGAGTAAAATATGCAACAAGGGACAACATGAAGAAAAAGCATGACTGAGCATCAGAAAATATATGTGTCAAGTAATACAATTTTTGTATATATATATTTAGACTGGCAAAAAATCTTATGCAAACCATTTTTTGTTGAACCAGAAACATGTTTTTATGATAGAGATGTTAATCAAAGAGTTAATTACACCTATATTTATGCATCATTAATCCCTCCGCATGTTAAAGTGAGGTTTTTATTGTACCAAAAGATAGATCTATGAATGCTAGATACAACTAGTCAACTTTTAGTACATAGGAGGTGATTAAGCCCTTGTCACAAATCTTGAGGGGAGTGCTAAAAAAAATTTCAACAATGTAATGAGATCAACCAATCAGAAAATTGGAAGGACTAAGTGGAAAAAAGGATGGATCTAGATCATTTCTTGAGATCTAGAAATTTATAAGATGATTATTTAAGAATGATTTCATGTCATATTTTGTTGAGGCAAATTAGAAATTTTCATGTATGCGAAGCTAAAGGTGAATGAATGAATCTAAAAATGTGAAGGAGCAAGGTGACCAAGCAGTGTAGTGAGTAAAGACTACTGATCAATCACATTTAGGTGATTATAGTTGGGATAGAAGAGATTTTGCATTAGCAATCAAATGCAAACTAAATGGTCAAGGTACTATTAAATTAGAATAGGTGTATTAGGGTAAATCTATTAATAGAGTGGTCCTTACATGCCTATACAATTCTCTTAATAGAGTGCTCACTTAGTTGTGTAGTATAAATCCTTTAATCAAGGTAGAATTAATAGTATTGTAAGCTTATAATAGAGCTAACTCCTCACATGATAGATCAGTAGAAGTAATCAAAAAATTTAGCCCTAACAAGCACAATTTATTGCTACTATGGTGAAGATTTTGTGGGTGTCATCCCCACCATAATTTTACCTTCTCATTTGAGGTTTTATGCGTTACCAAATTGTATGTCATGTGCTTATGTGTTTTACTCATGCAAGTAGATGTTAGATCTGATATTACATACAAGGTTAAGGGAAATGAATGGTGAATTGATTTTGAACATGGTTCACGTTTGAAGTTGTAAAAGTTTTAAAGATCTTAATTCACCCCCCTACCCTAGTATCTTACTATCCCATTGGATTTCCAATCATAGCTGAGTTCTCTAAGAAAGAAGTCTAACCACTTGAGAGTAAAAGATCTTGGAGATGGAAGCCTATATGTTGGGAAAGGTGATTGAGAATAAAAAGATTGATTTGTATCTTGTATTGGAACAAGTCAAGGCTGCAAAGGAAGAACTAAAGAATCCTTGAAAATAAGGAAGGAGATGGAAATCTAGAAAAATGACACATAATACAAGGAAGAAAGCATTGAGGACTTATGTGATGAAGGTAGATCTAGTGAAACTGATACAACAATAGTCAATCTATTAGAAAAGAACAAAATTCTAAATGAAGAGGTAAGAGCATTGAAAAAGGAACATGGAAAACAATCAGTGAGACTATGTGAAGTTACTAAACAAAAGAAAAATCTTGAAGAAGAAAAGGGAATGCTTGATGAAGATAAAAGGAAAATGGCTAAAATTCTTGATGAGAGGATCAATGAAGTATAAAGGGTGACACACAATCAATTTGACATGGTCAATCAATTATTTAGTACCAATGATGAGATTTCTAGGAAGGTGGAAGAGATTGCAAATTTGAGATCTTAAAACAATCAACTGAAAGCTAAGCTGAGAGTTGAAAAGGAAATCATTGAAAGAATGAACAAATCTAGAGAGGCTATGAGATAACTTGATGAATGGTTGAAAGCATAAATAAGAGATTGTGATACTAATGGATTAGGCTATACCGAGTTCATATCATCTACTAAGAAAGGAGATTCATCAAAGCATGGAGAATAAAGGAAATCAAACCCAAAGAAAAAGAATCTTGCATGTTATCGGTGTGGAAAATTAGGCCATACAACAAATGTCTACAAGAGAAAAACTAGTAAGTCCAATCCTAAGCCTAAATTTGATGGTAATTTTTTTAATTGCAACAAGGATGGACATCAAGCACATGAGTCTCGATAAAATATTAATAAGACACAACATACATCTAGAATTATAGATTATTGTTACACATGTCAGTGGTATGGTCACAAGGCACGAGATTGTAGATATAATGCAAAACATCAAGGCAATGCAACTAGGCAAGGAAATGCTATAAATTGGGATTATAGTACTTGGGTCAATTATCAGTTATGTGGAAACTATGGACACATTGTAGAAAATTGTGCAATTATACATCTCAAAGGAAGATTAGGAAACAAGAGAAACTTTGGTTCAGTATGTTTTAACTATCGAAAAGTCAGTCACCTAAGCACAATTGTATGAACCATGTAGCAACACCTAATATTGAAGAGAATAATGGAAAAGAAAAGGTGAATACTAAAGAAGTGAGAAGCTAGATGAATCAAACCTAGAAGAACAAATATGATGGAAGCAACAATGAAAATGGTGAAGTTGTGGTCACCCAAAACAATGGATTAGGTGCTTCTCTTGTCACAAACTAAATAAAGAGGTATGTATGAAACTGTATTTCAAAATTTTAAATTATGCATGAATTCCTATGATTACATGCATGAAAGTCCTAATCAACATGATATTAGATGCATAAGGACAAACTTGAAGTTTTACTATATTTAAATGTTGAGTTAAAAAGTTAGTGATGGTCGAGTGTCAATATTGAAGACTTGAAAGTGTTAAGTGGAAAAGTTGAACTGTTAGTTTTGATCAAGTGATGATATTGAATGAGTTGAAGGTATTTTTTAGTGTTATGACTGAGTTTCTTTGAATTGGCCAAGATAATTGTTACACACCATGTGTATAGAAGATTAATGAGGCCCTAAAATTGAATTTTTGAGTTATATAGTGAACTTTGTGAATCATTTTGTGCACCTTGCATTTGAGTTTTAAAAGAGTGAATTGAGATGAAGTGTTTTCTGAGTAATTTGAGCATGAAAAAAATGGTGTATGTTGTCAATGTTAGAAGTGAATTGCAAAAAGTTGTGTTAAGGCTGAGTCACACAAGTGTTTGTTATTGAACCCCAAGTCAAAAGAATGGCATCTAGTTCTACAACAACTGAGAAGAAAATATAATGGAAGGTTAGTAATGCATAATAAGTTAAGAATGAAGCTTGTCCCCCACCATAATTTAGACCATATCTAGAGATTGCAATGAAGGGTAATTCTTCAGGTGTCATGTCATCGATCTCACCTTAGGTACTCATAATTCACGATGTAAGATCATTTTATCTGTATAAAGTTGGACAACTGCAAGATTTTGAAATGAGGAGTTCACTCATGCCCTAAGCTTTCCTAGGGTTTTCAAGGTGGAATGGATCAAGATTATTTTGAGCCAAATTCATGACATAAAACTCTAGTTGGGAGATAGACTAGTGAATATTTCCAATAAAATTATTCATCATGTCATGAGTTACCCTGTTACAAAAAGAGTGAAGCCTATTTGTTGCTAAGGAAAAGATGCAATTGAGGCCAACACATTGGCCAAATGGAACAAGAGAGGAATGATAATTTCTACCATCAAGGATGCAAAGATTGAATTTCATGTTAAGAGTTATTGCACATAAATAATATCAATCTAGTCAACTTGATAGCATGCCATGTGTAGCTATTGATGTTGCATGGAAGATTTTCAAGAAAGATGACCTTGCAAACCTCTAGCTAAAGCAATTAGTTGAGAACTTGGATATTATAAGGAAATAAAAGAATAGTTTGTGTAAGTTTGTTTCTTTTCATTATTTGTATTTTCTTCTATCTTCATAATTCATTTCCTTCTATTGTTAATATCATTCAAGATAAGAAGAAATGAGTAACTTAGCAAATAAATGAGTTCTTTGGTCAAATGGGTGATAATGTTGAGATAATCATGGATGGATATGTTGAAGAGTTAAAGAGAAAGATGAATAATAGGACAAGGATTCCACAATCCCTAATAGATAAGTACTACAATAATTTATATTTCCTAGTTGATATAGATTATACATATGCCTAAGTAGTTATACTTAGGGTTGCATGCTTGAGACCTCTACCATATAAGGTTAACATTGATGAAGTTACAAAAAAATTAATACATTATTGGTTGAAGAAGTTGATAAGGATTTCAAGCAATTCATCAGGTATGAAACAAAAAAGTTGAAAATAATTGTGTACATAAATGCTCCTAAGATAAATAAGAAGAGGAAGATTATGATTGAGAACTTGGAGAAAGCATTATAGAGAAGGAGTTGAGAAGGAGATGCCTATACAAATAACTAAATGAAAAAGTGAGGAAAGGAATAGTAGTGAGGATGAAGAAGAGAAAGAAAATGAAGATGAAGAAGTTGAAGGAGAAGGAAAGGGATAGTAGATGTCAAGCCACAGGTGGGAAAAAACAAGGAAATTGTAATTTTCAAACCTCAAGTGATGAAGATCTTAAAGAAGATAGTCACTGATCCTAGACCTACTCCATTAAGGGTCACTAGGAAGAGGACAAGAGCATCCAACACAATAGAAATTGTTGAGCCAAAGAGAGGAGTAGGAAAGGAATAGTAGTGAGGATGAAGAAGAGAAAGAAAATGAAGATGAAGAAGTTGAAGGAGAAGGAAAGGAATAGTAGATGTCAAGCCACAGGTGGGAAAAAACAAGGAAATTGTAATTTTCAAACCTCAAGTGATGAAGATCTTAAAGAAGATAGTCACTAATCCTGGACCTACTCCATTAAGGGTCACTAGGAAGAGGACAAGAGCATCCAACACAATAGAAATTGTTGAGCCAAAGAGAGGAGTAGCTAAAGCTACAAAACCTATTCAAAGGAATATTTTGATAAAGAGGAAGAGTACAATTGATAAGATAGACCCGAGAAAGCCTATCAATTAATAAAGGAGAAATATAATACTACCCAAATGATGAAGAGACGACTAATTCTAAAGATACAAGTCACTTTAGAGTTGCAATGCATATGCCCCCACAAACAATTGATGAAATTTGTCACAATATC
This sequence comes from Cupressus sempervirens, assembly GCA_028749045.1. Classification (NCBI taxonomy): domain Eukaryota; kingdom Viridiplantae; phylum Streptophyta; class Pinopsida; order Cupressales; family Cupressaceae; genus Cupressus; species Cupressus sempervirens. The sequence goes on from CM053791.1 coordinate 508,386,290, forward strand.
AAGGAAACTATAGGTTTATCATTCTGTCATTTCATAAGTATGAGAAATTAGATGTTGTTGATAAGGATAAAGTTGATGAAGATGTTCTGTATATGATGAGTAAATTCAAGTATACCCCATTAGAGTGAGGAAACATGATTCCCAATGAATTGTATGGAAAATTTGATGAGAGATGGAAATTTGAATTAAGGACTAAAAGACAAATTAGGGAAGGATCACTTGCCATTGTTATGCCATGATTAAATAGGAAAAAAATTGTAAAAGTCGTGAATGATTGCAGCAAGAATTTTGTTCCTAAGACAAGGGTAGTCATGATTCTAAAGGAAAAATTAAACATGTAGTGAAAAAGAGTAAAATAATATGGAATAAAATAATGGTTTGATGTGTATTGATGAAAAGAAGAATGAGGATGAGAAGGAGGAACCAAAAAATATTGAACTGGATAACCAAGAAGACAACTATGATGAAATTAAACACCTTGAGGACATAATTCAAAGAAAGGTCCAAGAAAGTTAAACGAAAACTGAAATAGTTACAACAGAAGATGAGCCAGAGGAGAATTCAATGAAGGTTGTGATAAATGAAGAAATTGAACCTGAGAAGGTTGTATTGGTTGAGGAAGAAAAGAAGGAGGAAGCTCCATCATTGAAGTTAACACAAGAGGCATTGTCAAACCCAAATCCTATGTTAATACAAATGAAGGACTATCCTAAGATTGACACAAAGGTATGCACACAACTAGTAGAGTCTACACCAGTTGTTCCAACAATTCCTATATTTTCACTAAGTTTAAATATTAGACAAAGTGAAACAAGATATGGTGATGTCGAGCATAGGCTATGTTGGCCAATGTAGGAAATAATGCTTCTGGTCCAGAAAAAGGAAAAAATTCCATTAAGGGAAATATCAATGTAAATAGAGAAGGTTTGAACAAAAAAAATATCCAAAATGATCAAGAATATCAATCTGCTACAGGTAACAGACCGAGTGCCTTAATAAGGACCTCAACAGGAGGGAGCAAAGAAGTAAGAAAAGTTGATTTTAGCCAGTTTATTCCATACACATGACAACAAGGATAAGCAAGATCAGTTTGTAAAACAATTAGGTACATATAAGAGAAAATAAGAGGATAACAAGTTAGGTAATTTATCTCATAAGGCTAAGAAGAGAAAAGAGGAGCAATAGAATCCAAGTCTATAAGTACAAACACAAGATCTACAATTGTAGATTGTGCTGAGCTCCAACACACCAGATTCTAAAGGGAAGAGAGTGAAGAAGAAGGTGAAGTAGTCACCACAAGCAATTAAAGGTAAACCAATTACCTTGGATGAGGATATTATGATTCCTAAATAGGACACAAAAAATTTGAGTGAAGATCAAATGAGGATTTTGAGTGATTTTTTGGCAAGAAAGGCCAAGCAAGTAGAAATGAGAAGAGAGTATTAATAGAAACATGTATTATATGACATTAATGAGATATTTCTTGATACAATTTTTGTTGATGACTTAGATGAGAAAGCTCCTATAATTGAGAAATTGATTAAGATATTAGAGATATTGAATGACCCTGATATTGACACTCAAGAGAAACTTATGTGGTAGTTAGAAAGAAAATTTGAAAATCGAGTGTTAGAGAAGGTATCGAAAGAAATAGCAATAAAATAAGTTGAGCTATCTACTCTCATTAATAATTTGGAGAAATTAGTTACACACGTAAATACATTGTTTTCCAAATTTTGTAATGATATCCCCTCATACTACAAGTTAATAAGGGAGAGAATGGATAAGATAGGTGTTGATCTCTAGAAGGATAGTAAAGCATTGAGCATAGATCCAAGTTACAACTCAGTATATTTTACATAGATAAAATTCTTTCAAGGTAAGTAGTCAAAGTTGTTACAAGAAGAATGTCACATTAGAAATGAGGTAACTTCTATTCAAGCACAACTATTACCTCATATGGAAGTAATGCAAAGGCATTTATAGATTGTTAAGTATCTTGTATAGAATTAGCACTTATCCATTACTAATAACATTGTGACTCTGGCTGCCAAGATAGAAATAGAAAGGCCAATTCTTTAAACTTTGAAGACCAATTGGGATAACACAATGGCTATAATTATCATATTGCACCATCCAATTTTGAAAGAGTTTGGTATACTTCCTGAGTCCCAATTGAATATCACTTCTAGGGATATGTGAGAAAAATAAGGGGGATATAATATGATCAATCAAGTGAGGAAAATTATATCATGATGCACCTAATTAGGATATTGAGCATAGGTGGTGAGATATGTTTTCACACCCTACCTCTAGAAAAAAATTCTCTACACCATAGTGATGCACACTCTCTCCATGATTGGGGAAACAAGATTAATCAATCGCCTACTAGTGAACATCATCATATACTCTTGGGTATTTTCATCCCAATGTGCATAGTGTATATATGGCCTATATACAACAATTTCTAGGTCATCTAGTTGTCTCCTCCGTGCTAGCTTTCCAAAATTTGGTGGATAGAGGTATCAAGAATATCTAAAGATCTAGGGTTGTCTAGCCTCTCTCTGGCCATTTAACATAGGTCAAGCAATGAAGATATGTTCCCGTACCAAACTATGTAGTATGAGAACATAAAAAACTCAAGTTTGGATAGGTCTCTACATAATATCATGCAATTCCCAAAATAGGTAGCATAGGAGTGCAAAACCTTGTGCTAATACTTGTGATGTGGTAATAATATTACTTAGTAACTAGCCCCATCCACTGAGTAAACCTTGCCATCCATAATTAGGATCCATTATGCAACTAATAATATCAGAAATCACATAGGTGGATGGATAAATATCTCTATACTAAAGAACCATGGACTCCCAGGTAATGTGATGAGTCATGATAGTATCATCATAAAAAAACTCTCTAGATGTTGATATGCACTCCCTTAGCTCTATGTCATGGTATATCTAGTCACCAACACATGACAACCTTAAGATCACATGTGTATCCTCTATTATAATAATAATCTCACCAGTGGGAAGATGGAAAGTGTTGTTCTTTTTGTAGAAATTCTTAGCAAGTGCAACATGGAGTTTGTGTTTTACATAGATATCAGGAATAGTCAACAGATGTCTCAAATCATAGTCATAAATAAATTTCAAATCCACATATACTAATTATCATATTAGATGGTGTATATAGTTACAAACAAAAAACTTGTGGTGATGCAAGTCTCACTTGAAAAAAAAAATTAGAAAGTAGAACATCAATATCCCATCAAGAAAATTAGGAAATTAAGAAATATATCAATATGAAAATTATCAAATCAGTCATTCATCTAATCATTAAAATAGTATGAATGATTACATTATGGAAAAAAGAGCAATAGATTTGCAAAAAAATCACTTTTTGGATCTTAAAATAAAAGGAGATGAGTAAAATATATTGTATGATAAAAATCTCTATGGGGTGTGATAGAAGAATTTAAGTGATGCAAAATTCTTTCATTGCACAAGATATAGGTGGTCCCCACATGATAAGAACTAGTAAAGGGCCACAATGAAAGACTTTATTCTATTTCATTGCACAAGATTTCTCTCTAGCCCATACGATGAGAGAATTTCATCATGCAAGTAAACAATAGGAAATATGTAAAAATGCAAAAATAAGGCAAAATGCATCAAATTCATCGAATTAAAAGGTGGAATCGACAACATATCAGTTCTGTGTCATCTTGCAATTGATTATGCCACCTCTAATGCTCAAAAATGTGTGATCTAATAAGATATTTCATGGCAATAGTGGAAATGGTTTTTTAGCTGTGAAAATACAACTATGCAAATGATTTGAATATGAACTCTAAAAAGAATTTGACTAAATTTTGACTTTCTTTTATTGGCATGAAATTTGTACCCCTATCTAATTTGGAGATCCTGAATCTATTTTTTGAGGTCAAAATCAAATTTTGACATCATTTTGTTAATCATAATCACTAGACAACCTTTCTAGTGAAATATAGTTTATTTCCCTTCTAAATCATGTGTAATAATACAAAACTCATCAAATTTCTTCCAAATCATCAAATTTGACCAAATATCATTTCTAAATAATTTTGGGCATGCCAATCAACTCACATCAAACTTGATTAATCTAGGGAAAATCCTCATCAGTAGGTCAAACTTGCTCAAAATGTTATAAAAATCTTTTCAAAATTGATTCTTAATCATTTTTTAATGTAACTAATCTTCATTTGATCAAATATAACTCTTATACCTCATTTTGATTTTGATCCTAAGGGGGAAAATAATATTCTATCATTAAAGACAATTGAGACTTTATTGCTAGGGGCATCTCAATTTCATCAAACCATGTCAAGTTGAGATTATTTGATCTTCTACATGAGTTATTTCATTGCATCACATCAAATTTCTCAGGGTAGGTACTTAATCTAAATAGGGTCATATCAGTCTCATCATGCCATATCAGCTTGATAATGGCAAAAGCAACCAAGACCAGTCCTAATGTTCAATTTCATTTCACATCAACTTGTGCATTCAAGATCTTCTTTATTGGTTCTAGTTAAATCAAGTTTAGAATCAATGTAATTGATCTTCATTTGATGAAGTTTGGAATCATTTTCCTATTGATCTCACTAATCTTTGATTTTATCAAGTTTGGAGTTACTATCTTTCAAGCCAATCTCACTTTTCTCTATTTGATCAAGTTTGGAGTCAATTCCTCTAAGGACAGTCCATCACTTAAAAAGTGTTATTCAAAATCAACACATTCTTTGACTTAATGAGCTTCTCATACAATGACTCAAAGAGGGGGAAATGTAATTAACCATTTTTTCCCTAGTAAACTATGTGCCCTTATTTTGAAATAATTAAATTGAACTAATGTTAGATCTTATTATGCACAAAAACCAACTTTACATAATTAAAATCATCAAATGATCATCTAATCCTAAAGTTTGATCACTCGAATCTATGTCTGATTTAATTAAAAGAATATTTTCCTATTAATTGAATAAATAAAGGCCCCATTTAATGTGTACACTTAAAGAAACTTGAAATTTTGAAAAATAATGGAAATAAACTCAACTCAAAATGCACACTCTTTTGGAAACTTCTAAAACCAAGAGAACATAGATCAAGAATGGAAGCATATCCATCATTTCTCATATTTGCATCTCAATCATTCATCTAACTTTTTGAAGTCTATAAATCAAGGCCCCTACCTTAGTTCAAATGATCTTTAAAAAAAAAAACAATGACAAAGCCACTTGATATATTTATATATAAAAATTTATTAATCTTTACATTTTATATTTTATACTAATTCTAAGATAAGAAGCTCTTAGAGAAAAGAATCAGGAAGAAAAACTCTGTTCATTACCCCATCACAAGGAAGAAGAAAAGAAAATAAATGAGGAAAGGAGATGGAAGTTACCCAAACCTGGTTATAATGTTCTAGGAATGAGACTTCCAAATTAAAATGTATATCAGAATGAGAAGAGAAGAAGAAGCATATAGCTAGAATGTACAATTTACAATATGACTAGAATGTACAAATATAAAGAGATATAATGTATACAAAGTGCCACCAAATATCAGTCGAAGATTACTACAAAGCCAATCCAAAAACAACCAAACCATCTGTTGATCAAAAAGCTTATGCAACTCCAATAAGAAACGTACACACAACAGTTGTGGAAAACACAAAACCAAAAAAATACCAACCAAGTAGAATTATTCCTCCATATCCCCTGCCATAGGAACAATATTACCAATCTTAAGAGTAAGATCAAGAGTGGTAGTAGCAAGATTAATCACAGAAGGAGCAGATGGAACAGATGCCTAAAATGAATCATGCTCTAGAAGATCTAATAAAGCAAAGAAAATTTTATGCACATTATTGACACAATTTTTGGGTAAACCACCACCAAATTGCTGCAATGCAACTTTCACCGGATGAAAATATTGCCTCTTAAGAGATTTTTTAATACTCTCATAAACCATGTAAACACTTTGATTACTAAGGATTTCATAATGGTGGAACAAACTCCCAATGAGGGCAGCACCACTCCAAAGATCATATTTCTAACAGGCTTTAGTAAGCTTTCCCTCATGCAAATAAAACGGTCTAATAAATCTAGTAGCTATCAGCTCCACATGAAATGGGAGCTGCAATAAATCCATAGCATTGGACAAAAAGATCAACAAGATTTGGGAGTGGTATATTAATCTTATACCAGTAGGAAATAGAATCGCATGCTTGTTAGGAATAAGGTGTCTCAACCTTGTATAATTCCTATTCTTATTATTTGTTTTGTAAAATGTATTTCTTGCAAATAATTTTGATGTGTCAACATCTTGAATTGTTTGTAAGGAGATCATGACTAAAACAGTTAGGACAGATTCCTATGACACATAAGAGCTATGTCAGGAAGATTCAATGATAGGTGAAGACATGTGGCAACTAAGATATTTGAGTACTATACACTCTACCCCAATAGTGGGGTTCGGGGCATCACCCTGAAAATTTTTTTAGGGTTCCTATTTTCTCGAAGAATGGTAAAACCCTAATACGGTTTACCTTTGGGAGTAGCCCTAAAGTGAAGTGCATGTTATAAGAATTTTTTAGGGTTGCGAAGAGATTTGATGTGAAAAAAGGTGTATTGTTGGTACTGCGAGTAGCTACTAGAGTCTTTTGTTGTTGATGTTGAACTTGCATTGCAAGTGTATTGTAACCTCGTGTTGAAGATAATACATTGTGCAGGTTCTGAAGGGGTGGGGTTATTTTATCGAAAGGTTTTTCCCCATCAACAAATCCTTGTGTTATGTGTTCCTTTCTCTGTCTATTTTTTGTATGCATGGTTGGCTGCAATATTGTTGTTTACATGATATTGAATCTGTAAGTGTAGAATATTTTAATAGGATTTGCATCATACTTTCCTTATGAGATTAGTGTAGGAAGTTGTTTTCGCACCTGAGTTTCCTTACAAGTGGTATCAGAGCTTGATCAACTTTTGATCCTAGTTGTTGGGTAGGGTTTTTTGAGCTAATCTCAACTTGAGTGGGAGTCTTGTGCAGAACATCTTGAATCTTATTTGCAAATTGAGATGGCAAGTTCATCATATGGAAGAATGGAGGTGGAGAAATTTAATGGCACTAATTTCGAGTTGTGGAAACTCAAGATGGAAGACATGTTGGAAGATCGTGACCTATGGGAATCGACTACAAGTGCTACAAGACTAGCAACTATAGCTCAAGAAAATTGGGATATCAAAGACCATAAAGCTAAGGGTCTCATAAGACTCTATTTAACTGATGCAGTCCTTCGAAATGTTCTAGATGAGAAAATCACATATAGTTTGTGGGAGAGACTTGGGGCCATGTATCAGGCCAAATCCTTGGTGAACAAGTTGTTCCTGAGGAAGAAGTTGTACTCTCTGTGAATGGAGGAAGGTGGATCCTTAACGGATCATTTAAATGCATTTAATCTACTGGCTGCACAGTTGACATCAAATGGTGTCAAGTTAGAGGAGGAGGATCGCTACTACACACTTTTGTGTTCTTTACCAGATTCATGGGACCATCTTGTGATGGATCTCGGAAGCACATTAGTCACCTTCAAAATGGATGATGTGGTGTCTTCGCTACTATCAGAGGAGATGCGGAGAAAGGTTTTCGTTTTAGAAAAAGAAGCCCTTGTTGTTCGTGGGAGATCCATGGAAAGAGGAAAGAAAATTGAGAATAAGTTTGACAATAAGGGTAGATCCAAATCTCGTGGGAAGTTAAAGACTTCCAAAGTCCAAGGAAAAATGTTGAAACTATGATAAGACTAGGCACTTCCGTAAAGATTGTAAAGAGCCTAAGAAGAAGAAGAAAGCCTCAAATTCTAGTTCTGAAAAATCTCAAGAAGATGGCAATGCATTCATCGTAGCTTTGGCAGCCCATGCATCTGATGATGTGTGGTTGGTTAACTCGGGTGCATCTTTTCACATGACCTCTCATCGAAACTGGTTCTCAAGATATGAAGAGTTCGATGGTGGAAAGGTGTACTTGGGTGATGATTCTCACCTAAAGATAGTTGGACACAGAAGGGTCACTATCAAATTTCCTGATGGATGAGTAAAGGGAATCAATGGAGTTATGCACATTCCAAGTTTGGCACGAAACCTATTATCTATAAGTATGTTGAATGATGTAGGTGTGCAAGTTGTTTTTTCTAAAGATGGATGTAAGATGATAAGAGGAGCTATGGTGCTTGCTAAGGGTACTAGGAGAGGTACTTTGTTTCAGCTTGATGCATACATTTCTCAGTGTAATAGTTCTTCTATTTCAAAGAAGAGAGCAGCTATCACTTCATCCCCACCATCTGAATGAGCAATAAAGAAGACTGTGGTTATTGGTTCTGATGAAAATGAAAACACTTTGGAAGGTAAGCTTCCTGCATAAAAGACAATGTTGTGGCATATGAGATTCGGTCACATTGGTGAGAAGGGTCTCAGAACCCTGAAAAAGAAAAATCTTGTTGACGGGTTAAATGATTGCAATCTCGAGTTCGACTTTTGTGAACACTGTGTATATGGTAAACAAAATCATGTTCAGTTTTACTCTGGTTCTCACAAATCTTCTAATGTTTTGGATCTTATTCATTCTGATGTATTTGGTCCTGTAAAAGTTCCTTCAATCTCCAAGTTTTTATTTTTTGTATCTTTCATAGATGATTACAGTAGAAGGACATGGATTTATTTCCTTAAAAGTAAGACAGAAGTCTTTAGTCGATTCAAGGAATTTAAAGCCCTTGTAGATAATTAGACTAGTAAGAAGATTAAGTGTGTGAGAACTGACAATGGTGGTGAGTTTTGCTCAGCAAAGTTTGAATAGTTCTATAAAGAACAAGGTATCGAGAGGCATAAGACAACTCCGTATACCCCACAGTAAAATGGAGTTGTAGAGAGAATGAACAAGACACTGATGGAGAAGGCTAGGAGTATGCTTAGTGGAGCTGGTTTAGAACAAAGGTTTTGGGCCATAGCTATGGCCACTGCTTACTATCTGGTTAACAAATCTCCTACATCAGCTCTTGTTGGTAAGACACCCATGAAGGTGTGGTCTGGTAAGAAGCCTTGAGTTAGACATCTTTGTGTTTTTAGTTATGAAGCTTATGCACATGTTCCAAAGGAGAAAAGATGTAAGTTGGAAACAAAGCTGTTAAATGTATTTTCATCAGGTACAGTGCTGGTGTGAAAGAATAAAAGCTTTGGGATCTTATGACTAGTAAGGTGTTGTATAGTAGAAATGTTATTTTTAGAGAGCTAACATCTTCTTCTATTGTGCTACAACTAGATGAAAAAGAAAAGGAAAAAGATGTTGTTCAATTGCCTCCTACCCCTGAGAAGACTAAACAGAGAGACCATGTTGGGTCTAATGATGAGGAGAGCTCTTGCAGCTCTAATAGTTCAGAAGAAGAGGAAGAACAACCTCAACCTCAGCCCTTGAGGAGATCCATGAGAGAAAGAAAGCAACCAAAAAGGTTTAGTTATTCTATGTTAGATTCTAGTTGTGCTTTTTCTTTGATTACTAACACTGATGAGCCTAGATCTGTGAAAGAGGCTTTGGGCATGGAAGATGCAGGTTCTTGGATTAAGGCTATGGATTATGAGATGGCTTCATTAGAGGAAAAAAAAAACATGGGACCTTGTACCTTTTCCTAAAGGGATAAAATCTATTGGCTGTAAATGGGTGTTCAAGAAGAAATTCTATGCAGATGGAAGTAATTAAAGGTACAAAGCTAGATTGGTTGCAAAAGGGTATTCACAGGTAGAGGGAATAGATTATGGTGAAATATTCTCTCCTGTTGCAAAGTTGACATCCATTAGATTTTTGTTATCTATTGCTACATCATATGATTTAGAGATAGAACAAATGGATGTGAAGACAACTTTCCTTCATGGTGATTTGAAGGAAGAGATTTATATGTCATAGCCTGAGCACTACATTGTTAAAGGTAAAGAATCCTTAGTTTGTAGATTAAAGAAATCTCTATATGGTTTGAAGCAATCCCCTAGGATGTGGTACCTTAAGTTTGATGCTTTTGTGTTGTCAATTGGATTTGTAAGATCGAAATTAGATCATTGTGTTTATTTCAGAGTTGAAAATGATCACCTTCTTATTGTTGCATTATATGTTGATGATATGTTACTATTTGGGAAGGGCAAGGGTATGATTTCTAATTTTAAATCTCAGTTGTCAGCACAATTTGAGATGAAATATCTTGGGGCAGCTAGGTACATCTTGGGTATGGAAATTAGTAGAGATAGGTCTAACAGAAAACTTTGGTTGAGTCAGAGTAAGTATGTGAAGTCTGTGTTGGACAGGTTCAACATGGCAGATTGTAGACCACTATGTGTTCCTATTCCTGTGGGAACAAAGTTATCTGTAGATGATTGTCCAAAATCTCCTAGTGAGGTGGAGGACATGAGTAGAGTACCTTATGCTAGTGCAGTTGGCAGTCTTATGTATGCTATGGTCTGTACTAGACCAGACATTGCCCAAGTAGTGGGAGTCCTAAGTCAATTTATGGCTAATCTTGGATAGATACATTGGGATGTAGTTAAGCGAGTATTTAGATATTTGAGGGGTACATCAAATTACTCTGTATGTTATCATGGTAACTCTTTTGGATCTCCGCATTCAATTTGTATTCATGGGTTTGTGGATTCAGATTGGGCAGGTGATATTGACTGTAGGAGATCCACCAGTGCTTATGTGTTCAGTATGTTTGGTGGTGCCATCAGTTGGATGAGCAAGCGACAACCTGTGGTTGCTTTGTCCACTACAAAAGCTGAGTACATGGCTGCTACTCACGCTTGTAAGGAAGCCATTTGGCTTAAGAGATTGTGTTCTGATGTTGGTGTTGATGCAGAATAGATTACTATTTGGTGTGACAGTCAGAGTGCTATTTGCCTTGCAAAGAATCCAACTTTCCATGCCAGAACAAAGCACATTGATGTGCAGTATCACTTTGTGAGAGATATGATGGAAGATGGAAACTTAAATTTGGAAAAGGTAGATACTGTGAAGAATGTTGTAGATGCATTAATGAAACCAGTGGGCACTAAGAAGTTTAGATGGTGTTCGGAGTCTATGGGCCTTTTGGCCTATAGTGGTTAGTTCCTGTTATGTTCCTGTTGCTCTTACAAGGTGTTCGACAAGTGGAAGAATGTTAGGAATAAGGTGTCTCAACCTTGTATAATTCCTATTCTTATTATTTTTTTTGTAAAATGTATTTCTTGCAAATAATGTTGATGTGTCAACATCTTGAATTGTGTGTAAGGAGATCATGACTAAAACAGTTATGACGGATTCCTAAGACACATAAGAGCTATGTCAGGAAGATTCAATGACAAGTGAAGACATGTGGCAACTAAGATATTTGAGTACTGTACACTCTACTCGCAGTACACTAAAATTTTTTGGGGTTCCTATTTTCTCGGAGAATGGTAAAACCCTAATATGGTTTACCTTTGGGAGTAGCCCTAAAGTGAAGTGCATGTTATAAGCATTTTTTAGGGTTGCGAAGAGATGCGATGTGAAAAAAGGTGTATTGTTGGTACTGCGAGTAGCTACTTGAGTCTTCTATTATTGATGCTGAACTTGCATTGCAAGTTTATTGTAACCTCGTGTTGAAGATAATACATTGTGCAGGTTCTAAAGGGGTGGGGTTGTTTTACCGAAAGGTTTTTCCCCACCAAAAAATCCTTGTGTTATGTGTTCCTTTCTCTGTCTATTTTCTGTATGCATGGTTGGTTGCAATATTTTTGTTTACATGATATTGAATCTATAAGTGTAGAATATTTTAATACGATTTGCATCATACTTTCCTTATGACATTAGTGTAGGAAGTTGTTTTTGCACCTGAGTTTCCTTACAATGCTCAATAATCCTCTTGATTCCTCTATGAATGTGGGGACAATCACTAAAGAACAATGTAGCTAATATATCATCCTTAATACAACCAAGAAAAGGTTGCTCCCAATCTTTTGGCTCTAAAAACATCCTAAAATTCCTAGGATAATATTCCATATGAAGAGAAAAGCAGGTCGGGTAGACATCCACTGGGTAACTAACTCCAACCAGCGAACTTTGTCGACTCATCATGATGAAGCAATAAGCCATAATGAAGACCAACACAAAACAAAAAAATCCAAGAATGACCACCTAGAAAACCAGATGACCAAGAAGATTACAAAAGTTTCCACAATGATAAACAACTCAGAGAAATTGCAGACCCCAAGAGTGACCACCCAAAACCATGAGAAAAACAAGAGCCAACACGCTAAAAAAATCCCACTCAAGAACCATTATGAAAAAAGATAAATAATCAAACTCATTAAAACACCACTTAGGCCACACAAGTAGAAGATATGAAATAAAATCTATACAAAGAAAATTTAGGACAGGTCCCACAAGTTCAGTACATATCAACAGAGCAATAAAAAAGAATAATTAACCACACACCCCAATTAAATTAAATAAATTCCATTTGTGGAATTAAAAATGATAAAGTACCAAAAAAATTTAAAACCAAATCCAAAGGAAAATGAGAATCATAGAAATATGATGAATGATGGTGCCACAAGAGAATATGGCATAAACTATCATGTTTCAAAATCAAAGATGTCACCTAGGCCACCTCACGAAGAAATCTTGTTAGGTATAAGTGACAGATCCTCATAAAGTCAGTTGAGAACACACAACCCATCATTGAGTCAATTAAATCTTCCCCACTTGATGTCAATCACTAAACCAATGCTAGAATGAATAATACATTTTGCTTTCTCATTTACCAATCAATTAAGATAGGAATAAGAAAATCATATCTAAAGGCATTAATCATTATTGCATGCGATAGCTTAATAATTCACACCAACTAGGAAAAAAAAAGAATTCCTAACACACAACATACTAGCCCAATGCTAACATGGTTAATACCACCATTATGTATGTACACATAAACTAAGAAAAGAGTTATATATGCATAAGAAAACCATACCTAGTGATATTAACCATCTAAACACAAAACTAGTAATTCCCACCAACAAGGAAATTAGTTCAAATGATCTTAATTTTTTCTTGTTGTTATATTGTTTCATTGAGATTTGAATTTCTTTAGTATTCTCTTTGTTTAAATAATATTTCTTATCTTTGTATGTTAGATCAAATAATATTGATTAATCTTTAAATGGTTGTAATCAATCTCTTTTCTTACCTTAATCTTATTCTAAATTAGAATTTTCATTCATGCATCATAAGTTCTTAAGATTTTATATCCTCATTATATTACCTCTCTTTGAATCTTTCATTTCCTAGTGCACCTTGTGCTGACCCTAAAGACAATCACAGTATTGTCAATTACTGCAAAATAGTTAGTCATTTACAAGGCAGAGTTGGTTGGTCAACACTGTGATTGAGCTACTCTATATAGGCCAAGTTATGTAATTCCCTGCCCGAAGATCCTTGGAACAAAAATAATTAAAAGTCAATACATTTTTTAAGGGATAAAGCATGGATACATACAACATCAACATGCAATTGATCACAAAGATCGCAATGGAAGACTCAACAAACGATCTCAAAGCATCACTACTTACCAATACATTCATTAACCAACTATGTGAGTTGAACATACAATGTTCATTTTCAATAATAATGAACATACAAGTAATCCTGACTAGGCATCCTGAAAGCTAACTAGGCCTAAAATCCTAAAAAAAGTGTTTAAGTGTAAAATCCTAAAAGCTACTAGGATCAAGAATCATTATCTTAATGATGCAGGAGCATCCAGAGGTATAAGGGCAATCATATGTCACCCAAAAAAATGTACTTAGACTTAGTTTCTGTTTCATGTGTTTTCATTTTTGGACACCCATTTGGGTCAAATAAAGGTTCCAACTCTCACAGTTCAACTATCAGTGTGCTAGAGAATCCTGAAAAAATAGGAGCATGCAATTTGGCCATCATTTTGGTGACCTAGAAGGTGTGAATTGGCTAGATGAATGTAATTGTGATTTAGAGCATTCCAGAAAAAGAATCAGGTCAAAAGGCCCCACGGTTTGAAAGTTATTGCAGTTTTTTGGGTTTTGGAGACCTCCTAAGAATGCTTCAAAGTCAGGTTAGGGGCATTAAATGACCTCAAAAAGGGCCAAAAAATGGGGGACAAGTGAAGCTTTTCCATAGGGCCATAGAGTACTTTGAGAGCTTTTCGAAAATGTAAACGATTCGTCAATTGGAGCTACGGTTCAAAAGTTATGCCTCCCGAAAGTTCGATTACCATTTCTGGATTCTTCTAGATTTGCACCGACTTCTAATGCAGCTTTTGGAACCTTCTATTTGGTCAGTGGATGCCTACTAGCACTTTCTAGAATTTACTACTATTTCTTAACCCTCTGGGGTCTATTTAAGGAGATTCCTAGCATTGTAAAAGGTAGTTCGGATGGAGTTTGAGAGGAGGTACTGAAAGGAGAATTTATCTCCACATTTATGCTATTGTAAGCCCTTAGGGCATGTTTTGAAGTTTATTTTCTCTGTACTATTTGTACTAACTTATTTTCTCATTTAATACAATTTCCCTTTTCTATTGTGTCCATTATGTTCTTGGGTTGTGTCCCCATCAAGTGGTATCAGAGCAGGTTTTCCTGAGTGTCTAGACAGAGCGCCAACTGTGAGGCAGTTTGCACCAGGACTGTGTGGTTGTGGGATTGAGTTAGAAGATGCCTCCATGAAGAGAGCATGGTGGAAGGGCCAGAGCTATTAATCCTGAGGAGGTTAGAGCCCTCCAAAGGCAGGTGCAGGCATTGCAAGAGGAGCTCCGTAGAGGAGCAAATGTTGCCGTAGGTGACGACAGTGAGGATGACAATGAAGAAGAAGTAATGGAACCAGAAGGGGAATTTGACAGGGAAGTTCTAAATCATGCAGAGGAAAGGCTTTTTAGGGCCATTACTGATTTTGGAAAAAGACCCACAATTGAAGTGGGTGTATTTTCAGGAAATCTGAAACCAGATGAGTTGATCGATTGGATCAATGAACTAGAAGAATACTTTGAGTATGAGGATATAAGGGACCCAGATAGGGTTAAGTTTGCAAAGGCCAAACTGAAAGGCCATGCCAAAATCTGGTGGCAAGAAGTCCAATTGGAAAGAAACAGAAGAGGAAAGGAGAAGATCACAAGATGGGATCACATGGTGGACAAATTGAAGAAGCAGTTCATTCCTGTGGACTATGAGCTTGATTTGTTTAAGAAGATGCATGGGTTAAAGCAAGCAGGAAGATCAGTCCAAGAATATACAGAGGAATTTTACCGACTCTTGATTAGAGCGGGACATGTAGAAGAAAATAAGGAGAAGGTTGCTCGTTATATCAGTGGGTTGCGACCTAGCATCGAGGAGGAATTAAGTCTGGTAAGAATGACCAGCGTTGAAGAGGCATACCAGTTTGCCCTACGAGTTGAAGAGAAACTGAATAAAAGGTTTGAAGGAAGACAAAGAGGGTGTGGTCAAGGAGGAAGGGGAAGTGGTAGATCATCTGGAGGCCACAATGAAACCCAAAAGAAAAATGAAGATGTGGGTACTAGCAGGAACCAGAGGAATGAGGGTTTGAACCGCTCCCATGATCAAGACTTTGGAAATCAGAGAGGAAGAGGTAGAGGATGTGGACAAGGAAGAGGAGGCTTCCATGGTACCTGTTTCCATTGCAATGAAGAAGGTCATCGTGCCTTTGAATTCCCTCAATGACAAGGAAGAACAGATAGGAGAGCTAAGGGCCAAGCTAGGGTTGCTCATGTGGATGAGGATGCACAATCATCACATTCAGAGGATGCAGAAAGAGAAGAGACCTTGGTAAATGAAAGAGTCCTACTAAGTGGTGAGATTGAACTAGGACAACGGAGGAGTTTGTTTCATACCAGATGCAAGTGTGAGGATAAATTTTGTGATGTGATCATTGATGGTGGTAGCACTGATAATTTGGTATCAAAAGAAATGGTCTCTAAGCTGAAGCTCAAGAGGGAGAAACATCCCCAGCCCTATCGGATTGCTTGGGTAAAAGATGATCATAAGGTCCTGGTAAGTGAACAATGTTTAGTGAAATTCAAAATTGGGAGTTACCATGATGAAGTTCTCTGTGATGTTATTTCGATGGATGTTTTCCATCTATTATTGGGTAGACCATGGCAGTTTGATAGACATGCAGTACATGATGGACATGCAAACACATACTCTCTGACAAAGGATGGAGTTCGCCATATTTTGAAGCCCATGAAAAAGGAAGGTGAAAAGGTATGTAGCAGTGCTAGGATTTTTCTTGTTGATGAAAGGAAGTTTTTAGATGGCATGAAACATCAGCATATGTGCTATGCTTTGATTCCTAGGAAAGATAAAGAAGGTAGTAGTGAAATGCCACTTGAAGTTTCGGATTTACTAAGGGAATTTGGAGATATTATCTCTGATAATGTTCCAGATGGATTGCCACTAGTAAGGAAAATCAGTCATCAGATAGATCTGATTCCAGGAGATAGTTTTCCTAACAAGGCTGCTCACAGGATGACTCCTAATGAAATAGAGGAGCTAAATAGACAAGTTCAGGAGCTGTTGAGGAAGGGCTTGATTTGAGAGAGCCTAAGTCCATGTGCAGTACCTATAGTACTCACACCAAAGAAGGATGGAGAGTGGAGGATGTGTACATATTCTCAAGCTATAAATAGGATCACCATCAAGTACCAATTTCCTTTGCCAAGGATGGATGATATTATGGACTGCTTGAGTGGAGCTCAGTACTTCACAAAGATAGATCTGAAGAGTGGTTATCACTAGATAAAGATTCAAGAAGGAGATGAGTGGAAAACAGCCTTCAAGACTAAGGAGGGTCTTTATGAGTGGTTAGTCATGCCCTTTGGATTAACGAACGCCCCAAGCACCTTCATGCGGCTCATGAATGAGGTTTAACTTTGCAAAAAGGGAGTTAGTCTATTTGGGGTTTGTTATATCACCTGAAGGTCTCAAAATGGATCCAGAGAAGGTAAAAGCCATCTTGGAATGGCCTACTCCAAGGTCTGCTACTGAGGTAAGATCATTTCATGGTCTAGTTAGTTTTTATAGGAAGTTTATTAGGAATTTCAGTGGCATATGTGCACCCCTAACTGATACAATAAGAGGGGATAGAAAAGAGTTCAAATGGACTGCAGCAGCTGCGAGAAGTTTTGAATTACTGAAGACGAAGGTAATAGAACAACCTATGTTGGCACTTCCAGATTTTAGAAAAGTGTTCCAGGTGGATTGTGATGCTAGTGGCAGCACTATTGGGGCTGTATTAAGCCAAGAAGGTAAGTCTATTGCATATTTTAGTGAAAAATTGAATGATGCAAAGAAGAAGTATTTTGTTTATGATCAAGAGTTCTATGCAATAGTTCAGGCCTTAAAGAAATGGAGGCATTATTTATTGCCAAAGGAATTTTTTTTGTATACTGATCATCAGGCATTACAGTACCTAAATAGTCAAGGTAAATTGAATCAGAGGCATATGAAGTGGGTAGAGTTCTTGCAGAGCTATACATTTGTGTTGAAGCATAGAAGTGGAAAATCTAATAGGGTTACAGATGCACTAAGTAGGAGACAGTTGTTGCTTACAACAATGCAGGTTGAAGTAGTTGGGTTTGATGAACTCAAGAATTTGTACCCCGAGGATCCTGATTTTGCTGAAGCATGGAAAGCTTGTAAAGAACCTGTTGCTATAGATAGAACCAAGTGGTTAGACTATTTGATTCAGGATGGCATGTTGTTCAAAGGTAGTCAATTGTGCATTCCAAGGAGTTCCATGAGGGAAAATCTAATTAAGGAGAAACACAGTGGAGGGATGGTAGGACATTTTGGTTGATATAAGACCATTGCCATTCTTAGAGAACATTATTTTTGGCCTCAAATTTCACAAGATGTGAAGAAGTTTGTACAGAGTTGCCAGGTTTGTCAAGTTGTCAAGGGGTTTAGTCACAATACTGGCCCATATCAGCCATTGCCTATTCCATCAAGGCCATGGGAGGACATAAGTATGGATTTTGTTCTTGGATTACCAAAGACACAAAGGAGTAATGAATCAGTATTCGTGGTGGTTGATAGGTTCTCCAAAATGGCACATTTCATTCCATGCCACAAAACTCATGATGTTGTCCATATTGCAGATTTGTTTTTCAAAGAGGTGGTAAGACTACATGGTCTTCCAAGGAGTATAGTTTCTGATAGAGATACTAAATTTGTGGGGTATTTCTGGAGGACATTGTGGAAAAAGTTGAGAACAGACTTGAAGTTTAGTTCCACGCATCACCCACAAACTGACGGCCAAATAGAAGTGGTAAACAGAAGTTTGGGCAATTTGCTAAGATTTTTAGCTGGGGATAAGCCCAAGGGATGGGATTTAATTCTACCACAAGCAGAGGTTGCTTGCAATAACTCTATAAATAGGAGTACTAGAAAATCACCATTCCAAATTGTATATGGGAATTGCCCAAGGACTGCACCAGAATTGAGGAAGATAGAACAAGGGGAAAGGACAAGTGTTGAAGCTGAGGAATTTGCTGAACATATCAAGCGTCTACATGAGGAGGTTCAAGCACACATTACCAAGATGAATCAAGTGTATAAAGCTAGGGTTGATCAAAGGAGAAGACATAAGGAATTCCAAGTAGGGGATCTAGTCATGGTGCACTTACGAAAAGAAAGATTTTCAGCCGGTACTTACAACAAGCTGAAAATGAAGAAATTTGGCCCCTGCAAAATTTTGAAGAAACATGACTCAGGAAATGCATATGAGGTGGAGCTATCAGATGGTATTCACATTTCTCCCATTTTCAACATTGCAGATTTTACAGAGTATCATGATGATGGTGCAGATGAGGAGCTGGTGTTAGAGCCATGTCCAATTCTTGCTTCTAAGAAGGAGGAGATAGAAGACATTCTAGATCATCGTGTGGGTAGGAGTACCAAAAATAGGTAGTATGAAGAGTATTTGGTCAAATGGAAAGGATGACCGATCGAGGACTCAACTTGGATTTCAGCAGCTGAGGTTTCCCATTTGGGATTTCCTCTACCATTCATAAAGTGACAGGGTCACTTTTCAATCTACCCTGGGTGTCTGATGCAGGAGCATCCAGAGGTATAAGGGCAATCCTGTGTCACCCAAAAAAATGTACTTAAACTTAGTTTTTGTTTCATGTGTTTTCATTTTTGGACACCCATTTGGGTCAAATAAAGGTTCCAACTCTCACAGTTCAACTATCAGTGTGCTAGAAAATCCCAAAAAAATAGGAGCATGCAATTTGACCATCATTTTGGTGACCTAAAAGGTGTGAATTGGCCAAATGAATTTAATTGTGATTTAGATCATTCTAGAAAAAGAATCAGGTCAAAAGGCCCCACAGTTTGAAAGTTATTGCAGTTTTTCGGGTTTTGGAGACCTCCTAAGAATGCTTCAAAGTCAGGTTAGGGGCATTAAATGACCTCAAAAAGGGGCAAAAAATGGGGGACAAGTGAAGCTTGTCCATAGGGCTATAGAGCACTTCAAGAGCTTTCCAAAAATGTAAACGGTTCATCAATTAGAGCTACAGTTCAAAAGTTATGCCTCCCGAAAGTTCGGTTACCATTTTTGGATTCTTCTAGATTTGCACCAACTTCTAACGCAGCTTCTAGAACCTTCTATTTGGTCAGTGGATGCCTACTAGAACTTTCTACAATGTACTCCTAGTCCTTAACCCTCCGGGGTCTATTTAAGAAGATTCCTGGCATTGTAAAAGGCAGTTCGGAGTGGAGTTTGAGAGGAGGTACTGAAAGGAGAAATTATCTCCACATTTATGCTATCGTAAGCCCTTAGGGCATGTTTTGAAGTTTATTTTCTCTGTATTGTTTGTACTAACTTATTTTCTCAGTTAATACAATTTCCCTTTTCTGTTGTGTCCATTTTGTTCTTGGGTTGTGTCCCCATCACTTAACTCCTAGAAGTCTAGAAACTAGCTCAAATGAATCATCGCATATATAAGAAAGAATAAGGAAGAAGAGAATGCTAACTTATGATATATTTTATATATCCCTTCACTATACAAAGCAACAACTCCCAAAAGAATATCCAAAACACCTTTGAAAATACAGCCAACAAGTCAAAAATATGTGATGTTTGGCCAAGCAGATTTTGTGCGATAAGTTTCACGTGTGCGATATTTTCCACTCATGTGATACTTTCCACTATGATTGTGTGATACTTTTCACTATGGCCCTTGTAATACTTTCCACTATGGCCATGCAGTACTTTTCCAGTATCGTACGATAAACCATATAGTATTCATGTGATACTTTACCAATATCGCACGATACTCTTTACTACTGACATGTGATACTTTATTAATATCACCCAATGCTGAAAAAATGTCACCCAAGTTTGGAAAGAAAGGCCAAATGACCAATTTAGAAGGCAAAAAGAGTTAGAACCTGCGCACCAACAATATTGGAGCCATCATAGCTAAGGAGTAAACACTTGAAAGTATAAAGAATGTTAAATAACTCTAACATCTAATCCATAACATCTAATGTAATCATGCGGAAAGAAACATTGTAATGAACATAAATGTGCATAAATCAACTATCTCAATAAACTAAAATAACAAAAATCACAAGGGAAACATACTCTAAAAAGGTACGGAGAACCATGTGAACATCCAGCTCCAGAACTAAACTAGAGGAAGACCAACTTTGTATGTTGATCTATAATAGTGGTATATGTAGCTATGCCTCCCAACCATGTAGAACCCCTAGGCCCACTCCCATCGTGCTGATGGAGATAGTAATTTGACCACAATCACATAATATAGTCATTCATGGCTAACACTCACACAAAATAGTACAGAGGACTAAAACTAAGATCATGAGACAATACAATACAACAAGTCCTGGTCAGATGCTCTATGGGTCTCTATGTAGGGACTCTAGTGGAGAGTAGATCACTTTGCATCATGGAGCCCAAGCTAAACATTTTGTGGAAACTCTCCCTTGGGACTCCCTCAGGAAGCCATCACACTGTGTCCTTGAATAAACTATACAAAAAACCTACCCTTGGATAGACTATAGAGGCACATACACTCAGATAAACTGTATAGGTTTTTTCACATTTTATTATCTTAGTTTTATTACCCATTAATTTATTTAGTTATCACTTATTAGAAAAATTATTCACGTTTACCTTGTTAGGAACATCACCTAGGGCCATGAGAGAAGCCCCTCCACTTGTCTACCCTACATACCCGTGCTCATCCCACGATGAGTTCCCATAAGCAATGGAGTTTCCCAACCCAACCCCAATGAACATAATTCTATTGATATCAACCAAGATTTTGAGCCTTGCAAGAACCCAAAAAATGTATGCTCGTGTGTAGGCACACCAACTACACAAAGATCATAAAAAAAAATAGTTGGATGAGAAACAATAAAAATACCAAGTATAAAATCACTCAACCATGCACATAGTCAGGAGTACAAAAATGACATGGATCCTAATGTAAGTAGAACACATCTATGATCAAATTGGTATCCCCATAGATAATTTGAATCTATGACCAACATTAGTGCCAAGAAAACTAGGTGGTATGCAAATCCAGGAGAAGTCAAAAATGCCCAAAATCCAACATTGACGAAAATCAACAAAATTCAAATCCTAGTTCCAATCAGGTATAAAAACCCTAGATATCAAATAAAATTTGGGTTTGGAGTCCATATGCAAAAATAGAAGCATAGCGGTCTGAAACCTCCAAACCCCACTCCAAAAGGCAACCAAATGCTCGTACCTTCCCAACTGGGTAGAGCCAACATATAGGAATGTATGGGAACACTAGTTCTCTCCCTCCTAGCAAACTAGTACCCAAAACACACTCAAAAATAGAGCAAAGGTATAAAAATGGAAGAGCCCTACCTAGTAGCCAAAAGGGAAAAAAATGGGAATTCTCCCGATAAAATAATTGCTTCGCTAAAATTGCCAAAAGTCTTGATAAACCAAGGTCTCCCTAAGCTAGATCCAATGAGATCAATCTCACACCGATCCCACGCTCATAGCTCCTGCAACAAGTAAAACAACAATACCTCCTTAAGAGGGTTCTAGGATTTTTACTTTCAAATTCAAATTTAAAAGTGAGAAGTGAGAAATAACTCACTTTTTAGAATATATATTCAGTTTAAAACTACAATATAAAATTAGGAAAATAACTAGCTTACTAGATTAAACCCCTTCTTAACCCAATCAAAATTGAGTAATTCCAATTAAATAGAATTCAACTA
Organism: Cupressus sempervirens; assembly: GCA_028749045.1. NCBI lineage: Eukaryota > Viridiplantae > Streptophyta > Pinopsida > Cupressales > Cupressaceae > Cupressus > Cupressus sempervirens. The sequence goes on from CM053791.1 coordinate 508,408,656, forward strand.
CGGAAAAGTTGCCAGTAATTAAAAGAATAAGATCAATACCAAAATAACCTTAAAACATTAAATCATAATATTCCTTAATAATTTTCATGAAAAATGCAGACATCTAAATGCAAAGACATAAAACTAGTCTAGTCACAAATGCAAATGAATCCGAATTTATTAAATCACCGAAGGATTTAATTAACAATTAAACAAGATATGTCGCCCATATAGGGACAATATTTTCTAGGTATAAACAACCAAATCATTAACTCCATGTACCACTGTCGAGGATATAAATCATGTACACTAAAAAATATGATCAAGTGCAATTGCATATAATAATATAGCTGAAGCAATAAATACACTAAATCACGTAATTAACCATTTATTTAATTACATTAAAATAATTGATTTACATCACTCAGTGCATCATCAAAAATCTCAAAGCAAGAATAAAGTAAATATGCGTAGCATGAAATCATAGTATTCGGAATCTAATAAGTCCATCATATAATCATAAATAGAGTATATTTCTGAATACGAACTAACTAGATATCATCATAAAGCATCATGTCACATCAATGCGTCATCATGTAGATATGATCAAATTGAACAACATAGTATCTATCATCTATGATCCTAGAAATCAAAATATAATATCCAACCATCAGGTCATCTTGAATGTCATCCAACATGAGTATCAACGTATCTCTCAAATCAATAAAAAACAAGGTACATAATACAAGCAAGTGAGGCACTACAAGTTATGTAAATAAGAAGTGTGTACTTTCAGTAGTTGCTAAGGAGTAATTACTATTGAGAAAATCAATAGTCATTGAGTATACAATGGTTTTCGAGTTGCTCAAAAGGCAATACATAAGCTGGATGCTATAGAAGCCAACCAATACAGTAGAAGCTGACTATAGTAAGCACCGAGGGGCAGCATGAAGAACAAGCATGACTAAGCATCAAAAGATATATGTACTAAGTAATATATTTTTTGTATATATTTTTTGAATGGCACAAAATATTGTGTAAATCATTTTTTGTCATGCCAGAAATGTGTTTTTATGATCGAGTTTTTAATCAAGGAGGTAATTACACCTATAATTATGCATCATTAATCTATATGCATGTTAGAGTAAGGTTGTTGTTGTACCAAAAGATCAATCTATCAATGTCAGATACAACCACTCAACTTATAGTACATATGAGGTGATTAAGCCCTTGTCAAAAATCTCGAGGGGAGTGCAAAATAATTATCTAACAGTGCAATGAGATCAACCAATTAGAAAATTAGAAGGACTTAGCAACAAAAAAGGATGAATCTAGATCATTGCTTGAGATCTATAAACTTATAAGATGGCTATTTAAGAATGATTTCAAATCATATTTTTTTGTTTTAAGTTAACATTTTTCATATATGTGAAGCTAAAGGTGAATCAATGAATGTGAAGTTGTGAATGAGTAAGGTGATTGAGTAGTGCAGTGATTAGACACTATAGATCAATCACATTGAAAAGATTATAGTTTGGATAGAAGAGATTTTCTATCAGAAATCAAGTGCAAATCGAAGGATCAAGGTACTATTACATTCTAACAGGTGTATCAGGGTAAATCTCTTCACAAAGTGGTCCTAATAGGCCTATGTAAATCTCTTGACATATTGCTCACTTAGTTGTGTAGTATAAATCCTTTAATCAAGGTAGACTTAATAGTCTTGCAACATTTTAATAGAGAAGACCCCTCATGGGATAGATCATTAGAAATGATCAAAAATTTTAGCCCCAACATACACACTTTATTGCTATAGTAGTGAAGATTTTGTGGGTGCCATCCCTACCACAATTTTACCTTCTCATTGGAGGGTTTATGTGCTACCAAAACTTTTGTCATGTTTTTATGTGTTTAAATCATGCAAGTATATGTTTTTGATATTGTGGCAACTAATCATGTAGTGGGGGTTAATGTTATGGCATCTTCTACAATAGTTACTAGAGGTTAGAGGTTGCCCTTAAATGTTTTTATAAGCAGTTAAGATGCATAATGTATTGTAATGTTGGTAAACATTTTAGTTGGATAATAGAAAGGTTAAAGGCTATGTAGGTGGATATAGCCTAGGTTTTGGGTGAAACATGTTAAATATGTGTGTTATCAATGTTCTCTTTTTTTTCTTCTTCTTTTTTTTGCATTCTACTATTTATTCTTATATTGTTCCAGATCTATCAAACCCTAACAATTGGTATTAGAGCAAGGTTTATTGTTGTAGATTGATACAATTTTTAGATTTGAGTGGGAGCAATAGAGGATTCTAGATTCTAGATTGAAAAATTTAATGGCCAGAATTTCCAGTTATGGAAAATGCAGATGGAAGATTACTTGTATCAAAAGGATTTGTGGAAGCCATTAGAAGAAAAAGTTAAGAAATAGGGAACCATCATAGAGGAAGATTAGGAGATCTTGGATAGGAAGGCACTGGGATCTATTTGACTATGCCTTGCATTGTCTGTAACGTGTAACATATCAAAGACAAAAATGACAATAGAGCTAATTGAGACATTAGCTACATTATATGAGAAACCCTCAACTTTGAAAAAGGTATTTCTTATGAAGCATTTGCTTAATATGAAAATGGAGGGTGGGGGAGGATCTATAGCGAATCATTTAAATGAATTTAACATAGTTACCAACCAGTTGTCTTCATACAAATTTCATTTGATGAAGAGGTTAGGGATCTCTTAATCTTATGCTCTTTGCCAGAAAGCTGGAATAGCTTGGTTATGATTCTAAGTAACTCTGTCTCTGGTTCAAATACTTTGAAATTTGATGAAGTTGTTGGTGTTATCCTAAGTGAGGAAATGCAATGGAAAAAGCACAGGTGAAACTTTGACCTCATCATGTTCTGCTTTAAATGTGCAAAACAAAGGAAGAACAAGGGGAAAAGGAAACGGGCCTTCACATGACAAGAAAAAGGTAAGTGAAGGAAAGGGCATTCTCAATCTAAAGGAAAGAAAGATTGTTGGTACTGTAGAAAACTTGGTCACCTGTAGAAAGATTGTTGGTCTCAGAAAAACAAACAAGGAGATGAAAATGAAGATGACAATAAGGAAGCTAATGTTGCAAGTAATACTTTACAATATGCCTTAATATTATGTTTGGATAATGTTAATGATTCTTGGGCAATAGATTTTGGGGCTTCATTCCATGCTACACCCCATAGAAAATATTTTCAAGATTATGTTCAAGGCGATTTTGGACAAGTATATTTGGGTGATGATGAGCCCTATCCTATTTTTGGGAAAGGAAAAATAAAGATAAAGTTGCCAAATGAAAATGACTAGATACTGTAGGAGGTAAGGCATGTCCCTAATTTAAGAAGAAATTTAATTTTTGTTGGACAACTGGGTAGTGAATGATGCATAGTTATGTTTCCATACAATATTTGGAAGGTCACTAAAGGTTAATTAGTAGTAGCTAAAGGTGTGAAGGTAAGCACATTATATATGTGTACTGGTAACACTTATTCTACCTTCGTTGCTACTGATAATGTTAATGCAATGAAATCTACTATAGATGTTACAAGAACTGATTAAAAATTGTGGCACCTTAGGCTTGGGCACATGAATGAGAAAGGGATGAAAATCCTTCACTCTAAAAATCTATTACCAGGACTAAAAAATATTGATTTAGAGTTATGTGAAAATTGTGTTTATGGAAAACAGAAAAGAGTCAGATTTCTCAGAGTTGGGAAAGAAAAGAAGAGTGAGAAGTTAGAGCTAGTGCATTCAGCTATATGGGGACTAGCTTAGGTATCATCTCTTGGTGGCTCTCATTATTATGTTATTTTTATAGATGATTCAACCAAGAAAACATGGGTGTATTTCTTGAAACAAAAATCTAATGTTTTTGAAATATTTAAGAAACGGAAAGCTTTGATTGAGAATGAGATAGGAAAGAAGTTAAAGTGTCTTAGATCTGATAATGGAGGTGAGTATTGCTACATAGCCTTTGAAGATTACTATTCTATTAATGGAATTTGAAGGAAAAAGATAGTTCTAGGAACCCCACAAGAAAATGGGGTGTCAAAAAGAATGAATAGGACAATGATGGAATGTGCAAGGAACATGAGATTGCATTCTGGCCTACCTCTTCATTTCTAGGAAGATGTTGTAAACATTGTTGTTTATTTGCTAAATAGAGGACCTTCATCCCCTTTGGATGGTGGTATTCTAGAGGAAGCATTGACTAGAAAAAGGGTAAATTATTCATTTTTGAAAACTTTTGGTTGTGAGTCTTTTGTCCATGTTGATAAAGAAAAAGAACCAAGCTTGATGCTAAATCTCTAAAATGTACCTTCATTGGATATGGAGTAGATGACTATGGTCATCACTTATGGGATTTTTAAAATATTAAAATAATCAAAATCAGAGATGTTAAATTCAATGAGAAGGTCATGTATAAAGAACAGTTGCAAGAAAAGAAGCATGAGCAGGTCAAACAAGAATATGTGGTGTTGGATAAGACTCCTAAAATTGAAAAGCCACTGGTACCTAATACTCAGCAAGAACAGGTTATCCCACAAACTCTTGTAAGTGTTAGACATTCTACAAGGTCAAGTAGACCTCCTGAAAGGTTTTCTCTTTCTTTGTATTCCATTTTATTGATTGATTTTGGTGAACCAAAAGAATATGAAGAAACAATGCAGGTGGATACCAAAAAAAAGTGGAATTTGGGCATGAAAGAGGAGATGGACTCCTTGCTGAAAAATAAGGCTTGGGACTTAGTCCCTCTACCTAATGGAAAAATATCGTTGCCTAACAAATGGTTATATAGGTTGAAGGAGGAAGATGGAGGAAAGAAAAGGCATAAGGCCAAACTTGTGGTAAAGGTTTTTGCACAGAAAAAGGGTATAGATTTTGATGAAATATTCTCCCTTATTGTAAAAATGACTTCAATTAGGATTGTACTAAGTCTTGTGGATATAGATGACTTGCATCTTGAACAACTAGATGTCAAGATAGCTTTTCTCCATGGAGATTTGGAGGAAGAAATTTACATGTAGCAACCTGAGGGATATGAGGTCAAGGGTAAGGAGAATTTGGTGTGTAGGTTAAGGAAAAGTTTGTATGGCCTAAAGTAGGCACCTTGACAATGGTATTTAAAATTTGATAGTTTCATAGCTGAATAAGGGTATCATAGATGTCATTCTAATCATTACATATATTTTAGGAGATTAGATAATTGGAGTTACATGATCATGTTACTCTATGTTTGATGACATGCTTGTTGTTGGGTCTAATATGCAACAAATAAATAAATTTAGACATAAATTAGAAAGTTCATTTTCTATGAAGGATTTGGGTACTACTAAGAAAATCCTTGGTATGGGGATTACATGAGACAGGAAAAATAGAACCTTGAATCTATCCCAAAGTGAGTATATAAAGAAGGTGTTGAAAAGATTTAATATGCAGGATGCAAAAGCAGTCAGTACACCTTTGGCTAGTAATTTCAAATTGACTAAGGAAATGTGCCCAAAGGCATAGAAAGAGGTAGATAAAATGTCTAACATCCTATATTCATCTGCAGTTGGAAATCTGATGTATGCAATGGTATGCACATAGCCAGATATTGCTCATGTAGTGGGAGTTGTCAGTGGGTATATGAGCAATCTAGGTATGGAACATTGGAATGTTGTAAAATGGATTCTTTGATATTTGAAAGGTACTATGACAAAGGCATTATGTTTCATAGGATATAGTTTTGCTCTGAGTGGATTTTTTGACTTTGATCTAGCAAGAGATATTGATACAAGGAGGAGTACTACAGGGTATTTTTTCACTGTAGGGGGTACTACAATTAGTTAGCTTTGTAGATTGCAGAAGCTTAATGCACTTTAAACCAGTAAAGCTATGTATGTAGCTTCTACAAAAGCTAGCAAGGAGATGATTTGGTTACAATGTTTTACGGAGGAATTGGGTCAGAAGTGGGAAGATCACCCATTTTATAGTGATAGCCAGAGTGTCATTTATCTTGCAAAGAATTTTTCTTTTCATTCAAGGACAAAGCACATACAGCTCAAGTACCATTTTATAAGGTCTATTTTGGAGGATGACCAATTGCGGCTTGAAAAAATTCACACAAGTGAAAATCTTGTAGGCATGTTCATGAAGGCAATCCCCAAGGAGAAGTTGGTTTCTTTCTTAGCTTCTATTGGGCTTCTTGATTGATGATCATGGAGATACTACACAACAAGGTCATTTATCCAGTGGGAGTTGTACATACTCCATTGTCATCTAGGTTCAGTCTCCAAGTGGGAGATTGTTTGGCATGGAACCTGATCAGTCTCTGAGTGGGAGATTATTGATATTGTGGAAAATGATCATGTCGTGGGGGTTGAAGTTGTGGCACCTTCTCTAAATTTAGAGGTTTCTTTAAAATGTTTTTATAAGCAGCTAAGATGCATAATGCATTGTAATGTTGGTAAACATTTTTGCTAGATAATAGAAAGGTTGAAGGCTATGTAGGTGGATGTAGCCCAAGTTTTGGGTGAACCACATTAGATCTGTGTGTTATCTATGTTCTTTGTATTTTCTTCTACTTTTTTGCATTCTACTATTTATTCTTATATTGTTCTAGATCTGTCAAACCCTAATAGATGTTAGATCTGATATCTCATGAAGTTACATGTTTGATTACATACAAGGTTAAGGGAAATGAACATTGAATTAAGTTTGGACATGATTTATATTTGAAGTTTTAAAAGTTTTAAAGATCTTGATTAACACCCCACCCAAGTATCTTAGTATCCCATTAGATTTCCAACAATTGGTATCAGAATTTGAGTTCTCACACATTAAACAAGGAAGAAAGCATTGAGGACTTATGTGATGAAGCTAGATCCAATTAAAATAATGCAAAAATAGTTGATCTATTGGGGAAGAAGAACATTCTAAATGAAGAGGTAAGAGAATTGAAAAGAGAACATGAAATGCAATCAGTGAGACTATGTGAAGGTATTGAATAAAGATTAAAATGAAGAAGAAAGGTAATGGTTGATGAAGATAAAATGAAAATGGCTACAAGTCTTGATGAGATGATCAATGAAGTATAAAGGTTCCCACACAATAAATTTGACATGGTCAATAATTTATTGAGTACTAATGATGAGATTTCTAGGAAGGTGGAAGAGATTGAAAATCTAAGATTTGAGAAGAAATCAATTGAAAGCTAAGTTGAGAATTGAAAATGAAATCATTGAAAGAATGAATAGATCTAGAGAGGCTATGAGATAACTTGATGAATAGTTGAAAGCTCAAATAAGACCTCATGATACTAATAGGTTAGGATATACCAATTTCATATCATCCACCAAGAAAGGAGATTGATCAAAGCATGGATACTAGAGGAATGCAAAACCAAAGAACAAGAAGCCTACATGTTATCACTATGGAAAACTAGGCCATACAACAAATGTCTAGAGGAGAAAAACTAGTAAGTCCAATCCTAAGCCTAAATTTGATGGTAATTATTTTAAATACAACAAGCATGGACATCAATCATGTGAGTGTAGATACAAGATAAATAAGACACAAGATTCATCTAGAATTGAAGGTTATTGCTACACATGTCAGTGATATGGTCACAAGACACAAGATTATAGATCTAATACAAAATACAGTTGGACACCCAAAGGTCAAGGCAATGAAAATAGGAAAGGCAATTCTATAAATTGGGATTACAATACTTGGGTCAATTGTCAATTATGTGGAACATATGGACATGTTGCAAAAAATTGTGCAAGGATACATCTCATAGGAAGATCAAGAAACTTGAGAGAAATTTTGGTTCAATATGTTTTAACTGTCAAAAGGTAGGTCACCTAAGAAGAGTTGTATGAATTACGCAACAACACCTAATGTTGAATGGAATCATGGAAAAGAAAAGGTGAATGATGAAGAAGTGAGAAACCAAATGAATCAAGCTTGGAAGAAAAAATCTAATGGAAGCAACAATGCAAATGGTGAAGTTGTGGTCACCCAATCCAATTGATTAAGCGATTCTTCTATCATAAGATAAATAAAGAGGTATATATGGAACTGTATTTCAAAAAAAATTTATTACTCTTGAGTTCCTATGATTTCATGCATGAAATTCTTAATCAACATGATATTAGATGCATAAGGATAGACTTGAAGTGTCAATGTATCTGAATGTCGAGCTAAAAAGTTAGCGATGGTCAAGTGTTAGTATTGAAGTCTTGAAAGTGTTAAGTGCTTGAGTTGAACTGTCATTTTTTATCAACTAATGATATTGACTAGGTTGAATGAATTTTGTAGTGTTATGACTGAGATTCTCTAAATTGGCCAAGACAGTTGTTACACATCCACTATGTGTACGGAACATTAATGAGGCAATAAAATAAAAAATTTGAGCTATATAGTGAACTTTGTGAATCATTTTTTTGCACATTACATTGGAGTTTTCAAAGATAAAATTGAGATGAAATATTTTCTAAGAAATTTGAGTGATATTTGAGAAATATTTGTTGTGGGTTATCAATGTTAGAAGTGAATTGCAAGAAGTTGTGTTGAGGCTGAGTCTCTCAGAAGTTTGTTATCGAATCCCAAGTTGAAAGAATGGCATCAAGCTCTACAAAAACTAAGAAGAAAATATAATTGAAGGTTAGTAATGCATAATTGGTTAACAATAAAGCTTGTCCCCAACCAAGATTAGAGCATATTAAGAGATTGCAATGAAGGGTGATTCTTTAGGTGCCATGTCATCGATCTCACCTAAGGTAATTGTCATTCATGATGTTAGATCATGTTATATGTACATAATTGGAGAAGTAGGAGATTTTGAAATGGGCACTACATATGAGAAGTTGTGCAAGAATGAAAGATTAAAAGAACACAAGCTGGTTGTTGAGAAAGGGTTGACTCATACCCTAAACTTTTCTAGGGCTTTCAAAGTGGAATGGATCAAAATCATTTTGAGTTGAATTCATGACATGCATCTCTAGTTGGAAGATGGACCAATGAATATTACCAAAAAAAAATATTCATCATGTCACAGGTTACCATATTACAAAAAGAGTGAAGTCTATTTCTTGCTAAGGAAAAGATGCAATTGAGGTGAACACATTGGCTAAATAGAACAAGAGAGGAATTATGATTTCTACCATCAAGGATGTAGAGATTGAGTTTCTTGTAAGAGTTAGTGCACATAAATTATATCAGACTAGTCAACTTGATAGCATGCCTTGTGTAGCTATTGATGTTGCATGGAAGATTGTCAAGAAAGACCATAGTTATGACCTTGCAAACCTCTAGCTGAAGCAATTAGACCAAGAACTTCAATAAAATAAGGAAATAAAAAGAATACTTTGTGTAAGTTTGGATCTTTTGATTTTTTGTATTTTCTTCTATGTTCATATTTCATGTCCTACTATTGATAATGTCATTTGGGATAAGAAGAAACTAGTAACTTAGAAAATAAATGAGTCCATTGGTCAAATGGGTTATAATGTTGAGACAATCATGGATGGGTACTTTGAAGAGTTTAAGAGAGATATATAGAATAGGACAAGGATTCCACAATCCCTAATAGATAAGTACTAAAATGATTTATATTTCCTTGTTGATACAGATTATACATATGCCCAAGTAGTTATACCTAGGGTTGCATGGTTGAGACCTCTATCATATGAGGTTAACACTAATGAAGTGACAACAAAAAATAGTGTATTACTTCCTGATGAATTTTATAAGGATGACGAGAAATTTAGAAGGTATGAGATAGAAAATCTAAAGATAACTGTGGAAATAAATCTCCTAAGATAAATAAGAAGAGGAAGAGTATGATTGAGAACTTGAAGAAAGCATTAGGAGAAGGAGCTAAGAAAGAGATGTATCCAAAAATAACTGAAGGCAAAGGTGAGGAAAGGAATAGTAGTGACGATGAAGAAGAGAAAGGAAATGAAGATAAATAAGTTGAAGGAGAAGGAAAGGAGATAGTGGATGTTGAGCCATGGGTGAGAAAAGATAAGGAAATCACAATTGGCAAACCTTGAGTGATAAAGAGCTTAAAGAATATAGTCATTGAGCCTCAACCTACTCCATTAAGGGTCACTAGGTAGAGGACAATGGCATCCCACACAACAAAAGTTTCCAATCCAAAGAGAGGAGTAGCTAAAGCTAAAAAACATATTCAAAGGAATATTTTGGCAAAGAGGAAGAGTACTATTAATAAGGAAAAGTTGAACAAGCCTATTAAGTAACAAAGGAGAAAGTTAATACTACCCAAGGATGATGAATAAGATGATGAAGAGAAGGTTGATTCTAAAGATATAAGTGACTTTAGAGTTGCAGTGCACATGCCCCCACAATCAATTGATGAAATTTGTCACAATAGCAAGGAAAGTGTGGGTTTATCATGTTTTTATTTCTTTAAATATGAAAATTTGGATTTTGCTAATAAGGATAAAGTTGATGAAGATGTTATGGATATGATGCATAAATTCAAGTATACCTCATTAGATTTAGGAAGCATGATTCCTAATGAATTGTATGGCAAAGTTGATGAGAGATGGAAATTTGCATTAAGGACTGAAAGACAATTAGGGAAGGATCACTTGCCACTATTATGCCAGAATTAAATAGGAAACAAATTGAAAAAGTAATGAATAATTTTAGAAATAATTTTGCTCCAAAGACAAGGGCATTCATGATTCTAAAAGGAAAAATATTACATGAAGTGCAAGAGAGTAAAATAATATGGAAAAAGATATATGGTTTGATGCATGGTGATGAGAAGCATAATGAGGATGAGCAGGAGGAACTGGGAAATCTTGAACTAGATAACCAATAAAACATCTATGATGACATTAGATACCTTGAGAAAACAATTCAAAGAAAGGTCCATGAAAGTGAAAAGAGAATTGAAATAGTTATGATAAAAGATGAGCTTGAGGAGAATCCAATGAAGGTTGTGAGCAATGAAGAAACTGAGCCAACAGAGTGTGCTGACCAAGCAAGAATAGAAGGAGGAAGCTTCACAATTGAAGTTAGCACAAGAGGTATTATTAAACCCAAGTCCTTAGTTAATAAAATTAAAGGACTATCCTAAGAGTGAAACACAGGTATGCACACAACTGGTAGACTCTACACTGGTTATTCAAACAATTCCTATGTTTTTAGTAAGTTTAAAGGTTAGCCACCCTTAAACAAGAGATGGTGATGTCAAGCAACAAGATATGTTGGCCAATGTAGGAAATAATGCACCTGAGCCAGAAAAAGAAATATCAATGTAAACATAGAAGGTGATAAAGAAGAGAAGAGCCAAAATGATTAAACATATCAATCTACTATAGGTAATAGACCGAGTGCCTTAGGACCTCAGTTGGAGGGAGAAAAGGGAAGAGAGTGAAGAAGAAGGTGAGGCAGTCACCACAAGCAATTAAAGGTAAACTAGTTACCTTGGATGAGGATATTGTGATTCCTAAATAGGACATGATGAGAGCATTTTATGTTCCAAATTATACCATATTTTAGCCTTCATATAAGTCTTCACACTCATTCCAATCCCCATTTTCTATTCCATTCTCTCCTTCTATGTTGCATATGATCTAATATTTATGAGTAATATTCAATCTAGTTATTAGATAGAATATGTGAAAAAATAGATGAAGTTTTATTTATCTAATATGTTGATAATATGTTATGGTTCTTCCTATCACATTTGAAACAAAAATTATTGTGGATTATGTTATCCTGCAACCTTGTCACGTTATCATTTAAAATATTTATGAACTAGAATAAACTATGATGCTTCCCAGCTTATATTTTTTCTAAAGAACTTCATACATAGAGAGAAAATCCAAGCTAAGTTAAGTACTAGCAAATAAATGTGACCCAACATCAAGAAATGTATTTGCAAATCTCATGTCGATTGAATTCTGTTATGCAGCAACCATTTCAAACCATGAAACAACAACTATAGAAGATATTGTTTTGTTTGAATGATACAAATAATTTCCTATTCTTCGATTGAAACAAGATGGAGGACTTCATACATGGTAGGAACATATTATCATTTCCTATTCTCTACTGCAACTACCTATAGCCTATAAATAAGCTTGTACATTAGCTACTGTTCGCTTTTATTATCTCTATTCTGGTCTATATTGTTATAAGTTGTGTCTATATAAGTAGGAGACATAAGTATGGGGATACACGTATAGTCCTTTAGAACACACAACATTCTATAGAGACTATTATCATTTTGAATTTAAACTCCATATTTGCATGATTACGAAGCTATAAAAATAGATCTCTTCATCACTAGGTGGATGAGGAGGTGGGCCCACTTTGAAGTTACCTGGTGATCTTATTTTATTTATGTATGCAATGCATTTAAGTTAGTTTTCATTTGTATTTTAATTATCTTAGCATTACATGCTATGAATTTAATCATAGTATATTAGTTTATGTGTTCAATATTTGTATTTGATTATATAATAACATTTCATATGAATTAGATTATGAGTTGATAATTTGTTAAAGAGTTGTAGTTATTTGTATGGTACAATATTTTTGTTATGATTTATTTCTAATTCAGTAAGTTTCTTTCATTAAAAGTGACTGCTCCTATCACAGAATCATTTTGATTTTTTGCAAGTTTGTTTTCAAGTGTCATATTTGCATTCATAACCCCTCATCTCACAATTATCATCTCTTAATGGTGTAGAAGTTGATGAAATCCAACTTCACAATGCGCCAAGATCACCTACATGCAAATAACCTGCTGAAGAGAAACTAAAGAAGGAAGGGTGGAGCCTGGAGAAACTAAACGAACTGATAGAAGATATTGCAACAATGAAAAAAGAAATTGTTGTACAATATTGCTTGAAAAGATATGAAATTACAATAGGAGAGCCTGAATATAAAGGCCTCTGAAAAACTTGTAGAACAAACTAGAAGGCTCTAGGAGATAAGGTTTACAACTAAGCATACGTCCACAAAAGGTGGAATATCCTCAATCAAGGTGAGGAGATAAGTATGAATTAGATAGGAACAAACTTTCGTGTTGTCAACAACTCCTAAACTACAACTATTAAATAAATACATTAACCTAAGTAAACTTAAGTAAAAGTGTAAATAATAATTGTTTACTCTAACACCCCCCCCCCCCCCCCCTTAAGTGCAACTTAGGGGAATGCACTTAAGCTTACAAAAGGCTAAGATGAAATATAAAATGGGTCCTAACAATGAGGCCATGTTAGGTACCCAAGTAGAATGCAAAGAAATGCAATGCAATCTCTATAAACTAGAGAAAAAGGAGAAAACCCAGTGGGAAAAACCCCTCTCCAAAAAGAGATAACAAAAACCCTAGTGAAGGACTGAAGAAGCCTGAATGTCCCAAAAAATAGGAACAAAGAAAAAGATCATGAAGAGCATCATTGAAGCATTAAGAAGCCACAAACTCTATCAAAAAGAAACTATTGATCTAAAGAACCTCCACAAAAAATAGAAGGCACAAACTAAGAGTGTCTATATGGTAGATGATCCATCTCACCCAAATGCACAGGTAGCTAGCCACTGCAATCACCTAGTATATAAGATCAAATACTGAATACATAGCTCACACTATCGAAACATCAAACCAAGGAAGCATTAGAAACAATAGAATAACCCCACCTTAATGCAGATGGGGTGAGATGATAGGCAATTGAGAAAGTGGGCCAAAAGTCCTCTGCAGAAAGAACCAAGAACAACAAGAGAGAGGAAGAGGTACAAACACCTATAAAGGCATGTTTCATTGACATTGCATGGGGAAAAAAGGGAAGAGGGCACAAAAGCGGCAAACAACTATCCCCCCATGGCACTTTATAAAATAGTGTGAGTACAATTGTCTCAAAACAATGTTCATGAACCCAAAATGCAAGAGTGGCACTTTATCTCAATGTGTTTGCATAAAGATGCTTTAAAATGATATCAACAATGATCAAAAAGGGAAAAAAGTCGATACAAAAGATAGACAGCCCAAAACAAAAGATCTCATGCCATGAAAATGATCCTTGGATCTAGAACACCCAAGATATCCACCATAGAGAAAAAATTCCAAGAACATGATAGAAAGAGCATGGAGTAGAATCTAAAGGAAATTACAGCATTTCTAAATATATGATAGAACCATCTTTCCAAAAATATAACGTTTTCAAAAAATGGAGATGGGATGAACAAGATAAGCTTATCAGAGTGAAAAACATAACATCTAACTTTAAGTACAAAAATGAGCTACAAAACTGCATCAAAACCTGAAAATACGTACACCAATGTCTCTGTCTTGGAACTAGAGGTTTGGCGCTTCTTTCAGATCAGAAAAAGACCTCCATATGCTCAAGCTATGGCAAAAAAATTGTGAGTAGGTCAAAAAGGGACCTGGAGTGCTTGCAGGGGTGCTGATGCAATGCTAACATCAGCAAGTCACAATGCTAAAATTGACAGAAAGGGGGTCATTACAACAAAAAAGTGCCATGTGGCAGGAAGTTGACTGGACGTTGACGTGGCACGAGCCATGTGGCAAGTGCTAATGTGGCACCCATGCCATGCGGCATGCATAAAACTGTCCAACTATGCAAGAATGCCACACAAGTTGTAGATGTAGCAGGGGCCATAGGTGGGTGGCAGAACCTAGTGAAGGTGGTGGTGGAGTCGCAGAATAGGGTGGCAACACAGGCTGCGGTGGGTGGTGGAGACGAGTGGTACCACGATGGCTTCGTGATGCTACTACCGATAGCGGCAGTGCCCAAGCTGTGTGATGGTAGTGGCACTACAAAATTTGATTTTTTTAATTTTTTTCAAAAATTTCGTTCGTATGGCCTCCTGGGAGCGAAAAAAATTTGCCTGATGCCACTGTCACCAAAAATGGAAAGTTTTATATGGATCCTGACTATAACGGGCCTTCTAAACTCAATGGCAGCATCTGTTTAGGCTCAAAGTGCTTCAAAAAAATGCTCTTCCTCCCGATTGAAGAAAAAAATCACAAAAAAACTAGGGTTTGTGTCTCCAAATCATGACTTCAAAAATCCTTCAGCTTGGAAGCAGCAAAGAGGCTCTGATACCATGTAGAAGTTGATGAAAGCCAACTTCATAATGTGTTAAGATCACCTGCATGCAAGTAACCTATTGAAGAGAAACCAAAGAAGGAAGGGTGGAGCTTGGAGAAGCTAAACGGACTGAGAGAGAAGATATTGCAACAATGAAAAAAGAAATTGATGTACAATATTGCTTGAAAATATATGAAATTACAATAGGAGAGCCCAAATATAAAGGCCTCTAGGAAGCCTGTAGAACAAGCTAGAGGGTTGTAGGAGATAAGGTTGACAACTAAGCATACGTCCACAAAAGGTGGAATATCCTTGATCAAGGTGAGGAGATAAGTATGACTTAGATAGGAACAAACTCTCATGTTGTCAACAACTCCTAAACTACAACTATTAAATAAATTCATTAACCTAAGTAAACTTAAGTAAGTGTAAATAATAATTATTTACTCTAATAGATGGCATACTGCTTGGACACCTTTCGCAAGCTTATGCTCTTAGATTGACATGTATAGACTAGCTAAACTTCATCATCAATTGGTAATTCCTTTGTATTATTCACCCCAGTGTTGGCCTATCAGGACACAACAAATTTGAGTGAAGATCGAATGAGGATTTTGAGTGATTTTTTGGGAAGAAAGGCCAAGCAAGCAGAAATGAGAAGAGAGTATCAACATAAATAGGTATTATATGACATCAAGGACATATTTCTTGATACAATTATTATTAATGAATTAGATGAGAAAGCATGTGCAATTGAGAAATTGATTTAGATAGTAGAGATATTGAATGACACTGACATTGACACTCAAGGGAAAATTACAGGGCAGTCAAAAAGAAAATTTGGAAATAGAATGTTAGAGAAGGTATTAAAATAAATAGCATTAAAAAAAGTTGAGCTATCTACTCTCATTATTAATTTGGAACAATTAGTTACAAATGCAAATACATTGTTTTCCAAATTGTGTAATGATATCCCCTCATACTACAGCTTCCTAAGGGAGAGAATGGATAAGATAGATGTTGATCTTTAGAAGGACAGTAAAGCATTGAGCATGGATCCAAGTTCCACTCAATATATTTGACACAGATAAAATTCTTGCAAGGTAAGCAATTGAAGTTGTTGCATGAAGAATATCACATTAGAAATGGGGTAAATTCTATTCAAGCACAACTATTACCTCATATGGAAGTAATACAAAGGTATTTAAAGCCTGCCAAGTATCTTGTAAAAAACCAACACTTATCCATTGTTGATAATATATTGGTGAATCTGGTTTCCACAATAGAAATAGAAAATAAATTTCTTTAAACTTTAAAGACCAATTGGTATAACACAATGGCTATAATTATCAAATTGCATCATCCATTTTTTAAGAGTTTGGTATACTTCTCGAGTCCCAATTGTATATCACTTATAGGCATATGTGACAAAAAACAAGGGGGAAATTGTATGATCAATCAAGTATGAGCATATAAAGGGGAAATAAATAATGTAATCAAAAGGAATGGAGTAATAAGATAATTTATGTTCTAATGCTAGAAAACAAAAAGATTTTTTGGAAAAGATTTTGAAAATGCAAGTTATAGCAAAATATGTAGACCGAGCTACATGTATGGTGTATATCCTAAGGGGAGTACATATTTTTTAAAATTTTGGTATGCCAATTTTTTATCATGATGAGTTTTTTGTCCATTAGTGCCAAAGGGGGAGATTGTTGACCCTAAAGGAAATCATAGTATTATCAGTTATTGCAAAACACTTAATCATTTGCAAGCTAGATTTAGTCAATCAACACTGTGTCCAAGCTACTCTATTTAGGTTGAGTTATGTAAAAAAGAAGTGTATACATTCAGTAATTGTTGACCAATAAAGACTATCAAGCAAATCAATAGTCACCAATGTGCTATAGAAGTCAAGCAATATACTAGAAGCTGAGTAAAGTATGCATCGAGGGATAACATGAAGAACAAGCATGACTGAGCATTAGAAGATATATGTGTCAAGTAATACAGCTTTTTTATATATGTTTGGAATAGCACAAAATCTTATGTAAACCATTTTTTGCCAAGGTGGAAACGCATTTTTTATGATCGAGGAGTTAATAAAGGAGATAATTACACCTATAATTACACATCATTAATCCTTGTGCAATGAGATCAACTAATCAAAAAATTGGTAGGACTAAGCTACAAAAATGATGAATATGGATCATTCTTGAGATCTGAAAACTTCTAACATCGTTATTTAAGTATGATTTCAAGTAAAAAAAATTGTTTTGAGTTATAAGTTAGCATGTATTTGAAGATAAAGGTGAATCGATGAATGTAAAGTTGTTAAGGTGTGAGGCGACCAACTAGTACAGTGAGCAAAGATTGCAGATCAATCACATTGAGATGATTATATTTTGGATAGAGGAGATATGTCATCAAAAATCAAGTGTCAATCAAAGGATCAAGGTATTGTTACATTTTAATAGGTGTATCAAGGTAAATCTCTTAATAGAGTGGTCCTAAAAAGCCTATGTAAATATCTTAATAGAGTGCTCACTTAATTGTGTAGTTTTAATCCTTTAATCAAGGTAGACTTAACATTCTTGTAAGATTTTAATAGAGAAGATCCCTAATAGGGTAGATCATCATAAGTGATCAAAAATTGTAGCCCTAAAAGGATCACTTTATTGCTATAGTAGTGAAGATTTTGTGGGTGCCATCACTACCACAATTTTACCTTCTCATTGGAGAAATTCTGTGTTACCAAATCTATTCTCATTGGTTGATTATGTATTTATGTGTTTTATTCATGCAAGTGGATGTTAGATATGATATTTCATGAAGTTGAATGTTTGATTACATAGAAGGTTAAGGGAAATGAATGGTGAATTGAGTTTGAACATAGTTTATGTTTGAACTAGTAAAAGTTTTAAAGATCTTGATTCAACCTCCCCTTCAGTATCTTACTTTCCCATTAGATTTCCAACACCTTGTAATTGTGTCATTTCTTAATTTGGGAGCACAATCAATAGCATAGAACATTCCACACTCTAAATAGGAAGTTATAAGTGAGTATCAATGGATTTAGATCATTTTAGACTTTGCATGTAATTTTTTATAGAAGTGTAAGTAATTTATATTGAGTTGCACACTTTTACTAATACTATGCACTCCCTACCAAAGAACTTTTTCAAAGGGAGGACAATAAAGAGGATAAAGAATAAATGCCACTTTTTTTTTATATGGGATATTGCAAAAATGTAGACCACACTGAGTGAACTTGAGACAAGGTTTAAAGATGTCAAGAATGAAAATGACTCCCCTCCACAATCAAGGGAAGAGGAATATGTATTATCAGCAAGTAAAAGAGAGAGAAAGTGGTTTATAGAAGAACAAAGTAGTCAATATTGGTCTTAAAAATTGAAAACATAGGTTTATCTTTCTCCAAAGGGGATTTTATCTCTAAGGATGGGGTTGTTTTAGTGAGATGATGGTAGCTCAAACATAATCCATAGTGGAAAGCAAAAAGTTGGGCAGAAGAGAAGGAGATGTTGTAAGTTAGATTGAATCAAATTGGAATTGGTCAGTAGCACTAGAGGTCAAATAAATATACATTCCAAAAGGGATACTTCCCTTCTTAGTGATCCATGAAGACCATATCACGGAATGTCAGGGAGATGCAATTCCCATAAAAATATTTGTGATTAAAAGGTGTTCTATTTAGAAAAAACTAAACATAGCTTTTCTATAGGAAACAAAAATTGTAACAAGTGAGTTCAAAAAGTTATTAAGGAGATGGAAAGCTGAGGAGGGATGTTGAGTGGTTGCTTCAAGGGAATTAGAGGGTTTAGATTATCTATGTAACTCAAAAAATGTATCAATTAGAGAAGTGAATAAAGAGAGGAATTAGCAACTATTACAAGTCAAACAAAATGATACTTGTACCCTCACTCATTTTGAATGTATATGGACCTAGGATAACTTCAAAATTGAGGTTGGTTTGGAGACAAATTAGTGCATGCTTGCAACTTACAACAAAGACCCTATCATTGTGTAAGGATGTTTTAATGCAACTAGGATTTTGGAAAATAAAAGTGAAGGAAAGTATTGGGGCCTATTTAGTATGATTTTAAAATTTAATTTTCAACAACATGATGGAAAGAATAGTACCAAAGGAAACTTCACATGGAAAAATAAAGAAGTTTCAAGTAGAAGTACATATTTGTGTCACAATAAAGGACATCTAACCCTATTCTGGCCAAAGCTCATTTCTCCATCAAAACTCAACTTTCTTCAAAAATTAAAAATTCCCTTTCATAGATCTCAAAGTCAAGATCATTTTCATAAAAAAATTAGTTTTAATTAGTTATAATAATTTATAATTTTAAAATATTACAAGTAGGTATTTAAATATTCGAGAAGATACTACATCAAAAAAGGAAACACAGTAGTAAATCACATCAAAAAAATTAAAATTTGTACTTAGCACTAGAGGAGAGATTCATCTCCAAGAATATATAATGTTTTTTTCAAAATGGTGTAGATCTAGCACAGAAACTATGGAAGGAAAAAGAAAATGTTGATTTCTAATAAGTTTGACTTTGAGTATTTGTAACAGAGAAAATATACATTGAAAACCAATCATTTTTTTCTAATAGCTATAGATTTCATCTATAACATATTTTGAAACTATAGAAGAAAATGATTATTTTCATATACTAGTTTGGTGGGAACTACACCCTATATTTTCAGCAATATGAACTTAAAAAAATTTTAAAAGCATAAATTCTTGCTGAAAAAAATTATAGGCATAAACTTCATCCAATTTTACACATTTCATTAGTTTACATCATCTTGAAATTCTAAACAAAAATGTCACTTTATGTCTTTAAAGTTGAATAATTTGTGTATTGTTGACCTTTTCCTTTGTAGAAGTGTGACAATGGTATGTAATTTACCCTTTCTCTAATATTGCTAGGATATTAGATATATATTTTATAGGAGGGAAATGAGAAAGATTCCCCTTCATATTTGAATTATTCATTGTACCATTCTTAGGATCAAATCACTTTCCTATTATTTTAAACTTGCAAAGGGATTTAATCCCCTTTAATCTCCTTCCAAATTTGAGCTTATGTCGCTAATGGACATTACATTTCTCCATTTGATTGATGAATGGTGGAAAGAAGCACCACATGTCCATGAAACTAAGGCAACTTTTTATAAAACTTCAATGGATCAAAGGAAAATCTAAGCTGTGGAATAGAACTACTTTTGAAAACATCTTTGTAGAAGAAGAAAGGATTAGACAAGAACTTGAAGACATGAATGCTAGATTTATCAATTAATGAATTTCATACAATGATAGGGAGAAGATCTTATTGCAAGAAATAATTGGACATTTAGTGAAGGACAATATTTTTAGAAATAAAAATCAAGAGAATATTGGCTTGAAGCTAGAGATAAAATATCAAGTCCTTTCAATCCTCGGTGAGAGCTAGAAGATCAAGGAATAAGATAGATAATATAAAAAGTGAGAATGGAAATCTATCAATAGACAAGGATACATAGATAGATTTGTAGTGATATTTCTATCAATGTTTCTAGGATCTAGCCAGGATGCCAATACAAATTGGGATGAGGTGGAAGAACTAGCACCTTGAATTGTGAAAAGGGAATAGAATGATAGTCTTATTCAACGAGTATCTATGGAAGAGGTCAATAATTATATTTTATCTCAAAGGGAGAGAAAAACCTAGGATCAAATGGGTTTCTAGCCAAAAAAAATCAAAAGGCCTATGAAACTATCAAGACTAATTTGTGTGTTCGTGTTGAAGAATCTAGACTAAAGACCTACATGTGAAAAGACATCAATAATAATTTCTTGGCCCTAGTTCCAAAAAAGGATATGGCATCATCCTTTTAGGATTATAGACTAATCTCATGTTGGAAACTACAATTGGAAAAAAAATTATGTTGTCATTGATGTCAAACCTTATTGGTAAGACGGTTGCTATATGAGTAGAGTGTCATATTAAGATGATTGATGAAGAGGATTTGAGGACATAACAAAAGACCTTAGAGGAAAGGTTGAGTTATGAGAAACTACAATGGGCACTTGATCAATTGGACTTTGAAGAGATAATGTGATTTTTTAATCATACTACAAGTGAAGAAGACAGATGTATTGAAGCCCAGAAGAAGTGATCAAAGAATGACCAAATGCATAAGCTTGACCAAGAAAAAGAGTAGAAAATTAAGAAACTTGAAGTTTATGCCAAGCCAAAATGTAATCCAAGAAAAATATAATGTCAACTGAGCATCAGTATTGACCAAGTGCCAGTAAATGTGCCAAATAGAATAGTTAGTAGCGACTAAATAATCTAGTGATGATCGAGTGTCAGAACACAGTGTTGGCCGAGGGACAACATTTGATAGATTATGAGAAATTTTGTATTTTTAGCTGACACAATTGATTTCTTGAAATATGTAAAGCATGTTGAAGATAAGGATGAATGACCCAGAGTATTTAATTTAAGGGAAACCATTTTTGAGAGTTTCTATTCAAGAATTCAAGTGGAATTTTGGAGAAGTTTCTAGAAGAGAAAAGAGGAGATGAAATGATGGAAGGATTCAATGAATCTAACCAAACCCTAAGATTTACGGTGATGTTTAAGTGGAAAAAGATTAGAATTATGTATTTAAGGAGGTACAAGGACTAACCTAATGAAGGTCAGAGCAGTTGTTGATTCTCTTGATTGGTGAACTTGAGCAGGCTTAACAATGAAGAATTGTGAAGAAGAGTGATTTCTTGAAGGAATTCCAAGAGAACCAATGATGGAGATGATAATGAAGGTCATTCAATGAGTCAACTATTGACCCAAATTGTGATCTGCATTTGCAAGACTGAATTGTATTTGTTAGATCAACCTATTGTTACTTTCTAACCATTGTATCAATTTTTAAATACTTTAATCAAGGTTGACTTAACAGTCATATGAAATCCTTTAATCAAGATGGAATTCTAATGGAATGTTCTTAGTCCCTCTAACAAGGCCACTCTTAACAGGGTGATTAAATCTTTTAACAAGGTCACATTTAATAGTGTGTTTTGTAATGTTTATCAAGGTTAGCTCCCAATAGAGCTCACTTCAAAAGAGTGAAAAATTGGTGACATGTTATTGGTGATTTTTCCCAAATTGGTTTTCCACATTAAATCCTAGTGCCATACTTGTGTGGATGTCATTTGAGATGTTTTACTATTAATATTTTACATTATGCAATTTTTTTACTATTAAGACAGTGGACTGCAAGTTTATGTTACTAATTATCTTCTATGTAGAATGAGCTACTGAATGTTTATATCTGAGGTGTTTAAAGTGATTCAAAGTTTTATTGGTACATCTAGACTTGAGGATAAATGATTCACCCCACCCTGTTGAAACGAGATTGTTGAAGTGAAGAAAATTGATGAAACCTATCTAGAACAATCATTATTTTGTCACTAATATCAAACCTACTACTTTTTGGTGAGACAATTGCTTACTTTGGTATGAATGCTATCATCTATTTGATTGATGAAGAGGATTTGAAAAGAAAGAATGATAAGAGAACCTAGAAAAAGGTTGAGTTATTTGGTGTATTAAAATGAGCACTAAGACCAAGAAAGATATTGATGATATAGTGTATTGTTTATCTACTTAAGGATATAATGAAAGGTTACAACTAGAAGAAGGCTAAGTAAATAAAAGTGTTTACCAAGCCTGACCAAGAAAAGTTAGTACAGACTGCACAAAAAATAGTGGAAGTCAAGTGAAGAAAGTTAGTATGAGCCAAGAAAGAGAAATCTAGTTAGTGTCGAGTGAAGACAATTAATATGTGTCAAGAACTAGTAAAGACCAAGTGGATGTTGAGCAACCCAATGTTGGCCAAGCATCATAACACAGTGTTTGTCGAGCAAATAGAGTGTTATTGTCGAGTGTCAAGAAAATGTGTTAGATCAAAGATTTAATGAATCTGAGTCAAATAAGTTGATTTCTTAAATTGTGTGAAGTGTGTGGAAGATTATTATGATGTGTTGGTGGTACAAAATTCAAGATAAACCATTTTGAGGTGAATTCAAAGAGGATTGTAGAGGAAGTTTCTAGAAGGACTAAAATGGAAAAGTGGGTAGATTCAATGAATCTTACATAACCTTTAAATGGACGGTTGTGGTTAAGCAACAAAAGATCTAAATTCTCTATTTATAGAGATAGTAGGCTAGAAGCAATAGTTGTGATGTGTGAGAACCTAAGAAAGACAAGAAGTCTAGGGTGTTCCTTCATATGGTGGCTAAATAGAAGAGTCTACAATTGGCATGCAAAGCAAGAAGGATTAAGAGGATGAATTCTTGAAGAGTGAAAAAGTTGTCAAAGATGAAGAGGATGAATGCCAAGAAAAATGGAGTATTAAATGTGAAATATAAAATATGTAAGTGATTTGTTATTGTTATTAGATCAAGTCCTATTGTTACTCTCTAAAAATTGTATCAATCTAGATAAACCCTTTGGATTAAGGTTGACCTAACAATCCTTAGTAAATTCTTTAACAAGGTGACATTCTAATGGAATGTTCTAAAGTCCTCTAACAAGGCTCACTCCTAACAAGGTGATTGAAATCCTTTAACTAGGTCACATTTAATAGTGTGCATTGTAACCTTTAATAGGGTTGGCTACTCACAAAGCTCACTTCAAAAGAGTGAAAATTGGTAGCATGTTACTGGTGGTTTTTTCCAAATTGGGTTTCCACATAAAATTCTTGTGTCAAAATGTGTGATTGATTTTGTGGTTTTGCATGTTTACATTTCTATAGAGTTATTTTAACATGGGACAACAATATGCAAATGTTTAAGATAGTGAATGATCACTGCATGCATAAGGATAAGTTGAAGTATTGAAAAGTTTTATTTATACATTTGGACCTTGGATAACTGATTCACCACCCCCCACCACTCCCTCTCAATTATTATAAATTATTCCAAGAATTGGTATCAGGGCACTAAGTGCTTGAGAGAATTTTTGAAGGTACTTAAAGTTAAAGATCAAGATGTACAGAAAGGAGGTGCCTAAGTTAAATAGGGAAAACTTTCATGCATGGAAATTTTTTTATGAAGCTACATCTAGGAGGTCTTGGACATTATGCATAGTCAACTATCACCACTAAGCATGTTGATCCAGCTAGAGCCCCAACTGTTGATCAATTGAAGTAGAAGAAGGAACACAATTAGGCAATGTTAGAGATTACATCTTCCCTAAGCTACTTAGAGTTTGATGACATCAAAGAATGTGATTCTACTAAGAAGAGGTGGGATGCCCTACAAAAATCTATGGAGGAGACAAGAATGTGTTGAGAGCTAAAGTTAAAAGCCTAAGAGGAAAATTTGATGAAATGAGAATGCAAGATGGTGAGACTACAGTCTAGTATTGTGAAAGGATCAAAGATATTTTTAATGCAATTCAAGGATCTTATGGACAAATTGAAGATGAGACTATGATTAGAAAAGTATTGAGAACCCTACTACATATCTATGCTATTAGAGTATTTGCTATACAAGAACTGAGGTGTACCCCTGGTAGCAATCTAACCCTTGAAGGACTAGTTGGTAGACTCACTTCTTTTGAAATTTCAAATTTTGATCATATCAAATCTAAAAATGTTGAATCTTCTTTTAAAGTTAAGCTAACACTAAAAGATCCTAAAGATAAGAAAAAGAAAAAGGTCAAACCTGCTTCTAGTGATAGTGATATAGATGATGAAGAGCTAGAAGAACTAGAAGCATTGTTGGCTAGGAAGTTTCACAGAGGCAAAGGAAAAATAAAAAAGATATGTTACCCATCATATTCTTTAATTTTCATGAGGTTGATCATATTGTAGCAAGATGACCTCATAAGTCAAACAACAAGAATGAAGACAAATTCAAAGGTAGAAAAGATGACAATAACAAAGGCTATAAGGACAAGGGAAAGAAGGCTTGTTGCATTGTTGAGTAAGAATCCAATGATGAATCTGAAGATCATGATGATGAAGTTGTCTATGTTGCTATGAAGGATGATTCTGATGAAGATGAGGCAACTACATTGAAATCTTATGTGAAGAAAAGTGACAAATAGATCATTAACAGTGGATGTTCACATCACATGACTCGAGACAAAAGTAAGTTCATTAATCTTGAGTATTACAATAGAAATAGTGTTAGATTTGGTAACGATGCACCATGTCTAATTAAAGGAAAAGAATCAACAAGATTGAAAGATAAGATCATGTGTGACAATGCTTACTATGTGGAAGGAATTAACTATAATTTTTTGAGTGTGTCACAATTGAATAGTTTGGGTTGTAAAGTTGAATTTGATAACAAAAAAGCTAAGATCTATGACACTAATAGAAAAATAATTGGAAGTGGAGATCAAACTAGAGGTAATCTATTTTATCTTGATATGAATTATGCTACTTGTCTTCTTGTACAATTTGATGATGTGTGGCTATGGCACAAGAGGTTGTGTCATGTAAATTTTAACAATTTGGTCAGTATCAATAAAGATGAAAAGAGTCATGGGTTTTCCAAAACTGAAGAAACCTTATAATGTAATGTGAAAACAATATCAGTTAGGAAAGATGACAAAGTCTAGTTTTAAAAGTAAGACTCATACTTCAAAAGAAATTCTTGAATTAGTTCATGTTGATTTATGTGGGCCAATTGATGTGCAAAGATACAAAGGTGACTAGTATGTTATCCTATTTGTTGATGATTACTCAAGAATGATGGCAACCATGTTCTTAAAAGAAAAATATGTTGCTTTTCAAATGTTTAAGTGGTATTTGGCAAGAGTTGAAAAGGAAATTGGCAAGAGCTTGAAATGTCTAAGATCTGACAAAGGTGGAGATTTTACATCAAATGAGTTTGAAAACTTCTATAATGACAGAGGAATCAAGAGACAAACTTCTGCACCTAGGACCCCTCCACAAAATGGGATTGTTGAAAGGGGGAATAGATCTGTAATGGATTGTACTAGAACACTATTGATGGAGAAGAATGTTGCTTTGAAATACTGGAGAGAAACTATTAGTACAATTGTTTATACCTTGAACTGAGTACAAGTGAAGAAAAGTACAAATTCCACACCTTTTGAATGATGGTATGCATACTCACCCAATGTCAAACATTTTAAGGTATTTGGAAGCAAGTGTTACATTCTTAAAGACAACAAAAATGGTAAACTTGATGCTAAAGTGAAGAAGGTATATTTCTGGGCTATTCCACAAGAAGTAAAACTTATAAGTGTTTAAATACTAACACTAACAAAGTTGTGGAAAGTGCAAATGTAAAGTTTGATGAATATACAGAAGTGCATTAAGATGAACCAAAGAAGGAACCTAAAAATTATAGAACCTTTATGTACTACTGTGAAGACGTTTCTACTGATGATGATAATTCTACGAATAAAATTACTTATCAACAAGAATAAGTGACTATTGAGTCACATACAATAGATGTCAAGTTGCATTCAGGAGCCAAGTTGCAATCAGAAGCCGCAGTACAGTCTAATACTAAGATTAGTTTACATGAAAGGAATGTCAAGTTACTTGATAGAGAAGTGCACTACTCATTCTTCCAAAGCTACTTGAGAAGAATGAGTAGTGCCCTGCATCAACTAAGTTGAATGACATATTTTTCAAATTGATGTAGTAGATCTTAGTTTAGGATCTGTCTAAAGTAAGGAAGGAGCTAAAATAGAAGATTTACAATCACATGCAAGGTGGTAGAGGAAGAACCTAAATTGATTATATATGCATGTATAGATGACAAGTCTTTGGCATTATTGTCAAAGAGGGAGATACCAGATAAAAAGGGAGATATAAGAGAAAGAAGGAGAGCTTACTGAGAACATATTGAAGGAGATATTAAAGAGACAAGATCAGATGAGGGAGAAATTAGAGGAAGAGATCAGAAATCAAACATTTCAACACATATTGATAGAGGGAGAGATTTCAATAAAAGGTATAAAGTTTATTTTGGTATTTTTGTTGGTATTAGTTTTCCATCAATGTCAAAGATGAAGATTGTTGAAATGAGATTGTTGAAGTGAAGAAGATTGATGATGTAGTGCCTCTCCCATTTGACTTATGTAGGTCATCCTAATGTATGCAACCTTGTTGATCTTTTATGTGATGGATCATGATTGTGACCATGAGTGGTCTTCACCATTGAGGTGATTTGATTTATGTATTGTATTAGTTGCTTTGATTATGCTTATGGCTGATTTATGAGATTATGATGTGATTTATGGTTCACTGAGGTTTGTGCCAGTGGTTACTAGGATCGATGTGTTATCATGAGGTTGTTCCATGATTTCCCTATGATGTGTGCAGAGATTGTACTGTGTACTTCTTACCTGCTATTTTGGACTAGGTTCCTGTAGCAACGGTTATTCATGTTTATGATAGTGTTTTCTTATGTGTTTTAAGTTCCTCCTTGTTATTTCTTAAACAACCATTATTAAATGCTTAATAATTAGAAATGAATTGTCCATGTTGGATTCTTTGGTTATGTGTTGCAGATATTTACCTTGTTATATTTTGATTTGAGAGATATTTGTTACTCATGTTATGTTTTATATTTGAGATGACCCCAGGGTCGGATGTTATACTTTGATTTCAGTATCATAGATGTTAGACTACTATGCTACTTAGTTAATCATATAGCATGATGATGCCATTTTGAGATGACAATGTGTTTTATGATGATATCTGGTTATTCAGTATTTGGGCATATCACTGCTTATGTTATGTGATGGATTCAATGCTATGGTTATTTACTTCATTCCTGTGTTGTTATGTTTTATGCGAACGTGAGTGATGTAAATAGATTATTTTAATATAATTAAATAAATGGTTAAATTAGGTGATTTAATGCATTTATTGCTTCAGATATGTTACTATATGCAATTGCACTTGATTGTGTTGTTTAGTGTATAGGATTTATATCCCTAGCAGTGGCACATGGAGTTCGTGATTCAGCTATTCATATTTTACCAATGTCATCCTTGTTTGGTCGACGTATCCTTATTTTAAGTATTTAATTAATCCTTTTGGTGATTATTAAATCCAAACTCATTTGCATTATGTGATTAGACCAGTAAGCATGTCTGTGCATTTAGAGGTTCGCATTGTCGTGAAAGTTGTTAAGGAAATTTTTGTGTTTTTGGGTTTTTGGGTTTTTGAGCTTTTAATTGATTTATTTTAATTTCTAGCAACTTTTCCATATATGAATTCCTATTTCTAAGAATAGCCTCTTTTTGTTTGAGTCAATTCGAGGTTTAACTAGGTTGGCTGGTTATTTGCCCTAATCGATTATTCACTCGAAAAGTGAATAAATATCCTAAAAGGAATTTTATTCCTCACTTCTCACTTTTGAATTAGAAAGTTTGAGAGTAAAACCCAAAATCCTCTTCATGAAGATTTATTGTTTTGTTCGTTGTGGGAGCTATGAGCGTGGGACCGTTGTGAGGTTGAGCTTGTTAGATCCAACTCGGGGAAACCTTGGATTTTCGCAATTTTTAGCTACTTCAACAGGCTATTTATTTTATGGTTCAGATTCTCATTTTTCCCTTTTGGTTGTGAGGTAGGGCTTTCCTATTTTATTGTTTTGGCTCTATTTCTACTTCTTTTTTTTGTAACCATTTATTTGGAGGCTGAGAACTAGTATTCCCCTCCGTTTCTATATGCTAGTTCTACCCGGTTGGGCAGGTATGAACATTTCTTTATTTTCTAGGATGAGGGTTTGGGGTTTTGCACCGTTATGCTGGTCATTTTTGCATATGGTGTTTGATCTTGTTTATTTATGGATTTTTGGGTTTTTCGTACCTAAAGGTCAAATGGGTTTTAATTTTAAAGTTTTCCAAAATTTGGGGTTTTTACCTTGTTTTTCATGCCGCCCTATTTTCTCAGGTTTTCTTGGCACATTGTTAGTCGTAGACATGGATCATCTATTTGGATGTCAGTCAGACCATTATTTCAATTCTATGTTTGCATTGGGATGTGTGCCACATCCATACTCCTGATGTCATGTTCAGTTGAGTGACTTTTACACCTATTGTTTTGGTTTCTTTTGGGACCCTTGTTATTGTTTTGTAAACACTAGGATTTGTGTAGAATCCATACTCCTAGATTGAGGCCGATTGAGTGAGTTCATGATGTTTAGTCTTGTTGCATCATTGGGATTCATGTAGAATCCATACTGTATGATTTTATTGGTTCTTGGGATTTGTGTAGAATCCATCCTCCCTAGTTGTTTTCAATTGAGTGATCTTTTACATTGTGTTCTCATCCAATCCTTGTGTATGATCTTCATGATGGTGGTGTGTCGCACATGAGTACATCTATCGAGTGACCTACGGGACCTGATCTTCCATGGTACTTTCAAAAGTTATGATCTTTTGGGATGGTTTGGGAATTTGCGTGCCTACGGGCACTCATCATTGGATGAGCATGGGTAGGGTAAGGTAGCATATGGAAGGGGCTTCTATCTTGCAGCCTGACAATCATGGTGCCATGGGTTGGCAAAGGGAGCTTTAACTAAGTGATAACTAAAGAAAATGTGTGAATGGTAATAAAACTTAAGATAATGAAAAAGTTCTATGCGTTGGCCTTCGAGGGAGTACCTTGAGTGAGTGTTCGCATTCATGTGATGGCCTCCAAGGGAGTACCTTGAAAGTGTTTCCACATGTGATTTGAGCTTGGGCTTTTGGATGCCAAGCAACTCTCCATGATGTCAGCCCCTACAAAGTAGCCCATTGAGTGTCTGACCAGGACCTGCAGTTATGCATTGTCTATGTCTTGGATTCAGCCACCAAACTACTCGGCGTGAGTGTTAGCCATGGATATTGTTTCTGTGTGTTTGTGGTTGGATCTTTATATCCATCAACACGGCGAGTGTGGATCTACAGGTGCCATGTGGTTGGGAAGCATAGCTACCTTCACCATAGTGTACAGAGATGGTCTTTTGTACTAGTGCGACCGTTGCAAGATGTTTTCACTTGGTGCTTCGGGTTCTAGAGTATGCTTTCTTATGATTTATGCTTTCATTGGAATGCTTGGATATCATATTTAGATGATGTTAGTTTATTTGATGCATTCCCATGTTATGATGTTTAGCATATGACTAGATGATGTGAATTTCTATATTGGATTATCTATTGCTTATTAGTTTAGCATGTTAAATTCCCTTATTATGATGATTAGCATGTGATAGGTGATGTTATCTACTTGTAGGATTATCTTATGTTTTACTACTAGCATGTTAGATTTCCTTATGCTTATATTGTAGCATGTTTTAGTAGTGACGTCCCTATTACTATAGTGTCGACGATCTGATCGGTGACTTGGGATGTTACGCACGGGGGATGGCTAGGACCCATGATGTCTTATGATGCTATTAATGATTGGAAGGAACTATGTACTTAGTTTGGTTGTTCATTTATTGTGATGTTATTTTTGTACATTGCAATGTTGCTTATGTTCACTAGGATGTTTCTTTTAGTACATTCTTTTCTTATTTGGTTTAGATGGATAGATGTTTCTCATTCGTGTTTCATGGCATCTTCTTGTTTATGCACTCAATTGTTCACTCCTCAATCAATGTGGATCCAGTACTCCATGGTGTGGAGGTTTGATTTTCTATTTCATTCCTCGTTTTGACCCTTAGAGTGGTTTTCTCTCTTTTCCTGGGTGACCATGTGTCAGCATGGGGTGATAGAATTTTGTGTTGCACACCCATTGGATATCTATCATACAATCCTTGATTGTATCGTACGTCTCTTAGAGAAATATCGTGTGATACTTTCTAGTATCGCACCCCCATTGAAGAAGTATCGTATGATACATGTAAAGTATCATATGATACTTGTAAAGTATCATATGATACTTGTAAAGTATCACACGTCCTTAAGAGAAGTGTCACCCAATCCCTGAAAGTGCCACCCTCTTTCTTGAGAAATGTCGCATGATACTTCTAAGTATCGCCTAGTAGTATCGCTTGACTTTTGTAAAAACCTATGCGAGTAGACAGTCGGCACTTTTCGGTAAGATCTAGACTTTTTAGGAAGCATTTTGGCTACCCTCTTAGGTTTTCTTCAATCCTTTGGAGTCACATTTTGAATTCATAATGTTCCAAATTGGATTCAGTTACGCATCTCCCATTGTCTATCATTTTCTTTAAAAGTGGTGTTTGGAGATTCGTTGGTTGCTCAGATTTTTGGTGAAGTCTTCCGTTGCGATCTATGTGATCCCTGTATGATGTTGACATGTGCATTCATACTTGTTTTTAAAAAAAATTATCTTGGCTTGAATTGAATCCTTGTTCCACGGATCTTCGAGCAAGGTATTACAGATGAAACCTATCATGAACAATCATTATTTTTCCACTGATGTCAAAGCTACTACTTGTTGGTGAGACAATTGCTTACTTTGGTCTGAATGTTATCATTTGTTTGATTGATGAAGAGGATTTGAAAAGAAAGGATGACAAGAGAACCTAGAAGAAGGTTGAGTTATTTGGTGTATTAAAAGGAGCACTAAGATCGAGAAAGACATTGACGATATAGTGTATTGTTTATCTAATTGAGGCTATAATGAAAGGTTACCTGAGAAAAGACTAGAAGAAGACTAAGTAAAGAAAAGTCGCTACTAAACGTAACTAAGCAAATAGTGCAAGCCAAGCAAAGTTACTGTAGGCCGAGTAGAAAATAGTGGAAACCAAGTAAAGAAAGTTAGTATGAGCTGAGCAAGAGAAATCTATTTGGTGTTGAGTGAAGACGCTTAGTATGTGTCAAGCACTAGTAAAGACCTAGTGGATGCCAAGTAACCCAGTGTTCGTCGAGCATCAGAACACAATATTTGCCAAGTAACCCAGTGTTGGCCGAGCATCAGAACACAATATTTGCCAAGCAAATAGAGTGTTATTGCCAAGTGCCAGGAAAATGTGTTAGATCAAAGATTTAACAAATCTTAGCCAAATAAGTTGATTTCTTGAATTGTGGGAAGCGTGTGGAAGATTACTATGATGTGTTGGTGGCACAGAATTTAAGATAAACTATTTTGAGGCAAATTCAAAGAGGATTGCAAAGGAAGTTTTTAGAAGGACTATAATGGAAAAGTGGGTAGATTCAATGAATCTTACCTAACCCTAGATCTAAATGGTTAAGGGAAAAAAGGAACTAAATTGTTTATTTCTAGAGATAGCATGTCAGAAGTAACATTTGTCATGTGTGAGAATCTAAGACAAGAATTCTAGGGTGTTGCTTCATATGTCTTCAAATAGAAGAGTTTGCAATTGGAATGCAAAGAAAGAAGGCTTAAGAGGATGAATGCTTGAAGGGTGAACAAGTTGTTAGAGATGAAAAGGATAAGAGTGGAGTGGAGGACTAAATGTAAGATCTATAATCTACAAGTAAGTTGTTATTGTTATCAGATCAAGTCCTACTATTACTCTCTAGCAATTGTACCAATCTGGATAAATCCTTTGGATTAAGGTTGACCTAATAGTCATTAGTAAATCCTTTAACAAGGTGACATTCTAATAGAATTTTCTAAAGTCCTCTAATAGGGTGATTGAAATCCTTTAACCAAGTCACGTTTAATAGTGTGCATTGTAACCTTTAACGGAGTTCTCTCCTCACAAAGCTCTCTTTAGAAAAGTAAAAATTGGTAGCATGTTACTGGTGGTCTTTCCAAAATTGGTTTTCCACATAAAATCCTTGTGTCAAAATGTGTGATTGATTTTGTGGTTTTGCATGTTTACATTTCTACAAAGTTATTTTGACATAGGACAGCAATATGCATATGTTTAAGATATTGAATGGTCAATGCATACATAAGGATAAGTTGAAGTACTGAAAAGTTTTATTTGTACATTTGGACACACCCCCCCCCCCCCCCCCCGCCTCTCTTATTTATTCTAAATAATTCTATAATCTCACTATACAATATTGCATACAGATTTATCACTAAAGTCATAGAAAAAAGACTAAATTCTTTACTTTCATCCCTCATCTCCAAAGAAGATATTGGTTTTATCCCAAGGAGATCAATTATTGAAGGCATAATAATTGCACATGAAGCTATCAATTATGTGAGGAAATATAAAGCCGAGAGAATTATAGTAAAATTGGGCATATAGAAGGCATATGACAATGTCAATCATAATTTTCTCTACAAGGTGCTTAGATATTTTAGTTTTGGTAAGAAATAGATATTGTGGATAAAGAGTTCTATTAATTATTTTGGATCCAATATAGGAACAATACAAGGTGATCCACTTTAATATCCCTCCCTATTTATTATTATCAAATAATTCCTAAGAAGGTTGATTACCAAAAGGATACAAGATGGATAGTGCAAGGTATCCACATTTCTCAAGGAATGGAGGTTTCTTCACACCAACAATTTGTGGATGATACTTTACTCATGGAAGAGAAAACTTTGATGGAAGCAAAAAGTATGGAAAATACTTTAGATAAATATTATGAATTATCTGGACAAGCAATAAATTGGCAAAAACAAGAATTTTTGTTTAATACAAGTCAGAATATGCAAGATGAAATATGTAGAATTTTCCAAGTCAAAAGGGAGAGGAATCTGAACAATTTCTTAGGATTCTCACTATTTGGAGGAGCAAGTAAATCCAATTTGTGGACTAAGATAGTTGATGGTTTTGTTGGGAGAATAGAGGGGTGGGAAAGTAGGTGGTTTTCATTAGTAGGATACATTCTAATTTTAAATCAGAATTAGCTACTTTTATACTGAATTATGCCCATGATAATTCCTACATGTTTAGTGGTGTAATTGAGGCTAAAGAATTCAAAAATATAAACTATGTGAGATGAATTCACTAACTAACCACTTCCATACTAACATTCAAAATAAAAAGAGAAATAAGGGCTTCCAAACATAAGTCTCAAAGAAAAACTCAAAAGGATAAACGAATGTCAATGCTAAACCCAAATTACATCAAGGAAGTACACAAGCAAGTCCTCTCTCATGCAATATTAAGTTTGATAAAATATGTGTCAATGTAAATGTAAAATTGAACTAAGTGCTTTAATGAGAAGAGTAAGATAGATCTAGGTGCTAAATATGCAATTAGCCCAATTAAGATATGTAAATAGGTCTAGACTAAAATGTAAAATGAATGATAAAGTGCTCACCTTAAAATCCACAAAGGATTATTCCTTTTCACTCCTAGAATTATGGATCTAAACCTATAACAAAACTTCCAACTACAAACTCGCGATCATAACAAAAAATTTAGAAAATTTTGTTGTTCTCAAGCCTCCAGGAAGATTATCAACCTAGTGGTAAAGTGTCTAGACACTTTAAAGGAAGACGGATATGTTCCCGAAACATATTATAAGATTCAACCCAATTTATTTTCAAAACTTTCAATGAGTAGTTTCCAAATCTCTTGTTGCAATTAAACTATCTTGCTTCTACACATAGTAAAAATTGGTTTTTATTTTGATTGGATGAGGGCTTTCCTTGGTCAACCCCTAGATTTAGGAATGAAACTTGAAATTAAAATGTAAAATATGTAAGGAAATTAAAAAATGTATCAAGTATTAGTCTTTCTTATAGAAACCCTTGTCAATAACGATTAGTAATACTTGTGTGTTGTAGATGTTGAATTTGCAATGAAGGTTGTAGGAAATCTCCACAAATGTGATGGATATATCAAAATCACATCATGGATATATGGTTGTAAATTTCATTAAATGAAGAATATAATGAATGTATCAACATAGATATCCTCCCCTGATGTCCAAAAAAATACTAGATCTTGAAGAGGAAATGCTCACAAAGGATCCTTGAATCTTGAATGTTTTGAATGCTTGAAATGTCTAAGTAAATACACTATCTTGAATATTCTTGTGCAATTAATTATTCCTTGTGATATCTTTATGTGAAAATCAAGTGATTGGGATTTCTTTTATACTATTTTTTGGATCCAAAAATGAAGCAAACCAACAGGGTCACCCAATTTTCTAACTTGCAACCCCAAGACAAAAATGGCTCAAGGATTGAAAATTCTTACGTAATAGGTCAACCCAGTTAACCTAGTCCAAAACTATTTGACCTAAGGTCAACCTATTCTAAAACAAGTTGACTTGGGTAAACCCCTTATAGGGATGACCCACAAGGAGCTCACCTTAAGGTCTCAAATATTGCATAGATGAAAATGGAAGATGAGGGACAATATTGGAGAAAGTGTTTATTAAGAATGAATCCATCCATGATCCATAAGGTCCCTAAAGGATGGGAGATAAAAGGTCATAAATTATCAGTGCTTTTATTTTAAGATGGTACATTTAGTCCCCACTTTAGCTGAAGCATGAGTTTCCTCAAACTCATGATAGAGTGAATCAAAAGAAAAAGATGATCTCATAATGACTAAGGAGATGAAGAAACCATCAAGTCCTCAATAGACTTGAGTCTTCATCATATCCAAAATCACAACAAGAGAGATGTCACTAACTATAAAAAATTTAGCTAACTTGCCCAATGAAGTTTGTGCTCCTCATTGTGAACTACACAAAAAAGTAAGGTGTGTTGAAACAAAAGATGGCACTAAATGGTCTAACAAATGTGGGTGGCATTCTAGTCAATTCATCAAAAATATCCATTATCAAGGGAACTCCATATCCCAAAAGAATAATCCAAAATGACCCAGGCCTAAGGATGTTTGTGTCCTTAACGGATCAAAAACAAAATCAGGCTTCCTAGACTATCAATAGTCCAAAGAAGGATAAAAAAAAAATCAAGCCTCCTAGACTATTCATAATCCAAAGAGGGATCAAAAGAAAGGATCAAGACTCCCACACTACTAGTATTCCAAAGAGAGACTGAAAAGAAAAACAAGGATCAAGCTCTCATGAACTATCAATAGTTTAATAGAGAAAACCAAATTGGCAAAGTGTGTGTGCAAAAGTGAGCGGTGTGTATGCCCCTACATTAAAATGATTACAAAAAATCATAATAGGATAAATTTATTTGGCAAAAGTGTACATTCATCCACTAGAAATATTTCCCCTATGAAATGCCTCTAAGAGAGAACATTTCAAGGGAGATAAACACATGAAAAAAGGAGAGCACGAAGAGATCTACTAACATTGGAGTCAATATGATCATATGATAATATGTAATATTATATCAAGAATGAGATTTCATTATTCCCAAAAGGAAGTAAAACTAGAACACATTGGAGAAAAAGTATGTAAGAGATACGAAGAAGAGTCCTTTTGGGCTGGCAACATGGAGACCAAATATAATCAGTGTTATCATGTTGCACACATTTGAGAAGACTATACAAGGGCATATGCACAAACAATAGCTCATATACAACATAACATAGAACAACATATAGAAGAAGAGAGGTACGAATAGAATAATTTTATGACATGTTTGATACTTTATCATCTTGTGCCAATGGAGCAACAAGAATAATCTAAAGTAATGTAGACAAAACATATAACAAAGAGCACAACACATGAGAAAATATAACATGAACACACAAAGACTATCATTATAGAGAAGTCCACTTCAAGTGTGTCATATGCCCCAAGCATAGGATAAGATATTAGAGCATACAAGTTTTAAAATTCACCAATTAATTCACTAGCTTTTGATTTAATGTTTTACTTACAGTGCATTAAATCAATGTAACAAATTTGAGAACCAATACTATTTTGAAATTGTTGAATGAACTGTTAGCAAGAGTTTGGGAGGTATCAATGGAATAAAGCGGTAAAGAGAAATAAAAATGCAAGGCTTTCTTCCTAAGAATACATGTGAACAAATTTTCCTTGAGCCTATAGTCATGAGAAAAATTACTACATATAGTTTGAAAATTTCCTAACATGAATCAAAGAATCACCCTTACCATTGAAAGTTTCAAGGTGAGGTATCTCAACATGTTGCAGGATAACTGCATTAAGGATGTCTAAGTAAAGGGGATTGGGAATGTTACGTATAGGGATATTGTACTTAGATTGAGGTATTGAGCCACTTGTTGCAAATGGGTGACAACTTGAACCAAGCTACTAATGGTACGATTGGAAGATGCAATAGTATTCATTGACATATTGGAAGTGTTAGCAAAGTTGTAGGAAGTGGAAGGAAAATGCAGATATGTTAGTGGAGGATTGGATAGAATGAGAAGATGATTGGAATATGTGAAGGAGTGACATTATATAAAGGTAACAAAGAAGGTATGGAGGTGGAAGGAACACTTGAGGGAAGTGAAGGATTAGGAAAACCAAAACATAGAGGATTTGAGACTTGTGTAGAAGTTGTCATGAGAGGTGGTGCATAAGTTGGAATGCTAGGAATAGTGGTAGGGATAGGAATGGAAAGTTAACATCTATGGAAAGAGGAGCCTATCATAACTCTTGAGCACATTTTGGAAAAGACTTAGCATGAGGGTTAATAACGTGAGACATACCATGCAAGATGGAGGTAGCATTATCATCATGAGTAACAAATATTTAATACCCTCAATAACAATAACACTATCAAGATTTTGGTTCTCTTGCAAGCCAATTTTTCAACTTATCGAACTCATGAGACAGCTTATCAAATTGGGAAAGAGGAACTCTTAAGGCTTCATCTCCATCATAAGAAGAGTGAGAATGGTTATTCTCCATGATAGGATTGATATTTTGAGGAAAAATGTTGGTATCATCATGGGTCCTAGGAAGAAAAGAGGAATCATGATCAAAAGAACTCATCAGTCTACAACTCCTCACAACAAAATATAGGTTGGACTTTACTGTAATTAAGCTCATGAAAGGAAAATTCACAAAAAGGGACTCTAATTAGATCTAACCACACAAATATCAATTTAATAAGAGTATAAAAAGAGAGATCATACCACACAATATAGCTAAGTGATGTAATATACCAAAAGTCGATCAAGGGATCTAACTCCAAAGTCAAAAAGAAGAGACATGTTGGTTTCACAAAAAATAAGATGAGCAACCAACACAATCTAACTCCCAAAAAGAAAGGGGCATAACTCAGGTTCACCAAATTGTTTAGTGAAATCAAAGCAAAATAAGAGATATCTCAAGAGAGCAAGATCTAACTCCAAGAAAGAGTTATAGGACATCAAGTTCACCAAAATATTTAGTGGTGGAATGGATTATAATGAATTTAACAATATAAACTATGTGAGGTGAATTCATTAACTCACCACCTCCACACTAACATTCAAAATACAAGAAAAATAGAGGTTTCCATATAACTCAAGTTAGATTAGCGAAACTCAATGGGATAAGCAGATGTCAATGCTAAACCCAAATTACATCAAAGAAGCATGCAAGAAAGTCCTCTTTCATGCAATATTAAGTTTGATAAAAGATGTGTAAATATAAATGTGGAAGTAAACTAATTGATATGATGAGAAGAGTAAGATAGATCTAGGTGCTAAATATATGTAATCAACCCAATTAAGATATGGAAATAGGTCTACATTAAAAGTGAAATGAATGATAAAATACTTAGCTCAAAATGTGCAAGGGAATATGCCTTTTTGCTCTAAAAATTATCGATGTGAACCTGTGATAGAACTTTCAACTGTGAATGCGCAATCACTATAGAAAATCAAGAAAAATATTATTTCTCTTGCTTCCATGAAGATGTTGACTTTGTGATAAGTGTTTGGACACTTTACAAGAAGATGGACATGTCTGCGAGACACATTAGCAAATTAGACCAAACTTTTTTAGAAATGTCTAGGTGAGTAGTTTCTAGATCTATGGCCGATTTTCAACTATCCTAATCTTGCACACACTAAAACTTGGTTTTTGTTTTGGTTGGATAGGGCTTGCCTTGGTTAGGCCCTACATTGAGGAATCAACCTTGAAATTGAAATGTAAAATTGTAAGGAAAGCAAGACAAATGTAAGTATTCTCCTTTCTTTTAGAAACCCTTGTCAATAAGGATTTGCAATACTTGTGTGATATAGATGTTGAATTTGTAATGAAGGATGTAGGAAATCTCAACAAATGCAAAGGATCTACCAAAACCACATCATAGAGTCATGGATGTAAACGTGTATCAATAAAGAAGATGATGAATGTTTTAATGTAGATCTACTCCCTTGATGGCCAAAAAATGCTAAATATTGAAGAAGATATGCTTACAAAGGATTCTTGAATCTTGAATGTTTTGAATGTTTGATGCATGCTTCGCCTTTGGAAATCTACTAGCTTGAATTCCTTGTGTGAATAATAAAGTCTTGATGTGAAAATGAGGTTCCTAGGCTTCCCTTATACTAGTTTTTTGGTGCAAAAACTAAGCAAGCCAACAAAGTCACCATATTTTCTAATTTGTAACCTCGAGCCAAAAGTGACCCCAAAATTTAAAATCCTTAGGGAATGGGTTGACTGCTTCTAGGGTTGGATCACAAGGAGCTAGAGCTAAGGTCTCAGATGTTGCATTTATGAAAATGGAAGATGCAAGGTAGAATGAGAGATAGAGTTGATTGAGCACAAATCCATCAATTGTCCATAAGGTCATTGAAGGGTGGGAGCTAAAAGGTCTTAAATGATGGATGCTTCTATTTTAAGATGGTACACTACAAGATCATTAAATGCTTTGAGTAAAAAATTGAGGAAACGTTTTGGGAATGGAAGGTAGGGCCAAGACTAAATTCCTTTGGTAGTGTGGGATCAAATTTGCAAGCCAAAGGTGTGGGGAGCTAGACCGAAAATAATGAAATTTGTTGAATGAGGCTATGAGAGCAAAGCTTACATGGATGATGTACGAAAATCTCACTTAGAAATGGGTCAAAATGCTAAATTAAAAACATCTAGATTGTCCGAGGAGGGAAAGAAGCATAACGGTCTCAAATCCACCTAAAGGATCTACCATGTGGAATTTTATGATGAGTTGTAGATACATCATCGCCAACTATCTAACATAAAGTTCGAATAATGGAGAAGATGACAACTTTTGGATAGATTATTTTGAGGTTCATCATGCTCATGTAGAGGGTGTACATAATGAAACATTAAAAGAAAAATTTGTAAGGGGATGGGAGAGTAAAGTGAAGGATTCTATCATCAAAGAAACATGAGGACTAAACAAAATGGAGGTGGAGAAATGGGAGTGAGTTATTCTTGACTAAGGAAGAATGAGGCAACAAAAAGGGATAAAAGGAGGAATTAGTTTAGTGTGGATCTAAAAAGGGAGAATAAACACAATCAAGATTGGTTACCAACCGGTAGAAGTTGTGAAAAATATTGAACGAGGTTCAGACAATTGTTTTGGCACAAATTTTGTCTACCCAAAGCAAGTACCTTTGCTTGGTTAGCCAATAAAGGAAGTATTCTCAAGGAAGAAAAGCTGATGAGGTATGTATATCATGGCCCCTTTCAATGTGTTATATATGAAGAGAAAGAATAAACTATTAACCATCTCTTACTTCAATGTAAAGTAGCAACTTCATGTTATGAATTTGTCCTACAAAAACTCAACATGCAATCTGCACTTCTAGCCATGATCAAGGATGTGTATTAATCATGGAGCCATTTAAAATGCAAATCGGCCTTTTGAAACATTTAGAAATTTTACCCAGCAACAATAGAGTAGTAAATTTGGAAAGAAAGAAATAGAAGGATTTTCCAAGGTAAAAAAATTTTTAAACTCTGTAATCATTAAAACAAAATTGACCAATTTTGTTAACTTTCAAATATTCAAGGTACACCAAGAAGGTAACACAGTAGCTGATTTGTTGTCCAAGTTGGCAGTAGACATGAACCACCAAAAAAATTGGGTGATGAGATGATAAGTTGGGTGGATGGTTAATGCAAAGAAATGATGACAAGAGACTGACGACCGTATAGGATATGTTACAAACCAATGTAAATTTCATTTGAAATGGTCTTGTGCAATTGATATTATGTGATGAAATAGCCTGCATTCAATGTGAAGGATTCTTGACAAGGAAAAAAACACATCTCAAATGACAAGAATGAATAATGAACACCCTACCTCGAGGGAACTAAATGGAGGTTCCAAGACGGCCTTTTCTCATTGTGAACTTTCAGATGAGAGTGAAGAGACAAAGAGGAATTGTGGGCATTGGGGGCAAATTTTAGCTTGCATATAGACAAGGAACAAATGATATTTTCAGGAGAGGTCACAATGGAGAGGATCAAGCATGTAGCCACAAACTAAATGCAATCACCAACATATCCTCCCTCTTTTACATCTTGGGCTTGAAATCCAAAATAATTGATGAGGTTTGAAGGGTTGTGACAAGATGCATAAAGTCTAGATGGAAAGTTGCACTTAAGTCTTGCCTCAAAATTGTAAAACCTAGAATAGGGTTTTGAACAGTGAGGGTGACTTTAGGTATATGTGCCCAAGTTTCTAGAACATCTTGATCCCTTTGTGCTACATAAACCTAGAACCAACTAACAAGCCAAGTGGGTTGATACTCAAAATGTAGCTTTCCTGTGACTAGATGATGGACCAAGACAGAGTAGGGAGAAATTTGATTGGTCATGTCTTAAATTCCAAGTGGGTGACTATTGGAGGGAGGAGGCAAACAATTAAGGGGAACACCAACAAAGGGGAAATGCTAGGCAACAAAGGAGGCGCAATGGACAAGAAAACCGAACGGAGGAACAACAGAACCAAAGGATAAACAATGCTAAGGAGGTGGTTGGGGAAGGTGTCCATATGCATGGGGCAAAGGAGAGGATGCACAATTTGTTGACGATGAATACAAGGGTGGCAAGGCAAGACCAAGCCTATCCAACCCTCAATATGATCGTTTGCAACCTCTCTGCCTTTTTTTTTTGCTTGCTACTGTGTCAAACATATTAGAATTAATTTGAAATTATTACTTTTTTTATAGCATTGTGTGTGGTCACAAACCATTGTCATGTTTTGTGCATTGTTCTATGTGTACAACATATACCAAGGGTTGAATATGTGAGTTTAGAATTGGACAAATTTGTAAGGGGTGCACAAGGTGGAAATAAGCATGGTTTCAAACCATTATATATTTTGTGTATTGTTTTGCATGTATTACATATATCGAGGGAATATGTGATTTTGGGATGAAATAGATCTGTTTAGATACACATTTTAAATACTATAAGGGAAGCACATAATAGGTATATGATATGTACTTAGCAAGTTACTATTAAAATATTATGGATTAAAAAACAAACCAAAAAGAAATTTCAACTATCGTCAATATCAATATTGTAGGTTCACTAAAAGTAGTGAAGACTAGTAACCATATGACCCCGGAGTAATCGATAATCTTGAACAAATAACTTATAAAATTTGGGCACATATAATTTAATCCTATCAGTTGAAAAAATTAATAAAATTAAATTCTTTGACCGTTAAATAAGAAATGCATAAAATTTTACGAAGATGTGATGATTTAGAATAGATTGCCTTTAATCTTGAACAAATGTTGAATTTCAAATTTCAACTATTGACGAAGAGACAAATATTAGCCAAATCACTGCAGGGATCCCTTTGAATCACGGAGAAAACAATGAATTTTTGTAGTTTGTTTTGTAATGAACTCTAGTTGGTCCCATCCTGGACCTATTGCTCAGATGCTCCCATACCTCCACAACCTTGGTTACACTTTATAAATAGATAATAAAAATGAAAAGGGAAACCTTCAACATTTTGACCATTGCAATCTGTAAGATTTATACTACAGAGCTTTGTCATGTGCCAACCTATTAATAATGGAAATAGAGCTGTGCGATTCGAGAATTTGGTTCTCTTTGTTGTTTAGTCTAAAATTAATTACCAAGCAGAATGTGGGTGTAACCATTCCTCACACAGATCTATCGACGCTGCTCAGTTACTATTAGACATAATTTTGCATCGCCAAGCTTAATAATCAGCATGATTACAAAGATCTTTCTCATCATCATACATATAGTTGTCTTTCATCATCAAACTATTTAATTTTAGCGTATTTCATAATTATTAATTTACAAATTTGATTTTTCCTAAATAACTTTTTTGGTTTCAGCATTAATTACACTCATTGTATCAATAAATATAAATTATGACCATTTTTTATATAATTGTCCTTCTGAGGATGGCATTGTGTGCCACCACCTCTTTTTTATCTCCTTGGGTCTGCAAAGAACTGTTTTTCTACAAGAAAATAACAAATACAATTGAATCCAGAAACACAATAAAAAGAATGATTACAATGGCTTACATTGTGTGATTACAAGCTTTATCATGCAGCGGATGATAGTGAATGCTCCCACTTTGTATATTTGGAATGGCTCATATGCACTCTTGTGGATTACAATAGCTCCATCCCAAATATGTCATTACAATGATGTTTATCTTACAATTACATGGTTTTCAATCTACATAAGCAATCAATTGATGCACTCTACAAATTCAATATGATTACAGCTGATGGTGCTCATATTGAGGTGTTTAATGTCTTCTCAGACAAAACTTTGCAAAGAATAGTGTGGGGCTTTTGTGCCTGCACTTAAATAGTGTCGTTACCTGATACAAAGACAGCTTGAAATTACAACATTATACAGATAGATAAAGAACACAAAATGAATTTGAGAAAAATATTACATTGAAATATATTAAGAATATAACATTTTTGCAGACCATCATTAAGTTTAGGTTAAAAAAGCTTGAGATACTGCGTAGAAGTTTTTTCATCAGCATTTCCTGTCTCCCTTCATGGAATCCTATGGATAATAGTTCTCAAAATATAACCCATACCATAGAACCAAATATCTTTTCAATTTTCAATTTTTCAGGAAATTTCAGGAAATACAACCAGGAAAAATTTGGGAAAACAGGAACCAACAATTGCAAAAAATCAGGAATTACAAACAAGGAAAATCTGGGAAAACAGAAACAATTGTAAAAAATTCAAGAAAGAAAATAATAAAGAGAAATAACAGAAATGTTTTACATGTGAAGCCATCCTAATTGCATACTTTAAGAGAAAAAAAGAAGGAAACGACAGTGCACATGTAAATTGACCTATGGATTTTCCTGATTAATTTTGAGACTGCTGACTAAAGTGCACACGCTCCCTAGTGCATTACCACACTGTTCAACATCAAAGTTTGAACTCCCAAATTTCTCTTTGAAAATAATAAAGAGAAATAACAGAAATGTTTTGCATGTGAAGCCATCCTAATTGCATACTTCAAGTGAAAGAGAGAAGGAAACGAGAGTGCACATGTAAATTGAAATATGGATTTTCCTGATTAATTTTGAGACCGCTGATTAAAGTGCACACTCCACAGTGCATTGCCACACTGTTCAACGTTAAAGTTTGAACTCCCAAATTCGTTATAAAACTACAAAACCCAAGATATGAACACAAAGCAAGCAAAGGCAATAAGGCTGGCTGCTATGAAGAATTAACAGTGGGGCTGCAGTTTCAAATTATTTTGCAATTTTTATATGGAAAATGTAAA
The DNA here is from genome assembly GCA_028749045.1 of Cupressus sempervirens. Classification (NCBI taxonomy): domain Eukaryota; kingdom Viridiplantae; phylum Streptophyta; class Pinopsida; order Cupressales; family Cupressaceae; genus Cupressus; species Cupressus sempervirens. The sequence continues at coordinate 508,453,290 of CM053791.1, forward strand.
AAGATTAGATTGTCTTATACTGGATGTATTTAATCATATGCAATATGATTAAATAAACCAAACTGCTTACAATCACTTAGTTCAGTAGTGAGCTAAGTTAAACCACTATTAACTTCCATATAATACATTAATCTAATGTAAAGCCAGTACAAAGAGATCTGTTGATGTTTCATCAATCCCAATGTTGTAAAATTGGCAAAAAACACATTAGCAGGGCACCATATTTCTCATGAAGACCAAACATGCCACCATCTCCATATCCTATAATATTGCTTACTAGCTTACCACAAAGATTTGGTCTCTAATAGTGCTCAGAACATTATTAAATCGTAACACCTTTCCAGAGAGTAGTGTAATATTGTAATGACATCTTAAAAATATTAAACTATATTTACAAATGGCAGTCTCCAAGTACCCCCATCTCCTGGTGACCGATATTGTGATTCTGATATAACTAGTTTTCTAAGTTCTCGAGTCTGGTCTCCTCTTCATTGTACTCAAATTTATTGTATGACAAGAGATTCCAATAATAGACCCCAATAGGTTGGAGGGGCCAGTGATTGCAAGCTGCACAAGATGTTAGTTGGGAGAAAAAACTGTGTATGGGCCCTTTTTACTGATGCAAATGAGCTTTTGCCACAAATTTGCTAAGTTTTTTCGAAAAACTTGGTCAGGTTACTCTGTTACCAATACCATATGTCACCAGGACATTTGTCATTTTTTGATCCCTAGGATGGCCACAGGATTATGGACATTCCCAATAGCCCTACAAAATTAGCAATGTTTGAAGCAAAAATCACTTTATAATAAGGAAAATGGAGCACAATTCAGGGCCAGAAAAAGCATCCCTCAACAAAGCCACACCTAATAGAACCAATATCAAAATTTGGAACAATTATGATTTGTGCCAGGGCCACCCTTACTTTCCAAGCTGAAATAATAATGAATGGTTAAAACACACCAGTACCATGCAAAAGGGCAGGCCAATTGTCAACCATATACTGTGTCACAAATTCACAAACGTATGAATTGTTCTAATAAAGTTGCTAATCGGACAGCACGAGTGGATTCATCCTACGCACCACTTTAGCACAATGAAGAGCAGTTGACATTCACCAAATAGACTATCATCAGTGTGCAAATATGATTTAATTTCATGTGACTGATAATAGTTATTCAATAGTTATTTTGCTCCTTAGATAATACCCTTCTAGTCACAGGTTGGAAAACCACAGATATATTTAAATAAATACCTTGACATTAACAGATACTCCATTAAAAAATGAAATAATCAATTAAATAAAATCATCTACCAATCACTCATTTCTTTTGTAAAGGTTTCCTAACTCAACTAGTTATAGAGCAATTGTCCTGCTAATTTTAGATATACAATATACAAATGCATAAATTATGAGATACAGAAGCTTAAATCAATAAATTTGAAACCTTTTCTGTGTACTCAGTGTCGATAGCCAGCCATCATATTTATGCTGGAGGCAAAAATTTGGAGACTTTGGGTCTGTCAGTTCCTTGGATGACCTGTCACAAAAGGTACGTTTAAAAGGTATTGCTTCAAGATGCCATTTGTGAAAATTTAAAATGAAACAACAGTTTATAAATCATGCAGTATACCTCTCTGGAACAAATGGCTTATCAAAATGTGGCATAGGTCGTGCTTGAGGTACCATAGCCTTTCGCATAATTTTAATCTCCCGCTCCTCATCCGCCTTTAAGTCCAGAATCAATCAGCCAGAAGTACAATTAGAAACATTATTCAGTTGTGTGCAATTTGATCTTTTTATAACTTGCACAGCTTGAAAAAAAAACTACCCAAAATTTCAAATTTTCATACAACAATCACTAGATCGCTTGCACCAAAATTTCAAAATTTGACCCTTCCCAGCAATTGTTTCTTTTTTGCTAGACAGTTTTAATACATATAGCACAGCCCATAGGCTGAATCTCTCCAGCTAAAGAGGCAAGGACTGAGGAAAAAGAAAAAGCAATGGTCCAAGGCTCCAAGCAAAAATTCAAACAGAACAAACTACTAGCATATTAGACCAAAAAAGTCTTTGAGAATCCTCTAAATATATCATATCTTCACAGCATCCCTCGAAGGAAGCTAATAGCAAATTGTGCTTCATCAGAATAAATAGAAATATTGGCAGACTAGTCTAGTAAAGCCATGCTTCATAACGATCCCGGTCAATTAAAACGAGGATAATATATGTGATCCCAGTCCATTAATAGATGAATGACAGTGTCAACATAAGAAAAGATGAACCATCCTCAGATAGGAAATTCTGCACCTTGTTTCCAAATACCCAACTTACCAGATAAGCATATTGAGAATGGGTTCCACTGCAGCAGCATGTAGCTGTGTGTAACCTTTTCAAGGCATGTCAAGGTGGTTCTTATAACGATGAACAAACTGAAACTAGTCTACTTTTACAAAAGCAAGTAGCAACTGAAAATGATAACCATTTCATAAGAAAAAGTGTGGTGTCCAAATATTTAAAGGTGACTAAATCAACTTATAAATTTGTAGATAAGCGTGCTCTTACAACTAAAGAGAGGCAGTCCAAAGGCCTGATTCTTCATAGCAGTATAATCTTAATATATAATTCAATTTTCTTCTTCGATAAAATCTTAATATATGGATCATTCAAAAAATAAAATTGCAACTTTACAAAAAAAATCACAAACATTAGAGAATGTAATTTGTATAATTGGTCATCTCTAATTTGCTCTATCAAGTAAATTTCTATTAAACAATAAAAAATGAGTAATTCAAGTGAATAGTTACTTCTTGTGACCTTTTCACACATCACTCAAGTGCAAATAGGGCCCCCTACTTTTTGGTCCGCATGGCCTTCCTTTTTGCTTTATTTCCCAGTAGATCTAGTGCCAGTCTCCTAAGCCTCCTTGTGTTCCAAATGAAGATCACTAAATTTAGTTGTCATTAAAATCCTCCTTATCAATGAATTGGCATCCAGAATTGTATTCCTCTATCAAAGTTGCATATGCATCCAAAAGCCCAAGATATTTTCTCAAGAATGTTAATTCCACATTGTCATGCAATCTCCTAAGGGTTAACAATAATATGCTGAATAGTCTAAATAATTGTCCATGATCCCTAACCAAGGAAGTCACAGAAGGTAAAAATGCCAAAATCCTTTATCTAGGACAACATGCACACATAAGTATTACATTTAAATCTCTCTATTTTTGTTTCTCTTCCTATAGATTTATTTATATTTGTTATGGTCACTTTTCTTCTATGTTCCCATATTCTCTCTATTCAAATATGGAAACTTTCACTTTCTCAGAATGTCTCTACTTCTCTCACATTGTTCATTATAGAAACATTCTTGTGTATACTTGTATATATAGATCATGATCTATGTTTAAATAACACATTCATTATTTTACCATAATAGTAAGCACTCAAACACAAAGGCTAAGAAATGCTATGAAGACTCCAAAATCTCTGATTCATATGCTCTGTGAAGTGGCCAAATGGCAAGAAATATGTTTCTCTTCTAAAGTCTCATTTGCAATATAAGTCAATTTTAACTGACCTAGTTCTGAGAAAACCACAAACATCAAGAAAATATCACAAAGCCCAAAATCCACCACAATACCAAATATGGGCACGGGGGAAGAAAGAAATGTGGTCTAATCATAGCATCATAAACTCATCCATATGCAAGCTAAGATATGATTCGAAACCCAAAAATATGCTAAGAGCGTGATTCACAACAATCCAGATAATGTGTTTGAAGAAAATTCTATGGGAAACACCCAAATGCGCCCAAGGCGCGATCAAGATAATGTGTTTGAAGAAAAATCTGCGGGAAGCAACCAAATGTACCCAAGGCGCAAATACGCGTAGGTAAAGGAATTATCAAGAAATGAATGAATCCATGAAGAAAACGCAAAATTGTCAACACTAAGGGAATTGGGGATGAATTAAAAGAACTAAAAAACTAAGTGACATATACTAAGAAAAAATTAAAATGTGAATTTCCTCTACATGGGAGAAGTATTGGAGTCTATGCCAAGTTTGAAAGTTTGCTCTTTAAATCAAAACTCACGATTGTGTGTTTGAGGCGATAATGATAATTTAATTGTTGGAAATAATGGAAATGGTCAGATGTCATGAAAATTTCATTACACCAAATAATTTGGACCTATTACAATAAAGGAGTTTTAAATTCATCAATAAATATTCAGGTTGAGATGAAATTACAATTAGTTAAATATTAGAAATATTTAGTTAATTAATGTTAGAAATTGCATATTGAAAAGCAATGTATACTTGAAGACAAGTGGTGGTGGTCGTAAAAGAATCTCTCTTGGAATGGGAACATGGAAGGAAATTAAATGCAATTCCCCAAAATTAACTCCTCGTCAATTTAGCAGCTTGGGGGTTGTATGTTTGTATAAGAGATGGATTTTAATTTCACTCCCATATCCAAGAATTCTCAAGAAGCGGCATACAACTTTTGAAAAGAGAGGAAGGATTTTGCTGAGAACCTTTATTAAAGAGAGGTGAGGTTGCACTGGGTTGAAAAGTCAAGAAAAGAGGCTTTGAGATTCATAAAGGGGTGATTTCGTAAGTTTGTAGTAACAAAGATAAGGCATGGATTTTTGAGGAGAGATGATCTCTTTTAGAGAAAAGCCATGAATTTTTTAGTGGAAAGGAAATCTCTTTCTAGAGAAAGGAAATACTACAATAAATTTCTTGGTCTAGTCACTTTGCAAAGGAGAGATTTAATCTGATTTTTGTTCTTTCAATGTTCTATTGTTTGTTTGGTTGGTTTAGCGAAAGGAAAATGGTGGAACTTAGAGGAGCCAGTTTGTCCATATTGGCCTTGAGCAAGAATGGGCAAAAGGGATTTTACCTAGAATCAAAGACTGTTTTGAAATTGAAAAATGTTCACAATACAAATTTGGGAGGTATTGACATGGTTGAATTCAACAAAAGAATGTTCGGGTGTAAAGTCCATGATCCCACATACTTATCTAATCAAATAATCAAAAGCAGGGTTGTGCTTGTAGTTCGATTTCCTTCGCGCTTCAAGAACGCAAAGTTGATTGTGAAGTGCTCAAGGCATTAAAGATCCAAATGGCAAAGTGTTAGCAAACCTTTCTCCACCAACAATTTTGGAACCTTCCTAAATCCTAACATATAGTTCAATGGTGTTGAAATCAAAGTAGTGGGCACTCAAAGTTGATCATTGTGATGGGGTGATCAAAGATAAATGAATACAGAAGAATAGGGGTCACCACTCCAAATTACTATTTTGAATCTGACAATCATATGGTATTTTTTTGAGCAAGTGATCGAATGATTTAACGCTAAGGATTGGCCTAGAATGATCAACAATAATCCAAATGAGCTACTTGAAAATCTAGAGCAGTTGGGAGAATTCTACATTAATTTTGCATGAGTGCTACCATTAGTTATTACAACTCTATGCTAAGGACGACTTTTTGAGAATCAATGATGCTTTTGCCACGTGCAAAGGGAGAAGGCCATCTAGCAGTATGGTTGATCTAAGAGGAAATATTGGGTCTTGATTCAATTTCCACATCAGTTGTGAAATCCACAAAATGGTAGGTTGAGCATCAAATTAGCAAATAGAAGGTGTGGCATTAGCCATTTCAGGATGTTAGACCAAGGCCAAGAGTGAGAATAAAGAAGGAGAAATTCTGATACAAACTGTGGAACAAGGAAAAGGGAAGAGTATTGCGTAAGAGGTGGAATCAAGAGCTAGGCCTTACCCTTACAATGAAGAACCCAAGCAAAAGAGGCAAAGATCTATGACAAGCCCTTTATCACCAAGTTGGACCCCAAGCTTAAATGAGATAGACCCTTCCACAAGAAGTGAAACCAACAAGAGAAGTACGCTATAAGAAGATGACATGACTAAGCCAATGTAGGACAAAGAAAGCATTAATGCTTATCAAAATCTACCTAAGGAAGAGAGGCAAAGATCTATGACAAGCCCTTGATCACCTAGTTGGACCCCAAGCTTACACGAGATAGACCCTTCCACAAGAAGTGAAACCAACAAGAGAAGTACGCCATAAGAAGATGACATGACTAGGCCAATGTAGGACAGAGAAAGCATTAATGCTTATCAAAATCTGCCCAAGGAAGAGTTAAAGGGAAAAACGTTGTTGAAAAAAGTCTTGGGGCCATATTAGAACAAGAAATGATGGAGACAGAAGTTCTTGCAACAAAAATAGAAGTTCCTATGCAAAAGTAGAGGTTCTTAATGCAACCACAAACAGTCTCCTCGACAAGGAAGAATTAATGAAAGAATGGTGTAGGGTCAAGAACAACTATGAATCCATGATTACCGTGTTGTCCTTCCAGATTGGTTAAGGCAAAGGCTGCAGAGAATTCATGAAAAAGAAAATTGACCAATATTGGAATTATAGGAAAGCTTGAACCAAGTCAACATGCCAAAAGGAAAGGAAAGGCAAAAAACTTTGTAAAGTTCATCAAGGGTTAATCCAAGTCTAGGACTTTACAAGTTGCAATACCTACATTCGAAAAAACTAAGGACCAAATTGCTAAAGATGAGTACAATGTGACAGAAATAGATCTAGGGCAGGCCTCTAAGGAGCAAATCATTAAAGAGTTTGAGGAGTCTACCCATGCAATGAAGGAGAACATGAGTTAGCTAGAAGGAGAATAACAAAAGGTGAAAAGTGAGAACAAGGCTTTGCGTGAATATCTGAACAACTAGTTTCATGTAGCGAGGGAGGAAAGTCGGGCCTTTGTTTCTCCTAGAGTTCTTCTAGCTAATTTGGTGGAATGTATCCAGAAGGAGGCATACAAATTTGTTGAGCTAGTACATATATACAGAAGGGCTTCAAACATCTTTTCCAAGATACAATGCATCAATAATTCATGGGATGATGAGCATACGTATCAAGAAGTAATCTCACACATGCATACTTTAATGGAAACTTCCAAATAGATGTTGATTGATGGTGTGAGTGATAAGAAGAGAGGTGTATGATTTTGCTTGCTGGCACAACACTGTAATCTATACGTTTGCAACCTTATTAAGAGTAAGACTAGTTGAGAATGATATAGCTATAGATAGCCTATGAATGATTTGGAGTTCTTTTTGTTAAATTTCTTAGTGATAGATGTCTTTGAGAACTTTTCCATATTCTTCAATGTCATGCATATGACCCGAGACTTGTTACTGAATTGAGAGAACAATTTGAGCAAGGGTGAACAAGAGATGATTGTTTTGGAGTTCAAGTGGTAATTGGCGCCAAACGTCAGCATAGAGTTCGAGATAGTGAAATCTAGATTTTGAGCATTCAAGGAACAGAATCAAAAGTGTAGGCTATTATGGGTGACGAAGCATTTAATGCATAGTGCGCATTCATGTCGCCCCTTATAACTATAGATAAACCTATGAAGTAAATTGAAGTTCTTTCTGTTAAATTTCTTCATGGAGTTATTTATTCAATCTTAGCATACTCGAAATTTTGATCAAGAGGACAAGATAATTCAATATATTATTTTACTATTGGTAGGTCATGAAACATACATCAACACTACTAAAACAATGAAAACTTGAATTCCATACACATTGACCTATCCCAGAAACAGAAACACAAATTTAATTTGTGTAAGCCTTCAATAGTTGTCAAACATTCAATATAGTAAGTTCAAACCTATTAGAAGAGATAGCTAAAGCATGCCTAAGTTTTGGCCAATTAAAAGATAAGATCATTCATTAATCCTTAATCCTTAAATAAATGAAATTCTTGAAATTAAATTTTTCGATACAGCATAACAGAAATTGAAATGAAGATTGCAATTGACTTTATGTAGAAATAAGCAAATTGGGTCCACAAGAAAGAACGTTCGATTTGAACATGAGAAAGATCATAAACGTATTTGAAGTTATAAGTATGTATTAATTCATTTCAAACAGAGTCTTTGAGTATCTTGAACTATCATGTACATGAGAAAAGCAATACGAACAAAAAATTAGACCTGCTGGATATATGCATTAATACTTATTTCATCTTGTTTTAGTCTGTTTAAGTTACTTTAAAATGTTTTTTTCTATTTATAGTTTGAGACTGTTGTCTGTCTCAGCTTCCACTATTCCTGAAGCTTAAAGAAAAACTGCATTTTATGCTTCAATATGTGTGCTAACTTAGAAGGCTAACATACTTTCTGGTGAACTTTTCAATCTCTCATTTGTTTGGAATGTTCAAGCATAAAATGCTTCTTTGCCTTAACTGCAGTGTGTACAATCCATACTTCATTGCATATTCAAGCTAACCTTCTCAATCAATATTTGTTGTTGGATGGCAGAACCCTTATAACTTGATCTAATAAGTTAATTCCTCAAAAGGACAAAGATATTTAGCACCTCCTTCAGGATGTATACAACGTGCTGAATCTTTGCCCATTTGAGATAACCAAAGCATATGAAAGAATGTAATTCCACCAAATAGAGTCATTTCAAATTGTATGCTCTGTTGCCTGTGGACATCTCCCCATGACCTATAATATTCTTCGAGGCATTTGAGATCATAGGTCATGCACATTATAAAATTCTTCCCCGTTAGCATAAGGTTCCTCCCATAAGAGAAGCAAATATGTAGTACAATCATAAACATCTATATTTTTCTCAAAGAACTGGATCCTTATCTTCTGGTCATAGTAGAACAAATAAAGCTTCAAATCATGGTAGACCCAAAAAAGAGTTCACAGTCTCCACTTTCCACTACTTCTGCATTAAAGGTGGCATACTCACCTGTCTGAGTTAGTTTAGTATGGTTAAAAGTTTAGTCCTAAACAAGCCCCCCTCTATCAAAGCAGGTTGGATACTAGATCAGATTAAAGCCAGGTGGGTATTAGTAACAAAAGAGTATTTACAGCAGCATTTGCTCTTTTGCAATTGTCCCCTAATCAGAATATGTTTCAGGCTGAGCTGATCGATCTTGATAAGGAATTTACACTCTTTGATAGATGGCCAACATCTTTTGGTTCTGTGAGTACATAATTCTCTCATTTAGATTGATTCTTTCCAAAGAGATCAGATGGTTGGCATTAGAAAGCACAACGCAATTGCAAATCCATATGCATCATATCCAAATAAAATGCTGAAAAAATCACCACCGACCTTTGAAGAATGCAGTTGAAAGGCATGCAATTGTAAAGATAACCCTAACAAATATTTTGTAGAAAGCTACCAGTCCTAGGTGACAAATTGTGCATATGACCTTTATGTTTACAACATTTGTGTGGACAATTTGTGCAGAAATAATATGGTCAAGAAATTCTAAGGATTGCTTGGCAAATTAGCATTTGGATCCTCTTGCATACAACCATTAATGAGACAACAGTTCAAGGAGCTATAAGTGTTCTGATATCCTTTTGTTGTAAATTAGCATTTTATGAAAGAAATTTAGGACCAACATGTTAAGGTACTTATTAAATATGTTTTTGATTATTTAGGGAAAAATAAGTTTTGAAGGGCCCCTTTGCAAAAAGCTGCCGATAAAATATTCCTTCGAAATATAACAGCCTGCAAAGCGCTTATACCAGGCCAACAGAAAAGACACGACCCACAGGGGACTGGGGCAGAAGAAACATAGTCAGAGGCACAGCGAGGACTAAATCCCCTTTTAGGCTTCATTGGCAGCATGCCCCTGATGATAGAATTTATTTCGAAGGTTGCGTAACCAGTTCTCATTTCTCATCTTCAAAGAGAAAAACAGGAGGGCAACAGCAAAACAGCAGAAAAAACACAGTCAAAGGCACAGTGAGGACTAAATGCCCTCTATGGATCAATGGCAGCGATCCCCTGATGATAGAATTTCTTTTGAACATTGACAAAACTAACCAGTTCAGCTTTCTCATCTAACAGAATGTGGATGCCCTCAACACTATTCTGAATGTAGCGATGGCTAATATATATAACCCTATCGTGGTTATTCTTGATCATTTAATGCCCTTTTCCACGGTTTTTACTCTGCATTCCATGTGCCCCGAGCTCTCCATATTCATCACTAAATAAATTATTCGTCCCAGATTCTCCTAAAGTTTGGTGAAACTAAGCAGTTTGCACTTCTGGTGCTTCTTTTTGCTGCCTCTGGTGCGAGAATTAGGCCCAATCCGCTCAGAGTTTCTTCCCATTGCCATCATTGAGCTGATCTTCCCAGAAGGATTCAACTTTTCGGACACAATGCAGATGCCCCAGGCACTGTTCTGAAGGGATCAACAGCTGAATATTGTATTTGCATTCTTGATTCTTCTCTATTGATTATTGCATTCTGAGCTGCAAATCCCTACTCTAATTTTGAGAACATATATATCCAACATGAGTCTTTCCTGTATGTTAGTTTCTTTTACTTAAGAACCAACATTTTAATCTCACAGACTGCTTAGTTGATCACTTCCAAGTTTCCAACATAAAGTAATTTTCCCATGTTGTGGATTCTAGCGTAATGCTTGGCACATTGGTCCCAAAGCAAGACCTTTAGACCTCTCGAAAATCTCTATTTTAATGTCATTTTGTCTAGATTCTAGATCCACTGACGAAAAATATTTCAATGATTCCTAAACTTCATGTTCAATCACAGAATTATTTTTAAAAAGCTTATTTGATATAGTAAGAAATTAGGCGATCTCACATTTTCAAATTGATTCAAATGCTGCCATTAGAATATGAGAAGTTTTCCTTTAAATGTAGTGCTGGCTTTGCTGGACACATGAAAGAAGTGTCTGGTGTTAAAACCTCTTCATAAGGAGTTGTGCCTAGAGATGGACTGCAAAGCCCCAACATTCTGTTTTGTGGAATTTGTGCAGTAAAATTTTCCATTTAATCCTGTTGTTCAGTTGATCTAGCCTTCTTGTTACTTGAGACAACAAGGGATACATTCTTTCACATGTGTAAATATATATATACATGTACATACCTGTAAATATGGTCATAAGGAATGTACACCTACAATTGTGTTCATTAATAAAGTATTTTAATACCAACAGTTAACAAAACCAAAAACATCACCTGACTTCATGAAACATTATAAGATTTTATTAACATCCACAAGGCGAAAGTTATTAACGTCAAAGGAAACATCGAACTAAGTTAAAGCAAATCTGGAACAAACTAATAATGTGGCAACTGCAATGTACAATAGCTGCTTTAACTAACGTGAGATCTACAAGCACATCACTTGAGTTGCAGTTCAATACAGAGTTCGTGAGTGAAGAAATACTTGAAGGCCTGCATAAAAACTAAACTATAAATTAACATCTGACCTTCTTTGCAGCTTCATACTCTTCTCTGTATCTCTTGTACATGTTTTGTTTCTCTAATACCTGCAATAGCATTTCAAGTGTAAATAACTACAGTAAAAATCTTCTCAATAATCCTGTACAAAGAAAACGGTGTACCTTCTTATCAAATTCCATTCGCTCAACAGCTCGAGCATCTACATGGAATGTGAACTCTTGTACTTCTGTAAGAGGCATTCTAGGCACTTCAGGAATATGCACGGGGACACTGCATTTATAACACACCTCAAGTTAGGCCTCTCCGACATTTCTTATCCTTACATTCTATTTCACTCTGTCCTTAAATCAAGCTCAGCAATGTCAATAACTACTTGAGTCCAGATATTGCAGAACACAAATAGGTATAAATTATTCTCCAATGAAAAATTAACAATGTAGATCTCAATTCACTTCTCAAAACATGCTGTATCATGAAATATATAAATGCCTTCTAGTAGAAACTATTACTTTTGGAATGCACGCCATAGTAGCACATTATTAGAGGAAATTAGGTTCCACATATATGCCTGCTAGTAAATTCCTGCAGTTTACCTGGTTAGTTACTAAGAAGTTGAAGCATTTAGGTTTGTATATATTATGGAATCTGCGTTTCTCATCCAGGTCCAATTATCAGAACTAAATATCCAATTTTAGAAATATCTATATTTTTAAACATAAATAGCCACTGTTTAGTTACAATATAATGTGTTTTTCCAGACCCAACTCAGAACTACATGTCCAATTTTAGAAATACCTGTGGTTTTTTATGGTAACAGCCACGGCTATATAGTTTCATCATAATTTATATCTCTCCTGCATTTTACTTGTTTAAGTTACTAAAAAGTTGATCTCGTACTTTTTGCAGTAATCTATCTTGAACATATATATCTATGGATGGTGAAAATCTACGTCTATATATACTAAGGGTCTGCATTTCCCATCCAATTTTAGAAATCTCTACTTTTTTAGGTTCACAGCTACTCCTAGTTAGTTAAATTACAATGTGTTTTTGTTTCTTCAATCCTTCAGCGGATCATGCAACAACCTATATATTTGTAAGAATTTTCACTTTCCACATATTTGTACTTTATTTAACAACCAAGGTTAACTAAAATAACAATTAGAAGTTGAGAAATAATTGCTACTAACTTGCTCTTAATAGGTTGAGCCCGGAACTTTCTTATTTCAGCTTCTTCCCTCTCAGCTCTTGCCCTTTCCTCCATTATTCGCTGTTGTTCTTCTTCGTGCCTCACTAAGCTCTCAAGCTGAAAAGGTTCTGGTTTGGTGCACTCCTTTGGTTCTGGCTTTGGTGGTATCTGCAGAATTCAGCCACATATTTCTTACTGAATAAGGCTCCCCCAGAACACAATAGATCAAAAATGCAGGAAGACAGAAAACATACAGAAAATCCAATCATAAACATATTCGACTAAAGCATTTGCATTCCGATAGCTATTAAAGTTGGCAATGGGTGGGTGCTTCTCAACAGATTTCCTCATGCACTCACAACTGGAAAATCAATGGTATAAGGTAATGGATTAGCCTTTGGAATCCGAGCCTCGTGTTCTTTGTTTACTTGCTCTTGCAGCTCCAGCATTAATTTTCTCTCTTTTTCAGCCCCCCGTTCCTTCACAATCATTAATGTCAAAATTAGAAACATATTCTTGCACGTCTCAAATATCTTAATGAGATTAGACTATTTTAATGAAGTGACATATTTTACTTCCCATGAAGAAAATACAGACCTCTGTGAGAAGATGGAAAGGTTTAGGTTTAGTTGATCGAACAATGGAATCATGAGATGGTTCAGAATTCAGTGAAAGCTAGCCATCCAAACACAATAAGATGATAACCAGCAGATCAGTAAAACTATGCTCAAATCCAAATATCAAGAAAATTCAAATTTAACTGTTCCTAAGTTAACCAGCATAATCATCCTATCATTTGCTTCACAAAGTACATGTCCCCTACCTTCATAAAGAGATCAGCCGGAGCAGGAGAAGAATGGCAACGCTCATCCGTTTTAAAATGGAACTCCTGATACAACCTCATTAAGTTTTCAAACAAACATCCACAGAGTGTGTATAAAATTCTCACTGAATCACAATGTGTTTTGATTGATATTAAATTTCTTGAACAAAAGCTCTCCTACCTCAGGTTTTGTAACTTGGCGCTTAAAATGTCGAAATACACCTAGGTCTCCTCTACTGGAGAATATCTGTACTAAACAAAATCAACATTAGTTTAGTTCAACCAAAACATGCACTACAAAATTACAAACCATCTTTCACGTCACCTTTTTGTTAAGTGGCCTCGCCTTAAACTTTGGAGCATTTTCTAGCTCTTCTTTCTGCAATTCTTCTGAGCTCTTGACCCTGAACGTTTTACCAAAATACATATTAGATTTGATAAATGCCTTTCAAATTACTATGGTTTAGGTTTCTATAGTTTGAGATCTGTAACTTTTGTGTTGGATTTAAAGGGCGCATCATCCAAGTCAATATTCAAAGTAGGAGAGTTTAGAATTGAGAAATCCATTTGAAATAGATTGTTCTCTGATCTCTGAAGTCTGGTTACAGAACATACTTAATATATATGGAATAACTACATGGAATAAAGTTCCTTGTCCAATGAGTAAACATATGTCAGAAATATCAATACAAATTGGAAGATATTTTCAAAGCTATTTTAAGAGAAAACATCTAGCTTTCAACAGCCAAATTCTTTTTTACCTAATCAAGCAGTCTGCATCAATGTGGAGCAGTATTTTTTCTGCTGCAGGTTTAACCAAAATTAATATTAGATTTGATAGATGTCTTTCAAATTCCTTCGGTTTATGTTTCTAGAGTTTGAAATCTGTAGCTTCCATTTTGAGTCAGAATCCAAGTCAACATACAAAACAGGAGGATTTAGAATTTATAAGCAAACATCCACTTTTCGACAGCTAAGTTCTCTATTACCTAATCAAGCAGTCTGCAACAATGTCGAGTAGTTTATTATCTGCTGCAGGTTTTACCAAAATAAATATCAGATTTGATAGATGTCTTTCAAATTCTGTTGGTTTATGTTTCTAGAGTTTGAAATCTGTAGCTTCCATGTTGATTTACAGGATGCATCATCCAAGTCGACATCCAAAACAGAGCTTAGAATTTAGAAAATGCATTCATAATAGATTCTTGTATGAGCAGTGATATCCACTTCATTAACTTTTGATAGCAGAAGTCTGGTTACAGAACACACTTAAAACACTAACTTTAGATCACAGTCCTCCATATAACTATATGGAATAAAGTTTCTTGCCTAATGGCTAGACATCTAAGAAGCCAGATTCGTCCCCTGCTGCCCAGATTCAGGACCGGGTCCGGATTCTCATCCAGGTTCACTATGGGTCCAAGCAGGGTCCTTAGTTTGGACCGTGGGTTCACCCGGGTCCTTGCTGGAGCAAACCCAAGCAAAACTACAGCAAACCCATGGCAAACCTGGGAGGACCCAGGGGTGTAGGGTCCAAAATGTGAAATAAAACAACTTTAAAGAGTTTTTTTGTTTTTATGTAACTCTAAAAGGAACCTAATAAAAAACATTTCACTCATCTAATCTCTCATGTTGAGGAGGATGATGATATAGCAGCTGGGTTCCAATGATGAGGATCTAGATATAGTTGCAGCCGGGGATGAAGCCATTGAACCCTTTTTTTTTCTATGATCCATTTGACCCTTGAAAGGCATTTGATACTATGATCATTGATAAACTACTAAACGCTTGTCATTTATCATTGTGTTTCAAACTTTATTATTTGATGAACTAGTCTATGTATTGCAATTTTATTTTGCAAATTAATAATTCAATGTATGATTTTCTTTAAAATCATGAAGATAGATTAATGAACGAGTATTTAATGCTTATCGTTGACATTTGGCATTGATTAATGATCAAGCAACAATTATTCATACAAATGACTTTGTTTTGCAACTATGGATGTTTCTCTTATGTATGTATGTATATATGTATGTATGTATGTATGTATATATATATATATATATATATATATATATATATATATATATATATATATATATATATATATATATATATATATATATATATATATATATATATATATATATATATATATATATATATATAGTTACAAACCCACCCACGAACCCAAAAGGGAAAAAAAATGTCAAAACCCATGAACCCAAATCCATCCCAAAACCCAAATCGGCAACTTAGCTAGACATATCACGTGTCAAAATATCTATACGGATTGGAAGTTGTTTTCAAATTTATTTTACAAGAAGTTTATCCAATTTTCCACCGCTAAACTCACTTTAAATCTAATCAACCAATCTACATCAATGTGGGGACTATTTTGTTATCTGTTGCAGTGACAATGCAATTATGAACTGACCTTTGCAACTAGCTATCTTCAGATCTGTATGCCATTAAGTAAAGCACAACTGTATGCCATTGGATTCCCAACAGATTAAACTACAGAAAAGGGTGCTTTCTAAGTCATTACTTATGTTAAACAATGTATTAAACCACAGATAAGTGTGCTCCAATCTCATTTCCCCATTTCAATAAATTTGCTACATGTACTCACACTCATGAGGCTAGAACATTATCACATATACGTTTTAGATTGTGGAAATAGAAAACTAAGTACACCACATTTCCTACCCAAAAAAGACTTTATCCAAATACAATGGTCATGACATTATGTTATCACAGATACGTGTTAGATTCCGGAAATAGAAAACTGGCCACAACACATATCCTACCAAGGAAAGACTTTGTCCAAATACAATGGTCATTTCTAACATGTCAATTGGACCAAACTTAAGCACCTATTTGAAACAGAAACACACACGATTCTGCAATGAAATAGTTACTAACAATGCATAAAGAAAAGGTGTTTATTTTCAGCTATGTCTAATCAAAGTAATCATTCATGCTGTTCCAGAATACATGACCAGCTGTTTTCCTATTATCCATAAAGGCTGCATAAAGATATTTTAAGACCACTGAAGCCCCCATTTGACTGGAAGTCCATGAAATAACAGCCACCCCAAGAGTCTTTTCTTTTAAAGTGAACCCTGTTGTTAGAACTTAGATCCTTGTAAAATGATTTTAGAAGGCCTCCACCCTAAGACTCTTTTCTTTTAAAACAAACCCTGTTGTTAGAACCTAAATCCTTTGTAGAATAATTTTAGAAGACCTTCCCATCACTCTACTTTTAATATCTCCAATTTGGACAAAATCCTTTTTGTTACATAGTATGCATGATACGAGTAAAATGTTACACAGTCCATTAAATGAGTAGCCATAAACTGCAAAAAATTGTCCATTACTGTCGATCACAAAGAAAATCTCATATCCTACACACTCACCAATAGTTGCACATAACACAAAAATCTCTATCCTAGGAACTACTGCTGGAATGGTGCACATAGGCAACTTCTTGTTAATTACACCCTAGGCGGGCATATCCAGCCAAAATTGGCTCCAAAAGGAAATTGCCACTAACTATTGGGTGCTTGAGAGAAACTACATACAGGTCCAGCTCAATGTATCAATGTATCAAAATACAATTAAAAAGCAAAATATCATAGAATAAATATAAAACCTAGGTTACATAGATACACTACTCACGTACCCAAGTACTAGGTTCTCAGTGGAGAGCATCATAACTAAGGATCTTGATTAAGATTTCTGATTTTTGTTTCAGTTTTTTTGTTTGTGTATCAGCTTGTTGTTTATCAAGCTTAATTCAATGAGTAATCAGTTTGAAACTTCGATACAATACTTATTAATAGTAAACTTTAGTATTGTTCAAGTCAAAAGTTTATTATTTGCAACATGTCATTGTTATATGATTTATGATCTTCTTGTTCATGTCTAAAGTCTGTGTCTTTTGTTATGCATCTAAACATTTATCATATATTATTATTACAAACATATTGCAAATCTAAAACTGAAAACAATACATTACATTTGGAAACTTTATCACTATTCTTTGTTTACCGTACTGGGTAAAGAAATTAATGCATACAAACAATGGATCAAAATAGCAGATAAGAATAGTAGAACTCCTTATTTTATTCGCATATGCTAGAAGATGTTACATACAGATGATCATTACAATGATCCCGAAGGGGGGTATATATACATCTCGAGGAACCTTCCTGAAGGTGTTTGTCGACTACATACAACATGTCAACTACATAATAAGAACCTTCCTAATACTGACGACATACATCCCGCTACACACCCTATCAGCCGATACCGACGACATACATCCTGATACCGATGACATACATCCCAATACTGATGGTATACATCCTGATACTGACGACATACATCCCGATACTGACGACATCATCCCCCCCCAAAAAGAAAAGTCGTCTCCGAACGACCACACAACAAAACTCAACCACTAACTACATTTATTCATAAAACAACATAGACGTCATGAACCAAAAGGCTGTGTCTCAGATTGTGAAGATCGACTGCATTGAAGCTAATACACTTGATCTGTCTGGACCTTCAAATCAACTCTGATCTGAGAGTTCTCTTCCACAACTTCCTTCAGCATCAATGCAACCTCCTGACACTCAGCTTCTTTCTGATCATGAGCCCTCTTCGCTAAGTCCTCCTGAAGAGCTTCTACCAAATGTTGCTCGGCTGCTACTAGCTATTGTTCCATCTGCTACTTCCCTCGTGCACTTTCCTCGAGTTGTGCTAACAGGGCTGTCCACTCTGCTTCCCATGCAATCTGTTCGGTGGCAAGTCGGTCGGCCATCTCCTCTCGAGCCTTCTCGGCCGTCCCCCGAGCTTCCTGCCCAGCCTTTGCCCTTCTTTGCTCTATAAGCACCAACTCTGCCAAAAACTTGCTCTGTTTTGCGATGACAGCAAGACGAGAATGAACATCCTTATCCTTCTTCTTCGCTACTAGTAGAGGGTCCGACACCTGCACCCCTTAATCTACTTTCTCTACTGTTGCTACTGCACTCTGATCCTCCACCCCTGGTGACGTCGGTATTGCATGCCTGTAGCAGGTCCAGGTCTTCCCACGACTGATATCCGCCACGACTAGGGGTCTAGGGGCAACACCCTCGTGGAGTCCTGGGGCAGGCGATACAAGGAGGGGTGGAGGGGCAATGCCCCTCGCCACCAAGACCAAATTAGGACTCCAAAACCCACACAAAATTGCATGGAACACACTATTTTTGCGATTTTGCGATTTCTTCTGATCCCACACTCTTTCTGGCAACCACTGATGTTGTCCCTTCCCTTTGGCATCAATCGTTATGCATTCTAAACATTTCAGATTTGTCGACATTTTTTTTTAAATGTTCAACTCTGCCTTTTAGCTACCTTTACTTATCTTGCATATGTGCAATATTTACATATATACAATATTTACAATTATTCTTTTCTCAGTTGTTTGTCCACGGAGGTGCGTTATTTCTTCCACGGTAGACTTTCGACCCATTCACTGCATCAGCTTCTTCCTTCTCGTCGAGCATCCATAATTGTATTGCTTCGTTACCACCCACTTCCCGAATCTGGTACAGCTCGACCCATTTCACCTGAAACTTGCCTGGTTTGATCTCGTTCCGTCCGTTATACTTCAACACCAACTGTCCCAGTTGGAACTTGTTCAATTTCAGGTGTCTATCATGCCATGCTTTGCGCCTGTTCTGTCACTTTCGTGGGCCCTTGTGCCTGCAATCGTTGCTCATCAAGTTTATTTAAGGTACACAATCGCTCCATCCGATTTTCCATATCGCCCAGTTTGTTCCCGAAGCTCGATACCATGGACTCCGTCAGCTACCCCTTCTTGCCGTCAATAACACCTCCACTCTGTACTACTGCAACTTTTATTAAACCCTTCCTCTTCGTTTCCTATGCAGACCGTATGATGTGTCTTCCTTGTTGCCGGCACCTTTCTGCTATATCTATGGTTCGACGTAACATTTCCTTTCTGCGCGGTCGTACGGTGGAATCTTTCCTTTTTGTGGGTTCATACTGAATGTTCTTTCCTTCAGCTTCGTTCCCACCCGCCTTTCCTTCTTCCGCTCTTCAGTGTCCGTCAACAATCTTCTGGAACCTCCTCCTGCATTCGGCTTGCTATGCCGAAATTAGATTTTCTTGCGCAGTACGTATTCCATCTTTTCCCTTCACCTTATTTCGATCTTTGATAAGCTGATTTGGCATTAATCTTCATTCCTCCCTCCTTCCAGGTTCATAGGGCAATGGCACCAAATGTTTAACGTACTAGGTAAAGAAATTAATGCATACAAACAATGGATCAGAATAGCAGATAAGAATAGCAGAACTCCTAATTTTATTCGCATACGCTAGAAGATGTTACATACAAATGATCATTACAATGATCTCGAATGGGGGTATATATACATCTCGAGGAACCTTCCTGAAGGTGTCCGTCGGCTACATACAACATGTCGGCTACATAATAAGAACCTTCCCGATACCAACGAAATACATCCCGATACACATCCTGTCGGCCGATACCGATGACATACATCCCAATACTGACAGTATACATCCTGATACTGACGGCATACATCCCGATACTGACGACATTCTTGTTTTGAACAACCATTGTCATGGCTCATAATTTCAGATTTTCTATAAATATAAAATTATATTTTGAAAAAGTATGACATACCCATGTACCCGTATCCACACTGGTACCCAAAGTACCCAAGAACCCCTATCCCCATGCAACCTACTATAAAACATAAAGTCTCAAGACAGACATACCTTTATACAATACTTATTATTGTATTATTCATTCTTATACTTAACTTCCATTCATACCGCTGTAGCATTCACAATAAACAGTTGTTTTTCAAAAAAAACAGCAACAACAAAGATTGACTTGTCTTATTTCATTATTCTCCTACTACTGAAACTTGATGTCATATGACAGATTCATTGTTTTGTAGTTTTGGCATGCATGTAATAAACAACAATCTTTGATACAGTGGATCTTTGATACTGGTGCAGCTCAATGTACCAGGTACTTTACACTAATTAGGGTACACAACCCCATTTGAAAACACAGTTAAAGGGCAAAATATCATAAAATAAATATAAAACATAAAAGTCTTAAAGACAGACATACCTTTATCCAGTATCTATTATTGTTTTATTCATTCTTATTCTTAGTTGCCATTCAAATCTCTGTATCATTCACAACAAACGGCTGCGTTTCAAAAACAACAGCAAACAACAAAGATTGACTTGTCTATTCATGATTCTCCAACTATTGAAACTTGATTCCATATGACAGATTAATTATTTTGTAATTTTGGCATGCATGTAGTACACAACAATCCTTGAATACATTGGATATTATTAAGTTATAAAATTATTTTAAAACTGGCTCAAAATATTTCAAGGTGATCTTATGTCTTCAGGTTTTACTCTTCTAGACTTCTAGTCATAATGTTTATAAGCCCTGTTTTTGGAGGCTTCTGTCCTTTTCCCCTACTACATCCTTCCATGTGTACACAAGTTCACTCATGTAACCCAATAGGCATATGCACAGGATATATTCAAGAAAACAAGAATTTCAGAGCTGCATATGCATAGAATGTGCTTGACAAAAGACAAATATAGGAACTAGAAGTAGCCGCCTATGGAGAGGTCTATTCATTTCAGAGTTGATCACAAAATATCGGTAGTCCTGTACAAGGGATCGTTGGGTAACAACGCTTCCACTCAAATGTGGTGAAATCCCCAGCTATATTTGGCAATTAATGCTTAGCCATACAAAAACACTAGCAACATAATACCAAAACGTATTTCAAAATATGGACATTCGCATACTTCTGTGTATCCCCTATTTCATTTAGATGTTATTGAGTCATTTCATTGATGTAAATATGCTTCTAGTAACCTAAACAGAAGGTAAGAAAATAAGTCTTTGAGCAATTTAATTGATGTATGTATGTTTCTAGTAAACTAAACAGAAGCTGTTAGAAACCTTATCAGCAAGAACGGGGTGATCTGTAATAAGAAGGAAATATGTTGTGAAAAGTCTATCTGGTGGAACCTATAGCACTCACCCAAGGATGCTCTGCAAAAAAAATGGGACTCACTGGGCATCAGCAAACATTTGATGACATTATTTCAGACGGATATTGAGTGGGAATACCTTAAGTCCAAGTTTAATCTCCCACAGACTCGGAAGAGAACTTATAACATGGTTAAGGTTGCTTGTGATAAGCTGATGCTTCCTAAAACCTCAGTGATTAACCACCTCGGACCTTCTACATATGCATGGAATGATGGCATCCCGCTGCCCCTAACCAAGGCCAAAATTGTGTATAATCTGATCACCGCCAATGATGAGATTTATTGCCATCTGAATAGTTGCTGGAACATTGCTTTCAATAATAAAGAATGGAAAAACATCCCGTTTGATCTGTGGCACAGACCCATTGAACCTAAAAAGATATGTATTCTATGGTGCCTCCTTCTGCACAGGCTACCTATTCTTAAGCCAAACAAGAATCATAACTTTTGCGCTGTAGGAAACCTGAAACTATCTTACACATTTTCTTTGAATGCATGTTTCCTAATGAAATCTGGGCTATGTTTGGGTTTCAGTTGCATCATAACTTCAACCTAATCAATATCATAACAGAAAAAATATTGGCTACCAAGAATAGCAGTAATTCTTTCTGGTCTCTGATTTCAGTTGAAATCTTATGGCTCTTTTAGAAAAAAAGATATGATAACATTTTTGCTGGTATTGATAGGAATCTTACTGGGTCTCTTGCGAGACTCATATATTTTAGCATTAAATGCACGTCACTCTTGTTCTTAAGGTGGATGAAAGAAAACTTAAAGTACTGCTACAGAAGGAACCACCATTGTGCTGAAGAGTGAAGTAACCTATGGATATGTCACTGAAAACAACCCAGCTGCACCTACAACCTTCGAGCAGGCGTTGAGGAGAGCTCATGACATGATTAGAGAGGACAAAGCAGAACCTGTTTCTGCGATCCCAATTGCTATAAGGCCTCCAGCCCCGGTCACAATTGTTAATCCTGGCCCACAGGGCTGGACAACTACTCTCTCTAGAGACATAATTTTAGAATGAGGACATAGCTGAATCTTATAGTGTTTTGTAAATGCAGTAAAGATAAATGATTTGTACAATTTTGTATATGTCCGTATTTAACTCTGTGATGCTCAAACTCCGCCGATATTATGATCCTGGATATGATACAATGCAGACAATGTGATATTGTTTACTCTTTATACTCAATAGAAGGTAATAAAACAAGAGTAACCTAGCCCCATAAACAATAAATCCAAAACAAGTTTGGGATCTTAATGGAAGCATCTTACTTTGGTGGGCGTGCCCGTAAAGCAGTTTCCAAGTGTGGCATTCTGGGTTCAGTTAGACCACCTCCAACTGTTGATTTAACATGGTGTTTCTCTGTAATCTGCATCCAAGGAAATCATCAATCAAGAGTTCAGCAAGAATGGAAATCGCTCCACATTATCACTTATGGGAGATTAATAACAATCACAAGTTACCCCCACTGAATCTGTGGATGATGAAATCGAAGAAGTTGTTGGACAATGTTGCATAGCTCTCTCTGATGTCTTCAAATTAAATTCCTGTACCAAGTGTGATAATTAATATCCAACTGAACAGAGCACAATTATGTGCTTAACAAACTGAGCAGATGTGCTGATTAACAAAGCATTATAATATGATGAAGGTGTAAAAATAAGCAATGTAACAAAAGCAATTGTGCACTGGAAATGGACCTGAAAGACAGGCAACTGTGGAACACTCTTTGGTGGCAAGGGCAGGGATGAAGCCTCTAATATCTGGAAATAAAATGAAAATCAACACAACTTGAAATCAGGAATTAAAATATGTTTGCAACCCTATTTGTAAACTATAATCATACAATTCATTACAAAGCTAAAAATGTTTAAGTCCAGCTTCTCCGGATTGATCGCTAACCTTTTTATTCAGTCGACGGGCTTTGAACTTGGGCATCTTTGCAAGCTGCTCTTCTTCTAACTCTGCGGTACTCTTCACCCTGCAGAACAGCATCTGTCAATTTATTCCATGCTGATTGTTTGCTGTTATTCCAACTCAATAGTTACTCAAGGTTCAATAGTACCATTATAATGGTAAATTGTACCTTACAGGTCGACTTCTCTGAGCTGTCACTAATGCAGGCTCTTTTGGCACAGTTAGCTTCAACTGAACTGGTTGGGAAAATCCAGCACTGTCCCCCTGAAACAAACCCACAATAGATTTGAATGGGAATGCAAAATAAAAAGCAAGCATTTTAAACACAGTATCAAGCTTAGATCAAGGTAACACAAAGGAGAAAATAAAGGAAAACTCAATAACCTTGGAAGATGACATAAAACCTCGTTCATTATGAGCACGTGCGATTTTCTCCTTAGTCGCAGATAAAGCAGACGAAACCTTGTGAGGCAACACCTGTTCTTTCACATTATGTATCTGTGTAGACAGAAGGCAATGGAATGCAACATTAAACAAAAGCCATCCAAGATCTGTCTCACTCATTCCTATATATACACACACACATTTGCACCAAACACCTAGTGATGATAATTCTTAAGAAGTTCAAATTCTACTGCATCTATTAATCAAAACCGTATTATAACATACCATATATCCAAGGGAAATTTCAATAAACCAATAAATGTATGCAAAGAAAAGCAATGCTAACAAGATCGAATGCAGCATAAGTAATGGCACACTCATAGTATGACAAAAAATTTACCGTGGAAAACTCTTCCAGGGAAAAATTTACTGTTTTAAACTAAAGATTTTACAAACTTCTGATTGTCCCTAATCCATGTGTGGGTCTTTATAGCAAATCAGTATAGGAAAGTACTAAATATAATTACTATACAATGGGAGTAAAAACATAGGCCAAAAAACCACCTAAAATGCCTAAAAAAGTGTGGCAACTATAAAATCCACAATGACATGCAAAATGTTCAACACATATCCAGCAAAATCATTAACATTGATCTTTAAGGAAGTCCTTTTTCTCACAGATGGCAACTAAGTTGTACAGAAATGACAGGTCAGATCATAAAATTCTGGTATCTAGTGACAATGCAGATATATGCTATTATGTATCGTCAGAAACTTATGTGTTGTTTTTCTACAATTGAAAAATACAATTCTTTCGCTCTAGATTATGTGCTCCTGCTTGCATTCTGAAAAGGTCCAGGTTTAGACAAAAGCCATCCCAATTTGGTCTCATTCATTCCTTTATATACACACACCTACATTATTAACCTTCAGATGCAAACACCCAGTGATATTTCTTAAGAAATTCAATTTCTACTGCATCTATTAATCAAAACCATACCATATATCCAAGGGAAATTTCAATAAACCAATAAATGTATGCAAAGAAAAGCAATGTTAACAGGATATTGAATGCAGCATAAGTAATGGCACATTCATAGTATGACAAAAACCTTACCATGGGAAAACTCTTACAGGGAAAAATTTAGTGTTTTAAACTAAAGATTTTACAAACTTTTGATTGTCCCCAATCCATGTCTGGGTCTTTGTAGCAAATCAGTATAGGAAAGTACTAAACATTATTACCATACAATGGGTGTAACCTAATAGGCCAAAAAACAACCTAAAATACCTAAAAGGTTGTGGCAACTATACAATCCACAATGACAGACAAAATATTCAACACCTATCCAGCAATATCAATAACAGGTCTTGATGGCAGCTAAATTGTACAGAAATGACAGGTCAGATCATATAATTCTGGTATCTAGTAACAATGCAGAAATATACTATTATGTATTCTCAGAAACTTATGTGTTGTTTTTCTACAATTGAAAAATACAATTCTTTTGCTCTAGATTATCTGAAAAGGTCCAGTTTTAAGGTAGAAAATCCATAGAACCAACAAAATTGGAACTATCCTCTCTCTCTTACTCCATCCATGCATATATCTAAACAGCTGAATCTTCGATTGTATGATAATTTTGTCTTCAAAATTAAGTTTCCATTTGACATGAGTCAAGCTAACAAGTTATTTCTATTGTAGTCCTTGCATGCTCAAAAAATGGTTATATTTTTTTCAAAATCATTTTAAAAACAAATAAAACACTAAACCTAAACTAAAAGAGTAGTGTTCCTTGGGGAACATCTTAAGAATGTTGAGGGCAAGGGTAAATTGTCACCCAATTCCCCAAGGACCCCTCCACAAGGTCATTTTGCGACAGCCTATCATCCTCAAAATGACTAGGGGGCACATAGACTTGTCTCGTCCATCATGGGTATGACAAGGCAATCTGTGTTTTTGTCAAAAAAAAAAAAAATGAATTCCTAAACCTAGGAAAGGGCACCCCTTCATCATCGTGGGATGAGAGGTTGTCCCTACACCCTAAACTACAGCCACACAACTTTTCTAAGACTCTTTTTTTGGAAAAAGAAAATGAAAATTCATAAGCTTAAAGTGGGAGGAGCACTAATCAAGCTATAGGAAGATGAAGACAAAGAGGATGAGGATGAATATACTTCTCGGACATTAATCATCAATTTAACTTCAAAACTTGCACTTAAATAGAATCTTCAACCAAGAGAGTTGGTTTATGGGGGTTTACAGTTTCAACCTTCAACCAAGAGAGTTGTTTTTGAGGTGATTTAGGGTTTCAACCTTTCATCAAAATATTTAAATTATATAAATATATAGGTAAGTTTTTTCATACTTGCATTTCATTGTTTTTCCGATTTCATACTTCTGGATTTTTTATATGTTCAAAGTTGTTAATCATCAATTTAACTTCAAAACTTACACTTAAACCTAGCATCTTCAACCTAGAGAGTTGTTTTAGGGGGGTTTAGGGTTTCAACCTTCAACGAAGAGAGTTGTTTTTTATGGGAATTAGGGTTTCAACCTTCCATAAAAAATATTTAATAAAAAACTATAGATAAGTTTTTTCATATTTGTATTTCAATTTTTCTTAGTTCATATTTTAGGGATTTTCTTGATATGTTCAAAGTTGGTATCCTCTACTTTTGCATCTCATCTATTACAGCAAAAGGAATGTCAAAAAGATTAGGTTTTATCTACTTTTAATTACATTCGACATAAATATCAACTCTTTAGTTTTAATAGAAAAGAATAAAATCCTAATGGGATTGCCCTTCTATATAGCATCTATATGTGTGTTTTGTAAAATACTAAGTATGAAACATAGGTCACACCTATTACTAACATGACATTGACACTTTATACACTTGTCAATATCATGGTCACTTGTGTAGAAGGCATTCAATTCATTTAGCAAATGATTCTTTGGATCAAATGCAAGGATGCAAAGACTAGTTTTGTATCCTCAGGAATATTATTAGGTCGATTGGCCCAACAATGTGGGGCAAGTCATGATAGATGTCGCATGTGTGCAAGGCGACAAGGAAGTTGGGTGAAACAAGCTACAAACATATTTATATTGGAACTTTGTTATGTGCATGCCATGAACAATGCACTCAAGGACATTGGTAAAATTTACTAGAACAAACAGGTTGCAGCCAAAGCAAGAGACTTGCACATGTTTATTGACAATAAACACATGTTGCATGCACTATTTTGGTATGTGTTCAATAAGCAAATTATCAAACTTTTAGCAAGAAAATATGCATCATATTTCCTTCTCTTGAAGAGGATGACAGTTGAGAGCATATATGCATCCTATTTCATTCTCTTGGAAATGATGACTAGTTGCAAGTATACTTGCAACTAATGATCAAGGAACAAGTGTGGAACTTGCAAGCTAAGTCCAAGATAATAGGGATAAGAGCAAAGGACATGATGAAGAGAAACACGTTTTTATCAAATGCCAAACCCATTGCATCCACCATATCCTCAATTTTTACAAAGATTGGATGTGTAGACACTAATGCTACAAGCCTTGGGAGTCTATATGAGTGCATTTGTAAAGTTAGCATTACTAATGACACTTAGCATTACTAATGACACTGAGATGAAGATTGGCCTCATTAAGGTGGTGCAAAACATGAGGATGCCAAGCAAGCCTCAACATGTGACATGAATGGACCAAATTTACGAATTTAAGAGAACTCCATAGGTTCAATAATGTTAATGTATAGACAAGAATCCCTATTAGGCATTACTCCACCTGCGCATGCACTTATTTTGTTTATCCTTTTTCATAGGCTGAAATAACCCAAAAGTACCTCTTCATACTAGAACTATATTTCCTTTGCTCCAAACAACCATGTTCTACCCCTTAGATTCCTAACTTCCAATCACCTTGGGCACTAGCACCCATGTTTGTGTCCTAGTTGGAAAAGTAAGATTAAGGGAGATGATCATTAGGTCAAAAAGCATTGTGTTGAATTGCATATCATCTTTTTTCTAACTCATATCTTAATTATCTATCTTGTAATGGACTAGCACCCCCCCACCCAACATGTCTATTTAAGGAAACTTTTCACAAACATGGAAATGATCACTCGTCATCCATCCATCTGTTGTTTCGCCATCCTCAGTCACCTTTACAAACTTTACTCTTTGCACCTAAGACATGTCCAAATCATGATTTTTAGGGGCTCGGCTATGGAAAGCTCTTGAACATGCACTAGGCGCAAACATTTCCTTACCATATTCATTATTCTTAATGATGATTGCTTATGTTATTTTCAAAGACAGACAAATGCAAGAAGCTCTTGATGAAAAAGCACAAATGACACTAGCACTCCAAACATGTATATTTAAGGAAACTTTCCAAACATGTAAATGCTAGCTCATCATCCATCCATCCACTGTGTTCTCCATCCTTAGTCACCTTTACAAACTTTCCTCTTTACACCTAAGACACATCCAAATCATGATTTTTAGGGGTTGTGCACTAGGCACAAATATTGCCTTACCATATTTATCAATGTTAACAATGATTGCTTACGTTATTCTCAAACACAGACACAAATGCAAGAAGCTCTTGATGAAAAGCACAAATGATGCTAGCATTCCAAAGCGGACACTAGACCCCTAAAACAGACCCAACATGTCTATTTAAGGAAACTTTCCAAACATGGAAATGATCAATCATCATTCATCCATCCGTTGTGTTCTCTATCTCGGTCACCTTTAAACATTTTACTCTTTGCACCTAAGACACATAAAAATCATAATTTTTAGGGGCTCAGCTATGGCAAGTTCTTGAATGTGCACTAGGCACAAATATTTCCTTACCATATTTATTATTATTAACAATGATTGCTTACATTACTCTCAAGAAATTTACAAGAAGCTCTTGATGAAAAGCACAAATAGCGCTAGCACTCCAAAGTGGACACTAGACCCCTAAAATGGACCCAAGCACATACTAGACATATTGTGGCTAAAACATAAGCTTCCAAAACCTCATAAACACATTTTCCAGTATTCAAGACTCCCCAAGGTTGACCTTCAACCATCTTCAATGTTATATAATCGCTTAACTATAAATGCTCTCTCTAACCCTTCCTTGTTGCCTCTACTAGTTCTATAGCAGCCTTAACTGTTGTGTTTGATTTTTACGATTAATCCTCTTGTGGTTGATTTCTAAAGATTAATTTGACAAAGGATTTATCAAGGCTGGTTTACCTAAAATGTAACTAAATGTGAATGATTAGACACAACAACTGTTTTTGATTGTATCACAATTGGATAGGGAGATATTGGCACAAGAAAGCCTACTAACATGAGATCTCCATCATGAATAAGTGTGAGTTTCTACTTCCTTTGTTGTTGCAGGGAACTATTCTACAAACAACTTCACCTATTCTACAAGAGCAAAGAACCTTGTGGCTAAACATAGTGCTTTGTATGTCATTGACTATGAGATGATTAGTGCTATGAAAGTCTAGCACTGCAATGGAATGTCCTTGTAACTTTGTATTACTATTGCAAACTTAATGAAACTTGAATCATGCAACTGAATATATTTAGGATTTTATTTCAATTTATTAAATTAATTGTTAAATTGTTTACACATTGGAAACTGCAGTTTCTAGTATCATTTTGTATAATTAATTTTGAGATGTTATATTAAAATGTTAGCAGCATCTTTCCATTGTCACCAAACTCTAAGGAAAAATTATATTCCCTAAAAACTATGCCTCTTTTCCAAGATTTTGTAGAAGATTAAAGAGAAAAGGCCACAATCAACAATCACACACAAGATTATTGTCAAATAAGATAAGTTTATCTTGGTGGTA
The DNA here is from genome assembly GCA_028749045.1 of Cupressus sempervirens. Classification (NCBI taxonomy): domain Eukaryota; kingdom Viridiplantae; phylum Streptophyta; class Pinopsida; order Cupressales; family Cupressaceae; genus Cupressus; species Cupressus sempervirens. Next base: position 508,482,935 of record CM053791.1, read on the forward strand.
ACTTTGAAGCCCATGAGAAGCTGTAATATTTAAACGTTGACATCACAACATATCATGGAAACTAAAAATGTCTTTCCAATAGACCCTTAAATAAGAAAATGTTTTTTGAAAACAATCAAGAAAAGGCTACCAGATAACCATCTAAACCTGAACGAAATGAGCATACAACGTAAACTATATTCTAGATTTAACAACTCTAGGACTACATTTATTCTTTGTGATCTTGCCCGTACATCTATTTCTATTGGACTTCAATAAGAATTTGACTTGCACAAGTTTCAGATCATTTCAGGACTTATTGCTCAAAAGCTATAATATATTTCTGAGTTTATCATTAAAGCATTAAAATTTCTAACAATGACCAGTTCATATCATAACAAGTCACAAGATAGAATATAATGGGTTCATCTAAGCCCACCTGCCGCAACCGACCTCCTTCAAGTTTCTGCCTTTTCACAGCTTGGTTTTCTTCAGCTGTGCTCTTCTCAGCTACTTTTTCTTTATTTGCTAGAACAATCGGAGTGCACCTAAATATCAAAGAGTGAAATAAACATGTAAATTCAGAAAAAAAAAATTTTAAAGCCCCAGTTTCAAATGAAATAGAAGCTAATTGCTCTTTTATAACATGTTCTCTAAATGTAAACTACTTATCACCAAATTTGGCAAAAGGCAACCTCTTTAAATAAAGTTTACCAGAAATAGAATGTACCTTCCTTTGACTTGCTTTGTACTTTTGATGTCTCTTCTCCCACGTACACCACTGGAATCAATTCTTTTTGCTAAGTGGCTTGCTGTAGGTTTTGTTAATGTTGACTTACTGGAGAAGGGAGGGATTCTTTTAACAGTCTCTTGAGCTAAAATCATATTAACTTGTCCTCTAGGGGTACAGATCTCCATATCTGAGCTCCACAATATGAATATCCACAAGTAAGCAACTTAATAATTACAAATTTACAATATTACAACAGAAAATACAAGGTACTCTTATCCATCTTCAAATTTCAGAAGTTACAGTTAACCAATCCATTTAGTGCTCTCTTGTTTTGCATAGTTACAGACTTGGCACTCATTAGGAACAATAAGCAACACTGGCAATATCATGACCGAATTTTTTATGTTACGTAGAAAAGGTCATAAACCCTTCCATCATTACAGAATGAAAATAGCACATATCCTGCTGAATAGAATCATAATACTACTGAATTACAGAATGCAAACAAAGGCATTGAATATAACTACAGTCAATAATAATTTATTAAGGAAATCAAATTAATGGAATTCAGAAAACAAACAAAAATAGCATTAAGTATTAGATTGGAAGATATCTCACAAAAATCCATCAGATTAGAATGCATACAACAACCAGGCTGAAAATTAAATTTGCATGAAGTCAAGGCCTAGATGCTAGTATTGTTCACACCATATGGTCAAATATGTCAAGATTTCAAACACACCATAAACCATTATTTCAAACACTTAAAACATTATTCTCTTTCTGGGTAGAAACATTATTATGTTCAGTAGCATACAAATGACTCGCATTTGAGTTACAGACAGCATCAGAACATAAATGACTAACTTTCCATGTGACCATGGCAATGTATCTTACAACATACCTTCCGTCATGTCTTCTCTTTGACTGGATGTGAGATCGTCAAAATTTAATGCACTAATATCCATATTAGTATCAGGATGCTCGTGCCCAACACCTTTGACTTCATCAAGACTTTCTTTTATCTCATCTGATAATGTTTCCCTTTCTTTAATCTTGGCCACATAAGCTGCATAAAAGAACAAGAATTTAATTTAATACTTTTTCTTATTACAAACTGCACTAAAATGATTCATTTGATGCAACAAAAGTGTTCTGAAGAACATGTGACAATACTCAATGAGAAATTAAATATCAGTGAACCAAATTCTGGAATCAGTACAGGGTTCCGTCTATGGGACTAGAAGCCCATCACAAAACTCAAACTATAAACATCAAGAGATAGAAATTTTTTGCCTCAAATTGAAAAAGCAAAGGCTCCTCTCTTTTTTTGTATTTTTAGTCATTTGTTTTGACATGGTTTTCTATTTTACTGTCTGTAGTTCTGGAATGCTAATTTTAATATGATTACATTATAACATTTCCTGATTCGATAACATTTTGTATATACCAGATTGAACTTGGTCTACTCTTCTGCAGCCCTTATTTTTTCAAGCTCTGCAAATAACTAACTCAATATAAGTATAGAAGAACAATAAGAGCTGTAACTTCCTTACAGAATAATAAGACTAGCTAATCTCTTTTCTTTTTGTGGTCCATTCAGATAGATAAAAGTTGGCTGAATAAAGATCCTGTGCTGAGGATTACTGCCCCTATGAGTTTCCTTCATGTTATCCCTTGCACATTCCAAACACTGATGTAGAGAAGACTCTTAAAACATTCATCCCCAACAACCCAGAGCAACAATTGCTCGAAATATTGATTCCTAACCCCAAATTAGCAACAGGGGGCTGAAACTAATGTAATGTTCGGAAAATGTTTTTCTATTGCATATCATTTAAATATTTTACAGTCCCCCCAAAATCATCTTGGCAAAGTTTTGGAGGGAGGCTTTTTACATATATCATGCCTTCTGCATTCTCTTTTGGTGCTATCCAATCAGGAAGTGCGAAGTGGGACATCATTTTCCACTGCACTGCTGCTTGAAGAGAAAACAAAATTCCTTTCAAATATAAATATACTTCATAATTCTTTTATAGCAAATTTATATAAACCTTTTTTAATATAAATGTGTGATCTAAATTTTTTAATAGTACATGTTTGTATGTGTATTTTTGCACTCTGTTATTTTATTATTGACAAAAATTCTTCATAAATTTGACATGGGAAAATGCACACGTCCTAGAAGCATGAACTTCAATTAAGCCATTTTCCAATCCGTTTCAACATTTTTTTTGCCATTAAAACTGGGTATTTAATCATATAAAAAAATATTTTATTTTATTCTGCTACTACATATCCAAGACCAATCAACCAAATATAGTGATCCCTGGTTATAATTTACTTTTGCATGCATACAAAGTGCACTGCTGTGCGAAGTAATTCATGGACTGTTTGTATGCAATCTGCTGAAAAAAATACGCAAAGCTCATGGGTACACAATGCTCATGGGACCACATGCTAAAATACGCTCATAAGTTATCTTGGCATGAACCAGCAAAAAATCTTAGCTAGGCCCCTACCATGGGACCACTCGGTTATTGTGCCAATGTAAATCCTTCGCTATCCTTCAATTTGTTTCAAGCATGCCCTATCACCTAGAGATAAAGGAAATATAAATCAATTATTTATTGTTCTGATCATAATGTTTCTTGCAATCAGATAAGGTAGGGCACACCGAATGGTATATTAACCCCCTTGCAGTAAAGGGCGTTGAGCCCCATCCAAGAATCTATAGTCTAGCTAAACTGTAAATAGCATTCACTGGAAAAAAAACATTATTTGAGGGTCTTGGGCAATAGTAATCACTGATCGCAGGTTCAAGTCACACTAATGACTGTGAGAGTCCTCAATAAATCGGATATCACCCAAGAGAACTTGTTGCAACATAAAATATTTAGTATCATGTGAGGGAAGCGTTCACATGGATAAAATCAATGTAAGGAAAAGCGTGGGAACAGACTGGGCGCCAGGGCAAACATCACATTTCCATGATTCCAAAACAAAATAAACTATCTCAATTTCTTAACTTTTAGTGCCCAGTATAAAGAAATGCATTGTTTTCCCTGAGCTAGTGCTCTTCGCAAAAGATATAGCTAAAAGACAATGAAAGTAATGCTTACGCGATGCCGGATAGGTTGCAGCAGTGCGAAACCAGTTCTGGGCGTCCTCCGCCTCCTCCTCTGTCTCGCCTCTCACAAAATCAAAATAATGAGGGGCCGAGAACTCGTAATCTGGGTCCTCAACCCACCCGTCTTCCATCTCCTCTGCCCTAAACACCCGCAAATCTTCAACGCCCCACCATAACAAATCAAAAGTGCTTCTTAAAAAATCGCTGTAAATTCAATTCCTTAAAATCTTTCATCTCTCTGGCCTTGGAGCAGCAATCACCAGAGGAGACCGCATAGCTAGTAGATACAGAATCAATGTACAAATGGAAATACTGAGCGCGAGCTCCAATGCATGACCTGCTTGCTAATTTGGGGAATCCTTTAACCTCTTCACTATATCAATTCCCCGCATTGACCGGAGATATTCTCATTTATTTACCAACATTCTATGCTGACCGTTGGATTCTGGAACCTGCAAGCTGTTTAGGTGATTTTGAAAAATATTTTAAGACATGAGTATACAAACGTTAATGTTTTCACGGCGTCGTTGAGTTTTTCAAAAATAACGTTACAAAACCTTTAACGTAAGGCTAACGGACTTCGGCAACGTGTTTTCTGTATTTTACTGGGCGAAGCTATTTTTAAGTGATTGCAATTCGAGAAAAGGGTTTTCTTCCAACGGCTCTTTTTATTTTGAAATCAAGACGAATGTCCCAAGGATTTCCAATCGTTGGGGACCTTTTCCAACTAACATGATCTCATGATTTGGTCTTATATAGGATCTTATAGGGTTATGAGGAGAAATAATATTAGCTATGGGTAATTAAGCTAATTAAATAAATAAATAAATAAAATTTAAAAAAATCATTTTTTTATTCATGATATGTACTTTGAGATAGTACATTGTGTGAGTGGTTTAAATTGATGAAGTGCAAATCAATGGATTAAAGAATTAATTTATAATACAAAAAAAATTAAAATTATAGTTCTCTTATATTCTAATGATGGATCATTGAGTATGATATGAATTGTAATGTTGATGCAAATAAAATCTATATAGTTAAATTCATAAATACACACTCTAATTAATAATAGCTTAATTAGAAAAATAACTAAACAAAATTCAATCATATGAGAGGGCTTTGGTTTGAGTCTGCTTTAGCCACGTGATATCATCTTTGCCCATTATAAATCCAAAAAATAAACTATCATATTTCCTCATATAATTAGATGATACATCTTAGAAAATCTATTGAATATAACTCAAAAACTAAACTTCCTAATATCCTTAACTTGCACCTCTCCTTTTGTTTTCTTCATTGTGATGCCTTTCTCTAAACTTGACCTAACCAATTCAAACAAATCAATGGACCAAAATATAGTTTTCCATTATACATCCTAAAAATTGTTGAAGTTTGAAAATGGTCGTTACAAGAACAAAAGGTCACAAACAAAATAGAAATGAAAGCTAACAAAATAGAAACGAAAGCTAACAAAAAAAACATGTTTAATTCCCTAACTCCACTTTTAAAAGGTGGATGCAGAAATTATTTTGTGTGCTTTGTGTCACTCTCCCCTCTAAGAAATTTTTTGGACCTCCTTACAAGAGTGGAGAACTTCAAGAGATGTATTATTATCAAAATGTATTCTTCTAAGTTGAAGAATCAAGCCACAATGTTCCTTTCCACCAAATTATTTTTTTTGCAAATCATCACATTTTTTCTTCTTTCACTTTCAACATCTTGTTAGAATAAAGATTCTCTTCTTTTGTTGATCTATTTATTTTCTCTTTTTCTAGCCCCTTGAAAGCTTAGTGGTCATTACCCACTTAAAAGCAGCATTTCTTTGCATCACTGCGACTAGATCTTATCACGCTTGTGCATAAATTAGTACAAATAGACATTAGATTGATGAAATAAAAAAATTGACCTAAATTGTTTCTCCCTATTTAGCATGATGTTATTCAGGCATGCTTTCTATTTCATATTTGTGATGTGGACTTCATTGCTTAGTTCAATGCGATGTGGCTCACAAGTCAAATCTTTTTGGACATTGTAATTTATATCATAATTGAACATATCTCTACCATTTGCCTCAACCATCCTTGTTCACTCCTTACTGATGTGTTGGCCCTCTTCTTCTTTTCCACTAGTAATGGAATAGTTTCAACATTCCACTAGTTGGTTTTGACAACTTTTAATCTTTAAAAACTCTACATCACATATGGAGCTCTCAAAGACTTTCAACTCTATTACAACTTCCTCTCTAGTATGGAACACTTCTACTACTATAATTGGGTTTCCTCTTATGATTTTTTGCATTCCTTCTCATTATAGTACTATGACTCTTCTTTTTTTGTATTGTAATCCCCAATGCCTTCCCCTTCTTTAGGTAACTCAAGGTAATAGCTATATCAATCACATTTATCTCTTCATCTATATTTGTATCCTTATCTCATTCATCTATTAGTTCTCTTTGGATTTCTTACCACATTTAAGGGTCTTTATCTACTAATGTTTTGTCTGCTCTTTGATCTAGATGTAATCGTTCATTGTTCTAACAAGTCCATCCCTTGACTAAATCTTGTCGCAACAACTTTCCTCTCTCAAAATAGCTTTTGTTACAAGGTGAGTATTTATCTTCACCATTCTCTTTTCACTTCCCATAACTGTTTGACACTTTTGTTCTAGATCAATTTTTTCTTGCTTGCTTCTTTTTGTATAACTTGCATTATTCCAATAGAAATTGTAACTCTTCCAACTCAATCTCTATTTTTTCTACTATTACCATTGGTCCTTTGTTAGCCATCGCTTCTACCTTTGTCTTATATTTTCTTCCACCCCAATTATCATTTTTCTTACATTATAATCTAACTCCATATTTGACTTTGTAGTCAAAGCTCAAATAAATAATTATCTCCTGCTTTTAATTTTGCTTACATATTCAAGGCTATCCTAACCATTTTCAATGTAGGTGTCAATGCCCCCCTTATTAAAGATCGAAAGATAATAGAACTAAAGCAAACTAGAACAGAGCTCTCATAGTAGTATTCTGTACACAACCTTTATGTTAACTTTCTCTCATTTGGATTTTGTGTAGGGGAGAATGTGAATCAAGGAAAAAAAATCCTAGGTTCATTACATAGCCCAACAACTCAAGAGGGGGTCAAGGAGAAAGATTATTTCCGACCAATCCTCAAAGATATTAAATCTTAGTACATTAATGCAATGCCAAGATCTAAATTCCTAGTTCCAAACCTTAGCATGAAGTTTGAACTTGAATTATGATGAAGCAACAATGCATAGATTTGAGGATAACCAAGAAAGTATACCAAGCCCCCAAGGCTAAAGTACTCTAAGCCAAACTCATAATTTGTATTTTCTACACCATGATTGAATATTGAATGCTTGGATGATAGAGAAGATGAAGAACTCTCTCAGTTCAAAGGATATTTTCAAGCCTCCTTGCTTTCACCTTGCAAATGTACTAAGATAAATTGGGATGTCCATAATGGCTTGTCCACGTGAATTATGTGCATGCTTACTTTCTTTTTCTTGCTTGATCACTTGGGGTGTGCTCACTTATCATCATATTGTTCCAAATAAAGAAATTGAGGGTACTTATAAAATATTCAAAATTAACTTTCTCCCATCAATTGATTAGACAAGAAACTAAGCCTCAAATCAACCCTTGATTCATGGTTCGAAAGGGTGGACCCAAAATGGAATCCAAGCAAGGATGCACTATGTCCCTACTAACTAGGTGCATAAATCCTTGGAGTCTTGGGGTCCCAAAATAGGTCTCAGGCCTCAGAAATCATACATAGATTTTGAAAAAATCCTATTTCGATGCAGAAAAAGAATTAAAATGATTAGAAGAAGAGAAAGGAAGGACCTAAGTAAATAGATCCTACCTTGATTTTTCAATTATAGAATAGGAATGCCAAGGAGGACCTATTAGGTCCTATTTAAGAGAAGTACAAGAGAGATGTGAAAATGCATCCTCAATGAAAATTTAAAATAAAATTACATTAAATAGGTGTTAAATAGTCATAAATTGAAGTGCTTCCAATTTTAGATGGCACATTTACCCCCCACTTTAGCTAGATGTGATACTATGTGAATATACAAGCTAAAGTGAAGAAAACTTTTACTTAAAGAAAAAGGATATAGCGAAGTCCACAACGCCAAGATCTTGCAAGAAAGTATTAGCAATTGCACCCTATAGAACACACGTTAGTGAGAAATTCAAATTTACCTAGGGCTTTCTAGGAGTGATTATGTGAGGTTCATAGGTGCCCATAAGCTCTCTTGCCCCCAATTTTGGCTTGCTCTTTTAAGGAAGGTGAAACAGGGTGATATAGCTATCCATATAAACTAGATATGGAGAATGATGGAAAAGACCTTCAAAACTAATGAGGAAGTTACCAAAACTTCACTAAATCAGCTTTAAAGGGAGGGTAACTAAATCACAATTCCAATTCTCGTAACGACAAGAAAATCAAAGTTATGTAGCTCAAGTTATAATGAAAAGGGTGTATGCTTATTCTAAATACATAGAATGGAAAACCTTAATTGTAGCCCTAATTTTATTTTAAAAGAAGTTTATAAATAAGGATGCTTACCATTCATCTGTTACCTTTGTAGATTAAAGAAGTTGAAGAGAATTAATGAAGATGTGGAAGAAGATGTTGGAGCCGATACGAATAGAGGTCCTAAGAGAGGTTGTAGAAGGCGATGAACCCCTTTCAGAGGTAAGTAAAAGAATTGAGCATATTTTTCCTCTATTTGCACATTTTAACCTTTTTTATATCATATTTTTTAGGGATGTTGGATCTAGACCTAGGAGTTTGATTTTACATTGTAGGCAAGTCGTATTATGATAATAGATAGTTTCTATTGTCTTTGTTTAGTATCTAATAGTTATCTATTGTAATCTCCTAGAAATATTAGAATGTTTGTAATATTTAGTTTCATGTTTCTATAATAGAATGTGTATGTTCTTTACAATTGTTTCCTAAGGAAACATCATTTAGTATCTTGTATAAATTGATCTCTTGATCGCTGCTAATATTAAGAAAATATTTTCCAATTACTTCGTATTATGGTATCATAGCTAATACTCTAAGAAAATTTGAAAATAATTATTATTTCTTGGTTGAATTTTATTTTTTAGTTTCAAAATTATTTTCATGCATATCTGCTTCCAAAACCTCTAGTTCGACTAATGTTTTTTGCCAAAAAATTGGCCCATTTTGTTTGTAACTCACGATATTTTTTGGTCTGCAAACTCATGCCCTTCTGTCTGCAACTAACACGACTGAATCCTCTAACAATTGAGGGTTATTCTCTGATTTTACATGGAAGTTTGTTGAGCACGATTTCTTTGTAACTTATGCCCAATGTTTTGGCCACTCACATCCAAATTTCTCTGAAATTTGTGTGTCTATTTTGTTCCTCATTTTTACCATTTTTCAAAAGGTGGTCATTTTTTGCAGTATTTGAATGCATCTAGGGTTTTTACAAACCTCTGGTCTTTATTCGTGCCCATATTTGCAATTTTATCTACAAATTTTCCATTTTTCTAAGCTTTCTTGTAGCTAACTAGGATTTTGCTCAAAACCCTAATTTTCAGTACCATATCCAAAATAAGTTTACATATGATTGGTGGGTTTTTTCAGAGCTCATTTGGGTTGTCATCAAAAAATCTTGGATGCCTCAATTTTTTATTTAATAGATCCAAAATTTGATAACATATTATTTTTGGGCTTCTTGAGCTCTCTTCTGGGTACCTCTTCATTTTCTAGATCTTCTTCTTTTTTTCCTTGAAGTACATGTATTCATAGTTTTTCATGCTTTTTCACTGAAAATTGTGTCATAGCATCTCTGACTAGTATTTTTATTAAGGGAAATTAGAAGTTCAATGGTCATAATTATGGCATGTAGAAATAATGGATGTTAATTATCTTTGAATATCACAACAGCGATCATGTGATTCTGGGTGCTACAACTTGACCTAATCAAGTTAGTCCTCAATAGATTATATATGATCAGCATAATCAGGAGGCAATGATGCTTTTCAAATTATCCGCAGTTGATGATCATCTACCTCAAATTCCACGTGACAAGACAACTACCGAGATATGGGAGCATCTCAAGACACTTGTGAGACTTTAGTTAAAAGGAGAGTCTTCTTTTGCAAGAAAACTATGTTTTCTATTGTCATGGATGAGTGGAAATCGCTCCAGGATCACTTGAATAGGACTCAAGAAATACGCGATCAATTACTTGTCATTGGATGTAAGATGGAGGAAGAGGACATTAAGGCCAGAACCCTTAGGAGTTTACCCAAGTCCTATGAGTATTTTATCAAGACTCTCAACATCACTTCTACTAGTGTTGATATGAAGTTTATAGATCTATGCATACTTCATCTTCAACAAGATCGATGGAATCAACAGTTTGATAGCAGTTCCAACTCCACCTCCACAAAGAAAACCTCTATTGTTGAATCCTTTCAGAAGAATAAGGGCAAGTCTCATTCACAACAATCTTCTCAGCAGAAGTCCCCTACTCTAGCTTTAGAAGGCTCAAGGAAAAAGAACATCCAATATAACTATTTCCACAAGTATGGGCACATGAAGGTTAAATTTCAGAAGTGCTTAGTTGTCCTATCTAAGTAATCTAGTTCATAACCCATAGAAAATAGTGAGGAGCATACCAAGTAGAAAAAAATTGCCTTTTACACCTTTTGATATCTTCATGCTCTAGATAGATTAACCATTAAGGAGGGTATTATGATAATAAATAGTTTCTATTATCTTTATTTAGTATCTAATTGTTATCTATTGTAATATCCTAGAAATATTAGAATGTTTCTAATATTTGGTTTCATGTTTCTAAAATAGAATGTTTTTATTCTTTATGATTTTTTCCTAAGGAAACATCATTCATTCTCTTGCATAAATTGATCTCTTGATCATTGTTAATATCAAAAAAAAATTCTATTTACTTTGTAATAAGTCAACCCTGATTAGGAAAGTCGACCTTGCTCAAGAAAGTCAACCTTGACCAAAAAGTTGACTCTGACTAAAAAGGTTAACCATGTCTAGTCTGATCATGCTCTCATATAGATTAAAGATCATTGTATTGATAGATGGTTTGATTTTATTTGTAGGAGTGAGTATCTCGACAAGAGAATCTCGTGTCATAGACAATGTACTTTATCTACAAGAGCATGCAAAGTATGAGTGATGGGGATATTTAGTTACTCAAACATGGGGGCCAGTATTGGTTAGGCCAACTACCACACATGATATTCCACTAAGGCGTGATTCTAGTCTTGATGGAGAGGTAGAATGAGGATACATGTATATTTCATCTTTTGACTAGAGAGATTATAGGGACCTTAGAGGATGTGCACAAGATACTCTAGCTTCCTATCAACAGGCTCTCAATGAGGCCACATGCAGGTAGAGATGTAGATGAGATCTATGTAGATGAGGAGTATTGTGTGGGACATTGATTACAAATGAGATCTAGTGCATACCACATTGATCTCCGTTAAGTCATAGTGGGTCCTACCCCATCGATTAGATGATGGATATAATATGTGCTATCATGTGTCATGGCTCCAAATAGAAGAGGATAGTGTATGTTACACCCTTTACACATTTGGTATGACTAGTTGAGACAAAGAAAGTATTGATTGCACAGGGGAGGAGTATGCTAGCATTTCTATATTTAGAGTTGAGTAGACTCACCAAATATCAAAGAGACAACTTGACAATATATACACTCTTACAGGTTTGGTTATTTAAGCATTTCATATGCACTAGACCAGCAAGAATTCTAGTGGCATTAGAGCGGAGCCTTTCAAGAGTATATGCTTATCCCTTGGCAGAAATATGGTAGTTGAAGAGACAATGTATTGGAGTGGATTTGATAGGATGTGAGGAGATGAGATAGTGTGGAGACCATACCTTGATATGGAAAAGTGGCCTGAGACAACATACCATATGAGATACTCACAAAGGAGGATATTCTTAGATAGACAACAAAGTTATGTGATGATGGTGTACTACTATGGTTGTGTACTGAGGTAGTTTGGCCTATAATATGACATCCCAATTGTGATGCCACAATATATTCATCCAACTAGATATTTATATAACCTAGATCTATACCTAGACCTATGGTAGTTGATATCATCCCTAGTGATACAAATGAGGGAGAGGATGTCTTGGTGGCAGTAGGAGAGTATGTTGCATGTACTAAAAATTACATCCAATATTGGATAATAGAGGGAGTGAGACCCATTTTCCTAGAAGACTATCCCACTAGCAATCTAGGTTCATTCTATGGAGCTTAGAGAGGAGATGACAGAGAAGAGGATGAGGGAGTGAGAGAGGAAAAAAAGATGGAGGATGAGGACTATCCAAAGGATGGAAAGATGGATGAAGAGATCCCTGATCCATAGGAGAGAGGAGATGGGAGACAATAACCCCTAGAAAAAGAGGCGACAAAAGAGAGAGGAAAAGAGATGCCCCCAACAGGCCATGTCATGGATGAAGAGCTAGTTTTTACTATACCTGCTAGACTAGTTTAAGCACAATGACCACACTCATAGAGTGATACACCACTCCTAGTGAGTTCATGGAGATATTTGGATCGAAAGAGAGAGAGAGAGAGAGAGAGAGAGAGAGAGAGAGAGAGAGAGAGAGAGTTGTGTGATGATGTTAAAGGTACATTTTGTATGATGCCTTCATGTACTAGAAATTTTGATTATATATATATATATATATATATATATATATATATATATATATATATATGATGATTAATGGTTAATTAATGACATAAAACTAACAATAGAAAAGAAGATAATAATACTTGTAGAGAAATATATATTTATATAAAACATTACACACTAATAAAATACAATAAAATGTTATATTTTGGAGAAACATTAGTACATGAGGAAAGAAAGATGTTAAATATAATAATGCCAAAGACACATAATATTAATGGGTTCCTTAAGAGGAACATCATCCATGTTAGTAATCTTGTAAATACCTAAACCATATAGTTTAGTAACAATAAACATGCCTAACCAATTAGGAATAACTTTTCCTTTTTTGTCTAATAAAACATTCACATTCCTTTGGTTTTCATATAGAACAAGATCACCGATAGAAAAAGAAAATTCAAGCAACTTGTTATTTTAATTCTTTTGAAGAGATTTGTAATAGTATATTATATGTTCCAACATAATAATTCATTGTTCATTTAACATTTCTAATTATTGTAAACATCGTTCCCTAGAAGTGTCCTTATCAATAATCCCATGAAAAGATACTCAGAGAGAAGGAGCCTCTAATTCCAAAGGCATAATAGCATCAACACCATAAATAAGATTATAAGTAGAATTATATGTAGTGACACAAACACTAGTTCTATAAGCCCCCAAAGCATATGTTAATTGAGTATGCAAATATTTTTCATGTTTATTAACTATTTTGCATAGGATTTGCTCTTAATTTTCCCATTAGATTGAGAATAGTAAGGGGCAAAGAAAAGCTGATGAATTTGATATTTCTTCATAAATTTCTCAACTTCCTTATTTTTGAAAGAAGTATCATTATCAAAGATAATAGTAGAAGGAATACCAAACTGAGAAATAATATTTTGAAGGATAAAATCACAAATAACCTCAACTATAGTATAATGAAGAGGGACAACTTCAACCCATTTTGTAAAGTAATCAATGGCTATCAAAATGTATGTATGTCCTGGTGGGGAAGGAGGAGAAATCATGCCAATAAGATCAAAACTCCAAACACTAAATGGCCATGAGGATACTCGAGTGTAAAGCATGGTAGGAACATGAATAAGGTTACCATGGTGTTGACATTGTAGACATCTTTTGACAAAGGCAAAATAATCTCGTTCCATTGTTTACCAATAGTATCCCATTCTTAGTAGTTTATTTACTAATGAATTTCCACCAAAATACCCTCCATAGGATCATTCATGAGCTTCTTGTAAAGTTATTGGGATTTCATGGTTTCCTAAACGTCTTAGTAAATGGTCATCGTAAGATCTTGTATAAAGAGTATCAAGCAAAATAATATAATGAAGTGCTAGTTTTCTTGTATGATTATGAGAATTACAAAGGCAAATTTAGAAAAGGTCACATCCTTCAAGTACTAAAAGATATTAGAATACCACTCATCCAAATATAAATTAAAATATTGAGCCACCACAAGGCCATTCTTAGAAACAATAGGTTCTAAGAGAGTATGAATAATGAATTGAAAATCCTTATTATCATCAAGGCATAGAAGAGGTTCAACACTAGCCATATCATCAACATGTCTATTATGTTTTCTAGGGACCGACTAAATATTATAGGATGAGAATTCAAGGAAAAAATCAAGAGCTAGTTTACAACAATTCACCATGTTATCATTCATAGCTTGGTATATACCTTTTATCTGTTGTAGAATCAATTGTGAATCATTGAAAATATCCACGTGCTTGATTTTAAGGAAAGAGATTGCTCGTAACCCAACAACAAGATCCCCATATTACACAATATTTTTTATTCTTTGAAAATTCAACTTATAAGAAAGAGGAATTAATTTCTTAGAACAAACTAGGATCACACCCACACTAACACCGATTTTATACCTAGATCCATCAAAATAAAGTTCCCAAGCATCATGCTTACTTGCAAGTAATATTTCTGCATCAAGAAAATCTATAGGGGTAATAATTGTGTACAAAGAAAGAACCTTGACTAATTTAATCAAGGCTTTCCATTTTATTTATTTTTGAGAGATAAATTTAAAATCAAATTCTATCAAAAGCATTACCCATTTTGCAAGATGTCTAGATAAGTCAATTTTAGAAAAGAGATGTTGACTTCTAGATTAAGGAGATAATGTCTAAGTTTCTGGCGTGCAAAAACTAATGCAAGACATTGCTTCTCTATATCTATGTACCATGTCTCATAATCAATCTAGGTGTGACTAATCTAATTTCTATTTACCATGATCATCATTTTTAACAAGAAAAGTGCCCAAGGCATCAGGAGAAGTTGATGCATAGAGATATAAATAGTTATTAGGTTACACAATTTCAAGATAGGAGGATTAGCAAGATATTCCTTAAACTACTAAAATAATTTCTTACATTCAACATTCCAAAAGAAAGTGGAATCCTTTCTAAGAAAGGGAGTGAATAAAATAGTCTCATCAACTAAGTTTGAAATAAACCTTATGGTAGCTTGAATCTTCCATTGTAAGATCATAAGTTCCAATACATACCTAAGTGGAGGCATGTTAACAATAGCCTCTATCTTGTGAGTATCCAGTTGAATATCTCAATTAGAGATGATAAATCGAAGAAGTTTCCCACTATCTACCCCAAAGGTACCCTTGCAAAGATTCAAGCACATACTATAGTTATATATTCGTTCAAATATTTTTCTAAGGATAGAAATATGTTCTTCACATTTAATGGATTTAGCAAGAGTATCATCAATATAGTCTTCAAGGATTTTATGCATGTAACCATGAAATATAAGAGTCGTAGCCTTTTGGTAGGTTGCACCCACATTCTTTGATTTGAAAGACATCATGACCCAACAAAAGGTTCTCCAAGGTGCTATAAATGATATTTTATATTGATCCTCTAGGGAGATAAAATCTAATTATAACCAAAAAATCCATCCATGGAAGATAATAAAGCATGACCGACTATAGAATCCACTATCATGTCAATATTAGGTAAGGAAAAATTCATCTTTCAAGGATGCTTTATTTAAATCTTGAAAGTCAGTACACATCCTAATGTTATTTTCTTCCTTAGAAACAACAAATATATTTGACATCCAAGGAGAATAATCAATAGAGAAAATAAATCTAGAATCCAAAAGTTTTTGAAATTTCCACTTTAAGAAGTATAGAAATACTTGAATTCATCTTATGAATCTTTTGTTTAAAATATTTAGCATTTGGTGCAAACACAATATTATGTGTCATAGTTTTAGGATCAATATCAGGGATATCCAAATAAGATAATGCAAAGATGTATTTGAATTTGATCAAGAGACACTAAATTGTTCACATTCTTCTGGAGTCAAACATTTTCCAATTTTAATCACTTTTTTGGGATTAGTTAGATCCATTTGAATATCAACGATGTATGTGATTAGAAGATTACTTTTTGTGACATTTTCAATTGGTAAATTATCATCATATGTGTTGTTAAAAACCAAATTTTTCACAAAGTATCCATCAACATTCAAGCAATATTGTCATTGCTTCTTATGATGGAAAGAAGGAAGATTATCATAGACCCCTAAAAAATCAAATAGAGCATCATTGTCAAGAAAAATATCTATTTCAATTTTCTTGTCAAGATCCACAAGACCTAGGTATATTAATTTTAAAGGTCCACTATAAATGTGATTAACATTCAAAGGAAAACATAAAGGTTGCTTATAAGTATTAAATCCTAACCCATACGTATATTTGGGAAATCCACTATCCAAAGGAACTTGTATACCTTGTTCAAACTTTCCACAACCTTTACCATTGAATCAAGATTTGTTTAACAAAGTATAGCCAAGACCATAGAAATCAACCATGCTTATTGTATGCCTAAAATGTGAGCACACTTCTATGAGTCATTATATCCAAGATTGCTCAAGAATGAGGTCTTGAATGACGACTCATAACTCTCTATTCATGGAGTACAAGGGTTTGTAATGGATGCCCTTAGTTTGACCTAGTTTGTGCCCATGCAAGTACACCATAAAATGAGAGATTCAAAGATCAAAATATGTATGCAAATGAAGATGCAAGCTAATCTAAATGATAACAATGCAAAGTAATGCAAGAAAGGAAATCTAATCTATGAAAGGAAATAACAATGCAAGATTAATCTATGAAAGCAAATATGACTCTAAGCTAATATGAAATGCAAGGATGGATCATGATGATGGAAGCCATGGATGCATGAGAGAAGAAGACCAGAAGATATAAGTTCTCCACAAAAAACTTTAATGCTCAAACTCCTCCAAAATCGCTCTCCAAACCTGTAGCATGACAATAGCATAATCGTGGATGTCAAAAATAAGGAGAGGGCTCTCCCTTATAAAGAAGAATGGACGATTAAGATTAAGAGGCAATAAGATTTAATCAAGGGTGGAGAAAGAATGATCTATGTGAGAAAAAGTTCCACCAATGAGAAAAGAGGAGGAAAATTAAATGGAATCCCACTTAGAAATATGTGCATTTAAGTGTAGAGAAAAAAATAATTTATTTATTTTTTATCTATTTTATTTCTTTTTTCAAGTGGGATTTTATTTAATCAAAAGGGAGCAAGTTCTTTTAATTAAATAGGAAATTTTTAAATAAAATTAAAAGAGGGATTTTTCTCTTAATTAATTAAATGTGGATTAATTATTTAATTAAAAAAGAGGTTTTCTTTTAATTAAATAAGACTTAGGATAAAATGATCAAACCTTAGGAAATGTTGAAATAATTGAATTAATTACAATTTGATCAAAGAAATTGATTTGAATTGATTTAATAAAATATTGCAAACCATTGATTTACGAAATTTGATAAATTGAATAATGGGGGCCCATAGTCTAGGTGACCATTTTAGGGTGCATACATTTGCCCCTCTTTGACTAATGTGTGATCAATTTGGGAACACATGTAGTCAAAGAAAGAAATTGAAGTGTAATCAATTTGGGATCACAAAACAACCTAGATGTATGGTTGATTTAGGAACACATTAGGACAAAGAATACAAATAAATTTTGACTTTAAAAAGTCAAGGATAAAATTGATAAAACTGAATCAAGGATTGAAGTTAATAGGTATTGCCCCCTTGTGATTGAAATCAAAATGAGATAAAGGAGAAATAGGAAATTGATAAATTTGATCAAATCTAACAAAAGATAAAGTTCTTGATATAAGATGAAAGATATAAGAATCACAGAACCAAGATAGATCATCAAGCATGAAATATTATGCCCCAAAGGTGAATAAGAAGAAAAGAAGTGGGGTGAAAGCGAATGGAAGGTAGAAATTTGGAAGATATGGAAAGAAACAAAAAGAAGAAAAGAAAATATTCCGTAAGAAATAGAATGCCCCAAAATCAATCAACTGTTTAAGATAGAAATTTTGATTGAGATCATGAAAGAAGATAAATAAATGAAGATCAAAACATGACCACAGTTGATTAAAGTTCCACAATAAAGATAAAGGGAAAACCCTCTCAAACTCATAATGCAGCCTAAAAATGCAAACTAACATGAAGCCTAATAATGCAAGCTACATGAAGATTCAAAGGTGTACTTGCAATAGAGAAACTGTAAGATAGGATTTTGTGTTCATCATTCATTAGAGAATGTAAAAGAACTTATTTTCATCATTGGGCTATTATTAACAAACATCATAAAATCACACAATCATCATTAGTCACAAGCACAACTATGAAGATATGAATGTGATTTATATCGAATTGGAATGTGGAAAGATTCTAACATAAGCATCAAAGACATAAAGTTCAAGATGACTTCGATGTTAGCTTACCCAATTTTATGTAGCAAAACCATGCTCGCATCAAGGCATAGATGTTAGGATGACTATAAGAACGATTGTGCAAAAGCAGTCAAGGATGATGCCTCAAATATCCTAAGTGTTTCAAGGGGACAACAAGAGACACTGTAGAGTTTCAAGACCACACCCACAAGTAGAAAACAAATAAAAACATGCCCCATGCCCCAAGTCCTCTAGCTATGCATCCCAAAGAGACTTATCAAACAAGGACACTCAACAAAAATCAATAATAGTTAACGCACAAAGAAAATATCATGACATAGGTCAAGCATTAAGTGTCGTGTTTAAAATTTAAGTGATACTGAGTTCTGAGAATAAGGATCGAATGCTTGAAAGAAGGTAAGATCACATGACAAAACTAGGTAAGACCAAACCGATAAGTATTGAATAACACTTGATGTCATGGGTTGTATTGAAAAATATAGTTGGGGTGGTGTTGGAAAACACCATTTGTAAGGTGTCCTAAAGACTAACACAACCAAGAGACCAAAGCTAACAGAGTTATGCCCCCTAGACAAAGGAAAAGACCAATTCCATATTAAGGAAACAAGGACAAAGAATGATGGAGAAAGGCTAAGTGTCAAAGACACGTGCTAAGAAACAAGGGTCCAAAGGCCTCAAGTAGCACCTAATTCCATGTTTTCAACACTTGGATTGTTTTTAAATTTTTTTTGGAATATATAATTTTTTTGGAGATACATCAAAGCGCTTATTACTAAGATGATCATTTTTTCAAGACATTTTCCAATTTCTAGAATTTTGACAGTATATCATTTTTTTGGGATTTTGAAATTTATCATTTTTTGTATTTTTTAAGGATCAATAAATATATACAAAGGATGCCCCCAAACATAACTGACATCAAAATCCCAAGAAAGATCACATTGTGTAGTTCCAATGTCTAGCAAGGTGGAGGACAAGAGGGATTAGCAAGCTGGTGGAAGAGATGGAAGACAAGAGAATGAAGGAGAATGAAGAGAAGAAATCCTCAAGTGCAAACTCCTCAAGAGTACCCAAGCTAGGGAAAAATTGTCATGCAAAGCACATTTGGACAAGCAATGAAAAGGTAGCATAGGATAAGTCATGAAAGCATAATGCAAAAATATGAAAGAATGTAGTCCAAAGAAGTAGAAATGTCAAGAGACTTCATAGCATTGTGTTTTACTCTTTTTTTATTAGATGAAGACCAAATGAGAAAAGGATAGTGAAAGACTAGAATTAATGGAGGAAAATATATATGAAGGTTAAACATGAAAGGAATAAAAGAAAGATCATTGTAAGATAGCTCACAAGATAGCCAAATGTTCGTGTATAGGTCAACATTGTTAAGATCAAAGAGAGACGAAAAAATGGATGAAAGATGTAGAAGAACAATGCATGATGCTTGATTACTAGGTTTTCATCACAACACTTATCCCAGGTGCCACAAGGGAGTGGTTTTCACCATAGGATGAATTTATTTCTCTTTAATTTTGCTACCAAGGTGCCTTACTGCAAGGTTTTCACCAAGGCACACTTTCAATTTTTTCTTTTCTTTTTTTGGAAGAAAGCAAGCTTTTTAGATAATGCTCCTTGAAAGGATAAACCATGATATGCCAAGGATTCAGAATGATATGCTCAAAGATGTTGATAGGGAAAGGAAGATGGAAGAGAAAAATGGAAGATAAAGTTTTATGCAAAGCGAGTGAGGTTGGAAGATAGGAGGAATAGGAAAATGAGGAAAAATGATAGAAGGTAGAAGGATAGTGAATGGAAGGATTGTGAAAGGGTAGACGGAAAGGAAGGCAAGATCAATGTCAACACACGCCTTGAAGGGTGGTGAGAGGATGGAGGAAATGTAAATGAAGGAATATGTGAAGGAATATGGTGAATGGATGGAAGAAGTTGTGGTTTGGGCATATGGAATGGAAGAATGCTTTTGGAAGAAGATGAAGTGGAAGTCTTTGGAAGCTTGAATGTCAACTTCACTTGTTTCTCAACATTAGACTCTATCAAGAGAGAATTTGGAATCCATATAGCCATAGACATTTCTTTTTGATGATTTAGAGAGAATATTTTCAATGATGGATTTTGGAACCCATACTTGTTTTGTAGTTTTCTTCCTAAATATCTCTTTTGACTTTATGCCTCTATGTTGATTAGAGGAGACATGGTGATCTTATTTTTTAGATAGATTCTTTTATTTCTTCTTTTTCTTGTATTGAACATTCAAGTTGCTTCCAAAAGACTTGGGACTTATGGAAGAAGAAGGAGGATATGACTGGTTTAAATGGATGAGTGGATGAAAAGGATTCAAGGATATGCATCTACATTGATCTTGAGGAAAGATAGGAGATGGAGGGACATAAGGCCCCAAGATGGATGAAAAAATAGGAGAGTTAGGTGGCAAAAATGAAGGGACACAACGACCCAAGATGGAAGGAAGACATGAATCCCTTGGTATTGGTGGAGGAAGTCGAAGGATGGACATGGAAGATGAGAAAGGATAATCATTGAGTCCATCAACATCTATATGAAAACTAAGGACATCAACATATTTAGATTGAGCATTAGGATTTTCAATAGGATCATGAGCATCTTAAATAGGAGCAATTTCTTTGATAGGATTGTTTGGAGCTTGAAAAGACTTAGGAAGAGTAGAAAGTGGAAGCAAAAATGGAGTGGTAGAACAATAAGATGGAATAATTTGATCTTGACAAGTTTCTTTGGATAGAATAGGCATAAAACTTTGTTCACAATTTTCAAGAAGCTCTAGGGAAATAGTGGAAGTAGTGTCTTCATCATACTTAGGAGGTGGATAAGGCATAGGATATGGAAGAGTGACATCTTGAAGGAGATGAAGGGGTGCTTGATCTTGATCTTTCTTGACATTTTTATCTTTAATCTTTTGAGAGTCCTCTTGACATGGAGCCACTTCTAAGGAAAAGGGAATATATAAGGTTTCCATATTAGGATCTTGAAGGGGTAACAAAGGACTAGCTGAAGTGGGCATAGTAGACATGGTGTTGCATGAAGGTTGAGGATCTTTAGTCTTAGAAGCATGAAAAGTGTTTTCAGCCAAGTGTAGGTTAGCTTGAGTTTCTTTTAGAGGTAGCCCTTGAGGATAACTATAGGGGACTGCATGAAAATAATTAGGACCTCTTTTTGATGGAATAATGTTGGATAGCTTTGAAGTTTTGGGAGGTGCATAAGTATTGGAATAAATGGAGGTATAAAGGAAACCATCACTTGACATAGGTTCATCAACATGATCTTGCTCAAGAGAAGCACCTTCATTACATAAGTCTTTAGGAATTCCAACATTAATGATTTCGTCATCAATAAGATCTTGAATTATACATTTCAATGTAATATAATCTTCACTTTTATGACCTTTTCATGTATGGTAGTGACAATAGTGATCATCTCTCCACCAATAAGGTTTTACCTCAGGTTCATAAGGTGTGGAATATTTGTATGGTAAAGTAATGACCTTTTTTGCAACTAAGGTCTCAAGCACCATGTCATACAAAAATCCCAAAGGAGTAAAAGTTCTCTCAAAAGTATATCTAGGACCATTTTTGTCATTCTCATCTCAGTCAAAAATAGACTCATCGTGAAATATTGGCATATTCTTAAAGGAGTTATTACTCTCTCTCTCTCTGAAGAGGTCTTTGGACCTAGAAGATGAAGACAATCAATGTCTTGGAGTAGATGATGTAGACCTTGAAAAAGATGATTTACATTTGTGCAAAGTTCTTAAGGAAGATTCATGTAATGATGCAATCTGTTTCTCCAACACTTTCTTCATTTCTATCATGTGTCTAGGGAGACTAGCACATAAGTCTTGATACTTTTTAATGATAGAGGAGAACTCATGATCATCTATCATGTGTCTAGGGAGATTAGTAGGTAAGTCTAGATACTTTTTAATGACATAGGAGAGCTCATGATCATCTAGACTTGACTAAGGTTTGGTAGCACAGAGTTTGAAGCCCATAGTGGTATTGGGTGATAGGATGACCCTAAGAAATGTTGATACCAAACTAGGATAGAAAAAGCACTCACTTGTCCAAAAGAGAGATGATAAAATATAATTTTTGTAATAGACATAAACCAACATTGCCACAGAGGTGCCCACAAGTTTAAGTGAATACCCTAGCACATATGGATTAGGAGGATGATTTACCCCAAATTATAAATAATTAAAATTGATTTTTTATGAAAGTGGATGGACAAAAGATCACCAAGACTCTCCAAGCATAATATCAAAGAATTCAAAGGTATATCTTTCTCAACAAGGACGATCTCTAACTCATCAACTCCAAACAAGGTCACTTGTGAAATCAAAGATCACTAATTCAAGGGGTCAAAACACAATAACCCAAGGTGAAAACAAGCTTCTAACAATGGGGTAAGTAGCCTAATCTGAACCAAATCAACCTAGGGAGACTGGAAATAAAAGGATAACAAAGTAGTTTGATCATAAAGTCTCGACTTAGGAACTCGAATTTTTGTTTGTTTTAAATATCCAACTAGGTGTGATAAATTTTGAATCATGAACCAAGCATGTAAGACAACAATCAAGAATTTCAATCAAACATCTTCAAACAATGAGCAAGGGACAAAACAACATTGTACATGATTAAGGATAGTGTCGTAGTATCAGTCTAATCCCTAGAACCACCACTGTGTATGTTCTCAAAATATTTTCCAATCATGCACATAGTCCTAGAAAAGAAAATTTGGCAACATTATGATTCTTAGTAATGTTTAACTCTGTAGCTTTTGCAATTTATAAAGCAGTTGCTACTACCACAAGGACATTTATAAAGCAGTTGCTACTACCACATCAAAAATGGCTATTATCACTTGAAGTTCTATCCACGTGGTTGACCCAATAAAGGGAATGTCCACTACGATTAACTCTTTCTAATCAAGGAAGACTCACAAAGTTGTACCACATGGGGACTTGGTTTGGATTAAAGGGTTCCAAGTTTTTGATGTGCCCAAAAGGGAACAGAACATACTCTTCTAGCCTTTTCACCTTACCCAAACATAGAAAACAAGATTCTTTGACATGCTAATTCGAAATCACCTCACCAAATTTTTGAAAAAGCCAACAAAAAACACCACCAATTTCCAAGGGATATTGAGGACAAATCTAAGTGGAATAGTGAGATAATAACAAATATCCTTCCCTACCTACAAGGGGATCTATCATCAAGAAGAGCTTAACACATAAGGCAAGCGAATGAAGTACATTCCCTCAAGAACTCCAAAAATAGTGTTCATAGGGCCTAATTACTATGTGAAACACATATGCGTGAAAGTAAATCTAGATCCAATTTTAGAGCACCAAATGAAGTGTGAATCTATGAAAGCATGCAAAAGCACTCAAGCCAAACACATGAGTGGGTTCATTTCATTTCCAAATCTGAATGTCATAGAGATCCCAAAAAAAACTTGTAATCCTCACAACATATCTTTTCTCTATTGCACATTTCATTTACGCTTGAATGCTCGCTCGCAATGAACAAAACAACAAGTAAACACAAGATATGCAATATATATCCAACTTATGCAAAATTTATGAAAATTTGATTTTTAAGAGTGATAATAACCAAAAAATAAATGAAAGCTCACATCATGCATTGATGCATGTGAAAATTAAATGCAATATATTCATTAAATGCCCTTTTTTTAATATTGATTTTTGACCTAGTCAACAAAATTAGACATATATGATATGAATCCAGATCCAAAATCCTAAATGCAAAAAATAGACCCCTATCAAAAATTAGAGAGCTTTCCAAAAATGTCAGAATTTTGAAAGTATCTTTTCATTTGTGCCCTAGGGAGCCATTTTTTCAAAATAGACTAGTTTTTGCAAATTGAATTATTGAGCCTTAATATGATTTCTAAACTCAAAACACAAAGAACCAACCATATTTAGAATTTAGATACCTTTCTAAAAATATAGAATTTTCTTTAAAAAATTGCTAATTTGCACCCTAAAACAATTTTTCATAAAAAATAAAGAAAAAATTATAAAAAAATGGAAAATATCTCAATTTTTTTTGAAAATTTCACTAAAGCTTCTCTGATATGTTGCCAATCTGAAAAAAAAAATTCAGACCAAAAGACCAAGCCGGTTGGGAGATATGATCAAATCTTGAAGATCTAGGGTTTTTTGTCTCCAAAGAAATCCGCATAAGGGGGTTAGCTCCAAAAATATCTAAAACCAGCAAGTAAACATCGGTTGCCCCATGGTGGGTGCCAAAAATATATGTTAAAATGTGAGCACACTTCTATGAGTTATTATATCCAAGATTACTCAAGAATGAGCTCTTGAATGGCAGCTCATAGCTCTTGATTCATGGAGTGCAAGGGTTTGTAATGAAGGCCCTCAGTTTGACCTAGTTTGTGCTCATGCAAGTACACCATAAAAATAGGAGATTCAAAGATCAAAATATGCATGCAAATGAAGATGCAAGCTAATCTAAATGATAACAATGCAAAGTAATGCAAGAAAGGAAATCTAATCTATGAAAGAAAATAACAATGTAAGATTAATCTATGAAAGCAAATATGATTCTAAGCTAATATGAAAATGCAAGGATGGATCACGATGATGAAAGCCATGGATGCATGAGAGAAGAAGACAAGAAGATAGGAGTTCTCCACAACAAGTTTTAATGCTCAAACTCCTTCTCCAAAAATTGCTCTCCAAACCTGTAGCATAACAATAGCATAATTGTGGATGTCAAAAATGAGGAGAGGGCTCTCCCTTATAAAGAAGAATGGACAATTAATATTAAGAGGCAATAATATTTAATCAAGGGTGGAGAAAGAATGATCTGTGTAAGACAAAATTCCACCAATGAGAAAAGAGGAGGAAAATTAAATGGAATCCCACATAGAAATATGTGCATTTAAGTGTAGAGGAAAAAAGAATTTATTTATTTTTTATTTATTTTATTTCCTTTTTCAAGTGGGATTTTATTTAATTAAAAGGGAGCAAGTTCTTTTTTTTAACAAATAGGGGTAAAAGCTTTATTGAAACTTAGAACAGCTGAGTACAAAACAACAAAGGGCCAAAGCCCCAGGAACTACTAGAGATTACAGAAAGAACAAGAACGAGAACTTCATTCCCCAACACCACTTTCATCTTCAACAAGAATCCTCTCCAAATCCTAACATAGCTTGTAGGGAAACTGCTCCCACTCATCAATCCTCCGGCCATCAATATCTTCTGACGCCCATTTAGCCAGACAATCAGCTGCCCTATTCCATTCCCTTGGAATATGGGTAAAAGACACCGAATCCATTACAGAGCTAACCTATAATATCTGTTGCACTAGCATAGATAGTTGCCAACTAACTTTAGACATATTCCTCTTAAGGATCAAATTAACCAGTACTTGAGAGTCAGCTTCACAAATCACCTTCCACCACCCTACGGCATAAGCTCACTTCAAAGCATATAGGATAGCCAAGCCTTCCATCCTATTAATAGTCTGTACGCCCTCATTAGTCGAGAAGATAAAGATCACAGATCCAGAAGAATCCCTACCAATCCCACTGATCCTAGCCGAACTAGGATTACCCCTAGAAGAACCATCCGTGTTAATTTTCAGAAAGCCGGTAGGAGGGGGGAGCCATTTCCCCATCCTTTGAACTCTATGTTTCACATGCCTACTTCTCTTGACAGAAGTTAAGGCTGGAGATATCCCCTGTATACCAAACCTATTAACTATCTCTGCATCGCCTTTCTCCAGCGGCAAAATAATCTCACTCTTAGCTTTCACAATTTCCTGTACCATTCCCATAATTCTAGTCCAAACCTGTTGAATCTCCAATTGTTCACCCCGAAAGATTCTACGATTCCTTTCCAACCAAACTTGCCATAGCAAAAAGATAGGGCCAGCATACCAGACATCCTACAAGAAGGGAGCCGAGGAAGGGGGCCTTCCCAATCTCATCCAAAGCTTAGCCAGGGAGGATGCATGAAAGCACTGACTCTTCCAGACATCCCACCAAAAGTGTCATAATTGCAGTGTGAATGGGCAACTAAAGAATAGGTGTGGAGAATCTTCCTCCCCCCACCACATAGAACACACCTTGAAGGGCCAACAAAACCCTCTTCTGAATATTGTCCCAGGTCAAGCATCTATTCCAAGCCAAAGTCCAAGAAAAGCAATTACATTTTGGCCAAGAGAAATTATTCTAGACTTTCTTCCACCAATGGACTTCCCCCCCAGCAAATTGTTGGGAGAGTAGCACCTGATAACCAGAAGACACAGTGTATGTACCTTTGGGATTAGGGGACCAGGCCAACACATCACTATCCATAAGGGTGCTACAACTATGACCCAAAAGAATGTTATGAAGCTCAGCACACTCAGCCTCCAACCCAAAAATAGGCCACTCCCTTGAAGTCTTCTAGCTTGCTTCCACCACCTGCCCTTGAAGGAAAAATGACTTAAAGTCACACACCCTAGTCCAATCAGCTTCGCAAAACCTCTATGCCAATATAATCAGGTGAGGATATTGGGAAACTATGGGGGGGTAGTCATCCCAGGAATCATGCTAGAAATGTGCCTTTGTCCCACTCTTACAAATCCAGAAGAGACCACCCTTAATAAGCACAGCCCCCTTCTTGAGAGTATTCCAAATCGTCAAGCCTTTCCCTGCCAAGCTATATCGAGGGATATCTCGTTGGGGGATCCCAAAAAAGTACTTGTGAGACAAGATCCTAGCCCACACTCGATCTTGTTCCATACACCATCGCCAATACAATTTAGCTGCCAGAGCAGTACCAGAAAGCAATGCTTGTTGTAATCCAAGACCACCAAATCTTTTAGGACTACAAACAGTCTCCCACTTAATAAGGCTCCACTTAGTTGATGACAAATTACCAACCCATAAAAATTGTCTAGCTAAGGAATCAAGGCTCTTAACAAAGCTCATCGATGCCACCTGAATCAAACACCTGTAAAGAGGAAGAGCCTGCACCACAGATTGAAGTAACTGGACTTGACCAGCAAAGGACAGCCACCGATGAGTCCAATGGTTCACTTTGACATTGAACTTATCCATAATAACCTGCCAAGAATCCTTAGATTGCCTGCAAGTAGAGATGGGGATCCCAAGGTAAAGCAAAGGAAGACTTCCAATTTGGAACCTGAGTATATGGGCAATTCTTTGTTGAATTGAAGGCGGAGTGTTGAAGAAAAAAATTGAAGACTTGCCCTCATTAATTAACTGACTGGAAGCAGCAAGGTAGACATCCAGCACTCTACGCATGTTAGAGACCTCCCTAATAGTAGCCAAACCCATCAAAGTTGTATCATCCACAAACTGTAGGTGAGACTGAACAGGAATACCCCCTCCCCACTGCCAACCCTGAATAAAGCCTCCTGCAACATTCCTTTTAATCAACCTTCCCAAACCTTCCACCAAAAGAAGAAATAAGTAAGGAGAAAGAGGGTCACCTTGCCGCAAACCCTGAGAGGCCCCAAAGAGGTTAGAATGCTCCCCATTAATTAAAACTGAGAAGGAAGTCAAAACCACACAGCTCATAACCCAACAAATCCATTCCTCCTCAAAACCAAAGGCACCCAAAACCTTCTAAAGGAAGGACCAACGAAATCTGTCATACACCTTGGCCATATCCAATTTGATGAACATAGCCTTGGCTTTGGAACTAGCCATGGAATGGATAGTCTCAGTAGCCACCACCACCCCATCCAAAATCTGACGACCTTCCACAAATCCACTTTGCTCTTCGGAGATTAGCACTGTAAGCCACTTTTTTAACCTTTCAGCAATCAATTTAGATATAATTTTATAAGTTACGTTGCAAAGAGAAATAGGGTGAAATTGACTTAACCGGTCAACCCCCTCCCCCTTGGGAATGAGTGCCAAGAAGGTAAAGTTCAGGGCCCAGAGCATTTGCTTATTCTTCTAGGATTCTTGAACAACTGCCAATAAATCAAACTTGATAATGTCCCAAAATTCCTGGAAGAACTCAATTGGGAAACTGTCTGGACCAGAAGCCTTACCTTTTTTCATCTAGAAAACAATTTTTTCTAACTTCTCCAAAGTTATGACACTCATAAGATGTTGTTTCATTTCCAAAGAAACCAAAGAAGGAATATAGGAAAGGACCTGGGCCTCTGCAACAGAGTCTCCCTGTTCATCCTCTCTAAATAAAGAAGCAAAATACTACAATGCTTCATTAGCGATACCCTGAGTAGAGGAAATAAACTCCCCCCTATCAGTCACCAAAGATGAGATAGCATTACCATGTTGTCTGGCTTTCACCGAATTGAAAAAGAAGGTAGTGTTCTTGTCTCCCTCTTGAAGCCACTCAATCTGAGCTTTCTGTTTCCAAAAGATTTCCTCTCTCAGCTCCCATTCTTCCAATGCTTTTAAAGCTCTGGCTTCTTCCCGCAACAAATACTCAGACACTCCCTCCTCCCTAATCAATCTGGTAATACCATTCAACTCCACTTGAGCTTCATGTTTTTCCTAGTAAATGTTTTCGAAGCATTGTTGATTCCACCGTTTGAGCTGGTACTTAACATACTGGAGAAGCTTAGCAAAAACATACATTGTTGTACCAAAAGCTAGCCTACCAACCTGCCACCATTCGTCAACACAACCAAAGAGGTTCGGGTCATGAAGCCACATAAGCTAGAACTTAAAAGGCGGCTTCTAAGGCAAGCGAGCTGAAGAAATGACAACCTTTATTGGCCAATGATCCGAGCCTCTCCAATCTAATATCTCAGAATTGGAAGACCACAATCCACCTACCCAAAAATAGGAAACCATGAAGTGGTCTAAGCATTTAGCAATGCACCTGTCACCCTCCCTTTTATTATTCCAAGTGAAGCGGCCATTGTTAGGCTTGATATCCACAAGATTAAGTGCTGAGATATTATCTTAGAGCAAGAAAGAAGATGGATCCAGTCTTGTATTACCTCCTCATTTTTCTGTGAGATCAAGAATAGCTTTAAAGTCCCTAGCAATAATCCATGGCAAGTAAGGAAATAAACTACAAACCAAAAAAATATTATTCTAGACAAGGAGCTTACCTTGGAAGTCAATAGGAGCGTAGACATTAGAAAAAAGGATAGATTCCCCCAACTCAGTGCACAGAGCAACCAAGGATGAGGAGGACTTAAAGGAAATCTAAGACACAGGATGTATCTTTCGTGGGTTCCAGAGACATGCCACACCCCTCGAAGATCCCTAAGCTCCAATACACTGACATAGACCATTCCTCCACAGCTTAGATGCAATACTCATCATGCATTCCACAGAAACCTTAGTCTCTTGAGGGAAGAGAACATCAGGAGAATGACTCCTAACTAATTCCTGAACAACATTTTGTCTAGGGCCGTTGTTCAAGCCCCTTACATTTCATGAAATAACTATCATTTCGAAGGAGTCAAAAAGTGGGAATCCAAGGTCTTCACAAAACCCGACTCCACCAATGTCTCCCCTATCATCTTAATCTTCTCTAGGTCCTTCTTTCGTCCCACCTTAACATTTTTCTCCAAGACCCCCTTCTTACCATCTTTTTGAAGAATGCCTAGATGAGGAGAAGATTTACCTTGCTTATCCGAATCTGGAGCTGCATTCTGTGCAGGAATAGAAATGTTCTCTACCCCTTGTCCCAATTCAACATTTGGCTCTAATATCATCTGAACCCTGTGTGCCCATCTGTGACCATAGGCATGGTAGGCTCCACATGAGAATCTGCATGAGGAATGGATGAAGTAGTCTCCATTCTAGAATCCCTTGCATGTTGATCCTCAATAATTAATCCAGGATTAACTTCTGGCTGACCCAATTCATCCAAGATCTCAAACCTGTTAAAGGTATCTTCTTCCTGTCGCTCCCTTAGAGTCTGCTTCTGGCCTCTGTTCTGATTTCAAGCCTTAACCTGAACAAAGCCCTCAACATCCTTGCCCTCCCCAACAAGAGGCTTCTTCCCTTTGTCTGCACCAGGAATATCACAAGGAGGAGGCGAAAGTTGCTGTTCCACTAACTTGGCCTTTGGGAATCTTCTCACAAGATGGCCATATTCATGACAAAGGCTACATCGAAAAGGAAGGGTCTCATAATCCAGTTGTTGCACCCAAGAATGTGGGCCTGCACACATCTCCACCGCATCAGGCAGTAGTCTACTCAAATCAAGTTCCACACAAATTCGAGCAAAAGTCATAACTTTCTTACCCAAGGTTTGTGTTGAAGGACCCACTGGCTTCCTGAGCATCGATGCAAGCATATGGAGAACATCCTCACAACAGCATTCTATAGGAAATCTGGGTAACCAAACCCACACTAGAACTCGATTTGGAAGCTCCTCAGAAGGATTAAAGCCTACATGTCATGGTTTGACGAATAGCCCTACTTGGTTATAAAGATAGGGTCCACCCTCAAAAACCCTATTCCGATCAGCCATACAAAGAAAAGTTACCATGAAAAAATTGTTTGCTAGTAGTGTAACCTCCATTTCGCCTTTTGGTTCCCACACTTTCTAAGCCCAGTTCTCTAGAAATTGGAGAGAAACTCTTAAACCCATGAACTTGCAATACAATGAATGTTTAGAGTAATATTCAACATCTTTAGAAATCATTTCAAAGGGAATTACCAGTTTGAGTCTATCTTTGCATCTTTCGAGACATCCGTTAATCTTCATGATTTGAGATCCCACAAGCGAGCCTGGATCCGTAGCCCCTGTATTCTGAGAGAAGAGGGCATTTTCAAAAACCCTTGCTTCCTGACTCGGCATATTCATACCCACTGTTTCTTGAAATTTTGTACCAGGCACCACCCTAGAGGTCTCTCCCTTGGCCATTAACCCGCCCAGCCTTGGACACCCCACAACAATGGGATTCGTCTGAGCCTAGCACAGCCCCGACCCATCACAATAGCACTGCAATCAGATCACAAATGTTGCACAGATTTGTAGGTAGAAAAGGTGAGAATAGAGGCATCAAACACAGACGCAATACCCCCTCACACATACACAGACCAAAAAAATCGTCTCAGCATAGAATGACAACCAGAAAAGGATAACCAAAATCGTCAATAGCAAAAAAATGACTCCCCCCCCCACACTCAATCAACCACCCCCCACCTACGTAGTCGCAGTCACAACAAAAAAGAGCTAGGGCACGACTACCCTAGCTCGGTGACGAGTTACAAACGCCGTCCATCCTCCACAGATTTTCTTTTTTTGAAGTACCTCTACTCTATGCTTTGACACTCAGGGAGCAAGTTCTTTTAATTAAATAGGAAATATTAAATTAAATTAAAAGAGGGGTTTTTCTCTTAATTAATTAAATGTGGATTAGTTATTTAATTAAAAGAGAGGCTTTCTTTTAATTAAATAAGACAGGATAAAATGATCAAACCTTAGGAAATGTTGAAATAATTGAATTAATTATAATTTGATCAAAGAAATTGGTTTGAATTGATTTAATAAAATATTTCAAACAATTGATTCAAAAAATTTGATAAATTGAATAATGGGGGCCCATAGTCTAGGTGACCATTTTAGGGTGCATATACTTATAGGGTTAAAAGGTTCTTCGTAGGCCATTATATCATAGCAATTAGGCTTAATATTTTCAATAGCTTTTTAGCATAATCAGGCACAAAGGTGTTTTCTAATTCACCCTAAAGGGGAGTACGATTAATTCTTTCATTTTAGGTTCATCTTGCTTTTTTGTGATATCTAAAATCTGAAACCTTATATTCCCCAATAAATATAGGATTAAAATATAGAGTACCCAATCATCTTTGAAAAGAGAAGAAGGATCTTCATTTTTTAGAGATTCATCTTTAGTCTCAGGTGCTTGAGCCTCTTGTGCAAGAGGAGGTTGAACATATTCCACGTTTAAACAAGGATTAGGTGCATCATCAACATGAAGAGTATACATGAGATTATTGTAAATAAAATGTACCTTATGATTAAGACTAGAAGGAACAACATGCACAGAATGCAACCAAACTCACCCTAAAAGGAGATTATAGTTTAATGGTCAATTCGCAACATGCACACGAGTATCTAAGATCACATGACCAACTTTAAAAGATAATGTAATAATACCCAAAGTCATCTTAGCAATATTATCAAATCCATGAATAGAAATATTATTGAGTTAAATTGTGGAAAGATCGCCTTGTATACATTTTAACATATCCATGCTACAAACATTCAATCCTAATCCATTATAAATCAAAGTGTGACATATAGTATTCCTATTAATAGACATAGCTACCATAAGAGCATCATACTTATTTTGAATATTAGGAGGAGGAACATCATCTTCAATGAAGATAATAGGAGCAGTAGATGGTGTTGGCTCTTGATTTGATAGACATTTTAAATACCAAGAAACTTAAACAAAAAAACTCTAAGGACTAGCTAAATGTTATGCTCAATATATATGATAAGAACTCTGCAAAATTCAACTGAATATGCATAGGATTAGTCACTTTTCTCTACAACATTACATTAGATCTAATCCAAACAAAGCATATATGACTTGAATTCTTCTATACTCATGTAGTAAGAAATGATAACTAATGGCTACTCACATTATCTATCAACTCGCAATAAAAGGGAAGGTATGCATTCAGGCTCTAAAAACGTGAAATTTTTTTTATAGTTGTTTTTATTTAACTGTGGAAAGCATGAATACTTGCTTGACTATTTGAACTAACCCGTGCCTTTACCCTTAGGGCCATTAAAGTAAAATCACATACTATGACATTTAGATATATTCATTCACCTTGTAAATGACATATCTAATAATATTTGAACCCTCTACTTAGATAATCCAATCGTGTAGCCTTATGATTTTATCAAAGTATATCAATCATTTACTCAATTCATTTAAATGGTAGAAAAATATAATATGATATAAAAATTCAATAAAAGTTCACAATTCGAATCAAGAGAGTTTTCTCAAGATGTTTAGAAAAATTACAAAATGCAAGAAAGGAGACAAGATTAAGACTAAAGTACTCCAACAAAATCTTGCATTAAGTTCCTTGAAATTCATACATCATAGTATATATACAAGACTTAAATGACAATATTAGATAAAATATTGACAAACTTTCTTCATTTAACTTGTTCTCTGAGTACAAGGAAAAATATCAAAAACTCAAATACATTTAGGACCGACAAACTATGACATGTAGTCAACAAAATGAAAACTCAAACCCTCATTCCAAGTCTTGGAAATCCTTTTATAGAGAAAGATTGCAACAAGCTTCATACATTGGACTGGGACACATGTCACATCTTGATTTCCTATAAATTGAACAATAACAAGATACAATTAGTTTAGAAAGAGACATGTGTGTAATTAGTCACCCTTGAGAAGTTGATGTTGACCCTTTTACACCTATGACTCTTTATTTTATTTTGTCTAACAACATGTTCTTTGAAAAATATAAAATATTCATTGAGGTTACTCTAATGGTCGTGGGACCTCAGAAGATGACTCACCCATAGTTGTGTAATGCTAGACCCAAGCTTCATATTATGCATTTGGTGGCCAATAAAAATCTAGAATCTAATATGTTGTTAGTCAATAGATTTGCCTTCACATTAATATTTTCTAAATAAGTCTATTAGCCCTATTTTTGAAGACACAAAGGTTTATAAAACTTGGGCAAGTTCAGTAACTACCTTCCCTCTAAATTATATGAGGCACAACCCCCCATTAGATGTTTAATGAAACCTTAAACTAAACATACATACATATTTTTAACCCAAAAATACATAAGGCATCACAACTCATTCTTAGATGAGAGGCCAATAAGAAGATGATTATAAAAAATATAAAACAAGAAGATGACAAAGTCCTTCAAGTTTCTAGTAGTTTAGATCTTAATTGTAAGATGACAACAACATCAGAATCAATTAAGCTATAAACCCATAGAGATCATAATGGTATAGAATTTTATAGATAACATTCACAAAGTAATGCTTTTCAATTCAATCTCAAATAACACAAATTTATATTACTTCCATAAAACTATTTCATATTGTATTGATTCAAATTTCAATAACAAATCCCATATATCAGATATTAATTTAGTTCCAATATTACCATAAAAAAAAGATAACATTTGACATATACTAACAAAGAGAAAAAACCATCATGTCTTTCTTTCTTCTATCTTCTAACCCCTAAAAATGTCTATTAGTCTACTTTATATAGTTTTCAATGTCAAAGGGGTCTCCCTAAAAACAAAACCCCCTCAACGGTTAATAAGAGTAGCTATAATAACATAAAATAAACAAAGAAAAACCCCTCATACAAGTAAATTATGACCTTCATCTCCAATTTTTGTGTCATCGCCAATCATACCACATGCCAGTTTCCATCCATAATACACACCTATGAATTCTTGAAGTGCATTGGAACATGCATTCCTCAAGCTCAACAATCACATTTTCTACATGTCTCTATTTCACTTCATCATGGTGATTTGTCACATGTATTCCAGCAGGTGTTCCATGCAAAGGATCATGATAGCTTCAATATGTGCTACTTTTATAAGGTCTGTAGTTGTAGGATTAGTGGTTCAAATATCCTTCAATATCCTTCAAATATCCATCAAAATCCTTAACCAGTGGTTCAATATTGAAGTTCTCCTCATCGAATTGAGCTACATTATTGGGGCTTATGATATGCATGTCTTTGATCTTCATCTCAATTCTCTGTGCATTAGTGATGATCGAATTGTAAATTGAGCACCTCCAATTCATGTTTTTCTTGATCACATAGAACACATAGGGATCCACTATTTTTAGGGGATTTTTGACTAGGAACTTCTCTATGCCAAATTGTTCCACATCTCAAATTTGCATAACTCTAGCTAACCATTTACCTTCTTCTATTTCCCAAGTGGGAAGTTACATTTGAACTTCAATTTATAAGGCATCAACATCATTCAAAACTATGGAAAATTGTTGGAGGAATTCTTTTCCTTTCTTGATTACACCATGTACCCATTCGTACATGGCTATTGCTATGAGTGTACCACGTTGAATTTAGTTTAACAAAAAATTGTTATCAGGTGATGTAGGTTAAAAGTTCTGGGGGGCTTGAACCAGAGGTAGAAAACCCCAATCATATAAGGATTCAATGTATGTAGCCATCATGTTGATCACTTTTTTCAACTCTCTTTTATCCTTTACATCTTTTTGAGACTAAGCCAACATATGTTGAGCATATTCCTCTAAGTAATGCTCCTTTGTTTCTTTGTTTAGTACACCAAGGCCCACTTTTGTAATCTCATAGTCCCTAACACTAACATCTATAGAAGTATCTTTTAGCTTATATAAGGCAACCTCTATCATAATCTCCCTCATTTTAATATATGTAACTAGGTGAACAACATTCTGTTAGAATATATAGTCCACCAATATAACTGAGAGGGGGGGTGAATCAGTTATCCAACTATTATAACAATTATCAACCTTATTAAACCTTAACTATATGAACAATATAATCAGCAACCATAATAAGATAATTATACACAATAACACCATATATGTTAACTAGGGAAACCCTTGATCAGAGGGAAAACCCCAGTGGGGATGGTACCCACAAGATGATGTACTAATATAAATATTCCTTGTTAGAGGATGGACCCTATTATGAGTCTATGAAAACATTAAATACATATCAATCCTTTTTAGGAGACTTTGAATCCCTGTTGGGAGATTCCAACCTGGTTAGAATTTGTAGAAGGCAGATGAACCCACTATCCAAACAACATTAGGGGCAAGACTAATGAACCACTCTCCAAATGATCTTTGTATTATTCCTTACAGAATAATAGAATTGAACTCTACTTCTCCTTCCTCTTCTTATGTCCCGTCAACCATACTTTTGCTCCTTCTAATATTGATACCAAATCACCAACTTTGCATCCAATAATCCCTTGGATCACTTACTCACATTTTTGAAACACTCTGCTCTTGTTGTCACTTGCTTGATCACTTCGCATCTAATTACACTTTTACAACAAAGGAAAATACTTTCCTTTATACCAAATCCTCAAAACAATTCCTTGAGTCAACCTTGAGGCTTTCCCAATTAATTATAATAGGACCACAATAAGATAATTAATTATTTCGCAACTACACACCACTGTCGACTCACAATCTATACAACTTCCCACATGTGTGACTCCAAAACTTGCACACTCAGTGATGTCATCATCCAACTTTCCTTTGTCTCTTTGTAACTTTGCATATCCTGATTCTATCTCTATTAGGAGATACAATCCAATCATCAAAAATTGCTTATTAGGTACTCTATCTTTGTACTTCTCTTTGTAAATCACATATATCTTTTATACGTCTTTGATTTATGTTACACACACTTAACATAGTGTAGAACATGTTCTTAACTGCACGTCACCTAAACATCAAAACTTTTTTCCTAAGACCATGATCTTTTTCTATTGCTCTTCTAGTCTTCACAGAAACCATACTATGTTGTTATCAATGACAAACACAGTCACGAATTTAACATGTCAATTATGCCACATGCTCACCAATGATTAAGATACTCCCCCAAAGGAATACCATCAACATTCATGCTAACAATCTCCCCCTTTGGCATTGATGGAAACATAGATGAAAAGCATCTAGGTTCCAACAATACTAAACAGTACTCTATTGTTGTTCTTATCTTTTCAAATCCACTTCATCAATCAAATCTGAAATCCTCTAGAACACTGCTCTTTTCTACAAATCTTAGGATTGGTATCATTTTTTCACATGCTAAACAACTCTTAGCTTCTCCCCCATACATCAATATGTACTTATCTTCCCCTTTAGGTATTAATAACTCTTCATGCTATGCATCTCCCCCATAAAGATATTCTTTCTCCTTACTTACATGAATCTTTCTAAATCTCCCTAATAAAGTAGAGATGTTTTTCATTTACACATCTCCCCCATTCACATCAATGATAAAGGCCTCATTATATCAATCATCTGCTCTAAGTCTTCAACCAGCTCAAGTGTCCAAAGACATTGTTTAAGACTAATTACCAAGAGTCCTTAGCAACTCTTCTCATCACAAATACTCTTCCATATAGGAAGCATCAACATTTAGTCTAGTCAAACAATAGTTCTCTATACCACTGGAATGATGCAATCTCTGCAACATCTATTCTAAAGTAGGTAGGGGCATAACCCCAAGCATACCGAGCTCAAGTGCTCAAATGTATCCTTAGACAAGGGCTTTGTAAAGATATCTACAATTTGATCTTTAGTACTGACATATTCTAATCTGATCTCTTTTTCTGCAATCTTCTCTCTCAAAACATGATACTTAATAGATATATGCTTAGTCTTAGAATGCAATACATGATTTTTAGACATACCTACTGTACTTGTGTTATCACAATATATGATAACAAACTTTGAAAATTCTATCCCAATCTCCTTTAGCATCTGCTTCATCCACATGACCTAATTACAATTTGCTGCTACTACATAGTCTACCTTAGTTGTACTCTATGAAATACAATCTTGTTTCTTGCTTATCCAAGAAACCAATCTTCCTCCTAAAAGAATGCTCCACCACTAGTTCTTTTTCTATCATCCATATTGCCTACCCAATCTGCATTAGTATAAGCACATAAAGTGAAATCACTTGATCTGTCATACCATATCCCATAATTTGATGTTCCTTTTAAATATCTGAATATCCTTTTTACTGCTGCATAATGATACTCCTTACGATCAACATGAAATCCAGCTACAATCCCAACTGCATTTGCTATATTTGGTCTGGTGTGAGTTAGATATTGCAAACCTCAAATCATGGATCAATACTTCTTCTACTCAACTGTAGGTGTCTCATCATTGCTAGATAACTTATGGCCAGTTATCATTGGTGTTCCAATAGGATTACAACTTTCCAAGCCAAATATTTTCAACAAGTCTTTCAAATACTTGTGAAATGAAAATGCCATCATTGTTTTGCACAATCTACAAACCTAGAAAGAACTTCATCTCACTAATCATGCTCATCTCAAACTCATTCTTTATTTCTTTAGCAAACTTATCACTTGCTTCATCATTGCCTCCAAAAATTATGTCATCAAAAAAATTACTATTATCAACAAACCATTGTCAATTTCTTTTAAGTACAAGTTACTATCTGTCGTACCTTTAGCAAATCCAAGCTTTACCAAATACTTGTCCAACCTTGCATACCAGGCTCTAGGTGCTTGCTTTAGACCATATAGAGATTTCTTCAATCTGTATACCATATCCTTATCTTCTGTCAAAGTAAATCATTCAAGCTGCTCAATGCATACCTTTTCTTTAAGTTCACCATTCATAAAGGCCTATTTGACATCCATTTGATACAGTTTGAACTTCTTTTTTGCTGCATAAGCCAAAAATATCCTCATTGCTTCCATTCTGGCTACAGAGACATATGCTTCCTCATAATCTACTCCTTCTTGTTGTGAATAACCTTTGCATACCAATCTAGCTTTTTTTCTTACTACTTCACCTTGTTCATTCATCTTGATTTTGAATACCCATTTAGTTCCTATAACATTCTTGTCTTTAAGTGTAGGAACCAATTCCCATGTGTCATTCTTCATAATCTGATCTAGTTCTTCCTTCGTTGCTTGAATCCAATGATCATCCTTGCATGTATCCTCTGTACTCTTAGGTTCTACTTAAGAAATCAGACATAATTCCTCATTTACTCTATTTCTTATCATCACTCATTTGTCTTTGCTTCGAATTATCTATTTAGTAGGGTGGTTCTTTATCAGGTTCTTATTACGTGTAGGAGTTTCTATCTCAACTCTGATCTCTTCTCTTGGTTCAAATCTTTGTTCTCTTATTTGCTCAATATTTTTCACATCATTATACAAGTCATTGTTAGTCTTAAAGAAAACTTCTACATTCTCATGGTTAGCCTTTTGACCAACAATAGTCACCAATTCCATCTCTTCTATTGCTTCATCTTTCTTAACTACTTCAAGCTCATTATCTTTATCATCATAGTCATTCAAGAGTCTTTCCATACTTGCTTTAGATTTTTCATCTTCATCAGAAAGTGAATTCTTCATAGTTTTTCTTGCTCTTTTAGGACATCTAGATGAAAAATGACCAAACTCTTTACATGTCAAAAAAACTAAAAAAATTCATACCTTCGAGATCTCTTTTCATAAGAACATCAATACCTTCTTTGATCTTCTTGTCTTCTTTGGATCTAGATTTGTCTTTACTCGTGCATCTATTCTTTTTTATGCAACAAAAGGATTTTGGATCTAAAAACTCAATACTTTGTTCTCTACACAATTCTAATAACTCACCAAGAAGCTCTATCTTTTGAGTGTCAAAATTTTCTCCATCTAACTTAGGACTTTATTTTCTAAAGTGACTTGCCATTGATCTCCCAAGCCTATTAAGCTTTCTCTTCAAGGACCTGATGCTCTGATACCAATTGTTAGAATATATAGTCCACCAATATAACTGAGAGGGGTGGGGGGGTGGCTAAATTAGTTATCCAATTATTATAACAATTATCAACCTTATTAGAACTTAACCATATGAGAAATATAATCAATGAACATAAAAATATACTCATACACAACAACACCAGATATTTTAACTAGGAAAACCCTTGATCAAAGGGAAAACCTCAATGGGGATGACACCCACAAGATGATGTACTAATATAAATATTTTGTGTTAGAGGATTGGACCCTGTTAGGAGTCTATGAAAACATTTAGTACATATCAGTCCCTATCAAGAGACTTAAAATCCCTATTAGGAGATTCCAACCTTGTTAGGAGTTGTAGAAGGTAGATGTACCTATTGCCATAGAGGTTTGCACCTTTGTCCAAAGTTTTTACCTAAGAACAACCTTATGAAACATGGAAACAACCTACAAGTTGTGGGACTTGAACTATGAGGTTAAGTCTCTAAAGAAGGCCGACTTCCTTTACTATCAAGGTGCACCTAACTACTCTTGGAGAGGAAAAGGGAGAAGAAATGCATGAAAAGAAAATCCACCTATTCTAACCTAAGGGGGTGATGCACCAAAATAGAGTGTTCAACCAATCCCTACCCATATATGCACTATTGAACCATCATGACACTAAAGGATATACACATTCAGACTTATTTTAATCTAGCAACCACATGCAGATCATAAAACCCAGATGAATGACACAAGGAAGAGAAGATTCACTTATATATCATTTACAAGCCAAAAGAGATACAGTCATCCAGATTACAGATCTCTACAAAACACCAATGAGAGGCAAATAGTTCTTGCACTTTCACATTAATGGCTGAAAGAGATAAGGTAGAATGTCATATAGTTTAGAGGCAAAGGGAATTTATAGTGAAATTGCAGAGCAATAACAGAGAAGTCAGAGGAGAGTCGACTTGAACAAAATCTACAAAAATTGCCTTTATAGCTCAGGCATAAATGAGATGTCCTCTAATTGAAGTTACTCTACAACCACTACCATTAAGTCTTATAGAGAATAATCATGCAGATCTAGGGCAAATCCACCCTTTGCGCAGACCT
Organism: Cupressus sempervirens; assembly: GCA_028749045.1. NCBI lineage: Eukaryota > Viridiplantae > Streptophyta > Pinopsida > Cupressales > Cupressaceae > Cupressus > Cupressus sempervirens. Next base: position 508,524,009 of record CM053791.1, read on the forward strand.
AATAAATCTAATTTTTGATGGAATAGGGTCTTGAAAAGACATAAATGATGCCATTAAATAGTTCTGACTAGGTAGATGGATAGGATCAGAGGTGGTGGAGTGTTCTCCTTCATTTACCAAGCACAACATTCACTTAGAAGTGGTTGAAATCAATCATGATGATCGAATCATGCGAGTAAGCCTGATATCCTCTATTTTTGGCTCGTGAATCAACAAGGTCAAATAGTCAACTGGATTTTAGCACTAGGATGAGCCATGTGGACCAATGATTTCATTCTATTTTTCCACCTCGTGGAGTCTACATGCATTTGACTATATCTTCTTTACCAACTATGCCACCTCCCAACCTAACCGAGACTGCCTTAGGAAATCACGACCTTAACTGCCAACCTTTCTGTTGATACCTTGGTCAGGCCCGTCAGGACATGTGTCGTTGAATAACTATCTCGCTATACATAACTTTTGAGCTCCTTTCCATAGCGAGATAGCGATGGCTGTTGATTTTGCTTTGATCCTTTCCTTCACTATTGGCATTTTAAACTAGACCCCACATAATTCTAAGGACACGTGGCACTAAGTCACTATCTCGCTATACATATCCTCCGAGCAACTCTTCATGGTGAGATAGTGACGACTGCTGATCTGAGACTAAATCAAAGATGATAAACTGCATAGAGTACCCTAAAGAAGTGGTGGGTCCCATATTCGCTATGTCACTATAGTTAAAGGTCGATCATTTCCTCATAGCGACATAACAAGAAATGTCGATCGACCACCATTTGACGGCCCTAAAGGTACACCCAATCTGTCAGTGCACCAACCAATAGGAAGATTGCCCACCTTGGCATCACTCAATAGCTTATGGAACAAGCTTGGCCCCATAAGAACACATGTCGTTGAGTTGCTATCTCGCTATGCATAACCTTCGAGCAACTCCCCATAGTGAGATAGCGATGATCATAGATCAAGACAGATCTGATGATCATAAATCCTCATCTGTTTATGGAAGGGGCATGGGTCCAGGGTACCGATGACATTAGAAAATTTGCACAATCGGTGGAACAAAACCCTATTTCAATCATAGTCGTCCTTCAAAATTGCCTGTGGCCTCACCAGTTTCACTTCACGGTGCCTCACTATGTCACTAACAACAAGATGCCTGAGTTTTTCGATAGGGAGATAGCGAGTGCTGGGGACTTATCAAAACTCAACACTAGAGAAAGAATAAGATAAACTGCCATCACCATATTGACTTCTTTCAACTGGGTCCCATGTCGCTATGTCATCATGAGTAACCTCGTGCAACTCGCAATAGTGAGATAGCGACAAACATAGATCTTAGCAAGATCCAACGGTGTGGAAAGAATGTGGGCTAGTAGAAACAAACTTAAAAAATAAGGAAATACAATAAAGATTAAATCATTCATTTTTAATTTTTTTTTGTATTTCTCGGGGGCATTAAAATAACATAGAAGATGGGAAGTAGTCGTTGGGGTAGGTCTGGACTTAAACTTTGAATTTTTGGTGTGGGGCAAAAATTAGTAACATCTCTGGCAACTCAGAGGGGATGCAAGCCAACTGTGCATGTGACCAATGTCCTTATGTATCCATTGGGTTGTAGAGTCACAAAGGATTTGGATCAGTGCACTGCAAAACCCTAACCCTACTTCTATGGGAGAAAACACTGAAAAACTCTGTCTCTACAACTCTGCAACCTTCAAAACTCCAAAAACTGGCTATCTCACAAGGAGAAACTTGTGCTCATGCACTTCTTGGAAAGTTGGAAAACAATTGAAAGAAAACTACACTACATATGTACATGAAACCTCAAGCCCTGTCAGAAACATGGTTTGAGATAGATCCCATTGATTGGGATAGGCAAAATTTCACCATTAGGCTTGGTTAGCTGAAAAGCATTGGCCTACTTACAACTGACAATCAGATAGGGACCACTCCATAGTGCATCAAATTTTGAGTGTCTCCTTGGTTTTGCCCTATCTGCATCCCATTTCAAAACTAAATCACCCTCTGAAGGTTCTAACCCTAACCTTCTTGTCAAAGCTCCTTTTCACCTATTGCTGATGTGTTTCTAGGGTTTACATGGCTTGATTTCTTTTCTCTTCCAACTCCATCAGCTCTACCATTCTTACTATCATGGTATCATCTTCAATTAGCTCTAGTTGATGAGCTAGTTTTAGGGATGGGAATTCTAATGAAATTGAAAGCCTTGCTTCTCTACCATATACCAACATAAATGGTGAATTTCTTATTGACTTCTTACGTGTTATTCTGTTAGCCCACAGTGCAGTCCTTAAATTTTGATGCCAACACCTCTGGTTATCCTCTACAATTCTTTTCATGATCCTAATTAGGTTTTTGTTGGATGACTCAGCCAAACCATTACCCTGAGTATAGTAGTTTGAGGATGTGCTTAAGTAGATATTATGATCAATTGCCCATGCACAAATCTGAGCTCCAACAAAAGATTTTGCATTATCTGAAATAATAGTTGAAAGGGCACCAAACCTAGTCACAATTCCATCAAGGAACTCAACAACTGAAGATTTTGTGGCATCCTTCAATGTAATTGCCTCCATCCATCTGGTGAAGTAATCTGTAGCAGCTAAAATCCATTTATGACCAAAACTAGAAGGAGGATTGATAGGGCCTATGAAATCCAATCCCCATTGAGTAAAAGGTTGGTCCACCTGAATGGGATGAAGATGAAGAGCTGCAAGCCTTTGCTTTCTAAAGAAGAAGGCACATTTTTCACACTTCCTCACATACTTATGACAATCATGGAACAAGGATGGCCAGTAGTAACCAACTCTCATGATCTTCATTGCAGTTGTCCTTACTAAGAAGTGACCACCATCAGGTCCATCATAAAGTTCTTTGATCATTCTTTCAGCCTGGCCCTTGCCAATGCACCTTAATAGGGCTCGATTAAAATCTCTCCTAAAATGGATACCATCAACTATGACATAAGGAATTGACTATAATCTATACTGTCTCCTTTTAGTTCTATCTAATCCTTGAGGATATCCATTGCCTAATAAGAAATTCATCATATCATCCATCCAGCTCCTTACATCATCATCTCTCTCTTCTTGTTGCTTTGTTAGTATCATGGCAACTTCCTCATTGGATTCCTAAGATGATATCATTTGTTTACACAACCCTTTCCCTCTTAGCAACTTGGTGATCTGGATGTCAACATTATATTCCATTACTTTAGTAATCTAGCTAGCTCTTTTCTAACTAATATCTTTGCTTAAAAGAAATTCCTTCACATTGGCATGGGGTACTAACAAATGAACTTTATTATGAGACAGGAGGTGTCTAAATTTCTTTAAAGCTATGATGACTACAAGGGTTTGCTTCTCTACATAGTTGTATTTGTCCTCATACTCTTTAAGCCCTTTACTAAAGAAGGCTATGGGTTGCTCTTCATCTTTGTCATTTGTTTGAGTCAGGACAACAGAAATACTTGACTCACCACCTAGGGTATAAGGATGAAATCCTTTTCAAAGTTTGGATTCATGAGAGTAGGGGCTGAGGCTATGGCTACCTTGATCTCTTCAAAACTTTCTTTCCCTTCCTTGGTCCATGTAAAGACCATACTTTTCTTGAGCATACCTGTAACGGGTTTTACCATGGTAGCAAGATTAGGGATAAATCTTCTCACAAAATTTATCCTACCAAGGAAACTTTGCAACCCTTTCTTATGTTTAGGAAGGGGAAGAGCAAGTATTCCTTTTGTTCTTTCTAGATCAATGGTTAAACCATCCTCAGATACAATGTGTCCTAATAATTTTTCTTGATTGGTGGCAAAGACACACTTGCTTGGGTTAAGGGATACCCTAAACTCTCTACACCTTAAGAATACCTGTCTTAAATGATCAAAATGATCTTCTACATTCTTTGAATACACTGTGATATCATCAAGGTAAACTAATACAAACTTTTCAATCATTTTTTTGAAGGCCATCTCCATTGCCTTCTGAAATGTAGTACCTGCATTGGTTAGCCCAAATGGCATTTTAAAATAAGCGTAGGTACCCCATTTGGTGGTAAATGCAGTCTTGTACCTATCAAACTCTTTGACCAGTACTTGATTGTAGCCAAAAAATCCATCAAGAAATGAAAACCTCTTTGAACCACTGACTTTGGACAAAATCTACTCCATGGAAGGGAGAGGATGGTGATCTTTAAGGGAAGCTTGGTTAAGGTCCTTAAAGTCCACACACAGTCTAATTTCTCCATTCTTCTTCCTAACAAGGACAAGGTTTGCTACCCATGATGAGTGCTTGATGGGGAAAATTATATTGGCCTCAATCAATTTGGATAGCTTTTTTCTCATTAAGGGCTCAAACTTGGGATTCACTGGCCTCTGTTTTTGTCTTACTAGTTTGACATTATCAATTAAATCTATGGTATGCTGAAACAACCTTGGGTCAAAACCCTTTAAATCATCATATTTCCAGGAAAATATATCATTAAATTCTTGATATAGATGAATAAAACTTTTCTGCTCAGTCTTAGAACATACCTTCCCCATGTTTAAGGATTTTGCATTAGCAATCATGACTGGAGTGTGATCATCTTGGTCAGCAGCTAAGTTTGTGACTCTACCTCTTGCTTGGTCATTAGGATTGAAAAAACTCTCTAAGCTAATGAGGCCCTTAGGAAATCTGTTGGAACTTAGGTTAATGATTTTATCACCATACTGATCTTGCAGTCTTGACTGGTTTCTGTTTGAAAATTCTGCTTCATTCTGCAAGAAGCTTACAATTTGTTCATCAGATTCAAACACTTGCCAATGGATATTGTTGTTAGGGATGGCAGGCCTTACTACCATCCTGATTTGTTGCTTCTTCTTTTCCTCAAGATCCCCTGGCACATCATAAGATGCACCTATTGCTGCAAGTCTATCAACATGTCTATTTTCTCTTCTTGGGATACTTTGAATATTAAATGCATTGAAACCTTCAAGTAGATCTCATACCCTATGTTTTTAAGACTTGAGCAAACCGTTCTTGGTGATATTCTGATTTCTCACTTGGTTAACCACCAACTCACTATCTCCATATACAATTAAAGCTTGAATTCCTCTTTTCTAATCAAGTAGGAGACCTTGAATCAAAGATTCATACTCAACCACATTATTATTGCAACTAAATTGGAGCCTAAAGGAGAAGTAGTATCTTACTTGTGCAAGATAAATCAACATCATGCCAGCCCCTGATCCATTCTTATTCCTTGAACCATCAAAGTACATGCTCCATACCCCACTTATATCTTCTTTAGTCTCCACAAGATTGGGAACTAGAGCACCTTTCTCTAATATACAATATGTACTGACACATGTTTCAAGGGTTTTTGGCATAGAATCAAATTGATATGCATTAGCCCATTCATCTAAGAGAAAATTAGGTATCTCTGCTAGGGAAGTGGTAGGCTCATTCATTATGTCATTCTCATCCATTTCTAGGATAGTGCAGTTCATGTTGATGAGATTAGGGGTGTAGGGCTCAATATGATGGAGGGCTAGAGGCTCTGCTCTGATTGAAGCTTTGGTTCCATATCTTGTTCTAAAAAACTTATATGACCAATTAGAAGATATGTAACCACCTATTTGGGTAGTGAAGTCTCTTGACAGGCAAATGGAAAAATGTGGCTTGACTTTAGCAACAAATATATCTTGAGCTACAGTAGAACCAGGGCATGCATGTAGGACCATTTTTACATTCCTAAGGATCCCTATAGTCTTGACAATACTACCATCCAACTGTAACACATCCCTAACAATGGGCTCATATTTTATTCCCAAAGTATCAACAACACACCTAGGCATCACTGAACTACTAGCCCTTGAATCAATCATGCAATTGTGGACTAGTTTATCCCCTATAATTAGAGAAACATAAAATGGAGAGGGTTTAACCTTTTTATTTTTTTCTTCCTCCCTTGATGGGTGTACTAGGCTAGTGGCACTTTTCATGCTGGGTGGCTGATCACTTTCCAATTCTTGCTATAGTAACCTCTTTTGCATGGGTATAGTAGCAACAATATCCCACATGGAAATATTCACATTTGTCTTCTTCATTTGTTCTACCACACTGAATGGCATAGTAGGTGCTTTGGTAGAAGCCTTAGGAGCTACATTTGTAGGAGGTTGAGATGGAACAACCTGAGGATCATTTACATTCCTTCTGCCATTATCTTGCCTCTGTTGCTGAAAGGTGTTTGATTGATCATTTGTTGATTGATCATGAGGTATTGCATTTGAAGTTGAGGCCTGATTGGGAGGAGGAGGGGTAGCATCTTCAATAGCTCTTCTTTTGCTCCTAGTGTTGTGAGCAATGGAATCCTGGTTTACATTACAATGTTCCTCTACCTGAAGATTCATGAAGGAGAAATCACCCTATCCTTGCATATATGAGGCCTCCTTAAATTGGTCTTCCTTGTATGATTGTCTTGCTATAGGCTCTTGGATGGTCAAAGCCAAATAAGATTCAGCCTTCTGACACATAGGAGTAGTTACGGGAGGGACGAAAATCCTAATCTTGGGCCATGTTGTTTTGAGGAATTATGGCCCTACTTTGATTTACATTTGAGGTTGAAGCACGTCTATTCTGCCTATTCTGATCAAAAGAATTGTTCCCATAATTTTGATTTGGAGGCCTACCACTATTCATAGTTTGATGCTACAATTGATGAGCTTTACTACCTTGAGCTTGTTGTCTCTCTAAAGTCACCACCATATTGCTCATTTTCTACATCATAGAGAAGCTATCCTCCAGCTTCTTCTCTTGACCTTGCAATCTTTTATCTAAGTTCAATATCATAGATTGCATCATCTCCTTGATTTCATCTATTCCATTTGAAGATGTGGAAGCTTGACTGACTAGAGCAAGGGATTGTGATGTGGAAGTTGTAGGAAGAGGAGCCATTGCCAGTTGGTGGTTTGGAACATCAGGAAAGAAAGGCATGAGAGGCCTTGGGGCTAGCTTGTTTCCCTATATTAGGATGTTTTTTGAGTTAATCACTATATCATAAGCATTAGGCAAGGTATCTCCTCCCATAGTTTGGATTGTAGTGGCAATGTTACTGTTAAGAGCTTTGAGGTAATGCAAGAAGGCATTACCAGGGGTAGGTTTTACTGAAGTAGGTATTCTATCCCATGTCTTTTGAAATCTATAGTTGAAATTAGTCATACATTCATGGGGGCTCTTTTATAGTAGTCAATTATTCTAAAAGTGACAAATGGCCACTTTTGTCCTCAAAGTGTTTACATAGTACTACTCCTAATCCATCCCAATCTATTATAGAACCATGACCCAAACCTCTATACCATTGTAGTGCTTTTCCTTTCAAGGATGAGGATAGAAGCCTAACTACAACATCATCCTTTGTATTACCATGGATATTATAGACATTTGCAACCTCTTGAATGTGTTCTGAGGGAGAGATAGAAGTTTCACCAGTAAATTCTGGTATACTCTTGAGTGCAGCTATTGGTATGTCATGTCTTTGAGCCAATAAAAGAGGACTCCCACCATTAAAGGTGGCAAAAGTATAAGCTCTAGGCTGTGCCATATAGGCAAGTGATCTATTTATATGTACTGATGGCAATCTAGGCTGAGATCTAACAGTAGGAGGAGTAGAAACAGATCTTGCAGGTGTATTTGTTATTCTTGCACTCCTAACTGGTGATAAAGATACTCTAGTCTTCCTTTTTCTAGGATTTGAAAATGAAAGCTCTTGGTACTGAAATTTACCTCTAGAAGACGCCCTTGTTTCAGCTTTGGGCATGAATTACTGCAACTTTGGTCTGGAACTAGATGTATTTGAAGCTCAGAGTCGCCAAGTACTTGAAGAATGAGCCTCTTGAAGGCTTGAACACTGAAGCTAGTACTATATCCTCGGCATTAATCTTGAGATCTTCCTTTTGACACCAGTAGACTTGAAATTTCCCTAGTAGAGTCCCACCAGGCATGCCAAAAATTGTTGTCACAGAGGTTTGCACCCTTGTCCAAAGTTTTTACCTAAGGACAACCTTGTGAAACATGGAAACAACCTCCAAGCTGTGGGACTTGAACTGTGAGGTTGAGTCTTTGGAGAAGGTCAGCTTCCTTTACTATCGGGGTGCACCTAACTACTCTTGGAGAGGAAAAGGGAGAAGAAATGCATGAAAAGAAAATCTACCTATTCTAACCTAAGGGGGTGATGCACCAAAATAGAGTGTTCAACCAATCCCTACCCATATATGCACTATTGAACCATCATGACACCAAAGGATATACACATTCAGACTTGTTTTAATCTAGCAACCACATGTAGATCAAAAAACCCAGATGAATGACACAAGGAAGAGAAGATTCACTTATATATCATTCACAGGCCAAAAGAGATACAATCATGTAGATTACAGATCTCTACAAAACACTAATGAGAGGCAAATAGTTCTTACACTTTCACATTAATGGCTGAAAGAGATAAGGCAAAATGTCATATAGTTTAGAGGCAAAGGGAAGTTATAGTGAAATTGTAGAGCAATAACAAAGAAGTCAGAGAAGAGTCAACCTAAACAAAATCTACAAAAATTGCCTTTATAGCTCAGCCATAACTAAGATGTCCTCTAACTAAAGTTACTCTACAACCATTGCCATTAAGTCTTATAGAGAATAATCATGCAGATCTAGGGCAAATCCAACCTTGGCGTAGACCTAAGAAATCTAATTTTTGATGGAACAAGGTCTTGAAAAGACAGAAACGATGCCATTAAATAGTTTTGACCAGGTAGATGGATAGGATCAGAGGTGGTGGAGTGTTCTCCTTCATTGACCAAGTACAAAATTCACTTAGAAGTTGTTGAAATCAATCACAAAGATCAGATCATGTGAGTAAACCCAATATCCTCTATTTTTGGCTCATGAATCAACAAGGTCAAATAGTCAACTAGATTCTGGCATCGGGATGAGCCATGTGGACTAATGATTTCATTCTTTTTTGCCACCTTGTCGAGTCTTCATGTGTTTGACTATATCTTCTTTACCAACTGCGCCACCTCCCAACCTAACCGTGACTACCTCAGGAAATCGCTACCTTAATTGCCAACCTTTCTGTTAATACCTTGGTTGGGCCTGCTAGGACATGTGTCACTGAATTTCTATCTCGCTATACATAACTTTCAAGCTCCTTTCCATAGCAAGATAGTGATGGTCATTAATTTTTCTTTGATCCTTTCCTTCACTATTGGCATTTTGAACTAGACCCCACAGAATTCTAAGGACATGTGGCACTGAGTCACTATCTCACTATACATATCCTTCGGGAAACTCTTCATGGTGAGATAGAAATAGCAGCTGATCTGAGACCAAATCAAAGATGAGAAATGACATAGGGTACCCTAAAGAAGTGGTGGGTCCCATATTCTCTATGTCGCTATAGTTAAAGGTCTATCATTTCCTCATAGCGACATAACGAGAAATGTCAATCTACCACCATCTAACGGCCCTAAAGGTACACCCAATCTGTCAGTGCATTGACCAATAGGAACATGGCCCACCTTGGCATCACTTGACAGCTTATGGAACAAGGTTGGCCCCACAAGAACATGTGTCACTAAGTTGCTATCTCGCTATGCATAACCTTTGAGCAACTCCCCATAGTGAGATAGTAATTTTCGTAGATCAAGACTGATATGACGATAAAAAATCCTCGTGTGTTTACGGAAGGGGCGTGGATCTGGGGTACTGATGACATCAAAAAATCTGCACAACTGGTGGAACAAAACCCTATTTCAATCATAGTCATCCTTCCACATCACTTGTGGCCCCACCATGTTCACTTCACGGTGCCTCACTATGTCACTAACAACGAGATGCTTGAGTTTTTCGATAGCGAGATAGCGAGTGCCAGGGACTTATCAAAACTCAGTGCCAAAGAAAGAATAAGATAAATTGCCATCACCATATTGACTACTTTCAACTAGGTCCCATGTCGCTATGTCACCTTGAGTAACCTCGTGCCACTTGCCATAGTGAGATAGCAACAAACATAGATCTTAGCAAGATCCAACGGTGCGGAAAGAATGCAAGCTAGCAGAAACAAACTTAGAAAATAAGGAAATACAATAAAGATTAAATCGTTCATTTTTATTTTTATTTGTATTTCCTAGGGGCATTAAAATAACATAGAATATGGGAAGTAGCCATTAGGGTAGGCCTGCATTTAAACTTTGAATTTTTGGCGGGGGGCAAAAATGAGTAACAGTATCCACTATCTAAACAACTTCAAGGGCAAGACCAATGAACCCACTATCCAAATGATCTTTGTATTATTCCTTGCATATTAGTAGAATTGAACTATTATTCTCCTTCCTCTTCTTCTATGCTATCAAACATATTTCTACTCCATGGGATCTTGATACTAGATCACACCAACTTCATATCCAATAATCTCTTAGATTGCTTAGTCACATTTTCCAAACACTTTTCTCTTGTCCACACTTCCTTGATCAATTCACATCTAATTACACTTTTACAACCAAGGAAAATACTTTCCTTTATATTAGGTGCTCAAAAAAATTCCTTGAGTCGGCCTTGAGGCTTTCCCAATTAATTATAATAGGACCATAATAAGATAATTAATTATTTTTCAACTACACAACATTGTTGACTCACAATTTATACAACTTCTCATACATGTGACTCTAGGACTTGCGCACTTACTAACATCATCATCAAACTATCCTCTATCTTTGTGTAACTTCACATATCCCAATTCTATCTTGATTAGGAGATACAATCCAATCATTAGAAACTACTTATTAGGTACTCTATCTCTATATTGCTATCTATAAATCATGTATATCTTATATATGTATTTGACTTATGTTATGTGCACTTAACGTTATCATCAATATATAGTGTAGAACATGTCCTTAACTGCACGTCAGCTAAACATCAAAACTATGTCCATATGACCATGATCTATGTCTGCTACTCTGTCAGTCTTCACAAAAACCATACTATGTTGTCATCAATGACAAACATAGTCATGAATGCAACATGCCAATTATGTCACATGCTCACCAATGCTTAGGATAATCCCCCAAATGAATACCATCAACATTCATGCTAACACATTCTTCATCCTTTTTTGGGCTTTAGGGTTTTAGCAATGTACTTTATTGCCATATCTTTCACCAAAACAAAGACTAGTACAAGGATTCTCTTCTTACTCACTAAATTTATGAGTTAATTTGGTATCATTGGAGAAGGTTCAACTCTTATTAGTTCCTTTATCAGTGTGTTTAATGAATTTAGAACCTGTGAAATATTGTCCAAGGTTACCTGAACCTGTTTTTCATTGTCCATTGAACTTGCATCTTGCTCTTTTTTCGTATCAAGATTTATTTGAGTATGTTCCTCAGATGACATTTTTTACTATTTCTTGAACCTAGTTTTTGACCTTGTTCTTTTCACAACATGTTGATTTTGGAATGGTTTAGCAACTAGTGCTTTCAAACTCTTCTTATTACTTGCAAAACCATTATAAAAGATACTGTTAGCATTAGGAGAAGAAGGAGGTTCCCAAACTGCATCTTTAGGTTGAGGCTAAGGCATATCCTCCTTTATTTTATCTTGAAGTCAAGTTTTAGTGTATTCAATAACACTACTATCCCTCTACATTATGTCATCCTTCTCTGGTTTTGACTAGTCTATGAGAGCCAGGGGAATTTTCTCATTGTTTCATGTACTTAGGTTCAAGAATCATTGAATTATCTTCTTGAAATAGTTTGGTATTCATTTTCAATTGGAAAGTAGATATTTTTGACAATAACAATGTAAAGTTATTTCTCTTTCATTCAAATAGTCATCCTAGTAATCCTCCAAATGACACAAGGGTGTGAATTGATCTCCAACCTTGAAAACATTCTTGGCGAATTCTTTATTGTCAAAATCTTTCCTAGTATAATAAGACTTAAAATCAAAAGCACACAAATTAGTCTCAATATTAATGGCATCCTCTACGTTCTTGCATGAAAGTTTGTCAATCTTCATAGGAAAAAAACTATTCCATTTATCTTTAGGTGAGAATCTCATTGTTACAACATCAAGTTGGTGATAATTTTTTGTCAAAATAAACAAATCCAAGGAAAACCTCAGCATTCTTAAAGGCTCCTCATCAAAACCCCCTACCCCTAATATATGTGAACTATTGGAAATACAAATGGGAAATGTATACTTTTGCGAGGGGGGGGGGGAGGGGGGGGGGTGAATCATAAGTACTAAAGTCTAACCAATAAAACTTTTACTTTTAACTTAAAAACTTATGCATGCATAAACATATTGAAATAACATGTAAAGTAAATGCATCCACATAAACACTTGACACTAGATATGATTATCCAGAAACCCTCCAATGAGAAGGTAAAACTGGGGTGGGGATGGCAACCACAATTCGTCACTACTGCAACAATAAACTTCACCTATAAAGGTTACATGTTTTGACCATTCTCATGATCTACCTTGTGAAAAGCCTACCCTATTAAAGGCTTACAAAGGATTGTTAGATCCCACCCTGGTAAAGGATTTTAACACCTTGTTCAAGGATTTCACAATGATTGTTAAGTCAACCTTAATACAAAGGATTTCATCCTGCTGATACAATTGTTAGAAAGTACAGTAGAATGTTTGATTTGATATACTTACAATTTGTTATTTTTGATTTCAAATCTCAATTCAATCCTTCTTGATCCTTTCTAATCTGTTATGAAATTGATGTAACCTTGATCGTCTATTTTGCTAACTGATTCTGCAATTGTGTCCTACTTCTAAGTCACCTTGAATGTATATTGATCAATTCACCCCTTTTCAGTTCCTTCATATATTCACTAGCATCACCTTCTCACATGCATTCTCTAATTCTCTCTCTCACATACTGAATTATGGGGCTTTGTCTCCCTTTAAAAAGACTTGATGGCTTAGGGTTAGGTACGAATCTACGATTGAGATTCATCCATTTTTCCTGCTCAATTCCCTCCATTTTTTCTGATTGGTTGCATGTTGATCGCATAGGGAATCCAAATAGATTTGATCTTATCTTCAAAGCTTCAAGATCTATCCATATTTTGGCTCAAAAATGGTTTATATATTTATTTGTGCCATCATAAACAACTGGGTCAATTCTATGTTACTCAACAATTGTTAATATTGATGCTCGATACATACTATAATTTTGTTTGGCTTGACACTTGAACTTGCTCGGCATCTACTATTCACTCAGCACTTGAAACTTGCTCCTCTCTGTCTATTTGCTTGGTGCTTACTATTTACTTGGCACACAAGTGACTCGACACTCATTGCAACTTGACATCTATACATATTATAGTTGGCATATGTTACTAGCTCAGCATAAACTTAGTAAAAAGTTTAAGTGTGTTGACATTCAATTGTCAAAACCAATCTAAGATCAACAATCTCCCCCTTTGACATGAGTAGCAAAAACACTTAACTATACATGATGAATCTAATCTCCTCGAGTATAATATACATCTAGATCGACATATATATAAAACTTCAAAATTGTTCAAAATTTTGTAAAGAACTATATACCTCAAAATTTTGGTGACTCCCCCTGAGTTTATATGTCTTTTCTGTATCCAAAATCTCTTTGAGTAGATTTTCCTTTGCTGATACTCTTTGTCTTCATTCTAATACTCTTTATCTAATATGATGCCCTATTTCTACTTGTTTGCTCCACTTTTGTTTGTTCTTTCCTCAAAATTTTGTAACTCCCCTTTCACATGTCTCCCCATTTCATATATCACTCCCTTTATTATTTCTCCCCCTTTTTGACACTGATGTCAAAGGGTCTATACACTTAGTGTGTATTTATCCAAGAAGTTTTTGTTAACTTCCATTACAATTTTGAGAGCAGCATCCCAGTTGTCTATTGCAACATCTAATGATTTGATTTGGATGGCTATCTTTACTACAAGGTGAACTAAGCCATCTAATGTTGAAAGATTAGGATCTTTCTTTGGTACTGTTTATGCATAGGCTAGTTCTTTTTGTAGAATCTCCATGTGAGGGGTCAAGGAGGCTTGAATTTGAACTAACTTGGCTCTAGTATTAGCTTCTTCTATTGTTAGTATAGCTAATTCCTTCTGTGTATGAAGTGTGGAATGAAAGTGCTTCTCACTTTGAGCTAGATTTTGTGGTAATTACATACGAGATATTTTCAAGTTTCTTTCCAGACTCATAATCCTTTGGCTTGTTTCTTGTGTGAAGAGTGTGGGATTACACAATTTGGTGTACAGTGAGAATAGATTCTCAAGTACCTTCTTCACCTTTTCTATCTTTGTAGTACTTGAGAATATATTCTCAAGTGCCTTCTTCACCTTTTCTATCTTGTGTGAAGAGTGTGGGATCACACAATTTGGTGTATAGTGAGAATATATTCTCAAGTACTTGTGACAGTGTTATTCTACTAGATATCTTCTCATTTACCTTTCCTTAAAACTTCTTTTCAGACCATTCCATGAGTTTTGCATTGGTTTCCTGGTCTTCATTTGTCACCTATTCAACAATTTTTGACAATTATTCCAATATTGGCTTGGTTTCATTAGGTGTTTGTAAGCTGAATGCATCTAAAAAGATGTTTTTTATCTCACAAGGTGCTTGCCTTTTCTTATACTCCTTTTAGAGAATCTCTTAGTTCCTTTTCCTTTCCAATGCCTCCTGCATCTCATTGATCTGTTCAATGTTCATGGTTGCATAGTAATATTTAGGTATAACAATTTCTTCATCTAATGTTGGGTCTCAATAGTGAAGTACCCTTGCAACCTTTGTGGAGCTCAAGCTTGGTGTTGAAATTTGTAGTGGAATTGCATTAGTGTTTGGCTTCTGAAGAACTCTTCTAGGAGTGCCAGTAGTTGGTAAATTAACCAATGTTTGAATTGCTTCTTGTTTCTTTTCTTTTGGAATGTCCTTCTCTTCTTGTTATCCTCTTTGATTAATTATAATTATTTATGGTGCACCTTGAGTTTTTGTAGTAGGTGCAAATGCCTCTATTTGTCCTATTTGTTCCTTTGTTGGCTCCTTTATAGTCTCGGTCTGTTGTTTAGTTATGACAACTTTGACTGTAGTATCAACCTTAGTTGATGTACCTTTTGATGCTTGTACTTGAGGTTGACCACTAGTAGCTATAGGGATGGTAGAAGGTGGTTCTTGTGTATTCACCTTGTCCCTAGTTAGGTCAGCTATTGCTTTTTGCAACTCATCTTCACTAACCAATATTGGATTATCACACAATTTTGCCTGTAGTGTAGATTAGTCAAGGATCTTCTTTAGATCCTCTGTAGTCAGTGGATTGATGTTCTAAGTTGAGCTGTTAGGAACATCCTTTACTTTTACTATCTCTATAGGTGTGTTTGAATCATGTGGAGGGCTTAATGGTGGCAATTGTGTGTCTTGTACACTTTGATTTGTTTGCTGCTCCTCAACAGTTGCCATTTCATCTCCCTTTTGTTGTGCCTCCTCCACTATGTTATCTGCCTTTTCTTTCTTTATTTCACCTTCTTTTTAATTCTCTTCCTCTTCTCCATTGTTCCTTCCCTCAAAGGGATCTTACTCTCCTTTCTTAACAATAGTTAGCCCATGTATCAACTTCCACATTTGAGTTGATTTCTTGACAACCTCTTCAATCTTATTTTGAAGAATGCTAAAGGCCCTGTACTTGGGTGCAAACTTGCTTCCATGTTTCTTGTTTTCCTTTTGATAATTTTGGCATCACTTGTGCCAATGTGGACTCTCTTATTTCCTTCTCCATGTTTAGGCAATAATGCCATTTATTCTCAATAATTGAATATAAATCCTTTGGCATTGTGGTGTCAAATTCAAGTGGGATATACTTGAATTTTGCCATCATGGCATACACTGATTTCTCAACCTTATTTTGATCTTCTCTACTTAATTTATTGAATTCAATATTTTTCAAACCAATCAAGTTTGCATTATCCCTAATATTATCACAAATGTTATCAATATTAGACTTGGGTGCATGACTTACCACTCTAAACTAGCTTGTGTCCTCTGACTTGGTCCTTTCTTCATCAAATTTAGGTTGTACAATGCATTTCCTCCTTAATTTCTTCTACACTAGACCTGGTTGCTTAGTAGCCTTCTTCTTTTCTTGTGTTTGCTCCTTAGCCTTTTGAGTGGTGGCCCTTTTGATTGCTCTTATGGCTGGAGTAGTAGGCTTTGCAGGGCTTGGTTTAGAAATTTTCTTTCCCCTGGGCTGAGCTGCAGGCTGTGTCTTATCCTTTCTCTTCTTTGACTCTTGTTTTGTTGGTGCTTCCTTGGCTTGTTCCTCCTTAGCACCTTCTTCTTCATCTTCACCCATACCTTGGGTTAGGGCAAGAGGTTCTTGGCGTTGTTCCTATTCTTCCTCTTCTTCTTCTTCATCATTGTCTTCATTATCTCCTTCAGCTCCTTCACCAAATTTGGCTTTAAGCTTCTTTACCAATTTATCCTTCTTTAGAGTTGAGGCAATTTTCAACTCCATTTCAACTTCAGATTTGACAACATCATAATTTCCAAAGATTTTTGTTGTCTTGTCAATTTTCTCTGCAAGTAATGTAGTGATGCAGCTGATGCCTCATCTATGTTAATTTCATACCCCAAAGGCCTTAGCCATCTCACTCTGGGTACTGTAGCTTGTCAATATCTACCAAGAAACATATGTCATTGTAATACTTCTCCACCAGGGAAACTGGGATTCTCAATCTTTGTTTCATGGATTGCTTGAAATCCTCAAAATAACTAGTCATCACAGACTCAAAATTGTCTTCCATTTGCTCAATGTACTCATTTATTTGTACAACTACAGACCTATTGGTCTTCCATCCTACCTTACCAAAAGAGGAAAACTTATTATGAACATAGAAAAATATACATATCAAAATTGATCCAAAATTGCATTGTGCACTTTTGGATCTCCTTATTGCTCCTAGGTTTTCATTGATTTGTTGCAATTGTAACTTTGCCAAATCATAAGTATGATCTTTCTTCACAATCTTATAACCAACATCAACTGCAATACATGGCACACTATTTAGTCAGCTTGACTGATAGAATTTGTGTGATATTACCCTTACTACAAATTCAAGAAGTGGATCCTTGATGGTATCAATGGTCATTCCTCTCTTATTCCAATTTGCCCCAGTATTTTTCTCAATTACTTCTTTAGAGTCACTTCTTAGGGTTTTGGGTCATTCTAGGGTTGGATATCCTGTAACCCTATGCACAATCCCCTTTGAAAATTTGATAGGTCCTCCTTCCAGCCATAGGCATCCATCATGGATTTTGCTCAAGACAATTTGTATCCATTCAGTCTTAAAGACGGTGGGAAATCTAGGGCACGGGTTAAGCCCTTCCTTTCTACGATTTGAAATTCTTCTTTCAACACTCCATTCTCACATAATTTATCATATGCCTAATGAATTTCCATGTCTCCAATTTCTCCAACCTTGCAATTATAACACTTTCTTACATCTTGAACCATTATGACCTTGGGTGGAATGATTGATAATGCTCCTGCCAGGTCATTTTTGTATGCAACTTTAGGAATAGGCCTAAAATCTGGTTGCTTTACCTCATTACTAACCAACTAAACTTCAAAAGGTTCTTTTTCTTTGGGATTTCTAGAGCTAGAGGCTATTTTGTTAACTAGGGTTTCAATAAATATTAAACTACATAACTATTTGTGAATTGCTTCTTTTCTCTACTCGCTCTTGTTCTATGTTCATAATGACAAAAAATGAGCTAAAATCTGCCTTATACCCTTTCAAAACATCGCATTTAATGCATGGTGCATGTACAACTATAAACTCAGCTTCTATGCAATTTTTGTTTCACTTGACATCCATTGGTTTTTCCATCACTCAATAGTTATTAGAATTACCTTTACTCGGCTTCAATAGGAATTACCTTCACTCGACAGATACTGCTAACTCGGCTTCAACTGGCTTTGGCAGACAACTCAGCACACACTGGAATTCTACTCGAAAATTGAAGAGAACTTTTCACAATTGGCAATAAGATGAAAACTTAAAGATTTGACTTTGGTTTTTCATGTTGACTTGCATCTTTTGTTCATGCTAATTTATCCTTTTCAACACTAGCTTATCTTGGAACTGATGTATGATGAAGCATTTAAATATCAGTCCTACATACCTCTTTTTGCTTAGTTTGATGAGACGTGATCACTTGACCTTTCAAGTGAAGTGATCCCTTCATTTGATGTGTTGCATCCATCTTTCTTGTTTCATGTTTTGTTCATCTCTCCTTTGATGTGCTCAACATCTACCTTGGCTTTTCCTTTATTGAACTCTAAGTTAGGTGCCTTTGTCCTTGTTGGACAATGCTTATTGATATGACCAATCTTCAAATAACTAAAGCATGTAGTTTGACTCAACCATCTATTGTAGCTACCTCTGAAGTGTGTTCTTATACAATTCTCAGGGATGTGTCCATACTCTTGACAATAATGACAGCTATGTCTTGTATTGTAATCCCAATTGTAGAAATTTTCATGGCTTCTTCCCTTGTTTGATGACCATGTGGACTTGGATCTACATTCAAAGGCTTTGTGTCCAAACTTCTAACAATTGTAGCAGTGTCCTTCAAATCTTGGTGCATGCATGGTTATGGTTTTGCATTCATGTGGCTGATGACCTTGTTTGTTGCACTTGTAACAATGTGTCATGTTCTTTGGCTTGGCATTCTGACTAGCATTCTTGCTCCTGCAAACATTTTTTATATGTCCTTTATTTCCACAATGATGACAAGTAGGTTTATTGTTTATTTCCTCAGTAGCTTTGGATGATTCTCCTTCTTTGGTACTTGTGTAGCCCAATCCTGATGTATCTTTACTAGATCTAGGGGATTTTAGTAGTTGCTCAAAGTATTTGATGGCTTCATTTGGCTTGTTGAAACTTTCAAAAAACTCCTTTTCTCCTTTCAGGTCATTTTATAGTTGTTCATTCTGCAACTTCAATGTGGTTATCTCAATGTCCTTGACATTTAACTCATGATGGGCATTCATCATTTGGCTTAGGGTGTCCAATTGCATGTTTGAGATCCTAGATAGCTCTACTATTTTTTCTTCCAATTTGTTTGACAACATTCTTTTATCTTCTTCAATCATGGATTTTTCTTCTATAGCTTTCTTCTTTTGCTCAGTCACCTCACATAGCAAAATAGCTTGTGATTCTTACTCCAACTTGAGATTTTTGATCTCCTTAGCTTGTGTTCTGTACTTGTCCATGAGATCTACAATTGTTGCATCAAATTCATAGGAGTTACCATCTACAAATAACTTTGTAGTGTCAATCTCCTTGTATTGTGTGCCATTTTTAGCCATAGAAATCTCCTTCCTTCTCTTTAGCGAACTTCTCAAGGCATCTCTGGCTTCATTCAGTTGTTGCAGTAAGAGATGTATCTCAATCTCCTGATTCTCAATAGTCTTTCCCAACTTGTAAACTTCCATCTCAAGATCTTTTCTCCAAGCTATAAGGCTTCTCCTAATGAGAACTCAGCTCTGATACCAATTGTTGGAAATACAAATGGGAAATGTATACTTCTAGAGGGGGGGGGGGGTGAATCAGAAGTACTAAACTCTAACCAATAAAACTTTTGACTTTAAAACAATGCATGCATAAACATATTGAAATAATATGTAAAGTAAATGCATCCACATAAACACTTGACACCATATATGATTACCCAAAAACCCTCCAATGAGAACGTAAAAATGGGGTGGGGATGACAGCCACAATTCTTCACTACTGCAGTAATAAAGTTCACTTGTCAGGATTACATGTTTTGACTATTCTCATGATCTGCCCTGTTAAAGGCTTACAAAGGATTGTTAGATCCCACCATGTTAAAGGATTTCAACACCCTATTAAAAGTGTTCCTAGCTAAAGGACTTTAGAACACTCACTTGGAATGTCACTCTATTAAAGGATTTCACAATGATTGTTAAGTCAACCTTAATATAAAGGATTTCATCTTGCTAATACAGTTGTTAGAAAGTACAGTAGAATGTTTGATCTGATACACTTACAATCTAATATTTTTGATTTCAGATCTCAATTCAATCCTTCTTGATCCTTTCTGATTTGTTATAAAATTGTTGTAACCTGTTGTGGTGTCCACAACACATGCCCCATTCCTCACTAGGAATGGGGACCCCCTACTTTTTTCAACTCCTGGACTCGTACTTTGGGAGTTAGGAGAAGAAAATTTGGTTAGAAGTTAGAATTTTAGAATCAAAAAGTCGAAAAGTAAAAAAATAAAATAATAATAAAAAAAAAATTTTAAAAAAATTTATAATAAAAAATTTTGCGCTACACATGGAAGCACGCCTCTCATGGAGGTGCGCACACACCACCAATGGAGGTGCACCACACACGCACCCTCCATGGAGGCATTGTGCACCACCAATGGAGGTGTGTCGTGTGCGTGCGCACCCTCCATGGAGGGGCACCACGCGTACACCCTCCATGGAGGCATGCCACACGCGTGCCCCTCCGTGGCCGCGCCCCCCATGGAGGTGCATCGCGCTCCTCATGAAAGGCACCGTGTGTGCCCCCTTAGTGCACACGCCCAAACAAATAAAATAAAAGGACGCATGTAGTGCACTAAAATCTGTCTTAATTAAGCATTTTCATCTCTACGAACTAATATTTGCTTCTTTTTGTAGGTAAAAAAGGTATCCTTAACTTGTTGGGGTCATAACTTTTGACTCGAAGTTTAGAATTCAGAACCGCTTACACAGTTGGAAAGAAGAACTGAAGATCTAATTTTAGTCCCTAAAACAACGAGCCTTTGGCTACCCAATTTTAGGGACCAATGAAAGTTTCAACTTGAAATTTTGAGTAGAAGACCTCTGAAAAAGCCATTTAAAAATGCCTAGAAAAATTTGCGAAAAAATATGAGAAAGTTTCAAACATTTGATCATCTGGATTACTTGGTTTCTTGCCAGGAAGGATAGGGTAGTTGGAGAGAAGAAAAAGGTCGAAGATATAGAGGTTGGACACATGAAGTGGAATAGGTTCCTCATCTTATGCATCTATTAATGGAAAGATTCAACACAGGTGCCTTAGGATATTAGATTGATGAAGCAAGAGTGCAAGTTTATGAAAGTGATTGGCTATAAAGAGGGTGTAAATCATCAAAAAAAAGGGGCAAAGAATGTATACAAAAAATGATCTAAAACCCCATTTGAGCAAAACTCAAAAACCATTTTCAAAATTGAGAACTTTGATTTTTTGGCGAATTGAGCTTTTGAGGTTTGTAGCTCCATAGCTACGTAGGTCCACAGGTCTGCAGCTACATAGGTACATAGCTTTGCAGCTCCACATTTTTGAGCTCCGTAGGTCCGCAGCTCTGCATTTTTGAGCTCCGCAGCTTCGCAATTCAAAGGTGCACTGACAGTTGACTACTAGTTCCAAAAAAGCACTTTCCATACATTGAGAGCACATTCTGATGGCAAGTTAACTCTGACACATGCCTAGTGAAGGGCTAGTTTCCATTTTTGATGCCTCCAAGAACTTCCACTTCAACTGATGGCTTCCTCCTACTTTCTCTCTCATGCTTTCTCTATTTTGACATGTAAAGGACTTATGCATCCAATTAATGAATAAAATATGGATGGAGTCCCTCTAAGCACTAGTTAGATTGTCAGTTTGTATATATTTAGTTTGTTTAAATGTTTTAAAAGCATTTTATTACATCCAGATATCTCTCATTCTCAACACAAATTAAGGAGATGATTTCTTATAAATACCCCATTGTAAAATGTAAGAAAGGCCACTATTATTATACAATAAAGTTATGCTTTTGGTGCTAGCATTCAGAGTGTAGCTATTCTTTCCTGAATGTGTCATTGTTTTGTGAATTTTATTCATGAGATTGTGATTGATCCAAATGTTTTATTGCATTGTTTCTGGATGTGAAATCTTTTAGTTATGGTGTTTGCTACAGATATATGAATTCCACTGACGTAACGAGCTTGAGAAGAGATCATCCGATTGTGTCTACATAGCTTTTTGTCTCGCATGAGCACACTTTTCGTGGCCTTGCAATTTGATGAAGAGTGAAACATCATTCGATTTGTTAAATATTCTCACTGATGATTGCATCAGTGGATCCTAGGAAGCATTGCTCTTGTTTTCATTGGTTTCCTGTCGATTTCTTCGAAGGTTTAATTCACAGCGTGTTGTGTTCTATAACTTATGTTCGTTTAGGAATTTCAATTTCAAGTCATTTGATTTCATGTTTTTTTTCTTTCAGTTTCGTTATTTGCTTTGCTAACCCCCTATTAAAATAGGACCTCATATTAGCTGTATTGTTAAAATTGCATTTATTGAAAAACAGAAAATACAAAAATATTGTTCTTTTGGTGTGATATTTTGAGACAACGAACAGATTTTACTTCAATTCCAAGATAAAAGGGTTTTTAGAACTAGCAAAGGCCTCCTTGTGAACACTCACATTTATCTTCTACTGAGCGAATTTTGGTATGTCGCAAGATAAATACTAAACCTTGGAGTAGATCCTTAAAAAGATTTATTTTTCAAGAGAGAATTATGTAATGGATTCCTACCATTGACCTCGTGCAAAATGAATGCCCAATAGAAGTGGTGCTAGAAGGAGGGCCTGAACCATTTTACACTCCTTGGAATGAAGAAAATTTGACAAAGTTTCAAAATTTTACACTCTTGCAATAATCTGCACTTCGCACAAGTTTATAATTTTTTTTGAGTTTTTCAAAAATTTAGTTGCGCAAGTCCGTAGCTCCATAGGTATGCAAGTCCACAGATCTATAGGTCCACAGATTCATAGGTCCATAGCTCCGTAGGTTTGCAGGTCCACAGATCTATAGCTCCGTAGGTGCACAAAATTCTTTGCTGCACTATTTTGAGAAAGTGTGCTTCTCTAGAGGTGCGCTTTTCTAGAATAAACACAAGTTGTTAGAACTTAGTCAATTTTCACAAGCATCATAGTGATAAAGGGATTCCAAGAACTCTACCCATTCACATTACACATTTCATCATCATCGTTCACTTTACATTCTACTTCACACATTTCCATCATTATTCACCATGTCTTTCTTCAATACCCAAAGTTCACCTTTGAATCTAACTGGTCCATTACATGACTTGCCCAAAAATCTTGAAAAGTTTTACCCTTGGTTTATCTATGGAGAATCAAGAACAATAGAAGATCATATCAAAATATTTAAGGAGATCTGTAATCGAAACTAGATTCAGCATATGGAAGTGGTATGCCACCTTTTTCCTTACACTTTGGGGGAAATGGCATTCAATTGGTACCTCAATCTACCACCAACATCAATAATGGATTGGAATTCCTTTGAGAGCAAGTTTCTAGAAAAATTCAAGATCTATGTTGATCCAGATCTTCTATATCATCAGTTCATCTCAATTAAGAGGGATCCCCATGAGACTATTTCATAATTTAATCATCACTTCTATAGTATGTATCAAAGAATGGAGTTTCCATACACTATACCATAGGAGGCTACCATCCAGATCTATTTTGGAACAATGGATTCATTAACTTTTATTTTTCTAAGAAGGCTCCCACCTAGAGACATTGATACCATTGAAAAGGTTTTTAAAGAGGCTATTACATTCACAAATCAAGTTACTGCTACTCCAATGCCAACAATTACATATTCAAGGGTATGAGTCCCAAAAGGCAGTTGCATCCACAGAAGCAGAAAATAATATGGCTAGAGAGCTTAAGGCCATGAAGGAGACAATGTCTCTTTTATCCAATGAACTTGTGAGAATAAAGTTGAATTCTTCAAGAAACCAAGGCAATCATCCAAGACAACTTTCTACCGAGAAGAATTATTCTCAAAATCAGAGTGGAAATTTTGGCCTTTACAACAACATCAACAATAAGAATAATCGTATTATAGGTATGAGTCCAAGTGAAAATGGGTATAGACATAATGATGCTTCAGATCGACCTCACCAAATTGTGGAGGAACAACCCCTACAGTTTAGTGTAATGGTGTTTGAATCACGTGATAAGTCTGCAGGAGAAAAATTGATGAAGGTGATCAAGAGGAGTTTGCATTCCCATTGAATGAAGAAATTCTTCCAAGTGTTGATGTTACAATAAGTGTGGATATGCCAAGAAGTTTTTAGGACATGAGAAATTTTGAAGTTCCAAAACTCCATGAAGTTGCAAAAGTGATGGAAATGCAGAAGATCCTGAGGTTGGTGAGATTTTTGAATCACAAAGTCATTAAGAAGAAGATACCAATTCTTCCTACTATGATATTGATTCCCCATTGGATAAAGATAAGAAACCTCCCTCAAAACAAGATTTGTCAATAGAAGAGATGGATAGTGTATGCGTGAAAATGCGGCCTCTGTTAACACACACACTTCAACACGGTCATTATATGCGGATTCATCCTGGAATGAACATTGGATTGTTCATCCGAAAATCAGCCAGCAAAGTGACCTATTACCTTCTATCTAAAGGGAATTGCTTGTCAGATATCCTCAGATTTGAGGTGTTTAAGCAACCAGACCCTGTAAGAATGAAGGATTTAAGAAATGAAATTAATCTATATGATTATGCAGATTAATCTAGAATGAGAAATGCACGTTTAACCTAAGAACATGTAAAAGAAATTATGCTAAATGTATGCATATTAAATCTATATGAGAATTAAACTAGAAAATGAATATGAAAGTAGGGAGCTCAAATGAATGCACAATCTAGCAGCAATTCGATGCAGATTCTCATTCAACCTTTTCTCAAAATGAAGAGATGAGGGTCTCTTAAATAGACTTTCCTGGAATCCATCAATGGTTGAGATCGATTTCAATCAACGGTTAGGATTAAAGGTGAAGTTCAGTCATAAAGGAAGATTCCCAAATTAAAGGGAGTTAACTAATTTAATTTGAGTAAAAAAAATGAGTTAATTGATTCAATTTGAGTAGAAAAAGGAGTTAACTGATTTAACTTATTTTTGATCAATAGTGAACTGGAAATTTCCTTTTTTGAACTGAAGAGAGATTTTGGTGAAATATTTAATTTAATAAAATGAGATATGCTCTCATAATTACCTTTTCTATTTAATTAAATAATCTTTTAATTAATTAGAGACACTTTTCTTATTTAATTAAATAACTTCATTTAATTAATTTAGGAATGGCTTTCCATTTAATTAAATAACTTTGCTTAATTAATTAGGAGTAAGTACTCCATTTAATTAAATAATTTCATTTAATTAATTAAAATAGGCACATTTATTAAATTAAATAAATTTAATTCCATAGTACATTAGCCTTAATATATAATTTAATTTAATTAAAGTATAAATACTTAGTAATTAAATTAAATATTAATCAATAGGTTTAATGTGACTAATATGAGTAAATACTATAGGAATTAAATAATAAGCACGATGAATGCAGATTAGGGTTTTTTGCATCTGAAAATTAAATCAAGTAGCAAGTAGCCAAATAAGAATTTTCCTAATGGAATAGGACTTAGGATTGATTAGAATAGACCAGAATTGGTATCATGGCAATGAGCCAATTTTGGGGTATTACATTTTGCCCCTCTTTGAATGAATGTGGGAGCAACATGTTTAATTCAAAGAAGATAAAAAAGCATGACACAAACATGAGATTGGTTCTAAAGTTGATTACACGAAGAACAATTGATAAGCTTTTAAGGATTATCTCTAGAACATAGCTTAATCCCAAGGAATCCAAGTAGAGCACTTAGATACCTAAAATTGGTAGCATTTAAAAGACTATCTTCAGAAAAAAGCGTAATCTTTAAGGACCTAGACAGAACGTCTAGATACCTGAAATTGATAGCATTTAGAAGATTATCTCCAGAACGAAGCATAATCTTCAAGGATCCAGATAGAACACCTAGATACTTGAAACTAAAAGCATTTAGAAGATTATCTCTAGAACGAAGCTTAACCTTCAAGGATCCAGATAGAACACCTAGATACCTAAGATTGATAAAAGATAACAAGGTCCAATCATGAGTCGTAGAATCATCCCCAGAATGAGGCTTGATCCTCAAGAGTCGGGGTTTAGACTATCCCAATACCTATCCATCTAACTCTGAGAAGAGTTGTTATAAGGTTGATCAATTGATGAAAAGATAAGATAGATGGCGAAGATGCTAGATAGAAGGGAACAAGATGCCCCGAGTGATGAGATGCCCCAAGTGATAAGGACATAAGATGGGAACTAGATGCCCCGAGCAATAAGTATTTAATGATGTAATCATCTTGCCCCCTCGGGAGCGAAATCGAAAGATGACACACCAGAAATATGATTTGAAGCAGTATATCATGAGATATAGAAGAAATCTGAGATTCAGCAGAATATAGAAGAGATCAGAATGATCTAAAGAAGATTCAGGGTTGATTTGAAATGATTGTGAAGTCGCAAAGACCAAGGTTGACCAAAAGTTGACCAAATTTAGCCACGGTTGACTTGAGTTGACTATTTTCAAAATGAATTTTGAAAATATGGAGAATGTAAATTTGAAAGGATTCCAAGAATCACAAAGTACTAGAAAGATTTAGGCTGCACAAGCGTTCGATCGCGTCGGTCCCCAAGATTTTAAAATGCATTGTTGAGGCTCTTAGGTGTGTCAGATTTCAAATTTGATCCTGAAAACGAATCCAGAACGGTCCAATTAGCTAGGGGTGTGATTTTTGCGCAAATTCGAGCACTTTGAAAAATTTGGGTCAACAGCTATATAAGGGCTCGAAGGGTCATTTTCAATTTATTTCTGCTTTTGTCTTGTAGTGTTTTTGAGCTCTGATAAAGACATGACAGTGGACGTGAGATATCATCATTTTGAGCGCTCCAGACGACACAGCCGGCCAGCAGACTACGGACCACCAGTGAGTTGTCGATTTCCCATCTTTGTACTTTTGTTTTCACGCATTTTGAGGTCATTCATTGCATGTTTAAGCATGTTTAGGAATGTTTAATTTGGTTTTTGTGCGAGGCCAATCTCTTCTCGCCTGAAGATCTTCTTTCTTTGCACAAAGAAATAGGGTACGCTATTTTTTCGCGCGTGGCCTGAGGATCTTCATGCGGGATGAATTAGGTTTTGCATGAAGATTGAGTTTCTTCATGCAAGGCGATTTGTGTCTCATGCGAGAATGTCTTTTCTCGTGCAAAAATCTTCTTTTTCACGTGAGCAGTTATTTTTTCGTGTGAGTAGATCTTTTTTCGTGCGAATACGAGAATCTTCACGCGAAGAAAGAATGTTTTCATGTGAAATTGGATAACTTTGTGCAAGATTTCACAAATTTTGTGTGAAATCCCCTGACAGTTATGCATAAAAATTTGATTTTTGCACTCCAAAATTGCATTTTAGTTTGTTTTGATGCTTTATTTCGACTTGATACTGATTGTTTGTTTGTCATTTTTTGTTTTTGCATGTAGGAGGTCTTTGGAGATGTGTCATTCAGATCACACTATCTGCCATATGGAGAGCTATTACAGAGTCTTGATGACGTAGATTAGGCGCACATTGCCCGATTGGGGTTGTCCTCTCTAAGCCAAATTTTAGCCGTGATGGTGAATCACGACTTACACACAGCTTTGGTAGAGCATTTCCATTCAAAAATGAACACCTTCCACTTGTCGATGGGTGAGATGATCATCACTCCACAGGACATCTAGAGGATCTTGCGAATTCCCTTTCATGGTGCCCGAGTCATTTATGATACAGTGCCCCGAGCCGGGACAGAGGCATTATCAATTGTGTTTAGGAGAGAGCTACTGAGGGGTAGGTTAATCAGCTGGGATGAGCTCATGCACACATATGGACTGACAAACAGGCTGGCATCTATGCTAGCTATATTCCTGAGCTGTTTCTTATGTCTTGACAGAGGACAACATGGTTTGGAGTGTGGGTGGGGTGCCAGGCTTCGCAAGATGCTAGAGGCACCTGAGATCTTTGGGTGGGGTCAGTGCATGCTAGCTCACCTTTTTCATGAGATGCACAAGGTCGTCTTCCATGAGAAGAAGACCATGGCAGTGAGAGTTTATGTTTTGCAGATTTGGGCCTAGGAGCATCTTCCCATATGTAGGCCGATTTTTTAGGATGCCCAGGAGCCTATGGAGCCCTACATATGCAGATATTGAGGGCATATTACCCAGGCCCACTTGGGTAAGACTGAGCACTGGTAGACACATCTTGATGACATGGTGTCCATTGTATGGTGACCTTGGAGAGAGACAACGGACTGGGATGATGCTCCTAGAGAGCTGCCATGGATGTTTAGTTCTCAACCTTTGGCGGGCAGGACTACATCTGTCATAGAGAGATTCATGATCTCATGAGTGTGGGGGTAGTATGGCCGACCACAAGACATTTCACATGAGTACTGTGCCTATTCTAGGGTGCAGAGGGATATTGAGCGGGGATGGCCTCCACAGATGGATCTAGGGCGATCCATGATAGATATTTGTAGTCTAGCTGCTGTTCAGTGGGACTACCTGCCAGAGGTAGTAGATCCAGGCATGATGCTTGCATATCAAATATTTTTGATTAGCCATCCATTCCCACACTTTACAGATCCACTAGGGATGGCAGGGCAGGCATAGAGACAGGTGCCCTAGCAACAGCAGACACAGCCATAGCCACCAGGTCAGCCACAGATTCTACCACAGGTCCAGCACCGGGTACAATAGATGCCTATTCTCCCACGTCAGATGGGATCAGACCCAGGTGCTGGGGCCAATGGGGTAGGACACAGTAGATGACAAAGGTAGAGGACAGAGGAGGAGGCCCCTCAGTAGGAGGCTCCACAGAAGCAGGTGCCACCACAGCCGCAGGCACCACCATAGTAGCAGGCACCTGAGATGTTAGATGAGGATATGCTGGATCAGCCGGCAGGTGGTGTGTAGGATGCGGTATGGAGGTACTGAGAGCAGGTTCGTGCAACCTCCTGACAGTTGGGAGAGTTGCAGATTGTAGTAGCAGTCAGGGATACACAGCTAGTGGAGAGACAATGGGATACAGATTGTCAGAGGGAGCGCATGAAGATTGTAGAGTGGAGGTTGGAGCTAGTGCAGGATGAGATCTGCTTTCAGTCAGTGTGAGTAGCTTATTATTATGCTGCATATACCAGCACAGTACCGGATGAGACATTGCAGGTTTAGTGATTCTCTCAGTACGTGTGAGAGTCTGGAGGCGCATGACCTCCTATCAGGCTAGATATGCCACCACCGCCTCTACCACCTGCTGCCCCTGCTCCTCTTGGAGGTGAGAGTTCGGGACAGAGTTAGACGCTCTGTGCTTGATCTTTGATTTTGATCCCTAGCTATGTATTGATTGGTGTGCCAGCACCACATGTATCATTTTTGATCGATTGCACTCGAGTAGCGCCCATTTTTGTACTGACCCATTCTTTTGATATATATATATATATATATATGAAATTTTGAGCCGAGTATTCCTATGTAGATGTCATTATCTATTTTGTTTTGCTTTGATATACATGAGATGTATGTTGTACTTACATAGAATGCATATGTATGAACCGACATCTCACGTAGTGTTGCGTGTTTTTGCTTGACAGTCACAGGTATTCCATTGAGGAGCGTGAATCGATGAACCAAACGCTTGTGCAGCCATGGAGGAATCTGATACATGTATAGTATGAACAGAATGACCATCAAATTGCATGCTTATGCAAATGAAGTATGTAATGCAAGACTATGTTAAATACAACCCTAGGTCTGGTTACCAAGCCTCGATGATTTATCATCACTAGATATAAAATAAAGCTGGTATATTATACAATTCTCACTGACATTGCAATCATGGAAATATGAATATAACATATGTTATTGGTTTCTCAAGATTAAATGTAAGCATTCAAGGTACAAGAAGCCAAAATGACCAGAACATTTGTCCGTTTTAATGTAGCAAGTTAACATAAGCATCAGAGCATAAACGCTAGGATGAACTGAATGTTGCTTGCATAACAGGCACACCAAACACATGAGAGATCCTTCTTATGCTAAGTATTCATTATTCACTCTATCTGCAACGACCCTTGCGTTCATAACCTGAAACAGAAGTGTGCTAGATATACTCGCAGTGACCCGTATGTTCACTTAGTAGGATGAGTATCAGTATGTACTATAGCATAAAGATTTCACTCCAACAAACAAGGAGAAGAACCAACATCATTGGTGTATTCATATAAAAGGAGACAAGGTACACACGGCCATCCAATACGAGATGGAGGCTCTTACAGTGGACACCCCTCTTATAGGAATAGATCAACTTATTGGAACTAAACCACAAATAGAAAGCAAAGAAAAGATCATGCCCCCAGTCATTACTTCTCTAGTCGAAGATGACATCATCGAGTTGCTCGCAGAGATATGATAAAGCAAAAAACAAAGCAAACAAAGAAAAAGCTCAGCATATCCAAACAAGTATATCATTTTTGAGTTCATTTTTTTGGATTGATGTCAAGTGTCAATGTCCATAATACATTTGAAAGAAATCTCTTCAGTAGGGTGACAATAGTAGACAAATACAGTCAGAACGACTGGTGACTGAGGTCAAAGAGGAATCTTCACGGTGAAGAACCTAAGATGGACTGAGCGATAATAGATAGACATAGTGAGGACCACTGGTGACTGACACAAAAGAGATCTTCCATAAAGGAGTTTGGAGACATGAACTTAGCAATAGTAGGAAGACATAGTTGAAACAACTAGTGACTATTGCAGAAGAGATTCTATAAGGAGAATCTTGAAGAGAGTGTCACTAGTGATAATAGGCAGACGTAGTGAGGACCACTAGTGACTACCACGAAGGAGATTCTCTGAGGAGAATCTCAAAAATAGTGACACTAGCGACAGTAGGCAGACACAGTGAGAACCACTGGTGACTATCGTGAAGGAGATTCTATGAGGAGAATCTCAAAAATAGTGACATTAAAGGGGGACTGCCCCCGAGCTATGACAAGACTCAATCCATGGATACATGAGCGAGAAAAGCAGGAAAGCAACTGTACAGAATAGACATAAAATATGCTGCAAGATGAGGCATTGGGAACAAGAGGCGCCTGTTTACCAGGTTTTCACCTTCTTGGCAAGTTATCTCTTTTTTTTTTGCTACCATGATGCCTGTTTCCAAGTTTTCATCAATGGCACTATTTTTGTTTTTCAATTTTTTTTTTTTGTATTTTTCTCATTTTGTATTTTTTTGCATTTTTTCGAATTTTCAATTCTTTTTTTGGTGTTACCAAGGCACCTATTGCTAGGTTTTCACTAAGGTAAAAATTTTTAAAGGACTTTTTCTGATTTTTAGATTTTTTTCAGGACATATAGATATGTACAAAGAGCTTGCTGAGATTAAATCAACTATAAAACTGCTTCAGGTGGAGAGTGTTGATAGGCTCTTTAAGAACTTCTCCTTCAGTTGTGGAAAATTGATAAGCATCATATCCATATACTGCAGTAATGATGTACGGACCTAACCAGTTTGGTTCAAACTTTCCCTTTTGCATTCATTGTTGTTGATTCTTAGGGTTCTCTCTCAGGACGAGGTCACCCAGCTGGAAGTCATGTGGCTTGATTCTTCAATTATAGCTTCATGCCATTCTTTGTTGATATGCTCGTAGATGATCACATGCCACTTGTCGTCGTTCATCCAGTAACACAAGCTCTTGAAGTCGAGTTATCATGTAGTCATCATCAGTGATAAGGCCTTTCATAGAGATTCTCAAGGTAGGAATCTTGACCTCTATTAGAAGCACAACATCCGTCCCATACACCAATGCAAAAGGAGTCATGCCCGTTGGAGTTCTAATGCTTGTCTTATATGCCCACAGGGCTGGATTGATCTGGAGATGCCAGTCTCTTCCTGACTTACTGACTGTGCGATGAAGAATTTTGAGGATCGCCTTATTGGATGCCTCAGCTTGGCCATTACCCTGGGGAAAATAAATGGAAGACTAATGTTAAATGATCTTGAATTTCTTGCACAGTTCCTTGAGGTCTTTATTTTTGAACTGTCCTCCATTGTCAGTAATGATTGAGGACGGTATACCATATCTATAGATGATGTAGTTTGTGACAAAAAGCACTACAGTTTTGCCATCAACAATTGTGAGAGGGACTACCTCTACCCATTTTGTGACATAATTTGTAGCCGTGATAATGAACTTATGTCCATTGGAAGAGGTTAGGTGAATCTGCCCCACCAAGTCAAAGGCCCATTGTTGAAATGGCCATGTTGTAGTTGAGGGAATCAGCTCTCTGGCTAGAGCATGAATGAGATTCCTGTGTAATTGACACTACTTGTAGGACCTAGCATACTTAACAGCTTCTTGCTCCATTTTAGGCCAGTAGTAACTAGCACGAAGGAGTTTGTGAGCTAGTGTCAGGCCATTGGAATGAGATCCACAAATGCCTTCGTGAACTTTATTTTTCTGAGTACAAAGACAAGTCATCAATTTTGAGAACTATATGGGGTGGTTCATTGCTATTACATGTAATGAGAAATCTACTGAAAACTACCCCACATTCTTATTCTTCAAGTTTTTTTTGTAGATAAGTTTTTGATTTTGTATTTGTTTTTCTTTTTCTTAGTCTTTTTTAGTCTTTTTTAGTCTTTTTCGAGTCTTTTTGTTTGGGTTTTGTTGTCTGTTTTGCTTTCAGTCGTGTGTTTTCTTTCAAAGTTGTGTCAGTCCTGTGGGGTAAGGTGTACTTAGATGTTTCTCAAGATTTTACTAACCACTCTTTGTAAACATCATTCGATTTGTTAAAGATTCTCACAGATGATTGCATCAGTGGATTCTAGGAAGCGCTACTCCTGTTTTCATTGGTTTCCTGCTGATTTCTTTGAAGGTTTAACTCACAGTGTGTTGTGTTTTGTAGCTTATGTTCATTTAGGAATTTCAATTTCAAATCATTTAATTTCATGTTTTTTTTCTTTTAGTTTCATTATTTTCTTTGCTAACCCCCTGTTAAAATAGGACCTCATAGTAGCTGCATTGTTAAAATTGCATTCATTGAAAAACAAAAAATAAAAAAATATTGTTCTTTTGGTGTCATATTTTGAGACAGCGAACATATTTTACTTCAATTCCAAGATAAAAGGGTTTTTAGAACTAGCAAAGGCCTCCTTGTGAACACTCACATTTATCTTATACTGAGTGGATTTTGGTATGTTGCAAGACAAATACTAAACCTCGGAGTGGATCCTTAAAAATAATTATTTTTCAAGAGAGGAATTACGCAATGGATTCCTTCCGTTGACCTCGTACAAAATGAATTCCCAACATAACCTTGATCCTTTTTTCTACTAATTGATTCTACAATTATGTCCTACTTCTAAGTCACCTTGAATTTATATTGATCAATTCACCCCTTTTCACTTCCTTCAAATCTTTGCTAGCATCACCTTCTCACATGCATTCTCTAATGCTCTCTCTCACATATTGAATTATGGGGCTTCATCTCCCTTTAAAAAGACTTTGGTGGCTTAGGGTTAGGTATGAATCTACGATTGAGATTCATCCATTTTTTCCACTCAATTCCCTCCATTTTTCTAATTAGTTGCATGTTGATCACATAGGGAATCCAAATAGATTTGATCTTATCTTAAAAGCTTCAAGATCTATCCATATGTCAGCTCAAAAAAGGCTTATATAATTGTTTGTGCCATCAAAAATACCTAGGCCAATTCTGTGTTACTTGGCACTTGTTAATACTGATGCTCAACACATACTATAATTTTGTCTAGCTCGACACTTGAACTTTCTTGACATCTATTGTTCACTTGGCACTTGAAACTTGCTTGGATCTATCTATTTTCTTGGCACTTACTATTTACTCAGCACATGAGTGACTCGACACTCATTGCAACTCGACATCTATATATATTATACTCATCATATGTTACTAGCTCGACATAAACTTAGTAAAAAGTTTAAGCGTGTTGACACTCAATTGTCAAAACCAATCTGAGATCAACATGAACATGGGAAATTGGATTAACATACTACAATAAACTTATGTCAATTGTAGGGCTTCTAATGAGACTCTTTCCTCTGCCTTGCCTATTAGTTCAAAACATAATTTACTAAGGAAAACATCATGAACCTTTTATAATTAGATAAAACCTGGCCTCTTTGTAGGGAAGGAAAATAATTTTATATAAGGATATCATTATCGCAAGGTCATGAGGTGGAGGGGTGAGATCTTGGGTATAGGCCAAACAATAAATGAGGTAGGAAGACATATAGAAATCCTTTGTAATGGTTTGAGTTAATTTCAATTGTTCCCTCATTGAACCAACTATGATTTTAGCCTAATCTATATATTTTTTTCAATCTAGTATGATTTCAATGAAATGATACATCCAATCCTCAAACATAAATACTTTTGGTGAACCCTTGACTCTATACAAAAAACCACCAAATCATGAATATGGGATTTCATATGATTTTTATTCAAACCCTTTGGGAGCTGTGAACCACCCTTGTAAATTTCTTTGATCCAATGGTGGTCTATAACAAAGTGATTCTTATGTGGACTTTCATTGAAGTTAGCATAGGATTGGGTCAGGGTGAAATCAACAAACCTCATTGGGTATTTTGAATATAGATATTATTGCATGTTTGGTCATTGAGAGTAAGACACTCCCATCATATTTTCTTATACATTGAGACCTAATGTCATAATGGTTGACATATTCTTGGACTATTTTAGGGCTTACTGTGACTTGGGGAAAGATTACAACTTTTATTAGACCATTATCCACAATTTCACCAATAAATTCACCCTCTAGATTTGATTGTACTTTATCATAGATGGTGTCTACATTAACCCCCTTCAATCATGTATTAGTTAATAGGGACCTTTTCAATTCATACTAACACCATTCCCAAACAAATGAAGGGAAGACTTCATACTTCCCAAATCTTAAAGAAAAATCACAACTCTTGGTTAGGCTCAAAGAGAAATTGTTGAGAAGTGAAAACTTAAATAGATGATTTTTCAAAGAGTTACCTTGAATTCACAATAAAAGCTTTTGTGAACCTCTAGAACCCCCTACTTTGTGCTCTTTGTAGTTTATCTCAAGGCAAGAATGAACTCATTGCTTTTGAAACCAAATCTCTTTATAAAACACAAAAACCCATGAGTATATTTCAAGGGTTGGATTCAGAAAGATTTGCTTGCCTATAAATATTGTACAACAAGATTGATCAAGGTGATTTCCATAAATGCAGGTCTTTTCATTTTTTTCTTCTTACCTCATCATCACTACTTTCATGCGTGGTTATTCTCCTCACGTCTTTGAGCCTTGCATTGCATACGTGTTTATGGGTGCTTAAAATTTAATGATTTTAGACAAGCTGGACTCTTTCATAATTACTTTATTTACAATCATTTTACCTTTTCTACGCTTTCTTCATTAGAGGATGTAATGTCCCCATCTTTTTAGCATCTCAATGGAGTTCTTAGCCTTTACATTCTCTGAAGGCTAAGTGGAGAAATAAGGAGAAGTTCATTAAATTAAATTTCTTATAAAGTCATTAATAAACTAAAATTAAAATGTGACTTTAAATTTAATTAATTTAATTTTTTAGAAGCACAATTAATTATTGCATTGCAAGGGAGAAGCTTCTAGAGAGTGCATTTACTAGAAATACAACTAATTATTGTATTGAAAAGAGGGAAGCTTCTAGAGAATGAAATTAAATACTATTTTATTTCCTTCTAGAAGGGTGAAGGAAAAGAATAAATAGAGGTGAGAGCTTTATTGTTAACCATCCAATTATTGTGAATTGCATTTGATATAAAATTGGGAGAAGAAAATAAGGTTTTCGATTTCGGTTAGCCATTAGAGAACGTCAACTCTTTAGTGTTGCAACCATTTGAGCTAGTGAAATATCCACTAAATTTGGTATTCAAGAGAGCTTCAATTTAGGAGTTCTATTTGTGATTAAATTGGAGCATACATTTATTGTTGGCTTCTATAGTATGTAACAATGATGCCACACTACAGTACTTATGCTTGATTCATCCCCATCCTCGGGCATCACTATTATCAGGTTCCTCTTGTAGCTATTAGTAGTTAACATTGTAATTTTTTTAGGGCATATGATTTTTATGTGATAATTCAAAATCATATTTCGGCATTACTGTAGTCATTATTTTAAGCCATTTATCTTGGCAAACTCATAGCAACATTGTACATGAGAATGAATTCAATAAAGGAGATACATGTTGCACACCATTTGTTTGATGAAATGTCCATCTAATAGCATATATGTTCAACATAATAGTTGTATGTCAATTGTTTATCAAAATGTTAGTTGGCTGTAGGTATGCATTCCATATCTAGTTTCCATGTATATGCATTGAAAATATCAAAAGAACTGCACTTGCATATTAGTTCATTGTAAGAGGCATTGTAATATCATTTACGAACATTCTAAATTTCTTAGCATTAAAAGGAAACAACACAAATGTTTGACAATATTCCTTGAGCTAAAATCAATTAGTTTGGGTAAGGGATATTACATTGGTATCAGAGCTAAATCCTACCATCATGAGGGTTTAGCAATCACAAGCCACCTAGGGTTGGCTCTCACAAATTTTTCACTATCAAGTGAGCTTTGTTTGACAGGGAACAAGATTTTATCAAGCAACCAGATACCATGGGTGACAATCAAGAGCATAGCCCACCGAGAGACAATCAAAATAAGGATCAAGAAATAAAGGAATTTTTCATAGCAATGGTTACAAGACAAGAGCAAATGGCTTAGGCTTTGCAGGCACTCACCACCATGGTTGAGTGCATGAACCCACAGGACCGATGAAATTTGGAACAAGGGGATAACATGAGTGTAGTGGGATCACCTAGAACTCATAGAACTCTTTCTAGAATATCAGACAAGCCCATGTGTCCTACTTTTGTTAGAGAGGAACCAGTACAGGAACCAATAGAGGAAGTTGCGGATGAGACATTTGCATATCCTTATGGCTGCAAATGATGAATGTGAATTATTGGCACCATAGGTTTGGGAGAGGATGACCTTTGAATGCTTTGTAAATCAGAGGAGAGAACATGATAGGTCACTCAGACAGGATAGGAGGCCTAGGGGTCAAAGTAGTGAGTTGAAGAGGGCTATAGGCAAGCTTACTATGCCTACATTTGATAGAGTGGTAAGATGACTACTGAAGCTTGGATTCATAAGCTTGACACATTCTTGGCACTGAGGCCAATGATAGAGATTGAAGCTATCAAATACACCACTTTGCATTTGGAGGGAGTAGCATATGATTGTTGGTACCATGGTATGGTAACACTTCAACATAATCAGATGATAGAGTACTAGGACTTTGTGGATAGGTTGGTTGAAAGATTTGACAAGAAAGATCTAGAGGTTTACTTTTGGGACCTGACACAACAGAAATAAATAGGCAACTTGGAGTATTTCATTGGTGAATTTCAGCAGTTGGTAGTCATGGTGCCAAACATTTTAGAGCGTAGATTGATAGTTCTTTTCATTGAGGGCCTATCTGAACCACTAAGAGGTTGGATAAAGGAATTTGATCCCATTTCCTTATAGGAAGCTATGAAAAAGGCAAGAAGTATGGAACATGCAGTCCCAACAAAGAAATT
This sequence comes from Cupressus sempervirens, assembly GCA_028749045.1. NCBI lineage: Eukaryota > Viridiplantae > Streptophyta > Pinopsida > Cupressales > Cupressaceae > Cupressus > Cupressus sempervirens. The sequence continues at coordinate 508,561,796 of CM053791.1, forward strand.
TCAGTCCAAAGGAGCATCTTCTAGTAAGGATAACAAACCATTTTACCATTTTATAAAAAACTAGAGAGGATTGATTTTTAAAATGATTCTAAAGATAAAACTCCAACACCTTTTGACAGGGAAACATTAAATGATTTGACGAAGAAAAAATTATGTTTCTACTATAAGGGACCCTATGATGCAAACCATGACTATCCTCTTAGACCAAAGGGAAAAGCTAACAAAGTTATGTGGGCATACTATGAGGAATCAGAATAAGATAATTTAGACCGGCAGTCAGATATAGAGGAAATAGATGGTGCAAAAAGAAGAAGACAAGGTTGACAACTTCTCTAAATGGGGTCCAAGGATGGGGAAGGAGATGGGCAACTTAGGGAAGCTCATCTCACTAGTATTAAGTAGAAAGGATCATTTTGAATTCGAGGAGTACTTACTGGATAGTGAGTTATAACTTTGGTTAATATCGGTGCCACTCATAATTTCATTGATGCTAGGTTGGTGGAGAAGTGTGGCATATAAATAAAGGAGTTTGGGGCAATTAGAGTGAGGGTAGCTAATGACTATGTCCTCAATTATGATTGTAAGATCAATGGACTCCCATTGGAAGTTAATAATTATACCTTTAAGGTAGATTTCTATGTTGTGCCTATGGGAGATACATATATAGTCCTTGGGATGAGTTGGTTGCATGATATTAGTGAGCTCACTCTTAATCTCAAGGAGATGGAGATGAGGTTTAAAGTGAATGGAAAGACACAAATACTTAAGGCAACCAGGGATAGTGATTTCAAAATGGTCTCTTTCCGAAGGATGGCTAGATTGATTCAACGTGATCAAGTAGAGTGGGCAGTAGAGTGCATGTTGATGCCATCACATGAGGGACAACAAAAGATTGAATATCCTCTTGATATTTAGGAGCTTAGAGTTAAACACTCTAAGGTGTTTAGCAACATTCTACCATGTGGACCACTAGACAGGGTATTGAGCACATCATTGAGTTAGAGGAGGGGACTAAAACCATTATGATTACACCTTACAGGCATCCGAAGAGGTTGAAGGATGAAATTGAAAAAACCATAAAGGAGTTACCTACTATGGGTGACATTAGACCAAGTAAGTCTCCTTTTGCTTCTTTAGTGGTGTTGGTGAAGAAGAAGGATGAGACATTGAGGATGTGCATTGATTACAAGGTGCTTAATAGTAAGACAATTAAAAATAGGTACCCCATTCCTAGGATCGACGAGTTGATAGATGAGCTTCATGGAGCTTGCTTCTTCTCAAAGATAGATTTGAGATCAGTTTATTGCTAGATTAGAGTTAGAGAGTAGGACATCGAGAAGATAGTCTTTAGATGTCATTATGGCCATTTTGAGTTTGTAGTTATGCCATTTGGGCTAACTAATGCACCTACTAATTTTCAGGCAACAATGAATAGGGTTTTCTATGCTTAGTTGAGGAAATTTGTACTTGTCTTCTTCAATGATATCTTGGTGTATAGTAGATCTTGGGAGGAGCACTTGGTTTACCTTGACATGGTGTTGGATATATTAGGTAGAGAGTCCTTGTATGCAAAGGAGTTGAAATGTGATTTGGGTATGACATAGTTATTGTATTTGGGTCACATCATCAATGCAGAAGGCATACACATTGATCCTAAAAATATTCTTACCATTGTGGAGTGGCCTTCACTGGTGAACCTTACATAGTTGAGGGGCTTTTTGGGATCATCAAGAGGTTTGTGGATGGATATTCCAGGCATGTAGCACCCTTGATAGATTTGATGAGAAAGGGAGCTTTCTTGTGGACTCCTAAGACACAAGAGTGTTTTGATAAATTTAAGGAGTTGATGACTTCCTATCCAGTGTTAGCATTACTAGATTTCAACAAACCTTTTGACCTACAATGTGATGCTTCTAGAGAGGTCATTGGAGTGGTGCTTATGTAGGAGAAGCACCCTATTGCTTATGAGAGCAAGAAATTGAGAGTGCCAAAGTAGAGCTTCAACACATATGATAAGGAGATGTTAGCCATTATGCATGCTTTAGCTAAATTTTGGCAATATTTGGTAGGTAGAAAATTTTGTATCAGAACTAGCCATAATAGCCTAAAACACTTTTTGGGGCAGCAAGATCTCAATGATAAGTAGCAAAAGTGGGTGAGCAAGTTACAATCCTATGACTTTGATATTACATATTTCAAGGGGACACAGAATGTAGTTGTTGATGCCTTATCATGTAGGCCCCATTTAAGCTTATTGACAGACATATCAGAGGATTGGAGACACTTGATCCTTGCAGAGTATGCAAAGGATGTGTGGAAAGCCGAATTCATAGATGGAATTATTCAGGACAACAGATACACCCTTGTGAATGAGCTCATCATTTACAAAGGGCAAAAATTTTTGGTTCTAGGCTCAATAGTAAGGAGGATGGTTCTAAAATATTTTCATGATTCACCTATTATAGGACATCCTATTTTCTACAAGACATATAGACAAATTAGAGAGCACTTCACATGGAAAGGGCTCAAAGCAGAGGTACTTCAATATGTGAGGGAGTGTCCCACCTACCAGTAGAATAAGTAGGAACACTTACCTCAGCCACTTCTGATTCCTAATAGGAAGTGGGAGTGTTTATCTATGGAATACATCATAGGACTAGCTAGAGCCCAGGGCAAGGACTGCATATATGTGGTTGTGGATCACCTTACAAAGTTTGCACACTTCTTTTTGATCACTGCTACATACATTACTACATAGGTGGCAGAGTTGTTCTTTAAGGAGATATTTAGATTACATAGCTTACCTTGGAGCATTATGAGTGATAGAGACAATAGGTTTATGAGTCACTTTTGGTAGGAGCTATTCAGGTTGTGTGCGACAAAGCTCACTTTGCATACTAGCTACCACCTGTATATGAGCAATGTTAGTATGCTAATAGAAACCAAATTTAAATAAAGCTTCTACAAACTAAACAAAATTCATAAAATTCAAGATAGACTAAGATGAGCTCTCAATTGAGAATATGAGCCATTAATGGGCTCTCTTAATGAGAAGCTCTCTTGTTGAGTAGCTTTGTCTAAATAGATAGGATGTATGCTCAAGCTTTATGCTTCAAAAAGGGCTTCAAATGGAGTTGCAATTTGGGTGTGAGTGTATGGTTTTGATGTAAAATGGCTTCTTAAAATGGCATTATGACTTTACTTCATGGATTGTGTTAAAATGACTTGGGAGAGGATTCCTTAAATAGGCAAAGGGCTTGAGGGATCAAGGGCTAGGATGCAAGGATGTGAAAAAGCTTATAGAAGGCTCAGATTGCATGAGAGGAGAGCACATGGATTGTGCTTTCTTACAACCAATCAGGGAGCGACACATGTCACATGGTGAGAGGATGGAGGAAAGGGGAAGGATGAGTCAACAAAGGAGGCTCAAGGGATAAAATCTTCATAAAGACCCTCATAATGACTTGTAAGAGCAATAAAAGGGCTTGTAAGAGTCATTTATGACCTAGTGGACTTCATAAAGTTTTATGGTTGAGATATTTTGAGGGAGATGAGAGCAATTTCGACTTGGACTTGATTAGGAAGGTTTTAAGCTTGTTTAGGCTTGTGCAAATGATTAGAGGATGGATTAGGATGGTTTAGGATTAGCTTAGGGATAGGCAAGTGGATGGCATTTAATGAGGGTGGGTGAAGGAGGAGATATTTGTTAACTTTGGCTTGGGTTAGTAATTCTTAACCCATGTTTAGGGAATGTGACAAGGTTAGGAGGGGATTAGGATTAGGTTTAAAGACATCTTCTAGAAGAGTCTAGACTTTGGATGAGGATAAAGACTTTCTAGAATAGTCTAGAATTTTCTAGGATGAGGATGAAGACTTTCTAGAAGAGTCTAGAACTTCTTAGGATGAGGATAAATTAGATTTTTAGGAAATAAATAAAGTTTTATTTATTTCAAGGGTTTGGGTTGAGGAGATATTTATTAAAACTTTTTTAATAAACATGAAGATTAATATTTAATCTTAATTAAATATTTTGAGTTGGGATTAGGGGTAGGAAATGATGGGATTAACCTTTAATTAAAATTAAAGAAGGATTAGAAGATTTTGGAAGAGGTTAGTGGTCTTAAGGAAATTGGCCAAGTTTTGGGCAAAAAATAATTTATTTATTTATTTTAGGATTTTTGGTCAATTTATTAATTAAATAATTAATAAATAAGGAAATAATGTTTAAATAAGATTTAAACATTTTTGGGAGGGATTCCTTAATTAAATATTTTTAATTAAGATAAAGGGATTTAATGGCATAAAAATTAATTAATTAATTAATTAATTAATTAAATAATTAAATAATTAATTAATTAATTAATTAAATAAATAAATAAATAATTAATTAAATAATTAATTAATTAATTAAATAATTAAATAATTAAATAATTAAATAATTAATTAATTAATTAAATAATTAAATAATTAATTAATTAATTAAATAATTAATTAATTAATTAAATAATTAATTAATTAATTAAATAATTAATTAATTAATTAAATAATTAATTAATTAATTAAATAATTAAATAATTAATTAATTAAATAATTAATTAATTAATTAAATAATTAATTAATTAATTAATTAAATAATTAATTAATTAATTAAATAAATAATTAATTAAATAATTAATTAATTAAATAATTAAATAATTAATTAAATAATTAAATAAATAATTAATTAATTAAATAAATAAATAAATAATTAATTAATTAATTAAATAAATAAATAAATAAATAAATAAATAAATAAATAAATAAATAAATAAATAATTAATTAATTAATTAAATAAATAAATAATTAATTAATTAAATAATTAATTAATAAATGATGATGTCATCAGGGATTTTTTCAAAAAATAAAAATACTTTATTTTCTAAAGGATTTTTAGGTGTCTACATTTTGCCCCTCTTTGATGTGATGCCGCAAGTGGCATGGCATCAAAGATAAGAAAATAAGATGCCCAAGGCTAGAGCAAAAGAGGAGAGAATGGATTGTGAGATGCCCCCTCAAGAAGGCGGCGGGGAGAGAAAGCGAGGCTCGATGGCTTCTTGAAAAGTACAAGAATCTCGGATGAGCAAGGAAACTCAGATTGGCAAAGAGAAGGGGCTGAATTAGCTCAAACTCTCACTATGGGAGAATGATAAAGGAGAATCAGATGCAGAAGAGGAAGCAAGCTTAAGACTTTAGGGAAGATGGAGGATGAAGGAGTAGAGTGCTATAAAAAGGAATCTAGGATAGGGAGATGGATGAGGGGATTATAAAGATGATGCAACAGGATTTCAAAGAGTCAGATTGGTGGAAGATGGGTTTCGGAGATCCCTAGGACTAGGATTGTGGATCTTGAAAGATGAGGCTTGGTGGATTGATTTGGATTGGTGGATCCCTAAGACTAGGATTGTGGATCCCTAAAGCTAAGAGTGATGAGTGATTCAAAGAGATACTAATGCATAAGCTGGGGTAGGAGAGACGAATGGTGGATATGGATGGGGGATAATGGAGATGAAGGAAAACCATTGAAGCTTTTTGAGCGGTGGGGATACTTCAAAGAGAAGTACCACCACGTAGTTGAGCACTAGATTTGCTATAGGACTGTTGGTTAATTGCCAAGGTTACCAAGAACATCAAGGCCTTTTCACCAACTGTCCAGAGGATTGACAAACTGACTCAAAACAAACATGCAAGGATTGCCCCAGCATCACACATGAGTCCAAGAGGAAGCAGTGTGGAACCGACACGGGGTAACCCACAAGCAGAAAAGAAAAATAAACAAAAGACTTGATCAAGACCTTACGCTCAGATTGCCCCATTCGTAGCATACCATGATATGGAAGATCGTGGCAACCTTGAGGAGGAAACAAAAAGATTGCTTGGAAAAGATATTTCAAGACCCAAAAGGGAAGATTCCAAATCAAAAGAAAGCGAAAATCCAAAAGAGAACCGTTTGCCAACGAGATGGGTAGGACGAGGTACTAACGGACCAAGATCAGACATGAGGAAAGCTATATCCTACAAGGATCTATCGGAGAGCACCTAAGCTGATGGATCTGGATGGGTGATGCGTCTGGCAAGCTGAACTAAGAAGGATAGCACTTTGGTGATAGGAGATCTAGCTAAAGGATGCATTGGAATAGCTAACCAAGGGTTGTACGATGTGTGCAAGATGCTGATTAAGGAGGAACTGACACAAAAGCTAGATAGATACAATGGTACTAAGCTAAAGAGGATGTACAAGCTGACAGACCAAGATATTTACAAGTGAGCTAATCAAGATATGGTACAAGCTAACAGACCAAGATAGTTACAAGCAGGCAAAAGCTTAGGATGATAGGATAGCGGGATGGTTCGATGTTGTGCAAGATGTGAAAGCTAAGGGTGGGGTGATAGCAAAAGATATGGATTTGGCAGGATGCATCCAATGATGATGAGAGATTTTGTGACCAAGGATAGCTAGAGGAGCAGGATGAGATGGCTGGATAGGATGGTAGATAGCTAGGATTATGATGGATATAAAGAGATGACATTGGGTTTGCATGAGGATAGCCTAGAGCTAGATACCAATGACAAGGAAGGATGGACAAGACAAGATCTCCAAGGAATATAGTGCCCCAAATCAGAAGATAACATGTAGAAGGAGGTCTTATGATGGATGTGATAGGATTGAAGCTATGATGGAAAAAGCTGAAGGGGCTAGGGAGATGGATGATAGCTGAGATGATTGGCTGAAGCTGCATAAGATTAGTGGATGGTGTGATATGGAAGCTGGAGGATGGAGGATAGGTGGATAGATTGGAAGATGGAGTTGGATGTCAAGAGATGACCAAAAGCATAAGGGTGATAGGCTAAGCTGGGGATGGCGGGATTACGCATGACGCTTGTTTGCCAAGTTTTCATCATGGTACTTGTCCAAGGCACTTGAATTGCTAAGTTTTCACCAGTGGACGCTTTATTTTTCTTTTCTTTTTTGACTTTTTGACTTTGGACTTAGCTGGAATGATTTTGGCTTTCTTCAGCTATTTTGGATTTTTTGGGATTTTTCACTGGCTGTTGGAATGTTCAATTTTGTTGCTAGCTGTTGGTACACCGGATGTGTGATTTATGCAATAGATTGGATTAGATGGGATTGATGGTAGGAGATGGAGGGATGAAAATGCTGGAAAGGAGCATGAGATGGGGATGCTTGCAAGAGAAACATTGGCACATGTTGGGACAGGTGTGAAAAGAGCATATGGGAGATAGATGGTAGATGCGGGCATGATGGAGGATTTGTGGAAGCGTGCTTGGGGATATAGGCACCCAAGATGGAGTTAGGAGATGGGGGACATGAGTCACTAGATGGGGGATTAGCAATGGTGGATGCCATTATGCATTGGGTTTCAACTTTTTTCTTGGGGATCCACATGGTTTTGGATTTTCTTTTCATAGGCTTTTGCATTGTTTTGCATTCTTTGATTGGATTTTTCCTTTTTGGAGTATGTCTTTTAGAATAGACATATGATTGCCTAGGATGTGGATTTTTAGCTTTATGCATTTTGAAGTTGGCATTCACATTGCTGTGGTAAGCTTTGGGAAGATGGTTAGGAGAAGCTTTGTGAGATGGAGAGGATATGAAAGAGCATGTAGGGGGATGATGATGGATGATGTGCCCTGATATGTGCCTTTGTTGATCTTGCATAGGAATGGATGGAATAGGATTTTTATGATGGCTAATAGGAGGATGGAGGATGGTAGATTTTGGGACATAGGGACCCAAAATGGCTTTAGCGGATGAAGGGGGGATATGGTAGGTTGTTTTGGGTTGCAAATATGGTGGAGGGGGGATGACATAAGATTTCTTGAAGGAGTGATGGGAGGCTGGCATGGTGGGCTTGGAGATAGGCTTGGTTTGGGGGTGTGGTGTACCAACACCTTTAGATGGTGAGCCTTTGGATACATATCCAAGACCATGAAATCCTAGATTTTTTTGTGCAATAATAGGCTCTCTGATTCCTTTCTCTTGTGGTCCTAAACCTTGACCTTGATAATGCCATCGATTGAGCATTTGAACAAGTTGAGGAAAATTTTTGCTTGCAAAAAATGGTAGAAGTGATTTATTAGGTGTATTGCAATGGGGAGATACTGTTCTTAATTCTTCTGCTGAGAGAGGGCCACCATGGATGAATGTAAGTGAACCAAGAGGGTAGATTATAGATGGTGGAATAGCTTGGATAGGTGGTAATATGGAAGCATGGAGCGGGGGAGATGGAAGGATAGGATCTTGATGTAGCTGGTGGGATGACAAGACATCTTGTAGTGGAGGAGATATGGCTCGAGGTTTTGGAGATGGAGGAGATGGTGACTGCACTATGGATGGAAGACATGGTACGATGATATCTTCATTTATGCTTTGGGGGATGTCAACATGCTTCTGGGCAGGATCTTGATAGGATTGGTTTGGAGTGGATGGTGCGATAGGAGGTGAAGGGATGGATTCTTCAAAGGTAGCGGATGGATAGATGGGGGATTCAGTAGTGGAGATGGGTGAGTAGAAGATGGATGCATAAGGGTCATTACGAGAGATTTGGGAAATGCTTGGAGGCGATGTGAATAGGATTTGGAGGGATTTGATAGGTGGTGGGATTTTGATGCTTGCGAGAAGTGGAAGGATTTTAAGCAATTTGATGGATGGTATGGGGATGATAGCTATGGGAGATGGAGGTGATATTATAGATGGGGAAGCTTCATCATTGACTACTTCACATGGTTGGATTAGATGACATGGCTTATCGACTGTTGGAGGCAACTTTTCTTGTATTTCCTCTAGGAGATTCCTTGGAGACTCGTGTGTCAAAGGTGGAGGTGGATTGACAGGAATAGCTAGTGTGATGGGGGTGGAAGATTGGAAGCTTGGTTGATGGGGTGATGGAGGGGAAGCTAGAATATCAGATGGCATGACTAGATAGTTTGGAATAACTCTTGGATTTTGGGGGATGCTTGGGGGAATGTTTCTAAGGCTTTCAATATACCCGTCATAGTCAACAAGATTTTCATCATCATTGGAATAGGAGGTGGCGGGAGCAAGGACAATGCGACCAAACACATCATGATAGGATTGGTACTTCATGCTTTGATGATGAGTTTGATGGAGATGGGGTCTTGCATATGGATGAACACGGAAGCTCATGGTTGGATTTGGGTTAAGCACAGATTTTGGATTGGCTGATGAAAGATTTCCTAGGGAGAGTCAAAGTTGCATGACAGACCTAAGGAGGATTGGCTAGAGATTTTTGGCTATCTTGTGGGTGGAAGACTTCAAGGGTATGCTGTCAAAAAGTGAGAGTTTTGCTTTCCTATGTGCTGGATTTGGTGGTGGCTGTGTCAACTTGAGGATAGACTAATGATCCTATGGGCATGACACGAGATTGACCACTTGTGGATCCCAACCTTTAGCTCAAGGTGATGAGGGATGCAAGTAACAAAGCTAGATTACCCTAGACAATGCTCTGTCAGAGGGATAACCTTGGTGAGATTGGTTGATTGGTCAGATTGATTGGATAGCAAATTCTAGCAGAATGATAACAACCTTCTAAAGGCTTGGGTGTGATTTTGGATTGGGTTGCTAGCTGGCTGGGGGGGATGATTTGGAGAGACTTTGGATTTGGGATTTTTCTAAAGCAAGGAACTAGATAGATTCGGTTGCAGCGGGGGAGCTTGGATGATTTTTTGATGAGGCAATGACTACGCTAAGTATGCCTTGAGTTGGAAGATTTTTGCTTTTTTGGGATTTTGACCAAAGTTGGAAAACATTCATTCAAAAGCTATGAACAAACAAGCAGACAAAATTTTGGAGCAAGCACGTCAAACACACCAACATCCTAGGAAGCTTTCTACAAGGATGAAATTTGTTATAACTAGGGAGTCCTCGATATACGCAAGGTACGTGAGGCCCAAATCCATAGATGAAACCAAAAAGATGTCACACAACCGAGAGGAGTGGTAACCCACTTCTCCTCTTTCACTTCTCAAGGGTATAAAGTTCCTTGAGGCTTAGCCCGAGTGACAAAATCTTGATTCCAAGAGAGGTGTTTTTGGATTCACCTCTCAATTTTTATACTCTGCCAGAATGCTGGAGTTGAGGTCGTCCCAAGGGGTGATGAAATCCCCAAGCAGGCCTCCTAAAAAGTGTAAAACAAGACCACATACATGATCTTGGGCTTTAAAAGACACGCATTTATTCCAATTGATGATTTAGATTTTGTAAGCTATGATTGAAGACACTTGTGATTATGGCATACAATGTTCATTCCAATTTGACAACATCATCAACATAATGAAAGTCAAGAGATCGTCAACATAAGAAATGCGAGCGTCATTGAAAATGTGTCAAAACCATGCGATGTTCATTGATTGTTAGGCATTCAAGATTGAGTGTGAGTTTTTTTTAAGCCCAAAACAAAGATATGTGAAACTCAATTTGTCAAGCGCGCGCCCGGAGGCCCTCCACGTCAAGATTTGTCCAATTTTTATGCCCAAATGAAGTGTGAGCGAGATTAATGCGCATTCAAGGAATTTTCTAACTTAGAAAAACCACTAAAGACCCAAGTGAGTGGAGTTTGATCTTTGTGGAGCACTTAACACCCTCTTAGGTAGACCCATCCCCATAGATGGCGCTGAGATTGCAACCAATGGTTAAATTGATGGGTGATTAAAGAGGGTGAGTCCAACTACAAACTTAATCAATGCGTCTTTATTAGTTTTTATAACTTAGAAGATTACAAAAATGTAGATTCTTTTTATGCCCCAAAAGATGATTATTTGATCTATGGCATTCAAGATTGGATTTGTTGTTTTAATCATGCATTCATAAAAAAAACAAACTTGATTTTAATCCATGGCACTCAAGAGTGATTTTAGCAACATGCATTCAAAGACAAGTGATTAAACATTCAAGTTTTTTCCTTTGAGCATTCAAGATTGAGATTTTGTGTGTTGTTTTAAGAACTTTGAAGTGCTTTGTTTTAACCTTAGATCATTCAAGATTGTTTTGGACTCAAAAGTGAAAATGACTCCTTGGACTTTGGTTTTCATTCAAGATTTTGTGTTCTAGTCTGCATGTTTTAAGCCCAAAAATGATATTCCTAGATTGTTTTGATGCATGAAAAACCTAAGAAACATTCAAGATTTTGCAACAAGACATTTGTTTGGAACAAATAACAAAGCTTTTAGGACAATTTTTGGCAACCATTTAGGACTCTTAGTTTTCATGAGATTTTTAAAAGAACTTTAAAATATTTGCAAATGAGGTTCATTTTATCCTTGATTGATGCTTTGAGTTTGATTTAGATTTTAGTGTGCACTTAGTGTTGATTTTGAACCTTTTGAAATGAAAACTTGAAGTTCTTTTTAAATTCCCAAAAATGAAGTGTTCCTAACTTTGCATGAATGCATCTAAAATATTGATGTTGCAAGGATGCAAATGATTAGATTGGTTTAATTTCACTTGTTAAAAGATTTTTTCTTTTTTGCAAATTTTTAATTTTTTAATGGATTTAAGTATGATTTGGGGGTTCATTTTAAGCACTAAAAAGAAGTGTGTATGATTTTGCTTCCTTAAAAAAAAAATGGCCAAGATCTCCTACAAGAAGAAGAAGAAGAAGTAGATGGAATAAGAAGAATATAGACAAGAAGAGGAAGAAGAATTCCAAGTGCTTTGTCCACCTATAAGCTTGAAAAATCTGCAAATACTATGAGATAGACTATGAGTTCCTTTGTCTTCTTCATGCTCATGTGGACCTACAAAACCAATTTATAAAATCCTACCAATCACAAAAACAAGCAAAATTAGCCAAAATCAGCAAATGACATACAAAACTTGACTAAAAAAGCTAATGAAGATGACCCATGCGGGGTCCCACCGGGCGTGCCAAAATGTATATGAGCAATGTTAGTATGCTAATAGAAACCAAATTTAAATAAAGCTTCTACAAACTAAACACAATTCATAAACTTCAAGATAGACTAAGATGAGCTCTCAATTGAGAATATGAGCCATTAATGGGCTCTCTTAATGAGAAGCTCTCTTGTTGAGTAGCTTTGTCTAAATAGATAGGATGTATGCTCAAGCTTTATGCTTCAAAAAGGGCTTCAAATGGAGTTGGAATTTGGGTGTGAGTGTATGGTTTTGATGTAAAATGGCTTCTTAAAATGGCATTATGACTTTACTTCATGGATTGTGTTAAAATGACTTGGGAGAGGATTCCTTAAATAGGCAAAGGGCTTGAGGGATCAAGGGCTAGGATGCAAGGATGTGAAAAAGCTTATAGAAGGCTCAGATTGCATGAGAGGAGAGCACATGGATTGTGCTTTCTTACAACCAATCAGGGAGCGACACATGTCACATGGTGAGAGGATGGAGGAAAGGGGAAGGATGAGTCAACAAAGGAGGCTCAAGGGATAAAATCTTCATAAAGACCCTCATAATGACTTGTAAGAGCAATAAAAGGGCTTGTAAGAGTCATTTATGACCTAGTGGACTTCATAAAGTTTTATGGTTGAGATATTTTGAGGGAGATGAGAGCGATTTCGACTTGGACTTGATTAGGAAGGTTTTAAGCTTGTTTAGGCTTGTACAAATGATTAGAGGATGGATTAGGATGGTTTAGGATTAGCTTAGGGATAGGCAAGTGGATGGCATTTAATGAGGGTGGGTGAAGGAGGAGATATTTGTTAACTTTGGCTTGGGTTAGTAATTCTTAACCCATGTTTAGGGAATGTGACAAGGTTAGGAGGGGATTAGGATTAGGTTTAAAGACATCTTCTAGAAGAGTCTAGACTTTGGATGAGGATAAAGACTTTCTAGAATAGTCTAGAATTTCCTAGGATGAGGATGAAGACTTTCTAGAAGAGTCTAGAACTTCTTAGGATGAGGATAAATTAGATTTTTAGGAAATAAATAAAGTTTTATTTATTTCAAGGGTTTGGGTTGAGGAGATATTTATTAAAACTTTTTTAATAAACGTGAGGATTAATATTTAATCTTAATTAAATATTTTGAGTTGGGATTAGGGGTAGGAAATGATGGGATTAACCTTTAATTAAAATTAAAGAAGGATTAGAAGATTTTGGAAGAGGTTAGTGGTCTTAAGGAAATTGGCCAAGTTTTGAGCAAAAAATAATTTTTTAATTTATTTTAGGATTTTTGGTCAATTTATTAATTAAATAATTAATAAATAAGGAAATAATGTTTAAATAAGATTTAAACATTTTTGGGAGGGATTCCTTAATTAAATATTTTTAATTAAGATAAAGGGATTTAATGGCATAAAAATTAATTAATTAATTAATTAAATAATTAATTAATAAATGATGATGTCATAAGGGATTTTTTCAAAAAATAAAAATACTTTATTTTCTAAAGGATTTTTAGGTGTCTACACCACCCTCATACAGATGGTCAGACGGAGATAGTGAATAAATGGGTGGAGGGATATCTGAAAAATTATATAGCAAGGCAACAAAAGGCATGGGTAAAGAAAATTTATCTTTGTGAGTATTGCTATAATACCACTTATCACATGTCTATTCAGATGTCACCCTTTATGGCCCTGTATGGGTATGAGGTACCCAATTTTATGGATCTTCTTTTGAGTGACAATAGAGTGCCTAGTGCAGGTGATTTGTTATAGGAGAGTCAAGACATTGTTAAGAATCTCAATGATAATATAACCAAGGCACAAAATCAATAGAAGCAATATGCAGACTAGAAGAGGACTGAGTAGACTTTTGAGGTTGGAGATATGGTGTATCTTATGTTATAGCCTTACCCTTAATCCACTCTTAAGAAGAGTGGTGTTGAGAAACTTAAGCCACGATACTATGGTCCATTTGGGATTATTGGGAAAGTGGGAGAGGTGGCTTATGAGTTAGATTTTCCAGCAAAGAGTAAGGTGCACAACATTTTTCATGTGTCACACCTCAAGAAGGCGCTAGGACATCATATTGTTCCTTCTATAGTGCTTCCACCATTGGATGATGAGGGAAAATTGCTATTGGTGCTAGAGGCTATCATTGATTTTAGGGAAAGGAACTTGAGGCAGTGTACTATAAGGGAGTATTTGGTGAAATGGAAGGACCTACCAGTAGAGGATGTGACATGGGAGAATGAGGAGATTTGCTGCATTTGGACTTGAAGTTGCTTGAGGACAAACAATTTTAGGGAGGTCAGACTATAATGTCCCCATCTTTTTAGCATCTTAGTGGAGTTCTTAGCCTTTACATTCTTCGAAGGCTAAGTGGAGAAATAAGGATAAATTATTTAAATTAATTTCTTATAAAGTCATTAAATAAATTAAAATTAAAAGGTGACTTTACATTTAATTAATTTAATTTTCTAGAAGTACAATTAATTATTGCATTGCAAGGGAGAAGCTTCTAGAGAGTGCATTTTCTAGAAATATAACTAATTATTATATTGGAAAGGGGGAAGCTTCTAGAGAATGAAATTAAATAATATTTTATTTCCTTCTAGAAGGGTGAAGGAAAAGAATAAATAGAGGTGACAACTTCATTGTTAATCATCCAATTATTGTGAATTGCATTTGATATAAAATTGGGAGAAGAAACTAAGGTTTCCTATTTTAATTAGTCATTGGAGAATTTCAACTCTTCAGTGTTGCAACCATTTGAGGTGGTGAAATATCCACTAAATTTGGTATTCAAGAGAGCTTCAATTTAGGAGTTATATTTGTGCTTAAACTAGAGCATATATTTATTGTTGGCTACTACAGTATGCAAGAATGATGTTGTGCTACAATACTTATGCTTGATCCATCCCCATCCTTGGGCATCACTATTATTATGTTCCTCTTGTAGCTATTAGTAGTTAACATTGTAATTTTTTTTAGGGCATATGATTTTTCTATGATAATTAAGAATCAGATTTTGGCATTACTATAGTAATTATTGTAAACCATTTGTCTTGGCAAACTCATAGCAACATTGTACATGAGAATGAATTCAATAAAGGAGATACATGTTGCATACCGTTTGTTTGATGAAATGTACATCTACTAGCATATATGATTAGCATAATAGTTGTATGTCACTTGTTTGTCAAAATTTCAATTGGCTATAGGTATGCATTCCATTTCTAGTTTCCATGTATACGCATTAAAAATATCAAAGAACTGGACTTGCATATTAGTTCATTGTAAGAGGCATTGTAATATCATTTGTGAACATACTAAATTTCTTAGCATTGAAAGGCAACAATACAAGTATTTGAAAATATTCCTTGAGCTAAAATTAGTTAGTTTGGGCAAGGGATACTACAGAGGACATGCCAAGACCCACCTCTTTGTTCACAATATCAAACTCTATATGTTGTCGTCACGTGCTTGTTTTGGGTCCCATCTCTTCCTTGGAGAAAATGTCTTTGTGATGCCAAACCATTTTGAACCATTTTGAACTAGGTCCAAAGTAGCTCAGAAGGTTTAAAGGTACATAAGGTTCAAAGGCTCTAGAGCCACTAATGAGATGGCTTTGTTTCACCAAACATTGACTAAGGGATGAGACTGGTTTTAGGACAACTTTGCAAGTTATGGACTTAGGAAAATTTATATTGAGTGAGAGTCAAAGCCAATAATTCTAAATAAAATCAAGAACCAAACTCAAGGCGACTCTAAAAAATAACTAAACTAACATATGCCATTCTTCTATATGGGTTATATTTGATTGCACATTGGTTAACTTCTTTACAAAAAATCTCATAATATACCAAATAATTAATTATTTTCCCCATACAAATCTCAAAATACTCCATGTTAAAGTCCAAATGTATTATATCAATTGCGTGGTTTATTCTTTTAAATGCTTCATCATGCCTTACCTAGTATTGTTTCATCTATTTGTCTACACCCAAGATGGAAGACAACAATGTATATTCCAAGGTATCAAAACCCCTTTGTAATTAAATCATTATAACCTCAATGTGCTTTGGAAAAATGGAAAAACCTACCAAATATTTAACCAATTTTGCAGTTGGTGGAGTCAATACTTATCTTTTAGCATCAAACTTTAATGCCAACTCAATGGTTTTCTTCCTTTCAATTCTTTGAACCTACTTTTCATAAGTTGGTTTGACAACCTATCCTTATCAAAAAAAATTATTGCTTGATATAACAAAGATTAACCTTCATATGTAGCAAGAATTCTAACATTCACACTGTCAAGCAAGAATAGAAAAATGGTTTGAATAGTACTGCTTTTGTTGATTCCAAAAACCTAATGGTGCAATAATCTCCTTTCCAACTCAAAAACCTTATGGTGAAATGATTCCAAGGTCTTATGTCATGTCCCCTTTTCAAATAATTTAAAAAAAAGAAAATCTTTGCTAAGGCAGGCAGGCCCAAGAAAGTGAAGTTTCGGAAAAAGGGAGTTAATCTTTGGAAACCGTTGGACTAATAAATGATAATTATTATTAAAATATGTTTCATTAACCTCTCTTGGACGTGAGTTACAGTTATGCCCTTTTTAAAGAGGTTTGGAGGCATTTTGGGGGGATTCCAGACTTGATTTTCGCTCATTCTTTGTTATTCTTCAGAGGCTGCCAAACCTGTGGAGAAGGAGACCCAAGAACGGGAGTTTGCAGGTTTCCAGGGAGACCCAAGAACGGGAGTTTGCAGGTTTCCAGGAAGGCTAAGGATGGGAGTTTGAAGCCATTCCATGTGCATGCTCATACAGAGTTTGCCTTTGTGCTGAACAGTGCAGATTTGTGAGTTTCCGGGTGTATTTTTGTAAGAGTTTGGTGTTTCCGGTTGAGTATTTCATATCAGTTTTGGTTGCTGCTGTATTTTAGACTTTAAGCTATTAAAATAGATCTAAATATATATATTGGGACGTGATTAAACTTCTGAGATAGATTATTAGTGTTCTTGTGGTGTTTCCGGGCATATTTTGTGCTATTTCGGGAGCCCGATGAGCATAGTTTTGGTCCTACATTTTTGAGCTGTTGTGTAAAGGCTATACGGATCTGGAAATGTCAATTTGTAGGCTGTTATGCTGCTGAAAGTTCTGTAAAAATTTCCATTTTCAGATTTGTTAGTAATTGGTGAAGCTGTGAAGCTTTTGGCACAATTTCTGGCATACCCGATTTGGGGTTTCTTGAGAAATTTGGAGGATCTTTGTGATATTAGTTGTTTGATATTAAAGATCTGATTAAAGGTTGGAAATATCATGTAAAATCAGAAAAGGGACATTTCAGTGGTATCAAAGCCATGATCTTGCCAGCCTGAGGGTTTGTAGAAGTTGCAGGTCAGTTTTGACAACTACCCAGATCTTGCATTTCAGTTTTGAGAACTACCCAAATCTTGCATGTCATAATTTATGATTGCATGTTGCTTCTAATCAGTTGAATGTCAAAATTTATGGTTGCATGCTACTTCTAATCATTTTCATGTTAGTTCTTGGTGAATTTGGTGGTTGTAGAAGTTTGCATTTCAGTTTTGACAAGTACCCAGATCTTGCATATCAGTTTTGACAACTACCCAGATCTTGCATGTCATAATTTGGTGGTTGCATGCTTCTAATCAGTTGCATGTCTAAATCTATAGTTTCATGCTACTTATAATCATTTGCATGTTAGTTCTTGGTGAATTTGGTGGTTGTAGAAGTTTGCATTTCAGTTTTGACAACTACCCAGATCTTGCATGTCATAATTTGGTGGTTGCATGTTGCTTCTGATCAGTTGCATGTCCAAATCTATGGTTGCATGCTACTTCTAATCATTTGCATGTTAGTTCTTGGTGTTTGAAGAAGTTATATCCTATTGGGGTTACACTCTACTTTATCCAGAATGGACAGGTATAGTACAGAGTCTCAGAGGGAACAATCTTGGACAATTGATAGCCAGAGTCAAAATAATAGAAAGGATGGTTATTTAGACATTCGAGATAAACTTATGAAAATAAGCCATGACATGTCTAAACAGTTGGTTGAGCACCACCATATAAATGACATGTTATCTTACCCAGCTAAGGTGGATAAGTTGACTGGATTTCTATTTGGCAGATTTTCTCACAGGACAGATGACACAATTTCCAAGAACTTGCATGAGGAGTTTGAGAAACTAGCTGATAGCCAGGTAGAGGTCTCAGATTCTACTCTGCCACAGGAGGTGGTGGGAAAGGATATTACACAGATTGATAGTAACGGTCAACTTGATACTCAAATTGAGACAATTGTTTACAGGTTGTCAAAGGGTGATGCCACAGGTATTCAGGATGGTATAGTTACAACAGGCAGTGACAACAGTGTAGTGGGTTCAGATGATGATTATGAGGATGTTGTTGTGCAGGATGGTGAGATACCTGGTAGAGATGAGCAGACATTGAGAATTCATGACTTTGCTGAGAAAGAGTACCAGGAACAGTTAGATGCTTCATCACATGAGGTTGAGGCTGGTAGTACTTCACATGATTTGTCCAGCCAGCTGAAGGTGAACCAAGATAGTATTGTGACTTCATTATCTCATCATGACAGGTATGTGGAGTTAGTTGGTATTGGTCATATTACTCAGGTGAGGAGTTTGCTTGAGTTACCAGTTGATTCTAGTTTACGGATATGGACTCGAGATTGTTATATTGGCATTTGGGATTCAGTTGACTGGATATCTTTAACACTTTTTGGTAGCAGTGTTTGTTTGGGTGCTATCATGGATTTGATTAGCAGATTACATGGTGTTGTCTTTTCTTGTGCCAGTATCTTGTCTGATGTTGGTATTAGTTTTTATACATCAATGTTGGGCCTTGTTCATATATCCAGTCGGCCATACTTGTTGGAATGTGTTGATGATATTTCATATTTGGCAGTGTGTATAGATGAGTCCCAGGATCATATTGGCATTGATGACATCCAGAAGGATGCAATGGGCAATTTTGAAGACTTAGTTTCCTTGGGTATAGAGGAGTTGGACAGAAATGCTAATGTTTTTGATACTCTGTATGTTGATATGAGTTTTAGATTTGATTCACAGGATATGGATGGTAATACTCTAGAGACTAGTAACTTTGAGGATACTCCTTTAGACAGTGCATCAGAGGAGGTTTGTAGGAGACAGTCAAGCCAGTGCCATTATGTGTCTAATCAGTTGAGAGTTAGTGACCAAGACATTGCTATCACTTGCCAGCATTTCGATGCTGCTCGTCAGTTGTTAGCAGTTTATGGATGGGGTTCTCCTACTAGTGATGAGCAGGGAGGCAGTTATCTTTCCTTGACAGAGTTCCACTCTTTATGGGAGGCTATCCAGATTCTGAGACAGGATTATATGCAGTTGGTAGCCGACAGAGATTATCTTATGAAGTGGGGCAGTACAGCATATGATGCATTGTTGGCCAAGGAAGATGAGGTGAGTGAGATTACTGAGCAGCTTGTGGTGACTTCTGAGATTCTTGAGAGTACACAGTTGGCTTTCAAGGAGTCACAATTTCATTTGGCTAAGGTGACCATGGAGTTAGAGCGACTACAGTCTTCACCTGATTCTATACAGTCACAAGCAGTGGTGTTTGGTGATCCGAGGATGTCCATGGCCGAGATTGTCAGAGACAGTGGAGATGGGGATGCATCCATTCTTGATACTAACATTGGAATATCAGGTTCATTCCCACTAGAGTTAGGTTCAATTGAGTTGGGTGTTGTAGCAGATTGTTGTATGCCTGACATGGTGGTGACCTCTAGTACTAATGGCACGAAGACTAGAGATGTTGTATCAAAGACCATGTGTGACATTGGTGAGCTGATAGTTGGCATGGTTCCTACTAGTAATACTACTCCCTTCGCAATGTCTTCAGAGGTAGTAGTCAGTTCCAATTTGGTTAATGATCGATTGCAGTTAGTTACATCTGGATTGCAGTCTGAGCCACTGACTGAGATTGGTGCATTCTATCGGCATTACACTGTGAGGTATGCTCATCTATCTACCTTTGATGACCATGTTGATGAGATGATGATACAGAGATGTACTTTGGTTCCTAGTGCTTATCATCAGTTATGGGACAATTTGATGCCTCAAGATGAGAGTTGTGATGGGCATGACATGGCGATAGGTTCTACAGTTGACAGCTTGATAATACATGACTTAGAGCAGGAGTTTCAGAGTGATGCTTCAGCAGGTGTTGTTATTGATTCTACTCCTTTGGCTATGACATCTCTTGACTTAGCTGGTGATCAGTCACAGTGGGTTGTATCACTTCTTCATGGTGAGCTGTTGACTGAGGTTGGTTTTTTTTATCAACATTATATTGCAGGGTATGTACATCAGTTAGCATTTGATCCTTGTGCTGAGGAGTTGATGGTAGACAAATTTGGTTTGGATTCCATTTCTTACTCTTTATCTTGTAATGTCTTTTCACCATCAGCAGTGTATGGGAGTTATGGTTATGAGATAGTGGCCGATGATTTGCAGAGTTGTGTTGACTGCAGGAGTTGTACAGTGTGTGGATTCTCCATACTTGGTACAGTTTCATTCAAGAGGGTTCACCATTGTTTCAGAGTTGGATTGTACATTCCATATAGGCCAGTGGGATGCGTTGATGGTATTTACTGTGTTGGTAGTTTGATTTGTCCACTTTACTTGGGTTCTGATGTTCTAAGAGTTTGTGCCTCATGGGTTTTTGTTTGTGGTAGTGGTGATTTCGGAGTTTGGTTGAGCTATAATTGTCAATTTGATTATGGATTCCTCTTGGTCATATTGCAAAGGATATTGCAAGAGCCTATGTTAATTGGTAGTAGTATAGTTCATGACTACATTTGGGATCCAGGTGGATTGATTGGTTTATTGTTCAGCCATTGCTTGAGGACAAGCAATGATTGGGAGGGGAGGACTTGTCATGTCCCCTTTTCAAATAATTTAAAAAAAAGAAAATCTTTGCTAAGGCAGGCAGGCCCAAGAAAGTGAAGTTTCGGAAAAAGGGAGTTAATCTTTGGAAACCGTTGGACTAATAAATGATAATTATTATTAAAATATGTTTCATTAACCTCTCTTGGACGTGAGTTACAGTTATGCCCTTTTTAAAGAGGTTTGGAGGCATTTTGGGGGGATTCCAGACTTGATTTTCGCTCATTCTTTGTTATTCTTCAGAGGCTGCCAAACCTGTGGAGAAGGAGACCCAAGAACGGGAGTTTGCAGGTTTCCAGGGAGACCCAAGAACGGGAGTTTGCAGGTTTCTAGGAAGGCTAAGGACGGGAGTTTGAAGCCATTCCATGTGCATGCTCATACAGAGTTTGCTTTTGTGCTGAACAGTGCAGATTTGTGAGTTTCCGGGTGTATTTTTGTAAGAGTTTGGTGTTTCCGGTTGAGTATTTCATATCAGTTTTGGTTGCTGCTGTATTTTAGACTTTAAGCTATTAAAATAGATCTGAATATATATATTGGGACGTGATTAAACTTCTGAGATAGATTATTAGTGTTCTTGTGGTGTTTCCGGGCATATTTTGTGCTATTTCGGGAGCCCGATGAGCATAGTTTTGGTCCTACATTTTTGAGCTGTTGTGTAAAGGCTATACGGATCTGGAAATGTCAATTTGTAGGCTGTTATGCTGCTGAAAGTTCTGTAAAAATTTCCATTTTCAGATTTGTTAGTAATTGGTGAAGCTGTGAAGCTTTTGGCACAATTTCTGGCATACCCGATTTGGGGTTTCTTGAGAAATTTGGAGGATCTTTGTGATATTAGTTGTTTGATCTTAAAGATCTGATTAAAGGTTGGAAATATCATGTAAAATCAGAAAAGGGACATTTCATCTTATCAATATAATCATATATTAACTCATGAATGGGTGAGTTGTCAACATCTTTCATTGTAGGTCTGATCCTTAATTGTCAAGGGACAACACCCTCACCAACTGGTTTAGCAGCCTCGAGCTCTCCTATCCTTTTCCTAATTAAATCAACTTTGTTTTCTAAATTATTGTAGAGTTTTGATTTAACATCATATTCCCTATAAACATGTATGTATCTTTGAACCAAGTCTTCATAATTTTTCTTTTCTTGATCTGCAGAGTGTTGGAAAAATAAGGCATGCTGCACCAAACAACCAATAACTTTACTAATGAGATTTTCTATTAGCATGAATCTTGTTGGTATTCCTATGGGGGACTATCCTAGCATTTCTAGAGACATTTTTCAAAGATTTATTGTTGCATTCATGATAGTGTTTGTCATTGATGTTGTTAATGTTTGACAGCTTATGTTGGATGAACATTTGTATAATTATATAATTGATAGAAATATATATATAAGATTAAATATATTATTAATTATCTCATTAAAAAATAGACATGTCCCATGAAGAGACATGTCTATTCATTTACTTATTCTAAATATATATCTAAAGAGGATGTTACATTTGGAACACACATACCAAATACAGTGGTAGTGCTTAATACATTTGCAACAGATCCTTGGAAAACTAAGATGGTATCAGAGCAGGTTATAATCCTAAAGGAACCTTAAAAAAGAGCTTTCTATGTCATGGCTAGATTTTCCTTGTTATATAATTGATTGGATCTTTCCTTAATTATCAGATCAATGTACTCTCCAACAAGCCTGTGTTTAGAAGTCTATGATTGGCACATGAGAAGTTGTGAATGAGGTGACAATGTTTTAATCTTCATTTTTAAAGCCTTATGGGTAGATGTGCATGGGTTATGGTGTATAGATGCACACAACCTTGAATACACAGAGGTCATGGACTTACTCATGTTGTTTGGGAAGAGAGAGAATTCAATCAAATAGATTTAATTCTGAAAATAACAAACAATAGATAATGGGAATACTACTTTAATAAACAATGGAAGACCAATGGATGACCATGAAGGACAAAAATAGGTACATTACAAATGATATCAAAGCTTAGAATCTATCATCCTGTCTCTATTGTGAGATTGCAAGAGATTTCATCATAACTGAGTTACATAATATATTGCAATTTATTTTGGAGCAAAGATTAAACTATTGCTATGGGAACTTAAACACTCGTTTATTAAAACTTTATTGTGCCACATATATCCATTGGAAAATGACATTATAAAGCCTTATATTAGCAGGTAGTTCATTTATGGCATGCCTAAAACCTTTATTTGGAAGGCTATAATAAAACTACTATTGAAAATCACATGCAATTTTATTTATGAGACTATAGTAATAGAAATGTACAAGTGTCAAAATATTTACAAGAATTGTAGTTTGGGAAACACAATATAGTTCTTGTAATTTATTAATTCTGGCCCATTATGATAAAGGAGAAGGAATATTGGAGACAAAGTTAATATTGACGGGGCTCTGTTATTTATTTAAAATTAGAGTATCGCGCTCTTAGAGATTTTAATATTGCCATGGAGGGATATGAAATAATTTTGGAAGAAGCAAATTGAGATATAATTAATTTAAAGTTGCAACTAATAAGGACCCCACTTCATCACACAAGGGAGGCAACCAGACATTACAAAGTAATCCCACATATGATTGCATCGTAAAGGGAATAACATTAAAATGTCTTACTCTGCCCTAATCTACATATCAACCAAGTTTTTATAGGAGATCCTTTATAGATGTGGGTTCCAGATTCCATCGAGGTAAGTCAGTGGTAATTTCTCCTTGATATACATTTTATGTTGGCTTCCTCTATATTTTTATTATATTAAATATATTGAGAATATATGTGACAAGTGTGTGTGTGTGTGTGTGTGTGTCTATTTGATGACATTTAATAAATTGATACAAGGATTGTAAGATCTAATATAGGAGTATGAAAGTTTAAGTGTTTTTACTTCTATTATTTGTTACAATCTTTTTATGTTATATTTTAGTAATAGACTTAAGTTAAATTACTTACAGTCTAATTAACATTCTTATTTGATTTAAGATTATATTTAATTTGATAATGTTTATGAAATATAAAGAGATTCATTATGTGAATATATTATATTTCCATCATACATTTATCTATATTATTCTTTTTCTTTTCTTTTTTTGTAAGAGCTATGTACCTTGATCTTTTCCTCTGAGAATGTTATTGCAAGAAAAAGAGGGAGATTGAGAAGGAGACTGGTATTTCAAGTAACCTTGAAAGAGAGGGAGTGGATAGATGATATGATTGAGTCAACCTTTGGCAATGGGAGTAAATCATGTTGTGATGATTCTTTGTGATCAATAAATTCTAGTAGACAACAAGACAATGATTTAGGAATATGCCTCTTGACTATGTGATTTTAATGAGCCTACCCCTTATGTATATCATGAGGAAGTGATGACTTTCAAATGATGTCACTTGTATTTTTAGAAGTTATTGTAAGGTGATGATCCTACAATAACTTGTATTATGAGATCAAACAAATTGAGTATATGGTGAATGTCTTGCATCTCAACATTATGGGAGTCCATTACTCAAAGAGTACTTGGTGAATATCATTGATATTCTGGGAGGCCAATGCTCTTGATATCAAATGTGATATCAAACCTTATTTTGAGTAAGTGGTGAATATTGTATGATATTTTGGGAGACAAATATTCGTGATGTCACACCTTACTTGAGTAATTGGTGAATATCATTGATATTATGGGAGGCCAATACTCTTGATATCAAATGTGATATGAAAACCTTACTTGAGTAATTGGTGAATATCATTGATATTTTGGGAGGCCAATACTCTTGATATCAAAACATTTTTGAGTACTTGGTGAATATCATTGATATTCTAGGAGGCCAACACTCGTGATGCCATATGAAATGGTGGAAAAGTTTTGAGTTATCAAATGATATATCCTTAAAATTTGTAATTCTACTAATGGTATAATATTTGTCTTTTGTTCATCCTCCCTAGCTAAGAGGAAGTGTTAATGTTTAATACCTTATGTCAGATGAACATTTGTATAATTATATAATTGATATATATATATATATATATATATATATATGTATATGTATATGTATATGTATATGTATATGTATATGTATATGTATATGTATGTATGTATGTATGTATGTATGTATGTATGTATGTATGTATGTATGTATGATTAAATATATTATTAATTATATCATTAACAAAAAGACATGTCCCATGAAGGGACATGTCTATTCATTTACTTATTCTGAATATATATCTGAAGAGGATTTTATATTTGGAACACTCATACCAAATACAATGGCAGTGCTTAATATGTTTGCAACAGATCCTTGGAAAACTAATAGATGTCACCAGACTAATTATTATGTAAAGATTGACAGAGAAGCAGACATAGTTTGGATTTGCAAGGATCAAATAATTAATATTATCTTATGCATAGTTGACGACATGTTTGAAAAAGTGTCTTGATATTATGGTTAAGAGCACGCACAAAAATATGAAGACAATGCAGAGTTATTTGAGATTTGGTGAAGATAGTATTCAAACAAAGTTTATGGATAACAATTACTGATGTTTGGATTATATCTGTTAATAGAGATAGAATCTAGTTAAGCGAGGTTTTACATAGGTACAAGACATGCTAAAGATGTTGTGGTCAAACACGCACATCCAGATGAGCAGCAAGTGAAGAGTTATGAAGACTATGAGCCGAATATTGATTGTAATTATGAAAATATGTAATATTATAATGTAATATCTTAAGATGGTCCTATATTATTATTGTAAATTGAAAAAGGCCCAAGGATGACTCAATAACTTATTCTATGACTTAGTATAAAGGAAAAATTATTTCTTGGTGGTAGAGTGTGGTATAGTGATATTTGTGAAATGTGAGTATGCAAACTTGTTTGTGAGATCCAATGAACTTGATATTGAATAATTTTTTATTGGAGAAGTATTTGGTGTAGTTGAGGCATGGTGAGAAAATAAAGTGAGTAGATTTGGGAAATAAATTGTTCTGGACAATTGTATACTAGTATTATTCTGAGAAGGATAGTAAGAAGGCAAATTGGACAGTGAGTTCAATGGTCTTTCCCTAAAATTGCTTGGATAGTGGGTCCTTCTTCCTTCCACAAATCCTAACAGGGTTGACACAACTCATAACAAGATTGGAATCTCCTACCAAGAATTCAATGTCACTTAACAAGGACTGATATGTATTGAATGTATTCCATTGACTCCTAACAAGTCTCATACTTTTCCAAGTAACTTATATATTAGTACATCATTTTGTGGGTACTATCCCCACTAGGGTTTTCCCTTTGATCAAGGTTTTTGCTAGTTAATGAATCTGGTGTTATTGTGTATGGTTATCTTTCTATGGTTGTTGCACTTACTATTTACATGTTTTGGAATTAATAAGGATATTGAGAGTTATTTTAATTGCATAACTATTTCAACCCCCCTCCCTCTTAGTTATCTTGGTGGACTTTACTTTCTAACAATTGGTATCAAAGCATTAGGTCCTTGAAGGAAAAGCTTAACAACTTAAGGATATCTATGGAAAGTAATCATTTTAGGAAAGAAAGTATGAAGTTTGATGGAGTTAACAATGAAAATTGGAAGGAGAAGATGAAGACACATTTTCTATGCATGGGTCTAGGATATTGGTTGATCAAGAAGGACAAGAAGGGATGTGGTTGATGAAGATAAGCTTGAGACTTAAATTGAACCTTAGAGAGACAAGTTTATATGAAATATGCTTGTTAGAGAAGCATTCTTGACAACTCTTCCTAAAAATGTGTATAATCTGGTAAAATATTTAAAACTAGATCATGAAATTTGGAAATCCTTGGAATCTACATTTGAAGTTGATAAGTAGACTAGAAAGGTTAAACTGTAGAATTGGATATGTTTATTTTAAGATGCTAAGATGATGGAAGATGAATCAGTAAGAAGTTATTTGGAAGAATATCAAAGATTGTTGTACGAATTAAGGTTTGTGATGGAACAAAAGATGAAGACAAATTTATATGGAAAATATTGAATACTTTGACACCTACATACAAACAGACGTCACATGTGATTGAAAAAATTATTCCCTGCACACTTAATTTTACAAGAGAAAATCTTCTTGGGAGATTGGAATCAACTGAGGTGGATAAGACAAACTGGATAATTGCCTAGAATTAAGACCCCTTTCAATGCATTAAGTGTTTGACCTATGTTGACAAGAAGTGTAAGTATAAGTGGAGATTATGCTAGTAGTAGCTGAGGGAAAACAAAATAAGAAAAGATGATTGAGGAAGGGTTTTCCCTACTTATCAATAGAGAAACTAAAGGATTTATTGCTATTAAGGAAGAAATTCCTAAAAAATAAGTTAGAGAAGAAGGAACATTAGTATCTATAGTTGAAAAGAAGAAATATGATTGGATTATAGATAGTGGTTGTTCTCATCATATGACTAGAGATATGAACAAGTTCATTGAATTCAATCGCTATGATGGTGGAATAGTTAGATTTGGAAATAATGCAAGCTATCATATTAAAGGAAAAGTACATATTACACTTAATGGAAAGACCAATACTGACAATGTTTACTTTGTTGATGGTTTGAAACATAATATTTTGAGCATTTGATAGTGAGTTGATAAGGGATGTAATTGCAATTCCAAGAAAATACATGAATTATCAAAGATATAGATGGTAAGTTGATTGGTACTAGTACAAGGACAAGAGGTAATGTTTTTCAGTTGAATCCTACTGAGATTGCATGCTTAGTTGCTAAGGTGGATGGAAATTGGTTATGGAATAAGAGGTTTTGTCATATAAACATTGATAACAATGTAACGATAAGTACTAGATTTGTTGTTAGATATTTTCCTAAGATTATGAAGCCTACTAACATGGTATGTAAAGAATGTATTATGCCAAAGAAGAAGAAAAGTTCATTTCCAATCAAGAAATTTATTACATCTATGAAGTTGGAGATTGTACACACATATTTGAGTGGTCCTATAAAGACAAGAGCCTTCTATGGTGAAAGATATTTCATGATTCTTGTTTATGATTTTTCAAGAATGATGGGGGTATCATTTCTTAGAGAAAAATCTAAAGCATTTGATAAGTTTAAGTTGTTTAAGAATAGAGTTGAAAATGAATATAGTTTGAATATTAAATGTTTGAGATCTGATGGAGAGTTTACTTCAAATGATATTAATAATTTTTTTGAAGATAATGAGATTAAAAAACAACTTTTAGCCCCTAAGACAATTGAACAAAATGGTATAACAGAGAGGAGGAATAGATATGTAACAGAGGTAGCAAGAGCTATGATGTTTGAGAATAATGTAGCGAAGACATTTTGGAGAGAAGTGGTAAATATAACAATATACACTATGAACATAGTACAAATCGAACAAGGTACTGGTAAGACCCCCTATGAACTTTGGTTGGACATGCACCAATAGTTAAATATTTCAAAATCTTTGGAAGTAAGTGTTACATAAAAAGGGGTGATGATATTGGAAAGTTTGATTCAAGGAGTAACAAAGGTATGTTTCTTGGTTATTCTTTGAAAAGAAAACCTTATAGATGTTTTAATCATAGAACGAAGACTATTGTTGAGAACATAAATGTTAGAGTTGATGAAAAGTTTAGAATTCAGGAAAGAATTCATGATTATAATTTTAATGAAGAGAGTAATCCAAGGACTGACCTAGAGAATGTTGAGTTGTTTTATGAGACTAGCATTGATTTTTAGACTGAGATACAAGTATTGGAACAGAGAGAAGAACCTAGGATTGAGCCTAGAGTAGAAATTAGAGTTGAACCAGTGACACCTAACAAGAATTTGATAAAGAATCACCTTCTTGATCAAATTAATGGAAGAAAAGATAAAGGAGTCATGATAAGGAATAAGGTGCATGAAGAATTGTGTTTGATTTCTTAAATTGAGCCTAAAAGTGTTGATGAAGCTAGTATAGATGACTTTTGGATTAAAGCTATGAAAGAAGAACTAGATTAGATTGAAAAGAAAAACACTTGGGAATTGGTTCCTAGACCTAAAGATAAAAATGTTTTTTAGAACTAGGTGGGTATTCATAAATAAGATGAATGAACAAGGTGAGGGTGTGAGAAAGAAAGCAAGACTGGTATGTAAAGGTTATTCACAACAAGAATGTATTGATTTTAAGGAAACATTTGCACATGTTTCTAGAATGGGAGCAATTAGAATATTTTTTGTATGAGGAGCTAACAAGAATTTCAAAGTGTATTAGATGGATGTAAAATCAGCCTTTCTAAATGGTGAAATAGAAGAAGAGGTATACATTGAGTAGCTTGATGCTTTTCCTTTGACTAAGGAAGGAGATATGCTTTGTAAGGTGAAGAAAGAATTGTATGGATTGGAACAAGCACCTAGAGCCTGGTATGTGGGATTAGATAAGTATTTGTCAAAATTGGGATTTCATAAAGGTAATGCTGATTGTAATTTGTATTTGATGGAGATTGACAATGGTCTACTAAATTTTGGGGTATTTGTGGATGATATAATCTTTGGAGGTGATGATGAAGCAAGTGAAGCATTTGCAATAGAGATGAAGAAAGAATTTGAGACAAGTATGATTGGTGAGATGAAGTATTTCTTGGGATTACAACTTGTTCAAAATAAAGATGGCATCTTCATATCACAAGCTAAGTATTTGAAAGACTTGTTGAAAAGATTTGGTTTATAAAGTTGCAAACCTGTTGGAACACCTATGATAATTGGATATAAGTTATATAGCAAAGATGTAACCCCTACTATTGAGTAGAAAAAGTATAGGTCTAAAGTATAGGTCTATGATTGGAGGATTACAATATCTAACACACACTAGACTTGATATAACTAATGCAGTTGTTATTGTGGCAAGATTTCAAGATGTTCCTAAAGAGTCACATTATGCAATAGTAAAAAGGATTTTCATATATTTGAAGGGTACACCTAATTTTAGATTATGGTATGAAAGATAAAATGACTTTACCTTATGTGCGTACACTAATGTGGATTGGGCAAGACATTTTGATGACAAAAAAAGTACAAGTGGTGGAGCATTTTTCTTGGGAGGAAGATTGGTTTCTTGGCTAAGCAAGAAACAAGACTATATTTCACAAAGTACAAATGAGGCATAGTATATAGTAGCAACAAATAGTTGTAATCAAATCATTTTGATGAAACAAATGTTGAAGGACATTGGAAGTGAGTTTACAAAGCCTCTTATCATACATTGTGAGAACACAAGTACAATGAGTATGTCAAAGAATCTAGTTTTACATTCAAAGAAAAATCATACAACTATTAATTATTATTTTTTGAGAGATAAAGTTGTAGAAAATGAGATCAAATTGGAATATGTAAGCACTAAGGACCAAATAGCATACATATTTTAAAAACCTTTACCAAAGGATACTTTTGAGTACTCGAGAGGTATGCTTGGGGTTATGGGACCAACCTATTTTTGAGTAGTTGATGTAGATATCACATTAGTCCGATGGTAACAAAGCATTATTCTTTATTTGTACTAGATGCTTGATGTTTCCTCTATGGGGGAGTATCTGTGTTTGAGATGAGTCATGAAGGACTCTTGATAATTGGTATTTAACAGTGTCTTTGGACACTTGAGCTTATTGCATATCTTATGTATTAAATTGACATAATGATACCTTTTTCATTGATGTCAATGGGGGAGAGCAACACATGAAAAAAATCTCTTGATATAAAGTTTTACAAATATCTTATGGGGGAGAGTAATACATGAAAATATCCCTTCTATATTGATATTAATGAGAGAGAGTGAGAACAACACATGAAGTATGAATGGGGGAGCAGTTGTAGTTGAGACATTTGGTATTCATAGAACTTTGATGTTTTTCATTTGTGTTGTCATCAATGCCAAAAGGGAAAATTATTAGCATGAAGATTTTTGGTATTCCTATGGGGGAGTATCCTAGCATTGTTGGAGACATGATTTAGAGGTTGAGTGTTGCATTCATGATAGTGTATGCCATTAATGTCAATATTCTAATTATTTTTTAAAGACTAGTAGAGAAGTATACATAGTTTAGCTTTGTGAGGATTGAAGAATTCATATAAGCTTATGCATAGTTAAGGACGCGTTTGATGGAGTGTTGTGATACTATGGTAAAGAGAACATATTTCCTAAGAATAGGTGTTTACCATTCTTCCTTCCACAACTCTTAATAGGGTTGGTACAACTCCTAATAGGGTTGGAATCTCCTAATAGGGATTCAAAGTCTCCTAACAAGGACTAATATATATTGAATGTATTTCATTGAATCCTAATAGGGTTCATCCTCTTACAAGTAACTTATGTATTAGTACCTCATTTTGTGGGTACCATCCCCATTGTGATTTTCACCCTGATTAAGGGTTTCCCTAGTTAAAAAATATGGTGTTGTTATGTATGATTATCCTTTTATGGTTGCTGCACTTACTATTTACATGTTTTGGAATTAATAAGGATATTGAGAGTTGTTTTAATTGCATAACTGATTTACCCTCCCCCACCATTTATCTTGGTGGACCTTTCTAATATGAAATTTTCCTATATACCTATATCATTTATAATTTCCTTGCTTCCTTGAGAAGTAGACAAATTCCAAATGGAAAGGGAGGCATAATCCTTACTATAGTGTATTCATTTAATTAGCTGATTGATCTTGTCAGATTCAAAGTTATACATTTTCATACTATTCCGTATGGCATCAAATGCCACTACATCACCAAGGTCCTATCTTGGCAGGATTAATACACTTGCTTCTTCAACAATTTTCCTCCCCTCCTCTACTGAGATAGTCCAAAACCTCTGGTTTGTCTGATCTTTAATTTCATTAATGATATTTTGCTCTAGAGTACCAAGAATTTGTGCTTTCCTTTCATCAAGCCTCTAAGTATATTCCTCAATGTGTTTTTTCCATAGGAATTTTTGAAAAGGGATGGATTTCACAAAGTTGCCTTTTATCTCTTGCACTGTTAAATCACAAGCTTGATCAACTAGAATAGGAGGAATTCCTTCCCTCATCAGTTCATCAAGGATAACAATAGTATCCTCTTCTTCTTCATCATCCTCTCCATATTCAGGGACCAAATTCAATCAAGGAGTTTCCTTCTCCTCATCCTTACCAATTTTCCCACTAGTACCTCCCCCCTTATCATTAGGTATAGAAACTACGTCCTTCCTAGAATCTCCTTCACATTTAGGGATTGAATGTATTTGGGTAACATATTTTTCCTTAACTTTGTTCAATCATTCATTCTGTCCTTTATCCCCACCTAAAGGAATATTAGCTACTTCTTTAGTTGAAATATCCTCCTCTAGAATCATCTCTTGATGCTCTCATGTGGGTGATGGCACATGTGGAGCAGGTGGAGGAGATATTCTTGGTGGATATGTTGCATCATGGATGAAAACAATAGTAAACACCTATTCTTAGGAAATATGTGATATACCATAATCTATTTTCCTTTCCTCTTTATTGTGGCCAATTATAACTCCATACCTCCATGTTCAATTTCACTCTTAGGGCTTGCCTAATCTTCAATTTGTTCTAGTTGATTAGGATCCTCTATGGATTTAACAAAGACAACCATGGCTTTCTTGGACTTGTCCATTTTTTCTCTCAACATGGCATATATCTCATTAAAATGATCAAACAAGGTTTTTATTGTGAGGGCCACAATATTTATGGAATCAAAAGGGTCATATTTTAGGATCAAACTAATGAATCACATCAATCATCTTCTTATATGTAAGCCAACATCACCTCTTCTCATTTTGTACTTTGAGATTCAACTCATTTTTGATTATGTCCTCAAAGAAGTATAACTTAGAAGGAATCTTCATCTCCTTCTTAATTTTCTTGAAAAAAATTCACAAAAACCCTTAGCATTCTAGAAAGACCAAATCCTATCCTATATGGCATTAATGCTTCACCAATCTTCTTCCATCCACCTCTAAGCATATAAGAGTGATGGAAAATGATAAGTTATGGGAAGAGGTACCCCTTTTTGTCCTTGGATGGTAGATCCCTTTCTTGAATATCTCCTAATTTCCTCATGATTTCTAGGAATCCTAATCTAAGAAGAACATGGAGAGGCATTACCAAATGAATGTAGTGAAACTATATAATCTGAACATAGTGTTGTCTAGATAAGGAATAATATCTCCCCAATTATGAAAGATAATAGGGTTATGCTTCAAATTAATAGGACTTAAAAATTGAAATAGAGGCAAAATAATCTTCTCTACAAATGTCAACAATTTCAATCTCAAATCTTGTGCAAATTGACTAACAAACAAAATACAATTTCCATCACTCCAATTTAGAGACATAATTGTGGACCATAATTGTATTGGTAACATCTCACCTTCCTCTTCTATACTCAAATCCATATAATCTCTAAAATATGTCACGTTCTTATATAAAATCATGTGTATTAACAATGAGTACAACTAGAATCTGAGTGCAAACCCATTGTGTAACAAAGCTAACCCTTCATTCATATTTTCTTCTATAATCAAGATAATTGTAGATTGTGACACAATCTAGGGTTTGGATATGCAAACACATCCACAAAGTATCCCTAGTGAAACGATCATTGTTAGGTAACCCTAGGACCTGATGCACAAAAGTGTGTGTATCCAAAATTGACTTCTCAAAGTAATTAACATTGTAGGGTTCCTTTTTTAATTCTCCCACAATGTATCTTATTTCTCTCACTGTCCCCAAATGTTCCTCAAGAATACTTTTCACAACTTTGTCAGGGATATGTGCATATAAACTCCAACATAATGCAATTACTTCAAACTAGGACACGATACTTACTTGTGAATTATGCCCAAAATCCTTCTCAAGTCTGTAAATGTGCCACAATTTTGATTTCACAGAGCTCCAATAAGTTGATGCATGTTTTTTATGAGTTGAAAAGTACAAAAAAATACTTTAAATCACATCAAAAAATACTTAGAAGTTTTGAATCATTAAAAATAAATTTATATTCATAGAGGAACAACTACTTTGTGCAAGCTCCATCAATATTTTAAATCCCAATAGTTGATCACCATCTACTCATGACCAATGACCCTAAATCTCCTTGATTTTCATTGAAAATAATTTTGACTACTGGGACCCTCATACTGACCAATCAAATGAAATATATTTGTTGGTAAAGTAGCACACATCATCATTTTCACCCTTCAAATCATACCAAGCGAGAAGGTCCACATGACACACTCTCGCATTTTTGCATAGATTATCTATTGAGAAACTCTCCTTTGCAAAAATGTGATGGTTATTATTCATGATCCACACTTTAACTATCCTCATCTTCCTTACCTCCATTGATCTTCAATCACCTTTTACCATAAATTAAAAGTCTAGTTCAACACACATGGCCCAATAAGAAAGCAACAAACCTCCAATATAAAAAGACTTAAAAAACTCCTATGTTAAGAGACACATCAAAATATTGCATCTTCACATGTTTTTATGTATCAAGCAACTTCTTATTGTGAAATAGTGGCAGTCGTTGATCTTTATTAGTGGTTTAAGCCATATGAATCCTCCACAAATATGAAGTTTTGAATCATTCAAAATGCGATGGTTGTTGGATCTTGCATGGATAGACCCAAAAATTACTAAAGAAAAAGAGAATATAGGTAACTTTAAACTTAGGAAAATAATTATAACCATGAATAAAAATACTAAAACATAAGCCTAGGAAAAAAGACATGGAACCACCCAATGTAAACATGACCCTTCACATTAAGTAGATAAAGTAGCTTTTAACATAGCATGCAAGGGTTTTAAATACTTGCCAATTTTTTGAGGCTTCAAACATGAATCAAAATCCTAGACCAATGAATAATAAGGGAATTTCATAGAATTTAACAAAATTTTGGCTTAGCTGGGAAGAGCACCACCAGATGGTACATTATACATGCATTCCAAAAAGTAATTAATAGTATATGTATTAGGTGGAGGGACAAGAAGAGTAGATAAAGCCTTTTTCAAAGCTTTATGAT
The DNA here is from genome assembly GCA_028749045.1 of Cupressus sempervirens. Taxonomy (NCBI): domain Eukaryota; kingdom Viridiplantae; phylum Streptophyta; class Pinopsida; order Cupressales; family Cupressaceae; genus Cupressus; species Cupressus sempervirens. The sequence continues at coordinate 508,596,804 of CM053791.1, forward strand.
AAGTAGGTGAAGTTTGAAGAAATTACCAAAGAGAAATATTAGTAGGTTTAGTTCACAATTGTTTAACTAAATCATGCTCCTTAGAAGAAGTCGACAATCAAGGTGCTTGATGAAGCATAGGCTAAGAATGTGTAAAGAAATTGGAAAATTAGGTTGAGGATTATTTCAATTGCAATAAGCATTGGCAACAAAATCAATATCAGTGAAAAAGTTTAAAGGGTCTATGGGTTTACCTTTAATAGTAATTCAAAGACAACCTTTAACATTCATCAAAGGTTTAGAATATCATACACGAGGGGGATCAATAGAACAAATAGTTGTGGAAGAAGGAAGTCATACACACAATTTAGTATAAAGGTTGGTAGAAAGAGATGTGGAAGAATGTGGAATAAGATCATGAGAAACCTTATCCAACATATTATCTTCACAAGAAATGTCCTTATCTAAGCTACTATCCTTATGCACCACAAAGTTATCATCAAAGTACTCATAAAAGAAATCAAACATCTTGATAGTAAAATAAGAGTACCAATGAAATATAGTTTGATTTTTTTGTATTTTTAAATAAATAATACAAGAACATATAAGAAAAGGTAATATAACATGCAAGAAATGTCTAAAACAATCTAAAAATTTAGAAGAATAATAGAATGCAAGACAAAATCTAACACCATAAAAGAAAGATTTGGTGGAAGAAAATTCACAAAAAATGTGTAGGGGAAAATGTGAATTAAGCAAACAAACCCTAAGTTCACCACATAGCCTAACACCTCAAGAGGACGTGGTCAAGGAGAAAAATTCTTTCCAAGCAATCCTCAAAGATAGTAGATATTAGTAGGTCAATGCAATCCAAATGACGACAGAGCATCAACACAAGCCAAAATATAATAATTATCAGAATAAGTAATAGAATGTCCTAAGTCCTTGAGATCCATGTAAATCACCTTTTAAACTTAAAGGAAAGAATATAGAATGAATTGCAAATTACAAAATTGACAAAATCAAATAATGTACTTACCCTGAAAAGAATACTAAAAGATTAAATCTTAATTTTTGTCAACTACATTATTCCAATCAAAGACAAACCATGGTTTTGAGCCTAAAGCTGTTAGATCTGCAAAACCAATAAATCTTGTGTCCTAGTAGTGTCAACTTTTGTTAGCAAGGATGACTTTAGGTAGTAGGGATGCAATACGACCCAACTAAGTAGTGTTTGATCTTGAATATTATTTCATACCTTTAAAGTTTTCCAAAGAGGTTATCTAAGTATATGATTTACTTTTTCTTTGAAGATCTTCTGATATCTGAAAATGGGGTGTTTTGGGTGGCTATGTAGAGGTTTTCCTTAGTCAACCCCCCATTTTCATGCTTTCCACCTCCAATGATAGTCGTTGAAGCAATAGTAATGTGTGTGGTGCTTGTGTATGAGCTTTGAATATGCAATGCCAAGATCTAAATCCCTAGATCCAATCCCTAGCATGAAGTTTGAACTTGAATGATGATGAAGCAACAATGCATATATTTGAGGATAACTAAGAAAGAATACTAAGCCCCCAAGGATAAAACACTCTAAGCCATACTCATGATATATATTTACTACTCCATGACTAAATCTTGAATTCTTGGATGATAGAAAAGATGAAGAACTCTCTTTCTTCAAAGGATATTTTCAATCCTCCTTGCAAATGTACTAAGATAAATTGGGATGTCCACATGAAGTATGTGTGTGCTTTCTTGATCACTTCAGGTGTTCTCACTTATCATCATACCATGCCAAATGAATAAATTGAGGTGATTATAAAGGATTATGAATTAAATCTCTCTCAACAGCTAATTGAGAAAAAAACTAAGCCTCAAATCAAGCCCCAATTCAGGGCCCGAAAAGGGGGACCCATAATGGGACCCAAGAAGGGATACACTATGTCCCTGATTGAGAAGTTATGCACTACTTCCCTGCTAATTAGGTGCAAAAATCCCCAGTACTTCCTTGAGGTCCTACAACAGATCTCAGGTCTCAAAAATCATGTGCAAATTTCAAGAAAATACCATTTTGGTGCATAAAAAGAATTAAAATGATTAGAAAAAGAGAAAGCGAGGACCTAAGTAAATAGATCCTACTTCGATTTTTTTGGTATAGAATAGGAATGCTAGGGAGGTCCTACCTAGATCTCATTTAAGAGAAGTACAAGAGGGATATGCAACTACATCCTAAAAGAAGATTTAACATAAAATTGCATTAAATAGGTGTTGAATGGCCATAAAATAAATTACTTCCAATTTAATATGGGACAATATACTAAAACAAATGAAGCCAAAACTAAGATGATGAAGAATTAATATACAAAAGAATAACAACTATTAACTCAAAATAATAATAATAACTAGAATAAGTTTATCTTAAAAGTTCTCAATTACAAATAAATTTCTCATTTATATATCTTCATACAAATAGAAGATGCATATCTTAAATCTAACCAAAATATAACTCAGAAAGAACAACCCCTATTAGACTTAACTTTCTTTTTTGTTTTCTTTCTTTTGATACCTTTCTCTAAACTCAACCTCGATAATTTAAACAAAAATCCTTACACAAAAATAACTCACCACTACAAAACTTATAAACTAACCAGACAAAAAATTATGGTTATTAAAACAAAATATCATTGAAAAAATAGAAAGAGAAGACAAAAAATAAAATAAAATACAAAACATAGAAAACTCAATAACTACACGGTTTGAATGTACATTTCCATTTGTTTGGGGCCTTTTCCAACAAACATGGTCTCATGGAATAGTCCCAATAAGAATAGTGCTATAAAAAAATGATTAGGGTCACCTAGGGTAATTAAATAAATATTTTTTATTACCGATAATTTTTTTAATATTTTAAATCGATAATATTTGATTTGATTAATATAGATAGAAAGACCAATACGTAGCCAGACCATTCCAAAAAAATCCTTGGCCAAAATGACTTCATAGTGCTACCAAAAGACAAGATTTAAAGTTGGCAGATACACTAAGACAAGTAGGACCCATAAAAGCTAGTCATTCAACTAGCCGATTTATAGGACAAAATCCATCCCCCTTGTGACTTAGAACACTATAATACATACACACAGAGGTAGAATAAACCAGGAAATAAGACATCGATTCAAAAAGTCCACTATTTGAACTAACTTGTTGCATTTGCTTTTATAAAATTCAAGCTACCCACTGTAGACACCTAAATTTGATTACACTATTTTAGTAATCCTATTTAGTTATCTAAAAAGGCATTATTAATTAAATTTCTATTTAATTAATCCTTTGTCATCCCCTAGTTGATTAATTTAATTAATCATCTATAGTCCTAATTGATAAATCAAATAATCTATTATTTATCAATTAAATCCTATTCTTCTATCTAATTCCAAAAATCCCCATTTATTAAATAAATCTATTTGATAAATGAAATCCTCAAATTCAAAAACCCCTAACCTATCTCTAATCCTCCATTTAGCCTAATTCACCCCATCCACCCATACTAACCAAGCTTAGCCACTAACTCACCCACCCTCATTAATGCCATCCACTTGCACATCTCTAACATCCCTAATCTAATCCTAAACCCAAGCCTAATCCACCCCCTAATGTTGTCACATTCCCTAAACAAGTTTAAGACTTTCCTAAACCAAATCAAAGTCTCCCCTCAAAAATCCCAACCACCAAGTCATGAGTGCTCTTACAAAACATAAAAGACTCTTACAAGCCCACTCATGACTCTTACATCCATCTTCCACACTCTTCCCTCTTCCACACTCATTCCTCTTACATCCCTCTTACATACTCAACCCCACTCATCATGCCTTTAACCAACCCTTTACCCTACCCTCTCACACTCATCCTCCTTGTGAAAAGTGTCACCTTCCCATTGGTGCTAAACAAGCACAATCCATGTGCTCTCCTTTGAGTGCATCCTAGCCCTCCTTAAGCCTTCACCCATCCTTGCATCTAAGCCCTCCATCCCTCTACCCCTTAGCCTATAAATTGAATCTCATCCCAAGCCATTTCATCAACAATCTTTGAGCTAAAGTTACCATGCTATTTTGAGAACCAAAGCCATCAATCTTACCCTTATAATGCCAAATTGAGAGCTCACAAAGCTACTGATTTTCCATTACCCATCTCCATTGAAGCAACTTTTGAGCATCTTGAGCATACATCCACAGAAAAAGGACACATCTACAGAATCCAGAAAGCATGGAGTGTTTTCTCTTGTGAGGTTTGCACTTCTTGTTTGCTTTCTTTGTCTAAGCATATATGTGAATTTAGTTTTTGGTTTGTGAATGTTTACTTTATTTGTTAATGTTCTTTGCATACTAAATCTCGTTTTGCACCCACCACAGCTGGGCCACCACACACCACCATTACTACCAATAGTGCCACCACTTGAAATATTAACCTCCTGAGCCATGTCATTGGACTCCCCCACCTCTCGTGCATTGCCACTAGACTCCCCACCATCTAGAGCCCTCAATTTGAGTATGTAGTATGGGACAACAATCACTCCCATGAGGAGCGATGGATCTCACTAGTGTCACTTTGCACCTCCTTGCCACCATCACCACAATCTTATTGTCCTCCAAGTCATGCATGACTTAATAGTACATGCCAGCCCTTGCGTGCATCCACCAAATATTTCAATTGAGGCCGAGTGAAAGTAAAAACCACCAGAAGCTAGAGTTCTCCTCTTCCACCCCCAATAAAATGCCAAGGCCATTGGTACATGTGAAGACTCACCTTGACCTTAGCTCAGTTGAAAATTCTCTCCATCCCTTCAAGCCACTTAGCTCCAAATGTGCACGATCCACCTTGATCACTTCCTCTCGAGATGAACTGACTAGAAGAGATAAACTTGAAAATAAGGATGAGATATCCAAGTTAGTCCTTGAGCACTTGAATGTGTTCAAAATTTTATCTCCCAAGATTTCCACCACCACTTCCTAGAACCCCACTTGATCAAACTTGAACATATTTCTGATTTTGTGAACCACAATGGGGCCAGTAAAACTAGGGATTTGACTGAAAGATTTTAGCAAAAAATTGGCTTCCATGGAAAAAAAGAGGGCCCACACAATGCAAAACATGACACACAACACAAATGATGAAAAAATCCACCAATCGTTCCAATTTAAAGGCAAAGGCTTGTCCTTTCCAAGTACAAATTTGAGTGAACAAAATGATGACTACCATTAGTGCCTTGACCTCTCTCCCTCCACACATACTTTTTCCATCGCATTTCCTACCTCATGAAGTACTAACCCTCATCCATTTACATGAAAGCCATCATCACTTAATGAGGTAAGCGAGATAGCCACATGTACTACTTGTGCAAATTAATCATCAAAATATTTGAGATTCAAACATTTAATTCTTCAAATCTTTCACTAGTAGACTTCTAATACACCTTATATTCTTATTAAGAGACCACATGTCCATCTATCCTTTGGTGATATCATTCACAATCAATTGAGAATCTCCTTCTAGGTACAATTTTTGTACCCCAAGTCATTTTGCAAGTAGAATTGTTCCTATCATAATGAGACATTCGAATTCATTATTTATCCCATCTGGCAATCTCTTCTCACCTACTTCAGTTATGGAACCCTATACATCACAAGCCACATACCCCACCCCCGATTGGCCTGAGATTCCTCTAGATACCCCATTAAAGCTTATTTCGATCCATCCTTCCTCTGGTGGGCTCCATGAGATGATTGACACCTGAGACTAAGGTTGGACCCTGAAAGGCCCATTAATAGGTCAGTTCAATAAATATTTTAACAGTTATTACACTTTTAATATTTATTATTATTTGTAATATGAGAATTTTGATTTGAGTTTAGCGATGTTGTAAAAGAGTATGCCATCCTCTACATAACATGACATCAACATGAATAGTCCAAACACATTAACATAGTACTATACAAGAGGTACAAAAATTGTAAACACACTAATCTGGCAAGGGTTTGATGCACAACTTCATCGGCATGAACACTAAAAACTTCAGCATAAAGGTTTGAACTACTACTTCTAATACCCCTCAAACCCTCACATGTCCTTGATATGCATGTTGAAAATTAGAGAATTTTATAGGGACTTGCACAATTTTTTAAATAAGAGTATGATTCTACTTGAGGTGTTTGCACAATCCATTTTATTCCAACTATAATAATTTCACATCCTAGTTTCGAAAATGTTGAAGTTGATGAAAGATCAACCCCACAACTCCCAAGAATCACCTACATGCAAACACCTATCACATTAAGAGATGAGAAAAGCTATGGAGGTTGAAATTCCTAGATCCACAGAGGAGACATTTCAATTGAATCAAACAAAAAATAGGTCTCCTAGGTTTTATTATTTATTATCATTGAAGCTAGGTTTTATCTTTTAGGGTTTTGATATTCTTTTATAAGGATTGATCTCTCTTTGTAATATTCATTTGTTCCATACAAGTTGCACTTATTTTTGGCACATCAAGAATGTTTCATCTTTTGTGGATTCATGAATTCTAACCTCTATGTCTTTTGCTTCTCTCTTTATGTGTCAGGTGTTTGCATACAAGTGGTTCTTGGGAACTGTGGGGTTGATTTTTCATCAACTTCAACATGGTATCAGAGCTTTAGACTTTCATGCTCATGTTATCTTCATGAGAGGTTTGGCCTTTATTTTTAGAGGTTATTTTTATTGGATCTAGGGGTCACTCTTTTTCAGTGCATTTTGAGGCCAAATCAACCTCACCATTGGATTTGTATCACCCAAAAACCCCTATTCCTATACAAAATTTATACAATTTGGACAGTTGAATGGTAAGGCCAAAAAAAAAATTACTCACAGATTTGGACATGCTTTTTGAGGTAGAGATTTATTATTCAATGAAAAAATAAAACATAAAAAATGGGTTCACTTTGTTCAAAGCATGGCTTAAAAAAATTAACAATAAAAAAATCAAAACAAAAAATATCTTTTGTTTTAATTTAATTTATTTTTTTGAACTCATGCATTTCAAAGTTCTAACATCATCGATACCTCCATCATCACTAAAAAAAGTACCTACATCAGTGTTGACATCATCAACTTTGGAGCAAAAATTGATGCTCTTTACACCATCATGTATTTAATTTTTTGTCATAAAAAGTTATTGATGGTGTTTTGACCATATCTTGGGCATACGAAGGTATTTTTTGACAAACCTTATATCATTGGAAATCTCTTCCCAAGCTCATCATGATGATATAGGTTATTTTGATTTTTGATTCAGTTTGGTTTTATGTTTATGCAGTCAAAGCTAGGGGTTCTATTTTACACTCTGGGAGACATAACTTGGGCATTCGATCTCCAATTTGGGAATTCTTTATATCATTGGAAAGATATTTCTATAATATTTTTAGTGATGTTGGATGGTTTTCTGTATTATTATCTAGGCATATTCTATTCATTTTTTTGCATTTTTTCTTTTTGGTGGATGTCTTGGTTATTTGAGATCTGGGGATCAATTTTGTTGCTTTAGATGATTTGTCATGGGTTGTACTATCTATTATATCAACATTATGTCTCTTCTAGTCTATTTAGAAGTCATTTGCATGCATTCTTGCAAATGCACCGAGATAAAGTGCCATATTCCATTTGTATTTTTGTTTTAGTTATTTTCTCTTGTTTTGCCGTTCGATTTGAACAGTGTCATTAGACACTCATGCAAATTACTATATTCTTGAGATTCACCCTATCTTGTGTCTTATTGTACATGCACTACTCTAATCAAAGTGCAATGGGGGGTTGATTTTTTGCCCTTTTTTTTCCATCTTCCTTTGTCCACTAAGTTTCCCTTTAGTGACATTAGCCTCAGGACATGTTTGAGATTGATCACCTTGGTACACACATATGTATTCTTTTGGGTATCTTGATCATGATTCCTTGACATGCAGTTCTTTTGGCCCACTTTCTAGTTGCCTGTCACCTCACCCTTGTTTGCATTAGGGGGGTGGGGTTATTCTATTATTTCTTATGCTTCCTTGGTTCAATTGAGTGAGCTATGTATTCAATTTTTATTCCTATGTACTAGGCGGATGTAGTGGTTGGGTACCTATGCATTTTGGTGAGATGGATCATTTACTATATAGACACTTTTCTTTTCATTCCCACTTTGGTTGCAGCCTTCCATGTTCAATTGATCGACTCTTCAGACTTTGACATTTCATGCCATTTGTATCTTTGAGTTTAGTTGGTTGCCTTTATACGCCTCCTAATTCGAGTAGTGTCTTCTAAGAGAACTCATGCAGATTATAACCTTCTCTATCCAGTTAGGTTTTATTGCAGTGGAAGTTCTTTAGATCATCATTTACTTTTTGACAAATTTTTATAGCTTCTACATGTCTCATTGGTGTTCGTCAAGATCATCTTTTTGTTCCTATCTTTTGGGACATTCTCTAGTTTGGAGCCTTCTTCACTCCTTCACTAGTTCTTTTAGTATTCTGTCCATCTCTTCTTGGAGTAGGTTTTTTCCCATGTGGTTTTCTTTATTTCTTCTCTTTACAAAGATTTGGTTGTACTTGGGTACCTCATCAAGCTTTTTTTCTATGACCCAAATCTACTTTTAGTATTAGTTTCTAGTTTTTTAGCTACTCTCTAAGTTTATCTTAAGGGGTAGTATTAAAGGAATAAGATATTGTATTATTAATTAAATCATTTTGATTAAATTACCGAGTCACTTATTATCTCTAGTTTTCTTAAGCTAAACTTTAGGCATATAATAATTAATTCTTTTATTAATTATTATCATACAACCTAGGTTTTACCTTTTAGGGTTTTGATCTCCTTTTATAAGGATTGATCTCTCTTTTTAATATTCATTCATTTAATACAAATTGCAATTATTTTTTTTCACATCAAGAATGTTTCATCTTCTTTGGATCTGTGAATTCCAACCTCCATAACTTTTTCTTCTCACTTTTTGTGCTAGGTATTTGGATGCAAGCAATTCTTGGGAACTGTGAGGTTGATCATTCATTAACTTCAATAGGAAATGATAAATCTTTTTAGCCATATTACTTCATGATTATTCATCTCTTCTTAAATATCCATGATATTTTTGGACCTTGATGTTATGTGGTCACTTGATAGATCTATATGCTACTATAAATTAGTTTTAATTACTAAAGGGTTAATTATGAAAATTTGGCACTTAGATCCCAATTAATTTTTTAATGTTATTTAATAAGTTTTCAAGATCTTATAAATGATTAAGTGCTTTACATTTTATGATTTTGATTTACTTTGTTATGATGTTTTTCATCTATGATTACACGCACAATTATGATTATCTCTTTATTTACTGATTTTGATTAAGGGACTAACCCAAATAAAATGTTAGATTTTGTTATGGATTTGATATAACCCTCACTTTTTATTTGATTAATAATTATTTTTACATTGGATGTTTATATATGTGCTTGTACCTATGATTTTCTTGTGTGGTTAGGGATGAAGTCGTAATCGCTCCCCTTGCGAGATCTACACAGTGTCTTGATCTCTACTATTATTTGAATTATCTTACATATACATATGTGCAAATGGATATTTATTTAGTGATATAGGTTTATAGGTACTAGTAATCAACTTACCTTGCTCGATAGGTCTGAGTGTGCTCTCAAATCCTTGATGATTGTTGTTATGGAGATAATACCAAGGTTAACTCCTTTTATCCATTATTTGACCCTAGAAGATTTGAGTTTCTACTTTGTTAGTCAACTATCAGGGTGAATAGACCATATCGACTTCATCTAGTTGGCCCTTTTTGTAGATGGTTCCTTATGGTCACTTGCCTTCTTTTGGTGGTATGATTTTTTTATCATTTCATTTATTTCTTCTCATTGGGGTGACTGTCAATTGATTTTTTCTTTGTTATGTTTTAGGGTTCATGCTTAATCAAGAGTTTTCCTTAAATTGCATTATTGATAGTGGTTGACCTTGTTAATCCTTGTGGCTTTCTCTATGTGTTTTATATTGGGTGTTACGGCCTGTTCGAATAATTAGTTTTACTTTGAGGAACTTGATTCTAGTCCATTTGAGTTTTATGTCTTATAGTAAGTATGAATACACAATAATATTGATATTATTCTCTATTACTTCATAATAAAAAATATTATAATGTTTGGTATTTTTCATATCTACACATAATACACACATACGCATTAGAACATACTTGCATGATTATGGATATTATTTATACTGTATATGTTGAGACTGAGGTAAAGTATACTATTGTTAATAATTTAATATTACTTATAACGATGTGCAATATTGTTAATTACTAATTATTAATAATATAGATAGGTTATATATTACTTGTGTATTCTATGCCACATTTTATAAATGTGTGTATTAATGATTATAAAAATATCAGTTATAGTTATATTTATTTGATTAGAATAGTATAAAAACTAATTATAATAGGTTCATCGTGAACTATTCAGCATAGAGAAAAAGATACTTCTAGAGTAATATACTTTAAGTCTACAAGATCACCACTATACATGACTTACATAGTAGTCAACCCATTTAATCCACTTAGAAATGTAGCTAAATGATATAAGATTTACAATGCTTATCAAAAAATTTATATAAGGTTGATTATCAAATTCAAAACATGCTATTCATTTGTAGTCGGGCCCCATCCATCATTAGAATCTAGTGCTTGCAAGAAAGATGGATCAAATAGTTCATCTTTCCATTCTAATAAAACATAGTAATTACTTAGCTTAGTCTCATCACCATCAATAACATTTGGAGAAGGCTTCTGGGTACTAGTGGAAATGTGTAGATCCTCCATCATTCTTTCAATTCATTGAATATCATTCAGGTCCATTATATCTTTGAACTAATCAAGATACTAGAAAGCTTTGACCTCATCTTTATGAATAAGTAGCATGCCATTCTTGACTAGCATCATGAATTGGACCATAGAATTTTTTAGAGAAAGTGACACCTGAGACATAATGGAAAAATGTGTGAGTTTATGAGTAAAATCAGTAACTCCTCTATCCTTATGCTAAAAAACCTCTTCATTTCTCACTTTTCAAAGGAACTATAAGATCTTACATGTAAGAACATACCAAAAAGAGTTAAGCTTAGAATCAAAAACTTCAACATATCTACCTAAAATTTCACTCTAGGAAAGACCTAGTTTTTAATTCCATACAATAGAATTACCCAAAAAAATGACCAGATCATGATAGAAAAATCATAGTGAAACAAAACATGTTCAAAAGACTCAACTACATCAAAAACTTTGCAATGTCTAGGAATGAGACCTAAAGACTCCAAATTAGATCCTAAAGCAAGTTTTTAAAGTAACATAAGCCATCTAAAACATAATTTTTTGGGTTCCACTTTTGACTGCCACAAGTAGTAAAAAAGAAAACCAATAAAAAAAGAGAGAACACAATCCCCACTCTTGGATCACTCTTTGAAAGATTTATGGATCGGAAACAAGCATATTACATAACTATTTTGTTGTTACTTCATTAATCACTGTTCCATCACTCCACATCAACTGTTTGAAAAAATTGTCAGAATCAATAACCTTTGAGAAATTACATGTACCATGTGCCTTGAAAACTAGTGTATAGGTTTTCTTTCAAGTCTATGTGATACCATATCTAGTTCTAATTTCATCCCAAGTACCCATTCAGGTATCAATCATGAAGTCACTGATTAAAGACACACCCAACACATTCCAATGTTTTGCTGAGCAACTTTGTGTGAGTGCCAAATGTTTACCATTTAAATACAATCCCCACCAAATTGATCTATTTGAGATGACATAAGATGGAGAAGAACCCAACAATTGATCTAACTGGTAAGAATATCCTTGAATGGGTCCAAGCCTTCCACATGGTAGCAAAAACATTAGAACCAAAAACCCCTATTTTAAAATCATCTAATAGTATATCAAAGATTGGAATGTTCATCCAAATTTTACCTTTGGAGATGATACAACATTGAATGTTATTTCTAATTAGAAATTTCCAAGGTTCATTACCATTTATGGCCTTAAGAATCCACTTAGAAGCAAGGGAAATAACATGATTTTTTAAGTCTTTCAACCCCAGTCCACCATAATTTTTAGGTTTATAGCACCAATGCCAATTTACACAATGTCTTTTTTTGTTCCCCATCCCATTAGACCACATAAAATCACTCAAGATTTTTTCAATTTTATCCATTTGATGATTAGTCATCAAGCAAGTAGAAGCAAACTACAGGTGATGAGATGACAAAACTTTTTGCACAACTTGAACCCTCCCTACCAAGGAGAGATAGTGAGTTTTCCATTTAATATGTTTCTTTTGTATTTTATAAAAGAACCACTACCACATAACTTTAGTAGAAGGATTGATAGCAAAAGGGATACCAAGGTACCTAACAATCTCATTAGGGCCTTTCCATTGCCAAGGCATCAACTATAACCAATTAGGAGGAGAGTTAGACCAACCTAGAATTGAGGATTTATGAGGAACAACTTTGGCACCTAAGGCTAAATAGAAAAATTCAAGTCCATCCAAGGTGTTACAAAATTTCATCTCCTCAAGTTCCAAGAACAATGCAGTGTCATCAACAAACTGAGTATTTAGTAAAGTATCATTATTAGGAAGGAGGAGACCTTTAATAGGAGGACCAAGGGAGGGAGCTCTAAGCAAATAAAATAGAGCATCGACAAAAATTGCAAAGAGGGAAGGGGCAATGGGAAAACCCTATCTAATTGATCTCCCAAGAGGAATAGCGCTGGTAAAATTTCCATTCACATCTATGATAGTGGAAGAATCCTTAAAAAACACCTTTATCCATTTGCAAAAATATTCAGAAAATCCAAAAGCTTGCAATATCCCAATAACAAAAGGCCATTCAATTCTTTCATAGGCTTTTTAAAAATCAAGTAAGATCATAGACACATTCTAATTTCTCTTCTTAGCCCAATGCATTGCTTCCCAACTTTTTATTAAATTTTTCAATATATACTTGCCCTTAATGAAACTTGTTTGTGTAACTAGGATAAACTTGTTGAGAAAGTTCTCAATTATTTTAGCTTGCAACTTTGCAATAATCTTATAAGAGATATTCAATAATTTTATTGGCTTCCACTTCTTGATTTCATCTTTGTCACCATTCTTTGGAATCAATTTGATCATTCCTTTATTAATGCTTCTATCCAAGGATCCTCTAATGAACAAGTCTTCATAGAGTGCCAAAAAATCACTAGATATCTAATCTATATTGGTTTTGTAGAACTCAACAGGAAGGCCATCACATCTTGGTGATTTGTCTTTGGCTAAGGAGTTAAGAGTCCATTTAACTTCTTCTAGAGAAATAGGATTATTTAATATACTACTATCTTCTTCTAAAACTTTCTTGGGAATCAGTTGAAGACACTTTTCAAGTGCCTCATAATTAGGATCAGACATCTTAGATGAAAAAAGTTGAGAATAATACTCAAAGAAGGCTGACAACATTGTATCTGGGTCAAAAAAATTTCCACCATTAATGAGAATATGCTCAATGAATTCCCTTTTATTCTTTGCCTTGATAATATTAAAGAAATATTTAGACCCCCTATCTCCTTCTAGACTCTAATTCAGTTTGGATCTAGCTCTCTGACCTTGGATCTTATAGTTTTGAATCTTCCTTAAGGATTTTTTAGGCTTAATTAAAGTAGATTCTAACTCCAAATCCCAAACTCTGACCTGAAGGTCTTTCTCTAGAAAATTGAGATTAGTTTGTGCTTTAGTTTCTTCTACATTTAAATCCATACTTTTTTTTACCAATGATCTAAAAGATTTTTTTCCCATACTTCAACTAGTCCTTCCCACATTTCTCTTGGTTGAATATGACCACTAACCAACTTATAAAGAATAGTGACCTACTGGAGTCCACCAATTGTATCCAGGTCTTTGAGAAGAGAAAGACTCAATTTAAAGGGCTTGTTAGTATTCACCCTAGAATCCAAAATCTCATTTTGCAAACCAATCTATGTAGAGATATGGGAATGGTTAGATAGAGAAGCAAGAGTAACTAAGATAGATGAGTGTCTAGGTTCATAATAAAAATATAGCACAGAAAAATTTGCATAGATTCTATCAAGCCTACAACAAACCCTTTGAGAGCCCTTTTGATTATTGCACCAAGTGTACCAAATATCTTGAAATTCAGATTTTCTTTTTTCTAAAGGATCTAAAACATTAAATTTCCTCTTAAGTTTTTTCTAGAAGAATAACTCATTACATTTCCAACTAAAGTACTTGCCTCCTCTTTTATCCTCTCCATGTTCTACCATATTAAAGTCACTAATAAAGATCCACTAGGTATTAGGAAAATTAGTTTTAGCCCATTCCCATTGTGTTGCTCTATCTCTATAATCATTAGGTGCATAGAAGTTACACAACCCAAAAATCTGACCATCTTTACTAAATACAATCCACAATTCCCTATGACAAGGAAAGACTCCTCTGTTTACAATATAATCAACCCAATTAGGTCCCACAAGAATAGAAACTCCCCCCTCCCTCTTTCATGGTTGGAGTAGAATGCAATTGCTTGATCCCAAAGCATTTTCAGGATAGTGTGAGCCTGAAATCCAACTACTTTAATCTCTTGTAAACACATGAAATCCTTTTGTATAAGCTTACTACACCGTCTTCTTACAATGCATTTTCTATCATTCATCTCCAAAACTCTAACATTCTAGCAATGGATGTTGATCATGTTCATGATTTTTAGATTTTTTCTTACCATTTTATAAAGTATATTAAAGAAATCAATTATATCTCTGTGTTTACTTTTATAACCATTAGAATTGGTTAAGATATGGTTATCATTACCCTTTCTTTTCTTACTCCTTTTATTGGAAACTTCAACAAAAGGGGGCTCAGTTCTATTTTTGTCTAGAGAAATTTCCATCCTTGAAGACTTTGATCCCTTAAATTGTATATTCTTATCATTCAGAGAGTGATTGGCAATGTTAACTAGCTCTGCCTTCTCAGCTAGAGAATTAAGAGCAAGTTGCTGAGCATTAATTTTGGTGGGGGTTTCAACCAAGGGCATTGGATCAACACTATCTTTTTGACAAATTATGGATTTTATCTAGTTAGAGGCACTTTAGATGATCTTAGAACTAGGGATGGGATCATTAGAATGAGTTAACTCAAAATCATAAAGAGGGTTGGCAATAGTGGTAAATTCCTTTTCTTAAAAAAATGAGAAACTTTATTTTTATCAATCTCCATAGGCTTATCCATCCCTGAAATACTATTAGAATTACCTAAGGATGGTGCCGAGGGTTTCTCTATTCCAAAATTAGATGCCTTTTTAGCATTATCTTAAAAAATATCAAAGTTATTTACTTGAGGTCTAAATAAATCTAGACAACCCTTTCTTGCATGTCCGTTCCTTTTACAATGTAAACAAGAACACAAATTACCAAGTCGAGAGACTTTCCATGAAAAAACTTCAAAATCAATAGTAAGAGAAATATAATCAGGGAATACAATCCTAGGTTCAAGAGTAACTAGAACCTTAGCATTTAAATGTGGAAGGGTAGTCTTAGATTGTTCTATCTGCAAAATTGAGCCAATAGGCTTCAATAACTGGTGAATAAAGGGCCAAAATTCAACATTCAAATTCTCAATTTCTATCCAATTCAGTGAAGCCCTATCAAAAACTTCTTCTACATTCATAGTCAATGACCATGGGAAAGCTCTAAATAGATATTTACCCACATTCCAAAATTTCTTGTTAAGGATTCTTTCTTGCATACTACAAGTCTTAACAAATATACCAAAGAGCCCTTTTTGAACCATTCTACAAAATGAAACATGAATCCCAAGTTTCTTACCCCAAAAATTTATAACCCATTCATCAAAAAAATTTGGGAAGGTAAGAACCCTTTATCCAAGCAAGCAAAGAAAACTAGAATTTTTTTAACTGAGATTGTTCTATTCTAATAGCTCCTATCATATCCTCATTTGGTGAGAGAGAAAGGGTCCTTAGTTAATGGGATAGGAGCTTACCTTCCTCCTTATACCAAAACTAGACTCAGTATTTCCTCCATCCTTGAATCTATCTCCATTGGCTAGGGGTTCGTTGTTTTGGTTACCATCCGTGGTAATTTTGAAAATCTTACTAGAAACGAAAGTTGACGACAGGCAAAAAGTTGTAGGTTCCTACACAACTACCTTATATAAAGGTTTCTTGTGTAATTCTTTTTCCTAAATCTATGAATTACCTTGGACATGAGTATTAATTATATCCTCATCTTCTTTTATCATTTCTTTAGACACCTCTCCTCCACCATCATTCATGATTGTAGCCCTTCGATCTTGCAGGTTTCCATAATAGATCAAGATAATCATGCTCCTATTCTGCTAACAAGGGTGCTATATCCAAATTTTAGGGCCATCTATTCCATTATGAAAATACATTTGAATTGTCAACCCAAGGACGTAGGACTTGAAATGGGTCAACATAGTATGTGCACTAAGTTCCTTTGAGTCTTAACACCTATGTTGTAGGAAAGTAAAATGCATGAAAGGAATCTATACTACTGATACAGAACAATAAACACACTTAGACTATCAATAGGGAACTATAGAAACTATAGAAAAGAGAATTCTAAACTAGTTAATAGTTCAAATATCTGCTATAATAGTTTTCCACAAGTGTTGTAGCAACTCTTACAATAACTATGCTATAGGACTAATACAATAAATCTATCTTAAACAAAAAATTACAAGAAACAAATCTACTCTACCTAAATCTATTCCACCTCCCAAGTGGGCCCCCTTCGTTGGCTTCAGCTAACTTAAGAACCAACAAGTAATCCAAAATCACTCTCTCATTAGAATTTCTCTTTCTATTACATGTCTAAACAATTTTAAAAAGAACAGAGAACAAATTTAGAATTTCCAAATCTCCTTACTAACTCTAACATTCCATATATATAGAAGATTGGAACTTATTACAAGACGTAACATAAAACTCATAAGCAAATATCATCAGTAGAAAAAGGGCAGGATGCCAACCATGACTCTTGAAACATTGATTGAATAACAAAATAACGATCCAAAGATAGGGTAACAAGTCAATTTTTTGAAATAACTCCTTCCGCATACATGGCTTATTACCCGATGCTCACCTGTGTTTCATGCATTGAACAGTCTCCATTACTCCTTATTTAACACATTGTCCACCACTCTTCATGCCACTTCCACATTTCCTACAAATTAGCAACATCTGAACATATACAACAATATTTCTACTCTCACTACAATATTAAAACATAGCTTAAAACATTTATATGAAATACTACACTTTATATATAATATTTAAGCAAGGTACATCATAACCACTATCCATAGGTTTAATAGGTTCTAGTTGTATGCAACATAAGTTCTTAAGACATTTAAAACAAGTGTTTTGGAAATGTTTTCTCGTGGCTTAAAAGAGTAAAGATCAAACTATAAAACTAATCAATTTTGAGACGTTAATTTGTCTCATCATCTGCCCTCCACTATGCCAATGCTTGTCCTCAAGCATTGTACTTCTTTGCCACTACTCTAAAATCTCCCACTATTGTCTTCTCCTGATTCCCACTTTTGAAGGTATAAAAGTATCCTCTAGATCATCTCCAATGCTCACCCAAGTGTTCTTCAACTAATGGATCTAACTTGGTAGCATTGATTTCATACAGGGGCTAGAGAAGGGTAGGAGGCTACATATATTTAGTCACTCTATTCAATGTTGCCTCAAAATTAATAGGGATGTGTGGTTCAACCTTCTTAAAAAGCTCTAGTAGTTGGATCCATCTATTTCTAAGTCCTACAAGTGCTCTCTATTGTATAAAATTAGGAAGTGTTTGATACCCCCTGTAAACTTTCTCCCTTTTTTCAAACACCTTCTCTTTGATTTTCAATTTTGGCCTTCCACAAGTCAATTTGAACCAATCTCTCAGGAGATCATAAGGCTTATGGGATTCAGCTTGGAGTGGCAGTGGCTTAGATTTTTCAAGGTCTCTATAAGCATCCAATTGTCTAGCATAATTGGTTTCATTGTGTATCCATGACATCAGAGCCCTTAAGTGAACATCCCCTATGTAGAGCAAGGGATTCCATTTTGTTTCTTGTGGGATTATAAAATTATGTAAATAGAGCTCACACAACAAGTTCTTTTGCCATGAGGGCAAGGTTTGATACACATCATAGAAATCTCGAGCATTCTTAAATTCACAATCAATATTTCTCATCATCATCATCAACTAGAACAACATATGCTATTCTTTCAAACACATAGCATACACCCTTGGGGGCGGTCTATAGGCTATAACCTAATCAACTAGCTTCAAGGATTTATTCATTTTTTTCTTTTATTTTTCTAGTTGCTCCTTTAGTGATTTAATTTCTTTGTCTTTATCAAATATTGCTTTTTGCATTTGATCTCGCTCTTGTTTCCACAAGGCTTTCTAAAAAATAAAATGATTGTATAAACCAAACAATATTGACTGAATTGTTGATGACAAACATTCTCGAGTTTTAGATTTCATCTTTTGGTTTCTGGCAACTTGTTGGAAATACTGGGTGTACCAGGAAGATTTATAAGGGATCAGAGAGACATTGGAATGTTCAAAGACTAATGGCATGAAAGGTTGCTCACTACTGGGTGTTTCTTCTAGAACAGTAGTAAGATTTGATTGGTACGTGTCCTACTTCTCTTGTGGTGTCTCCTTTATAGACTCAGCTTCATGTATTTCTATGTTTTGGGGCTCTACTTGCACAGGAGAATCATCTGGGACATTTTCAACTATTGACTCTATTTGAGATTTTGAAATTGGGGCATTTGATTTTTCAATAGAAGCTAGAGATACTCGGCCTCATATGTGAGGGCTTCTACATACAGGAGCTCCTTCAACTTTGACCACTTTATGGGTCCATTTTGGCTTAGACATGACTGGAGTAGATGTTGTAGGATCAATTACTATAGGAACACACCTCTTTCTTTTTGTTACCTTAACAGAGGGATTTTGCATTTCCTTCTTTACGTTAGGATTAACCTTACCCTTGCCTTTACCCCTACTAGAGCTTGACATATCCTCCTCTAAATTAGGCTTAGTAGACTTATCAAGAGAGGGTTCTTTTTCCTTATCAGCTGGATTTTGAATTGGCTTTGTGGTTTCTTCCTCATTTTCTAAATTTTGAGGAGCAAGCTTAACTTATGGCTATAAGGTTTTGGTTTCAACAAATTCCACCCATGAAATAAGGGAAGAGTCCCTAAGAGATCTTTCCACTAAAAGTTTAATAAGGGCATTATGGGAAACATAATTTGGCTTTCTTTTTTGGGTTTCCTCGACATTGATACATAACATATTATAAAGAAAGTTGGGAATATTGACTTGCATATTATGCCTTATGTAGCTAAGCAATTTAAAATGATGAGCATGTAAATTCAACAAGCTACGTTCATAGGTTAAATATCTAATAATGTGGGTTGCTAGGTCTGGATATGGAGGTGGAAGAGAAAGTCTCTTGCATCCTTGTTTTGCAATGTCCACTTGAGGGTCACCTTGCTGAGTAAACTGTGCCCTTGTAGATCTAGCATCATGCTCATTTGGATAATGTTCCCCAATTGCTAGTAACTTGGTGACCTCTGCTATTCTTTCCTTGGTAGCAACCACTCTTAATCCCCAACTTGAGGCTTCTCCTTCAAATGTTTTCATGAACTCCATTGCCACTTCCTCACTAAATTTTGTTAATTGTAAGAAATAACCAAGCCATCCACAAGCATGGAATTGCCACACTACTTCAATATCTACGAGTAAAATATTATGCATGATTGGCTCATTCCTCTTTAACCATCCTCCCATCCTTAAAATATTTGAATTCTACTCTTGCTACTGTGACAATTTTTATCCCTCTTACCTCTATAAATTTTCTTTGTCCTGAGCTTCAAAACTAATTTGTAAAAAATACATAAAAATGTCGTATTTCGTTACCACTTCTCATAATCAAGACCCCTTCATTTCTAAAATTTAGAATAATGATGCATTAATGGTGGAGTACACTGAGGCTTTAACTACAAATGTTTCCATAATAGCTCTTAGTTCTTTCAATCATGCCAAGTACAAGAGATCTTTTCCCAAAAATCATGATAAAAAGTACAACAGATACAAAGAGATTTTAAAAATTAATAAAATGAAAACTATCATCTTGGAAATGATTGAAAAGATCATGAATGAAGAATAATAGAACTGGTAAAGAATGTTTTCTATCATTGTTTTTTCATTGTTGTCAAACTTGCTACTTGCAGGAATGACAATTGCTTAAGTGATCCAAGTAATATCAATTCGTTGATTGTCAAGGAGGTGGCACTCAATAAGCTGTAACTAGAGCACCTAGAAAAAGGTTGAAGTTATGATGTTGTAATGAAGTATAAGGATTAACTAAGCCATTGATGAAATAGTATATTGATGACATACTCTAAGACACAAAGAATGGACACACTTAGATACATCAAAGATGTGAGTTTTAACTAAGTTCATTTGAGAGAGTCGAGCAGATTCTCAGTTGAAGCTAAGCAAGTTCAACTTTAGTGTGTACTGAGTAATCCTTTAGGTGCCAAGTAACACAGAATCCTTCAAGTGCTGAGTAACACAGAATCCTTCAGGTGTCGAGTAATTGTTCAAGTGCTGAGTAACTTAGGAAAAGACATTAGGTGTCGAGTAATTGTTCAAGTGCCAAGTAACTCAAGAAAAGACTTCAGGTGTTGAGCATTAGTAAAAGCAGTAGAAGCCAAGTAACACAGAAGGAGCTGAGCATTAGTAAACCAATGATGCCGAGTTGCTGCATTATTTTTTAAGTCAAAGATTTGCCAAATTAGTAGCGATAAGGTTGTTACATCGAATTTTGTGAATTAGTTGGATGATAAGGATGATGAGTAGATGTCATAGAATTTTATGTAAATGATGCAAACTAATTCAAGGTGAATGCTAATGGATTTATCATGAAGTTTCTAGAAGAAGCAATTTGGAGGGAAAACAATATCATTTTCTTAGATCAAAGATTTGAGCGGGAAATGAAGAACAAAACTTCTATTTAAGGAGTTACAGGTTAGAGATCAAAATGGGGGGAGTTGGTCACAAGTGTGGTCGAAGCCAAGAGAAGGCTAATGTGAAGGAGGACATAGTGAGGAGTAAGTACAGAGCATCAAGACTCTGAGTTGATCAAGTGACCATAGTGTGCATTGGCATAATGAGTGGAAGAACTCAAGGAGACAAATCTTGAAGGGTGAATAAGCTGTCTGCACTGCAAGGAAGAAAAGTCAAGCAAAGAAAAGAACTAAAGAGTGATATGAAATCTGCACAGTTAGGGTTGCAATCTTTATCAGGTCAAAACCCTTCTAATACTCTCTTACCATTGTATTAGATATTGAAATCCTACATTGCTAGGTTAGCTTAACAGCTAGGTGGATAAGCCTCAGGAAAAGGATAAAGAGATCCCCAAGAGAAGGATAAAGAGATCTTCAAGAGAAGGATAAGAGATCCTTAGGAGGAGGATAGGAGATCCTTAGAGAGGGATGAAAGATTCTTTTGAGAAGGTGACTATAAATCCCATGGACTTGGGTGGGCCTAACAGCTTTATGTAAATCCCTTAATAGGGTGGCATTCTAAGTTGAATGTTCTTAAGTCCTCTAACAGGGAACACTCCTAACAGGGTGTAGAAATCCCTTAATAGGGTCACATTTAACAATGTGTTGTAGCCTTTAATAGGGCAGATCATCAGAAGTGGTTGAAATCAATTACGCAATTATTTTGTGGGTGTCATCCCCACCCTAGTTTTACCTTCTTATTCTTGGAGGGTTTTTGGGTCATCAAAATCCTTTGTGTAATGGTGTGATGCATGTTTACTTTTGATGATTATTTAATGTTTAATTGCATGCATGATAAGAAAGTAAAAGGATAGTACTTCTGATTCACTCCTATTTTAGTAGAAAGTTTGAATTGGACATTATTGGACCTTGAATAACTGATTCACCCCCCTCTCAGTTATTTTGAAGAATTCTAACAATTGGTATCAGAGCCCATTGTAGATTTGTTTCAAGGTACTAGCAACAAGAAGATCAAGATGTCCAAGAGAGAAGTTCCCAAGCTAAACAAAGACAACTTTGTTGCATGGCAAAGTTTGATGAAGTTGCACCTTGGATCAATAGGTGAATATGCACAGACCTTAATCATAGTTGATCATGTAGACCTTGCAGGACCTCTCACTACAGATGACATGAGCAAGAAGAAGGAGCACAATCAAGTGATGTTAGATATTGCTTCAGCACTAAGCTATGCCAAGTATGATGACATCAAAGAATGTGGTACTACACATCAGATGTGGGAAACATTATCAAGAATCTATGGAGGAGATGATAATGTCAAGAGAGCCAAAAGAGAGAGCCTAAGAGGAAAGTTTGATGACATGAAAATGGAAGAAGGAGAGAATGCTGCTCAATTTGGTGCAAGGATGAAGGGAGTAGTAAGTGCCATAAGAAGCCTAGGAGGATAGTTAGCAGAAGAAAAAATATGTAGCAAATACTTGAGAACTTTGCTTCCTATCTATGCTATAAGAGTATCAGCCATCCAAGAGCTAAGGTGTGTACTAGGCAATGCATTGTCCTTTGAAGGAATAATTTGAAGACTCACTGCCTTTGAGCTATCCAACTTTGACAACTACAAGCCAGAAAACTTTAAATCTACATTCAAAGCCAAGATGACAATAAAAGATAATGATGAGGTGCAAACAAAGAAAAAGAGTGGAAAAGGAAAGTATGTATGTAGTGATAGCAACATTGATGAAGATGATGTAGATCAATTAGAGGCATTACTAGAAAGAAGATTTCACAGAGGAAGAGGAAAATTCAAAGGTAAGTTGCCAATCATTTGTTTCAATTGTAATGAAGTTGGTCACATTGCAGCCAGATGCACACAAAATAAAAATTACAAGGATGGAGGCAACTTCAAGAACAAAAAGGAGGATAACAAGGACTACAGAGGTCAAGGCAAAAGATGCTACATTGTTGAAGAAGAATTTGACGAGAATGATGATGATGTAGTCTATGTGGCTATGAAAGATGAATCAAATGAAGATGAAGCAACTGCCTTGGTAACCTGCATGAACAAGAATAAAAAATGGATCATAGATAGTGGATGCTCTCATCACATGACTGGAGATAAAAGTAAGTTCATTTCCTTTGCTCAATATGAAGGAAATAGTGTTAGATTTGGTAACAATGCACCATGTCAGATCAAAGGGAAAGGTAGTATCAAGCTTATTGAAAAGATAACATGTGATAATGCATACTATGTTGAAGGCCTAAACTATAACTTGTTAAGTGTATCACAGTTAAGCAACATAGGATGCAAGGTTGAATTTGAAAATAGAGTTGCCAAGATCTATGATTCCCAAGGAAGTCTATTCGGAAAAGGTGATCAAACTAGGAGTAATTTGTTCTACCTAGATATGGAAGATGCTTCTTGTCTCATTGTTCAAATTGATGATGTATGGTTATGGCACAAGAGGCTATGTCATGTAAATTTTGACAATCTGATAAGCATCAGCAAAATGAAGAAAGTCAAAGGTCTACCAAAGTTGAAGAAGCCTGATAACACCATGTGCAAACAATGCCAACTAGGGAAGATGACCAAGTCAACTTTCAAAAGCAAGACTTATACTTCTAATAAAGTATTAGAGCTAGTTCATACTGACTTGTGTGGTCCTATTGAAGTGCAAAGCTACAAAAGTGACAGATACATAATGCTATTTGTAGATGACTATTCAATGATGATGATAGTGATGTTCCTGAAACAAAAATCAGATGCATTCCAAATGTTCACATGGTACTTGGAAAGAGTTGAGAAAGAGACTAGAAAGAGCCTAAAATGTCTCAGATCTGATAGAGGAGGTGAATTCACATCAAGAAAATTTGAAGAATTTTGCAATGAAAGAGGAATCAAAAGGCATACATCAACACCTAGGACTCCACCTCAGAATGGTATAGTAGAAAGAAGGAATAGATTAGTTATTGACTATGCCAAGATCTTAATGATGGAGAAAAATGTTGCACTCAAGTACTGGGGAGAAGCTGTAAGTACTATAGTCTACACACCCAACAGAGTTCAAGTCAAGAAAGGTACAAATGCAACACCTTTTGAATTATGGTATGGGCATTATCCTAATGTAAAACATTTCAAAACATTTGGATGCAAATGCTATATATATAAAGAGTCTAGAAATGGAAAGTTTGATGCAAAGAGTGAGGAAGGCACATTTCTTGGTTATTCTACTAGAAGCAAAGCTTATAAGTGCTTGAATGTTAACACTAACAAAGTAGTAGAAAGCACAAATGTGAAATTTTATGAGCTTGCAGAAGTTCAAAGTATTGAGAACACCAAGAAAGTAGAAGAATACAAGACCTTTGTATAATTTTATGAAGGTATACCTAATAATGGTGAAGTTGCAACTTAGAATGACAATCAACAACAAAATCCAGCATTTGCTGAATCACAGATAGTGAATGTCGAGAAAAAGACGCATTCAGAAGCTGAGCTGCAGAATACAAAAAATGTTCATTTAGATTCTGAGAACAACCAACATGAAGAAAATGAACAAATACTTGATGAAAATATGCATGAGGGATCAGATTTTGAAAGAGACAACATGCAAACAAGGAAAGAACCAGTATTGGCAAAGTATGTAAGAAGAAATCATCCTACAGATCAAATTATTGGAAACAAAGAGGTAGGACCAATGATAAGGAATAGACTTAGAAGTGAGACATGTCTGCTCAGCAAAATGGAACCAAAAACAGTAAGTGAAGCCATAAAAGATGATGATTGTTACAATGCTATGAAATAAGAAATAGAACAAATTAAGAAAAACAAGACATGGACCTTAGTCTCAAGACTAGCTGATAAGAATGTAATTAGAACCAAGTGGGTGTTTAGAAACAAGTTAGATGAGAATGGTGAAATCATAAGGAACAAGGCAAGACTAGTCTATAAAGGGTATGCACAAGAAGGACTAGACTATGGAGAAATATTTGCTTCAGTTGCTAGAATGGAAGGAGTAAGGACTTTACTGGCATATGCAACCTTCAAAAGATTTAAAGTCTATCAAATGGATGTTAAGTCCACATTTCTGAATGGTATACTTGAAGAGGAAATCTACATAGAGAAACCAGAAGGATTTGTTGATGAAAATAACAAAAACAAGGAATGTAAATTGTATAAGGCTCTATATGGATTAAAGCAAGCCCCTAGAGAAGGGTATGAGAGACTTCACAAGTATCTAGTGCAAATAGGATTTGAAAGAGCTGATGATAACAACAACATGTACATCAAATTAGAAGAAGGTAAGGATGTAATTGTATCTAAAATCTTTGTGGATGACATATTTGTTGGAGGAAAGGCAGTACTTTGCAAAAGTTTTGCTGACAAAATGAAACATGAGTTTGAAATGTCTATGTTTGGAGAAATCAAGTTCTTTGTTGGATTGCAAGTACATCAACTAAAGCATGCTATATTTGTGACACAATCAAAGTACATCAAAGAGATACTCAAAATGTTTGGATTGGAAGATTCCAAACCAGTCAACACACCAATGGAAATAGGACATAAGCTATCAAAAAATGATGAATCAGATGAAGTCAATCAAACAATGTATAGATCCATGATTGGAAAACTACAATATGTTGTACATAGCAGACCAAACATAGCACTAGCAGTTGGAATAGTGGCTAGATTCTTTGCTAATCTTAGAGAAAATCATCTCATGGCAGTAAAAAGGATAATGAGGTATCTCAAAGGAACTGATGATTTTGGTCTATCTTACAAAAAGAATGAAAATTTTGAGCTCAATGCATACACAGACACAGATTGGGGAGGCAACATTGATGACAGAAAAAGCACAAGTGGGGGAGCATTATTCTTAGGTAAAAGGCTAGTTACTTGGACTAGCAAGAAACAAACATGCACATCTCAGTCCACTACAAAATTAGAATATGTGGTAGCAGCAGTCAATTGCACAAACATCTATTGAAAGGAATGAAAGAAGAGGTAACCAAACCTATGATACTATATTGTGATAATAAAAGTGCTATAAATATATCCAAGAATCTAGTAATGCATGCAAAAACCAAGCATATTGCAATCAAGTATCACTATGTTAGAGAATTGGTGGAAGAAAAACAAGTGAAGATGGAGTACATTCACACAAAGGAACAAACTTGCAATATCTTCACCAACCCATTGCCCAAGGATGCTTATGAATATTTTAGAGGCAAGTTGGGGGTAATGCCCCTAACTCAAGCAGTCTAAAGCAACAAAGAAGCTGCCCTACATAAACAGGAACAAATCATTGAAATATCATAAGAATGATGCAGAGGATGACAACAGGAATAGAAATTCCAAATCAATCACAAGCATGGTGATAGAGGGAGAAAACATGAGATGCAAAGCTTATATTTAGCATGTTGAAGATGCTACATCTTTGGCATTTATGTCAAAGAGGGAGATTTATGAGAAACTAATCAATAAATGGTAAATATATGGAGATGTATGAGATTAGTAGTAAGGATGCAACAGTCAAGAGGGAGAAGCAGAAAACATATATAATTTTGGTGGTAACTAAGTTGATCAGCTTAATCAATTAATCAGTTTGGTTTGCCATCAATTCCAAAGAGGGAGATTGTTGGAAATGATATGATGTTGTGATGAAGTATAAGGATCAGTTAAGCCATTGATGAAATAGTGTATTGATGACATGCTCTAAGACATAGAGAATGGACACACTTAGACACATCAAAGATGTGAGGTTTAACTAAATTCATTTGAGAGAACCGAACAGATTCTCAGTTGAAGCCAAGCAAGTTCAACTTCAATGTGTACCAAGCAATCCTTCAGGTGCTGAGTAACATAGAATCCTTCAGGTGCTAAGTAACACAGAATCCTTCAGGTGCTGAGTAATTGTTCAAGTGTTGAGTAACTTAGGAAAAGACTTTAGGTGCCGAGTAATTGTTTAAGTGTCGAGTAACTCATGAAAAGATTTCAGGTGTCAAGAATCAATAAAAGCAATAGAATCTAAGTAACATAGAAGGAGCCAAGCATCAGTAAACTAATGATGTTGAGTTGCTACATTATTTGTTAAGTCAAAGATTCGCCAGATCAGTAGCGATAAGGTTGTTACATCAAATTTTGTGAATTAGTTGGATGATAAGGATGATGAGTAGATGTCATAGAATTTTATGTAAACCATGCAAACCAATTCAAGGAAAATGCTAATGGATTTATCATGAAGTTTCTAGAAGAAGCAATTTGGAGTGAAAAAAATATCATTTTCTCAGATCAAAGATTTGAGCAGTAAATGAAGAACATAACTTCTATTTAACGAGTTACAGGTTAGAGATCAAAATAGGGGGAGTTGGTCACAAGTGTGGTCAAAGCCAAGAGAAGGCTAATGTGAAGGAGGACACAGTGAGGAGTAAGTACAGAGCATCAAGACTCTGAGTTGATCAAGTGACCATAGAGTGCATTGGCATAACGAGTGGAAGAACTCAAGGAGACAGATCTTGAAGGGTGAACAAGCTATCTGAACTACAAGGAAGAAAAGACAAGCAAAGAAAAGAATTGAAGAGTGATCCAAAATTTGCACAGTTAGGGTTACAATCTTTATCAAGTCAAAATCCTTCTAATACTCTCTTACCATTGTATTAGATATTGAAATCCTACATTGCTAGGTTAGCTTAACAACTAGGTGGATAAGCCTTAGGAAAAGGATAAAGAGATCCCCAGGAGAAGGATAAAGAGATCCTTAGGAGAAGGATAAAAGATCCTTAGGAGGAGGATAGGAGATCCTTAGAGAGGGATGAAAGATTCTTTTGAGAAGGTGACTATAAATCCCATGGACTTGGGTGGGCCTAATAGCTCTATGTAAATCCCTTAACAGGTTGACATTTTAAGTTGAATGTTCTTAAGTCCTCTAACATGGCACACTCCTAACAGGGTGTAGAAATCCCTTAACAGGGTCACATTTAACAATGTGTTGTAGCTTTTAATAGGGCAGGCCTTTAACAGGGTAGACCATCAGAAGTGGTTGAAATCAATTGCGCAGTTATTTTGTGGGTGTCATCCCAACCCCAGTTTTACCTTTTTATTCCTGGAGGGTTTCTAGGTCATCAAAATCCTTTGTGTTATGGTGTGATGCATGTTTACTTTTCATGATTATTTAATGTTTAATTGCATGCATGATAAGAAAGTAAAAGGATAGTACTTCTGATTCACTCCTATTTTAGTAGAAAGTTTGAATTGGACATTATTGGACCTTGAATAATTGATTCACCCCCCTCTCAGTTATTCTAAATAATTCTAACATATCAAACTACCGCCAAAGTACATTCTTTGATGTAGACATGACTAGGATATCATGGATTTGACATTTGGAAATTACTACACTTTCTTGACCCCCCACTAAAATTTGACAAGTGTCACATTTAACAATGTGTTGTAGCTTTTAATAGGGCAGGCCTTAACAAGGTAGACCATTAGAAGTGGTTGAAATCGATTGCACAGTTATTTTGTGGGTGTCATCCCCACCCCAGTTTTACCTTTTTTATTCCTGGAGGGTTTCTAGGTCATCAAAATCCTTTGTGTTATGGTGTGATGCATGTTTACTTTTCATGATTATTTAATGTTTAATTGCATGCATGATAAGAAAGTAAAAGGATAGTACTTCTGATTCACTCCTGTTTTAGTAGACAGTTTGAATTGGACATTATTGGACCTTGAATAATTGATTCACCCCCCTCTCAGTTATTCTAAATAATTCTAACATATCAGACTACCGCCAAAGTACATTCTTTGATGTAGACATGACTAGGATATCATGGATTTGACATTTGGAAATTACTACACTTTCTCAACCCCCCACTAAAATTTGACAAGTGTCCTCACTTTAAAAATTTTGGTATGGAAGGGGAAACTAGTTTAAGGCTTATACGATATATATAATGTAGTATTAGATATAAATATCAAAACCTATATTTTAAAAATGAATAGAGAGTAAAAGAAATTTTTGTACTTGAAAATTTGAAATTGTACATCCATGTGCAAGTCAATGAGGTGGCAAAGGTTGATGATCACAGAAATTGCTGACAATTTTGTTTATTGAAAGCAAGAAAAATAGAGTGTGGGTGACATGGATTGTGGATGGATGGCAGATAAAGAAATGAGATGGGTTGATATGAAGAAAGAGGGAAGTGAATGGAAGCATGAGCCTCATACTTAAATGAGGTTTTATTATGAAAATTCTTAAAATTCTATCATTGTATGGCTGCAAGAAGAAGATTTTCATCTTTTTCTATAGGAACTATGTTCAGACCAACTGGAGCACTTGTTGGTTGAAATTGTTACAGGAATTGTGCTTTAGTTTGTGGCTTATGATAGAGATGCAGCTTGTGGCCATTTACAAGTAACTTAAACTAAATAGGATCAATGGTTGTGAGTTGTACTATGCTATTGTCAAATACATGTTGAATTTCATAAGGCCCTAACCATCGAGTCTACAATTTCCCTAGATTCTCTTTGAAACAAGAATCATGTAGAAGGGCCCAATCTCCTATTTGAAATATTTTATTCTTGATATGTGTATCATGCCACTATTTTTTCTACTATTGAATAATTCCTATTCTTTCTAGAGCTCTCTTTTGTATTTCATCCAACAAATTTAAATGGAGGAGTTTCTCTTGTTGTTCTACAAAAAGATTGATGTTCAACTGTAAAGTTGTGCGTAGTGTCTTGTGTTGGAATTCAATGGGCAACATTGCTGCTTTACCATAGACAAGCTCAAATGGAGTGAATGTAGTTGTTTTCTTCCATTTGGTTTGGTATGCCCAAACAACTTTAATTAGTCTACTTGTCTAGTCCTTCTTGTGTATGTGTCCTATTTTTGTCAGAATGGCTTCAAGTTCTCTATTGGTAACCTCTACTTGTCCATTTTCTTGAGGGTAATAAAGACTAGATTTATGATGCCTTATGTTGTACTCCTTCATAACCTTAATGATCAAGTTTGATGTAAACTGAGCTCCTTGATCTATGACAAGTTCTCTAGGCACTCCATAGTAGGTGAATATTTCTTTATAGAGGAACTTAGCTACTTTCTCATCTCTGGCACTTTTCATTGCTCTAACTTCCACCCATTTAGTGACATAATCTATACATAGTATGATGAAAGATTTTCCACTTGATGGTGGATCAATTGGGCCTATGAAGTCCATTCCCCACTTATCAAAAGGTGTGACTACAACTTGTGGAGTGAGTGACATCTCATTTATTTTGGTTGGTCAGCCCATCCTTTGACATTTTTCATACTTAGATGTATATGTCATTGCATCCTTATGTAGAGTTGGCCAATAATATCCTATTGTAAGTATCTTCAGTGCTATTCTTTTCCCTACCAAATGGCCTCCACATGGTTCATCATGACAAGCATGCAATATATCATATATCTCATCTTTCTTGACACACCTCCTCATAGCTTGGTTTGGTCCTACATAGAAGAGGTTGTTATCTATCCAGGAATATTGAAAACTTTTCTTTGCTAGTCTTCTCTTTTCTTTATAAGAGAAGTGTGGGGGCAATCTATTTGCAACAAGATAATTTGCAATATCTGCATACCATGGTGTATGGGTTACTATATGGAACAAGTGCTCATCTGGAAATGTCTCTTCAATCAGAGTTGGATCTTCATCAACAATGGTCAATCTAGAAAAATAATCTACAACTATATTGGAATTTCTCGGCTTATCAATGATAGTAATGTCAAATTCTTGTAACAACAAGAGCCATCTTGCTAATTTACCAATGACAACTAGTTTCTTCATTAAATACTTATAACTGGGTGATCAGTATGAACAAAAAATGGATATCTGGTCACATAAGGCTTGAAATTGTTCAATGCATAGACTACAACTAACAATTCTTTTTCTGTTACTGTGTAATTCAACTCAGGTCCATGAAGAGTTTTACTAATATAGTATATGGCATTCTCAAGATTAGCAGGTTTTTGTCCTAATATAGCTCCTACCTCATAGTTTGATGCATCTATATGAATATGAAATGGAATTGACCAATCTAGTACTTGTAAAACTGGTGCCGTGGTGAGAATTTTCTTAAGCTACACGAAGGCTTCATTACATTCAGGCGTCCAAATGAATTCAACTTCCTTAGTCAGCAATGTGCACAAAGGACTAGCTATTTTGCTGAAATCTTTTATGAAATTCCTATTGTACTTAAAAAGATCTTACATCTTTTGGCTTTGTAGGCATGGGCAATGTTAGAATTACCTCTATCTTAGCTGGATCCACTTGTATTCCTGCAATTGATATGAAATGACCAAGTACCACACCATCTTGCATGAGCATAAAACATTTTTCACTAGTAAGTGCCAAACTATGTTCTTTACATTAGATAAGAACCTTTTCAAGATTCATCATGGCTTCTTCAAAGGTGATTCCAAATGTTGTGAAATCATCTATATATATTTCCATACAATCATGTGATATATCAGCAAAAATGTTGATGATAGCTTGTTGAAATGTTGCAGGAGCATTACACAGGCCAAATGGTGGAACAAAATATGCAAAAGTACCCCATGGGCATGTAAATGTAGTTTTGTCTTAGTCTTCAGGAGCAATACTTGATTGATTATAACTACTGTACCCATCTAGAAAAGAGAAATACTTTTTTCCAGCTAGAGTATCCAAAACTTGATCTATGAATGGTAAAGGAAAGTGATCCTTTTTGGTTTCCTTGTTCAATTCTCTGTAATCTACACAAATCCACCATTTACCTCCCTTTTTAGACACTATGACCAGGAATGACACCCATCTACTATCAAATATAGGATAAATAAAACCACTATCAAGCAATTTTTGCAATTCAATTTTAACTATTTCTCTAAGGACTAGATTAATCCTTCTCTAGGGTTGACGGAGTAGTAGGAACCCTTCATTGATGTATATTCTATGAGTACATAATGTGGGACTCAACCCTTTCATATTGCCATAGTCCCATGCAAAAGCCTTTTCATGTTTTTGAAGCAGTTCTATTAATTGGTTCATTTGTATGGAAGATAATTTAGGATTGACATGAAGATTATGACCTTTTGATAGCTCAATAGTAATGGTAGACTCTATCATAATAGCTTTAGAGATTGGACTTGTATCTAATTCAAATGGTAAGAGTTGATGAATAATGTATGGTTTTTTGAGCATAATACAATTCTCATCACATTCCTCATATGTGGTTAACTCTAACATGAAACTATCAGATACATCTTTCTCTACCACACAAGTGTTAGTAAGGATACTTTGAATAACTAAATCCTCTTCCTATAGCTTTAGGAAAGATTGTCTATGTAACATCATAAGCTGTGCTATAGAGTTTAACTCTTCTTCTTCATCCCCTAGATCTGGCCAGATAGATGTACTTAAATCTGGTTGTGGTTGGGCTGGAGGATATAAATCAAATTTCTTTGTTGCTTGACCATTAGATATGGTCATATTCCCTGATCTACAACTTATATTTGCATCAACTGTAGCTAACCATGGTCATCCTAGGATGAGAGGGTAACTAGATAAATTAACTTTGGGAGACAGAATCATGGAATCTATAGGATACTCTACAGAGTTTAGGGTTACAACTATGTTTTTTATCATCCCATCAGGAGTGATAGTAGAACTATCTACAAGTTGTAGAATTGTTGGAGTAGTCCTTAATCCTTCTATTTTCACCTTCTTTATAGTATCCTTGATCATGAAATTTATAGCTGCACCAAGATCAATTAAAGCATTTTTTATAGGCTGACCATTTATAATCACATTCGCAATTGGACTACCTGGATTAGAATATTTAGGAGTGATAAATTTTCCTAACATAATGTTAGCCGATTGTCCCACAACACAGACTGTAATTGGGTCCTTTTTCTTCCTCCTAGGCTTCTTTAGGTAGGCTTCTCTAATGGCTTTGCCATAGATGGGAACATCTTTAATAGCTTGGAATAGCGGTATTTGGACATGCATGTTCTTTAATTGATCAATAATATCAAAAGATTGTTCCTTTATTTGTATAGGTTTCCTTTGTACAAGCTTTTTTGGAAAAGGTGGTTCAACTGCTGGCTGGGCTTGAGCTGAAATAGTGACATTAGTTGGGTCAACCTCTTTAGAAACTGGGGGTTTTGATGTTGTAGGAGTATCTAGTATTTTAGTTATAAGAGGCAATTTAGGTGATGGTATGGTTGTACCAGATCTCAAATGTATATTTGCAACATTTAGAGCATAAGCAGGATACTGCTAAGCATTAGCAGAGTACATGGGTTGTTGTGACTACTGGTTATTTGGATTTGGCTAAGGTTGTGTAGGTAATTGGGTATATTTTTGAGGTCCAAGATTCATAGGTAGTGGCATTAGTGCAAGTTGTTGGACTGCGGCTGGTAGTTGTGGAGTACCAAGATTTTGGTTAGGCCACTATTGAGGTCCTCTCCATTGGTTTGTGGACTATCAATTCCCCTAGGGTGGTTGCCATTAGTTTTTTTGGTTCTACCATTGATTTTTTTTTGGTTGGGCTAAGAAGGTTGGGAGTTTTGAGGCCATTAGGGTTGTTGTGGATTATTTTGCCAAGCACTATTCCAATTAGGTTGACTATATTGTGGAGGACCTTGGGTATTACGGTTTTTCCATTGATTACCATATAGATTTGAATTTCACAAAGGGTCTTGATTCATACTTGATGTTGGACCCATGGCTAGCATTGAGTAACAAAGAATACTTGCTCATCATCTCTGTTTATCTTGATGTACTCAGTTGGAAGATGCTGGTTTTCCATGCTAGCGACCAGTTTATATTGGTAATCCTTCTTTTGCTTCTGACAATGAGGGTAGTATTCAGCTAGTTGTAATTCAGCTTTTGCATGCTTCTTCTTTGTAGTCATTGTGTCAAGATGTGTGGCAACATCATTTATAATGTCCCACTTGAAATCTAAGAGTAGATTAGATATCTTGAGCTTTGAAATACCCTAACGGATTCCTTTAATAGCTGTAGCCTGGTGTCCTTTCCCTTTCTTCATGGTTGATCTTGAGTAAAGAAAAATCTTTTTGAGGTCATCCCAAGAAGATTGATACACATCTCCTCCAGCCATCAAGTCTAATGCTTCTAGACAACTATCATTTACACCTCTTAAAAAAAATAACTTTTGTGAATCCTCAGACAACACATGTTGCTGATTCTTCTGCAGTGTATACAAGAAACATGAAACATATTCTTCTAGTGTTTCTCCCTCCTTTTGTGATATTCAAAAAATATCATCTCCTCTTGAATCATTTTCTTTGTAATAATCTTTGTATTTATCCAAAAATAGAGTTTGCATTTCATCCCAAGTACCTGCTATATTGGCTCTTAAACCCATGAACCATCGTAAAGCTGACTCTTTCAATGTTGCTGGAAATAATTTGAGCTTATGGGCATTAGTGTTGTAGTCAAATATATGATAGAGTATGTCAACTTCAAACAAGAAAGTATCAGGATCTTCAGTTGCAAGGCCATAAATATTTGGGAGAGCATTTGGAGGTATATTTTTGAGATTAGCATTAGTTACAAGGCTTGGGAGAGGAAATGGAAAAGTAGGTTGTGCCATTACTAGAGGTATTTGATTATGAGGTTGCTATTGAAAAGGGATATTGGACACTAGATTGTTAACAACTAGTGGATTTGGAGTAGTACTATCAAGAATAGTGGCCAAAATTTCAGCAAAAGGTTGAAGGCCACTTGTATCCAAAGATTCTGTCCTTGATGATGATTCTGTAGGAAAAATAGGGCTTGCATCCAAAAAAGGAAACTTAGCTTCTTCTTCAATTTCTTTGTTCAAATTAATAGGCTACCATGGAAGAAATCTTCCATATTCATCTCATGGTCTTCCTCTTTGATGCATGCAATTGAATTGGTGAGTGAATCAAGCACTCAATCTTGTGGTTTCTAACTAACACACTAATCTAGAAACAAAGGACTTAGGAAGGTTCCTAGTTTGACACCATTCCTAGCAATGGCACCAAAAATGCAGGTTTCCGTAATAGATCAAGATAATCATAATCCTATTCTACTAACAAGGGTGCTATATCCAATTTTGAGGACCATCTATTCCATTATGAAAATGCATTTGAATTGTCAACCTAGGGATGTAGGACTTGAAATGGGTCAGTATAGTATGTGCACTAAGTTCCTTTGAGTCTTAACACCTATGCTGTAGGAAAGTAAAATGCATGAAAGGAATCTATACTATTGATACAAAATAGTAAACACACTTAGACTATCAACACAGAACTGTAGAAACTACAGAAAAAAGAATCTCAAACTAGTTAATAGTTCAAATATCCGCTATGACAGTTCTCCACAAGTGCTACAGGAACTCACATAGTAACTATATTGCAAGACTAATACAATAAATCTATCTTAAACAAAAAATTACAAGAAACAAATCTACTCTACCTAAATCTATTCCACCTCCCAAGTGGGCCCCCTTGGATGGCTTTAGCTAACTTAAGAACACAAGTAATCCAAAATCACTCTCATTAGAATTTCTCTTTCTGTTACATGTCTGAACAATTTTTTGAGAATAGAGAACAACTTCAGAATTTCCAAATCTCCTTACTAACTCTCACATTCCATATATATAGAAGATTGGAACTTATTACAAAACATAACATAAAACTCATAAGCAAACATCATCAGTAGAAAAAGGGCGGGATGCCAACCATGAGTCTTGAAATATTGATTGAATAACAAAATAATAGTTTGCAGATAGGATAACAAGTCAATTTTATGAAATAACTCCTTCCACATACACGACTTATTACCCAACGCTGACCTACATTTCATGTATTGATGGGTCTCCATTACTCCTTATTTAACACATCGTCTGCCACTCTTCACGTCACTTCCACATTTCTTGCAAATTAGTAACATCTAAACACATACAACAATATTTCTAATCTCACTAAAATATTAAAACATAGCTTAAAACATTTATATGAAATACTTCACTTTATATATAATATTTAAGCAAGGTATGTCATAACCACTATCCATAGGTTTAATAGGTTCTAGCTATATCCAACATACGTTCTTAATACATTTAAAATACGTGTTTTGGAAATGTTTTCTCATGGCTTAAAAGAGTAAAGATTAGACTATAAAACTATATCAAATTTGAGAGATTAATTTGTCTCATCAGGTCTCTCACGAGTGATCTAGGGTGGGTAAATAATAGTGGGGTAAGAAATACCTAATACCAATAGAGAAGCCTAAATGACACACTTCAAGAAATCATGAAAGCATAAACAAGAAACCACACAATCCAAAATACATGTACCAAATGTTGCGAGCATGAATGCTAATGATATTCCTATGGGGGAGTATTGAGATATGATGATATGCTACATTCATGACTGAGTTTTTCATTGATGTCAACATAACAATTTTCTGTGGTATTTGATAGAAGAGCAACAAAATGATCAAGTTGTTACAGATGACTAGTTGAGTATTCTAACTAGTTGAGGTTATGGGAAATAGTTTTGAGTATTTGGTATATGTAGTTAATGTCAAAAGAAGAAATGATAAGTCTGAAAGAAGTTATGTAAGTTTTGGTGATGTTTGTTCTAAGATAGAGTTTACAGAGGCATGTTTTGGTAAACTTGTTATATCTCTTAGAAGAGTTAATATTCTAAAAATTGAGGTTGAGGATATAAAGAAGACATGTTGGTGATGATGTAGCTAAGCTCGCTCATCATAATATTGTGTGTACATAAACTTATTCAAGTTGCAAGGAAGAATATTAATGGTATCGCTAAGTGTAACGTGTTCTTAATGTGGTCCTATAATGATTAATTGAGTTCTAACAGCCAACTCAAGGAATTGTTTTGAGGACTCAGTATAAAGGAACGACATTTTCCTTTATCAAGGAATGACATGAATTATATTGATGCGAAGTAATTGTAAGTAGAGAGAAAGTGGAATGCAAATATGAGTAGAGAAGAGCAGAAGTGAAGGAAACTTCATTACCAAAGTTTTGTTGAGTGATCCGAGGTTTGATATTTGGATCCAAGGTTTGTGACCTAGTTTGGAAGGTCTAACAATGATTGGTTTGGTTCACAGAATAAAGGAAAGAAGAACATAATAGTAAATTTCATGTTTGAGCAATGAGCTCTTCTTGTAGTTGAAATTGCATGTTTGGGTAGTGGGCTCATCTTGCATACATTGTACTACAACTCCTAATAGGGTTGGCACAACTCCTAACAAGGTTGAAATCTCCTAATGGGGATTCAAAGTCTCCTAACAGGGACTCTATGTACTAAATGTTGTAATAGACTCCTAACAGGGTCCATCCTCTAACAGGAAATCTTTATATTAGTACATCATCTTGTGGGCATCATTCCCACCATGATTTTCCCTTTGATCAAGGGTTTCCCTAGTTAACATATCTAGTGAATTATCTATGTGCATCTTATTATTGTTTTTATTTATTTTAATTGAATGGTTAAGTTTGTTTAAAGAAGATAAATGTTTAAATTATCAGATAACTAATTCATCCCCAGTCCCCCCTCCCTCTCAATTATCTTGGTGGACTATTGTTTCTAACAATTGGAATTAGAGTATTAGGTCCTTCAAGATAAAGCTTAACAACTTTGGGAGATCATGGGGAGAAAAGATAGTCCTAAGTCAGATAGTGGAAATTTTGACACAAAAGATAGAGACTCTTGGTGAGTTATCCAAAGAAAACATGAAGATCAAGGAAGGTA
This sequence comes from Cupressus sempervirens, assembly GCA_028749045.1. Taxonomy (NCBI): domain Eukaryota; kingdom Viridiplantae; phylum Streptophyta; class Pinopsida; order Cupressales; family Cupressaceae; genus Cupressus; species Cupressus sempervirens. The sequence continues at coordinate 508,634,774 of CM053791.1, forward strand.
TTGATTTGCTCACAAAGAGAGAACCAAAAGGTATGAAAATTTTTGTTTGTTGGACATATAAAAACTTTGGTCATTTTGCAAGTAAATGTCCTAAGAGATTGAGAAAATGTAGAAAGAGTTTGATTTTTGATGAAGGTGAAGATTGGGTAGGTAGTATGGATGACATAAAGAGCACCAATGGTGGAGCTTTCTTTCTTGGAGGAAGATTGGTTCCTTGGTTAAGTGAAAAGTAAGATTGTACATCACAAAGTACAACAGAAGTAGAATACGTTTTAACATCAAACAATTGCAATCAAGTTGTTTGGATGAAATAAATGATGAAGGATATAAGGATAGAAATAAATGAACCTATTGTTATACATTGTGACAACACAAGCATGGTAAATATGTCTAAGAATCCAGCATTGTATTCTAAGACCAAGCACATTTCTATTAAGTATCATATGTCGAGAGAGAAAGTTGCAGAAAAGGAAATTAGATTGGAGTATGTGACCACTAAAGAGAAGATTGTAGATATATTCACTAAGCTTCTTCCCAAAGAGACTTTTGAGTATTTGCAAGATATGCTTGGGATTATGCCCCTTCCAACATCAGAGTAGAAGATACAAGAGTGCATTAGTCCAGTGTAACAAAGCACCATTGTTGTCTGGACTAAATGTTGATGCTTCCTATATGGGGGAGTATTTGTGATGGATAGACTCATCTAGGGCTCTTGTTGAATATTTTTTAAAATAGTGTCTTTGGACACTTGAGCCAAGTAAGAATCAGTTGCTACAGAGTTTGATGCAATAAAATTAGTTGCTAAAACCTTTGACATTGATGTCAAATGGGGAGAAGTTCGACATGAAAAATAATGAAAAACAACATGGAAAGACAACACGTACAACATGACAGTTGGAGAAGTTTGGCATGAGAACAACAAGTTTGTAAGAAGTACAACATGTAATGAAAATTTGACAAAAAGCATCTTGAGGTATATCAATGGGGGAGAATAATTAATGAAGAGGATTTGAAAAGAAAGATGAACAGTCTTTTTGTTGGTATTCTTGGAACTAGATTTTTTTCATCTATGTTGCCATCAATGCCAAAGAGGGAGATTGTTGCAAGCATGAATGTTGATGATATTCCTATGGGGGAGTATTGAGATATGGTGATATGTTACATTCATGACTGAGTTTGTCATTGATGTCAACATAATAGTTTTTTGTGGTATCTGATAGAAGAATAGTAGAAAGATCAAGTTGGTATGAATGACTAGTTGAGTATTCTAACTATCTAAGGTTATGGGAGATACTTCTGAGTATCTGGTATATGCAGTTAATGTCAAAAGAAGAAATGTTAAGTCTGGAAGAAGTTATGTAAGTCTTGGTGATGTCTATTCTAAGATAGAGTTTACAAAGGCATGTTCTAGTAAACTTGTTATATCTCTTAGCAGAGTTGATATTATGAGAATTGAGGTTGAGGATATAAAGAAGACATGTTAGTGATGATGTGGCTAAGTTCACTTGTCATAATATTGCGTGTATGGAAAGTTATTCAAGTTGCAAGGTAGAAGATTAATGGTATTGCTAAGTGTAACATGATCTTAATGTGGTCCTATAATGATTAATTAAGAAGGTCTAACATATGCCTCAAGGAATTGTTTTAAGGACTCAATATAAAGGAAGGACATTTTCCTTTATCAAGTAATAGCATGAATTATATTGATGCGAAGTAATTGTAAGTAGAGAGAGAGAAGAATGCAAAGTTGAGTAGAGCAAAGTGAAAGAGAATTAAACTTCATTGCCAAGGTTTTGCTAAGTGATCCGAGGTTTGATATTTGGAATCAAGGTTTGTGACCTAGTCTAATAATTCTAATAGTGATTGGTTAGTTGAGAGAACAAAGGAAAGAAGAAAAAAATAGTAAATTGCATGTTTAAGCAGTGAACTCTTCTTATAGTTGAAATTGCATGTTTGGGAAGTGGGCTCATCTTGCATACATTGTAATACAACTCCTAACAGGGTTGGTACAAATCCTAACAGGGTTGGAATCTCCTAATAGGGATTCAAAGTCTCCTAATAGGGACACTATGTACTAAATGTTGTAATAGACTCCTAATAGGGTCCATCCTCTAACAAGGAATATTTATATTAGTACATCATCTTGTGGGCATCATTCCACCGCGATTTTCCCTAGTTAACATATCTAGTATAATTGTCTATGTGCATCTTATTATGGTTGTTGTTTACTTTGGTTGAATGGTTAAGTTTGTTTAAAGAACATAAATGTTTTAATTGTTAGATAACTGATTCACCTCCCCCCCCCCCCCCCCTGCCCCCCCAATTATCTTGGTGGACTATTGTTTCTAACACCAAAAGCATTAAAAACAAAGTAAAATAGGCCACAAAGTGAGAAAATATGGCCGAGAAACACATTGCAAGGTACATGAGCCAAGGCACATAAATGTTTGGCTTCCATATGCAGTTGCAGAGCACCTTTTCAAACTCGTTCACCTTGTTATAGTTATATTTATGTAATATATAGTTGTGTTCTTGTAATTCTATTGAGTTATTCAAATGTACTCTTTAGTTAATAGTTCGTTGAGGGTTGGTTACCTTTGAAATTTTTATTTATATGGATTCTCTTTTATTGTTGAGGGAGGATATTAGCTTAAATCTTGAGAAGATCTTGGTTGTACTTTCATGGAGAATTTTAGAGTTCTAGAATTTACGATATGTTAGGGAGAGTTTGTGAGGATACTTATTTAAGATTTCATAAGTTTTTTTTCTTTTGGGGAAAGAGGAATTTATGAGAGTTTCAAGGGTTGAGAGAGGAATTTGTTGTTGTGTAGATCTTGGTTGTACTTTCATGGAGAATTTTGGAGAAGAATTTATGATATGTTAGGGAGAGTTTGTGAGCATACTTATTTAAGATTTCATAAGTTTGTTTTCTTTTGGGGAAACAGGAATTTATGAGAGTTTCAAGGGTTGAGAGAGGAATTTGTTGTTGTGTATTTGGTCCTTCTTTCATGGAGATTTTTGAAAGTGGAGAGGGTTTGAATGATGTATCTCAAGTTTGGATTTTTCTTCCTCTGTTAGTTGAATCTGATAGGAGTTGAGGTATGGATTGAGTTTCTTGATTTATTATTTATCTAATGAAATGCATATATATTTATATGTTTTCAAGTAAAAATACAATCAAATATTACACTTTTATAAATACAAAGGTTAACAACACCAAAACTCTTCAACTTCAATGACATAAAAATCATATTTCTATTAGGAATTTGAACATGATGTAAACTAATGATGTTGGCATAACTAACTTGAAGACTAACTACTAGAATGATTAGGGGATTTAGTAGTAAAATATGTTGTCATTGATGTCAAGACACAAGAAGGAGCTAAAATTGGTAGGGAATGACAACCGACAAGGCGCATTGATGTGTGACTCTAGTTCACAAGGGTGATCAAAGAAGAGAAGAAGTGTGAGACCAAAAAAGGCGATGATAGAGGCAATCCACTTAGATAAAAGCATGCTAAGAAAAGTATATGTGAGAAGAAGGATGCCAAAAGAAAAGGAAAGAAGATTGACTAGTGGCCATATAAGATAGTTTGGCCAAGTAAGAAAGCAATGCATGGAGAAGGATACCTGTGACTACCATATCATGAAGAGGGTAGGAGTGTACTTATTTTTGAAATTTCTTTCCAATAAGAGGAAGTCATTGACAACACATGACACTAGTAAATCTTGTACAAAAATGCTATATCTAACAAGAGTGAAACACTACTATAGCAACAAGTTGAGCTAGAAGTAGGGTTGAGAATTCAAAATTTGAATTTGTGGATTAGGGCTTCTAAGAGAAGAAAGAAGGAAGAATAAAAAAATACAAAGTCAAAAGAAAAAAGATTAGATTTTCTAGTGATTAGCTAGAGAGCAAGAAGAGTTGAGCTAAGTGTAATATCAAGGTGTGAAGGAGAGTGACAAAGAGAAATCACTATCAAAGAGTTAATGAATGTGTCAAGGAGAAGCCAGTGAACTTGAACAACACAAGTGAGATCATGTGTAAGACCAAGGTGAGCCAAGTGCACAATTGATTAAGTTTGAAGTTGTAGAGCCAAGAGAAGGAAAAACATAGTTCTAAATGGGTCAAAAAAGTTGAAGAAGGATCTATTTCCAGCTAAGTGTAGTAGCTACTTTGTTAGATCATTCCTTATTGTTTACTAATCTTTGCAACAATAAATCCTGTCGAGGGTGGACTCTAATGGGTTCTTTCTACTAAATCCCCTAATAGGACAACACATTAACTTTTGTTCAAAAGTGCTTTAATTAGGATGCTCCTAACAGGGAAAGACTTTAATAGGTCTTATCAAAATCCTTTATCCAAGTGCCACCTAAAAGTGTCTTTGTAATATTTTAACAAAGACAAGCTCTTGATCAGGTGCACTTCAGGAGAGTGCAAGCATTGTGAGGATTGACTCACACACCATAGTTTTTACCCTAGTTGAGTTTCTATGAGATAAATATTGTGTTATGTGTTGTTATTTTCATGTTAATTAATTTTTCTTAATCCTAACCAATTAAATTCTAGTCAACACAAACCTATAGACACGTGTGAAGAGTGGTAGAGAGTGAAAATTTGAAACTATTGAGTATACCGATTCACCCCCTAGTATATTGACATGCAATTGGACCAAAAATTAGTATTAGAGCCTAGGCCTTCCAAATTAAAGAGTGTAGAAATCAAGGAAAAGATCAAAAGAGAGATGTAGTGAAGTTCTCCAAGGAAAACTACAAATCATGGTGTAGAAAGATGCACTTGCATCTGAGAACTCTTGGTGATGCTTAGTAGACCCATGTAGAGGTCAAATATGTTGAACCTATTGGTTAAATCATTTTAGACTAGTTAAAGGAGAAACAACTACACACAACCATACCAGATGCTTTAGCAAGCACCCTATCCTACTATGAATACAATGATGTTGAAGACCTAGAAACAACATTTGAGATGTTGGAGAAGCTCAAAAAAAAGCATGTCATGAAGGCTAAAACTGAAATCATGAGAGGAAAGTTTGATCACATAAGGATAGGAGCTAAAAGGTCTTAAGTATGGGTGGTTCCATTTTAAGATGGTACACCAAGATTGTGGCTCCCTTGTAGAGGGTATAAAAATCCTCAAGAAAGAAGTTGGTAATTTAAATTTTATAGTCTCCAATTTGGATGACAACTTCTACACCCTGGCTAACTTTTATATCAAATTTATGCACCCTTCTACTATCACTCAACAACTTCTCCAACAAGAGAAAGAGAAGGGCTTGGGAGAAGAAAATGAGGGAATCTCTAAGAGGTTATATAGGTTCCTCACATATGACTGGCTAAGAGTTTTACTATCAAAACCTATGAAGTCTAAAGCCAAAGAGAAATGAGTCCCAATTTGTTTTATCCTTAAGTTCTATTGTTTTGATTCTGGTCTTTTTTCCTTGTGTGACACTAAAAAATTTATACTCTATTTTGATTATAAACTCTCATAGTAGTAGTTGTAGTGTGTTGCTAATCTTTAGTAATATAATGAATTATAAGACTCTTTTTAAATTAAAGCTTGATTTCGAATAGTTTATTTAATTTGGTGTTTATGGTTAGTTGGGATTGGTTTTCTATATTGAAAAAGGGGATAGGCTGATTTTGTCTTTATGATTGTTTATGTTGTTTTTATATTGTTAGAGGCTTTTCCTTTTGTATGTATTGTTGGCCAACTTCCTTTTTTTGGTTTCTGTTAATATCAAAAATAAAAGTTATAATGTACTTTAGTATATAATTAGTTAGCTATAATTATTTGATATTATGGTTGAAGTTATAAATAATTTAATTATAATTATAATTTTAAGTTTGAGTTAGTCATAATTTCATTATGAACTAAAGGAAAAGTAAATATTAATATTGAACTTAAATAGAAGTCAAATTAATATTCTAGTAACAAAGTTGATATCAATATTTAATCTAACAGTATATACTTATGTTATTAATTAAATAATTTATAATCTAAGATCATTTAAATTAATGACATGATAATATTATGACATTTTATATGGACAAGGAGATTTAACAATTAAATATTTATTCATTCAACTAAGTATATTAGCATGAAAATTTATACAAACATATCTCCAGTCAAATTAGATGTTAGTAAGATTAATTTTGTGCTTTATTTGTTTGGATGTATTTACTGTTCTATTTAGTGTTGTTCGTATGAAAATTACATCGACTTTAGAAGCGGTACACTAGAGGCTTTGGGTTTTGTTTTGGATTAAAGGAAAAAACATGTTTTAAAGGGACCCAAAACCCTTTACAAAAGAAGTCTCTTAAAGATAGATAAATGATAAAGTATCAGCCATAGAACAATAACTGGCATAATAGGTAACAACAACCAACAACAAAAAATGACACAAAAGAACAAACAACAACCCAGTCAGAGACGAAGAAAGACTAGAATAGAGAAGACTAGGACCCTAGACCAAGTCTAGGAGCAAGTGCTTAGTTTGATTTTCTAAATGCTCCAATTTTTAGAGTCATCTATGTGACATGTTAACATTTAGTATTATGATGATGTTGACTTAGTCACAATTATTCCACTCAACTAGATTTCTTAAGATCATTATTTTGTGAAGTCTTTGAGAGAATATATTTTATGATATTATGGTTTGAGAACCAACATGTATTTTAGATATATATTTTTAAGGACCAATATGTGTTTTAGTTATTCTTATATGAAATGATTATCAAATTTTATGTAATTTTTGAGACATATTTGTGATCAATGAACTTAGGGGAGGTTGTCTTGGTACATCTTAATGGAGTGTCTTATAATATGGGAATGAAGCTCAAAGTGGCTAGTGCCAGGGTAATCTATTGTAAGTTTGGTAAAATTAAGAATATAGGAATTAAAATTTTTAGAATACATTAAAAATATAATTAGTTATGTTGCCTCACTCATGCATTGAGTGCTTGTATAGGCTAAGGTATGGTTAGTGTTCCTTATCTTCATGAGAGGGTATTCTAGTTCCACATGAGGAATACTGATGGTCTAGGGTCCAGAGTGACTAGTACAATGCAACTCAATGCTTCAAGGTCTGAGGTATAGTGAGAGACCATTCTTGGAAAACTCAAGTATTTTGACAAAGTGATGACACTCTCTAGTATGTATTCTATGTCTCCTCCATAGATTTTGCATTTGCCTTTGTGTTTTTTATTTCTTTATTAGTTATTATTTAGATGGTAATTAGTATTTATTTGGTGGATGTTATTTATTGGTATTTATTTTCAAGATTGGTATCTCGTTGTTGATTTTGGTACGCAATGTTTCTATTTGTTGATTTTTTTTGTTTTGATTATCATTTTTTATTAGTACTTTGTAGTACCCTCAAGGTAGAGAGATTTCATGATCCCTTTCTTAGGAACTTTTTAAAAAATTTTATATCTGAGTTTATATCATACATTATCTCCCCATCATGGTGGGAGTGGGTCTTATTAGGTTACCATGAGGTTTGGAGAAAATGACTCTCTTACCATTGGGCTCCCCACAGACTTGAACTAGTGTTCGATGATCCATAATTATATTTTTACTATTCTTATTATTATCTGTTGGATACATTCTCTACATTTAGTTGATGTATCTATATATCCATGTATAATGTACTTGTATCTTAAGCTCCTTATAGGATGATGTATTGTATTGGTTTATTATAACATATCTTGCAACATGTGCAGTGGATGTCATGTGTGTGGATGTAATTTATGTATTCTCGTATGGGATCATATATCATATATTTCATTATGGATGTGGATATTGTATTTAAGATTATATCTAATTAATAAACTTTCATGAATGTGATTAATCGTTAAGGAACCCTTGAGAAATGTGAACTACTATTATATTGTGTTATGCATGTATATGACATGTTTCAATATATTGCTTATGGATTGTTACCTTGATATTACAAAATTCTGTACGAAAAAAAAAAGGTTCAATAAACTTAGTGTTATATTTAGGTTAATTTCTCTTGAGTTTCCTAGTAGGGTGTTACAAGGAAAAGGAGGGACCTTCCAACATAACCTTCTAATGGGTCTAAATTAGATTAGCACTATTAAAGAAAATTTAAAGGGTGCTAATGATGAATTAAAGTCTTTTTCCAAGAGGTATACTCAAAGAATATTTTACTACATGATATTCTTTCCCTTTAATAATGCATTATTAATTGATTCAATTATGTGTTTATTTTTTATTAATGGTAAATAGGTTTTGAAGGAGCTCCAAAAACTTTTACAATCTCTTCAAAGATAGATTTTCAATAATTTCACCTGATACAATAGTTATCCCAAGAGAAAGTAATAGAGACTAGGCAGAAAAGCCCAAAATAGATTAGCGAAATATTTCCAAGGATAACACTATCCAAATCCAACAATACAATTATAGTTAAGAATGATTAACATTAAATTCAAACTGTTTGAGAGGGGTAATCAAATCCCACAATCCAAAAAACAAAGGAACAAACGAAGTTTTTCCTTTACTTCCCTTCTTTTGGGATTAGAGAGCATATAAAGTTGAGGAGGAGACTTCTTTGAATGCCTTCTAGTAACTAGGATCCATCCTTCCTCAACCATAGAAAAACAATTTATGCCAAGAAAGGGACTTCTAAGATCCAACACAAGGCTGGGATCTGAAGACCGAAACACCACTAGTACCACCAACCACAAAACTAGGGCCAAAAATAGCCTTAATAGTTTCATCTTGAGTTATTCCATTAACAACTACCTCAACCGCAACATGTTGGACTAAGCCAATACTATCAAGAAAATCTAGAACAATAGACCTAGGCATTATAACAACCTAATGATCAAAGCTAGAAGGGACAACATCCACATGCTCCAAACCAATCTTATCAATAATCACTACTTTTTCTAACTTAGAATCAATAGTAGTAATCCCTCCCCCAACTAAAGGAATCCACTCCTCTTGATAGCTCATCATGGCCCCTTTTCAAAATAATTAAAAATAATAAATTTTGCTAAGTCCAATAGCATTGAAAAGTAAATTTTTGGGAAAAGGGTCTAATATTTAGAAACCAATGGGATAATAATTGTTAAATATTATTAAAAATTAACTTATTCTCCCCTCTTGGTTGTGATTTTGGGTTATTTGCTCTTTTTTGGGGTTTTGGAAGCATTTTGGCAACATTCATGGACTTGATTTTTGTTCATTGCTTTGTTGTTCTTTAGATCTAGTTAAACCTATGGAGAAGGAGACCAAAAGATTAGAGTTTTTAGATTTATAGGAAGGATAATAATGAGAGTTTTAGGCTCTTCTATGTGCAATATCATGGAGAGTTTTCCTTTGTGCTAAACAATGCAAATATAATAGTTTTTTGGGTGTGTTTGCAAGCATGCTTTGTAAGGGTTTGTGTTTCTAGTTGAGTTTTTCATATCAGTTTTGGTTGCTATTACATTGCATCCATTTTTTTGTTATAGAGGAGTGAAATTATTTTATTGGCTCATGATTCTCTTTCCATATGAGTTTTGATAGTGATTTTGGTGTTTCCATGCTATTATAGTGTTATTTTTGGAGCCTAAAGAGCTTTGTATTTGAACTCCATTTTGGAATTATTGTGTAAAATATATTGCAGATCTGAAAGTGTCATTGTAGAGACTATTATTCTGCTACTTTTTCTATTATAAATTTTCACTTTAAGACTTACTAATAATATGAGAAGTTGTGGAGTTTTTGGCATCGTTTTAGGTATACTCAATTTGGGCATTTTGGAGAAATTTGCACAATCATTTGAAATCTTGGTTGTTTGATTTAAAAATGTATTAAGAGGATTTAAATATCATAAAAATATGATATTTTAGTGGTATCAGAGCCATGATCTTTCCATCCTAAGGTTTTTAGAAGTTTGCATGCAAATGAGTGAAAGAGAAAAGATATATTTGCAACGAGAAAAGAATAAAGAAATTTTGATCAAACCTCTAGTTGGAAATAAAAGTACAAAATTCAAGGAAGGAATAAGAATGGATGAACCATGAGATGGAGAAAATAATTCTTCCAGGACATATTTATAAAGGGTGCTCCCCTTAATACCACAAACAAATAACAATAACAAAAAAAATAACAACAATTGACGAGAACAAAATATGGTCTTTCTATTATCCTCGCAAATGCATAATTATTTTTTTTAGAAATACAATATGAAAAAACACAAGGGAAACTTATTTACAATAGTCTTTAACATAGAGCTACAAACTACCACCTAGAACTTCCTAAACATCACTACGAGCCTTCCTTATATATGCAATTTTTTACCACTTGGGAAGGTTCTAAACATTAATCCTAGCCCCTGAAGCCAAAAAAATCCAATTATAAATTATTTCTTAATTTATTACATATGCTTAGCCCTAATTATGTTTTTAGGTACCCAAAATTTTGGAGGCCATAACTTTCAAACCGCATGTCCAATATTCAACTATAAATACTTTTCATAATTGTTAGCTCCTGAACTACTTTGTCTAACATGCGCAAGCACTAGTCATCCTAGACACAACCTTGTTCTAGAGCCTCTAAGGCTTTCAAATCTAAGATCAAAGGTTTCTTACCCAAAAATCTCAATAACTTTTGCAATAACAATGCAACTGCACTAGCAGGCTAATATGACTATGATGAACCTCCATCTGTGAAGTCAAAACATTTTGAGATTGTATGACCCACTTGTTAAAAATAGTAAGATTTGATAAATAGTAACTCTATACTGAAATAGCCCTTATTAAAAATGACAAAACTAAAACATTTTTGGGTGATGCAAGATTTTCCTTACATCCACGATGCTCTTGCATCACATCTAGAACACTCAAAACAAAATAGTGGATAGTTTGGCAGAAACTAGAGAAGCTTTATGGTTATTGACAGAAAAAATCCAAGGAGTCAAATCTACTAATGAGAGAAGAAGCACTTCAGAGGAACCAATAAATTTGAAAGCCACACCCTCTAAATTAATAAAAACTATTTTCTTACCTACAGATGAGCCACCAGTACCAAATCCATCCATTGATCTTATGGAAGAGGTTACATGAAACTTGATTACATTGAGGGCTACTTACAATAGCTTAGATGATGACTTTCAAAGTTCATTTCCTTTCAGAGAATATGTGGACATGATGAACACTTTGATGCCAAAAAAATAATATATGAGGGAGGAGGAAATAAGTGGAAGAGAACTCAAAAATAAAATAAGAAAATTTGTAGGACCTACTTTGATGGAACAAACAAAAGTTCTGCAAGAGCATGACTGCAAAAAATACATACCTTCTTCACACTTAACTCCACAAAGGAGAGTGATGCTATTTAGTTTGCAAATATACACTTGGAAGATGCAACCTATGATTAGTGGTATCATGGAATGACTACTCAAGGTCATGATCAGGTAACTACATTTGATGAGTTTAGTCAAAGAATGATAGATATATTTGATCTCAAGGATGATGAAGAGTATTTTAAAAAATTATCAAATTTGAGACAAATGAAATCTATTAATGAGTATATAGAATAATTTTAAAGAGTGGATGTTATGGTACTTGATATGAGTGAAAAAGGATTGTTTACCTTTTTCTTGATGGTTTGGAAAATTCAGTTAAGGGTTTGGTTAAGGATTTCTTGCACTCAACCTTATAAGAAGCCATGAAAAGAAGTTTGCAACTTGAAACTTTTGTGTTTATGAAACCAGACACTAATAAAAAAACCTCTAAATCTTTGGTAACTTAAGGGAAAGTTTGAGAAAAATGCTTTTCTGGCAACACCACCAATGAATGTGATAAATGTAGAAAAAAAGAAGGTAGATGAAGAGACTAAGGGTGGACTTTGAAGGAAAAAGCTTTGTTTCACTTGTAGAGAGCCATGGGTCTTAGAACATAAGTGTTTGGGGAAATGACAAGTGTACTATATTGAGGTGGCTCCAAAATCTAATTCAAATGAACATAAGGAATTTCATGACACTAATGAGGAAGAAGAAGAAGAAGAAAAAGGAAAAGAAACTGATAAGAGTGACACTTTGACAACTTTATCAAGAGTTCTAAGATACAATCCCAATCAAATATAGGGGGTACTAGGAGGGCAACAGTTAACATTTCTTCTTGATAGTGGGACAAATCACAACTTTAGAGATGGGGGATTTGTCATTAAGGGAGGGATTAAAGAAGAATATTTTGAGATATTCAATGTTATGATAGATGATGGGTTCACTATACCTTGCACATGGGTGGTGAAACAACTCAGGGTGACTTTAGGAGATTATGAGTTATGTGATGAATTGTTTGTTGTTGGCATTGGGGAAACATATCTTGTATTGGGTGTTCAATGGTTACACTCTATTAGAGGTTATTATATGAACCTTCAAACTATGAAGTTCAAATTTCATTCCAATGGGAAAAAAGTCTTATTGAGGGGCTTATCAAATGGAGCACCTAGGGTGATCATTGCAAAGAGGATGTATATGACTTTTTGTAAAGGAAAAGTAGCATGGAAAACATGAATCATAATCCACCCAACTAGCTCTTGATAGAATCAAGGTAATTTCTATTCTAAAATTCAAAATATTTTTGATAAGCATATTCTCCAGGATTATCGCCAGATAGGGGTTTTGAGCATGATTAGAGCTAGAACAAGGTGCTAAACTAGTTATAATCACTCCATACAACCAGCCAAGGGGTTATAAGGAGGAAATATAAAATATTATTAACTCTTGGACATGGGATTCATAAGGCCTAGCTCATGAATCCCAACTCTAGTCTATTTGCATCATATGTGGTACTTGTCAAGAAAAAGGATGGTACAATGAGAATGTGTATAGACTACAAGGTAGTAAAAAAGATTACATCAAAAAAAGATATCCCATACCATGCATAGGATAAATCATGATGAGTTACATGGTCCTATATAATTTTCAAAAATTGATATGAGATTAGGTTACCATCAAATATGCATGAGGAAGGAAGATGTGGAAATCATTGCTTTCAGATGTCACTATGAGCACTTTGAATTTCTTGCTATGCTATTTGGCCTTATTAATGCACCAAAAAAATTATAGTCTTGTATAAATAAGGTTTTCAACAAGCACCATCAAAAATTTATTTCGGTGTTCTTTGATATTATATTTTAATTTATAGTAAAACATCGAAAGAATGTCTAGAGCACATAGATAATGTTTTGAGAATATTGGAGCATCAATCCTTATATGTTAAGTTATCTAAATGTGAGTTTGGTTTGACTAAGATCCTATACTTGGGGCATATTGTAATCTCTAAAGGAGTACAGGTTGATCAACAACAAATTTAGGGAATTTTGGAGTGGCCTCCACCTACCAACCTTACATAGTTGAGAGGTTTATTAGGGTTGTGTAGCTACTAAAAAAGGTTAGTTAAAGGATTTTAAAAAGTTTTCTGACTCCTTGACTAATTTTACAAAGAGATGGGCCTTTATTTGGATAGAAGAGGCAAAAATAATGTTTGATAAGCTTATGGAGGTAATGAGTTCATGCCCTGTGCTTGCAATTCCATATTTTTCTCTACCTTTTATTGTTGAATGTGATGCTTTTGGAGAATGTATAGGAGATATTCTAACTCAAAGGGGACACCCAATAGCATTTGAGAGAAATAAATTAAATCAATTAGAGAGAGGGTATTCCATCTATGATAATGAAATGTTGGCAATCATGTATGCACTTGATAAGTTTAGACAATATTGGGTATATGGGAGATTTATTGTGAAGATAGATCACAATAGCCTCAAGTTCTTCTTAAAACAAAGGGATTTGAATAAAAACTAAAAAAATGGATGAATAAGTTGCAAGCTTATGATTTTGATATTGATTATGTAAAAGGAAAGAAAAATCTAGTTGTTGATGCTCTCTCAAAGAAGCCACTTTGTGTTCTTTAACATCTAAAATTGTTGATTGAAAAGTCTACATAATTTTAGAGTATGCTATATATTCCTTTGTTGCTAGGATCTTGGATAAGTTAGTAGGTGATAACAAGTACAAGGTTTTTGATGAGCTTATTTATTACAAGAACATGGTATTCATAGTACCAGGGTAAAAGATTAAGGAGAAGATATCGAGGGGCTTTTAGGACACACCATTAGCTGGTCATCAAGGATATTTCAAGACATATGGGAAGATTCAGAAATATTTTCTATGGAAGGATGCAAAGGAGGATATCCTCAAACACATTAAATAATTCATGGAATGCCAACAGAACAAGAGTGAGCAGATTTTTTCAACAAGGTTGTTGCAACTGCTCCCTATTTCTAATAAAAAATGAGAAACCATTTCTATGGACTTCATTACTAGTTAGCCCAAGGTTCAAGGTAAGGACACATATATGTGGTGGTAGGTAGGCTATCCAAGTATCCACATTTCTTTCCTATCACATCTTATTTCAAGGTATCACAAGTGGCAAAATTGTTCTTCAAGGAAATTTTTCAGATTACATAGCTTGCCTAGAAACATTAACAATGATAGAGATAGTAGATTCCTTAGATATTTTTGGAAGGAAATCTTTCATCAGGCAGGAACAATACTTAATCCTAGTACTAGCTATTGTCTTCAAACATATGGACAAACATAAATAGTTAATAAATGGATAGAGGTATATTTGAAGAATTATGTTTCAAATTAGTAATATGTTTGGGTGAAATGGTTGTGTATAAGGGAGTATTGTTACAATACCCCTCATCATATGTCTATTGGTAGGCCTCCTTTCCATGCAATCTATGGTTATTATGCACTTTCCTTTTTTTATATAGTACTTACAAATAGCAGAATACCTACAACAAATGATTTCATTAAGCAAAGCAAGGACATACTAAGGTCTCTCAAGGATAATCTACACCATGCACAAAGTCAAAAAAAGTTGTATGCTAATAGGAAAAGAATAGAAAGATATTTTGAGGTAGGAGACTTGGTATTATTTAGGTTGAAACCATATAAGAAAATAACCTTGAAGAGAAGCAAGATAGAGAAGCTCAAGCTAGGATTTTATGGGCCTTATAAGATCATCAAGAAGATAGGAGAGGTAGCTTATGAATTGGAGCTTCCATCCACTATAAAAATACATAATGTTTTTCATGTCTCTTGCCTAAAGAATGTTATTGTATAGAAAAATATAGTATCTACATAGTTACCACCTCTTGATGATGAAGGTAAATTAGTTTTAATACAGAAGGAGGTGTTGGATGCAAGAGAAAGAAGATTGAGAAATAGGGACATCACAAAGCGTCTAGTCAAATGAAAGGGATTATCTTTGGACGATGCAACATGGGAAGGATTACATATTCTTGAGCACCCCAACTTCATTTCTTAAGGAAACAAAATAATTTGGAGGGAAGACTAGTCATGTCTCCTTTTCAAAATATTTAAAATTAATAAATTTTGTGAAGTCCAGTAGGGTTGAAAAGTAAATATTTGGGAAAAGGGTCTATTATTTGGAAACCAATGGGATAATAAATGTTTAATATTATTAAAAATTAACTTATTCTCCCCTCTTGGTCATTATTTAAGGTTATGCACTCTTTCGAGGGGGTTTGGAAGCAATTTGGTGACATTCTCAGACTTTATTTTTGCTCATTGCTTTGTTGTTCTTTAGAGGCTATTAAACCTATGGAGAAGTAGAACTAAAGACAAGAGTTTTCTAGTTTATAGGAAGGTTAAGAATGAGATTTTGAGGCTCTTCCATGTGCAACCTCATGCAGAGTTTTCCTTTGTGCCAAATAGTGTAGATTTGTGTGTGTTTTGGGTGTGTTTACAAGTGTGCTTTGTAATAGTTTGTGTTTTTCATATCATTTTGGGTTTCTATTGTATTGCCACCATTTTTCTGTTATAGAGGAGAGAAATAAGTGCATTGGGTCATGATTCTCTTTATGTATGATTTTTGGTAGTGGTTTTGGTGTTTCTTGGGTATTATAGTGTTCTTTTTGGAGCTTAGTGAGCTTAGTATTTGAAATCCATTTTGGAATTATTGTATAAACTCTACTGTAGATCTAAACTTTGACTTTATAGGCTATTTTTTGAAAACAATTTTCAATTGTATATTATCTTTGACATTACGCAAAATGCCAAGTCTTTACCATTTAGTGTTTGCTGAGCTGACTCGCGCGATGAAGATAGTTTCTAGTGTCTATCAAGCATTCCAGAGATAATCAAGTTTGAATATAGTATCTACCGGGTTCACTCGGGAACCAAAGGAAGTTTGCAAGAAGAAAATGTCTACTGAATTCACTCAGGCACCAAAGAGAATTTGGCATAGAACCACTATTAACCAAGCTCACTTGATTATCAAAGGAAACTTAGTTTAGGATGCAATGTTAATCGAGTTCACGTGGTTAACAAACGAAGTATGAAGAAAGTCTTTTCTAAGTTGGTGTTCACCAAGATGGGTTGGCGAACGAAGAATTTTCTTGAATCAACATATTTAGTTTGATGAATTTACTTGTTAATTATTTTACTTGTTAAGACTAGCCGACTTAAGGATGAATATTGAATATTTGTAAGTGTATTCAAGATGACTTGACTAGGTAAAAGATATAAGTATAAGGTCAAGTTGTGGGATTGAAATAGAGAAGCATGGGATTGAAAAGATAAACCATGGAAGTGAATTGGAAGGCTAGCAGAGTATCCTGAGGTGACCAAGCTGCAAAGTTTTATCAGATTAAGGAGGGTCAAGTATTCAAGCTAGAACATAGATCTAAAATAAAAAATATAGTTGCATTAGAAATTAGGTCATATAATTGTTACTCTCTAATACTTGTAGCAGTATAACAATTCTGTTAATAGAATTAGCTTAACAACTATTTTCCAAATCCTCTAACAAGGTGGTGTTTCTAGATTGAAGTGTCTAAAGACCTCCAAAAAGGACACTCCTAATAAGGTATTTAAATCATTTAATAGGTTCACACCTAACAGTGTGTTTCCTAATAGGGTTCACTTTAGAAGAGTGAAAAATAGTAGATGGTTGCAATTGGTGTTCTTTTCCCAAATTGGTTTTCCACGTTAAATCCTAGTGTCATATGTGTTCATGCTATTTTCTTTTTATCTCTGCAACTAAGTTGATTTTGGTTAATAACATTAGACATCTTAAGAAGCATTTATTTTAGTAATAGCCAAGTATCAGAAATTCTTAGTGTTTGTTGAGTGATTCAATGCTAACTGAGTTACAATGGTATTTTCAATTTCAATAGAGCTTGGTTTTGATTTGTATTGACATCTAAGGGATCTAGGATTTATTTTTATGGTAACTGATTTACCCCTCCCCTCTTAGTTACTCCTCTTATATTTTCAACAATTGGTATTAGAGCTTTTGGTGCTTGCAGAGAAGGTTTCAAGGACCTAAGCTAAAGATCAATATATCTTACAAAAGGGAGACCCCTAAGTTGAACATAGATAACTTCAAGGCATGGAAAGAACTCATGAGATTGCATTTGGAAACCACTAGAAACTAAAGCCTAAAGTACCTAGACACCAAGTATGTGGCACCTACTAGAACTATGACTATTGAAAAAATTATAGAAAAGAAGAATCATAACATTGTGATGATTGATATTACTTCAACTCTTAGCTATGCTGAATTTGATGAAGTCAAAGACTATGATACTACTCATGAGATGCAGATCAAGCTAAAAGCCATGTATGGAGGAGATGATAATGTGAGGAGAGCTAAGGCAAAAAGTCTCAAAGGTCAATTTGATCAAATGAGGATGAGAGAAGATGAGAACATTAAAAAATACATTGATAGAATCAAAGCTAGTGCATGTTCAATCAGAGCTTTAGGAGGAAACATAGAAGATGCGATAGTGGTAAGAAAGGTTCTCAGAACACTTCTTCCTATATATGCAATTAGAGTTTAAGAAATTCAAGAGATGAGATCCAATCCCAAGAATGATATATAATTAGATGTAGTAGAGGTAAGGTTGACAACATTTGAGTTAGATAACTATGGTAACTATGTTTTTTTAACTCTAGCAACCTTGAGTTTGCATTTCAAGCCAAGCTATCACTCAAGAAGAAAGCTACAAAATCTAAAAGGAAATTTGATAGTGAGGATGAAAATGGTTTTGATGAAGATCTTGAAGTCATTGAAGCATTACTTGCAAGAATATTTTCCAAGGGCAAAGGAAAGTACAAAGGTAAAATTCCTTTGATCTGTTTTTCTTGTGAAGAAGTTGGTCACATTGCTACAAGGTGTCCAAAAAAAGTAAGGCAAAGAAGAAAATAAGAATGAAAACTACAAGGGAAAGAAGGACTTCAAAATCTACAAGGACTACAAGGACAAAGGTAAGAAATCTTGTTACATTGCCAAAGATTCTAGTAGTAGTGAAGAAGAAGATGAAATGGTTTACATTGTTGTTAAAGATGAATCAGATGATGAGAATGATAAGATGACACTTGTATCATATATTAGTAAGAATGATATATGGATTATTGATAATGGTTGTTCTCACCATATGACTGGTGAAAAATCTAAATTTGAGAACTTGGTACACTAAGATGGTGGAAGTATTAGATTTGGAAATGATGAACCATGTTATGTGAAAGATAAAGGTTGTATTGCACTAACAAATGATCTTAGATGTGATAATGCTTACTAGGTTGAAGGACTAAAGCATAATCTACTTAGTGTGGCTCAATTGAATAAAATGGGATTCAAGGTAGAATTCATGAATGGAAAGGCCAATCTTCTGGATGGGAAAGGAAATCTGGTTGGGACTAGCAAGCAAACAAAAGGTAATCTATTCTACCTAGATCTTAATGGAAGTTCATGTTTCATTTCTCAAGTAGAAGAAATATGGTAATAAGAGGTTATGTCATGTGAATTTTGATAACTTGGTCAAAATAAGCAAGAACAAAAGGGTTAAAGGCATTCTAAGCCTAAAGAAACCTAACATGGGCATGTGCAAGAATTATCAAATTGGTACGATGGGCAAGACAAGTTTTAAAAGAAAGAACTATCTTTCTAAAGAAGTGTTGGAGATGGTTCATACATACCTTTGTAGACCTATTGGCATAAAAAGCTACACAAGAGATAAGTATTTTATTTTATTTGTTGATGATTATTCATGATCTAGGGGATAGTTTCACCAAAAATTGAAGTATCTCCAAAACTCCAGCAATCAACGTCAATTTAAAGTTGTCAAAATTTTGAACCCAATGCAACTAGAACTAGATAAAAAGGAGTTTGTATGCTCAAGATATGGCTAGTCAAAGTTGGGTCAAACCTTAGGCTAGAGGTCGTCAGAAAGGAAAAATTTTGAACTCTCCAAAATTGGTTGAAGTCAGCACCAAATTGAAGGTCTCATCGAGAGCTTTCTGATGGCATTCGTTTCGTCAAAATTGGAGCCTGTAAGAAAAAGTTATGCCCGATCAAAGTTAGTTGACCAGAAAGATTGATGATGTGGCCTATCCATAAAGGTGACATCAACATGGTGATGTGGTAGAATCTAAAGTTGACACATGTCACTGACATGGCATTACTTGGCAAACTTTTGAGGTGCCACGCATATGGCGAGGAAGCCACGTGGCACCTTCGGGTTGGATGCAAGCTGATATGGATGTCTAATCACAATCCATGTGGTGGGTTCCATGTCAACACCAATGGGATTGAAGGGGCAAGTGGCTGGCGGTGGGGGGAATCAAACCCCAAACCACTGATTAGTAAAATTAACCATTGGCCATTATGCCACCGAAGGCCTTTAACAACATACAACACAAAATTCTATTTAAAGTTTAACAGCAACTACTTCTAGTCCAAAGTCGGTGCGAGGGTGGTTGGAACCCCTAACCTCCTATTGTTACAAAAGATTTGCTACCAACACACCACATGAGTGGTTTTAGTTATATATGAAATAGTTTCTATTTATGTTTTAAAGTAGAGCTGATCCCCCTTGCTTAATTAAGGGTATTTGTTAAAAACTAACCCCCAATATGGGTATGGGTTAAAATCTTAAATCTAACCAAAAGACTTATTTTGAAGGAAGGATTTTTATAGGGCCTATTATTATATATTTTTGTTTTGCCCTATTTTAAGGCATTTTTTTTGTATAAAAGAGGGGTTGGGGGCCATTTTGAAGGCATGGAAAATTGAGGAGAAATTATGCCGTTGATGAGAGAGTTTGTGAAAATGGAGACTAGATGATTTTTCGTGAACATAGAGGGATATTGTTGCATGTGTTTGAAGGGAATTGTCACAATTCACTTGTAGTTGATTTCTTTTAGTTAATTGGATCGGTCCCCCTATTGGAGCTAGACTTGGAGATGTAGTCTTTCCCAGACAAACTTTGAAATCAAATGTGTTGTATCTCTATCTCTCTTTCTGTCATTTCATTATGTATTTTTCTTATTTGCAATTACATTAATTTTCTTTATTAAGCTTTAAAATTAACTTTATGTAATTGATTAAAATTCTATGTAATAGTCCTAGATCCTAGAAATCAAATCAATTCAAGAATGGTGATTGTTATGTATTTGAAGGATAAATCAGAGGCTTTTCAAAAGTTCAAATGGTATTTGGCTAGAGTGGAGAAAGAAACATGAAAGAAACAGAAATGTTTAAGACTAGACAAAGGAGGAGAATACATTTGTAATGAATTCAATGAATTCTACAATGAAATAGGAATCAAAAGATAAGTGTCTGCACCTGGCACACCTCAACAGAATGATATTGCTGAAAGAAGGAATAGATTAATCATGGATTGTGCAAGGACCCTGATGATAGAGAATAATGTTGCTATCAAATACTAGAAGGAAGAAATTAGCACTATAGTTCATACCTTGAATTAAGTTTAGTTGATGAAGCATTCAAATCAAACACCTTTTAAATTATGGTATGGCTATAAATCTAATGTGTGTTACTTCAAAGTATTTGGCAGTAAATGTTATATTTTGAAGGAATCTAGAAAAGTAAAATTTGATGTGAAAATTGATGAAGGCATATTTCTAGGATATTCCAATAAAAGAAAAGCATATAAATGTCTAAATTTATCTACTCATAAAGTTATAGAAAGTGCACATGTGAAGATTGATGAGTTTGCAGAAAAGACCAAAGAACAAAGCAGTAAGGAACCTGAAGACTACATAAAAGTTGTTTACTATGGGCCTTATACTGTACCTAATGTTCAAGCAAGTGGAAATCGATAGCCTTCACCACTGAGTCCCAAAAATCTCTAGTTTAACCTAAGTTGCAACAAGTGCAACCCGAGTCATTAGAAGGGCCCAAGTCACAGTCAAAAGGACCCAAGTTTTAGCAAGAGGAAATCGAGTCATAGTCTAATGGACCTGAGTCATAGACATTAGGAGCCAAACATGATTCAAAAGCTCATGGTGAACCTAGTGATTTCAGAAAGAAGGAGCTTAGACTTGTTGGATATGTTAGAAGGCATCATGCACCTGAGAAAATCATTGGAGATTAGTCAGTTGGAAGAATGACAATGAAAAAATTAAAAGGTACATGTTTTCTTACTAAATTTGAACCTGTTAGGAATAAGGTGTCTCAACCTTGTATAATTCCTATTCTTATTATTTTTTTTTTTTTGTAAAATGTATTTTTGCAAATAATATGTAAATGTGAGTGTACATGTCTCATTGGCATGTTGATCACTTACATGTGTCGGCATCTTGAAGTGTATGAAGGAGATCATGGCTAAAATGGTTATGACGGATTCCTATGATGTGTAAGAGCTATTTAAGGAATGAGCTATGACAGGTGTAAGAGCATCTTATGACATGAGGCCTATTTGGGCGCCCAAGAATGAGTGGTTGGTGTGTGTAAGAGAATATGCCAAAAATAGGTTGGTATGACGGATTCCCTTACACTTCTCTTGTGACCACTATTTTTGGTGGATTCTATGACAAGATGTCATTGCCTATTCAAGGGATGGATGCCCTTTTCTTGGTATTGGATGTACATGTGGCATTGTGCCTAATTCTTGGTGGTTGAGCCATGAAAAATGCCCAAATCCTTTGTGGGCATTTTGTTGGGTCTTAAGATGTTCATAAAATGAGTATTGCATTTTGTAATGCAATAGTGTGATAGATGAAAGTTTGCAGGTACCGAGGTGTTGTTGGAGTCTTCTATTGTTGATGTTGAACTTGCATTGCAAGTGTATTGTAATCTTGTGTTGAAGATAATACATTGTGCAGGTTCTGGAGGGGTGGGGTTGTTTTATCGAAAGGTTTTTCCCCACCGGAAAATCTTTGTGTTATGTGTTTCTTTCTCTATCTATTTTCTATATGCATGGTTGGCTGCTATATTGTTGTTTACATGATATTGAATCTGTAAGTGTAGAAGATTTTAAAAGGATTTGCACCATACTTTCCTTATGAGATTAGTGTAGGAAGCTATTTTTGCACCTAAGTTTCCTTACAAGTGGTATCAAAGCTTGATCAACTTTTGATCCTAGTTGTTGGGTAGGGTTTTTTTAAGCTAATCTCAAGTTGAGTGGGAGTCTTGTGCAGAGCATCTTGAATCTTATTTGCAGATTGAGATGGCGAGTTCATCATATGGAAGAATGGAGGTGGAGAAATTTAATGGCACTAATTTTGAGTTGTGGAAACTCAAGATGGAAGACATGTTGGAAGATCGTGACCTATGGGAAGCGACTACAAGTGCTACAAGAATAGCAACTATAACTCAAGCAGATTGGGATATCAAAGATCATAAAGCTAAGGGTCTCATAAGACTCTGTTTAACCGATGCAGTCCTTCTGAATGTTCTAGATGAGAAAACCACATATAGTTTGTGGGAGAGACTTGGGGCCATGTATCAGGCCAAATATTTGGTGAACAAGTTGTTCCTAAGGAAGAAGTTGTATTCTCTACGAATGGAGGAAGGTGGATCCTTAACAGATTATTTAAATGCATTTAATTTGCTGGCTGCACAGTTGACATCTGTTGGTGTCAAGTTAGAGGAGGAGGATTGTTGCTACACACTTTTGTGTTCTTTATCGGATTCATGGGACCATCTTGTGATGGCTCTCGAAAGCACATTAGTCACCTTCAAAATGGATGATGTGGTGTCTTCGTTGCTATCTGTGGAGAAAGGCTTTCGTTTCAGAAAAAGAAGCCCTTGCTGTTCGTGAGAGATCCATGGAAAGAGGAAAGAAAAATGACAATAAGTCTGACAATAAGGGTAGATCCAAATCCCGTGGGAAGTCAAAGAATTCCAATAAGTCCAAGGCAAAATGTTGGAACTGTGAAAAGACTGGGCACTTCCGTAAAGACTGTAGAGAGCCTAAGAAGAAGAAGAAAGCCTCAGATTCTGGTTCTAAAAAATCTCAAGAAGATGGCAATGCATTCATCGTAGCTTTGGCAGCCCATGCATCTGATGATGTATGGTTGGTTGACTCGGGTGCATCTTTTCACATGACCTCTCATCGAAACTAGTTCTCAAGATATGAAGAGTTCGATGGTGGAAAGGTGTACTTGGGTGATGATTCTCACCTGAAGATAGTTGGACGCGGAAGGGTCACTATCAAATTTCCTGATGGACGAGTAAAGGGAATCAATGGAGTTATGCACATTCCAGGTCTAGCACAAAACCTATTATCTGTAAGTATGCTGAACGATATAGGTGTGCAAGTTGTTTTTTTGAAAGAAGGATGTAAGATGATTAGAGGATCGATGGTGCTTGCTAAGGCTACTAGGAGAGGTACTTTGTTTCAGCTAGATGCATGTATTCCTCTATGTAACAGTTCTTCATCCTCACCATCTGAATGAGCAATGAAGAATTCTGTGGTTATTGGTTCCGATGGCAATGCAAACACCTTGGAAGGAAAGCTTCCTATAGAAAAGACAATGTTGTGGCATATGAGACTTGGCCACATTGGTGAGAAGGGTCTTAGAACCCTGAAAAAGAAAAATCTCGCTGAGGGGTTAAATGATTGCAATCTCAAGTTCAACTTCTGTGAATACTGTGTATATGGTAAACAAAATCATGTTCAGTTTTACTCTAGTTCTCACAAATCTTCTGATGTTTTGGATCTTATTCATTCTGATGTATTTGGTCCTGTAAAAGTTCCTTCGATCTCCAAGTCTGTATTTTTTTGTATCTTTCATAGATGATTATAGTAGAAGGACATGGATTTATTTCCTTAAAAGTAAGACACAATTCTTTAGTCAATTCAAGGAAGTTAAAGCCCTTGTAGAGAATCAGACTAGTAAGAAGATTAAGTGTGTGAGAACTGACAACAGTGGTGAGTTTTGCTTAGCAGAGTTTGAATAGTTTTGTAAAGAACAAGGTATCGAGAGGCAAAAGACAACTCCTTATACCTCGGAGAAAAATGGAGTTGCAGAGAGAATGAATAGGACACTGATGGAGAAGGCTAGGAGTATGCTTAGTGGAGCTGATTTAGAAAAAAGGTTTTGGGTCGAAGCTGTGGCCACTACTTGCTATCTGGTTAACAGATCTCCTACATTAGCTCTTGTTGGTAAGACACCCATGGAGGTGTGGTCTAGTAAGAAGCCTTCAATTAGACATCTTCATGTTTTTGGTTGTGAAGCTTATGCATATGTTCCAAAGGAGAAAAGATCTAAGTTGGAAAACAAAGCTATTAAATGTATTTTCATCAACTACAGTGCTGGTGTGAAAGGGTACAAAGCTTTGGGATCCTGTGACTAGTAAGGTGTTGTATAGAAAAAATGTTATTTTTAGAGAGCTAACATCTTCTCCTATTGTGCTACAACCAGATGAAAAAGAAAAGAAAAAAGATGTTGTTCAGTTGCCTCCTACCCCTGAGAAGACTGAACAGAGAGACCATGTTGGGTCTAATGATGAGGAGAGCTCTAGCAGCTCTGATAGTTCAGAAGAAGAGGAAGAACAACCTTAACCTCAACCCTTGAGGAGATCCACGAGAGAAAGAAAGCAACTAGAAAGGTTTGGTTATTCTATGTTAGATTCCAGTTGTGCTTTTTCTTTGATTACTAACACTGATGAGCCTAGATCTGTGAAAGAGGCTTTGGGCATGGGAGATGCAGGTTCCTGGATTGAGGCTATGGATGATGAGATGGCTTCATTAGAGAAAAACAAAACTTGAGACCTTGTACCTTTTCCTAAAGGGAGAAAACCTATTGGCTGTAAATGGGTGTTCAAGAAGAAATTCTGTGCAGATGGCAGTGTTGAAAGGTACAAAGCTAGATTGGTTGCAAAGGGGTATTCACAGGTAGAGGGAATAGATTATGGTGAAATATTCTCTCCTGTTGCAAAGTTGACATCCATTAGATTTATGTTATCTCTTGCTGCATCATATAATTTAGAGATAGAACAGATGGATGTGAAGACAACTTTCCTTCATGGTGATTTGGAGGAAGAGACTTATATGTCACAGCCTGAGCACTACATTGTTAAAGGTAAAGAATCTTTTGTTTGTAGATTGAAGAAATCTCTATATGGTTTGAAGCAATCTCCTAGGATGTGGTACCTTAAGTTTGATGCCTTTGTGTTGTCAATTGGATTTGTAAGATCGAAATCAGATCATTGTGTTTATTTCAGATTTGAAAATGATCGCCTTCTTATTGTTGCATTAATGTTGATGATATGTTGCTGTTTGGGAAGGGTAAGGGTATGATTTCTGATTTTAAATCTCAGTTGTCAACATAGTTTGAGATGAAAGATCTTGGCGCAACTAGGTACATCTTGGGTATGGAAATCAGTAGAGACAGGTCTAACAAAAAACTTTGGTTGAGTCAAAGTAAGTATGTGAAGTCTGTGTTGGACAGGTTCAACATGGCAGATTGTAGACCACTATGTGTTCCTATTTCTGTGGGAACAAAGCTATCTATAGATGATTGTCCAAAATCTCCTAGTGAGCTGGAGGACATGAGTAGAGTACCTTATGCTAGTGTAGTTGGTAGTCTTATGTATGCTATGGTCTATACTAGACCAGACATTGCCCAAGCAGTGGGAGTCCTGAGTCGATTTATGACTAATCTTGGACGGATACATTGGGATGTAGTTAAGTGAGTATTCAGATATTTGAGGGGTACATCAGATTACTCCATATGTTATCATGGTAACTCTTCTGGATCTCTGCATTTAGTTTGTATTCATGGGTTTGTGGATTCAGATTGGGCAGGTGATATTGATCGCAAGAGATCCACCAGTGGTTATGTGTTCACTATGTTTGGTGGTGCCATCAGTTAGATGAGTAAGTGACAACCTATGGTTGCTTTGTCCACTATAGAAGCTGAGTACATGGCTGCTACTCATGCTTGTAAGGAAGCCATTTGGCTTAAGATATTGTGTTTTGATGTTGGTGTTGATGCAGAACAGATTACTATTTGGTGTGATAGTCAGAGTGCTATTTGCCTTGCGAAGAATCCAACTTTCCATGCCAGAACGAAGCACATTGATGTGCAGTTTCACTTTGTGAGAGATATGGTGGAAGATGGAAAGGTAAATTTGGAAAAGGTAGATACTGTGAAGAATGTTGCAGATGCATTAACGAAACCAGTAGGCACTGAGAAGTTCAGATGGTGTTCAGAGTCTATGGGCCTTTCGGCCTATAGCGATTAGTTCCTGTTATGTTCCTATTGCTCTTACAAGGTGTTCAACAAGTGGGAGAATGTTAGGAATAAGGTGCCTCAACCTTGTATAATTCCTATTCTTATTATTATTTGTTTTGTAAAATGTATTTTTGCAAATCATATGTAAATGTGAGTGTACATATCTAGTTGGCATGTTGATCACTTACATGTGTCCGCATCTTGAAGTGTGTGAAGGAGATCATGGCTGAAATGGTTATGACAGATTCCTATGACACGTAAGAGCTATTTAAGGAATGAGCTATGACAGGTGTAAGAGCATCTTATGACATGAGGCCTATTTGGGTGCCCAAGAATGAGTGGTTGGTGTGTGTAAGAGAATATGCCAAAAATAGGTTGGTATGATGGATTCCCTTACACTTCTCTTGTGACCACTATTTTTGGTAGATTCTATGACAAGTTGTCATTGCCTATTCAAGGGATGGACGCCCTTTTCTTGGTATTGGATGTACATGTGGCATTGTTCATGTTTCTTGGTGGTTGAGCCATGAAAAACACCCAACTCCTTTGTGGGCATTTTTTTGGGTCTTAAGATGTTCATAAAATGAGTATTGCATGTTGTAATGCAATAGTGTGATAGATGAAAGTTTGCAGGTACTGAGGTGCTGCTGGAGTCTTCTATTGTTGATGTTGAACTTGCATTGCAAGTGTATTGTAATCTTGTGTTGAAGATAATACATTTTGCAAGTTCTGGAGGGGTGGGGTTGTTTTACCAAAAGGTTTTTCCCCACCGGCAAAACTTTGTGTTATGTGTTTCTTTCTCTATCTATTTTCTGTATGCATGGTTGGCTACTATATTGTTGTTTACATGATATTGAATCTGTAAGTGTAGAAGATTTTAAAAGGATTTGCACCATACTTTCCTTATGAGATTAGTGTAGGAAGTTGTTTCCGCACCTAAGTTTCCTTACAGAACCTAGATCTATAAAAGATGCATTAGAGAATGAAAGATGGATTGAAGCAATGACTGAAGAAATTAATTATATTGAATGGAATAAAACCTGGAATTTTGTTCGTAGACCCAAGGACAAGAATGTAATTGGCACAAAAAGGGTATTTAGAAATAAGTTGAATGAGAATGGAGAAGTTTCAAGAAACAAGGAAAGGTTAGATTGCAAGGGCTGTGCTCAAGAGGAAGGTATTTACTATGGAGAAACATTTGCTCCTATTACTAGACTTGAAGGTATTAGAACACTCCTTGCATATGCAGTGCACAAAGGATTCCTGAATGGAATCTTAGAAGAGGAATTCTACATTCAGCAACTAGAAGGTTTCATTGATCCTAGAAAAAAAGGACATAGTTTGTTGACCACAAAAAGCTTTGTATGGTCTCAAACAAGCCCCCAGAGCCTAGTATGAGAGATTGCACAAGTATCTCATAAAGATTGGTTTTCAAAGAACTAATGACAACAACAACCTATACATAAAAGAAGGACTAGATAAGTTGATTGTGTTGGCAAAAATAATTGTGGATGATATATTATTTACTGGAAATGATGATTTGTGCAAATCTTTTTTTGAGGAAATGAGTAAGGAATTTGAGATGTCAATTTTTGGAGAGATCAAATTCTTTGTTGGCTTGTAAATTAAATAGAAGAAGGATGGTTTCTATATTACTCAATCAAAATACATCAAGAAGATACCAAAGAAGTTTGGAATGGAGGATTCTAGACCAGTTGGAACACCTATGTCTATTGGACATAAGCTTTCCAAAGATGATGATTCAAAAGAGGTAGATCAAACTACATACAGAACAATATTTGGAAAACTTCAATATGTGGTGCATACAAAACCTGATATAGGATTAGAAGTTAGAATGGTGGCAAGATTCTTCGCTAATCCAAAAGAAAATCATATTATGGAAATCAAAAGAATCATGAGGTATCTAAAGGATATTGAAGATTATGGTTTGTTGTTTAAGAAAGGAGGCAAATTTGAATTGAAAGCATTCATTGATGTTGATTGGATAGGAATCATTAATGATAGAAAGAGCACTAGTGGTGGATCATTCTTTCTTGGAAAGAGGCTAGTATCTTGGACAAGCAAGAAGAAAAACTATATCTCTCAGTCAACAACAGAAGAAAAATATGTTGCTACAACAGTCAATTATACAAGTATTGTTTGGTTCAAACAACTGTTGATAGGTATGAAGGAAGAGATCAAGGATCCATTTGTTGTTTTCTGGGATAACACCAATTCAATTAACATTTCCAAGAATCTTGTGATGCATAACAAAACCAAGGACATTGCAATTAAGTATAGTTTCTTAAGAGAATTGGTGCAAGATAAAGAGGTAAGATTGGAATATGTGAATACAAAAGAATAGATTGTAGACATATTCACCAAACAATTTTCTAAGGATACATTTTTTTATCTAAGAGGTAAGCTAGGGTTCATTCCCCTAGCTAAAGCTCACTAATCAAATTTTAGTGATGCATTAACTAAGCATGTTGAAGATAAGTCAAGTTAATGTAGCATTGTAAAGGGAAGATTACATATGAATCAGTACATTAGGTACATAGAAATTCATTGAATGGAGATTTTTGTCATACACTAGAGAAATTTTATGTCTGATAGGGAGAGTTTGGTGTCATACATTAATTTTTTTTTATGTTTGATAGGAAGAGTTTGATGTCATATATCAAAGATATTCTTTATATATGTCAAAGATGTCAAAGAGGAAGATAAAAACTTGAAAGAGGGAGAGTTTGATATTGTTTTCACAACAATCAAAGATTAATGTTAGAGGGAGTTCACACTAATAGGGGGAGTTCTCATGGATAAGAATTAGAATGAAACTAAGGATATTATGCTTACTTTTACTTTTCTATAAAATTTCACTATATTATGACATGTTGTGTTGCCATCAATGTCAAAGAGGGAGATTGTTGGAAACAATTGTTCAATTGAATATTGTCTTTGATGTTACACAAAATGTCAAGTCTTTACTAGTTAGTGTCTATCAAGCTCACTCGGGTGATGAAGATAGTTTCAAGTGTCTATTGAGCATTCCAGAGATAATTAAGTTCAAAGATAGTATCTGTCAGCTTCACTCGGGCACCAAAGGAAGTTTGTAGGAATATAGTATCTGTCGAGTTCACTCGAGCACCAAAGAGAAGTTGGCATGGAACTAGTGTTAACCGAGCTCACTCAGTTACCAAAGGAAATTCAATTTAGGATACAGTGTTAACCGAGTTCACGTGGTTAACAAAGGAAGTATGAAGAAAGTCTTTTATGAGTTAGTGTTGATTGAGCTAGGTTAGCTAACAAAGAATTTTCTTGAATCAACATATTTATTTTGATGAATTTATTTGTTAAGTCTAGCCAACTTAAGGGATGGATATTGAATATTTGTAAGTGTATTCAAGCCAACTTGACTAGGCAAAATATATAAGTATAAGGTCAAGTTGTGGGATTGAAAGAGAGAAGCATGGGATTGAAAAGATAAACCATAGAAGAGAATTGGAAGGATAGCAGAGTATCCTGAGTTGACCAAGCTGTAAAGTTTTATCTGATCAAGGAGGATCAAGTTTTCAAGCCAGAACATAGATCTAAAATCAACAATATAATTGCATTAGCAATCATTGTTACTCTCTAATAATTGTAGCAGTATAAAAAATCTCTTAATAAAGTTAGCTTTACAACTATTTGTCAAATCCTCTAACAAGGCCACTCCTAACAAGGTGATTAAATCCTTTAAAAGGGTTACACCTAACAATATGTTTTTTAACCTTTAACAGGGTTGGCTCCTAATAGGGCTCACTTTAGAAGAGTGAAAAATAGCAACTAGTTACAATTGGTGGTTTTCCTGAATTAGGTTTCCACATTAAATCTTGGTGTCATATGTGTTCATGTTATTTTCTTTTTGTTTCTACAACTAAGTTCATTGTGGTTAATAGAATTAAACATCTTAAGAAGCATTTATTTCAGTACTTTTTGAGTATGAAAAATTCTTAGTGTTTTTCAAGTGATTCGGTGCTAAATGAGTTACAACAATATTTTTAGTTTCAATAGAGTTTGGTTTTGATTTTTATTGACATCTAAAGGATTTGGAATTCATTTTTATGGTAGCTGATTCACCCCTCTCCTCTTATATTTCCAACACTATTATGGTGCCAAATTTTTTTATATATATGTTTACTTTCATATTTATTAATAATATGTGAAGCTATGGAGTATTTGCCATTGTTTTGGGTATACTCGATTTGGGCATTTTGGAGAAATTTGAACAATCATTTAAAATTTTGGTTGTTTGATTTAAAGATCTATTAAGAGACATTAAATATGATAAAAAAAAATTAGAAAGAGGATATTTCAAAGTTGCTTTTAGTAATTTTATAGTGCTATGATAAAACTCTCTTCCAACATGAAGAGGGACTCTTAGATTTAGCTCTGACAACATCATGTATTGCCACCAACTGACCAATTTGGAAGCAATTAAAACATCTAAATGAAATTCCTTCATAGTCAAGAGTTTGAATCCAAGAACCCATTGGTGAAAAAATAATTATCTCCATTGAAAAACCTTTGGAACCATCAATATCAATAAGAATCTAAGCATATGTTGAGTCAAACAGATCAGAAGAGGCATAATCTACCATTAAAAAATCTCCCAAGGCTTCACCCACTTCTTCAAGAGAAGAGTCCATCCAAATTTGTAGCGGAAGATTCAGAGTGAAAACCCAAATAGACATCTTACGAAAAGTTTTGGAAGAAGGATTGAGACCCTGATGTCAAGGCTTAATCATCAGAGGAAAACAATTGTCCCAAGTATAACAATGGTCACAAAGAATGACCCTTTTGTCCTCAAGGTTATCAAATCTTGCAAAAAATAAACCATTTACCAAGGAGTAGATCTATATGGAAGCATAATTATATAGTTTCCAATACTTAGATATCCAAGCATAAAGCTTCATAATTTTTGGACAAAAGCCCATAAATTGACAAATAACAACATCCACAAGAGAGCCTCAGTTTGATGCTCAATATTTGAAATTTTATGCCTTCATCAAGATTTAGCAAAAGAGTGAGATAAGAAGGAAAGAGTTTAGAATACTCCCTTCTAGTAGGAATATCCATACTCTCACCAACGATGATTTTTTGGTCAAAAGAGGACACAATGAAACTTATAGACCTAGCACTAATCATGACAGTCCAAACAGAAGAATCCATCGAAGCCAACAGACCCTTCTAAGAAGGGGATGTAGAACACATAGAGCCTAGAGCCATCAATTTGACCTTTGACCCATTATCAAAGGAACCATTGTCATGTTTATTAGAGACACCCACTATGGCAGTAGTAGAAGACATAGCTACTCCACCTTTACCCTATTAGAAATAATAGTCCACCAAGATAACTAAGAGAGGGTGGGGGGGGGTGGATGAATCAGTTATCCAATAATTTTCAATCTTAAATAATCTTAACCATTCAATAAAAGTCAACAACAACCATACTAAAATGCACATACACAATTACACTAGATTTATTAACTAGGGCAACCATTGATTAGAGGGAAAACCCTGATGGGAATGATGCCCACAAGATGATGTACTAATATAAATATTCTTTGTTAGAGGATGGACCTTGTTAGGAGTCTATTACAACATTTAGTACATATGAGTCCTTGTTAGGAGACTTTGAATCCTTGTCAGGAGATTCCAACCCTGTTAGGAGTTATGCCAACCCTGTTAGGAGTTGTAGAAGGTAGAAGGACCCATTGTCTGAACAGATTCTAGGACAAGACCACTAAGCTCTCTATCCAACCGATCTTTCAAATATTCCTTGCAGAATAATTGCGTATATTGTACTTTAACTTCTTTCCTCTATTCTTTCAACTAGACCAATTACTATCAGACCTTGTAGACCAGGTCACGAACCTTAGATCCAAATATCAAACTTTAGATCTCATAATAAAACCTCAGCAATGAAGTTTGCTTCAAATTCGCTCTACTTTTCTTATCTTTATATTCCGCTCTTCATGCTTCTTGCAATCATTCATCCATTCCATACATGATAAAGGAAAATGTCCTTCCTTCATACCAAATCCATCAAACAAATCCCTGAGTCAGCTATTACACCTTCTTAATTAATTATTATAGGACATCATTAAGAACATGTTACACTTAGTGATAACATTAATCTCTTGCCTTGTAACTTGAACAAATTTCTTTATGTGTAACATTATGACAAGTGAGATTAGCTATGTCATCTCTAGAATGTCTTCTTTACATCTTTAACTTTGACTTCTTAAACAACTCTACTAAGAGATATAACAAGTTTACTAGAACATGCTTCTATAAATTCTATCTTAGAATAGTCTTCATCAAAAATTGCATAACTTCTTCCAGAATTAATATCTTATGCTTCCAAGGTTAGTTATATATAGTAGACACTTATTATTATCTCCATTTAACCTCTCTTAGTGAAAATTCTCAACCATTTGTCTGTACCAACTTGATCTCTACCATTGTTCTTCTGTCAGATACCATATAAAAATACTATGTTGACATCAATGAAAAACACAGTCATGAATGTAATATATCACCATGATAATGATCTAATCATGTTTCTACAATACTCCCCCATAGAAGTATCATCAACATTCATGCTTTCAACAATCTCTCTCTTTGGCATTGATGGTAACATAGATGAAAAACATCTAGTTCCAAAAATACCTAGTGTAAAAGACTATTAACCTTTCTTTTCGAATCCTCTTCATCAATCATTCTCCCCCATTAATATACCTCAATGTGCTCTATATCAGCTACAATTTATCCCTTTAATGTACTCTATATCAAGCTATTTTTCATACTGTAATTTCTCTGCCAACAACCATCAATCTCTGCAACAACTATCTCTAACTTGCTCAAGTGTCCAAAGACACTATTAGAAATAACATCCAAAAAGAGTCCTAGATGACTCTGCCCATCACAAATAATCCCCCATATAGGAAGCATCAACATTTAGTCTAGACAATAATAATGCTTTGTTACACTGGACTAATGCACTCTTGCATCATCTACTCTAATGTAGGAAGGGGTATAACCCCTAGTATACCTTGTAAATACTCAAAAGTCTTTTTGGGAAGAGGCTTGGTGAAAATATCTCCAATCTTCTCTTTGGTGCTTACATACTCCAATCTAATTTCCTTTTTTGCAAATTTTTCTCTCAACATGTGATATTTGATAGAAATGTTGCTTAGCCTTAGAATGCAACACTAGATTCTTAAACATATTCAATGTTCTTGTGTTATCACAATGTATGACAACAAGTTCACTAAATTCTATATCTAGCCTTGTGTGAGTAAGATATTGCAAGGCTTTGATCATAGATCTATACTTCTTCTGCTCAATAGTGGGTGTCTCATCCTTTGTAGATAACTTGTGTCCAGTTAGCATAAGTGTTCCAACTAGTTTACGTGTTTTCAAACCAAACCTTTTCAATAGATCTTTCAAATACTTAGTTTGAGAAATAAAGATTCCTTCCTTGTCTTGCATAATTTGTAATCCAAGGAAGTATTTCATTTCTCCTATCATGCTCATTTCAAATTCCTTTTTCATTTCTTCTACAAACTTGTCACTTTCATCATCATTTCCTCCAAATATAATATCATCAACAAATATTACCAAAATCATCAATCCATCATCTATTTCTTTCCAGTATAGATTACTATCTAGCATATCTTTGCTAAATCCAAGCTTTGTTAAATGCTTGTCCAACCTTGTATACCAAGTTCTAGGTGCCTGCTTCAAGCCATACAATGCTTTCTTCAATTTGCATAGTATGTCCTTGTCATTTGTTAGAGGAAAACCTTTAGGCTTTTCTATGTATACCTCTTCTTCAAGTTCTCCATTTAAAAATGTTGACTTGACATCCATTTGATACACTTTGAATTTCTTATGTGATGCATAGGCTAAGAATAAGCTTACTGCTTCTATTCATTCCATAGGAGCATAGGTTTCATCATATTCTATTCCTTCTTGTTGTGAGTAACCTTTACATTCCAATCTTGATTTTTTCCTTACAACTTCACCTTGTTCATTCATCTTGTTCCTAAATACCTTTTTTTTTCCTATCACATTCTTGTCTACTAGTTTGGGGACCAAATCCCATGTCTCATTCTTCACTATCTAATCCAATTCTTCTTTCATATCTTGATTCCAATAGTCATATTTACATGCTTCATCTTCATTCTTTAGTTCAACTTGAGATATCAGACATAGTTCTTCATTGATTTTGCTTCTTGTCATCACACCTTTATCTATGCTTCTAATGATCTTCTCTAGTGGATGATTCTTTGTCATATTCTTACCAGAAGTAGGAGTTGTTATCTCAACTCTTAGCTCCATTGAACGTTCCAATATTTTTTTATGCCTTTGCTCTCCTTCATTCTCCAACTCATTGTTAGTTTCAAAGAATACTTCATCGTTCCTTAGTTTAGTAACAAAATTCTCATCATTAGAATTGTAATCAACTACTCTTTCTTGTATCCTAAATTTCTCATCAGCTCTTACATTTGTGCTTTCCACAATAGTCTTAGTTCTTATATTATAACATCTATAGGCTCTACTTTTCAATGAATAACCAAGAAACATACCTTCATCACTTCTAGCATCAAACTAACCAATATAATTATCTCTTTTGATGTAACATTTGCTACCAAAAATTCTAAAATACTTAATTGTAGGTGAGTGACCAAACCATAGTTCATAAGGGGTCTTGTTTGTGTCTTTCCTAACTTGCACTCTGTTCATAGTGTAGACTACTACATTCACAACTTCTCTCCATAGTATCTTGGATACATCATTCTTACCTAACATAGCTCTTGCTTCTTCTATTACTGACCTATTTCTTCTCTCTACAATGCCATTTTGTTCATGGGTTCTCGGAGCTGATAACTATCTTTAGATTCCATTCGCTTCACAAAAGATGTAATGCCTCGCCAAGGGATCCAAAGAATTAACTTAGAATTTTCACTAAGTTTGGTAACATTTTTTTTTTCCATGAAAGTAAATACCACATATAACTTATTCATAACAACGGAAGCAATAGCAATGTCCATCTAAAGAGTAAACATAACATATACAACAGATTACATTCTTTAAGATCCCTTAACATGAATTACATACATGATTACAACATCCCCATGAAATAATAATGATAAGTCCAATGTTCAATTATTACATTTCCAACTGCTCATTCATCCACTGTACATGTCATAGGGTATGAAGGCTTAAAAGTATATACATATGTAGAATAAGATACATCATCCTATTCTAATCCATGATACATCAAGGTAAAGATAATCACATGATACTCATGATACATTATCATAAAAGTCATATACATCCGTCATAAAGATCAACAAAATAAACTAAGTGCATGGTTCCTCCCAACCGTTAATAGCATCATTAGACCATCGTGGGCCCTAGCCATCCCTCCGTGCGTAACATCCCATATCAGCGAAGAGATCATCGGTATTAACATAGTAGGAACGTCACTCCTAATAAATATAACATCATATGTAGAAAGTAATCTAACATGCAGATATAAGCATAAGATATCATCATCTAACATATGCTAATCATCAATGAAAGGATACATATCCACCATCACAAAGGACGCATCAACCACAATGTCTCAATGAATCTCAAATGATAAGAGTGGAAAATACACTACCACCCAACCGCGTGGTACCTAAGTGGTCCACTCCCACCGTGCTGAGGAGATAATCTCAAGTCCCAAACAGGCTATCAAAACCACATTGCACACGACTCTAAAGTCCAGGAATCCTAAAAGTATACTAACTCAAAGGTTCCAATCAAAAAACAGACATCTACTTCCCAGAGGCACACAATGACATGTAGGAACCTACTATGCAAGCGGGAAAGTGTCATCGCATTTATCTCGTACAAGTTACCCTGGCAGTTAGCTAAACTCCACGAGTCCATACAGATCTCATGCGGCCACTAGTATCCTTTCATACTGACAAAGCATACTATGGAATGCAAGGTCGC
This sequence comes from Cupressus sempervirens, assembly GCA_028749045.1. Lineage (NCBI taxonomy): Eukaryota > Viridiplantae > Streptophyta > Pinopsida > Cupressales > Cupressaceae > Cupressus > Cupressus sempervirens. Next base: position 508,671,395 of record CM053791.1, read on the forward strand.
AACCATGCGTTCTCTCTACTCCCATCCTAACCTATACAAGCACTCAAGGCATGGGCGAGAACCAAAACTCTTATCTTTTTAGGTTCATTCAGTTAGTATTAAGTGTGAATGTTATCACTTATTAAACCAACTTACAATGAGTTATCCTGGCAGCCTCTTAGGGCCCCGGCCCCCATTGCAAGCCACTTCCCGACACTACATGCAGATATCCTACCCTAATGCTCATGGTATCATAATCATAAAGAAAGTCCACAAAATCATCAAATATCCATAATAAGAATCAACAAATATCCATGATTAAATCATCAAATATGCATAAAAGCATCAAATCTCCATGAGCAATTTCCATAAAAAATCATGACTACAACAGCTCTCTATTGGCAACTGAAGTATCACTGATAATCAAAGTATCAATTGGTTTTCAATAACCAAAATATATCTCAAAATAAATCACCATATCCATTGGTTCTCAACAAGCAACCAAGAATATCTCAAAGTCATACTGATCGAAGACTCCAAAATGGTTAAGTCATACATGTCACAACATGACATCATCAAGAATAAATCCACATATTAGTCCCATCATGGTGACTAGAATATGTCCAAGGATAACTGATCGATGACCAAAAATAATGGTTAAGTCAAGTATCTCAAACATAAGAATTTCAACTATAACAATCAGTATTCACAACCAATACATAGAACATTCCATCACATAATCATGGTTGGGTTTATAAAGATCGAGAAATAAAACATCATCATGACATCACAATCGCATAACCCCCAAGCCTCTGGTAGACGTCCTATACTGGTCAACACTAGTCAACCCAAAATCCCAAAACATTAACATAAGGAATACACAATGTAGACACATGTTTTGGTTTCGCTAAGTTTCAAATTTAAATTCAAATGCCAAGTCTTAGTTCATGGTTCCAAGTTTAAAGGGACATATTGTACGTTTTTTTTTTCTCTTCATGTGCTATTTTTTGGAAGGATAAAAAGTTCTCTCTAAACTTTAATCTCCGATTATAACATAAAAAAAACGTTTCCACCAACTTTAAATTTCCACATACTTTATACATTTTATAATCTTAACTATTAATTAATTCTTAACATTTAAAGTTATAAAATTACAGAACTATTCATTATTATAAAAGATGAATTCATAAATCTTTTATCAACAATTTTAAATCCTTTAATAACATATATATATATATATATACATATATATATTCATATTTAAATATATACATACATACATATATAATATATAATATTATTTTTTTCATTTTATAAAAACCGAATATTAATTTCAAAATTTATTATCAAACTTTAAAACAGAATCAAAATTATACACGCCGTCGGCCATCACCGAAGTGACCCCGGCCGCGGCACGCAGGGTTCTGCGATCACAGGCCTGCGGCGGCAGCGGGTACGTAGTACCTGCTGACATCGCAGTACCTGCGATAGCAAGCACTCCACGCCCAGTAAAGCGCGTGGGGTACAGTCCGTCCCACTGCGCATTCATATATATGTTCTTCCCCAATGCTATTTTAAATAATTTTTTGTATAAACTTCCTCATGCGATATTAACATGAATCTCTACTTCGATTCGATAATCGATTCACCAATTAAATACATATACATATATATATATATATGTATATGTATATATATATATATATATGTATATATATGTATATATATATATATATATGTATATATATATATATATGTATATATATATATATATGTATATATATATATATGTATATATATATATATATATATATGTATATATATATATACAAATTTGTATCACAGTATTTGTGTAAATAATGTATATATACAATATTTATGTATGTAGATTTCAAAAATCATATATACACAATATATTTTAATTCTCAGAATTTTCCTATAAACTTTTAACCCCCAAATTTATCCAATAATCTAATGGATTTTTGGTCATGAGTTTAAACCCTAGCCCCGTTATCTTATCAGATCTATGCATATAAAATTCTCAAATTACCTTATTTGCCTATATTGAGAATGTATGCAATAGAAACATGAAATTTCTCAGAAGACATAAGGAAGACATGAAGAAGACAGGGAATGCGTGATGCGAAAATAGCACAAGTAAAATCACAAGAATCTACCCGGATTCTGATGCTAATTCGCTCTTCCTCAGAAAACCCGCAATTCAAGCTCCCTTCTTTAGAGTTCTTGAATCCTCCAATGCTTCAATTGTTCACCATGCTATCCACGCTAGCCACGCTCTCCACGCTATGTCCAAGCTTCTAAGGAATGTCTGAATATAAAGAGCTCTTAGGATAACCCTAGAATGCTTCTAGAACCAGCTGGAAGATATCGCCAACTAAGCATGGACCTATTTCCAACCTTTTTGATAAGCCCTAGGGTTGTAGATACCATGTGCTCAATTGATGCACTAACCCCCGTGTTGTTGACACATGAAAAATGGGGAACTGCATTAATTTCCAAGCAAGTTTATAATTCCAATTATTTTAAACTAATTTCCATTTATAACTCCCATTTTAATTTAATAACTTTTATTTTAATTTTTATAACTTTTATTATTATTATTTGTCTATTAATTTATTGGTATTTTATAATTATTATTTATTTTAATTCTCAAATTTTCTTTTATTTCTCAATTAATTTCACCTTAATTATAATCAAAATATAAAAAATCATGATATTTAATTTTCTCAAATAATTAATTTATTAATTAAATCTATTTGTTAAGACTTAATTAATAGAAAATTCACCATAGACCTTCATAACAAAATATGAAAACCCATCATAGGACAATTCACACAAAATCAGTCTAAAAGATTAAAAATCACGAAATATGTCATCCAACACATTCAGTGGGTGCTCAACTCTGATACTTGTCCCAACTCACTAGGACAAATGGTTTTAGGGTTTGGGATTTGGACTTGAGAATTTATCTCCCCTCTCTTATCATTGAGATAGTATAATAGGGTACGCTCATCCTGGCAATTCAGGGAAGTCGATACCCGGTACCTGCAACCTGCAGAAAAGCCATGCATGTACATACTATGTATATATATAGTGCTAAGCTAAACATGCAATGGTAGGAAGTGGTGCATCATGTAGATCTTGACTAAGCAGGTGACTACGACTCCCTTCCTTAACCACATCAGAAATGCCATACAATAAGAAAACACGCACACCATACACATGCAAGTATGGGGTAAGTATCCATAATAAAACTCATGAAATAATAACCATCTAGCTAATCATCAACAATAACTAAAAACAATATAATGATCATCATACATACATGAAATGTAAAGTTTAAATGATCTCATCATATAATAACTGAATCCATAACATAATGTCTGATAGTGTCAAAACAATACCACTAATCCATCTACATAGTACTAGTCCATCAAAGTCTGATAATAATAGCAATAATATGTCCAGAGAAGATGTGAACGAGGGTAGGCACTACAAAAGATGTTAAACTCATATGAAGTAAACTCTCTTCCTCTATCTAATCTTAAACATTTAATCCTTATACTTGATTCATTCTCAACTCTATTATTGAATATCTTGAACTTATCAAATGCCTCATATTTTTGTTTAAGAAATGCAACCCACATCATTCTAGAAAAGTTATCAACTAAAATCATGAAATACCTTTCACCATAGAATCCTTTAGTCTTCATAGGACCACTAAGATCTGTATGTACAATCTCCAACTTTGCTGTATTAGTAAACTTCTTGCTAGGAAAAGAAGTTCTGGTATGCTTTTCCAATACACAGTCCTTGCAAATTGTGTTAGTAGGCTTAACAATATTAGGTAAATATCAAACTGCAATCATACTACTAGTTTTCACAATGCTATCAAAGTTTATATGAAAAAATATTTTATGCCATAACCAACTATCATCTACCTTAGCAATCAAATATGTCATTTCAGTAGGATTCAGCTGAAATACATTACCTCTAGATTTGGGTCCTATTCCAATTACCTTTCCATCTTTGTCCCTGATCATGCATGTCTTCTCTGTGAACTATAACTGATAACCTTTATCTATTAGTTGTCCAATACTCAGAAGATTGTGTTTCAAACCATCAACAAAATATACACTTTTAGTGTTAGTCTTACCATCAAGAGTTATAGATCTAATACCTTTAACATGGCATGCTACATTGTTTCCAACTTTGACAATGCCTACATCATGACTTTTGAAGTCAACAGACTTGTTCATATCACCAGTCATATGATGTGAACAAACACTATCAATTATCTAGTTAGATTTATTTTCAACTTGTGATACCAAAGACATCTTCTTTAATAGCTACAAATCTTATTTCATCATCACTAACACTTACTGCTTGTTCATCATAATCATCTTCTTCATTTGCATATAAACACTCTCTATCTCTTCTAGGTTTGAACTTTCCTTTATACTTTTTCTCTCTTATAAGAGACTTAGATGCATAATGATGAAACTCATTACAAGTCTAACATATAAAATTTTTCTTACCATCTTTTTCTCTTCTTACCAAAAAGGCTATTCCTTCTTCTATCTTTCTGTCCTCATCAGATCTGCTATTGCTAGCAAAGTCTCCTCAAGAACTTGTGCTCCTCGATAAACTAGGTTGAATATTTAGGGCACTAAAAGTTGTTTCTGTTCTGGTCAATTCTCTAGACTATCTAGGCTCATTCTCAATTGCTTCAAGTCTCCCAAGTAATGTTTCCTTTGTGAAATCTTTAGTACAAGAGATCAACAACTATATCATTTGAATTTCTTGCTTAAATGGTGGTGTTAGGCTCTTCAATATCTTCTAGATCATTTCATCATCTTTCTTGGTTCCTCCTTGAGATCTGATACTTGTAGTAATTTCTAATATCCTACTTACATATGTTCTTATAGATTCATCTTCCTTCATTTTAGCATCTTGAAATGCACAAATCCAGCTTTGTAGCCTCCATTTCTTAGAATGTTCATCACCTTCAAAACTATTTTCCAATGTTATCCAAATCTCATGAGAAGTATTAAGTAATTTTACCTGATTATACTCAATTTCAAGAAGTGTAAACGTTAGTGCTTCTCTAGCTCTCATGTCATACATGAAAATTTCCCTTTCTTCCTCATTACAAGTTTCCAAATCACTTTCAACAAAAAATGTCTTTTTTGATTTTGTCAAGATCCAATATACTGGACTCATACATAGTAGATGTGTATTCATCTTTTCCTTCTAGCTATCATAATTTGTTCCATCAAACTTTAGACTATCCTTTTTGAATATGTTTTCCATAGATCTCCCAAAGTTTTTAAACTTTATCTTCAAGGACCCGATTCTCTAATACTAATTGTTAGAAACAATAGTCCACCAAGATAACTGGGGGGGGGGTTGAATCAGTTATCCAATAATTACCAACCTTAAATAATCTTAACCATTCAATCAAAGTAAACAAAAACCATACTAAAATGTGCATACACAATTACACTAGATTTTTTAACTAGTGAAACCCTTGATCAAAGGGAAAACCTTGGTGGGAATGATGCCCACAAGATGATATACTAATATAAATATTCTTTGCTAGAGGATGGATCCTGTTAGGAGTCTATTACAACATTTAGTACATATGAGTCCCTGTTAGTAGATTCCAAACCTGTTAGGAGTTGTGCCAACCCTATTAGGAGTTGGAGAAGGAATAAGGACCCACTATCCAGACAACTTCTAGGGAAAGACCACTGAACTCACTATCTAACTAATATTTCAACTATTCCTTGCAAAATAATTGTGTGTACTGTACTTTAACTTCTTTCCCCTGTCCTATCAACTAGACCAATCATTATCAAACCTTGTAGACTAGGTCATGAACCTCAGATCCAAATATCAAACTTTGGATCTCATAATAAAACATCAGCAATGAAGTTTTCTTCAACTTCACTCTGCTAGGCTTATTTTTGCATTTCACTCTTCATGCTTCTTGCAATCATTCATCCATTCCATACATGATAAAGAAAAATTTCCTTGCTTTATACCAAATTCATAAAATAATTCCCTAACAAGGCTATTACACCTTCTCAATTAATTATTATAGGTCCTCATTAAGAATGCATTACACTTAGTGATAACATTAATCTCTTACCTTGTAACTTGAATAACTTTTCGTACGTGTAACATTATGATGAGCAAGCTTAGATACGTCATCTTTGGAATGTCTTCTTCACATCTTTAACTTTGGCTTCTCAGAATAACGACTCTGCTAAGAGATATAACAAGTTTACCATTGTGATATATACACACATGGATAAGAACCTGCCAAATTTGTTAGCATTATTATTGCCAAAACAAATCTTTTTACTCTAATAGGGTAGTTTAATTTATTTTACAAGCTTCAATTGACCAATACGAAGACTATCCCCTTGAATTGATGAAAACTACTACCCATGGGGTAAGTTTAGGCTTTATCTATGACTATTTTTTCTATAATAATTCAACTAGCTATCACAATTATGACAAACCCACCTTGAAAGTGACGATCAATTTTGATGGCTATCCATCCCTTGCAAAACACAATTGTCACAGCAACGTAATAACTATGATGGAAAGATCCAATGGATAACTATCACTTATATAATGCAGTTGTCACAATTGCAACGATTGACTAGAAGTTTAAACAATCATAATTACAACGGCGTATTGTCTCAATTATGATGTCATGGACATGAATTATTGTCCAGTTGTTCCTCAGTAACTTATTTCATGAACATGAATTATCGTAATTACTTTAAATTATCAAAATAACAACTCTACTAAGAGATATAACTTGTTATAACTCTTCTCTACGTTTGTTTTGTCTAAAAGTGGGTGCTATATGCAAGGGTAAGGGACTAGATTTTTTAAAGTTGTTTCTTATGTAGTCTCATGGAATTATTTTTTACTGAGTATCAAAACTGCATAAGTTGCAAACAATATTTTCTTCTAAGGCCTAATGAAAAATGAATTTGGATAACGCTATTTACTATGTAGCCTTAAATGAGCAATTTTTGATGTGCCAAAGCCACCAAGATACTCAATAGAAACAAGATCCTCTTTCTAAGGAGGTGAACCATACAAACATGCATAGAAGATATAGTTCATGCTACTAGCCTACTACAACATGTGGCATTCAATGGTTCCACTACCTAGATAGAGCGTTGGCCAAAATAGTCAAAGAATCATTGGACAAACAAAGAGAAAACATAAAAAAGTGAGATGAGAATTAATGGATAAGGAGAGAAATCACAAATTATCCACTATAATAAATAGAGTGACATAAAGAGTGGGAGAAATAACTTGGTAATTGAAGATAAATTTCTATAGAAGATACATCATGCCAAGCTCACTGGCTTGGAAAAGTAAAGGAAGAAGAGAAAAGACATATTAAGAAGATGAGGAACAAAAAGCAGACCCTAGCTTAGTTTCTAGTAGTCACATTGATATTTTTTCCAACAAGGCTAAGACCTAAAACATAACATGATTCCACAGTAGAAGAAAATCATCAAATGAGAGCAGTAGAAACCTCCAAAGAGATTGTGACAAATGGATTCACTATGGGGGAAAAAGCGACAAACCAAGGTATTGAAGAAGATGAATTGATTCAATATTTTTCAACAGAGGAACACTATGAAATTGTTGAAAACATATTGTTTGAAGTGTGGAACCTATCATGGAACAATCATTATTTTTTAATGATGTCAAACCTACTACTTGCTCATGAGATAACTACTTTTTGGTCTGAATGTTATCATTTGTTTGATTGATGATGAGGATTTGGAAGGATGAGATAACAAGAGTACCTAGAGAAAGGTTGAGTTATTTGGTGTATAAAAGGAGCACTAAGATCAAGTAAGACATTGATGATATTATGTATTGTTTATCTACTTAAGGCTAAAGTAAATGGTTACTTAAGCTAAGCCTAGAAGAAGATTTTTCATAAAAAGTGTTTGCGAAACCTGGCGGAGCAAATAGTGTAAGCCAAGCAAAATTAGTTCAAGCTGAGAAGAATTCAGTATGTGTTGAGTGTTAGAAAGTTAGTAAGTGCCAAGTGTTAGAAAAATATAGTATGTGTAGAGCATCAGGAAAATAATAGTAGCGATCGAGCAAAGAAAATGTAGTTGATGCCAAGTAACCTAGTGTTGGGTAAGCACCATAAGACTATTATTGTCGAGTGAATAGTGTAGATGACAAGTGATAGAAAAAGTGTTAAATCAAAGATTTGATGAATTTGAGCCGACTAATTTAATTTCTTAAATTGTGTGAAGCATTTGGAAGATAAGTATGATGAGTTAGTTACACAAAATTTAAGATAAACTATTTTGAGGCAAATTCAAATAGGATTGTAGAAGAAGTTTCTAGAAAGGACTAAAATGGAAAAGTGGGTAGATTCATTGACTCTTACCTAACCCTAAAATGGATGATTATGGTTAAGTGATAAAAGACCTAAATTCTCTATTTATAGAGCTAGAAGGCCAGAAGCAACAATTGTCATGTGCAAGAACCTAAGGAAGACAAGAAGTCTAGGGTGTTGCTTCATATTGTGGTCGAATAGAAGAATCTACAATTGGCATGCAAAGCAAGAAGGCTCAAGAGATTGAATGCTTGAAGGGTGAACAAGTTGTTAGAGATGAAGAGTATAAATGCCAAGAAGAATGGAGGACTGAACCAAAGATCTGTAATCCACAAGTGATTTGTGTTTGATTATCAGATCAAGTCTTGTTGTTACTTTCTAACAAATGTATCAGTCTGGATAAATCCTTTGGATTAAGGTTGACCTAACAATCATTTTTAAATCCTTTAACTGCATGACACTCTAATGGAATGTTCGAAAGTCCTCTAAAAAGGTTCACTCTTGATAGGGTGATTGAAATCCTTTAACCAAGTCACATTTAATAGTGTGTATTGTAACCTTTAACAAGGTTGGCCTTTAATAGGGCATCACTTCAGAAGAGTGAAAATTGGTAGCATGCTACTGGTGGTTTTTCCCAAACTGGGTTTCCACGTAAAATTCTTGTGTCAAATTGTGTGAATGAGTTTGTGGTATTTCATGCTTACATTTCTGCAAAGTTATTTTGACCTAGGACAATGACCTACTAAGTTAAGGTATTAGATGTTCTAATGGATGCATGCATGATATGGTTTATGGATATGAATTTGTTAAGTACTAAAAAGTTTTATTTGTAAATTTGGACCTTGGATAACTGATTCACCCTCCCTCTTAGTTATTCTAAAGAATCCCAACAAAAATTGTAGAATGTTAGCTACTTGATGATGTTGCAAATTACCATGTTAGAGCTGTTATTTTGGTATTCTGAGAGCAATATCAATAGAACTGAAGTTTTATAAATAGACAAAAATGAATTTTAAAATAGGGTCTTAGAAATTGAAACAATAAGGGGGTAAGAGAAAAATATGGAAGGAAGTACAAGCTGCCAAAAGAGAGCCACTGTCACAAGATTACATGAAGTCTAGATTGAAAACATTATAGAAAGCATAATACTATTCATAAACTTGAAGCATAACAATTGATAAATTAGCAATGAAAAGGGTTCAATAAGAGCTTACAATTCTTGATCATAATCTGAATTAACATTTGTTGAAACTAGTTTGCACATAAAGTATCATAACTATGAAATTGAAGAAGTTGGTACTTGATTCTATCCAAGTGTTCATTGGTTTTTAATTCATCTTTGACATCTTTCTACAAATGAGAACGTAAAAAAAATTCTGAAATAATTTCAGAGTAAGACTAGAGTATTTTTTTTGTTTGTGTCACAAAAAATTCAATTTTATGATGTGCTAATAAAGGTTTAAAAACTTCCAATGCATTTAAAATCTCTTCCTCAAAGTTTTGCATAAACACAACATGCTATCATCCACACATTGGAAGGAGTTGCAAATTTGGATAATGGTCTTGCATCGTGATGATACCATAAATTGGATGATACATTGATATTTTTCTTATTATCCTAAATTTAACTAGAGAGATTGAAGATGGATTCATTAGGTTTGATGTTTGATGAGTCTACTACTCTGTCAGTAACCACATTCTTATTTTTGTTCCAATATTTAAATATTTTGATGTTTGATGAGTCTCCTTCTCCACTTAATTATTTTAAAATAATGAAAATAAATGATGTGAATCTAGAGATTGTTTTTCTTTCACACATCACATCAAATGATGAAATTATACATGAAAAAAGAAACCAAATAATACAACATCGATAAGTTGGTTCTTCTAGAGCATACATCTCTAAGAATTCCTACATCATCCATGAAAAAAATATACTCTAGAACATGTACCTTGTAACACATGTCCTTTGGTGAAGTGGGTTATCTTAGCTATCTAGGGACTGCAAGATTATCACTAGAAAAAATACACCTATTTTAACCTGAAATATGAAGAAAACAATGTTCTTATATGATATGTGTGACAAAATGTTCATATTAATGTGAATACATGTGATAAAATATAACAAAAAAGGTTCTAGACCTGCAAAAGTGACATTATTTTTCCATCTTCTAGTGTATGTCATTATTCCCTCACATCCAAAATAAGATTCTGCCATTATGAATCGAGAATGCACATGCACCTATGTTCTATATGCATGGACAATAGGTGGAGCTGAAAAAATGCACCTCGTTTACATTTATTTAATAGGTCTATTAAGTTTTTAAAATTATAGACCATCATGAACGTTAGAACTCTAGCTGCTACGGCCAAGGTAAAGACTTTTTCATTTCACACATTAGTCGATGAATTCTTTTCTTCCAATTATTTATATCTTCTTTATGGATTTATTTAGATGACAACCACCTATAAGGGATTCAAGACACAAAAATATATAAATACAAGAATTTACAATATATTACTTATTTGATATATTGAACAAATATCACTACTTACCTCATGTATTTTTCGAGATCATATATCATTTGTTTGATATTATTGTCAAAGTTGTCTGGGAGCAATAGTGGTAGCACATACTGCAACAATTGTTAACTGATCATTTCATTCTTTTCTAAGGTAATACAATGAAAATTGAATGCAATTTCACAAACATATTGTATATACAAAATATTGTGACTTACCTTGATGAAGGTATGCCAATCATGCATTTTTAGCCCTGGCCCAAATTCACTTCTCTTTGATATGAGATTGCTTATATTCACAACAAATCCTGTAGGAAATTGAATTTTTCATATGACTTCTTTTATGCCATTACTTTGCTACTCTGTTAATAACCAAGGAAGGGAACTTGCATTAATCCGTTCTCCATTGCCAACATTAATGACTTATAATTACATGTCGATAATAATAAAATAATAAAATAATAAAATACTTGGAACAATCATTGCCAACATAATGTGCTCCCTCTTTATTGACATCCATGGAGGAAGGTTATTGTTGATAAAAAAAATAGACCACACAAAGTAAACAAATTTCTTCTCTCCAAATGGATTGACACCGTCAATTGCCAAAGAAAACTCGAGATCTTGAGGTTTTTCTTTAAAGTGTGGCCACTTTCTCTCTATGTCCATAAAATGTTGAACCATCAATAGGCATTCAAATAATGCCATCTTGACTTCTAATGTGTGCTTGGTAATCCATAAATTGTGCTAAGCTACTGCACATGAATAATTGTTTAAGACATGGAATAATGGGGATGTAACGAAGAACCTTGTAAGGCACCTTTTTTGTCACTTGATCATCTTGATATCTACTCTATGACATTTAGGGCATTCTATTGCATTTTTGTGTTCTTAATGATAAATAACATGATCTTTAGGACAAGTATCTATTGCTTGATAGTCCATTCCAATATGTTTCATAGTTGCACATAATTCTCGGTATGAGCAAGGAAGAAAATTTGATGGTGGTAACAAAAAGTCACCTATCAATCTACAACAAAAAATATTAGTCATTAGTATAAATAATCCTAATGGTACATGTTTCACCTTTTATAGACTATAATGACATATATGAAAAACCTTAGCATACGTGATATTCTTATGTTGGATAAACCATTCAAAACCTTCAAATTCACCAACAATAATACAACAGAGAGAAGAGCTGATTGGGATCCTTCATAAAGGACCATGTTTTCCTTCTCAAGTAGAGGTATATCATGAATGAATTTAATGTCATCCTCATCATCATCATCATCATCAGCAACAAAAACAACAACAACACCAGTACTAAATGTGTCATGGATCAATGCATTTGTACCATCATCTTCACATGTGTTTTTTGGCACATGATCGTCATCTTCCATAGGATCATGATCTTTAGCTTCATTACTCACACCTTCATGTTCCTTTATATTCACACCTCCATGTTTCTCCAAGATGTGGTGGTCCATATCATGTACTCCCTAGGGAGATCAACCTATATAGAAAATGATGATAATAAAACCCCCTTCCATGGTTCATATGTATAATAATTGTGAAAACAATATAACAAACTTACCAATGGATGATCAATGTGACCGTTCTCCCTAAAATGTCTCTTAGCTCTTTTGATTTTGATTCTTCTTGTCTTTAAGTCGTTACAACTCTTGCAAGGACAATAACATTTGTCATTGCCTTCTTTTTGAAAGTTAGACAACAATCTAGCGATTGTCTCCCTATTTTGATAACATTTCCTTGTATATCTAACATGATCCTTCTTCATGGGAATAAATTTTTCTTATTCCCTTATTGAATTGGTTGTACTTGCTAGATCTATCAATGATAACCATTTCAACATACTTTTTTGGACATGTTGTTCTTAATGTTTTTATCTACACATATGGTTTTGAAAGAGAAAAATTGGTGTACTTAATGTGTATATTTGCAAAAAAATTGGACATACTGTACTTAGTGTTTATATCTGCACATATGGTTTTGAAAGAAAGAATAGGTGTAATTAATGTGTATATCTGCAAAAATATTGGACATGTACTTAATGTTTATATATGCACATATGGTTTTGAAGATGGTAGAATTATTGAACAAGTTAGTCTTTTAGAACCTACTTTACATCTAGTAATTATATTAGAATTGTTTGGATTTTGTGATCTATTGTTTGTGATTCAAATTCAAAACCCCATATGAAACTAATGGTTGTTTTGGGTTTTGCAAGACTTAAATATGGTGTTTGATTAAACTCATAAGTGGTTGGAAAACTCAAAAATTATTTGGGAATGCATTTCACCTCACCTCGCTCAAATTCACCATTATTCCTTTTCAACATCCCACCTTCGCATTTCATCCCTATTCAGGTTAAATAAAATTCTGCATGCTAATAGAACACAAAATTTTACAAAAGTCATGAAAAAATAAGCCCTTTAGATTTTTATCAAACTAGGAATCTGGTCAAATATTTATCAATGAAAGGAGGAGATTTCTTAAGAACAAAGATTATATTTGTATCAACACCAATGTTCAATTTAACAAAAGATAGATTTGTCACGAATAATTTCCCAATGCCAAATCTCATTAAATAGATTTAACATTGACAGAGTGGAGAATCAAGCAGCCGGGTCCATTAAGACACAAACATTACTGGACAATGCATCATAAAAACTGAACAATCAGGACTAAGAAATGTCCTCAAAATTTCTCTTATTTTAAAAAAGATCCTCATATTTGACAACTCAAAAAGAAAATTTGAAGATGAAACTACTTATTAGAACCCAATGGGATAAAATGTGAATTTAGAGATATAATATGCTTACTAGTTGGGTTATAATTCCTTCTGTAATTTCCTTAGAAGCAAGAAGGTCCAATCACCTATCTAAACCTAGATGTCCTGCATGAACTATTTGATTGCATAGGTTTGCAAGCTTCTTATTATGTCGCTTCAAAATTGGAATTAATAAGATAAAAGGTAAAAGAAAAAACAAAGTTAAGACAACAATAATGCATTTTCATCTGACACAAGTGTCTTTAACCACCTTACTTTGTAGCAACCCCATATCTTCCATATCAAACATCTCTAAAATAGGCATATTACCCTCTAAAACAAGAATATTATGCAATTTTTGCAATTTTTGGTTAAGTTGAACATCTTCATTACCTATTGGGCAAATATGAAATTTTCCTTGATCTTGTGATTTTTGAGCATGTGTGTTTGAGGCCATATTTAGATGTTAATCCTTTTGTTTGTGATTCTTTTGATAAGAAAGTTTTGTCAATTCCTATAAAGCTCTAAGTTTAAAGGCTCCTTTTTTGCATGAGAGTATAATGTATCAGAAGCTTAGGTCCAAAATAAGACTTATAGATCATGACTTACAAATAATTGTAGGGATGATCAAGAACTAAATGTTCATCATTAAGACTATGAAGACATTAGGTCTCTTCACACCAATATTTTATAAATCATCAAACTTCTATTTAGAACTAAGAATTCTTATTACTACAACTCATCAAATTTCCATATCGAATGTTGTTACAATTCATAAAATTTTCTATAGGAAAGCTTGACAAACAAACATTATTTGCTCACAACACAAAATCTTGCAATGGCTCTTATTTCTTCTACATTTTCTTCTACTTTGAGCTTGGCCCTCAAATTGAGCCTTCCATGTCCATTAATGGTACTTGCCTATCTAGCAAAGCATTGCCATTGACACAGAAAAAAAGCTTAAATGCATCTATAAATCAAGCCTTGGTTGCTAAAGTTGAAATCTCATTTTTGGAGACTCACAATTATCACCTAAACTTGTGGGAGGATGATTCTTTGTAGCCCATTCCAAAGCATCTTCACAAGGCAAGCCAATTTCTCACTTTTCTGTCTTTGTGATTAGTTTATTTTCAATAAAATTTGGGTTGGGATGTTTAGGAGATGGTGCTACTTTTTATGTTAATATGACAATGTTTTAAGAGAATAATTATAGTTGAGTTGGTGGTGACTATAAGACCTAAATTTTATAGTGGTATAGTTTTATTTAAGTTTTCTTGTTGTTATGATATTGGTATTAGAATTCAATTGTGTAGTTTTTAAATCAAATTCACTAATATATTTCATAAATAGTTTTTTTTATCAAAATATTCATCTTTTATTATGATTAGTTCAATTCAATTCAAATCAAATGTTTCTACAATATTTTAGTACTAAACTAAATTGTTCTTGAAATTAAAATAATGTCCTTCCGATGCTGAATGTTGTGGGAGACTTATCAGTGAGATAAAAGACATGTTTATTGTTGTTGAAAACAATGTTTCTCAACTTCTTTCCTTGGTTGATAATATTGAATTTCGGGGAATGGATCGACATTTTCAAAAGGAAATAAAATAAGCCCTTGATTTGGTTTACATGTTTGTTTCTATTTCTTCTTATAATAGCATGCCATTCATAAGATTATTATTATTACAAGTCAATAAAATTTTATAATGCAATGCAATAGGAATTGGGGTGAATACAAAACATATCTCAACACCATGACCTTGGGCTTTCAGATTCTCAAGCTCCATAGATACTTGATTTCTTCAAGTATTTACTAAAAACAAAAACATATCTCTTTGTGTTTATGTTTGATCTAAATAAATGTCAAATGTTTACTAATAGCATGTCTTTTTAAATTATTTGGTTTACAATTTTTTTGGAGCATAATTAGCATAGCATAGGCAGAGACGTCAAGCTCAGACTAGGAAAGGTAAGGAAATTGTTCTTTCGATTTCCTATCATTATTACATATAATGAACAACATTAAACTTAAAATTTAGAAGAAAACTCATCTTTCTATCTATCTTATAGAAATCCCCTTAAATAGTATTAATAAATCAACATAATGCACATAAAATGTTATTGACAGTGGCTTTATTTCCATACTCGCAATATCACATACAAAAAAGAATAGTTTCTGTTGTTGCTTGTATAAAAATGTTGAAGCATATGCACTAATGACAAAATCCACTCTTGAGAGTTTCATTTACATGATACGCCAAAGAAATTGTTTAACTATCATGCCGTGATTTTCATTGAGGCTCAAGAATCTCAAACATAATTTTGATCAAGATGAAATAGAATACCATTAATATTAAGAAATAGTCGGTTCCAATACCTGAATTTCTTGCACATCACATGCTTAACTCAAGTCCCTACTATCATAAGGGTTTCAAGCTACAGATTATAAAGCTTAATTATAGTAAAAAAAATCTAAGTTTGCTTTATAAACTTTGTTATACCATTTATCTTCATTACCAGTATGCACTATGGAAATGGTATAGTTTGATGACTATGAGCAGTAGTATGTTAAATAAGAACCTTTATGGTGAGCTATCAATGAATATCTTCCTAATTTAATAGAATTACTTACTAAATAGAGAGTTCGATATACACAAAGAGTTTATTGACATCGATATAGAAATTCAAAAGCAAAGCATGCTCTATCTATGAGCAGCAAACAATTCACAAGATTACATCATTACTCACAATATGACAGGCCACAAGTATTTGTGAAAAGAAGAGGATTGTGTGTGCCTTTTTAAGGAGTGTCTGCAAGTTGAAGTTGTAGAGGTTAAATGGCATCAACAATTATGACAAACAGGAAATTCCCTCAAATTGAAATAATGAATTCTTAGTTCTGACTTGATATCCTATTGATCATCTTAATACACATTTGGTTGAAGATTAATTCTTGTCTAAATAGGATCATTACCAATACTATGTTCTAAGAATACTCAACCCACAATAATAGCAGTTTGAAGATAATACAGTAACACAATAATGAGGATTTGAAATGAAATAGTCAGAGAGGGAGAGAGTGCATCAAAAAACACAAAAACTTGGTACAAGAATAGTATGTGTACCGTTTGTAACCAAAATAATGCAAAACACTACCAATGATGCCTTAAGGAAATAGTAACACACTTCTTTGAGCAACACAATTTCTTGTGGCACATATGAATCCTCACAACACTAAGTTGTAGCACAAATGCATCCTCCTAGCCCAAGTTCGTCGTAGCTGCACTTCGTCGAAGCTCCTCTTCATGAACAACCACATTTGGGGATCAAACAATGAAAAATGTTGAGAAAGGGCATAGTGTAATGGCACGGACATGGAAAAATTGGTGCCTCTGACCCGTATTGGCATCTTTCAACTCCCTCCATCTCTCCCTCCACACTCTTTCAACTCCTACATAGCTCTCCACACAAGAATGATCAATGTCGACCAAATAGGGAATGTGTTTTATTTATTTATTTTAATAATCATGCAAGTGTCACAAGTATGATGCCAAGGTCGATATTATGACGACAGTAGGGGCACTTGCAAAAAAACCCATAAAAATCAAACACAAACAACCCTATCATTGCAAACTAAGCCCAAATGTTGTAGTGAGTATAAGTGTAGCTTGCAAGTATGTGAGATATGAAAAATGAAGCCTTCAAGTCTCCTTATATACTAGTTTTTGGGCATGAAAATAATACAATTTGAATGGAGAGAAAGAATTAATAATTTAGAACCCAAAGACTTTTTGGGCCTCGTGCTTTGCAATCACCGGTGAAGAGGTTGACCTCTTATGGACTAGGTCGATCTAGGTCAACCTGTTCCCAAAGAAGGGAAGAGATAGGCCTCATAAAGCTCATGAGGAATGTAGATGAGTTCATGAAAAGGTGGAAGTAAATAGGAGAAAGAGGGCACCGAGCACAAATCCATCAATGGTCTAGGAAGTCACCATGAAATGGGTGCTAAAAGGTCTCAAAAGATGGGTGCATCCATTTTAAGATTGTACAACCCCTTGTAGAGAGGATGCTAAATCTAAAATAAAATGTTGAATTGAAATGATATTACCTCAAGCTTGATAATGTTGGTGATCCAATGTTCTTCAAATAAGACCTTCAAGGGTTGACAATATAACATGATATGACAAGATACAAAAGGACCAATCATGAAGACACACTTACATGTGCATTGTCATAGCTTGCTAATTCATTATACTATGATATGAAGAGACTCACTCAATAGTGCTTTCTCAAGGAATGATGCCTTTGTATATGGATCTCAAGGTATTTCCTATTTTAGGTCGACATCGAATAGTCATATCAAAATATCAAGGATCATATAACAAATTGCAAAAACCTACACTACACACATTTGAACTTATGGCTCTTTTTGGAATGACTTTGATGTGAGGCACCCTAGTCCATCAAAGCAAGAGGAAAGAAGGATGATGCAAAGTGCACAAACCAAGGACATATGATATGTTCACCTCATGAGCATATGAGGACAGTTTCATACTGCCAATGTCACAAATAATTTTGAAATGGGCTATGAGAAGGCATCCATAAATATAAACGAGTCTAACATTGTAATACCCCCTCTAATTATGAGATTTAATATTAGATCATAATAGTTGGAATATAAAATAACCAAGTAAAATTGACAAATATTTATCAGTCAATAAATCTCAACATAAGAATTAATAATTAATCTCTATAAAAAATTAATTAACTAATTTCCCAAATATATTAATAAAACCATTAGTTGTTTACCATAATCCCTAAACATAAGTTAATAAATAAACCCCTTATCATATAAATTCATAAGAATAAATAATTAAATGCTAAACTAAACCAAAAGCCATCATCTCCACGTTAGATGACATGTCAATGGCATGACTCATTAAGGAGGCATGGATGCTATAAATACTATGTCAACATGTGGAGAAAGGACATCGAATGGAGTTTATAAGAAGAGCATGTTAAACATACAATCACCCAAAATAAGGGAACAAAGACATGGCCACATTTGCAAAGACATTGATGGACGTCACATGGTCAATGCTAATTTTAGGAAAAGAAGAATTTAATAGGAAGAAAGAAGAAAATATAGGTGGAGGATTTAGTGCATATTTTTTAATCTCTACATCTAAACTTCTTGATTGTCTATATAATATTTGAAAATTAAAATGTCGAAAGTTAACTTTTCACCACAAACACATGTCAAAACACAATTTTTGACAATTCCAAGTATCAATAGCAGCACATAGTCATCCATATTTGTACACAAAGATTAATATTTTAATTATCTTAAGAAGCTAAAACTTCTGATGATAAATGAGTCCAATAAAAGTAAATGACAATAATAGTCTGTCCACGAAGGCCTTAATCAAGAAGAGGGTAGGGGAGAGCATGTTAGTGAGCATGAGGAAGAAAACCATAGAGAGTAGTAGGCCGACTTTGAGGAAGTTGACCTGAGGCAAATGGTGAAAACCATCATTGATCGCCTACCTCCTCTTTAGGGTGTTGGTTAGGATGGAGCTCATTAGGCAGAGAATGAGCATAAACCTAGGTCTAGGAGCCCTCAGAGGGACCAATAGAGATCGATTGATGCTGCTCCGATGAAGGACCTAGGTGTTGGTTAGGATGGAGCTCATCAAGCAAAGAATGAGCATAAACCTAGGTCTAGGAGCCCTCAGAGGGACCAACAAAGATTGATTATAGCTGCTAAGATGAAGGACCTTCAAAGGTCCAAGGTCAAACCCTTTAATGGGTTAGGTTCAGGTTATGTAGCTGAGCAATGGCTTATTGCTCTTGACTAAGTTTTTGCTATTTAGGACTTTGACACTAATGTCAAAGGGAGGGTTGTTGTCACCAACCTAGAACTCTTTGGAGCCACTTGGTGGACTATTGAAGAGAAGAAATTGGGTATAAACATGAACAATGTCACATGGGAGTTATTTCTAGAAAACTTTCATGAGTGATTCCTACCAGAGGAATGGAACCAATAGAGAGTAGATGAATTCCACAACTTGAGGTAGTCCACTATGACTGTAGCAGAGTATGAGCATGAATTCTATGAGCTCATGCCCTATGTAGGAATTAATGATAACCTAACATAGTTGGCACAACATTTTATCAGAGGCTTGAACGACTGTCTAGTTGGGGGTTTTAAGGTATTTGAACCTAAAACCCTCAAAGATGCGGTACATCGAGCCATTCTTGTAGAGTAGAGTGTTAATGGGGGTTTTGTGGGAGCACCTACACTATCAAGATCTAAAGGTAATGACAACTTAGGTGGTAGTAGGAAACCTCCTTCTGGAGGTAATCAGTAGTAGGGAGGATCTTATCCTCCAACTCAGAGTGGTGATGGTGGTTCTATTTCTAAGAACTATCACAACGTGTAGCGCAATAAGCGCAACCAGTATGATCGGTCATCTCTGAGTATTTAGTCTTATCGTAGTGGGGGTAGTGTTCAGCAGTCTAGTGCACCTAGAGTGCAGAGGAGTTTCAACGGAGAGTGTTTCTCATGCGGACACAAGTTATCCCATTTCCCTCAAGGGAAATCACAATTCTCAGATTAGACCTTCAGATTCAGAACCTACGGTTGGAGACATGGGTAGGTCCCAGAGAGTGTTCTCAGTGGAGTCATATCCTCCTAAAGGGGGAAAGGGTCCAATAGGACCCGCACAATGAGTTCTTTAGTTTTACCTTTCTTGTAGGTTTTGAGGAGTAAGCCCAAGTCTAGAGGGGATGGATGTAGTGCCTACCCCTAGTTAACTTTTTTGATTTTATTGTCGAACTCTTTTAGGCTAGTTTATGCTTGATGATTAGTAGCATTATCTTTTAGATTATCAGATATTGTTTCATATTTAGTCAATTTTATGATGAGACCACTTGGTACTAGTTACTTCATGTATTCATGATTATACCTTGATGATGATTATTACAATGATTTCAGTTATTTGATGATGTTAGTTAGATGGATTATTTCTACGTGTTTTCTTATGGATACTTACCCCGTACTGTATGTGTATGATGTGCGTATATGTTTTCTTTATGTATGACATTTCTGATGTGGTTAAGGAAGGGAGTCATAGTCACTTGCTAGTCGGGATCTACATGATGCACCACTTCCTGCCATTGCTTGTTTAGCCTAGAATATATGTGTTTGTACATGAATGGATTTTATGCAGATTGCAAGTACTAAGTATCGACTTCCCTGAATTCCCAAGATGAGCGTACCCAATTGCAATATATCAATGGTAAGAGAGGGGAGATAAATTCCTGAGTCCAAATCCTAACCTTTAAACCATTTGTCTTAGAAAATTAGGACAAGTATCTATGATAATTACCCTTCCGAATTCGTCGTATGACGTAAATTCGTGATTTTAACCCTTGATTTTGATCTTGTATGTGGTGTTTTATGATGGGTTTTCATATTTCATCTTTTAGGTCATTGGTGATTTTTCTATTAATTAAGTCAAATTAAAAGATTAAATAATGATTTAATTTAATGGAAAATTATTAAAATAATTTCAATATTTAATTAATTGAAAAATTAGTTTAAAAAAAGAATTAAATTTAAAGATAAAATT
The DNA here is from genome assembly GCA_028749045.1 of Cupressus sempervirens. NCBI lineage: Eukaryota > Viridiplantae > Streptophyta > Pinopsida > Cupressales > Cupressaceae > Cupressus > Cupressus sempervirens. Next base: position 508,692,746 of record CM053791.1, read on the forward strand.
ATAATCTATTTTGAGAGCGTAATAATATGAGATTAAAATATAATAAATTAATTAAAAAGAGAAAGCAAATAAATTTAATAAAGATATTTTATATTGCAAAAAGCCTGCATGAAAACATAAAATAAAATATAATAAAGAGTTAAAGGGTTGTGATCAAGGAGTTCCCTCGAGTGTTCGCACAATTAGTGCTCCAAATTTAGGAGAGAACTCCTAATCATCAGTTTAGGGTCCATTTTCAAAAAAAATAATTAAAGTTTTGGAGGACTGGGAATTTTGGAGGAGGAATTTTTAGAGAGAAGGTTTTGAGAGAAGAAATTTCTCTTACAATCTTTTAGGTGTTTGCGATTTTAGCATCAGAACCAGGTAGATTCTTGTGTTTTGACTCACCCAGTTAATTACATTATTTAAATATTCCTGTCTTCTTCGTGATTGTGAATTGTTTATCCAAATTTCTTTGTGACGAATCTTTCAATACTGTATCTTGGAATTACTGGTATGCATGTGGGTTTCTTTTGTAGATTAAAATATCATTAGAACTCTCTTTCAATAGTTTTAAAATTGAAAATTAAACTGGGAAGGGTTTTGAACGAAATGAAATTTTTAAATTAAAAATTTGATTAGTTAGTTATATTCTTTCTATCAGAGTGTTTGATAGAACATATGAAAAAATAAATATTTATTTACTAAAAGTTATGTATTGGAGAGGAATTTTGTTTGTATTAAAGAAATGATTGTTATATAGCAAAATTTATATTTTAAAAAAAAATTTAAAAATTAAAAATAAATTAAAAATAAAATAAAAACTATATATATATAATGGAGGGGAGGCAGGTTTTACCCCACCTCCATCCATGCCCTCACTTAAGACAATGCTGACCGTAGTGTGGACTACGGTAGCAACAATAGTATTTACTGTTGTTGTAGCCACATGCCCACTGTGCGGCAGCATATAAAGCAGGCTGCATGACTTTCTAGGTCGGCGGGCCTTAAATGCATGATTATTGTGTTTTGTATTTTTTAAAAATTTGTTATTAAATTTTGTAAATTTAAATGTTAATTAGTATTTATTAATCATTTATTATTATTATTTATTAATAAAATTTATTAATAATTTTTATTAATACTTCTTAAATTAATAATTATTAATAAATATTAAATATTAAGAATTTTAATTAATAGTTATTAATTTAGTAATTTAGATTAATATTGAAGTTATTTTGAATTAATGATAAATATCAATTAATTATGTTTGATTATATTTATTGTTATTATTATTTGATAAATTGATTTTTAATGGGATTGTGAGTATTCTATTTAATAATCAATGATTATTATTTTAATAATTTAATAAATAATTATCCTTAAATTATTTTGGAATAATTGACTTAAAAATCAAATTAGGGTAATTGTGCATTTTATTCAAATATAAAAATGGGTTAATTTGTAAGGGTAAACTGTGAATCTTCTCTACTTGAGACATACATTGAAACGAAAACTTAATCTTATTGTTAATTCAACTATGTTTTCAAAATCAAACCAAACTATGAAACTACTATGTTATCTGTATGTTATCTATGTTTTGAGTTTGGATTGACTAGAGTGTTGACCAGTTTTAGAATGTCTACCAAAGGCTTGACAGTTCTGTGTTTGTGATATTATGATGAATTGATCTTTTAAACTCAACCATGGTAATGTGTTTGGTATACTCTATGATGAGTTTGGTTTTATTGTCTGTTATTGCTTTTAGTGTCCTTGTGGGGTAACGTGATGGATGTTATGACATATTTGACTTAACCTTTTGAGTCTTCGATCAATATTTTTGGGATGCTTTCCAGTTGCTTGTAAAGAACTGATGTGTTATTGTGAATTATCTTTTGATACTTTTCAGTCACTTGTATAGGACTAAGGTGAAATTTTTGATTATTTGATTTATATTTTTATGAGCTTAGGGTAGGTTATCTATATGTAATGTTGGGAAGTGGCTTGCATAGGAGGTCGGGGCCCAAAGTGGCTGCTAGAGTAACCCATTGTAAGTTGTTTAATAAGTGAAAACACTATAGTAAATGAGAGTAAAATGAACCCAATAAGAGTCTTTGTATGTTTTTACCCATGCTTCGAGTGCTAGTACAAACTAGGATAGGAGTAGAGAGAACGCTTAGTTGCCACTATGCATCGTTAGTATGCCTTGTCAGTACGAAAGGACACTAGTGTCGCATAGAGTCACTAGGGGGTCGGGGTCAAGTTAGATTGTCAAGGTAACTCTAGCGTTGATTCGTGCGATGACATTGCATAGTAGATTCCCTACGTGTCGTCTTTTACCTTTGGGTCTAGATGTCAATTTATCTTGAAACTTTTGAGTTAGATTACTTTTAGGGTTTCCTTGACATAGAGATTACTTTTGATTTTGGGATTGTTACCCTGTTTGGGACTTGAGACTATCTCCTCAGCGCCGTGGGAGTGGACCTTTTTGGATTACCATGAGATCGGGTGGTAGTGCTTTTTACTTTTACCATTGAGATCCGTCGATTGATGCCGTGGCTAGAGTTCCTTGTCTACATTTCTTTTCATTCTATCTTTATGTATTATGATGGATGGTTATATCTTTATGATGGATGATTTCACTTATTGTATTGTACTTTGTTTCATGGATCCAAAAGGAATGATGTAATCTATTTTTATAAATGTATATTCTTTCAACCTCTCATACCCTGTGACATGTACAATGAATTATTGTGCATTATAATTTATTGCCAAGTGGCATTCAAAACAAATGTATACTATTTAAATGAATTGGACTTATAGTTGTACTTTCATATGGATGTGTTATTTATTAGATTTGATATTATTTAAATTTAAATGTGACTCAACGTCTTGAGATCCTTAAAGAATATAATCTGTTATGTTTGCTTATGTATGATTGTATGTTATTGCTTCCGCTGCTTTATGATTGTTGTTATATGTTATGTTTAAAAAAAAAAAATGTTTAACAAACTTAGTAAAACAATAAGTTAGTTCTTTTGGATCCCTTGATGGGACGTTACATACAGGTTGCGTAACCATTTGGAGATTGGGTACTACAATTTTCTTTTGTGTGTATATTTTTATTTTGGGGCTTTTGGGCTGGGGGTTGGCGGGGGGAAAGGAAAGGAGTTTTGTGGAGTCTTGGGGAGACTTCACGTGAAGGTTTGGGAAGCTATTTCTGGCTGCAAATGCACCATGTTGCAGGTCTGACAATAGTTGTAAAGTGAAGCCAAGAGACTCTTACTTTTGCAATAAAATTTTGTTTTGGATGATAAAAACAATTTATAAAGTTTTGCATCAGTTTTCTGTTCATCTTCTTTCTTGCTGCTATATATTTCAGGTGTGTGTTTTTAGGGTGTTGGTTGTCACAACTCTGTGTGCATAGCAACTTATTTCATCAAATATATCTATGCTGTAGATATATCCTTCAATTTTTAAAGTTATTTTAAATCAGACTTTTTCCATTCTTCTAAGAAACCTTGCCCTCTAGTTTGCAGATTTTATCACTTTATGCTTCTATGTTTTCAAGTTCTTCTCACAATATCAATGAATGAGAGCACAAGGAGATAGATAAATAATCGTTAATTACAATAAAAGCTGGTCGAAAACTTAACATATCCATTCCGACTTCTTTGAATCCGTGTTAAGACCAGTTGTCAATAATCTTACAAATACAAATTAGTGACAATAGACTGTTTGAGGTCCGTGGACTAACGATTATACCTGAACAAGCTGCTGCCCCATATTAGAGAAACTGCTAGATACTGCTTCCTGATTTTCTAGAGGAAGATCTCTTTCATCAACCACTGATGCATACCGATCAATGTTCCTAAAAAAGTTAACAAACAGCCGCCAGTTCTGTGGAGAAAACAGTGATGCACCCATTCTCGAAAAGGTAAAAGATGTCAAAGCAGGTAGGCTGGTTGAAGCTTGGCTATGAACATTGTTTAAAACCCTTCTGTAAGCAGCGCTGTCATAGCAGGGGAAGGAATTCTCACCTGCAACTGGAACTCCATATTTATGACTTGCCCTTCGAATTTGAAGAAAAAGTGACTCTGGACTACAACTTGCTTCAATAGGATTTTCAAGATCTGAGACATCCATCTTTGGTAAAATTATTAGGGATGCATTTTTGGCAAACATCTCTACAAAAGCTTCATAACCATCTCGGCCCTCTACATTGTAGAATCCAGAAGTAAGTTCTGCCGCATGAGATTTTGTCTTGTACCACCAGTGAATTGCAGGAAGCTTTCCTGCTATGACTACTTCGTCATCCCCAAAGATACTTGCAGCTAGGGAGAGCATGCGATCTCCATGATTAAGCAGTTGTGAAGTATACCATGAAAGAAAAAAATCTCCATAAGAAGAATACCATGATCCACCATTCTCTGTGAAGAAACCTCCCTCTTGAGGAAATTGGCAATATGAAGGGGCATTATGAGGGCCTCCCAGACCCCATAAAGGCTGACCCATTTCCTCAGAATGCTGCTTCAGGTTGGCTAGCATATGCTTGTCGTAGCACTGAAACTCTCCTACTCCAGGAAATTTCCACAGGTCTGATGGGAAAGAAGGATACTTAAGTTCACCATCAGGACCAAGACCAACACATATTTCCTACATAAGCAGGACATTAACTAGTAAGAGAATTTTCAAATCCATTGATAAGAAACAACAGACATTGATCGTTTCATGATACAATTCAAAAGAAAAGTTGAAATAAATACACAGATGGTAAGAGATATTTTTTATTGTAAGTCAAATTATGATATTGCTATCAAGACTCAATTATGTAGTTTTTGGGTCAAACTCATTAACCCAAGAACCCATCTCTCATATTGACTGGTACACTAGAACCCAACAACTTATGAAATATGGGTCAACAAAAAGAACTATGAAACATGGGTCAACAAAAAGAACTACACAGTTGAATCCTGATAGCAATATCAGGATCAATACACAGAAATAAATTTACTGGCAAACTGAAAATATCCTCACAAACTGAATATGTAGGTACATTCAAAAGATGGATTACTTACCACTATAGTATTCCCAATGTACTCTGAAAATGTCGCTCTGAAGCTCTTGAGCATGTCGGATACCATCTGAAGTGGTGAACGATCTTCAAATAGTGGAAGATCGTCAATAGCAAGAGATAAACAATCTTTATAGCGGTTTCCAGAATGATCTGTGAAGAAGATGTTTGGGTCACTGTCACCCACTTTAAGGACCCATGATGGAAGAGCTATAGCAGATTTCTGGTTACTGTATTTACAACCATGAAAACACATTGAAGCTTGAACTTTCAGGCCTGCAGCTTGGATCAATTTGACCAAAGTTAAATATGCTGTCCAATCATATTTTGTTGGAGCATCTCCCTCCACGATTCCCCACCATACTTGCATAACCACTCCATCGACACCTAGAGTTTTTAAGGTAAGCAAGCCTGCTTGAATTGCCTTGCAATGATTCAAGGTATTGTGAATCGATACCGTATCTACAGGAAGCATTACATAGAAAGGCAAGTGCTGCAAAACAGAAACAAATTAAACAGATCAGAACCATCTCATGGCTAGACGTCAATGTTTACCATCCTGCCAGTGAAAATAACAGAAGCTCAAAAAGTCCCTGGGGATTACAGAACATGCAGGATCTTCAGGGCTTAAAGAAACTCGATTAAAATTGCAGTCTCAAGGGCTTAAAAAAAATCTGATTCTATTATTTATTTCTACTTTCACTTAACAAATAATCATATTAGGTCCTGCAAAGAAACAATGATATTTCTCCTGATCAAGAAATAAGTAGGGCATCTCAAGGGCCTATCTAAATGCATCATTTTCAGAAGATCCTTCATTTGTATACCTAAAGGTAAAGATCAAAAAGTACGAAGGCCCATAAGATCCTTCAATTGTATACCTAAAGGTAAAGATAAGGAGGCATCACATACACCTCTAGTGCATCATTTCCAAAGATTCGCCATTAACGGCAAGAATACCAAAGCCCATGAGATCCTTTAATTGTATCTGTCATAAACAAGTACAAGTAAAGGGAATTTGTCTCTTTTAGATCCCCACCAAGAGAGACATGTATGAGACCAAGCTGTAGAATCTAACACGAGGATGGATAAAAATAAACAGAAAAAAACGCATTTTAATTGTGGACATACTTGGATACAAAAAATTCTAGGATTATAAAATCAAGAATTCAGAATTTTGCACCAAAAATATAAAACCCAAGAATACTTATTCGTGCAATTCGGAGATTGGGATAGAGGGCTTATGCTGTAACCAAACTTCACCATGATGGAAGAAGGATGTCAAATTGCATCTTAAACACTTCCCTACGTCAGAAAGCTTTCAGCCAAGATTGAAACAACGATACACACAGATATAACGCTAGCAACATTAGGACCAACAATAGACATCATATTTTCATAGCCTGGACGAATGACAATGATTGAAAATTAAATTTTTGTCTAAGAAGCTTTAGGATCAACAATTTAGATCATATTTCGTGATTATCATCGGAGTAAAGAAAATTCATGAAATACAATACGATCTACAAGTTGATGGGTTATTGAATACGCTGCCAAACAAATGCCAAAAATTCTTACATAGCTTTTACCACTAGCATTCTCACTCTTGGCTAGGATTGATTGAGTATAGCAGGCATGCACAAAATAAACAAGAAGGAAATTAAAAAGTAGATGGATGGAATGAAAACCTTACCTTTTTCACAGGGATTCCAAATTTTCCAACATCTTGGACAATTTCCACTGCACGTTCTACATGATTGGCCAGCGCGCCAACAATCCCCTGCCTCTGAAGGGGCAACTTCATTAGAAGAGGGGCCCTTAACCGCAGGCCCAAATTATTCACAACAGGCAAAGAGGAAGACACCCGCACCGAATCAATCTGCAATCCTACAATTTGTGAAGGAAAATGCAGAGATCGCTCATAAGATGTAGCACAGATGCTCCCCACTCTTGTTATAATCGCCATCTTTTAATTTAATTGAAATCACAGAACTCCTATAACTGACAAAGACCGTGCCTCTCCAAATCTCAGAGATGCTATAAAAATCCCAAAGTTTTGACCGGATCCCCAAAAAATCCCACAACCTTAACCTACTTTGACACCAAACTCCCAGAAATTTCAACCGAAAGAAGACAGCAAGACCTGCAAAAGCTGCAAAGACTCAAAACTCCTATACCATGAATATACCCACAGGAAAACCCAAAAAGAGAATGCAGACCAAGGGGCAATCAGATGAAGGTATTTGGCAAAAGCATGACGGCTGTAGCATGGTACGAGAATACTTATTAATAGGGTTTGTCAACGGTGTTCCTTTTGGAATGATTTTAAACGCTTTTTTGAAGTCCACGACAGTAGAACTTATCCAGAAGTCCGAATTAAGCAAGGTATAATGCAAAATAATATGGTACGCGGAACATTAGATTCAACATGAATTAAAACGCTGGATTCCTCCCACCATGACCCACATTCTTTTAACTTTTCTTCTGTGATATTTCGAAGAATCGTAGGACCCAATTTCCAATACAAGTGGCTTAAATCGATGGGCAAATGAGAATCACAATTGGGCTACGAACACTTGTCCATTGCGTGGCAGATGAGGATGAGGAACAGGAGGAAACCCTGGAATAATTGCTTTCCTCCACTGTTTTCTTGAAGGCCACACAAGTGGTATATTTTTAGGATTCTCAAGTTGGCCTTTCCAAACATGATGGAGAAGTGTGATTCCAACGTTTTGCTATCCTATAATGCACAGGTATTCATGGCTTCTCATTATTGGTCCCTAATTCAAAGCAACTTTATAAAAATTTGGCATATATAGAGGGTTGAAAAGTGCATTTTTCCTTATTCTATTTTAGGTATCGGATTGGGTTTGATTAGGTTGTTTCAAATGGGATGATTGATACATTGATATAGCCTAACATCCACACAAGATGCATGTGATGATCAAAATATATAGTCGGACTTGTAACATTGGAAAAAAAATTGACCCATATGTCATAATGAAGACGAGAAAGGTGAAGTGGGGCTTAACAATTTCCTTACGATGTAGATGTTGATACTAATTTTTGATGTTTATCCTTTCATACATGTCCTGGCATATAAATCATTTATTCCAATTTCAAGGTGAAAAAATAATAGCAAGTTGGATAAGGATCATCTTAAAACCTATGATAGAATTTGCTCTTGAGAATCTTAAGGTCAAATCTATGTTATGCCAATAAATTAGATCTAAATGTAAACTTTATGAATTTGTCTCATGATAAGAAATATATAATTTACGAACAAATTTGAGCTAAGTGAATTTGAAGTAATTGATTGACTATTATATATATACACCACCTATATATCAATCATTGCATTTGAGACAACCTAATCAAACCCAATCCAAAACCTAAAATAAAACAAAGAAATATGCAATTTTCAACCCTATATATAAGCCAATTTTTTTATAAAGTTGCTTTGAATAATAATCAATCAATTACTTCAAATTCACTTAGTTCATATTTGTTTGTAAATTATTTATTTCTTATTGTAAGACAAATCCATTAAGTTTACATTTAGATCTAATTTATGGACATAACATAGATTTGACCTTATGATGCTCAAGAGCAAATTTGATCATGGGTTTAAGATGATCCTTATCGGACTTGCTATTATTTCTTCACCTTGGACTTGGAATAAATGATTTATATGCTAGGATATGTATGAGAGGATAGACATCAACAATTAGTATCAACATCTACATCATAAGGAAAATGTTAAGCCCCACTTCACCTTTCTTGTCTTCATTATGACACATGGGTCAATATATTTTTTGGTGTTACAAGTCCAACTATATATTTTGGTCATCACATGCATCTTCTGTAGATGTTACACTATATCAATGTGATAAAATTATAACAAGTATATGACTTTGATCTCACCACACATGTATATGTATTCACTAGATGTACTGATAGGCTATATATGTGGCAACGTATTATTGCATTTGGTAACCATGATACATGAATGATTACACATAGTTTGTTGTATTGATCAATTTTAACATTTTGCAAGATAACATTTAATCAATTGTGTGACTAGATACTTCTTACGATCTATGATTATCTTAATGTGTGATTTCAATGTGTTATACAAAAATGGAGAAATAGTAGTAAGACATATTAATTACTACACTTAATATTTGAGGAGTCAGTGCATGTATGTTGTCTTGCTTAGATGTACTAATGGACGCAATGCATGTGGGTTATAAGTATAATAGAAAAATGAATAGGAGCTAAGGGGGTCCCTTAAACTACATTACATCATCACTTTTTTATTCCAAAATTGCTTCCATCCTTTTTCAAAAAACTATTAACCACTACCCAACTTAGTATACATCTTATAACCCATATCTTATGCTAGCATTATTGAGGAAATATAGTCACAATAATAGTCTAAAGTTAGATTTTATCTTTATGTCCCTTTCTATGAATTGTGTATGGTGAGAAAGGTGCTACTAGGATGAGACATGTATGATTCTCATGGGTCTTCTTTTAGGGTCATATAACAATAAGTTAAGCCCCTATGAGATTAGCAGCCCCAAAGAAGAAACATGAAAAATAGAGGAAGAAAGGGACACACGTCTCTTTTTTATTAGCCAACAAGGATATTCCTTCAATGTAGGTTCAATGTAACTATATGATTTCTATGTATTTTTGTTAATTTAGGAATTTTTAGGAAATTAAGGAGTTTGTGTATATTTTCAAGGACACAAGAACATGTGTTTTTGTTTTAATTATTAGTGGGGTTGTTTTAGATTTAGGGCCAATGCAAAGAAATATGGAGATCATATAGACTTCTTATCCATGTTTTACTAAAGTACTTTTTTGCTTTTTTAATTTAGCTTCTTGGATTGTGGGGAACAATTAGTCATTTTTTGTTCCTAGATTTCCTATTTTAGAAGCATTTCTAATTCTTTTCATAAATTTGAGACCTATGAAATGAGGAACTTAATGACCCATCATTGCACCTCCAAAATTTCCTTAATAAGGAACAAGGGAGAATATGTATGAAACTCATTCTTGAGTAAAAACATTTTATTAAAATAATTTGTTACCATCATAAATAAATAGTAACACCAAGTAAGATATAGAATCAATTAAAGAACATAGACAAAATAAAAAACTATATTCCTATGGTTTTTTATTAGTATATATTATTACAAGAAAATAAAAACAGATTACATAAATACTTGAAATTAAGAGAAACATCACTATTACATTTGCCCCTAATTTCTAACGTTAATTTTCAACATTGAGCTCACATTTTGTGAGATTGGTTTTCTTTTCGAATTGGTCCAAAATGTCATTGGAATTCTAACTACCTATTTTGAGACTCTCAGAATGCCAATGAACACAGGCAATACAAAAAAAGACAAAAAACCAAATCATTTTCACAGTCGATTATGTGTGTGTGAAAGACACCATTCTGGTGTGATGAGGTTTGAGGGCCAAAATCCAATGTGATTCACTCAAGTTTGCAAGCCAACATATCATTGACACTACATGGATAAGGACATGTATTGCTTCAAGTTTATGTGATTTGACAATGAAATTGATTGGAACTTGATATATGTGAATTAGAAATGAAATTATTTGAAACTTGATTTATGTGATTGAAAATGAAATTACCTAGCTTGAAACCAGATTTTATATGATAATAATTTTCTTGAAACCACAAAAAATCTATGGTAAAACCCCATCAATTATGCGCTAAGAACACTAAAACCCTTGTCATGTTTGAGCAACACAATTTGTGGCACCAATCTATTCGAGATGACTTCCTAGCTTTCAACACTAAGTTGTGCACAAATGCAATGCCTTGGCCCAATTGTACAACACACTCATTCCCATATAATTCATATATTCATCTAGTATATCTGCTGACCCTGATTATGTTTTTTTAATTCTAGTTTGTGCAGTTTTGATCTATAAAGCTAGGTGGGATTTGATGAGAAATAGTTGGGATTTTTCCAACATGGGTAAGAATATATACACACTCTTCCAACACCAAGAAAGCTTTTCTATGGTGATGCTTTTCTTTCACATGTACACACCATGCTAGGGGAATCCATTCAAACTGGCAATAGGATTCATCTCTATTCATCCTTGATCTCTATCTCTCCATACATTCCATCCCATCCCATTTTCCAACCTCTAGTCCTTTACACACATATAAGAAGTCAACACAACAACCCACTTATCAGATTTTGCAAAGGCTAAGTGAGCATCTCACAAATTAAGTTGGGTTGGGCCACCTTGACCTATATAGTGGAGGACAGTTGAAATGATCCATTTGTTTTCTTGTGTTCTTAAAAGAAGATTGGGAAGATAATTCAATAACAGAGGGTGTTAGCTTTGGCTATAGTTATGATAAGGGTGATGCACATCTACCTCCTGGATTTAGGTTCCATCCCACTGATGAAGAACTCATTACACATTATCTCATGAGAAAGGTTTTGGACAAAAGTTACATAGGAGGGGCCATTGGTGACGTGGACCTCATTAAGTGTGAGCCTCGGGACCTCCCTAGTATATTCAATTCCCTCCTTTGTTGTTCATTGTGTGTATAATCATACACACCCATTTGATCTCAAATGATGATGTGTGCAATATATTGAGTTTTGAGTGTTTGTACTAAGTAGTATAACCCCTTCCATTTCATACCTTCATATTTTCTTTTTACTTACACACTCATTTCATTTCATATGCTCATCTAAAAATTGTGTCAATCTATGTAGGCACAAAACTTGTCTATCAAGCTCGTACCCACATATCCTTGTGCACAAATTATGCTCGGATAATATCACACACCTATTTCTTCTCATGGTATCATATATATTGTGTATACACTACCTCCTACCCTTGTTTGATACACAATTTTGTCAGTGTAATCTCACAAACCATTTCTTATCATATCATCATCTATATTGTTTATATATATTATTACCCTTGTTGGATGCACAAATTGAGCCTACATAATCTCATGCACACATGTTTTCTCTCTCTCTCTCTCTCTCTCTCTCTCTCTCTCTCTCACACACACACACACACACACACACACATATATATAGTGTGTGTGTGTGTGTACTTATATTATATACTAGATTATAACCCTACCTTAATACACAAATTGTCTGCATAATCTTAACCCACCCATAATCTTAACATATCCCATATTCTTGTCTCATTTTTCTATATCTCCTAACACCAGTATAAGAAGTGAGCACAACAATCATGATAAGGGTGATGCACAATTGCCTCTTGGATTTAGGTTCCATCCTACTAACAAAGAGCTCATTGCACATTATCTCATGAGAAAGGTTTTAGACAATAATTTTACAGGAAGGGCCATTATTGAAGTGAACCTCAACAAGTGTGGGCCTTGTGACCTCCTTGTTGTGTTTAATTCCCTCCTTTATTGTTCACTGTGTATAATCACACACACCCATTTGATCTCAAATGACGATATGTGCATATTGAATGTTGAGTGTATGTACCAAGTACTCCAAAATCATCCATTTCATACCTTCATCTATATACAATGTCTAGTTTCTTTCTATTCACACACGCATTTCATTTCATATGATCATCTAAAAATTGTGGCAATATAAGCTCTCAACTATTTCCTCTCGTTTGATCATCTCATAATTGCTAAATGATGATTATTTCAGAGGAGTAGTTCCAAATGTCTACTTAATAATCTCTAACTTCCTATATGTGAATCTATTTGCTAGTATTTTCTAAGCTATATTTGAATTTTATATAAATGCACATTCAATGATGATCTAAATAAATTTGTATTCAGTGATATGTCTGACATGAGAGATATAACATCAATTATTTTATTTCTCTCTCAACAATGCTTTCTATATATGACATATGAATTTTGATTATGAAAAACAAAATGTATCACTAGATATGATATACTTCTATGTCAAATCAATTCTCAAATGTTTGTAACTTCAAGTAATTTTTCTCTTTTAGATATATTACTCTCACTAAAGTTTGCATGATGTTTTTATTAGCTTAGATGGAAATTTATATTTATATGAATGAGTTGATCATCTCAAATATAAATGTGATTGATTCCATTGCAAGGTTGATCTATATGGAATCTCATTCTTTAATTTCATAAGCTCCATGTCTTAAACAATCACTACAACTAAATAATAGACTCCACTATCGTTGCATACATTATTTTCTAACCATTCCACTTCTTTCCCTAAATAGTTAATTTTAAATGTTGATATGGGAACTTTACTAGCATCTAGCCTTCCTATGTTTAAATGGGAACTTTGAAATAGGTTATAGACATTCATCAAAGTATAAAAGATAGAGTAATTTTTTGAGATCTTGTAGTTGCAAATGCTCAAGTAGACAATGTTGTAATTGTAGAGGCATATACAAGGCATATGAATAACTCAAGGGACACACTCACATGTACACAAAAGCACATGTCAAACTGAGTCTAAAATGGGGATGAAAAAGTATTTAAGTTTTACATACTCACATTCTTTTGGATATATGTGCACATGTATTTTTACATACTAATTATAATTCAAGCAATTTCCCAAGCCTTGCCAACACTTTTTGTGTGAATACAACAAAATGACTCCAACACGTTCAAAAATAATTCAACAAGGATTAGTAGATGTTCCTAGATCATTACAGAAATAAAAGGAATAGGAGACAGTCAGAAAGTCATAAGAAATTGCTGAAATAATGAACTTCTATTGCTTTTCCTCAAGCCGTTTGTACCAAATGTTGTCAATTTCTCATTCCTTGCAACCCATGTGCCTTGACTAGGCTAAATAGGGTGGGAAACAACTTTCCAACCAATCCAAGTTGGTTGGAAGGCATTAAATATATGTTTAAGGGTCTAAATCAACTTTCCCTCCAAAAACCTAATAACTGTTAGAATTCAAAATTTTGAATTTCTAACTTACATTTCTTTGATTTAATGGATTTAAAACTCATTCCAATTTCTTCCAAATGTACTTTGAGGCTAATCTACCCTATCTAAGACCCTCACAACTTATTTTATTCCCATGTGGGTAATATTGGCCCCCCTTACATTCATTTGACTTTGATATAGTTGTGAGAACATAGTGCTCAATTTATATATAAATGTGTGTGTGTGCTCTGTTTTTGAATGCTTATATTTTTTAGCTAACATATGCAGGAACTTGATCCTCTTTCTTGAGCATCCTTCATAGCCCCATGGATTGACATGTATAAGTCAATACACTGTATAGAGATAGTTCATTTAATACAATTATGAATAGTAAGATTTTTTGCTACAATAGTTTATTATTAAGTTTTTTTGCTAACATTTTTATAGTTGATCTTTGTCTTAAAGCCACACAGATTGGCAACCACATGGTACATACATGGATATAGATACTCACGACTCTTCTTCTTGATAGGTAAACCTCATTGCAATTGTTCAAATTAGATAGAAGCACATTTTTTATTTTATTATGTTCTTTTCTCGAGTGTATTGGAGTAAGTTTGATAGTGTTAATAATAGATGGATGCTTAGGGAAAAGGAAAGGAACCTATGCCAGTCCTCAAGGAGTGCAAGTAATAATTTTCTAGTAATTTTTTTATGTAATTGAATTTTAATGAATGTTAATTAATTTCATTGAATGTTAATAAATGTTATTGAATGCTAATGAATGTTATCGAGTTTTATGTGTCATTGAATGTTATGTGTTTATGTGCTAGTGTAAATGAATGTTAGATTTAGCTTTGGATATTATGAGATTACTTTATGGATGCTTATAATATTTGGTTTACTTCATGTGATAATAAATTAATTTTATAATTTATCAATGGATGAAAGAATAAATGAATGTTAGATGTTAACCGAGGTGGGGCCAGTTGAGCTTCCACCTTTATGTGGTTGGCACTATTAAATAGAGAATAGTAAATTATTCTCAAAACAAAGTGAATCTCAATAATATACTGCATCCAACCATTCTACATCATGTCAAAATCATGATCTTGTTAGCATCATGTCAACCCTTTACCAACATCATGTCAACATCATCTTGCAACATCATCTTGCCTTCCAAGATTATTTGCTAACTTCCCTGTATAGATCATATCAACATCCTGATCTTTCTCCCATATACTGATATTTCAAGAGCTCAAATTTGTTTCAAATCAGAGTTAACTCAACCCTTAAAATATTCATGGTGGTTCCAACCTTGTTGCAATCTGTACACCTCCATACTAAGCTTGCGATCAACAAAAATACAAAGGAAAAATAGTGTTCTTGGGATTTTGGTATTCCTCAATATACAAAAGATCTAAAAACTTCAACACTAATCTCATTCGATCATTTTTGGCATAAATACATGTGTCTCATGGCTTTTCATGATCTTGTAAATCCAAAAGACTCTTTGTCTTCTTTTTTTGCCAAGTTGTAAAAGTGCAACTTTTGCAATATGCCAACATTATTGAGCTAATATGCATTCCTATTTGTGTGACCCTTCTAAGACATTTAGATGACCCTAACTATGAACTAACTGATCTAATTACATTCCCATAAGATAATTTGACAACTTGATCATTACATGCCCCTACACCATTCAAGGATAAGGAAATTGGATCTTCATGTGTATTACGAATCATGACTAGGATGAAGATTAGGAATTTGATTGAATGATTAAGAAGATGAGGAAATGATTAGGATGATTAGAGATGAAATATTTTGAGGAATGATTTGAATGATTAAGACAAGAGATGCATGATGGTGATGAATTTATGGATAAAAGAAGTGATTTGGAATTGATGTGGATAACTTGACTAAGAGGAATTAAAACAAGATCTTGTTTGTTTGTTGTTTTTGATTTTTTGAATTTTGAATTTTTAACTTTTATGATGTTTTTGGATTATTTTGAAGTTTTACAATTTTTTTTTTTTTTTTTGAAATTTTATTCTTTTTTGGATTTTGAAAGTTTTGCTATGTTTTTGGATTTTTTTTTGAAACATAACATGCAAAGCATACAATGAAATATATAAGAAAATTTTAGATGGTGTGTCCCCTTCAAATGGGGAGGGTTTTGAACACTCAAGCACACCAAACACACCAACAATCCTATAAGGTTTTGACTAGGATATACAAACTTAGCTAGGGGTGTCCTCGATATACACAAGGTATGTGAGGCCCAAATTTGTAAATGAAAGAAAATAATGCCACACAACCGAGAGGAGATAGTAACTCAAATCTCCACTTTCATTTGCTAAAGGTATAAAGTTCTTTGGGGATTAGCCAAGAGTGACAAGATTTTACTTCCAAGAGAGGTGTCTTTCGATTCATCTCCCAATATTTATACTTTGCCAAAATGCTAGAGTTGAGGTCATCCCAAGGGGTGATGAAATCCCCAAGTAGGCCTCCTAAAAAAATGTGTAAAACAATGACACTTATTTCTTGTGCACTCAAGATCACTTGAAGGTGTGAGAGGAGTGAATACGTAAGTGGTCTTGTGTTTAAAAGACATTCCCAATTAAAGCTTTAGGTTTTGTAATCTATTCTTGAAGACACTCGTATTTATAGCATACAATGTTCTTTCCAACTTGACAATGTCATCAACATAAGAAATTGAGAGTTTGTCAACAAAAATAAATCAATCGACGTCAACATAAGAAATTTGATAGGGATAGAGAAAAATTCTTAATTGCATTGAAGATTGAGTGAGTGTTCATTTTAAACACTAAATCCAAACGTTCATTGCAATGTTCTTTGAACCTTTAAGAATTCAAGAATGTGTTTTAACAACATTCATCCAAATAAAAGATTTTGTTCAATTAATTATGCATTCAAGATTGGATTTTATTGTTTTAAGTTTAGCTAAAATGTGTGTGTGAAAACGTAACTTGTCTAGAGCATGTGCAAACAAGCAAACATTAGTTGTACATGTATATCAAAGATTAAAGTAAATCAAAATAAAACTAATTCTACTTGAGTTTTAAAAATTTAATGCAACTAAGAGACGAGTTCCCATGCAACCTTGAAGCAACTCAACAAGTGCGCTCACAAGAGGCCTTGTTGGTGTGCTCAATAAAGAGGGATGTGGATGTTCTCTCCTCAAACACAACTATGATTGAATCCCATAATAATGGAAGTATGAAAAATATATAATGAACCTATGCTAGCATGAGTGAAGAACACTTCAAGCAATCGCTATGGAAGGAACCATGATTGAAAGCATTCAAGGATATGAAGATGAATGCAACAAGTAGATCTAAAGATGCAATGCTAAGTGAAAATGATAGAACAATGAAAGAAATTAAAAAACTACCAAATGGTTAGCAATAATCTCTAAAAATCTCTAAATTTAAAAACTAGCATGATAAAAATGCAATGGAGGAGATGAAAAATGCTTAAGACAAGGGCTCTATTTATAGGCTTGAGGGAGACCTTGAGGAGGTGGCATCTATGTGGCATCCACATAGGTGTCACAAGGGAGATACATGGGCCAAGGGACAAGCCATGCAAAAGTTAACATAAGTATTTTACGATTAAGATGGCTCAAGGTGTGTTCCAAGGTAAACTTGCCCCCCTTTAGAAAAAGATATAAATTATTGGCGAATCTTTCATTATTTTGAAAAACCAAATTACTTTTATCGGCAAATCTCTCAATTTTTTTAATTTTAAATATTATTTACATTGGTGATTATTTTGGAATCATAAATTTTGAGTGGAAAATATTGGCAAATCTCAATAATAATAAGAAGTTTGCTAATCGTCATGGAATATTACAAATCAAAATTGAACATGTTTTCTCTCATGGAAATTATGAGGATAATTACATTATATTTTAATCAATAGTGCAAATTAAATATTGTTAATATATCCCTAAAGTAAATAATAATTATGATAATTATTGGTGAATTAATTTTAATTTCGTTGATAATATATAATATTTAGGTGAATCAAATCTAATCATGTATCTAATATTGTGGCAAATCTTTGAGTTTAATTTTTTTATAAAATAAATTATTGAGAGAATTTAAATATTTTAGAACTAAACTTAATAAAAATGTGACAATTTAGGTTGCATTAAATCTTAAATTATTAGCCAAATTAGTAGCAAAAAAATTCTAAAATTTGCAAGATTACAAATATTCACCACTAAAAAAACACCCTAGTGTGCTCAACCTTGGGGAAAGGAATGGGGGGACAAGGGTATAAGAGACTTTTTGAAAGAATTAATGAAAGGGGGGCTTCTTAGGCTTTGAGTTTCTCACATGTGTGAGCAACCACTTAGGGGCTAAAAAGGTGTTTAAGAGGGTATTTAGGATAATAAAGTAGGATTAACTAGTGGGTAGGCTTAGAAGGATGAAAGTGGTGGGTGGTAGCCTAGGTTTTAGGTGGGATTAGGATTAAATTAAATAGGATTTAATTTAATCATAGGATTATAGAATTTAATAAAGTGGAGGGAAATTAAATAAATTAAAATTTATTTAAAGGAGATTTATGGAGCACTATGCATTAAATAAATTTAACACATTAGGGGGAAGTATTCAAATTAAATTTAAATGTGTTAGGAAAGTGAACCTATTTAATTAAATACGTAGAAGAATATGAAAAATATAATTAATTAATAAATAATCAATTATAATGTCAAGAGAAATATTAATAAATTAATATAGTGTTTTGGGATGATTTTAAGCGTTTACACATATCTCCCAGGAAAATTTATCTCAAGACCACTTGAGATGAGCTCTTATTGAGTGGTACCCTGCTTCATTCTGTCTTCCTCTATCATTCACACACCATCCACATCTACATAGCTCTTATTTTCACTAGATACTTCTTACACTCCTTTCATCATGTCTTCTTCACAACTTTGGTGTCAATTATCTTCTCTAGTTTTGGAGATTCCTTCAATGATAGGTCCTTGATGTCTTGTACATCTGTAATATTGCTTGAATAAACTTCTTGATTAACTCCTTTGAATTGTGTGAGGTATTCTATATTAAAGATGAGAGAGATCCCAATCTTAGGTGGAAATTGAATCTCATAAGGATTTGTTCCAAACCTTGAAAAGTGTCCCATGAACTTCACATCGCATTTTGAAACTATGCTAAGAGGTAGCCCATGAATCCTTATAAATTCTTTGAAAAACAAATATGCTATATGAGAAGCATCATTGGTTGATTTGCATGGAAAGAAGTGAGCCATTTGACTGAACATATCAACTACCACAAACACACTATCATGTCCTCTTTGTGTCCTTGGAAACCTGATCATAAAATCCATTGTCATGCTTTCCCACGGTCCATTTGGTATTGGAAAAGATTGATAGAGCTCTACATTTGTAGTCCTTCCTTTAGATTTTTGACAAGTCATGCATGTTGTTTCCATGAAGTTTCTGACATCAATATGAAGTTTCCCTCGTTTGAAGAGAAGTTTGTCCTAAATTAGAAAATCAGAGAGTTCAACATGATACCTATCACCAAAATCCATACACACCTCTCCAAAACTAGAATCCATTGCATACATGTCTTTGAGAGCTTCAATCCCCACACTTTCTAGTTGAATTTGAGAAACAATCATGTTTCTTCTATTAAGTGCATCAACTAATTTGTTGGTTATGCTTTTCTTGTGCTTAATGGTGAGGGTATAGGCCTGCAAAGCCTATATACACAATAAAACCCTTTGGTAATAAGTAATGTCTCCAAATCTTAATGACTTTAACCAAAGCGTACATCTCTAAGTCACATATATGAAGAGTAAAAGAATGTTTACATTTATTCCTCTATAATTCAGTAAGACGATGTTGTTTCAAATAATCCTACTATGCAAAATTTTCTTCCTACTATACTTGTCTTTACTAGAAAATATTCATTTTCATCTTCCTTGTCTTTTTTCCCCTAATGTAGTAGCCTCTACACTGACCTCATTTTGATAGCTCCTTTGCCATGAAACCTTATCATTTTAAGGTATGTTTCTCTTCTCATTATTGATATTTTACATCTCTTTATTATGCATTTAAAACTTTCTTGGTTTATCATTTATTGAGATTGATCTTTTCTATGCTTGAATATCAAATAGTAGCAATTTTTTTGGCTTCAACATTTGTACTATCCTAGTCAATCAACCTATTTGCAACCATTATTTGTGCACCCAAAATTAAAGGTATGTAACTTTATTACTTGTAACTATAATTTTCAAACACTACAAATGAGCACTTTCCACAAATAAAATTGTAGTTCTCTTAAACTATGAAATAAGAGAGAAAAAGATAAGTATCATTATAGTTGTAATGGGTGGTGCTTGCAGGGATTTTCCAAATATCTTATGAAATAGAATCTTGCATATTTGTTGTTGATTATCTACACAGGGTTGTAACACCCCTCCTATCTCAACAAATATTAGTTGGGTTTTGAAGATAGTATAAGTACACTTGAACTAGGTTAGGAGATAAGTTTACTTCTGGTACTCCTTGATTTCATGACTTTACAAATTCATGCATAGGTAAAACTATAAGATAACATATCACATTCTTAACACAAAAGAATAGTACCTATCTACTGAGAAACTAGTAATCAACTAGGCTCTTACGCTTTAATATTCTTATACATATAATACACATCATTTCTTGCTTATGATGTTAGATATTTATTTGTATTAAACACTTGATCATGTTCTATATACCATCTTTCGGAGATTGGATATATGGTTGAATTGTATAATGCTCATATATGTTATTCTAAATTTATTATTTATGATTTCAATACATTGTTTATAATATTTTGATTATTATTTATTCTTAAGCTAACCTAGCTAATTCATAATTCCTTGTGTGTGTGTGTGTGTGTGTGTGTGTGTGTACTCTGCTTCGTGTGTCTTCTAGATTAGGGGAGATAATCGTAGTCACTTCTTTAGGAGATCTACATGATGTCACACTCCACCTTCCTTGTTTGTCACTATTTGTGTATATATATGCATATGTATTATATCTTGTTTGTTGGTGATGCAGGTGTGTGCAGGTACCAGCCATCGACTCCACCTGGCCACATAGGACTAAGGATGCCTCAAAATCTTTGAACTAGTTATTGCTAAAAATAAGATGTAACTATGATCCATATATGCCTCCTTGTATCATTAGAAATCTTATAGGAATTTAGCCACCTAGTCTGAGGATTAATTTTTTATCATTTCTTTTTATGGTTTGATCAGTGGATTCTAGTGTGTATGATTATATGTTCATGATCTGGATATTTTTATTTTCATGTATATTGTCTATGATAATTGTTTTGTATATTTATAAAAATATATATGGGTGCATACATATATACCTATATAAATATACATATAGTTAATGTATTTAAGTATTTGTGTATGTTATATATTATTTTTGAGTGCTTTATTTTCACACTTAGATATAAAGAGAAATTTATTATAATATTAAATACATAAATTAGAAGTGAAAATAAAAAACATAAGTATTTAGAAAAATGGTAATAACGTGCATTCAAGAGAAAAAGGTAATAGGTTTTTGTTGGAAGTCTTATTGGGAAACAAGATACTAAGAGGGATTAGGTATGAATACAGTTAATTATTTTATCAGGGAAAAGTTTTATAGATCCTCATTCATCCCCCCCCCAGTATCTTGTTTCCTAATAAGACTTTGAACAATCAATATTAGAGCCTTGTTCTCTTGAAAGAAGTCTAATGGCTTAGGAGGATTAGATCTTGGGAATGGAGGAATACAAATTGGGAAAGATCATTGAGAATCAGATGATTGAAATCCATGTCATATTGCAACAACTTGAAGGAGCTAAAGAAGAATTAAGGAAATCCTTAAAGAAAAGGAAAGATATGGCCATTCAGTAGAATGCCACACTATATAAGGAAGTTGATCTCAAAGGATTTCTTAATAGTGGAAGTACTAGTGACAGTGATGTAGCAATAGTAGATCTATTTGAGAAGAACAACATTCTAGGTAAAGAAGTTATAGAACTCAAAAGAGAACAAGAAATTCAATCAGTAAGATTATGTGAGGTGATTAAACAAAAGAAGGAAGTTGAAGAAGATAAGATCATGGCTGAAGAAGATAAAGAAAAATGGCTACCATACTTGAAGAAAAATCATTGATGTGTAGAAGCTTACAAACAATTAGTTGGACATGGTGAATCAATTATTACTTGTAAATCAAAAATTGAACAAAAAGGACATGGAAATTATAAATATGAGATCACAGAGTGATCAACTGAGAAATGAGTTGAGATCTAAGAAAGAAATTTTGGAAATAATAAAAAAACCATGCGAATCTATCAGATACTTTGAAGAACTGATGAGATCGCCAAGGTCATCCAATGATACTTCTAGTCTAGGACATATCAAGCAATCTTCATCTACTGAAGTGGGAGAGTCGTCAAAGAGTGGTGAGAAAAGACATACAAAATCTAAAGGAAACCTACTTGTCATCATTGTGGTAAACTTGGACATACAACTAAGATTTGTAGAAGAAAAAATGGTATGCAAAACCCTAAACCTAACTTTACTAGTAACTATTTTAAATGCAAGAAATAAGGACACCAAGCATATGAATGTAGGTCAACGACAAGTGATGGACCTACTACACCTATATTTGAAGGACATTGTTACAACTGTCAGAAATATGGACATAAAGCTCATGAATGCAAATCCAAAGCAAAATCCAACTAGACATCTAAAAAAAAAAAAAAACACATGCACCTAAGCAAGGTAACTCTTACAAATGGGATTATAACACATGGTATAACTGTCATTATTGTGGAGAGTATAGGAACATTTCAGACAATTGCAATAAGATACATTTAAGAGGAAATTACAAGAAATGGTTGAATTGAAACCTAGTTTGTTTCAGTTAGTAAGGTTGGACATGTTAGTAGGAATTGTAGGACCTGAGCACCAACACCAAACAATGAAAGCAACAAAAAAAAAGGGAAAGTTGAGATAGGTAAATCATGGAAACAAATAGTAGAAGCTAGAAGTAGTGGATTGAAAATAAAGTTGAGATCACCCAATCCAATGGATCAGGTGATCACATCACATCTAACTAAGAAAAGAAGATATGTGAGGGACTATATATTGAATTGATACATTATACATCAATTCCTAACAAT
The DNA here is from genome assembly GCA_028749045.1 of Cupressus sempervirens. NCBI lineage: Eukaryota > Viridiplantae > Streptophyta > Pinopsida > Cupressales > Cupressaceae > Cupressus > Cupressus sempervirens. The sequence continues at coordinate 508,715,970 of CM053791.1, forward strand.
AAATATGAGTAAAAGTCCATATAAACATGAATCAAAATGCATTGAGATAGATCTAAGAGAAGAATTAGGTAATGGAATATGTTTTACAATCAAGTGTCAAAAATAAGTAATACAATCTATATTGACCAAGCATTGTAATATAGATAGAGAGCTTACATTGATTGACCTGATGTGTTGGCTGGACAAAATGGTACTAACCAAGAAAAATAATAATGATCAAGTATTTGAATGGAAAAGAGTGTGAACACAACTTGTGAAGGCTGAGACAACTGTTGTGCACCTACCATAGTACAAACACATTTATTATGGACCTAAAGAACAAGATTGAAGGTATATTTAATTTTGGTACTCATTTTCATTTTACCAAGTGATTTTTAGTTCGCAAGTGATTCAAAGGCAATTAAAGTGATTTCAATGATGTAACAAGTGAATCACATCATACCCTTGGCAAGAATTGAAAGATCACAGTAAGTAAAGTTTTTAGTGCTAAGTTAAGTTTTTTTCGAAGTTATTGAAGAAAATTTATATGAACCCTAGATTGGAAATGGCATCCTCTGCGTCTGCATATTTTTCTTCTAAAGAAATGTTGAGTGAGAGAAATGCACAAATTGTGAGGAATGATCAATGTCCTCCACCAAATCTCAAGGAATATCCAAATATTGCAATGACTGGTGATGAATTTGGCACCCTATCATCGATTCCACCTAGAGTATTGATAATTCAAGATGTAAGATTGTGTTACATGTGTAAAATTGGAGTGATTGGAGATTATGAACTTCATGCAACATATGAAAAATTATGTGATAATGGAGTATTAAGAGATGAGAACAAAATTCTTGCCAAGGAAGGGCTTACCCGTGTCCTAGCCCTTCCAAAGGTTTTCAAGGTTGAGTGGATAAAAATTGTGTTGAGCCAAGTTCATGACATGAAGATTTGGTTAGAAGGTGGACCAATGAAAATCAACAAGGCTATCATTCATCGAGTTATTGGTTACCCTAAATTGGATAGACCAAAGATGATGAGAAGTGCTACAAGGATTTTATCAAGCAACAAAAAAAGGCAAAATTCATGGAATGTCAATCGATGGGATTATAGATCCTATTATGCATGTGATTGCATACAAGTTCTATCAGTCGAGCCAAATGAATAGTGTACCTTGCATTGTAGTGGACTTAGGATACAAAATTGTAAAGAAAGATCATAGTTACAATCTTGCCGAGCTAAAATTGCAAAAACTATCTGAGAATCTTGGAGCAATAAGGAAAGAGAAGAATACATCATGAAAGTTTAGTTTCCTACTTGTCTATATATTTTTCTATGTAAAAAATTCATTCCCTACTATAGGAACAATCTCATGGGATAGGAACATATTAACAATTGAGAAAATAAGTGATTTGATCAATTAGTTGTGGGCAAATTTTGAAGCCATAAGGGATAATTACTTTGAAGAATTCAAGAATAAGATGAAGAACATGATGAGGATACCTATGTTGGTTGTAGGTAACTATCTTGAAGATATATGTTTTATGGTAGATATAGATTTTATCTATGCACAGGAAATACTAGCAAGGGTTGCATGGCTAAGGTCGAAATACTATAAAGTAAATGTTGATAAAGTTACATCAGTAGTGATTACATTACAATCTGAAGAAATTGACATGAATATCAAACCATTGGGTACCTACAAGACAACCAAGATCAAAATGATGCTAGAAACTAAAGTGCCCAAGATGGATAAGAAAAGAAAGAAAATTATGATTAAGGATCTTGAGGGAAAACTTGGCGAAGGTCAACTTTAGACCACTAATGGAAAATGTAAGGATAAGAATTCGACGAAGAAGTCAGAGCCGAGCTATCAAAGGGCAAAGAGATAGTTTTTGCCAAGTCTAGGACAATGAAATAGAAGAAAGGAGTGATTGTTGATCTAAAAGTAAAAGAAGATCTAAAGAAGGTTCTGAAGAAGTATGTCACAACACCAAAGCTAGAACCTAAGAGAAGAGCGATAACGAGATCAAAGGCAACTCAGTCCCCAACTATAAAAAAAAGAAAGAAATCTGAGTAAAGAGAAATCTGACCAAAGCACAAAAGAAAAGCTTACCTAAGAGGTTGAGGAGAAAATTGGTTGTAACACCTAAGGAGGAGGAAGATGATGCAAAAATAGAGTCCGACAATCTAAGAATGCTTTAGATTGTTCCTAGACCACCTCCAATGACTGTTGATTAGGTATGTAAGAAGATGAAAGAATCAACCAATATAGAAGCATTGAAGATAATTAATTTTGATTCTTTAAATAAAGATGATCAAGAGAATCTTGAAAAAGATATGATAGATATGATGATATAGTTTAAATCTACACTTATAGAGTTAGGTGAAGGCATTCCTAAGAATTTATACAATAAAGTAGATGCTAAGTAGAAGTGGGCATTATCCACTGAATGAAAAATCAGGGAGACCACCCTAGCATAGACAACGCGAGATTTGGGAAAGATACATATGTCTATAGCCTTGAAAGATTTTGTAAAGAAATTCTTGCCTAAAGAGAAGGCCTACAAAATTTTGAAGAATAAGGATAATGAAGTTGAGAAAGAAAGAATTCTTATATATGGAAGGAAGCATTTGCATTGCTTGTTCCATCGACTAAGAAGAAGAAGAAGAAGAAGGAAGAGGTGAACAAAGGCTAGAAGGTCAAGATGATGAAGAAGAAGTTGGCAAGCTTGTAGAAGAGATAAGACAATTGGTAGAAGGGTGTGAACAACAAGATATTGTCACAATTGAGGACATTCTTGATTCATCAACATAAAATTAGAATGTATTGAGTAAGGAAGATTTGAATAATGCTACATCATATGCCTTAGACCCCTCTCTACCATGCACTAATCTAGCTTTGTTACAAATACATGATTATACAGGGATTGAAAGTGTAAAGACTAAAAATTTTCAAGTCACATCAGCTATAGTAGTTTTTGACATGAGTGTCAAGCAACAAGGCAAGGCAATAATTGTGTTTCCACAATTTACCCATGTCACAGATGATAGACCAGAAGAGAGAAAGGTAGAAGAAAAGAAATAGATGGCATAGAAAGAGAAACCAAAAGAAAAAGAGGCTTTCAAGATCTTATACAATATTTGAGTGCCATGCCAATAGGGACACTATCTTTTACACCTATATAATAGGTTAAATCAGCTCAACAGGAGAAGACACCTGGATCGAGAGCAAAGGGAAAACAAATGTAGGTATCACTACCTAGTGATAGTACCCCTTGATCACAGATGGTAGCACACAAAGATGAAGAAACAAAGGAGACAATGACTTTAGATGAGGTAATTAAATTTCCTATGTATGACTTGAACAAAATGACACTGGAATAGATGCAAGAATTGCAAACCTTGTTGAGCTGCAAGACAAAGCAAGAAAATTGAGAAGAGAACACAAGAAGAAACAAGTTTTACATATTATCAAATATATTTTTGTTGATTCTTTTGAGATTTCTAATGTTAATGAGAAACATCAAATTTTGGATCAATTAGTGTATATAGTTGATAAGGTTTAGATTGAAGGTATTGAGACCAAAGATAAATTGATGTGATGGTCTAAGAAAAAATTTGAGCACAAAGTTTTGGTGAAAGTTTCAACAAAACTTGCAATTAGTCAAGTTGAGATTTCTAACCTTACCACTCAGTTGGAAGGAATTTTGAAAGTCATTCATTCTTTGTATATGAAACTTTGTGATGTTGAGTTCTTCACATTGGAGAATCAATGTTCTATTGATATGATACAGGCATATATGGAGGCATGTACAATTTAATTGAACAAGAACAAAATTTCAACCTCACTTTCATACAATAAGATAGCATTTGATCAACATAGATTAGAAGAGTTGATGGCTAGAGATAGTGACACAAGGAATAAATACATTTCAATTCAATTCTTGCTACTACCCCATTTGGAGATAATTTAGAGGGAATTATCTATGGCTCATAATCTTACAAGGAAAGATACCCATCTTTCAACAATAGAGAGCCTAATTGATCTAGGTGCTCAACTAGAAATTCACATTCAAGTCATGGAATTAGTAAGAGACTGATGTAATAAATGACTTTAAGAAAATTTGGGCATCATTAAACATTTTTTGGATAAATACAAGTTAAACCCTAAAAACCCCAAGCCATAAGTGACAAAGAAAAGGGGGAAATATGTCATGACATAAATTAAAGGGGAAATCTGCTTATGAGGGGGAAATCTACTTATGACTGGAACAAGGAGTTAACAAAGATGAAATATTATCCTCATATAAAAACAAATTAAGGGGAAATCTACTTATGAGGGGAAATCTATTTATGACCAGAACAAGGAGTCAACAAAGAGGAAATATTATCCTCATACAAAAACAAGGGGGGAATCACAAGGAGGACATAAGCTTAAAGATCAGAAACTGAGTTATCAGATGAGGCAACATCAGACATGTATATATTGTATACCAGAGATAAGTTTTGAAGACTGAGTTACAATCTCAAGGGGAGTACTATTTTTTATTTTTGTATGGATAGCTAATTCACGACAAAGTATTTTTTCCACTAATGTTAAAGGGGGAGATTGTTGATCTCTAAGCCCAAGTTGCCTATTAGTGTCTAACACTTAGTAATTTCCTAGGCAACATTAGATGGCTATCACTGTGACCAAGCCATCTAGAGAAGGCTGAGCTACAAAGGACTTGTTTATATTTCAATACATGTTGAGCAAGTCAAAGATTGTCGAGCACTCTAGTAGAGATCGAGTTAGAATACATGTCGAATAAAATAGTGGAGACCGAGCATATGGAAAGTTAGTTAAAGCTGAGCATATAGAAGCCAAGTGACAACATGAATGTTAGTTATGACCGAGCATTAGATCATTCAAGTGCTGAGGAAACCAGTTTTGACATATGAATTTGTAATGACACAAACACTTATGTAGATCATTGTAGTCAACTTCTACAAGACATTTAAAGATTGTGGAGACAGTTAAGGAGAAGATTACACATTTTTCTAGAAGGAATTAATCCCAAGAAAATAAGATTAACCAATCAGAAAATCATAAGGGTAAAATGACAGAAAGATGAAATATGGATCATTGATTAAGATATAGAACTTTCTATGATTATCTATTTAATAAGGGTTCTAACCCTAAATCATAATGAGTGAAATGGATTGCATGTGTAAGTGGAAGCAAGCATGAAGGACCAAAAAAGATAAGTACAAAGAAAATGAAGTCTAAGCCAGATCGGAGATCAAACAGAGAAACCTAGTAGTGAAAGACAAAACAAAGCATATCAAATTCAGATATTGAAGAGAGGATATCTGTAAACAAATTTCAGACAAAACTAAAGGATCAAGTACTAAATTAGTTTTAATAGTTCGAGTAAGGGAAAATCTCTTAACAAAGTGGTTCTAACATACCTATTTAAATATCCTAATAGAGTCCTTACTTTATTGTAAGTGTAAAATCCTTTAATCAAGGTGACTCCTAAAAATCTTGAAATATTTTAACAAAGCAGACCCCTCAAAGGGTAGATCATTAGATATGATCAAATTGTAGCCCTAACAGGAAAACTTTGTTGTTCCAGTAGTAAAGATTTGTGGGTTTCATCCACACTCTAGTTTTACCTTCATCATGGAGTGTTTCTGGGTTACCAAAATCATTGTGTTATGTGTTTGTGTTTTCATGGATGTTATGCTTAGATAGATTTCATTTCAGCATTACAAGTTTATGAATATATGGTATGAGATCTAAATGAGATGGATTAGATATGAATACATATAATTGTTTTATTAGTGAAAAGTTTTACAGATCCCGATTTAGCCCCCCCTCTAGGTGTCTTGTTTCCTAATAAAACTTCCAACAGTGGTAACCATGTGGAATAATATGAGACCAGAACACAAACACAATGATGGGCATAAAATATGGGTTATAAAGCACCATAGAGGGTATTTAAATCATTTTTGGACCATTTATTCATCATTTACCCCTAAAATAGCCCTAATTTACTCCTAAAATACCTAAACAACTTATAAAATAGTAGTTTATTACATAAACTAAGGTAATTTCAGATTTTAAATTTATTTTTACTTTAGAGCGTAGTGTCCTTTTACCTTGGGTGGTGTCTTTTTACCTAAAGTGGTATGAAAGATATTCAAGAAAATATATATGTGGTTTAAAATGTAAATATGAAGGGGGAGGATAGCTAGAAGTTAGAAGACAGATTGGTTGTACTTTTTATGAATATTTTTATGCAAAAAAATAAATGATATGTGAGGGAGAGTTTGTGAGTATAATTTTGTAAGGATTTATAAGTCTCTTTCCTTAATGGAAGAGAGATTTATATATGATAATTTAAAGGGTTGAGAGATGGATTTATCACCATTTGATTTCTTTTTCTTCCATGGATGTGAAAGTGGAGAGGGTTTGAATGGTGCATATCAAGTGGATTTATTTTACTCTATTTGTCTCCTTTCTCCTACTTCCATTGAACCCTCATAGGACTTGAGGTATGGATTGAAATTATTATTTGAATTATTTATCTAACTAAATATAGATCTATTTATATGTTCTCTTTATGTACTATAACTGTATATTTAATTCCTAGAGTTATTTAAACATTTTGAATTTCTATTTGTGAAAATTGCTATGTATTTTCCTATGGTATTTAGCCATTAGTCTTTTGGAGATATGTTATTTTTTGTTAGAGAGTTGTTGGTCAATTGAGTCATAGAATATTGTATTTTGATATATTTCATGTGTTCTTATCCATGTTTTCTTGTGCATGCTACATGTTTCTATTATATGCTTGATTTGGGGTTTTTAAAATAGTTTGACCTCTTACTTGGATTTTCATGCTCCTAATTGGTGTTTAAGACATCAAAGGCATGTCAAATTGTTAGCTGATGTATACCATTTATGTTTACCATTGAAAATGATTGTAAAGAAATATGCTTATAGTCTTTGTGCCTTTTTATTGTTTATGCATCGTGATGCTTATATAACGTGTTAAGGTTTTCTTTAAACTAGGGGTATGAGACCCTAAGAATGTTGTTCCCTTAAATTTTCTATGGTTTTGGTTGCAATTTTTTTAGTACGGTAGAGGTCCTAGGTGAGTGGGGCCCAAAAGTGGTCACTAGAGGGTCCTATGTAGTAGAGATCAAAGCCCTAAGTAGGCCGACTCTACATCTAAGTTTGTAATCAAGTGGAAACATTAATTAAATAAATGGGCTATTGGGGGTTTGGGTTAACACATTAATCAAGATAAGTGACAATGGGCTACACTTATCCTGTTGAAGTACTAGGGCTATATGTCATCTTGTATAAGGTCTTGATGCGATAGGGTAACAATGATTTAGGAGGTTGATCCCAACATTAAGGAAAGTGTGATAAGGTTGTATATGCCCTGTTGGAGTATTGGGGCCATATGTAATTCTATATAAGGCCCGTATGCATCAGGATGACATTAGTTCAAGAGGTTGATCCCAACATTTGAGGGGTATGCAATGACACTCACCTAGATGCGATTGAACTCCGGCTAACTTTTCTTTTTCCTCTTGTTGACCATTTGCCTCTTGATTTCATTTTGGGAATTATTTTTTGTGAGGCTTTATGATATCTTTGTACTTTGATCTTGGAGTATAAGCTTTAGATTATCTTAGAACCTATGTGGATAATGGTCTTATCTCCTAGTTTAGGGGAGTGGACAATAATTTTAAGGTACTAATCAAGTTTTCATGGATGAATTTATATGGATCCTTGTTGAGCAATTGTTGAACATTGATTCTTGAAGTCTATTTGTTACATTTCCTTGGAAGAAACATGTGTAATATTGTAATATAAAATCTTTAAGAAAGAACAAGTCATATGCATATGTATCATGAAATGAAAAGGTATGTAATAAGGGTAAAGGGTATCTCCACAAGAAATAAAGGGAGATGTGAAAATATTGTATTATTTCAAAAGATGAATGAAGTTATGATGATGTCATAAAATTGTATATTTTTTATTTAGATGAATGTATGATGAAATAAAGAACCATTTACTCTTCGTAATATTATTAGTGAATAGAAGATGATTTGGTTTACATGTATGGTTGATGGTTTAAATATATCTCATGTATCTTTATTGCATGTTAAGTAGATGCATTTGATTGTAAGGACTAGGACATTAGTTGCTAATTTGGAAAGGGATATTAAGATGGATAATGTATTGAATTATAAGGAGATGTAACCCTAATATATGGATTATTTTAAGTAGTATGGATGAAATATTAGAAAGGAAATTAAGTAATGTTGTTTAAGAGTGACATTAGGTAACTTGTTAGGACTTTACATTTGTGACTAAGTGAACTTAGTAAGGAAAAGATGTTAAAAAAATGTATTAACCAAACTTTGTATTAGTTTCTCTTATCCTTTTAGGTTTCCCTAGCGGGGTATTATAGGGCTCGATCAGGAACATATGATGAAGGAAATCCAAAATATATTAGTTGTTTGTAAGTCTTACAATTTTGTCTTCAAATATTCAAACAATGATATTATAATTTTTAAAATTAGATTACATATTTGTCTATAAGTCTTATGAAATATTGTTGTTCCTATCAAATTGGCTTACATATGTTTTAGATTACGATAAAAACAAGTTTTGAGGGGACTTGAAACCCCTTACATCAAGCAAAAAGGATAAAACAAAAATAATACCCCATGTTTTACAAGGACTTGGAACCTAGAGTGCATAATCACAAACAAAAACTAGATTTTACAACGATATAGAATCTACTAATAAATTATCAAAGTTAAAAACCAAGTTTTAAAAGGACTTGGAACCTAATAGAGTGTCAAAAAAATAAAATATGGAACAAGAAATAGAGACAGGAAAACTAGGACCAACAACCCAACTAGCAACTAGAGCCTACAATTAGGCTAGCTCTTTGGTCACCTTAGCTAATTCCTTACCAGCCACCACAATTCCTTAAGGATGTCTTCTATAGACTAACCCGATTTGACAACATCATCTTTCTTAGTACTTTTCCTAGTTTTCTTACTAGGGCTTGTTGGAATTCTTTAGAATAACTGAGAGGGGAGGGTGAATTAGTTATTCAAGATCCAGATGTACAAAATAAAACTTTTTCAATTTGGTGAACCCATATAACATCCTTAACCATGCATGCATTCATTGTGTGTTAACCAAAACTAATATGTTACTGTAATATTAACATGCAGAAGTATAGAGCATAAAACACAACATATCCATCAACAAATTTGATATAATGATTTAACGTGGAAACCCAATTTGGGAAAAACCACCAATAACATGCTACTCCTTTTTCACTCTTATGAAGTGATGCCTTGTTAAAGGTTACAACACACACTATTAAATGTGACCCGATTAAGAGATTTCAATTACCCTGTTAAAAGTGAGCCTTGTTAGAGGACTTTAGGCCATTCACTTGGAATGCCACCCTGTTAAAGGATTTTCCATTGACTGTTAAGTCAACCTTTATGCAAAGGATTTACCCTAATCTGATATAATTGTTAGAAAGTAACAATAGAGTTTTGATCTAATACAACTTACAACCTTACTTGCAGATTACAAATCACTATTCAGTCCTCAACTCGGCTTCCTATCTTTGCAGTTCTGATAGCTTGTTCACCCTTTAACATTCATCCTCATTAAGCCTTCTTGCTTAGTTCACCATTGCAGACTTCTCCTCTTGGGTCACTTGATGAAGCAAACCCTCTTCTTTCTCCTTGTCAGAATTTTGCATTCAAAACTCTCTAACCTTCATCCAACCTTGCTTCATGACAAGACATCCCTACATATAGGGAATTAGAACTCTGTTTCCAGCTCATTATCCATCTCAAAAATTAGAGTTTTTGATGGATTAGGTAAGATACAATGTATCTACCCCATATCTTGTCTTGTTTAGAAACTTCTCCTAGAATCCATTTGAATTCACCTCCAAAATAGTTTACATAAGATTCTGTGCCTCTAGCTCATCAATCTTATCTTCCTCCTAATTTACAAGTTCCAAGAAAACAAACTTGTCGGCCTTTATTTGGAAAATCTTCAATCTTTATCATAATGCAACAGATCGACATTATCAATTTATTGATGCTCAGCACATACTGTGTAACTTGACATCTATTGTAAAATCACTTGGCATCAACTAGATTTTACTGGTGCTCGACATCAATTGAAAATCACTTAGCTTCAACTATCTTGCTTGGCACCTACTAACTTGCTCGACATCCACTAGTTTACTCGACATCCACTAGAAATTTCTTTCACTCGGCTCCAGCTGACTTTTTTCTCGGCTTGCACTAATTTTTCTCGGCAGCTTCTATCAACTTGGTCAAGCTTAGCAAATGAACTTTGTGCAACCTTATTCTTCTGAATTTTCTAAGTGTAGCCAATCATTTTGTAACCTCAAGTAGATTATTAATACATTATGTTATCACTGTCATAACTGATTCTTACACTTCAATACATAATCATAACTCAACCTTTCCTCTAGGTCCTTTTGTTACATCTTGTTGATCAAATCCTGTTCATTAATCAACTAAGTGATAGTGCTTGAAACATATAAGCAATTGTCTTACCAACATGTAGCAAGTTTGACATTAGTGACAAAACAATGATTGAAAACACACTATCTTCTTTCAACATTTTCTTACTCAAGTGATCTTTTCAATCATATATCAACAATATCCCTCTTTGGCATTGATGGAAAACCAAATTGATCAACCAGTCAAACAAATAATGAACTAACTAGGTTAACACAATAAGGCAATACCAAAAAGAAATCTTGTGAATAACACTTCTCCCTCTATTAGCAAATCCTTCTTAGGTTACAAAATATCCTTCTTATCTGATTCTCTTCTATCATGGATCAACAAAATATTAGAATATCACCCTCTTTTCCTTTTTGCTTTCTCCCTCTTTATTTCTTTTAGTCTTCTAATCTTCTGATGTTGAATTCTTCTTTCTCCCTTAATTATCTGCTTCTAATCATCTCCCTCTTGATCAGTTTGCACTTGATCAGTTTACTATACATTCTCCCTCTTTGACAACAATGCCTAAGACATAAACTCAACACTTGGCATCTTTTGTATATGCAAAGATAATCTTTTAAAAGCTCTTCAATTTTACTCCCTCTGTCACCTTTCTTGTGACTAATTGGAAATTCCAGCTCTTATGATTACTTTAGGCAACTTCCTAAAGTAAGGTCCACTGCATCAATTTGTATGAAATGAATATCAGCTTGTTTAATGTAGGATACTCCCTCTATCTTTTACATAGCCTTTGATAAGGGCATCACCCCTAATTTACCTCTCAAATACTCATAAGCATCCTTAGGTAATGCTTTGGTGAAAATATCAACAATTTTCTCCTTTGTGTTGATATATTCCATCTTCACCTCTTTGTCTTGAACCAATTCCCTTACATAATGATACTTTATTGCAATGTGATTTTTCTTTGTATGCATTATAGGATTTTTTGATATATTTATAGCACTTGTGTTATCACAATAAAGTGTCATTGATTCAATGATCTCTTCCTTCATTCCTTTTAGTAACTATTTGATCCATACAATGTTTGTGCAATTAATAGCAACAACAACATAATTTGCTTCAATAGTAGATTGGGAAGTACAACTCTACTTCTTGCTTTTCCATGTAACAAGTCTTCTACCTAAGAAGAATGCTCCTCCATTGGTACTCTTTCTGTCATCAATATTTCCAGCCCAATTAGCATTAGTGTAGGCTTTCAGTTTAAACTTTTCATTCTTCTTATATTATAAGCCATATGTTAGAAATGCTTTAGAATAATTGAGAGGGGGATGAATCAGTTATTCAAGGTCCAAATGTCCTATTCAAACTTTTCACTAAGTATAGTGAGCCCATTCAACTATTCATTCATCCAAGCTTTAACTTATCTAACCGGCAAGTTACTGTAAATCAACATGCAAGCATAACACATAACACAGTGATTTACGTGGAAACCAAATTTGGGAAAAACCACCAGTAATATGCTACTCAATTCTCACTCTTCTAAAGTGATGCCCTATGAAAGGCTTGCCCTATTAAAGGCTTACAACACACTGTTAAATGTGACCTTGTTAGAGAATTTAACCACCCTATTAGAAGTGGGCCTGGTTAAAGGACTTTAGAACATTCTCTTGGAATCCCACCTTGTTAAAGGATTTACAAATGGCTATTAAACCAACCTAAGTCCATAGGATTTTCAGATCTAATACAATTGCTAGATAGTATTAGAAAATCTTTGACCTAATGACAACATACAACTTATCTTGTAGATCTCAAATCACTTCTCAGCTCATTCCCTTGCCTGGCCTTCAATTTTTGCAAATCTGACAGCTTGCCCTCCTTTCAAGCATAGTCTCCTTGAGTCTCCATGCTCAATGTACCAGTGCAATCATCTCTTCATGACCACTTGTAGAAGCAAAGCCTCTATTCTCTTCCTTCTCCTAGATGTCTTCTCCTTGACACCCTTCAAACCACTTCGCAGACTTGGCTCTTCAGCAACAACAGTATCAACAACTCTTTGCTTCTTGGTCTATGACACCTTAAATAGAAGTCTTGGTGCTCTTTTCCTACTCGATTCTTCCATTCTTCAATTTTAATTTGCAGGGATTAGTTAGGATTCATTGCATTTAACCCATATTTCATGTCCTGTAGAAGCTTCTTGAATAATCCTTTAGAATTTGCCCAAAAATGATTTACATAGATTTATGTGCCAATAGCTCATCATCCTTATCTTCCAACTCACTCACAAAATTCAAGACAACCACTTTATCGACTCAGATTTGGAAAATCTTTGTCATTTGAAATAATGCAATAGCTCGACACTATTGAAATACTGGTGCTCAACACATACTGTGTTACTTGGCATCAACTAAGTTTTTCCTAATGCTCGGCACCTGAAGATCACTCGACACCAACTAAGAATTTTTTGATGCTTGACACCTAATCTTCACTCAACACATGAAGATCGCTCAACACACACTAGAATTTCCTATTACTTAGCTCCAACTGAGAATTTTCTCGGCTTCAACTAACTTGCTCGGTACCCACTAAAGATCTCAGTTTAAGCTTTGCATTCAACCTTATTACAACTTCTTCCTCTAATGTTTCTAAGTGTGACCAACCTCTGTTTCCTTGAGTATGTTATCAATACATCATTTAACCATTATCTTAACTGATCCTTGCACTTCATTACAACATCATAACTCAACCTTTCCCTTAGGTGTTCTTGTTACATCTTGTTGATCAAATCCTCTTCATCAATCAACTAAGTGATAGTACTTGGATCTTTATAAGAAAATATCATTCCTAAAAATAGTAGGTTTGACATCAATGACAAAACAATGATTGAAAACAACAATCTCCTTTCTTTGCAACAATCTCTCTCTTTGATCTTTAATAATGAGCTTTTCAATCAGATTTCCAACACCATACTCTTCTATTCCTTTTAAGTATATCATTATTCTTTTTACTTCCATCAAGTGATTCTCTCTAGGGTTAGCAGAGAATCTAGCAACTATCCCCACAACTAATGCACTATTAGATCTACTATGTACTGTATATTGCAATTTGCCAATCATGGATCTGTATAATGTTTTATTGACCTTAGCCGATTCATCATTCTTTGATAGCTTGAGTGTTGTTACCATAGGTGTACTTACTGGTTTTGAATCCTCAAGTCCAAATGTCTTCAACATCTCCTTGACATATTTTGATTGAGTGGTATATACACCATACTTCATTTGATAGACTTGTAATCCCAAAAAGAATTTGATCTCACCAAACATTGACATTTCAAACTCTTGCTTCATCTGATTTGCAAAATCTTTACACAAAGCATCTTTTCCTCCAAATATTATTTCATCAACAAATATTTCAGATAATAGTATACCTTTTTCTTTATCTATCTTCATGTACAAATTGTTGTTATCATCTATCCTTTCAAATCCAATCTTAACAAGATAAGTATGAAGTCTATCATACCATGCTCTTGGTGCTTGTTTCAATCCATATAGGGATTTGTGCAGCTTACATACCATGTTATTATTGTTTTTATCCACAAATCCTTCTAGTTGTTCTATGTAGACCTCTTCTTCTAATATTTCATTCAGAAATGTAGACTTAACATCCATTTGATAAACTTTGAAACCTTTGTATGCAGCATAAGCAAGCAGAATTCTTACTCCTTCCATTCTTGCAAGAGGGGTAAATGTTTCACCATAGTCAATTCCTTCTTCTTGTGCATACCCTTTGCAAATTAGTCTTGCTTTGTTTCTTGTCACTTCACCATTCTCATTTAGCTTGTTTCTGAATACCCATTTTGTGCCAATCACATTCTTGTCTTCTAGTCTAGGGACTAGGCTCCAAGTCTTGTTCTTTTCTATCTACTAAATTTCCTCTTCCATAGCCTTATACTAGTCATCATTTTCAAATGCATCTCTCACTGTCCTAGGTTCCTTCGTGCTTAACAAACATGATTCACCTCTCAATCTATTTCTTGTCATTGGCCTTACATCTTTATCTCCAATGATTTTATTTGCAAGATGGTGTCTTTTGACATATTTGGATAGTCTAGGCTCAATTTTTGTGGCTGCATTTTGTCTCTTAGCTTTAGCATCACTATGTGCATCTCTATCAGGTGTTTCAACATCTCTTTTATGTGTGCCAATCTCAGAGTCAATTTGTACATTTTTCTCATTCTGCAACTCGACATCTGAATGCAACTCGACATCTGAATGATGTGACTTAACAGTTGTTGAAACTTGCTATTGACTTGCTACATGATTTGTAGCATCTTCTTCAGCAGGCATTCCTTCATAAAAGTATACAAATGTCTTGTAATCTTCTGATTCTTTTGTAGGTTCAGCTTCATGTTCTTCTGTAAACTCATCAAAATTCACATTTGCACTTTCCATAATTTTTTTAGTGTTAGTAATTAAACACTTATAAGCTTTACTTCTTGTGGAGTAACCAAGGAATATACCTTCTTCACTCTTTGCATCAAACTTTCCACTCCTAACATCTTTAAGAATATAGCATTTGCTTCCAAATACCTTAAAATATTTCACATTAGGTGGATGACCATACCATAGTTTAAAAGGTGTGTTGAGTGAGTACCTTTCTTTACTTGCACACAGTTCAAGGTGTATACAATAGTGCTTACAGCTTCTCTCCAATATTTTAGAGCAACATTTTTCTCCATCATAAGTGTTCTGGCATAGTCCATTATAGATCTGTTTCTTTTTTCACAAATTCTATTTTGTGGAGGGGTCCTTGGTGCTGATGTCTGTCTCTTGATTCCTCTATCATTGTAGAACATCTCAAATTCATGTGAAGTGAATTCACCTCCTCTATCTAATCTCAAACATTTCAAGCTCTTGTTTCTTTCTCAACTCTTGCTAAGTACCATTTAAACATTTGAAAAGTATCTAATTTTTGTTTTAGAAACATGATTGTCATCATTCTAGAGTAATCATCAACAAGCAACATTATATACCTATCTCCTTTGTAGCTTTGCACTTCAATAGGTCCACACAAGTCAGTATGAACAATTTCAAGTATTTCCTTAGAGGTGTAAGCTTTACTTTTAAAGCTTGACTTTGTCATTTTTCCTAGCTGACATTGTTTGTACATTCTATTTTTTGGTTTCTTCAACTTAGGAAAATCTCTAACTCTTTTCATGTTGTTGATACTAATTAGATTATCAAAGTTAACATGACATAATCTCTTGTGCCAAAGTCATACATCATCAAATTTTTCAATAAGACAAGTAGTATCTTCTATATCCAAATAGAATAGATTACTCCTAAT
This sequence comes from Cupressus sempervirens, assembly GCA_028749045.1. NCBI lineage: Eukaryota > Viridiplantae > Streptophyta > Pinopsida > Cupressales > Cupressaceae > Cupressus > Cupressus sempervirens. Next base: position 508,731,843 of record CM053791.1, read on the forward strand.
TTGATCACCTTTTCCAATCAAGTTTCCATTTGTATCATATATCTTGCCTGATTTATTTTCAAACTCAACTTTGCATCCCAAATTTTTCATTATGACACACTTAACAAGTTATAATTCAATCTTTCAACATAATAAGCATTGCCACATTAAATCTTGTCTGTGAGCTTGATAGACCCTTTTCCTTTTATTAAACATGGTGCATCATTACCAAATCTTACACTATTTTCATCATAACAATTTAAGGTAATGAACTTGCTTTTGTCTCCAGCCATGTGATGTGAGCATCCACTATCAATGATCTATTTGTCATTCTTGTTCACACAAGTCATAAGTGCATTAGCCTCATCCTCATCTGATTCATCCTTCATTGCAACATATACCAATTCATCATCATTTTCATCAGAGTTATTTTCATCAACAATGTAGCATGACTTCTTGTCTTTGTCTTTGTAGTCTCTTCCATCATCTTCTCTTCTATTTTTGTGCTTGTTCCCTTCTTTGAAAATTTTCTTCTATGTGCATCTTGCTACAATATGGCCAACTTCATTGCAATTAAAACAAATGATAGGCAACTTACCTTTAAATTTACCTTTTTCTTTGTGAAATCTTCTGGCCAACAATGCTTCCAATTGTTCAATGTCTTCCTCATTTGTACTACTATCACTGGGTGCATACTTTATCTTTCTTTTCTTCTTCGTTGGCTTTACCTCCTCAGAATCCTTTAGTAACAATTTTTCTTTGAAAGCTGATTCAATACTTTTGGTTTGTAGTTGTCAAAATTAGATAACTCAAAAGTAGTGAGTCTTCCTACCAAACCTTCAAGGGTTAGATCATTTCCTGGCATACATCTTAACTCTTGAATTGTAGACACTCTAATGACATACACAAGCAACAATGTTCTCAAGACTTTACTTAGCATAGTATCATCATCTATTTTACCAATTGTACCTTTTATTGCACTAACAATTTTTATTCTAGCAACATATTGAGCAATGTTTTCACCTTCTTCCATCCTCATGTCATCAAACTTACCTCTGAGGCTCTTTGACTTGGCTATTTGAACATTTTTGTCTCCTCCATAGATGGTGTTTAGGGCATCCCACATCCGCTTCGCACTTTTAAGGTCTATGATATCATCAAACTCAGCATAGCTTAGGGTAGAGGCAATCTCCAACATCACCTGATTGTGCTCTTTCTTCTTCTTCAAATCTTCAGTAGTTAGGGCTCCTACTGGATCAAAATGTTCTTTTGTAATGCAAGTTTGTGCATAACCTCCAAGTCCTCCAAAGTGTAGCTTCATCAAACTTTTCCATGTAGTAAAGTTATCTTTGTTTAGCTTAGGTACCTCTCTTTTTGACATCTTGATCTTTATGCTTTTAGTACCTTGAAACTAATCCTGTTAAGCAACTAGGCTCCGATACTAATTATTGGAATTCTTTAGAATAACTAAGAGGGGGGGACGGCGGCGGGGGGGGGGGGGGTGAATCAGCTATTCAAGGTCCAGATGTACAAAATAAAACTTTTTCAATTCAGTGGACCCATATAATATCCTTAACCATGCATGCATTCATTATGTGTTAACCAAAACTAATATGTTACTATAACATTAACATGCAAAAGTATAGAGCATAAAACACAACATATCCATCAACACATTTGACACAATTATTTAACGTGGAAATCCAATTTGGGAAAAACCACCAGTAACATGCTACTCCTTTTTCACTCTTCTGAAGTGATGCATTGTTAAAGGCCAACCTTGTTAAAGGTTACAACACAATGTTAAATGTGACCCACTTAATGAATTTAAATCACCCTATTAAAAATGAGCCTTGTTAGAGGACTTTAGGCCATTCACTTGGAATGCCACCCTGTTAAAAGATTTTTCAATGACTATTAAGTCAAACTTTCTCTAAAGGATTTACCCTAATTTGATACAATTGTTAGAAAGTAACAGTAGAGTTTTGATCTGATACAACTTACAACCTTACTTGCAGATTATAGATCACTATTTAGTCCTCAACTCTACTTGGCTTCCTATCTTTGTAGTTCTAATAGCTTATTCACCCTTCAAGCATTCATCCTCATTAAGCCTTCTTGCTTAGTTTGCCATTGCAAACTTCTCCTCTTGGGTCACTTGATGAAGCAAACCCTCTTCTTTCTCCTTGTCAGAATTTTGCATTCAAAAATCTACCTTCATCCAACCTTGCTTCATGACCAGACATCCCTACATATAGGGAATTATAACTCTTTTTCCCGCTCATTATCCATCTCAAAAATTAGGGTTTTTGATGGATTAGGTAAGATACAATGTATCTACCCCATATCTTGTCTTGTCTAGAAACTTCTCCTAGAATCCATTTGAATTTGCCTCCAAAATGGTTTACATAATATTCTATGCCTCCAGCTCATCAATCTTATCTTCCTCTTGATTTACAAGTTCCAAGAAAATAAACTTGTTGGCCTTTATTTGATGAATCTTCGATCTTTATCAAAATGCAACAACTCAGCATTATCAATTTATTGATGCTCGACACATACTGTGTAACTTGGCATCTATTGTAAAATCACTTGGAATCAACTAGATTTTACTGGTGCTTGACATCAATTAAAAATCACTCGGCTTCAACTATCTTGCTTGACACCTACTAACTTGCTCCACATCCACTAGTTTACTCGACATCCACTAGAAATTGCTTTCACTCGGCTCCACCTAACTTTTTGCTTGGCTTGCACTAACTTTGATCGACACCTTCTATCAACTTGGTCAAACTTAGCAATTGAACCTTGTACAACCTTATTCTTTTGAACTTTCCAAGTGTAGCTAATCATTTTGTAACCTTTCTAAATGTAGCCAATCATTTTGTAACCTTAAGTAGATTATCAATACATTATGTTATCACTATCTTAATTGATTCTTACACTTCAATACATAATCATAACTCAACCTTTCCTCTAGGTCCTTTTGTTACATCTTATTGATCAAATCCTCTTCATCAATCAACTAAGTGATAGTGCTTGAAACATATACGAAATTACCTTACCAACATATAGTAGGTTTGACATCAGTGACAAAACAATGATTGAAAACACACACTCTTCTTTCAACATGTTCTTACTCAAGTGATCTTTTGAATCATATATCAACAGGGCCACCATACAACTTACCTACACTAAGGGAGATGATTTCATCATTGCTTCTTTTACCAATGCTCACAATAGCTACACATAGGCTCGAAGTAACCATTTCCATCCTTAACCATTTGACACAGCTCCATTTCATAAGCCTTCAACTTCTTAGGGATATTATGCACTTGGTTCTCCAACTGAGTTCTTTTATCTCTTTCTTCATCCAAGTCATTCTGGAGTTCCCCCATTTTTTTCTTGGGTATAATGATCCCATTATAGAGCCAAGAATCAACCTAGAGAGAAGTATCATATTTCAATTTAGCATTGTGGAGGAAAGTAAGCTTCACCATATTAATGTCATATTCATTGACCTCATCTTCACACAGTTTCTCTAGGTTAGTAGTCAAATCCTGGGTATCATCTAGATTTAACTGATTGTCTTTGTTTAAACCCTCCTAAGCAATTTTATCCTCCCAGATCTTCTTATTCATGTTTTGATCATCATTTTTCTCACCATTCTTTTTCTTTTCTAAATTCACCAAGAGCTTTACCTCATTAATATCAATCTAGGTAGGGCCTTCACTTTGGGTCATGATATCTTTATCCTCATTATGGCCTAAGGGTTCTGAATGTGACTTGGTCACCATTTTCCCATCATTATTGCTTTCTCCATCATCTTTAACCAAAGAAACTCCCTGACTACCAGAATACCCATCAAAGTTGGAACTAAGATCACTAGTTTCCTTTTCACCCTCCTCTTCTTCATTTCTCTCAGAGTCCTTTGCTTCCTTATTAGCCTTTCGAGTGTTATCAACCTTAGTTTCTTTCTTACGCTTAATTTCACTACTACCCTCCTTAGTTTTCACATTATGATTTTATATATTTTTAGCACTCAATTTATTAAGGGGATCTTTCCCAAGAGATTTCCTCTTCTTATCTACAATAGGTGAAAGTTTCACTATATTCTTTCTATAATAATCTTCAATTAACAAAATAAGACCTTCATGAAGAACTGATCTAGTCTCTTTCTTTCTATGGGCCTGGAGGCTATTCAATAATGAAAACTTCAAATAAAAGGCAAAAGATAACCTACCCTTGTATTGAAAATGGTTCAAGAAAAAAAAAGGAATTTATGAACCTATTTTGACCTTCCATCCAGAATAAAATACTCACAAACACAAGATAAAATATCTTGCAAAATTACCTTAATATGATCCAACTTATAAAAATCCCCGTTCTTCACTAGATTCTTTTCCTCTTCTTCATTTTTGGGAAACTTCTTGAAAGCCGCATTTAATATACTAGTTTCCTTCTTGAATTTTAGACCCTCCATGGGAAGGCTAATAATATCAACAATGAAATTCTCAGTTAGGTCCACAGTAACCCCATGAACTATAACCCTCTCCCCAAAAAAATTCTTGAAAAAGTAATTAGTGATATGTAGTTTAAAGCCATGCAACTTCTCAATATATGCAGTCACCTTAACCTTTTGGAGAATATCCCAAACCATGTGTTTAGCTTTCTATTCTTTATATCTTGAGGGCTCCTCCTTCGTCGGTTCACCACCCATGATATACCTAGCTTTGGTAAGTATGAAAAAAATGGTAACAATCATAGAAGATGAGTTATCTTTTAACTCAAACAATCTTTTTGCCCATAATACATATCCTGTCCTATTGGTAATAATGAAGAGGAAGAGGTACTCCCTCAAGAAATGATAATACCCTTTATTAATGCCACCACTTCCCATATTAATCGTCACAATGCCACATAATATTTCCTTCAACTACATTAGTCATGTCATAATTAATGATCAACTTTAACTTCCCTTCTTTTTTAATTTTGTCATTCCACGTCAGCTTACTATTCGCATTCACTACTTTATTGGCAATCTAGTCAGCCACTTTATTGCACTCTCAATAATTATGAGAAATAATTACATTATCAAATTTATTAATCAAAATTTTAATTTCTAGAATAATCCCTTCAATATTCCACATCACCATATTCTCATTATTCAACATATTGATAATATTTAAGGAATACCCTTCTAGTCATAATTTCTTATAGCTATTTCCACTACCATTCTAACCGTAGAGCAATCGTAGCCTCTACTTTATGGCTAGTCGAGTGACCAATAGAGATCACCAATACATCCACCACTATGTTATTATGGTCTCTCAGGACTCCACCACACCCTGCCTTTCTAGGATTTCCTTTAGTAGATCCATCAAACTTAGCTTTCATCCATCCTACAAGAAGGGAATTCCATATATGACCCTCTTTGCTCTCATTATGTTTCATTTTATTTCTTGTTATTTTTAGAGGATCACATATTTTTACATCATCAGTATTTTTGTTTTGGCAAATAATTTTTTCTTTAATAGCCCTAAGAATATTTTAGCCCACCACCCACTCAAGAGTTTCTTTGTCTCTAAAAATTTTGTTGTTCCTTTCTTTCTAGATACCCCAACATAGGCGAGGAAGAGAAATACTCCATAGAAAAAAAATATCTGAGTTTTTAACAGAACATTTGATGGGCCTCCAAAAGGCCATCTTTCTTAGTTCTTTTTATCTCTTTTCAAAACAATTATTTTGCAGGCAGACAAGAATTTATGGTTTTCAAGCATATGAACTTATGGTTTATATATATGTGTATGTGTGTGTGTGAAGACATGGAGTAGAAATGTGGATAGTTTAAAGACATGATATTTTCTTGAATTCATGAAAATGAATGGTATAATGCAATAGCTATATATGTTGATAAATGTTTCCCTGCCTATGCTATGTTTTGGGTAGTTTTCCTCCTATAGCTATAGGACTTGCAAGAGTGTTAATTGTAAATTTACACCTCTCTCCTAATATCAATTATGAGAATATATATGTATATGGAAGGTTGTGTATGCATTGATTATTTTGTAGTTGTTTACCATGGGCATTCAAGGACCAGCATTGCAGTGTTGGAATAGTCAAAGCCAACCGTGGATTGCAAGACATTCACAAGTGGGGCAAATCAATTTCTATTGCATGCAGCACACGGATGTAGGTCCCTCAACATGCTATATTCCTAGAGGATTTATTTATGTTTAATATTATTTCTATTATGAAACTTTATGAGTCTGTAATTGATCCTCATTAATGGAGTGATCTTAGATTTAGGAGGTAGTTGTAAGTTTTCCTTCAAATAAATAACTGCTATAAATTTTTAAAAAAGAAATTGAAAGAGTCGAATGGGTTGGTTTTTCAAAAAAAAAATATTGTGATATTATTTTTCAATCAAGTGTAATCTTTCTCCATGAATGAATAGAATGTACAATTCAAGATTATATCTTTTATCTTGATTATATTTTATGTTCACTCATCCAAGGGGGCCTACTAGATGAGTGAATTGTTTTGTTAGAGTATAATTAATTTCCTATTTATTTCTAAGTAAGGTAGAACTTTTTTTCTCTTCCAGCCACTAACACCATAATTGGTAGATTATTCCTGCAACATAGGTGGTTAGGGTAACTCCTACCCATGCTTACATACTTTGTTAGATTAATTTCATTTAATAGTTTTAGTTTAGTTTTCCTAAAGCTCAAGCATTTGAATTCCATTGGTTAGTCTTAAGATTGAGAGAGTTTAAAGCATAGAGTTTGTGAATGTCATTCCAAGTTTACGTCCCTAGTCGATAATTAAATGAAACTAAATAATTCATTTAGAAACCAATTAGGGTGTCCAATCCTAAATATGCAATCCATTGCTGTAGGTTTCTGATACCATTATTTGGCCAAGCAACATTTCCAATTTTGGAAACAATCCACAAGATTACTAGGATGAACCCACTATATATTCTAGTATTGAAGGAGAGTTCCCTAAACTGGATGAAAATGTAGTTGATGAAAATGTGGTTAATATCTTTAGTTTGCATCTTACATAAACTACATCTCTTCACAATATAAATGCCCCTTTTTTGGAGATTATCTAGAGTTAAAATTTTATTCTAAAGAGCAGACTAGAAGAATATATTAATTTTAGGAATAAGTCCCTTCATCCAAGGTTTATCCCATGGGAAGGAGGGGATTATCCTTATCATTAGATCTAAACATAGAGGACACCTTGAAATTTCCACTTGGTTCTACCCTCCATACCATAGAATCTTTCATGACAGGATAAATATTAAAGGAATCGAGAGAGATCTGAAGACTATTAAAACTATGGCAGATCTGAACAAGATTAACCCATCCATTATTTCTCCAGTAGTTGTCCACAAAAAATCCAAAAACCTATTTGTATCTTTCAATAGGAGTGTTGTCATTAAAGTCATCCAGCAATGGATGATCCGATAACTAGACATCTTCCCAAAACCTAACATTTCTTCCATCCACAATTTTTCACTTACAACCTTTATTTTGAATTTCTTTAGTACCCTATACCATACCCTAGATGGTAGAAGAATTAGAGATACTTGAGTAAGAAAGGAAATCATATATCGATGGAACATTATGAAGTTACTTATATTTCTAGATAGAACTCCACTCCTTATCATCTTGATACATTCTCGATCCTTTTTTTTCTAGAAGAGCTTTATTCATGCTTCTAATAGATCTAATACCTAGGACACCTTCAATATTAGGTTTACTTACCTTTTACCATGCTATCAGAGCCAATCTCTTTCTTTCCTCAGTGCCTGACCACAAAAATTCCCTTTGAATTTTATCAATAGCATCTGCAAATTTAGCTGGGTTTTTGAAAAGGCTAAGAGCATAGGTAGGGAGACTTTGCAGACAAGCCTTTAGTAAAGTCACTTTGCCTGCTTAACTCAACATATTTCCCTTCCATCTAGCTAATTTCTTATTAAATTTCTCCACTAGATCCTCCCAAAAGGATTTAGGACTATACCCCAATGGGATACCAAGATAAGTACTAGGAAAGGATCCTATAGTGCAAACCAAAATATTAGCAATTTTCCTTTGCATATGATTAGGGGTTGTTAATAAAAAATAGAGAGCTCTTATCCCTATTGACCAATTGCCCGGTCACTGCAGAATACAAGTTTAGATCCCTTTTAAGAATCCCAACCTCCCTAACATCAACCTTTCCCATGAAAATAATATCATCCACAAATTGTACATGAGAAAAAAATAGAGGTTGGGAAGTAGGCCTTACACCTTGAATTTCCCCTTTCAAAACAAGCATGTCAATATACCTACCAAGACAATCAACCATAATAGTGAACAAAATAGGAGATATAGGATCACCTTGTCTCAATCCCTTGGTAGGTTTGAAAAAATTAGGAGAGCTCCCATTAACTAAGAAAACCAGAGATGAGGTAGTAACAAGCTACATTATAATCTTAAGACATTGTTCACAAAAATTAAAGGTTAGCATAACCTTTTGGAGAAAATTCCAATCAACTCTATCATACGCTTTCACTATATCCACCTCCATCACAAAACCCTAAGAGTTAGAGAGAGATAAAGAATGAATATTTTCATGAACAACAATAATAGAATTTAGAATTTTCCGTCCAAGAGTGAAGCCATTCTGTTGGTTAGAAATCATATTTGGAAGGTTAGTCAACAAACACTGGGTTAGAACTTTATAAATAATTTTGTAGATTGAATTGCATAGGCTAAAAGGCCTAAAATGTTTAGGAGAATCAACACCTAGCTTCTTTGGAATTAGAAAAAGAAAAGTAGAATTGATCTCCTTATGCATTATTTTAGCTCCAAAGAATTCTTTCACCACATGACATACATCTTTACTAACAACTCCCCAGAGTTTCTAGAAGAAAAACATGGGAAAACCATCCAGTCTTGGGGATTTATCTCCTTTAAAGGAGTAGAAAACCTCATAAATCTCATCCCTAGAAGGAATACCAATCATCATGTTATTCTTCTGAATAGTTATAATTTGAGGAATAATTTCAAGTAGCTCCATTTTTCTGGTATTGTCAACATTTGGATCAATTGAGAGGAGGGAGGAGAAATAGGACACCATTTCTCTACTGATTTTATTTTTATTAGTAGTTTTATCACTTTCCTTAGAAAGGCTAGATATTCTATTCTTAGCCCTATGCTTAATAGTAGTAAGATGACAAAATTTAGTATTACAATCACCTTCTTTAAGCCAAATAGACCTAGATCATTGCCTCCAAAAGGTTTCTTCTTTTGAAATGGTATCATGGTAATTTGCTAGCTTTTTATTCTCTTCCTTTACCAATTCCTTTAAGAAACCATCAGACTGAATTCTATCTTGGATATTCATTAACTCCCTTTTCAAATTAGATTTACTTTCAAAGATATCTCCAAAAGAACTCTTGTTCCACTCTTTAACCCTTTTTTTCAGATTCTTAAGTTCTGTAGCAACACGAAAAAGGGCAGTACCATCAATTTTGATGTTCCATCATGTTTTCAAAATAGAGATAAAATTTGGATGTTGCATCCACATTTTTTCAAACCTGAAAGAGAAATTCTTCCTTGCTTGAATAGGCTCTGCTTTGAACAGAAGAAGGAAGTGGTTAGACACAATCTTCTGAATAATAGATAGGGTGCAATCAAAATATTTGGTCCAATCTAGAGATATAAGGACCCTATCTAGATGAGCTTGAATACAGTTATCTCTAATTCTTTTATTGCTCGAGGTAAAATCAATTCCTTGGAGATCCATATGCATTAACCCCTCTCTATTATAAAATCCATTAAATCCAATCTTCCTTCCAATTGACTTGGATTACCTCCTTTTTTTTCATGTTCATAAAGAGGAACATTAAAATCCCCTAGAAGAACCCATCTACCACTATAATCTAAACTCTTCAGCTTAGATAAAGAGTCCCAAAAACAAATTTGCACTTTTATTATTTGGAGCATATATATTAACCATATACCAGTAGGTTTTTGAAGTTAAATTCTAGATCTTGACCACAATAAAGTGCTTATTTGTATCCATTAGAGTTCCAAAGAACATTGAGTTCTTCCACATAATCAAGGTGGCTCCTAAGGCTCCTTCAAAACTATTGGCTGGAAGACTATAGTTATTAAAAGATTTTAACCTTTCTTCTTTTCCTTGATCACCATGATATCAAGTTCGTGATCTCAAACATAATTCCTAACTACATCTAACTTATGGATTCTATTCATCCCCCTTACATTCTAGGTTATAATCTTCATTATTTTTTAGGGGTAAAATCCAGAATAGTAGTTTGCTTTCCATCAACTATATTTTGCATACTTTTTTGTTTCTCTCTTGTTTTTTATAGTCTTTCTACCCATTTTTCCTAGGTATCCAACATCCGATTTTAATTTTGGTGACACTATCTCCAGTTTACTTCTCAGTTGCTACTCCTGAAGATGAGACATTTGAGATCATTTTCTTTTCAACCTTCTTCCTTTGTCCAGTCTTTTGTTTTGATTCTTCTTTACTGTTTTCTATTATCTATAGTTTGGAGAACCAAGGACAAGAACAATTGAGATAATATCCTCAAATAGAGGTTACCATAATGGGAGATTTTCTCCATCAAGAGAATTGTCCACATAATTTTTAAAAATATCTTCTAGATCTCCTTTCTCTTTCTCTTGGATTTCTCCTTCTTCAAGCTCCCCTTGCTCATCCACATTTCCCAAATCCTCATCCTTATTGTGATAAATAACCATCTAGTTCTGGTCCTTTCTGTTTCCTCATTTTCCTATGGGGTGGAGGAAAGTTCTTCCTCTTCATCCCTTGTTTTACTTTTATCCTCATCCTGCATCCCCTTCTTGTCACCTTTAGCCTGATTCTTGGGATTGTCTTGCCTAGTAAATGACTAAGTGTTTGGACACTAATCAACAACATAGGCTTAGAGATCAAAAGTTCCCCCCTTTGACATTAGTGGAAAAAATACTTTGTCATGAAATCATTTCATTAAAAAAAATGTATACTCCCCCTAAGACCACAATGTGATATTGTAAAATCTGATATCTAATCTTTGATTTGCATTTGGCTTACATATGTTTCTTTACTTGACATAGTGCTAGAAATGAAATAGACATATATCACAAGATAATAACTTAGAAAGTTAAATGGAAAGAAACTATTTCAAGAACATCACCTCAATAATATGTTTATGTTAGAAACCTATTGTGGGAGAAAAATTCCATGAGTAAATTTAGTAAGTATACTTCAAGCTCTACAATGCCTTATTATAGGGAAAATAGGGTCAAAAGCCTACTTGTGAAAATATACAATGAAGTAAAATACAAATATTTCCCTAAGGACCCAAGCTTAGTCATTTTTTGTGAATTGACTTGGTTTCCACATTCCAAAACTCTCATAGCACTTATTAGGGGATTTTTTTTTTTCAATGTATTGTTGTGACACAATTATAGTAACTTTGACAAGTAATATATTTTAAGCTCGGGGAAAAGACTAGTTTCAATGCTATTTGTAACTTTTGGCAACTGACTTGTTCTTGCCTCAGATTTCTCATAGGCTACCATTTACATACCTCATTGTAGTTGGTAATACAATGTACATGCTATTATGTCTCATCAAAGAATCCATCCACCCTTGTCAAAATCATAATAGCAACACCATTTTGGTATAACTAGAACATCATTACCATGGTTTTCCTTTTCTATGATGAAAATGTTAATAAATCCATAATGTTCTTTCACATTTCTTATTATTTTATATTATTTGAACTTGTAGATCATGTCAATGCTCTTTGTTCATAGTTTGATGACCTCTACATACTATAATTGTGTCAGGTAAACGATTTTTTAGTTAACGATTTCCACATTGGTCGTGGTATAGTATTCTCCTACCACAATCCATTTTTAAAAAATTGACTTAAAAAATGTATAAATGTTCTAAAATAACACACAAATGGTTATATGAGATGTCTTGATTATACAAGTAGAAAATATCAAGGTTACGGTCCCATTATTGGAATAAGAATCAACTTAAAGACATTTATGCAAGAGATTGATATAATTGCATCAATATCTTGCGTAAATGTCTTTAAGTTGATTTTTATTCCAATACTAGGACATCAATCTTTATATATGCCACTTGTATAATGAACATTCCTTATTTAATGATTTATGCATTATTTTAGAACATTTCTACATTTTTTAAGTCAAACTTTTAAAAATGATTTATGGTGGGAGAATACTATATCACTACCAAAATGAAAAATCGTTAACTAAGAAATCATTTGCATGACATAATTATACTATCAACATATCATCAAATTTTTGACATGTTATAATTAAATGTGGATCCTAATAAGACTCAGAGGTTAATTATTCCCTAGTTTATTCGACACATTTTCTCCCCAGATATGTCTACAGGGGTTTGGGGGCAACACCCCCAAGATGGGGTCAAGGTGAAACACCCCTTGCGGGGTCCTAGGGTAGATCCCTAGGTGCGCTCCCTTTCATCATACAAAGTGGGGTCGAGGGGCAACGCCCCTGTGGAGGTTTTTGAGGGAAGTAGCCTCGAAAGCTCAAATGACTTTATTATTGTAAAAGGCATTGGAAGCTATTTTTCTATTAGTCAACACATTCTAGCCCTACTTTTGTAAGGGGATTTTTTTGTATAAATGGATTTGGGTTAGGAATATTATAATGTATCATGATTTAGTAGCTTCTTGCAATGGTATTGAGTTGTAAGGGATTACAGATTATAATTAGGCTTAAATCACTGGATAATAATAATATTGGACTCGTTGGTGGACGAAGCTTATGGATTGGGTGTACCACATTTAATTTTTTGTGTCACATGTTCTCTTCTATGTGCTTTATTATTTTTCTAATGTTGGTTATATTTGCATGTAATTGTTATTTCTATTTTGTTAATCCTAACATGACACACTAATTATTTGTGAGGTACCATCCAATGAGGATGCCATACATCTAATGAAAACCTCATTAGCCAATTCAACTACTTACCATTGGAGTATTGACGACAACACATCATACCTCTAACAATAGTGGTGACAATCAAGTTGCTTTCATGGCTTTCACTTCCCCATATCCTAACATTGAAGTTTATTGTTTATATTGTGATGGCTTTAGTATCCACCAATAATTTCAACACTCATTTAGTGATGACTCATTTAGTTAGTCATTCAATGTTATTTGTCACTTGGTCCAACGAAAGACTGTCGAAAATTGGTCACAAATGCAATAGTGCTTTGTTGTAGTTGATCTTGTTCCTTGTATAACTAATCATTTAACATAGATAGAAGTTTGTAAATAGTATTTTTTTTTACTTCCCCTTATATATATTAGGAAAATAATGTGTCACAAAAAAAACAAGTTTTTTCATTTAAACACGTGTTATCAAAGAACTTGATATACTAGATAAAATATAAGGTTGTATAATTGTGTATACAATACAAGTTGACTACAAAAATTCTTGTGCATATCATAAGTTAAGTGCATAATATGTTCCTCCACTTAAAATAATATTATGTGACAGCCACCTATCACTTGAGCGATAGTACCATGAATTGGCTCCCGTTGAATGGGCATAAGACTTTTACTATCGCAAATTATGACGGCAATTGCATCTATTGCAATTACAATGAATAAAGTTGCCATAACTTGGAAGAAGGAAAGGGAAAGAGTTCATCTTCATTCCATCACAATTGTCACCATAAACCATCACAAAGATGATGCCTTAGGCCTTCACTATGTCGTCCCAATTGTGATGACTGTGTAACAATGGTGATGTGGGAGTGACGACTATTTGTCACAATTGCGACGGGTATGTGACAACAGTGTTGTAGGAGCAACAACTATCTATCAGAACAATTTGTTGCAACTACAATAGCATGCTGAATTATTTATAATAAAAAAATTTGACAAATGTTGAATAAGTATTCCTAGATTCCCCATGAAGACATCACAAAGAGGCTCAAAATCAGCTATGATGCTCTAGGCCAAAAGAAAGAGAAGGAGATGTTCTTGGATGCAACATGTTTCTTCATTGGAGAAAGAAGAAGTGCAACCATTGCAACATGGGATGCTAAGTTTTATGGAATACTTGGTTGGGGAACTCTTTTTAATAGATGTCTTGTTGAGGAGGATGAGAATGGTTAGATAAGAATACACAATCACTTGAGGGACATGGGGAGGGACATTGCAAATGGACAATTTCCATACCACCTTTGGTTTCCAAAGTAGGTTATCGAGGTGAAGTCAGTGCCTTCTTGTATGGATTTATTAGTCATGGCATGGTTTTTCCTTTGGTCTCAAGATATTCTTCCTCAACAGGTGAAGTCAATGCCTTCTTTTTATGGATTTAATAATCATGGATAGGGCACCCAACTTCTCTAGTTGTAATGAGCTCTAAAATATTTCTTATATTTACTTTGATAATTCATGAAGCAATATGAGTTTGAGGAATAACAATAGATTCACACAACTAGTTTTCATGCAATCATAGGTTAATGTGGAGCTTCACTTGGTTTCAAGAATACTTTAATATTCTCTACTAATCAGGGCCAATCATGTGAAGGTGGAAGCTCATTTGGCTCCACCCTTGCCCCCCCCCCCCTCCCCCACATCTAAATTCCCCATTGACATCTAAAATTAATTCATTCCATCAATAAATTCCCCATTAACATTATATGATTGATTTGATAAACTTGAGAATGCCACTTTGAATCGAGAATGCACATACAGTTGCATTCTATATTCATGGACAATAGGCAGAGCTGAAAAAATCCACCATGTTTACATTTAGTTAATAGGTCTATTAAGTTTTGTAAAATTATAGACCATCATGAACATTAGAACTCTAGCTACTATGGCCAAGAGAATGTCCTTAACAAGCTAGCATCCGAAATAAGATTCTGCCACTTTGAATTGAGAATGCACATGCAACTACATTCTATATGCATGGACAATAGGCACAACTAAAAAAATGTATTACAATTACATTTATTTAACATGTCTATTAATTTTTTAAAATTATAGACCATCATGAACATTAGAACTCTAGTAGCTATGGCCAAGAGAATGTCCTCAACAAGCCAACACATAGAAATTCTTGATTTTCTTGCATGTTGAGGACATTACCCTTGCCTATAAGAGTCAAAGTTACAATATTTGTGATGGTATATAACTTTAAATACCTAATTAAAGACCTCTAAATAAAATTAAAACTTGTTGCATTTTTCAGTTGCACCTAATGTTGTATGCATATGAATTGAGATTGCATATTGAACTATGGAATCCTTTAGCATTGCCTGAAACCAAGAGATTCACACAGTTAGTTGTCATGCAATCATAGGTTAATGTTGAGCTTCACTTGGTTTCAAGAAAAATAGTTTAAGAAGTTCATTTGCACCTCCCCCCCCCCAAACTAAAAAAGAAAAGAAAAGAAAAAAGGTCTAAATTCCCTGTTAACATCTAAAATCTTTAAGAATGGATCAATCTTTAAAGTACCTAGAATGTCCTCATCACCTCCTTCTACTTTTAGGGAAAGTCCATCTTCATTGCTCATGATAAATTCATGACAATTCTTTAGTGATTCCCATACATCTAGCACAGGTATATCTAGTAATGTCCTCATCGCGTCTTGCATAAAATGAATCCAATATAACAAAATGCCCCCTAAGAAATAATAGTTCAAGTGAAATAAACACATGAAAAATGAGAGAGAAAACTAGGAATCTACTTACCAATAGGTGTTACTGTTGCATCTATGGCCATGCTACGTGTTGAGTGAGTTTTACTATTTTTCTATTGTATCGAGATCTCTATATATATATACATACATACATACATAGACACACACATATGGGTGTGTATGTATGTATATATACATATACATATGTGTTGGTGTAAATTAGTATTTACTTATTACACTTTACTTAAGTTTACTTAGGTCAATGCATTATTTTATTATTTATTAGCAAGACACTTAGGAGTTTGCATACTTTTATGAGTTGTCATGTTGACAACACAAAAGTAAGCAACTCTAATTCAGCACATGGTGTCTACAACACAATTTTGTTTGCTACACGTTTGCAGGCTTATCCTCTCATCATCACACTTATTCCTATGCTTAATGGAGGATAATCCACTTTTGTTGGACATGTGCCTAGTTGTATGACTTATCACTATGTTGTTTTCTAGGCATTCTAGAAGCATTCTAGAGGTCTTTATATACAGGCACTCCTAGTGTACTTTTACATTGAATTGAATACATATCGATATTCTGATCATGCTCTTTTGGTCTACTATTATGCTTGTGCTTGAGTTCCTTGATCTTGGGTGAATTTTTCCCTAAGAAAAATTCTTACATGGTATCAAAGCTATACCAAATTATTATATGGTATCAAAGCTTGGAGAATTTCTCTTAACATAGCCATTCAAAACCATCTTGTTGCTTCAACACCTCGACCTAGAACTAGAGTATCATAGTTATTGGGAGCATCTAGAGCCAGAACAAACCTCGCCATTGTGTGCAAAATGTCGATTCGGTGAAAATTGACTATACATTTGCCTATGCTGGGCTTAAGTCAATTTTGAGGAAATTTTTTTTTTGCAAACTGGCACCCGAAGGCCCGATTTGCAATTTCGGTATGATCATTCTTTAGATCTACAATTTATTTTAATTCAGATTGGTATTTTAATTTTCTTTGCAATGAGTAAGAATATTTTCTATAAATTTTTGAAATTTTTTGGCCAGTTGGTCCTATAGAGAATTTTTTTTTGTAGGAATCGAGCAGTCAAACCCTGACCCCTATAGGAGGAAAATTCCATTGGTATATTCCTTTTATTTGGCATATATCATAATAGGTGGCATCCAAATTTGGAAAGTGACATACTCCACTGATCGATGAACACCATTCATTGCAAAGTGTTCACAAATCCATTAAGCCCATCGACCACTTCATTTCCAATTCGGGTGACTTTGTTACCTTTTACTCCTGTGGGCTTTCTTTCTAACACTGCAGAGTTACCTTGCACTACACATGTGGGATTTTTCCCTAACTCTCAGTGACTGAAATATTACCGTCGACCAACTCATGACACCAACAACCCTATTGGTCACTATCTCCAGCCTTGCTTGTTTCTCTGGCAATGGCAAGAAAAGTCTGGCCCGACCTTAGGCATACTCCAATGATGTAGGCCCTCATCGACCATTATTCTTGCAGCACCAAAAATTTCACGAATACTCCCCAACTACCACGTGGTGCATGGTGATGTGGATAGCCCAACGAACAATTGGTAGAAGGAACTGGACCCACGACCTGTGAAATTGGCAAACCTCCACACGATGACCTGGAACTGGACCCACGATGACTATACTAAAATTTTGATCCTCATTGTGAAAATGATAAGAGATTGTGTTGCATTGTTAGGGTTTTGTGTCTCAATTTATTTTTAGTTTCAAAAGAACCCTAGCCAAATTATTTCACCTCAGTTCAAAAAATGAAAATCTTGCCCTAGGGGATTATTTTGGTATCCTAAGGTTGTGTTCTTATCTTTTTTTAATCAAGACTACAACTTTTTTGCCCTTATCCTAAGTATTTTTCAAGTCGGAGATTATATATCTTTCAAATCATAGAGCTTTGATCTTACGATCATGGCTTTAGTGTCTAGTCACGAGCTCACTTTTTCTTTCTCCTGATTTTACGACATAAGGGTTAGCGAAGGATCATAGAGTGGTATTTTAAGTTCCCTGATGTTACAATATGTTATGACCATAGTATCGTAAGTTCTAATAGAAGGTTTTAAGTCATGGTGTGTGATGTTAGAATAAATAGGTAATCAGGATATTGTAGCAGTAGAAAGGAGGGATTATGACCATGTTATAAGTGGCTTGTCATAGGATCATAGAAGTATGAGAATATAAGGAAGAAGATAGAAGGTGTCAATCCTATGATGAAGAGATGATCATGGCATCATAATGGTCTTCATAAAATATTCGGATGGTACACTAAATGCCCTAGTCGTAAGATTGGGGAAGAGGATTTTAAAGATCACAATGCTACGGGGATAGTGATCGTAAGATTGTAAAGAAAAAAAAGAAAAAGCAAGGTGGCAATTCAATGTTAGAAATGTGATGAGCGATTGTTCAAATGATGCAACATATACAAGGTGGATGCCATGTCAAGCCGATGGGACTAAAGATGTCTTTACACAAGTCTGTGATCTGACAAATCTCATTCTTTGATCTTTTGACAAATAGTATTTTGCAAGATCTCAAGGGTAGAAAAAAGGTGATCATAAAGGAAAAAGTTGATGCCAGTGATGTTACTATTGAAGGAAGGTAATAGTTTCTCGTATCATCGTAGGAGTGAGAAGGATGACTACCGAAGTTACGAAACGGTCAATTAAATTATGATCGTAGGATCATAAGGACAAGGAAAATGATACAAGATGCTATGATGGTGAGTCTAAACCTCCTCTTGTAAGATTATAAAGATGTTAAAGATAGGCTCCAATGTCACGGTAGCTAGTATATTATGAGATCATAAATAATTTTTCAAAGGCTTAAAATGATGCAATAAAGGGTATAATTCCTTGGGATCATAAGATCAAAGGGCATTTCTTCCCCACCTAAAATATTATGAAGGGCTTGACTCCTTGTTCAATTGTAAGATTGTAAACCCTAAGTTGACATGAAAATATGTTTTCCATTTTCTAAGCTAGAAATGACAAAGGGCTGCCAACTAATGAAATTCAAGCAATATATAGAAAGTGTAACGTTGGATAGTAATGACAACACTCCCCTGAGGTGACAAAATAATTTGAGTTTTAAGGCTCAAACATGTTCAAAATTAATGCAAAGGGACATTGATGATGTACACTGAGTTATAAAGACATTCTGTTGATTAGCTATAGTTTACCATTCATAAAGAGAAGAAAATCTAAGTAGTTGCAGTGTTTCTAGTGTGTGCAATTTCTTACTTTCAATACCCAGATATAGTTTTCCTAGTGTTTTTAAACTATTTCAGAATGTTTGATAAGGAGGTTGAAGAGATTCAGGTGATAGACATGGAAGTTATAGAGACCTCCACTTCTAAGGGAGGAAAAACAAGACAGACGAAACCTAACTGATTTGTTGAAGAATGGATAAAGTTGGTCCCTAGATCCTCAAATGCAAATGTTGTAGATGATTGTGCCTTTGTAGACTCGTATACTTTATGTAGAGATGCTACATGCCCTGGGGCATAGGCTCTGAGCTTTTTAAGCATTTCTATCAAGATCTCAGTGTGTAATCCATAGAAGAAGAACTTGGCAAAATTAATTTTTCTAGAAGTCTTTGTTGATGTTGATTTGGTTAAAGCCCTAATCAAGTTGTATAATTTGGCCACCAAATCATTCCATAGTAGAGATGGAACCATTCTTTGTATAGTGGATTATGCTTCATTGATTGAATCCTTTGGATTAGATGGTGCCATGAGCCAGCTTGTAGACTTGGAGGATCTACAAAGGAAATTTGAGAGAAATACAAAGGCTTATACAAGGAAATCTATGCTACAACACATTCCCATGGACTTGAAGAGTGTGGGAGATTACCTTAAAAAGGTGGATAAAATGATGCCTTTGGACAAGTTCAAGAATTACTTTGTAAAAATAGTATATGGTGTCCACAAGGTGGTTGAAAAAGATGGAATAGATATGGTGTATGGAGAAAATTTTATCATAGCCAGAGATGTGCAAGATTCATACCATGGAGGGGAATATGATTATGTTGAATATATCTTGGAGGTGATGAAGGAAAAGATTGCACTATCTTAGAGTGGAGAACTAAAAGATTTTAAGTTCCATCACTACTCACTACTGATGCACTTGATCTTATACAAGAATGTGGGGGTACATAAGCCGTAATTTCATTAATCATACCTTTGATGCAAATGGAGAGCTGATAGTTCAGCTATGGACATGGGTATAGGATAGTTCATACCATTTTTTTGATTCAATTTCTTTCTTCAATAATTTTAATACTATTATTATGAAAATATTAGACCCAAGTTGCTTCAAAGCCTCTAAAATCTTGAAAAATCTTTTGAGACCATCCCTACTCCTAAAGAGTAAGAGATTAGATCATAATTCGGGAGATATCTTCCTATTTCCAACTTTTTCTTTGATGAGAGTATATGGTTGTCCCCAAACACTCCACATATTGCCAAAACTCATTCCCCCTAGATTAGCTATCATTGAATTCATGTGACAGTTGTTTATGGTTAAATAGGGAGTACTTAGGCCCTAAGGTTCATAGATGCACATTTTTATGTAGATGTTTCAGGGTGGGGGACTTTTCAATTGGAAAAGAGGCCCTAGATCAAATTCATTCTTTCCTCCACTACTTCAACCTATCAACTAGTCCATACAGGATGTATAATCTTGATTATTGGATGAAGAACACCCTTAAAGAAATAAGGAACTATGTGTTTCCCAATACCAAGGAGCTACCCCATGAGGATGTTATTCCTAATATTGTTGTAGAAGGGGAGGCAACAGATAAGTTGGCCAAGTTGGATGATTTATTGAGGTTGGAAAGGAAAATGAAGAGAATAGATCCCAATTTCAAGGGATTTTA
Source organism: Cupressus sempervirens (assembly GCA_028749045.1). NCBI lineage: Eukaryota > Viridiplantae > Streptophyta > Pinopsida > Cupressales > Cupressaceae > Cupressus > Cupressus sempervirens. Next base: position 508,752,504 of record CM053791.1, read on the forward strand.
TATGGATGTCCCCTATCCTCCTAGGATTAGGGAGATGGCCATTAACCATGCTGAAATCACGGCCCAAATGCCAAAGGGACCCTTAGGGGAGGAAGAGAAGGTATGTCCTGACAGCCCTAAACTTGATGTGATCCCTGAAGAAGATATAGAGGAAGATGAGCCTATTGAGGCATCATGGGTGACCAGGGGAAACAAGAGACAAAAGGTTGTCCATATCCCTGCAAAGGTTAAGTAGACAACACTACAAATTCTACCAAGAAAGAGTTAGTACTTTGCTGACTTGAGGAGAATTTATATACAAGATAGGGTTATTGCAATTGAGAACACACTCATAGACCTAGAACTAGCTACAATAAGGCTAGACGATAGGATTATCCAAGCCCCAAAATTCATAGAGGATGATAAATTCATCAAATCGGTTGAGTTCAAGAGCTTTTTGGATAAAATAAAATAGAGTGAGTTGGTGTTGAAAATGAAACTAGGAGAATAATATGAGTAGAAGTTAGAACTGGTTTAGAATTTGCAAGCCTATGATCTTGAGAGTCAAGTCATGACGTTGGAGGAGGCTAGAGACCTTGTACAGAGAAGTGGGATATTGCTGGTGCCTAGATGGGATTTGGAGCAAGCATTTATGCTTGACCAGATTCGAAGACAAGAAAATGCCATCACATTTGAGGCGTATGGTGTTGATGGATTGTAGAGAGGATCAAGATTTAACATTGACACCAAATCCCTAGTAGTGTGGAGTATGACTCCTTCATCAAACAAACCTAAGCTGATGGATGCACAGAGAACATAACAAGGCAACATGGTAGTGTGGAATTTGCAAGGGACTTTAGGCACATAAATCTCAAAGGCCAAAAACATTTTTCATTCATGAATGAGGCCAAGGTAGAGGAGATAGAAACTAGACTTACTAATTTTGTGCATGACTATATTGATGTGAGGAAGCTCTATGAGGATGAGAATAGGAAAAGCCATGTCTACAAGGAAGGGATTGAGAAGAACTTGAGGCTAAAGTCCAAGTACTAGAGGCTAAAGTTGCATCTCTCAGAGAGAAACTTATAAATATAGAGTAAGAGGTTACTATAGAATAAAGCAAAGAGCAGGACAATCTAGAGCAGTTAGTTCAAATTACAATTGAAGCCCCAACACAAAAAAGTGAGCAAGATATAGAGAGTATGATGGAGCTTGAAAGGGTGAGTATTGTTACTCCACCAACTTAGTAAGGAGATGAGATAAGGACATCTGTCCTTAAGAGTGTGATGAACCATAGGGTTGAAACTCTAAAGGGTATATCACAACAGGCCCATACTCTTTATGTTGCTTTACAACGTGCTGGGCATTTTTGCAATGAGGCACTTTCATGGCTATCACCCACATTCAATTTGTGGGGGCCATATACTCAATTCTTAGACAAGCTTATTGTATTGATGGCTAAAAAGACAGATTTTCCTGATAAGACAATCACAGTAAAGGAGAGCCTAGAAATAGTTAAAGATTTAATTGACTTCTTTATTGGGAAATTACAAATTATTTCAGGAAAATTGAAATTTTTATCTTAGGGAATGCAGTCCTACATACCACCAATTTTGGATGCTTCTAATACAATGAGGAATTTGAAAGAATGGTCTGATTCCTTCGCTGCCATTTTGATTCAGGATGCCACAGTGGAAATTTTTGAAGACAACAGTGATGCCCCTTTCAATAAATTAGTTGACTCTTTGTTTAGAGCAGAGTTAGATTTGAACAAATTTTTAGTGGAGTCTAAGGCTATCACAGACACTAGGTGGACTAAAGCCACTAAGGACCTAGAAGAAGTTAAAACCACTGAGTGACCCACCAAGCAAGAGATAAATGTATGGGAAGCGATGGGAGAAAAAAAAAGGCCTTGCCAGTAGGAAGCAACTAAAACATAATTAAGGTTAAAGGAAATGAGAGATTAAGGGATAAGATCAGACACATTGAGCACTTCATTAGAAGGATAAAACTCTCATAAATACTCATATCAAATTTTGAAACTTTTGAGGAAGTGGATAGCAGAAGAAGAAAAAGATGGTTAAAGTAAAAGTTGTTGCAATGAAGTGCCACCTGATGACTTTTCAACTACCTTCCTGATTTTGGATCAAGCGCAAGAGAATGTTTTGAATATATTTTTGTTTATGTCTTGCCTTTTTTCTATTCCATTAAGGTGATGACATGTGTCCTCCTCCCATCTGTAGCTTGCTGCAATCCTATATAAGGATTTCTAGGATGGGGAGTTGAGGTCTGAAGTCTGTATATTTTTCAATCTATGTTATTTTTATAGTTCATCTAGTCTTTTGTGATTGTGTGAATATGTTCAAACTTGTGAATTTCAAAGAACAATGAATATGAATGATCAAATTGTCAAGTTCCAAGTTATACTATGAGTCTATATCAAGTGTTGTATGTATTTTCAAAGGAAATCAATACGAAAGGGAATTTATGCATATCTGTGTATCTGAATTTTGTCTCCTTCCTTGCATATCTATGAATTTGAGATTGAAATGAGAAATGTTCTTTCAGTTTAATACAATTCAAATAGATTTCATATCTCCTATTGATTTCTTTTAGTTCAAAGATTTAAGTAATTTCTTTCAATAAGCAATAGGGTTTTGGGTATACGAGAGGGATATGATAAGAATGAAGTTCAGAGTTCATAGTTGAGAAATTTAATTGCAAGTCAATTAAATAGGTCAAAGACTACTAGTATTGACTCTATATATAACTATTATCCATTTTACCTATAAGTTCGAAAAGAAATGTTGTGCTGCTAAAATGATTTATTATCAAACACTTGGCATTTCATGCCTATTTATTACATTTTATGACGAAAAGCATTACCCAAAAAAGCAACATATAAAACAAGTATTACATGTTTTTCCAAAAATTTAATTTTATTTATTAAATGCCCATAGTGTTTCACACAAGAAAAAATAAGTCAAAACCTATTTTTTACACATAAATACAAGTGCAAAAAGAAAGAATAGAAAATCAAAAGGGTTTATAGGTGCCAGCCATTGCCTAGAATGACTGACTTGTTGTTGGTTGCCCACATGCTGGCTTCTGCTATGCTATTTTTCCTTGCTCCTACTCCAAATCCTGTAGATGCAAAAAATGAGTTAGATCAAAATGATCTAAGCAATGGCCAAAAAACTCACCTCCTTGCTCTGTACATGCATTTACATCCAAAAAATCCTAAAATCCTGATCTATTTTTCCTAACATGTTTGTTTCCTATGCATCATCCAATCTCTTAACAAGTATGCGGATATAACCATAGGCTCCCACAAGGGTTATTGAGTCTAGCGTGCTTATAAGAGATTGGATCATAAGAGCTAATCAAAAGTACAATAAGGATATCAAAGGGATGTATTAATCTATCAGACCTTTATTCTTAAAACAAAGGGTGCTACAACAAGTTATTTACTTGGAAATGAAGTATATTTATCGTAACAAGTAGAGAACAAGAGAAAAATGAACATGATAACCAAATCTTAGCAGAAAATTTGTACTTTCCAAGGAAGAAACATTTGCAATCAAATAATGAATTAATAGTTCAATCACAAAGTCCTTCAAGATCACCTATGACATACAATTATAATGGCAAGTTGATTGGTAATCATGAAACAAACTTGCTATAGATTGGCCCTGAGTGTTAAGGATTTTCATAAAAAAGTGGAGTTGAAATTCTAGGGGATGTGGATATCACTCATCAATCTAAGGCAAATAATTTTTACTTTGTTGATCATCGTGAGTTGATGAGGTCTACTGGTGTTGGTATCTGTGGTTATGAAGATACTGACTTTAATGTGAGGAGGAATTGTATCACAGGGATTACTAAGAGCTTAAGTTTGAACATTTGGTAAGCCAGTTAAATATGATAGAAGCGACAGTTCAGACAATAGTATTGACAGAGCTGAAGAACTCAAGAAAAGGTAGGAAGTGGTGGACTATCAGGTTGTTAGGTATGATTCTGATTCTAATAGACATCATAGAGCTATTCATGATAGTAAATTTGGAGAGAGTGACATAGAGAAACATTTCATTGAAGATGTTTTCAAAGAAAGGCCTAATGGATTGGGTAGTCAAATTCCTTATGATCATTCTCTTTATACTAGAGGTTTCTCTTTCCCTTCATTTTCTACTATGGCCGATATTGTAGAATTTAAGGAAGAGCCAGAGAAGTATTTTCTCTCAAATAAGAGGAATATGGTATTTTTTTCAATGGGAAAAATATTCTTGTCACAATATAGCTAGTCCCAGTGACATTTAGATTGCATCATGAAGGAAGAGCAAAGGTTCTTTGCCTGTTTGTAGTGTGAGAGAAGGAAATGTTGACGAGTTACATATAATGCAGTCTGTCATCTACACACACTTCAATAATGAAGATGCTAAAAGAATAGGGATAAAAAGGAAGGATGGAGAAAGTTTGAATGATCATATGAAAGATGAAGTTACAGAAAGGGAAGAGGATGAAGAAGCTGCATCTATAGGACAATCCTGTAGACTGGACAAACATGGTTAAGAGGGGAATGGTGAAAGACTTCTCATGGGATGTCGAATCCATTGAGAGAAAAAACATATTAGCAAAAAAATAATGGTCCATAACGAGCATAAAATACCAGTTATATCTATGGCGTGCATCAAATGGAAAATCAAGATTCTATCTATTCAACAAGGAAAATAACGCATAGTCAAACCTCTTTAGAGTAGTTAAATAGTCTGAGAACTTCATGCTAACTTTTGTTGAACATATTGAGAATGATAAAAGACTCTTAACAACACACCATTTGTTAGAAATGGAATTAGGCAAAACCAATCAGAGAAATGGCCATGGTTTTGAAGCCTTTGGATTTGAAAAGAAACACAGATAACACAAACAACTAGGCTCCTTGGATTCCTATTTCAGTAAGCTTAAAGAAGATAAGAGCTAGAGTGTTTTCTTTTTCACCAGATATATCTATAGCTACAGATGTCTCTACTAATGAATTACACATAAACCGAAATGAATGTATATCAGTGCAATCATCTGAAGAAAGTCAATCTACCAAAGAAAGCAAGAAGACTATAATGAAAATAGAACTAAAAGAAAGTTCATGCCCTAGATAGCAAAAGCAAAATAGAAGAAAATTTTAATTGTGGCCTCATACCTCCAACAACGAAATAAAATAGAAATACCATTTTGATGGTGGCTAAGATATCTTTAACATCAACAGAAGTATCAATGTTTTTGCGTTTGAGAGAGGATCTTACCCAGTTAATGTTTGGCAGCATCCAAATAACAAACTTCCAACAGCAAAGACTCTAAAGGCAGATGCAAAACAGTGAAAAAACCATTAAAGGCGGTGGGAGCTATGAGTACTTTTACCTTCAAACCCTAAGTCAACCTCCAACTTCAAATTTCCAGAAGGGTTGACAAGTAAATGAAATGAAAGGCGAGTCAAATATCAGATATATATTGTGCACATATTTGATAAACTCTTGAGGTTTGATCCTTTAGTGGGTTTTTTTTTATTTTTATTTTTTGCTAAGTCCATCTTATTTATTTTTCTATGGGGGGGGGGGGAGAGATTTTAGTATCCTAGCCTTCCTATGTCCTATGTCATTGTTTTAATGTATTGCACCTTCTGAAACAAATTATTTAATGGTATCTATAAACCATTTAAATACGTTTGTTATTTTTTAAATGCATTAAAAGGTCAAACATGACATGTGGAATTTGGTATTTATTGGGATGATATTCTTAACTTATGAGTTTTGAGTCTATTTGGAGACACGTGGAGGGAATATAGGAGACTGCAGGTCAAATTTGATTTTTGCCTGTCAGTTACGTGGTCTTTATAGTCATTTTGAGCCTTTTAGGGACAATTAATAATGAGTCATAGGTCTTATTATGACTTAGTGGACTTAAGGGATTGATTGGACATTATTTTGGAGGTTTCTAAGTCCTTTTTGAGGGGTTATTTTTTGGCATCCAACCCAAGGTGTTGTTTGAGGTGTATTAAGTGAGTTTTTGAACTCATTTTAGTGGAGTTCTGACTAGTGACTTGGAGAGACGAAGTGATTTTTATCCTTTTTTTTTTGGGCATTATTGGTCTGTAACTCAATTGTTTTTAAGTGGAAGATCAATATATTTTGCAAGTCTTATCTCATTTGCAAAGTTCTTCATCTTGCTTATTATTGCAGTCCAGTGTGTCACGTGATTGATAAAGCAAGAAAAACAAAGTGTTTCTCTTTTAAGAAATTTTGTTTCATTGCTTCTGTCTCACATATCTTCATCTTTCTACAAGTGGCCTTTTGTGCAAGTTGTTAACTATGTTATAAAGGTGTTTCAAGTGCTAGTCTATGAAAATCATCTTTCCTTTTTAGTATTTGCATCATTCATGCCTGTTAATGAAATATTTATGCATTGGGGTCCATAATAGGTTTTGATTTTCCTTTTCTTTGCATTTGGGAGTAAGTATCTTTCATATGTTATTCACCTTTGTTTAAGGTTTTTAAGCTCAAGTTTTAAGTTTTAGCATCCCAGTTAAGTTTTCTTTTCTCTCTCCCCTTTTCCTGGAAACTTAAGTAGTTTTACAATGTGAGTAAGCTAGGAGCTGACCTTATCTAGAGATTCACTCATTTTATAGTTCACCCACAACTTAGGAGTGTTTCCATTGTTATCTTGAAATGTTAAATTATTGTTGAATTTGACCAGGGTGTAATTTCAAGTGATAACAATAACAATGGCTAAGGCACTGGTTAATTAATTTTAGATGCAAGTTGATGGTTTATACAATTGCAAAATATACATCAGTCAAAACCTATTTTCCATTTTATGTAATAAAGGACTAGAATTGCTGGTCAGCCCTTATTTGCAATTGCTTTCAAGTTGATTATAAACAGCCATTGTAATCAATAAGTTTATTAAAAGTCTAAGAAGAAGATTATGACCATTTTCTGCTAGAAGGGATAATCTTGAGGAGAAGAATATCATAAAATTTGTTAGATAAATCCTTGAGGTTTGCCCACGTTGGCCCTACAAAACCTAAAGTGAAGGGAGTATTCTTATACTCCGTTGAAGTTGGTCCAGAAGCTAAGACTGATCACACTAAATATAGGATCTGGCTAAGCCTTAGGTTTGTTTTTGTCTTATGTATTTTGTTATTAGGTTTAAGGTAACTAGTAGTCTTAAAAACAACCAACAATGGCCTATTACAAATATACAATCTAATTTTAAGAAAAATAATAGTCTTAAATATATATAATAAAATAAAACAATCAAGAGTACTAGTTATAGCTGTATAATTCTAGTATTATTGATTATGTTAAACAAAATGTTCAATAAAACAAGTATGAAGTAACATAAATGGATCATCTTCTCGATCCTATTATGACTTAATGTGAATGCATCTAATCATTTCCTAGATGATATTATGCATGAGATCTTTACTCAATCACCAAGAGATAATATAATCTATAAGTACATATTTATGCATACTTAGTTTGGTATGAATATTTTCAATTGAATGCAAGGATAATTGCTTGTGTGAATTCAAGACATGAATGATTAATTTAATTTAGGGCTGAAATGATTCCCAACAATGAAACCTTCATTTTGCCTTCCATTGTTATTCAATAATTCATTATTCCCCCAAATGATTTTTGTTTTGCCCTTTTTGGTAGGGAAATTTTTATTAAAAGAGAGTAATTCAAATTCACTAATAGAGCCATTTTTTGTAACAAATATTTTTTTATTAAGATGCAATATTATAAATTAAATGAATTTTAATGTCGATTTAATTTTTAATATCTTTTAAATTCTTATTTGTAATTATATAAAAGGACAAATAATTAAAATATTTTCAATAAAAAAGACAAAAAAATTAAAATTATTTTAAATTGAGACAAGAATTATAGCTTAACACATAATAAATATTAATTACAACAAATCATAATAAGCCTTTGCTGGGTGAGGCTTGGCCTTGTCCATATAACTCTTGTAAATTATCTTTTTGTTATTGATCCCTCTATAGTTAATTCAAATTAATAATAATAAATCTAAACTTTAATCTTTTATAAAAATTAGAATTATAAAATTAATTTCAAATAATGTATAAGATAATTTTATAAAAGAAAAATAATTAAATATAAATTTTTAAGATTTATTCAATACTTTGAAGATTAATTTTCAATCCTTCTAAATGTTTAATCATTAATTTAAAAAATATTGAAAACTAATACTCTTTGTCAAAGTTAATTTTAATTATAACTATGCAATTTAATTAATAGTATTAATATATGTTTTTATTAAAGATATTTCATGCTTTTTAAAATTTTATCCCATAAATTAACACATGGTTCTTTTTTCTTTTTCTTGTAAAGAATCATTTCTCATTGATAGAATACTAAGTTTTTTAATTAATGAGTGGAACTCCACTCATATATTTTTTGTAATATTGGATAAGAGCCAAACTGCACTCATTCATGTACTTGTCAATATTAGCATCAACTTCAATAAAATAAAATAAATTTAATATCGCAATCAATAGTGTGTGATATTGTTTCAGCGACACATAAAATCAAGGGCCCCCCGCATATATATGCGTGAAAAGCACGCTTTACAAAAATCAATACAATAAAATGTCGAAGGAATTGATAAAAGTGGAAAAGGGTCTAGTTGAATTAGAAAATTCTAGAAAAGGGGTCAATGTTGTTTTGCATGGGAATAATATTGTAAAGTGATACATATATTATAAGAGCATATTTTCTTTTTATAAAGAATGTGTTTAAAAAAAAACTATTATTGAAAAGATTATATATGGAATTTTCTTTTAACATTCTTGATGGTATACATGAGGCTATTTTCAACATAATATCTAGTCTAGCTTAAATTTCTTGGTTTGCTCCTTCCTTGTTGGAACATTTATGAAATTTTATGAATGAGCTCATTTTTGTGTAGATTAACAAATTTCAGTTAGCTTACTTATACAAATATGTTTATCTTCGGATTTTTATGAAAATATTTGAAATGGAAAATATTTAAATTGGCAACTTTCATTTTTTAATTTTTTTTGATGGAGGTTATCTGCAAATAAGTTTTAGGTACCCGATATGAGCCCACGTGTGCATAACTAGTTCACTAGTAAGTTGACTAACTTATTTTTAGATCTTTCATGAATTTGTGTCTCATTTATTTTAATAAGATTCAACTACCCACTAAAGCTTTGATTTAGATTATTAGTATTGATTTTATAAAAAAAAAAAATCTCATGAATATGACAAAGAAGTCAAGAAAAAGGTTAAGACATCAATGGATAAATAAATGAAAACACATGAGATTTACCTTGTCTTTACCTCTTTTTTTCGCATGGATTGAGTAGAGACGCTCTTTTCCATTTGATTGGTCATTTTGATGTTGTTTTCGAATGAAAGATGGTTGCTTGAACCAAATATCTTAATTTATACATTTTTATTAGGAGAACTAATGGCTATATAGCTAGGATTGATTGGGAGAGATGACATTTATTGAGGGCTTAGCCTTCCCACAAGTCTCATAAGAAGGATGGAGATGTAAGACCAAGGTGTGTCTCACACATTAGGAAGAACATAAAACATAAATGTTTATGACATGTAAGAGGTAGGAGAGTTATGACTTGACTTTTCATGCTCACACATATGGAAGGAAGAGGTTAGAGACACTAGTTATATTATGAAAGGTTAGATCTTGAATCATATAGATGAATTGCAGGGCTTAGATTGAGTGGACAAAGATTGAAGGTGATGTGTAATTTTATATCAGTGAAACTTATAATAATGAAGGTCAATTAGCCTAGATCAATTAATTAAGTAGATATAAACTAATTAATTTAGTTCCAAAGTGTATGTGTGAGTAAGGCTAGACATAATAAAATAAATAATTATTTATTTATTTGGTTATGATGGGATAAGCTCAAGCATGACTAGGCTTGGAAAAATTAAGTGTCTGCAAGAACATAACAAAGTAGTATATATTTTTTTTTCTATTTTAACATCAAATAAGCTAACTTACCACAATGTTAAAGTAATTTCAATGTCTATTGTAGAGTCATTGCTATTCTACCTAAGAGAATGCAACGTAGGTTGAAGAAAAATTTAGTTACAAGGGACTTTGTTTGGTACTAATTTTTAAAGGCACAACCAAAATGAACTATGTCAATTATTATAATTCTTTTTCCAAACTTCTATCTTCATATTCAAATATTTTCATATTGATACAATAACTGTTGATCTTTATTCATGAGAAGATCTTCCATCTTAAGATCCATATAGCTAGAAGTATCACCATTCTTGAACTCCTCATCATGTTAGCTTGTAAATGAGAATCACTAGAAAGAGTTTCCTCTCAATAAGAGTTTTATCGTAGAGTCAAAGTGCCTTTTTCTTCTTAAAAATCTACCCAAAGTCAAGATTTTAAACCAAAGAAAAAGAAATAATATCAATCAATACATGCAAAGAGAAAAAATTATAACATAATCTTAAATGTGACAAAAAGAAAGTAAGGCATACTTATAATAGAATAGAAAATCTACATTTGAAACCTTTTTTTTGAAAAAAAAAGAGACAAAAAAACATGTTTGTTAGATTAATTGAACTATTCATAATTTAAGTACAACATTAGTTGCTAATATGTTCAAACTAAATTAGATGTATTGTCTTTTTCACATTATGCTTGTATTGTGTTTGTTCAAGTTCATATTAGATCTAATAAAATTTACTTAAAAGTTAGTATTATTAGTTTGTTTTATATTTCTAATAATCAAATATGTTCTCTTTCTATGACATTTTCCACATGTTTGGCCAAAGTTTAGCATCATGTTTCCCACCTATCTTCACTTGCTACCATCTACATTAACTTTTCTCTTCGTCTATATAAACAAGTGCTTATATGCACATCAAATATTCAAGTTGGCATTCATAACTCCTTTATATCAGTTTCTCTTTTTTAATCTTGTATAAAGATTGTGTGGGAGGTTTACCAGTCTTGAACAACAACCTTAGACATCGATGTATTATGATATTCTTACACTTGTCAAATGAGTAGCTAATTCAACTTATATATAAACATAAACATTGTTTTGGATAAGATACATGCTTTGGACTTGAGCTATGAACTTGACTACACAAGAAGGGTCCAAATCCCAAAACACAATAGTTAATAAGAGAAATGAAACATGTCTCATAAAAAGAGATACAAAAGTTAACAAGGACCGAGGGGAAAGTAGAGACCAACAAACGCTTTTGACTGAACCTTGGATTCAAAGCTAGTTTTGGAAATAACTCAAAACTACCAAAGCCAAAATAATCAAGTTGATTTGAAACCAAGCTTCTGTAGATGTCTCAAATGAGGCAAAACAAGAATAGAATAGTCTTGCATTCTTCATGGGATACAAGTCTAATATAAGACTTCCAAATACAACATAATGTTTTATTTAAATCTTGGGATTCAAATATTATTATTATTTAAAATATTTTTTGTTCATTAATGTATAATTTTTAATTAGTATTAGTAAATAAAAAACTAAATGTTGACAACATTTGAATATGATATCATTTTTGAAATACTAGATAATATTTGATTTGACTATTAATATTTAATTATAATAATGATTCTAAGTCTTCTACTATGTCTAATATAATAAATGACATTCACATGAAATAAACCAATTGTATTCTTTTGACTAATGGAAATGAATAGTTCACCTTAATTGATCAGTTTAACATTTCAACAAAAATAGTCAATGTTGATGTCAATAAATATCACCCAAAAAAGTTGATATATAAGAAATATTCCTATTTTCTTTTCTTTTTGCATGCACATGGTTTGAAATTAAACAAATTCATTTTTTTTTAATTAAACAATTTCTAATTTCAGTAGAGAGGAAAAATGTACACTATATTCTTTTAATTTTCTAATATATATGTTTTGATCTTGTCTTAAGATAAGATAATTTGATCTATTTTATTCATGCATAAAATTACAATATTAAACAAGAGACACAATGTGTCAAAGTAGAAAGGAAGGATATGAAGAGATAGCTGAAAAAAAGAATGATATGTTATTATATGGACAATTAAAGGTAGAGTGATAGAGAGAGTTACAGGGAATTATAAAAATATTAATAATTATATTATTTTAAGATATATATATATATATATATATATATATATATATATGAACTAGTCATTTCTACCAATTTAACTACAAGTTGAAATAATTGATTTAAAAAAAAAAAATTGTTGATTACTTAATTCAAACTACGAAAATATCTAATTAGTTTGAGGAGTAGTATTAGTTTTACAATTGTAAAAAGGTATTAAAAAATAAAATTGAAATAAGATTGTAAAATAGTAGCTATTAAAATATAATACAAACTTTAAAAAATAACATTTTACAAATGATAAAAACAAACATCAATGTAAAACTAATCAATATATTTAAAATAAGAAATATAAAACATTTAACTCTATATTTAAAAAAATAGATAGTGATAATTAATATTTGATTAGACATTTGGAAGATAAAAATGATTATTTTTTGAAAAGTTAATTTTTTTCAGCTTTCTTCAATTAATTAGTTTTTTTTTTTTTAAATGTAGAAAATGTAAAGTTGTAATTAATGCATTCTTGTTAAAAAATATTTATATTTTTCTTACATATGACAAAAAAATCATCAATGTAAAACTTAAAAAGTTAATCCACTTGTCACAAATGTGAAAAAAATAAAGTTGTAATTAAAAAGTTAATCCACTTGTCACATATGTGGAAAAGATAAAGTTGTAATTAATGCATTCATTAATGCATGGTAGACTTGTTAGAAAATATTTGTATTATTGTTGAAATTTTCTCCCTACCAAACATAGTATGGTCCAATAGAATGAATGGGAAACTAATAATTATAAATAAATTAATATAATATATAAATTTCTCCAAGTGAATATTATGATTTTATACTATATATTTTTCTACACATACAAACAATTAAATCAAGAATCAATCTACAAACCATAACCATAAACAAAGTAAAATAAAGTAAAACATTGTATATATTATTATCTTAATAACTCTTAATTACACCATCACCTCCATGACTATTTATATGAATCAATCCACACAAAAAAAAAATATTTGTTTTAAGATACATATGCATGTAAAGATAGCTAATCATATAATTTTTGCATCCAAATTAGAAACTTACCAATAAAGAAATCTTATCCTCACAAGAACATAGCATTTGAGTATATAACTGAATAAAAAAAATATTCAACCCATAATTTCTTTTTATACCTTCTCAATTAGATTATAATAATAAAGCAAAGAAATAATTTCATTTTATATATTATCAACTAAATAATAATAAAGAAAGCTAAAATTATTATAAAATATAATTTGTTAATGCAATTAATTTTTTTTTTTGAAACGTAATCATTTATAAATTTCTTTTTAAATTTGTCAAATTTCAAACCTTATATGACTGGAAAACCTAAGTTTTAAAAATTAAGTATATGATTCAAAAACCATTTTTCATCAATATCATTGGGTTGTGTAAGAAAGTCCAATAGTACATAGATTCTATATATTAACAGAAAATTCCCACTCTCAATATTGTACAGTGAAAAAATGTTTGATTACCAATAGTGCTGCCCACAGCAAGTAGCATATATAAAGTATGAAAATCCATTACATGTAACAAATATAAACAAAAAGGCCACTTATGTAAAAAGGCATGGATATATGTTGCAAAGAGCTAAATGGTAAAGAACAATGGCATGTGATTTTTTCTGTTCTGTTGATTGAAAAAGATTAGAGGTTGTAGTTAAGCCAAAAAAAAACCTATTTAAATTTAATGTAAATATCCAACTATTAGAAAGTTGCAACTGTAGTGAACAATAAAGCTAACAATAAGGAAAGTGAAATTTGATTAGTGGAGAATAAACTTTAATTTTAGTAATTCTTAAAAAGACGAACAAACTTTCTAGCTATAATTTAAATTCATCTATAGGCTAAATAAATGATTGTTGGACAAAGTAACAAACCTTATTTGAGTTGCTGGCAACATAAGTTCAGTTCAAATGTGAGTCATAGAGTTTGAGTTGTAAACAATGACTAGTTGTAGATGTGTTTAAGTTAGGTGTCCATAAGTTCCAGTTAGCTGTCAAGTTTATTGTGTGGTGTCAATCTTGAAGTAGTTTGTTGTCAATCTAATTAGGAGTCATTTAGGAATGTTGATGGGTCAGGGTATTGTATGAATTTGCATTTATTATTCAATAAAATAAACTGGAAGTTTTTTCTTTCTCTTCTTTGTTTCTGATGTTCTATTTTTTTAATACATCAATGATTAAGAAATAAAATTTTAGACAAATTAATTCTTAAATAAGTTAATGCCATTAAGTCACATTCATGGCTTTTACCATGTATTCCAAGTTATTACATGTAAGTGCAAAAGGTCTCCATGTAGATTCAAGAAATTTGAAAAAGTCTCAAACTTATTACAAGATGGAGCAAACAATGATCAGCACTAGTTTCTGGAAGAATGGTGGAACATTTTATGTTTGTACATTTGCATTATACATATGATTACAGAGCATGACTGCATTCAGCCATACTTTCTAATGCCCTTTCCTCACAAGCTCAGAATAAAAGGCAAGGACTTTGGGCTCTTCGTCCACATGCAAACTAGATTACTTCCTTCAATGTTGGTAAGTTTGTGAAGTCCAAAGGATCAACCTGAACTTGATTCGGTTGCCACCTAGGAGGGGGATCTTGTTAATCCCAGATTGTAAAGGAAACGTTCCGAGGTAGACCTCAGAATGTTACCAAATGAAAACCTTCCAACTGTCTCTTCAGAAGGGGATTTTGAATAGCTTTCTTTTACTTGGAGTATTGTTTGCCCAATTTCACTACGAACTGCCTCAATAGTTTTGGCATGCACGGGGCTTCCTGATGCATCTGTAACATAGAACACATTCACTGGTTTCTCACCCCTGGTGCTCACTTCTGCCCTAGTGACTGACAGACCATTCTCACGAAATATGCGAGTCACATCGGAGAGAAAACCAGTTTGATCCCCGCTGCATAATTCAAGTCTCAATCCCTGCAGATGCATTCAAACTCTTTAATCAATAACTTGATCTCACTTATTTCTGTTGCTTCTGGTTTAGATCATGTGTGTTTATTTGCATCAGAAATAACTATTATGGATTGTGGAAAGTTAATATTGTTAATTGATCTCAATTGAATCAAACTACGCTCGCTTTGCAATTTGATAGAATATGTAGTCCTCAAAGGGAAAGAAACTTGTAAGTTATAGAACAATATATCCCTGATTCATTAAGCTACTGATTGACTTGAGTGTTCTTCAAAATAGCATGAATGTGTATATCAACCCAATGCCAACAGCTTACCTTGCTGTGCCTCTGGATTTGTGTGTGCCAAACATTTCTAGCAATGTCTCAGAATACAAATACAAATAGCCATTCATACCTCAGAAACTCTTCTTTCTATAGCTGCCTCTAAACAGTGGATTACTCTTTGCCTTTCTGCTTCTGAGTTCACTGGGCAGCCATCCATATGTCTGATGTAGTACTCCTTTAACCATACAAAATGGAATGAAGTTTTCAGTCACTTTGAGCAATCTATTAAATTTGATTGACGATACAAGGGACTTTCCAAAAGAAGTGTCTCAGAACCCTCACCTGTAATGCACAAGATCCATCAGAATCAACTGTTCCATGAAATACGACGTACTGCATGTCTGTTAAAGTGCAAACAGTGTCAAAAAGAAGCTTTGGTCGGTCTTTGGACTTAATATTGATGACAGAATAACCTTTCTCCACACAGTTCTCAACAGTCACTAAAGGCCTAAATCTATCAACCCTGGATTCTAGCAGGTCATTATGCACTCTTTCATAGTCACGGTCTGCAAACATCATTTGATGTAGACGCCTTTCAGTATGAGTAACACCCAAAGAAACAACAGTTTTGGCAACTCGCTTGTCATTATCACCCTTCAGAACATTGCAGAGTTGTACTTTAATCATAGAAAGTCTCTCAGGATCGTCAATTGGAGCCCCTGTACTATCATCCGTAACATACACCACAGATGCAACCCTCATGTTATGGGTCCAGACCTCAGCCCCAACAACATTGCACTTAAGGTTGGTGAGAACAGCAAATACTTCAGAGAGCAAACCGGGCCTATCAGTGCCTGTTAATTCAATTGCTGTATGCTCAGAAGCAGCCTTTACTCCAACAGTTCTTCTAAGTGAAGGTAGCAAACAGGCATTTGTCCCAAGGGACTGCAATTACACAAAACCTGGGTCATTAAAATCAAGGGCACTTCTAATAAAAGGGGAACATTGCCCTACACTCATTCCCACTATTAATCAGTACAAATACCTGTTGAATATAGTCAATAACCTTCTCATTAGTAATTTTATTGCCATCTTTGTCCGTTACATGGAATACTGTACAACATAAACAGTGTTAGATTTTTCAAGGCATATTATTTTAAGTAAATGCATAAAGCTGTTTGTCTTGATCTGATTGATGGTTTTACAGCCGAATAGTTGATCAACTAATCCAGTTTAAGAATTTCGTCCCCCTTACCCCTGTAAAAAAAAGAAAATTTAACCCTGTCAGGATAATCACGTGAAAGCTTACCATCCATAAACCATCCACCATCAGATGATATGTATGCCTTAGAAATAGTGAGATCCAAATCAGTTAGCACTTGTACAACTTCCAACAGAATGCCATGTTTATTGGCACTATCAACCTGCAAGGAATAGCGGGATTAAGCTAGCTAACAGTCCTTGTAAAGTAAGCTAATGTTACCTACAATGAAGTCTTCAGTACAATATAAATTACAAACATCCATACAATATACCTTCACTAGTGTTGTATTCTCACAAGCCTTGTTGTCAATTAAAACCCTGTGTAAGAAATAAAAGGCAAGTTGCTAGATTAAATCAAATAAATTTTACAAGATTGTAAAACCATTAAAAATCCATCAAAGAATCATCAACAATGAATGACTGCTGCCTTCAGACACTATTAGTGCATTCCCAAACTCATTGATCACACATCTCACATTCAGATATAACAAAAATTTAAAGTCATTTTTAGGGAGCGACTTCTTTCAGACCAAAGCTCTACTACAAAATATGATTCAAGTATGATATTTTTTTAAAACAACATTAATATAAAGCCCTGTCAATACAACCAATTTGCCATAAATCCACAATATCTAATATTAAATAGTATAGATATCTTAAATAAATCTATCTGAAAAAATGTCAATAGATATCCACTACAAAATGATTAAAATCTAATTTACTACACCCAAAACTATTTACTTTTATCTCCATTTACTTTTTTGCACCAACCTAAGCTTCTTATATTAATTTCTAAAAAAAATTGATGATATATATCTCCAAAGTTCCAAACATTATACTTTTAACAAATATTTTGTGGTGTTTATTAAATTATTTTTAAAAGTACAATTATATTTATAATAAAATTTAAAATTTTGATGTGTAGATGGTTGTCAACTTTAATCTAGAAAGATATAAGTTTAACACACTCACACCATCCCGCTCCACCCTTTCTGCCATTGTAGAATGCCTATTGGCATTAATTAAATATCTATCCAATGAATATATTATATTACAATTCCCAAAGCGCTACAAGATTAGGACATTAGAGTCCTAACATGCACTTCCTTTGGAAAGACTTGTCCTCAAGGCTTATATTGGAGAAACTAATGCTAGAACTAGTGAAAAAGTTCCCAAGTGGGTATCTTCTAGTCTAAACAAAACCGATATTTTGGTGATACTATGGTTATGGAATGAGCATGAGCATTGATCCAAATTATCTTCCATCATCCAATTTAGGAAGTGTGGACAGAATGTGAACGTGCTGACTGAGGACCTCCTTTAGACATTAGATATTGAAAACAAGGTATCTTTGAGGAAGGAGAAAGATCCGAAGTATAGGCCACTTTGTCCACCTTCTATTTGCAAGCAAGCTGGAAAGATATTTCCTTGTAGAGATTAAGCCACAGGAAAACCCTGCAACTAACAGTTAATGTGTACTTAGAATAGTACTGATCAGCCTAATGTTTCATACTGATACGAGGCATTGCCAAGTTGTCCCTGAGAGTTTGGAGGAGATACTCACAGTTGCTCAGGGTGGTGTCAACAACTTGCACTTAGGAACTATCTGCAAAAAAGAGTTGAGGGATGGTGGAGGTGGAGGCACTGCCACTCCACATAGGGAAAAAATTTGGCCCAGTGAGTTTATTGGTCTAATAAAGAAAACCAACATAAGTAGAACTTAAGGCATTTATTGAAAATCTTGGTCTGACCATCACTTTGTGAGTGATATATTTGTTGTAGGAGCATCTCGCATGCAAAATTTAAAAAAAAAAAAAATTGTGGAGAGAGAAAGTGACAAAAATTAGAGGAAAAAAATAAAAAATAAAAAAAGGGGGAAAAGGGAGAAAAGGAAAAAAGGAATTTCTATTTTCGAGGTGCATAGGTGGCATAATAAAAAAATAAAATAAAACTGGTTGTCATTCCATTTATCGAGGTGTGTAGGTGGAATTCTAGAAGGTTGTGGATGAATCATGCATTGGGTGGTAAATGCCTATTTAAGCAAGGCATATGAGCATTTCTAATCAAGCTTTGGAAGGAAAAGCTTCAAGGTGAAAGCTTGGGAAGGTAAAGCTTTGGAAGATCAAGCTTCAAGGTGTGAAAGTTGGAAGGTGCAAAGGCTTCAAGGTGTGGAAGCTTTAAGGTGTGAAGCTTGAAGGTGTGGTCTCTTCTTAGTAGAAGCTTGGAGAGAGGGAGGAAGCAAAGGGTGAGTTTTCCTGAGTCTGTGGACAGAGCGCCGAATGTGAGGCTGTTTAAAGCAGGATTGTAGTGGAGTTGTGAGCGTGTGGACAGAGCGCCGAATGTGAGGCAATTTACACTTGGATCTTGGATAAAGTTTGTGAGAAGAGCTAGTGGCTACGGTTTAGAAACAAGGAGTTTGCTTGGTGGCTTGCGAGCACAAGTTGAGATCTTGGAGGTTTCTACCAGAGTGTGGATCTAGACTAGCTTGGGTTTGGATTGGATCTTGAGGGATCTTGCAGAAATATTATTGTAATTGCTATTGGATTTTCAAGTATAATAAAATTGCTTGGGAAGCATTTTGTCTCTTTGTCTCCATTTTGTTGCATTTTTGGTTATGAGTTGGTAAGGGTGGTGTGGCCCTTCATCAAATGGTATCAGAGCGGGAGTTCCTGAGTGTGTAGACAGATTGCCGAAGCTGAGGCAGTTTGCACCAAGACCTTGGGAGGACGTGCAGATTGATCGATGGATGTGAAGATGGAAGGTCGATCTTGTTGAGGCATGATTGTAGAGAGCTTGTGGATTACAGATCCATGGTCCTAGACTTGTGATGTGGTTCTTGATTGTGCATGTGAGGTGGCAGGTTGCGATCTGACTTGCAAACAATTCGAGGTTGTCACAAGGAGCGTGGGAAAGATTTGTTACAGAGGGTTTACGAAGATCTTGGGAGATGGCTCCGAGAGGATTGGTCCCTGAGATGATTGCAAAACTCCATGATATAGTGGAGAGGAATTTTTCTAAGATGTCTACTCGGCTTGAAGCTAGCTTGGCTGATCAAGTTAAGGATGTTCAAGAGAGAAGATGGCATCGCAAGGTTGAGGTGGAAGAAGTTGGTTTTGTTGATCAGATTGTGGAGTCTGATATAGAACTTGTAGAGCAGTTGGAGGTTGTTGTTGAAGATATTCCTAACCTTGTTGATGTTGGGATGGAGATTGGTTTTCATGATCAGTTGGTTGAGCCCGACATGGAGATTGTGGAGCACTCAGTCGTGGATGATCTAGTTGCTGTTGGTGGTGACTTGTATGTTGCAAAGCATCTTGTTGTGAGTAATGAGATTGCTGGTTTTGGGAGTTTGGCTTGTGTTGATGGAAATCTACATATTGCTTTTGATGTAGAGTTTGTTGCTACTAATAGGGAGTTTGTTGTTGCTAGTGTGGACTCACTAGTTACTGATGTGGATGTGGGGTTGCTATTGAAGCATTATGTTCAGTTTGTTCCTAGGGGTGAGCATGTTGATTGGATGGTTGAGATTCTAGTGTTTGATAGAGTAATGCAGATGTGGCGGATTTGCATGGTGGTTTTCTTGTCCCTGTTGAGGTGGAAACCTTTGGTGAAAATGAAGATGGTTGTAGATCATTCTTTTGGCGTCAAAGTGTGGGACACACTTTTCTATCTACCGAGGGAGTCTGATGTAGGAGCATCTCGCATGTGAAAATTTTAATTTAAAAAAAAAATTGTGGAGAGAGAAAGTGACAAAAATTAGAGGAAAAAAATAAAAAATAAAAAAAGGGGGAAAAAGGAGAAAAGAAAAGAAGGAATTTCTATTTTTGAGGTGCATAGGTGGCATATTAGAAAAATAAAATAAAAATGATTGTCATTCCATTTATCGAGGTGTGTAGGTGGAATTCTAGAAGGTTGTGAATATTGTGTAGGTGGAATCCTAGAAGGTTGTGGATATTGTGTAGGTGGAATTCTAGAAGGTTGTGGATAAATCATGCATTGGGTGGTAAGTGCCTATTTAAGCAAGGCATATGAGCATTTCTAATGAAGCTTTGGAAGGAAAAGCTTCAAGGTGAAAGTTTGGGAAGGTAAAGCTTTGGATGGTCAAGCTTCAAGGTGTGAAAGCTGGAAGGTGTGAAGGCTTCAAGGTGTGGTCTCTTCTTAGTAGAAGCTTGGAGAGTGGGAGGAAGCAAAGGGTGAGTTTTCCTGAGTCTGTGGGCAGAGCGTCGAATGTGAAGCAGTTTATAGTAGGATTGTGGTGGAGTTGTGAGTGTGTGGACAGAGTGCCAAATGTGAGGTAGTTTACACTTGGATCTTGGATAAAGTTTGTGAAAAGAGCTAGTGGCTGCGATTTAGAAACAGGTGGCTTGCGAGCACAAGTTGAGATCTTGGAGGTTTCTACCAGAGTGTGGATTTGGACTAGCTCGGGTTTGGATTGGATCTTGAGGGATCTTGCAAAAATATTATTGTAATTGCTATTGGATTTTCAAGTATAATAAAATTTCTTGGGAAGCATTTTGTCTCTCTTTGTCTCCATTTTGTTGCATTTTTGGTTATGAGTTGGCAAGGGTGGTGTGGCACTTCATCACTATTGAACTAATCCAGAATTGTATCCCCCGCATCTTGAACAATTCCTACTAAAGGATACTGGTGAATGTGGGATCAGAGTTACAAACAATTGAAGTGAAACTACCATGAGGCACAAGATTTGGTCAAGAAAGACTTTCACAATAATAGCTATGACAAGGAATAGAAGTCATCTTATTTGGAGAGGCAATTCACCCCACCCACATGATTGACTTGCCATTTGACTTGAGCAATCCTTCAATAAAATCCATGAAGATATTGGTCCAAATGGCAAGCAGATTGGGCAATGATAGAAGAGTTCCTGGACCACATCCTTTTTGACATTGGCGAGTATCACATTTGACAACAATTTTTTTAATGTCAGTTTTCGAAGTAACCAAAAAAGAGAGAGTTAACTTTTATCCTTTCATATGTCTTTAAGAACTGAAAGTTCCCCACATAAGGGGGCACATGTAATTCACATAACAGTGTACCTGAAAAAGTAGAATTCGTAGAAAAAACAAGTGATCTTTTGTAACACAAGTAGTTATCATCCCTAATGTATCCAAGCTTAGTTGTGGAACCAATTTTTACTTAATGAAATACTACTAAATTGTTGCATCCTCTTTCCATTTCTTTTGAAAACTATAATCAATCCTGATTTTGTCAATTTCCCAAAAACCCACACAAATGCTCGGATCTATCCTTGTTTTAAGAAAAGAGTACTTGAGAAGACTATGGATTGACCCTAGGTTGAATAACCCTGGCCTAAAGAAATTCTTGCACTATATGTTCAATCTAGGTCTTTTGTACAAAAGGGTGTTATTACAACCTAATCTTAGACACCATACTACCTGGAATCAACTAGATTGTATGATCATAAGAACAACACAGAGTAATCCACATGGCTCTGCAAATACTGGGATGTGTGAGATGAGAAGGGCATGCAACTCGAATGATTGATTCAAAGCTCTAGAATTGGCAACCTGAAGAGAACAAAAGCGGTTAAAGATCCCAAAAGATCTCTTTTAACAACAATTCCACAAAATGAGAGGAGATGAGGTTCATAAATGCTGATTTTAACCTATGAGAGTGTATTTCTCATCATTCATCAAGAATTGCATCCGTATATGTGAGAAATCCCATAGGATGATTCCAAGTGTACACATAACTCTAGGAACCACATCATAGCCTTTTCGTGGAAGGACGACCATATCAGATTTCAAATTGTAATACCCATTGAAAGGTAAATATACTTGCACAATCCCTTACTGATCCCCCATCAGCTATCATGACGTCAAAACTAGATAGGGATACATTTAACAACCTGCTTGAAATTTTACAAGGAGGTCCAAGAAATTATGGGCATTGCTTAAATCACTCAAGATCTCTTTGAAGTACCCCTTTAATTTCCATTGTCCAATGTGCAGTTATATTGACCAAAGCATACATTAAAATCATGAAAAGATAGTAATGTTAATACAGCATAGGCTCATCTTCTATAACTGAAAGGTCTTAAAGTTGCTCCAAGTAATTAAAGATAGGTGTAACTCCATATTCAATAGATACAATTTCTATTTCACACATTTTTGACCCAACGAGTATTTTTCATCATTGTTGTAGTAGAGTTCCTTAACTATCCCTCATCTCAAGATCATTTAAGCACTTCATTGGAGTCACATGCAGGGTTGGAAATATTAGGAATCAAACAGGGGATAGTTTTGGAGTGTGATGGTTTATATGTACAA
The DNA here is from genome assembly GCA_028749045.1 of Cupressus sempervirens. Taxonomy (NCBI): domain Eukaryota; kingdom Viridiplantae; phylum Streptophyta; class Pinopsida; order Cupressales; family Cupressaceae; genus Cupressus; species Cupressus sempervirens. Next base: position 508,775,475 of record CM053791.1, read on the forward strand.
TGCTTAGTACAAAATTAGTCTTTAACCAATTTGGTTGAGCTGATGGTTACCATCATGTCTTTGGGTTAATATCATCACCTTAACCTGGATATCCTCTTTTAAGTCATTAATGAAGCAACTTCTATAAAGGCATCAACATGTCCTTCAATCCAGTTGACCAGATATTCAAATAATTTTTGGTAATTGTAGATAAACCCAGTTTGGTATAGCTTGGTTAATACTCCAATTAAGTCATTGTAAGAACTAAGGTCAAATCAAGCTCATAGACATTCGTAAAATTCATCCCAAGCTGGTGTGCCACCATTTTTACTACTATATGGAATCATGCTCCGAATTGAATGAGGTGATGAATAACTTCTGCCTTGTGGGGTTTGATGTAGGGTAAATTATTACTATTTAGTTGATCAATCCAACCAGTGGAGTCATCTCCATCAAATTGGACAAAATCCAATTTAAGCAGACATTGTGGTGGTCCCCATAAATGATAATTATAAATGATATTACCTCCGAGTGTGATTCCCAACAATTGTGGCTAGGGAAGCTGTGCTAGTCACTATATTGTCCTTACATGAAAAAAAATGATTGACATACAAATTTGCCTAATTGCTAAGCAATGTACCATAGAATACAAACAGCTAATGGCTTCCTATGATGAAGTTTCTCCGAAGATGGTCTTCCAATACATCAGAAAGTACATAGAAACGAAATTCCATCTACTAATGTTGTTTGAGGACCAGCTATTAGTGTCTAACCAGTCCTCACTTAACTAGACCTTATATAGGGAATCTACCTTAGCCAAAAATAACACTACAATATTTTAAACCCCTCATGCAAGGTATCTGACCTAGAAAATCTACCATAGGAAAAAGTATCAGAAAAATGTTTAGTACCCCACTACTTTCACCATTTCATAGAAAGAATGATCCCTTAAAAGTTAAGGGTGAAAAAAGAGCATACAATAGGTAGTTATAGTAACCACAAATCTAATAGTGCTATAACATAACACGGTCTAGAAAGAGCTCTGATACCAGTTGTTAGGATGATCAACTGCAAAGTATTATCAGATCAAACAATGACATGCGAGAAGAACCCAATACTCAAAAAATACCTATAAATTTGCTAATATTCATTACAAGAATTGCAAGCATCTTCAAGTTGTAACATTACGTAGATAAGCTATGAGTAATATAATGCATAAAAATCTGTGATTAGGACTTGAGGGTCCTAAAAGCAAGGCACACATATACAAACATTCATCCAAGGGATCCTACAAATATATAAGTTTATCAAGTAAAAATGCACAAATACTAGTCATCAGGTCAAGCATATCCAACTGTTTGATGATACAAGTGTGACATACAGAAAGAAACATATAAACACTGCAGAAGTGATCATACATGGTCTAAAGCAACATCACATCGACCAAATATATATTAAATTTAATATTTTCTATAGTCTAGTTGTGAATATTTTAGGAGAATAAATTCTTGTCATTAGGGACCAAATATGTGATAAATATTTGGAGAGGACCTTATGTTTCAACTTTATTGTATTTCGGGCTCATTAGTGGCATTTCAAAGCAAAATCCGTGAAATATGCTTTCCTTGGCATGAGATTTGGTGGGGATAATATTTTATGACATAGAGAATCTTGCATTTATTGTAGCATCTCCAAGATCAGCACCCAAGAGTTGGTGGGGCTGCATTTTTCTATTGGAGGCTCTGTAGTGTAAGAGGGCATCATTTCATTTTTAGCAAATTAGTGGGTGGAGGTTATAGGGCATCCAAAAACATTTAGTATGATTTCTAAATTGGAGAAGAGGCTCCCTCATGTTCTTGGCGTAGCTTTAGGAGGTTACCAATAATCCAGCTTTAAATAGCCATGAAAGATATGATATTGAGCATATTTCAGGCCTAAGATTTGAAGCCATATTAGTTATTGCTGCAGGTTGAATGTGGAGAAGATTGTTTGCAGCTGAATGTATAGTTGTGGAATTTGATTTCCTAAATTTGAGGATGGCGATGCGTGTTCATGGGAAGATTTCAGACTTAAAGAATCCGGAGGATCTCATGGTGACGTTATTCACAAATATGTAATTGAGAAGCTGGATTGTGGTAGAAACAAGAGAGGATGGAAATAGTTTCTCCTCATTGTTCTTGTTTTCATGTCAACTAATTTTATAAGACATTTGTTTCAGATTTTAAGTCAAATCCTAACTTGATTTGCATACGTGGTTTGTGAGAATTTTCACCCTGCATCAAGAAGCCTTGGGTAATACATACTGGAGGAGCATGTATCTTAAAAAATAAAGCTCTATTCAGGGTACCCATGAATAGAATAGTAATTGGCAGTCAATTCATTAGACACAAATGTACAAATATCAAATTCAGTAGACACTAATGTAGAAGATGGATAAGACTAGGTATAGTCATACAGGGGTATTCAACACATTCATCCTACTGTAAATTTCAGAGCACAAGGAATAAAAGAGCACCAAAATGGGAATCAATGTTAAACTAAGGGCCACAATATGATGAGTCGCAATGAAATTCGTCCCACTACTAACCAGCTGAAGGATAAAACGAAGTCCTGTTCAATAACACCTGATTGGATCTCGGGCCATAACAGGAAGTGATAGTTTTATGAGTATACTCACTATAGGCATGCGATTATGATTTTTGGGGCACAAATAATAATATGCAGCACCACAATGGGAATATATGTTAAACCAATGGCTAGGGTATGGTGATTCACAATATAATTTCCCCCTCTATCTGCTATGGAGGATAAACAAAACCCCACTCAATAGTTGATTAACAGTCCGCCATCTATCATTGTACTTGTAGCTGGCGAAACATCTACAGATGCAGGAAGGTACTAACTCTTGTGTTTTGTACAAAGAAAGCTCCATTAAAATGTTCTTGTCATTTCTGCCAAAAACACTTCCTAATTAAATTACCAAGAGGTATGAGACTGCAAAAATGCCCATCACACAATGAATAAAATGGCTACAACCATGGTGATGCGATATACAATTTGTCGCTGCATCCCATCCTATGCCCTTAACCCATTTAACTCCGAAATCGGAACAAACAAAGCTAAGAATAACTGAAAAGTCCCAAATTGGCACTTCGTACGAACAAATGATAAATTCAGACTCCTTCCACTCTGGTAAACAAACAAATGAGTGTCGAGAAGAATCAAAATTCAACGACAACTAAATCGTAAAAGTTACAACTAGAAAGCAATAGATCAAACTTCATATTTAATCGTATCATTGAACACGAGCAGCCAGATACAGTAAACCAAAAACAAATAGGGCAATTTTTCAATCTAGCCAATGTCAACTCCAATCATGAGCGTCCAGTTTCTGTTATGTTTTGCTAACCATTACAAAGACACGAGAATTGTAATGATAAGAAAAGCAACAGACCTTGGAGGATTCATTCGGATGATCAATTTCTCATATTCATCATCAATGTCCACAGAAGCCATCCAATCGATTTCCCGCCTGATGAAGTTGTTGGTAACCCCAGATGTTCTCTAGCTTATGCTTTTGAATAGACCTGACCAGTGCTCTGACAATGCGACTCCATGTGAAGATTCTTGATACCTTGCTCTGCAAATACGTATATAGAAATTGCAAGTGGTTGTAGCCTCAAACAACGTGAATTGGCAAACCCAATAAAAGCTAGAGGAATCGGACAATAGAAAACCAATTTCTTGACAAAGATGCCCTTGGCTCTTCCTAAGCGGATCTGGCTACACTGTCAGTGTGCCCACTGCCACTACTTTGCAAATCGACAATTTCTTCAAGGTACAGTCCCAATGAAAATTGACCTTACAACCAAAGTCTATAGTGTATTTGCCAGTCGATACTAAACAACAAGGCCATTAATGGTCAGAGCCCTTGTAATTTGATATGTGTACGTACATAATCTACCACACTATTCCCAAACTTCCAGAGAAATCCCAGTTGAAAGATAAACTCCACATCAATTTAGAGGCTCCCTGAACACCTTACACCGGACAATGGGACAAACAGACGATTGACCAGTCTTGGAATTCTACATAGTTGTGCGGTTGAAACAGTATACGGCAGAATCCCACCAACAAAGAGCATAAAGGAACCATTTCCTCTCCAATTATTGGCTGTAGATTCCTAAACTGAATAACTGCAATCAGGATCGCTAATAATAACGGAACTCAACCTAACCTAAGGATAATTGTGTTTAGCTTATGAGATCGATGATTGATAAGTAGTGTTTATGATAGATTAATAGTTTTGAATCATTGCATAATGATTTGTTATTGCGGCTTGCATCGATTCAACAAATAATTATTAGATTTGGGAAAAATCAACATGAATATACCAAGATTGGGAAGATAAAAGTGTTAGAAATAGGAAATAAGTAGGGTATTAGTATTTCACAAACTTTTGTTCGATTATGGTTATTTTTTACAATCTTTATTTCTATAAGATTAAACTGAAAAGTTAACATAACATCAACACAATGCAATTCATAACACCATTATTCGTTAACTAGGGAAACCTTGGCCAAGGGAAAATTTTGGTGAGGATGGTACCCACAAAATGAGCCACAAATCAAAAGTATGTTGTGAAAGATATTGACCATGTTAGAAGTCTATTACATCCGTATAATGTACTTGTCCTTGTTAGAGGACTAGACTTTGCTAGAAGCCTCAACCTTGTTAGGAGTTGGTATTATAATTACAAAAGTAGCAAGTTGAGCCCACTACTCAAACATGCATATATAATGATATATTTTGTACATCAAATGTCTACATACAAAAACCTCTTGACAGTGCTAATATCTTCGATATTTGATTTGTCCTTGATGGCTTTCTTCATAAAAATTCACAGATATTGCCTTGTCTCTCCTCTTGCACAAAGTTTGCATCATATAATTATCACAATATAATGACATAGTCATCACATAACTTCGCATCAAAAACTCTTTCCTTTATACCCATTTGTTCTCTCCTGTCAGCCTTAAGTCTTTACATGTGTTCCAAAACATAAAATCACTTCATGCTAAGTTAGGGTTAACATCCAGGTTGTCATCCCATAATAGAAAAGTAATTATTTTGGTAAACCAAAATAATTCCTTAACACAATTTACCATTTCCTTGCTTCTGTTATGTTCTACCCATACATGTAACTAGTAAAACTTCAATAACTCAGTTTGTACAACTCAGTATGACATGTTCACTCAGGGATATGGTCTCTAGTGTTTGTACTACCTGATGTTAACTATGCACATGCCAATTCTCTCTTTGTGAATCTCGCCATTGATGTAGGAGCATCTTGGGTCTTTGATCAAGCTTGCATCAACAAAAAATATTTCTTGTTTTGTGTACCAGTCTGTTGTTTGTGAACTAGTCGTTGCTTTTGGTTTCAGGTTGTGCGCAATTGATATCATGTCGAGGACCTATCTTGGGTCCTTGTCCTAAGTGCGTGTGTCCTGATGTTTCGTATTCTCTAAGTTTCATGTCATTCTTTGTGGTCTATGTTTCCCATTGTTTTCATCCAGCAAGACATGTTGTTTCCTTTGGTGCAATTTCATATGTTGATGTGGCATCTTGCGTAATTGGGAGTCGACTCCTAACTTGTATTTGGACCTATTGCTAAGAGCGTAGGATCTTATTTTATCCTTTGCTTGGGTTTTTAGTTTACTCTTCCAAGACTGGACCTATAATGTAATTAAATACTTGACTAGCTTATTTGTGGCTTAGTTGACTATATAAGAAGCTTGGTTAGATTTAGGAGATCGTCATATTAGAGAGAAGAAGATATAGGATACGAGCTTGGACTCTAGTTTTGTAATTTTCATTGTATATGGCCACAACCAGGAAGGCCTCACAACCAGGCATGTTGCTTTCTTTACATGTGAAGTGAAATAATTACACCTATTGTGATGTTGTAGATGGCCTCTTTTTCCTTGTTAATTTATTGAGTAAAGCTTTCATGTGTAACTCTTAGCAAGGGTATCTTGGGATTGCTTCCTTGGGCCTCCCCAGTCTTGCATCAGGTGGTATCAGAGCATAGTTCTTTCTTGTGGCTTGGATCGTGGAGAACCTTATTGGTTTGGTTGTAGGGTGGCAGATTTAAAATCTAACCTATAACTTGCAAAAGGTTATGATCGTGTAGGAACTATTGTTAAGATGGTTAAAGGAAGAGGAAATGCAAATAATGCCATAATGGATATGTTGAGGTAGATTGTAGCAAGACTTGAAGCTATTGAGACAACCTAGAGAAGAGGTGTACATCTTGAAGATGTTAGTGATGATGAAGAAATGACACCTAATCCTAATCTTGAACTTTAGGTTGAACAAGATGAAGAAAGGCTTTTGAGATTTTTGTCTAGGGCCAATGCTAGACCTATTGTTGAAGTTTCTTGCTATGATATTGGAAGGCTTGAGACTTATATAGTATTGGATTAGATCTCTAAGATAGATAAATACTTTGAGCATGAAGGTAATCTTGATAATAAGAAGGTGAAGATGGTAGTCACAAAGTTGAAGGTTCATGCTTCACTTTGGTGGAATCATTTGGAAATTGAAAGACAAAAGAGAGGAAAAGAAAAGATCAAGACATGGGCATAGAAGATTGGAAAGATGAAGAAGAAGTTTCTTCCTACAGATTACCAGGTCAATTTGTTGAGAAAAATTCATAATTTGAGGCAAAAGGACATGAGTGTAAAAGAATATATTGAGGAATTCTACAAATTGGATATTAGATCTAGACGCATTGATGATGAAGTTGAGAAAGTGGCTAGATACTTGGATGGTTTGTGGACATCAATTCAAGATGAGATCATCTATGTCAGGGTTCACTTTAGTGGCGAATGTTCACCATTTGGCAAATTTCACTCATCGACCAACGTCAGTTTGGCAAATTTTTAATGCATATGTGGTATGGCGCGTCACCTCAAGTTTACCAAAAATAAGTCAAACCCCTGGGCCCATCACTCTAGGATTTATGACATCAGATCTCCTTTCGAAACGAAATAGCCAATCAGAAATATTTTTTGCCCACGACAAATTAACGACATTTGCCTATGATTTCTGAAGCAACACTTTTTAGATGGCCTCAATTCACCCTTGGTTTTAAAAAATGCTTTAGGAGAGGGACGACATTTGCCCCCAAATATGTGGGTGCGTGTCACACATTAATTCAATTTCACCAACTATATTATGCATGGTCGTATAATGGATGAACTATATTTGCCTTGGAAATTCCAGAATATGTGATTTTATTATGCGAGCTTCACCAAATATTTTGTATGCACTATAATATTCCTGCAAAATTTTCCAAAAAATAGTGGTATAAATATATTCATAGATAAGTAGGCTGTCACAATTCCAATCAATAGAAAAGTCTCAATTTCTCAAATTGTCGAGGTCATTGTCGGGCAAGTTGTGAGTGCGATGACTGCATTTTAGCCAAAGGTGAGTAACTTAGACCCCTATCTGTCTGTTCTCTATAATTTGAGTTCACTCTTATTATACAAGTTAGACTATTAGTGGCTAGTTATCAACTGGGACTAGTGACCAATACCAACAATTCATGCAGTAACCAGGGAGACCTAGGACATCTATATTTTGTAGTGTATGTCATACAACCAATGAATACTATTTAGATAAATATATGTAATAAACTACTTCGAATGTCACTTTTTGAACAACTTAAATTTTATGGCAGCCTATATTTCTTAGAAGATGTCAAACATGAACAAGGGTAAGAGTCCTACATGTGGTGGAAGTTGAGAAAAGCCAGCCAAGCGCACTTGCAAAACCTTGTCATCATATTTTAGTGACCAAAATTAGGAAGCTACAACATCATGATTACATTTACAAGATTCCCAACCACTACCACTACTAGTTCCACTAGCACATATTGAAGAGGTTGGCAAACCTGATATCTCTTATCATGATGAATTTGAAGAAGATATTCAAGTAAATACCTAGAGTAGCCAAGATCTTCAGGTCAATACCCAGAGTAGCCAAGATCTTCAAGTCAATACCTAGAGCAGCCAAAATAATATAATAAACTTGAATGAGAATTCCAAAGATGGTGATGGTGCACAACTAGGAAAGGGAAAAGGAAACACAATGCAAAAACTGATGCAAAATCCAAAAAAGATCAGAGTTGGGGTCTATTGGTTAGGAATTCTCAAATATAATGGGCCTCGAAGTATCCACAATAAAAAAGAAGGTGAGCCTCTAGTAGAATGCATATGTATGATATGCACAAGGATAAATAAAAAGGAAAAGAGGTTACAACTAAAAATTGACACCATAGAAAAGCATATGGGTAATGTTTATGAGAAGAAAATCATAGATGGAGTGGAAAAATTAGTGACAAGATGGAAAACCAAGGAGGAATTTCAACATGTTAAGAATGCATAAATCTTAGAATTTTAAGAGAAAATACAGATGAAGTCTACTAAAGTAAAAGGCTCCATTGAATATCTTATTGGAAAAGCAATGAAAGTTGAAGAAATGGGTAAATTTCTTCAGTTAAGTGTTGTCTTCTATATTTTGAGCAAAGGGTGTGCCATGACAGACTACCCATACATTGAGTGGTTTGTTACACTTTGTGAAAGTTTGTTATTATCCGAGGAGTCACTGGTCAATAGATAATGAATGAGAATGGGCTAGTTGTCTTGCTAAGGTTGAAAAGGAAAATATCAAAGCAAAAATTAAAGAGTCAAATTTCATTGCATTATCTTTAGATGAGGTAATAACAAGAGACAATACTTCCTAGGTATGCATGCATGTCTATACTGTACAAAATTTTGTCCACCAACCCAATCTACTAATTATTGTTAAAATGAAGGATAATTCAACAACAAAAAATATATTTGAACTAGTAAAGAGTTCTCTAATTGAATATGGAAGTATATATGAAATGATGATTGCCCAAAAGTTGGTGTGTTTTGGAGTAGATGGAGCTTCGATAATGCAAGGCCACAAGAATGGTCGTGTCAAAAAGTTAAAATATTTTCTTGCACCTTACCTTGTTGACATTCACTACATGGCCCACAGAATGAATCTAACTTTTGGAATTGTCAGCAACTCTCCAGAAATATAGAGACTTGAAGTTTTAATTAAAGAGATCTATAGGCACTTTTGTCGAAGTCCTAAATGATTCAGGTAATTTCAATAGTTTGCTGAGGGAATGGGAGAAAGATTCTTAAGGATAATGGTACCAGATGGATCTCTTTGGATGGATCAGCTCATTGAGTTTTTTCTAAATATCCATCATTGCTTGGTACAATGGAGTCAACTCACGATGATCAGGGTGGTCGACAGAAATAAGGTGAGCTACTTGAAAGGTTAAGTAATGTAGAGACACTCTTAACATTAATTAGTAGCCATTCCCCCCATGCTAGAGGAAATGAGAAATATAATGAAGAAGATCCAACAAATATTTATGTATATTGCAGAAAACAATACATTGCATAAAATGACATATGTGCAACCCTCAATAATCTTTATGGATATCTAGATTCATTTTCTGTGGATGAAAAACTTTCAGGATGGATGAGAATCATAGATTTGGACAATCCTGATAACTTTTTAAAGATTGATGCAAATGTTGAATTATGTGCCAATATACTAGGTGTTGAGATACCAATGCACTACTATAGAAGGGTTGTGTCCACGAGAAAAGGAAAGAAACCCATGCAACCAAAATTAATTGTTACAAAGGAAGTGTTTAAACAAATTGTCGAGTCTGTAATGAATTACACGAAGGATATTTCTTATAATATTTCCTCATAAATTAGAGAAAGATTGCCTTGACATGAATTACTTGAACCAATGTGTATTGTGTTTCCCCATTATTGAAGTTTAAGAGTTCCTAAGGATTTGAGAGAAAAGTCATTGGTTTTGATAGATCACTTTTGAAAAAGAAAACAAATAAATAGGGTAACTGTAAATGGAGTTTTAGATGAATCTCGTTTGAGAGAGCAGTCACATCATTTTTCCATTACAATGAAGGAACAATATAATCTTATGTGGATCCCAGAGAAGAAGGATCAGTAACCAAACATTGGAGAAATCTAGCTCAGAGAAAAGTGTTACGGGATTCAATATCAAAAAATTTCAAGCTTGTTGAATTATATTTGACAATGATATTAGGGTCTATAGAGGATGCTAGTTTTTTCAATGCTTTGGGGTTCCTAAAGTCAAAGGTAAGAAATAAACAAGACAAGAATTTGGAAAATTGTCAGAGGTTGTATACATCCAGATATGAAGTCAATAATTTTCCTTACAAAAGGGCACTAAAATTTTGGAGGAAGAAATTCCAAAGAAGAGGTTTGGGCAACATTTCAAACAATGGGATCACTAACTCAAGTAGTGGTATTGGTATTTGTAGCATTGATGTTGAAGCTAAGGATCAGACAAGAAAAGGTATGTAGACTAGAGAAAATATGGAGCATGATGAGGGACTGTTTGAACTTGATGGTGAGGAATCCAAAGATTCTAATGATGAGATGTTGTGGCAAGTTTAACAGTTATGGTGTGATGCGTCAATTCCGAATTTATATCTTATTAGTAATTACTATAGTCTATATTTTGGATCTGGACAATATTCCCTTTAATTTTAATCATGATTTATCTATAATGCATAATAAGATATATCATTTTCTAAATGTCTAATGTCAAAAAAAATGTACATTTTATGTTAGATGATGCCATGAATCAAGATTCATTCAAATTTTACCATTACTATTATATTTTATTTGCATTATTATGCTCATATGATATGTTGTTATGGTACAATCCTTGATGATTTTTATGAAAATACTGCAATTCAAATGATAAAATTCATATTCATTCTCATTACTTTTTTATACATGATAATTGATAAAATTCAATGAATTAAATTTGCTAAAGTTAAATTTGAATACCTAATTTCATAATCATGAGTTATAAGTACTAAATTTACAACCATTACATTTAGCAAATGACCTTGAATTCCCTTCTATATAAATATACAAATAAGGGAGAAAAAAATGCTTTAAGTAATTTTGCCTCATGGGAAGAGTCTTAAAGTAGCATCAAATTTAGTATCAAAAACATTTTTTGCCTTTGCATTTGATAGGCCTATTAAGAAAAATAGCATTTGGATTCTACGACATTTATTCTGTTCAAGAAAAAAGTTCAAACTTTAAAATCATATCGAACAATTACAAATAGAAATAAAGTAAACACTACAAAGATGATTATAATCACTTTCCAATTTTCACATACTCTAATGGATGTCTTATGATATGATTGAAGATTCGATCAATTTTTTGAGGATGTTAAATTCTCCTTCATTTGGAGTTTGAACATTTGTTATGTTATAGTAGATGACCTTTAACTTCGTCAGACTTCCATATTTGGAAGATTTACTTGAAAGCAATGCTACACCCAATAGTGCATTCAGATTCACCAATGGTTTGATGCAATTCAAAATACCTTCAAGAGTTGAATCCTAAGGAAACTTGACTACTTTAGACATCATTTTGGCCTCAAACTCTTTTTGGTAAGATTCCCTTCCAATGAATTTCATTGATGAATCACTAGGGCAAGGATTGGAAGAACCAAGACTTATCATTAATTTTTCTATCATCCATCTTGGTGAGCTTTCTCCCAATTGAGTTCAAATATTCCTCTCCTTCCCTTAAAATTTGACATTTTTTAATGATAGATGATGACTTTACTGATTCACTAACATGGACATGAACTCCTTGGCTGGCCAAATACTTGTCACTATATGTGTTGATTATATGTATAATTTGTTTAACAGTCTTCTCCAGCTTAAAAATATCTTTGTTCTTCTCAATTTTCTCTTTGATTCTCCCACAAATAGCTCAAAAAATTTGATTTCAAACCAATCACACAACCTATTGGTATTTGCGATAATTTCCCCCCACATTTTTTGTTTAATTAGCTTGACTGAATTTTTTATTTTTTCATTTGACTCAAACAAGTTGTTCTCATAGGTTGTGATTGTTTTATTTTCCTTTTGTACCTCTTGCATCATTTGTGACAATGGATTTTCACTTTGTTTCTTTATTTTCTCAGCTTTCTCTTCCCGCTATTTTGTGTTTTCCCTCTCATTGTCCAATTCCTTATTTATGTTACTAATTGTATGTCCACTAGACTCCAACTTTTTGAAAATATCTACAAGAGATGCTCTTTCATATTGAAGTTGTTTATTTGATTCTTGTAATTTGTCCCTAAGTTCTTTGAATTTTACATCTGCATCCATATTAACATGATTCAAAGTATCCCTGAGTTTCTTCTTACTCTATTCCAATTGTTTCTTCAACTTCTTGATTTCAGCTTCTCTTTCTACATTTACATCACATAGATTTTTATTGCTTTCTTCCAATTTTCCCTTCAGAATATTCATTTCTGCCTTCATATTTTCTAGCTAAGGTTGTGCACTTTCTTCTTTAGAGGAGGCACTTCTAATCCTTTTCTCTATTTATTTGCATCTGCCATTTTCTACTTTCTCCATTGCCTTTAAATTTTCTAGGTCTTCTTTCAACTTTTCAATTTCCTTCTCCAACCCTTTATCCTCTCTCTCCATCTTGAACAATGATCTATAGACCACATAGTTGGTATTTTTTTCCATACTGACTTTGTCCACATTTTTAACTTTGGAGAAATCCATAGATAGTGTGCTAACATGAAAATATGGTGGATTTATCTTACTCTCTGGTGGATTATTATCTAACTTTTGGGGAGAAATAATTATAGGGGAGAAATAATCATAAACTCCACCATTTCTTTACTTGTGTTATATGTTGGAAATATCCCAATCAATGTAGGTTCTTGAGAACAAACTATTATCATGTATGATGATGCTATGGGGGAGTATTGCAAAACATTGATATGATGTATAACTATGTTTGTCATTGATGAAAACATAGTAATAAGTTAGTAAAAAATTGGCAGAGCAGTAGACTGTGATTTTCGTATTAAGGACAATACATTGCATATCTACTTATGTGTAGTTACTAGCATATACTACAACATGTATGTGACATGTGGGAAAGTGTGCAAAACTTGAATCGATAGCGTACAAAAGATATTGATGATTTATAGAGAACCATAGGGAAACAGAGCATTGGGAAAATAATTTCTGTTGTATAATCGACATAGAACATTATATTTGGAATGAAGGGTTGCACAGTTAACTAGAGGTAGTACACTAAACACTAATGACATCAGCAAGTGTGCAGGTACAAAAGTCGCACGTGTGAAAGTTTGTGTATAACTGTAAGCCAAAAACATTAATTAAATGTGTATTTCATTTAATTAAGTATGGATCCAACTCAAGGAATTAATGTTGAGTTTGGTATAAAGAAAAAATGTTTTCTGAGTTTTACATATCATCATTGGAAATTAAGAAGCAGAGAAGACTTGCGAATTGCAAATTGGAGGAGCAAAGTAATCTGCTAATGGGTGACCTCAAGGGTTATTATTGATGGGTTTAAAGTTCTAGATCTGATTGCATGATCTGAAGGTGAAGAAGTTTGATGTACTGGACAAAAGAAGAAGCAAAAGATTATCTCACATCTATTATTTTGAAAGGAATAGTACCGAGATCAATTGGATAGTGGATTCATCGATATGATCTTGAAGCTATTTGGACAGTGGGTTCAACTACCTTCTACAACTCCTAACAGGGATTCAAAGTCTCCTGACAGGAACTCTTTGTACTAAGTGGTGTAACAAACTCCTATCAAGGTCCATCCTTTAACAAGGAATATTCAGATTAGTACATTATTTTGTGGGCATCATTCCCACTGGGGTTTTCCCTTTGATCAAGGGTTTCCCTAGTCAACACATTTGGTCTAATTGTGTATGCGCATTTCTTTATGATTGCTATTTACTTTGGTTGAATAATTAAGAATTATTTAAGATTAATATATAACTGATTCACCCTCCCTCTCAGTTATATTGGTGGTCTACTATTTCTAACAATTGGTATCAGAGCTTCAGGTCCTTGAAGGGAAGTTTAACAACTTTAGGAGATCCATGGAAAATCTATTCAAAAAGGAAAGTCCTAGATTTGATGGCACAAACTATGACAACTGGAAGGATAAAATGAAGACTCGTCTCTTATGCATGGGTCCAAGATATTGACTTGTAACCAAGACATCTAAAAACATTGTAGAAGAAGACAATCTTGAAACTTGTACTGAGGAATAGAGAGAAGTGCTTATGTGCAACATAAGGGCAAGAGAAGCAATACTATTAGCATTACCTGAAAGTAAGTACAGTCAAGTAAAACTACTCAAAACATCTCATGAAATTTGGAAAATTTTAGAGGCTAATTATGAGGGTGATGCACATGCAAAAAGGGTTAGATTGCAAAATTTGTATTGCACTTTCCAAGATGCTAGAATGATGGAAGATGAATCTATAAGAAGCTATGTTGGGACAATATCTGAAATTTTTGCAGGAATCACATCTCATGATGGAAAGAAGTTTGATGATGAAGTAATATGGAAGATTTTGAAAAGTTTGACACCACCTTTCAAGATAGTAGCACAAATGATTCAGCTGATGATACCCTGTACTACTAATTTCACCAAAGAGACATTGCTTGGTAGATTGGAAGTTGTAGAATGTGATATGAAATAGTCTAGAGAATTGGCAAAATTTGAGACAACATTTAGTACACTAAATATCAAACCTGGTTTAGCAAGGAACACAAAAGTGTAGGGAGACATTGCCAGTAGCAGCAAGTCCATTGAAGAAAAGATCCAAGAGGGAGTAGCTCTTCTTGTGGAAAGAGAAAAAGATGGTAAGAATATCTTCAAATGTTGGACATGTAATGAATATGGTCATTATGCATCTAAGTTTCCTAAAAGAGAAAGAAAGTAAAAGGGAAGGTTCAAGTCCAGAAGACCTAGAAATTGTTTATATGTTAATGAAGAAGAAGAAGAAGAGGAATTTGATCAAAACATGAGTGAAGATGAATTAGGGTTCATAGCTATAAAGGAGGATGATGTTGACAAAGAAATCAAAGAAGAAAGTGCATTGATCTCACAAGTTGAAAAGAAAGATTCAATCATTGATAGTGGTTGTTCACATCACATGATTGGCAATATGAGCAAGTTTTTCAAATTCAGAAGCCATGATGGAGGAATTGTCAGAGTAGGGAAAAAAGTAGCGTACCATATTACTAGAATTGGATCTATCACACTAGATGGTAAAACATACATTGATGATGTTTACTTTGTTGATGGACTAAAGCATAACCTATTGAGTGTTGGAAAACTTATGGACAAAGGTTACCAATTGCAGTTTGGTAAGAACACATGCATTATCAAAAATAAGGAAGGAAAACTACTTGGTATTGGCACAAGAACTAGAGGTAATGTATTTTAGTTAAGCTCCACTAAAATGACATGTTTGGTAGCTAGGATTGACAATAGTTGGCTATGGCATAGAAGATTTTGTCACATTAACTTTGATAACATTGTGAAGGCCAGTAATACACTTACTGTAAGAGATTTACCTAAGATCACTAAGCCCACTGATACTATTTGTAAGGAATGTATTTTGGCTAAGTAGAAGAGAGTCTCATTTCCTAGCAACCATTTTTGTACTACAAAAAAGTTGGAACTGACTCATACAGATCTAAGTGGTCCTACAAGAACAAGAGGATACTATGGAGAGAGGTACTTTATGATTTTTGTTGATGATTTCATTAGAATGATGTGGGTAGCTTTTCTTAAAGAAAAATCAAAAGCATTTGAGAAATTCAAGATATTTAAGAACAAAGTTGAGAATGAATCTGGAGTCAAAATCAAGAGCTTAAGATCAAATAGAGGAGGAGAATTCACCTCTAGAGAATTCAATATCTATTGTGAAGAGAATGGTATCAGGAGACAACTATCTTCACCCCATACACCTGAGTAGAATGGGATTGCTGAAAGAAGAAACAAATCAATTGGTGAAGCAACAAGGGCTATGTTATTTGAGAATGATGTACAAAAGACCTTCTGGAGAGAAGCAGTCAATACATCAGTATACACACTGAATAGAGTGCAGATTAGGAAAGTTATGGACAAAACACTTGATGAGTTATGGTTTGGTCACTCACCATCAGTCAAGTACTTCAAGATATTTGAAAGAAAATATTACATCAAAAGAGATGATGATGTCAGTAAGTTTGATCCAAGAAGTGATGAAGGTATGTTTCTTGGCTATTCATTAAAAAGTAAAGCTTACAAATGTTTCAACTATAGAACAAAAACTATAGTAGAGTGTGCAAATGTTAAAATTGATGAAAAGTTTGGCACCAAGGAAAAGATAATGGATTATAACTCCGATGGAGATGATTACTCTAGAATGACTAACAGAAGTAATGAATTATTTCTCAAGACTAATAATGACTTGCAGAATAATGTGCAAATTGAAGATGTAAGAGAAGAATAAAGCATATTCCCTAAAATAAGAGTTGAAGCAACAACTCCTTCCCCAAATAGGAACATGAAAAGACATCATCCTATTGACCAAATAATAGGAAGTAAAGAAAAGGGAGTAATGACAAGGATCAAAATTAATGAAGAACTATGTCTGATATCTCAAGTAGAACCAAGAAGCGCAGATGAAGCAATCAAAGATGATCATTGGATAAGAGAAATGGAGGAAGAAATCTAGTAGATTAAAAATGACACATGGGAATTAGTTCCTAGACCTAAGGACAAAAATGTGATTGAAACAAAATGGGTATTTAGAAATAAAATGAGTGAACAAGGAGAATTAATAAGGATTAAAGAAAGACTTGTATGCAACGGCTACTCTCAGTAAGAAGGAATTGATTATGAGGAAACATATGCACTTGTAACAAGAATGGAAGCAATCAAAATGTTCCTAGCATATGCAAGAAACAAGAATTTCAAGGTATATTAGATGGATGTTAAGTCAACATTTTTGAATGGAGAATTTGAAGAAGCTTACATTGAACAACCAAAGGGTTTTTCTTTAACAAAAGAGAAGGATATGGTTTGTAGACTAAAGAAAGCATTGTATGGATTAAATCAAGCACCAAGAACCTGGTATGCAAGATTGGAAAAATAGTTAGCAAAGCTTGGATTTGCTAAAGGAACAATAGATAGTAACTTGTACTTGAAGAAAATAGAAGATAGTTTGCTAATAATCATTGTATTTTTTGGTGACATCATTTTTGGTGGAAATGATGAAACCAGTAACAAATTCTCAGAAGACATGAAGAATGAGTTTGAGATGACCATGATAGGAGAGATGAAAATTTTCTTGGGATTGTAGATTGTTCAGAACAAAGAGGGTATCTTTATCTCTTAGACCAAGTACTTAAAAGATTTGGTCTAGAAAATTGTAAACCTAGTGGAACTCCTATGGTAACCAGTCACAAGTTATCAAGCAAAGATGAGACACCTATTGTTGAAAAAAAGAAGTACAGATCTATGATTGGAGGATTGTAGTATTTGACTCATAGTAGACCAGATATAGTTAATGTAGTTGGAATTGTGGCCAGATTTCAAGCTAATCCTAAAGAATACCACTATGTAGTAGTAAAAAAGATATTTAAATATCTGAAAGGAACATTAGATTATGACATTTGGTATGAAAGAAGTAATGAATTTACTCTTTGTACTTATACAGATGTTGATTGGGCTAGAGATAGGGATGAAAGAAAAAGCACTAGTGGAGGAGCATTCTTCCTTGAAGGAAGACTAGTTTCTTGGCTTAGCAAGAAGCAAGATTGTACCTCACAAAGTATTGTAGAGGCAGAGTATGTTGTAGTAGCAAGCAACTATAATCAAGTCATATGAATGAAGCAGATGATGAAGGATATTGGAATAAAATTCACAAAACCTCATATCATTTACCGTGATAACACAAGTACTATTAACATGTCTAAGAATCATGTTTTACATTCTAAGACTAAACACATTGCCATAAAATATCACGTTTTGAGAGAGAAAGTTACTAAGAAAGAAATCAGACTAGAGTACATTAATACTAAGGAACAAATTGCAAACATTTTCACAAAGGCCTTGCCAAAGGATATATTTGAGTACCTTAGAGGTATGCTTGGGGTTATGCCCCTACCTAGCTCGGAATAGAAGATGCAAAAAGTGCATTAGTCCAGGGTATATAGCACCATTGTTAGATTGGACTATATGTTGATGCTTCCTCAATGGGGGAGTATCTGTGATGAATAGAGTTAGTCAAGGACTCTTGGCAATAGGTAATTGGTGTGCAATAGTGTCTTTAGACACTTGTGTTGTTTATAGAAATATGAAAAATTTGTAAAGCAATAGACCAGCTTGTGGTCATGCTGATAGATTTTTGTATGTTCAATTTTCTACCATCTTTGACATTGATGTCAATGGGGGAGAGAGTGACATGAAAAACATTAGAGAGAGTTTGTACTATGGGGGAGAAGTGTTGCAATAAAATATTTGCATGAAGTGAGATTTGAGTGATGAAGAAACTTGTTGGTATTCTTGGAACTAGATGTTTTTCATTTATGTTGCCATCAATGCCAAACTGGGGAGATTGTTAGCATGTATGTTGATGCTATGGGGAAGTATTGCAGAACATTGATATGATGTATAACTGTGTTTGTCATTGATGACAACATAGTAATAAGTTAGTAAAAAAATGATAGAGCAACATAATGTGATTTTTGTATTAAGGAAAATACATTGTGTATCTGCTTATGCATAGTTACCAACATATACTACAACATGTATGTGATATGTGGGCAAGTGCGCAGAACTTGAATCGATAGTGTATGGAAGATATTGATGATTTATAGAGAACTGTAGGGAAAAAGAGCATTGAAAAAATAATTTCTATTTATGACCAATATAACACATTATATTTGGAATTAAGGGTTGCGTAGTTAATTAGAGGTAGTAAATTAACCATTGATGACATCAGCAAGTGCACAAGTACAGAAGTCACGCGTGTAAAATTTTGTGTATAACTCTGAGCCAACAACATTAATTAAATGTGTATTTCATTTAATTAAGTATGGAGTCGACTCAAGGAAGTAATGTTGAGTGTGGTATAAAGGAAAGATGTTTTCCAAGTTTTACATATCATCATTGGAAATTAAGAAGCAGAGAAGACTTGCAAATTGTGAAGTGGAGTAGAGTAATCTACTAATGTGTGACCTCAAGGGTTAATATTGATGGGTTCAGAGTTCCAGATCTGGTTGCATGATTTGAAGGTGAAGAAGTCTGACATACTGGATAGAGGAAGAAGTGAAAGATTATCTCACATCTATTATTATGAAAGGAATAGTACTGAGATCAATTGGATAGTGGGTTCATTGATCTGATCCTAAAGCTGTTTGGACAGTGGGTTCAGCTACCTTCTAAACCTCCTAATAGGGTTGGAATCTCCTAATAGGGACTCTTTGTACTAGGTATTGTAACAGACTCCTATCAAGGTCCATCCTCTTACAAGGAATATTTAGATTAGTACATTATTTTGTGGGCATCATTCCCACTGAGGTTTTCCCTTTGATCAAGGGTTTCCCTAGTCAACATATCTGGTATAATTGTGTATGCGCATTTCTTTATGATTGCTACTTACTTTGGTTGAATAATTAAAAATTGTTTAAGATTAATATATAACTGATTCACCCCACCCCCCCCTCCCTCAGCTATATTGGTGGTCTACTATTTCTAACACGAACCACCTCAAGTGCATCCTTCTTGAATGCCTTATTATTTTTTCTATTCATTTTTGTGGTTTCTTGAAAATTTGTTACAAAATTATTAAATTCAAAATATGGGTCTATTGATACAATATGATGTTTGAAATGAGAAAGATCACTTGCAACATTGTACTTGTCTCCATCAATGTCCAAGGTTGTAATAATTGCATTTTTTGAGGATTACCAACAACATCACCCCTTCCTAATCCTTACCCACTACCATTAATAAGTGGAGTTTTTGGACTTTTTAAAGATTTTTTCTTGAGGGAATTGTGACTAGAATTATACCAATATGAGTATCCAAAACCTTTTGCATCTTTGCACAATGACCTTTAACTATAGTATTCTGGTCAAATTTTAATTGCATCATACTTTTTGAAGATGAAATAACATGGGAGCTTATAATTCCACCATGGATGAATAATGGCATGGGTCCACCTTTTTTTGAAGAACCTAATGGGTCATTTGACTCATCTCCAATGATTGGTTTATGACTAGGTTTCGATGGCTATGGTATTGGGAGTGGATACCAATTTTCTTGACCTATTGTGCCCAGCCCACGATCACCTGGATAACCCATTTTTTCTATCATCTTTTCCCCTATGCCATATTTTCCCCTTATCTACTGATCAAGTATAATATATTTTCTAGTTCAATCAAATATAATACTACTACTAGTAGTTGTAGTAGTGGATTCAATGGATCTAGTGCCAGTGCCTATGGCCATGTATATAGCAACCTTACAAACCTCATACACATTGTCTTAATCATCTGCATCACATTGTGTTGTTGCTGTTGCATCTGAATGCTCATTATCCCATAATTTGTTAAATGTTTCATCCTCAAGCAACTCTTCAAATTCTGTAGAGGTCTTAGGTTCACTGAGATTCTTCCTCATCTCCCAAAAAGCATTAATTTTTTATTGACACTAATGTGCAATTACATAATCTTTATTTATGGCATTTGGAAGACATTTTTTACTTGGATGATCTTCTATCTAGTAGAAATTGTATGATGTCATGGGAAACACCTTTTCTTTCTATCTGTGCAACTCTTTAATTTGTGCTAACAATTCCTGTATTCAAATATTATTTTCACTGGCGTATTTCTCCATCTCTATTTTGACCTCTTCCCATGAGTCCATGTTTTTAAATATTTCAATCAATGGCATACTCTCATGTTGTCATTTGCTTGCGGGTGTAGATGCTCAAAAATGGTTCGCATCTATGGTTTCATCACTTCTTCAAACTAATTTGTCCCATTTTCTCATTCTACTAACTTTGATCTTTTGGCCAAATTGATCATACTTTATTGTTTGTATCCTCTTTCATATCAATTTCATGTCATTTCAAAATGATTTCATATCAACTCAAAATGATTTGGAATCACTCGAAATCAGTCCTAATCAACCCAAAGCATATCAAACATCCCCAAATCAATCATCATCTATCCAATCCTAGGCATTTTTGTGGCTTTCAATGTCTTGGAAACCTATCAACCTATCAATCTTATCAATCTAACCTTAGTACTATCACGACTCTCAGTGCTAGGTCAAACTATCATTCATGTCATCCAATCTTTGACATTGTTGAGGCTTTCAATGTCAGATCATGGCATTATCAACCATTTTAATAATATTGACAATGTTCATCAATGGTATTATGATCAACCTTATCAACCAACCTCGATCCTGTAACATTTGCAATGTCAGTTAAATGTTACATATCAATCAATTCATGTTATGTGTCCTTGGCATGTTATCAACTTCAATCAATCAATCTAACCATGGCTTTGGTCTACTTGTCATCATCTCATTCGATCTATATCATCATCAAATTTTCATCAAAGGGTATGGTCGTGTTCATTTAATCAATTTGGCCAATCATTTGCTAATTTTCTCTATAGGATTAAATAACCAATAATTTAATTCTATTATGCTTACTAATTATTCTTCCTAATTATCGTCCTCAATTAATTAATTTTATTAGTTAATTGAGTCATTATCCTTAACCATGGAAATTCTTAATTTCCTAAGTTCCATTTTCCATCGTTAATTCCATTTTCTACTAATTCTTATTTTGTGGAATAAAAGGATTTTTAATTCAAATATTTCATAAAATATTGCATCATAGTGACACTTGGATATGACACCTCATGGATTCTCCTTTGACACTTGGATACGATATATTATAATCAAATATTCTGTAATGTCCCCTTTCTAGCATTCATAGCATGATGTTGTTGTTAGCCTATTTCCCCATAGTCCCGTAGGCTAACTAGGACATTAAAGGGGCTTAGAGGCCATTTGGCCTAGATAGTTTCAGTTGCAGGTCTTTCTGAGGGGTTCTGAGGCAACTTTGGGCATACTTACTATTTTTAGTAAGTCATCTTGGACATGGCCAGACATTCAGTCATAGTGGTATGTCGATGGTAATTTTTTAAAATCGACAGGAAAACTTATTTATCATTGATAAGATTTGTTATGCATTGATAAAGCCATTTTATAAAGTTAAATTTAAATATTTAACTTTATTAATGCATAGACTATAGTTTGTGGGAAATATTTAAATTAAAAGAGTTCCCTTTATTTTTATAACACATTGGAGACATAAGGTACATAAAGGGAGTTATGTTTTATCCCACATTGAGAAAACGAAGGATTGAGCTCTTGTGAGAACAATATAAAAGAAATGGAAGAGTTTTTTTTTTGTATGCTGGGATGAAGATTAATGTTATGTTGTCGGATATCTGATTATCGGGCTTGGAGGACGGAATCCCTCTTTGCTAGCATTCTCTTCGCTGTTGGAAGACACAGTCAGGAGGATCAAAGGTGTTTTCACTTCAGGAAACACACTGGGTTTCAGTTGGGGCATTTGCATAAAGAAATTTACAAGGGTTTGAGGTGCAGATCTGAAGTTAGTTATTGCTATAGTGCCGCATGAACAATATTTTGCTACAGTTGGCATGAACAGTATTTTGCTACAGTACGGCGTGAACAGTGTTGGTATCAAGTTTACTTATTTATCCGGTTGATTAGAAGTTTGGAGGGCTGGCCGACTACATCTGCAAAATACTACGACAACTAATTCCAGGTTTCTTCTGTCAAATTTTGATATTTTGCATAATAATTGTTGAATACAAGTCTGAATAGTTGTTACAGCCTTTAAGGCAGCTATAAGTGCACATCTACATTTTAAAATCACCCTTTATTAGCAGATTGAAAGAGTTTCCAGATTTTTCATATACTATTGAATGTGTGCCAAGTGTTTGTGAAAATGTTATGATGTGTATTATGCATTTTAATGTCACTTCATAGTTGTTCGTAAATCTACTCATTGGAAAGCAATTTATTGAGGAAATCAGCTTTATGGGTTTGCATACGAAGTGTTTGACAATATTCCTTAAGTTAAATTTTTGCAAGTCAAAGTTCAAATCAGGGGGGGATATTACAGTGGTATCAGAGCTATAAGTCCTGCCATCCTGTGGAGGTCTTATAGGAAATTTGGAACTGGCGGATAGAAGGGAAAGTGTTTGATGAAATGTCAAAACACTAAAATCAGAGCATTTATGTTTGAGCATGCGATAGGGGCCTTATAATTTCCGCAATACCAGAGCAAGACAAAATAGGAGTTCAGACTTGCAAAGCAAACAGTCTAGTTCATCCGTACAGGGGGGTATAGAATCCAGTCATATAGACACAGCGAAGGTATTCTTTGATCAAGACAGCAATATGGGTGACCAAGATGACAGGAATACAAGATTAGGTGGAGGCAGGAATGCCGGTCCAGAGCCTGGAGAGGAAAGATTCTTACAGTTATTAGAGACCTTGGTACAGGGTCAACGAGTAGCAGAACAAAGGGCACAGGAACAGAATCAGAGATTGGATCTTATGATGCAGATGATGGCTCGTCAAATGGGGTTGAATGCTAACATGGGTGGAGGAAATAATTAGAATGGTAACAATCAGAATGGAAATGGTCAGGATGGGACACATAATGGAGGTGAACAAGTTGGGAACAATTTCGGTCATGCACCCCAGCGAGCTAGGACAGTGAGTTCAAGGCCCATGATTCCTACATTTCCTCCTAGAGCTCCAGAGCAGCTCATACCAGAGCCCCAGATTACTGATATACAAGACCAATTGAGGAGAGATTGGGAAGCCGGAGGGCTAGATTTTACTGCTGCAATTACCTTTAGGGAGTATATGGATGTGCGGATGAAACATATGCCACGTGGACATGACAGGAACCAGAGCTATGAGCTACGGAAGAAAGTAGGGATACTTGAGTTACCATATTATGATGGCTCAGGAAAGTCTACAGCAAGAGCTTGGGTTCAAAAGCTTGACACATACTTTCAATTGAACCCTATGCCCGAGGAAGAAGCTATTAAGTATGTAGCAATTCATCTGGATGGGTTAGCACACGAGTGGTGGCATCATGGTATGGTCACTATGGGACATGCACACATTACCTCATATGTGGAGTTTAAGAGAGGCTGATTGAACGTTTTGATAGGAAGGATCCAAAACTCCATTTCAAGGAGTTAGCTCAGCTTAAATAGTGGGGATCATTGGAAACATACATTTCAGAGTTTCAAAAACTTGCAGTGTTAGTAACAGATGTATCTGAACGGAGGATACCAGTTCTATTTATGGATGGGTTAGCTGATCCGTTGAGAGGGTGGATTAAAGCTCTCAACCCTCCCACTTTGCAGGAAGCTTTTAAGAAAGCTCGTGACATGGATTCCTCTTCATCTTCAAAAAATAAATTCCAGGCAAAGAGTTTCCCTTCAAGGAAAGATAAGGATAGGAAACCTTTTCATAAAGAGGTTCAGCCAGCTAAGGAGGAAAGTAAGAGGTTGGACAATGAGACACTTAATGATCTCAGGAAGAAGAAGCTTTGTTTTCATTGCAGGGAGCCTTGGGATTTGTCACATAAGTGTCCATTGAAAGCAAAAGCTAAGCAGATGGAGTACTTTTCAGCCGAAGAGTCAGTAGATGGAGATTCAGAGCAGTCATCCGAATCAGATGGAGATGATGATAGTTCTTCACAGGAGGAAGCACGTGGTGATAACATGATAGTTCAGTTGTCAAGTATACAGGAGGCCGTCACTTTCAGAGTTAGGGGAACCTTGGATGGACATAGAGTTGTGGCACTCATTGATACAGGGGCGACACATAACTTCATTGATGAGAAGTTTGTGACACGCAGAGGGCTACATACAGAGGAGCATAGGGGATTTAAGGTGATGGTTGCCGATGGCTTCAAAATTGAATGTACCAAGAAAATCTCCAACTTGCAGCTTCGTTTGGGAGATTATGACATGACAGGAGATTTCTTTGTGGTCAACATTGGGGATCAGGATATGGTGCTTGGGATGAACTAGATGAAGTCTCTGGTAGAGTTTACATTTAACCTTGAGAAAATGGAAATGAGGTTTGAGGAAAATGGTAAGAAGATAGTGCTCAAAGGTTTGTCAGATGGGAGACTTCGAGTGGTGTCACTCAAGCGGATGCAGAGTTTCTTTAGACATGATCAGGTGCAATGGGCAACAGAGTTTAGAGTAATGCCTGAGATGACAGAGCAGCATAAACAAGAGTATCCACCTGATGTACAAAAAATAATAACCAAACATACTAAGGTGTTTGGTGAGATACCTCTAGGGAGACCCCCGGATAGGGGAATCGAGCATGTTATTGAATTAGAGGAAGGGGCTAAGCCAGTTATCATCACACCTTACCGCCATTCGAAGAGATGTAAGGATGAAATAGAAAAGACAATTAAGGAGTTGATTGACATGGGGCACATACGACCAAGAAAAAATCCTTTCGCTTCTTCAGTAGTATTGGTGAAGAAGAAGGATGGTACAATGAGGATGTGCATTGATTATAGGGAGCTAAACAAGAAGACAATCAAGAACCGATACCCTATCTCGCGCATCGATGAGCTTATTGATGAATTGCATGGTGCATGCTACTTCTCCAAGATTGATTTGAGATCCGGCTACCATTAGATACGGGTTAGAGAGGTGGATGTCGAGAAGACAACTTTTAGATGCCACTATGGACATTTTGAGTTCTTAGTCATGCCCTTTGGGTTGACAAATGCCCCTGCCACTTTCCAGTCCTGTATGAATAGAGTGTTCAGAGATCAGTTGAGGAAGTTTGTGTTGATATTTTTTGATGATATACTGATATATAGCCGTACTTGGGAGGAACATTTGAAGCATATTGATACAGTGCTCAGTATTCTAGAGAGGGAGTCATTATATGCCAAGATGAGTAAATGTGAGTTTGAGATGACAGAGTTGCTCTATCTAGCGCATATTATTAGTGCAGGAAGTGTTCGGGTTGACCAAGACAAGATCAGGGCCATTCTAGATTGGCCACCACCGAGGAACACTTCACAACTCAAGGGATTTCTTGAGCTTTGTGGGTTCTACCGTAGATTTGTGAAGGGATTTTCACAGATAGCAACACCACTTACAGATTTGACATGGAAAGATAGTTTCAAGTGGTTAGAGAGGGCTCAGGATTGTTTTGACAGGTTTAAGGAGCTGATGAGTACAAGTCCGGTTTTAGCCATTCCAGATTTCACCAGGCCCTTTGAGCTGCAGTGTGATGCCTCGGGAGAGGGCATAGGAGCTGTTCTCATGCAAGACAAACATCCCATCGCATATCAGAGTAGAAAATTACGAGGTGTGGAGAGAACCTACAGCATCTATGACAAAGAGATGCTAGCAATCATGCACGTGCTAGCTAAGTTCAGGTAGTACTTAGTGGGAAGCCGGTTCACAGTAAAAATAGATCATAATAGCTTGAAACATTTCCTTGGACAGAAGGACCTTAATGACAAGCAATAGAAATGGGTGAGTAAATTAAAGGCCTATGATTTTGACATAGCCTATGTCAAAGGGAAGAAAAATATTGTTGTAGATACTTTATCTACAAGGCCTCATTTGCTTGCTGTTGGGATAGTCATGGATGATTGGAGAGAGATGATCTTGGCAGAATATGCTAAGGATAGTTGGGCATCTAGCATTATTGAGGGAGCTATTCAAGATAGTCGATACACTGTCATAAATGATCTAATCATCTACAAGGAAAGGATTTATTTAGTACCCGGGTCTGCTATGAAGCAGAAGATTTTGAGGGCATTTCATGATTCACCAATGGCAGGACATCCCAGATTCTTTAAGACATATCGACAGGTGAGAGAGCGCTTCACTTGGAAAGGACTCAAATCAGAGGTGCTTCAGTTTGTTAGGGAATGCCCTGTGTGTTAGCAGAACAAACAGGAACATTCTTTTTCGGGTGGTTTACTACAGCCCCTACCCATACCAGAGAAGAAGTGGGATAGCATTTCCATGGATTTTATCACAAGCCTCCCCAAGGCACAGGGTCGAGATAGTATCTTTGTTGTGGTAGACAGATTGACGAAATTTGCACATTACTTTGCAATTTCATCTACATATTCAGCAGCACAAACAGCAGAACTATTTTTTCGAGAGGTAGTCAGACTACATGGGATACCATGGAGCATAGTCAGTGACAGAGACAGTAGATTTATGAGCCACTTTTGGCAGGAGTTGTTCAGGTTATGTGGAACAGAGCTCACTCCGAGTACCAGCTACCACCCCCAAACTGATGGGCAGACAGAGATAGTGAACAAATGGGTTGAGGGGTACCTTCGAAACTACATTACAGGAGAGCAGAAGGCTTGGGTGAAGTGGCTACATCTAGGAGAGTACTGCTATAATACCTCTTTCCATATGTCAATTCAAATGTCCCCTTTTATGGCACTGTACGGGTATGATGCTCCTAATTTTTTGAATTTGTTATTTGGGGACAATAGGGTGCCTAAGGCCAAGGATACTTTGTAGGAGTGTCAGGACATTATGCGATCCTTGAAGGAAAATTTGCAAAAAGCACAAAATCAGCAGAAGCAATATGCTGATCAGCATAGGGTTGAGAGGTCTTTTGAGGTGGGAGATATGGTGTACCTCATGTTACAGCCATATAGATAGTCCTCTCTCAAGAAGAGTGGAGCAGAGAAATTGAAACCACGCTACTATGGACCGTTCAAAGTAATCAGGAGAGTGGACAAAGTAGCTTATGAGTTGGAGTTGCCTGCAGACAGTAAAGTGCATAACGTGTTCCATGTGTCACGCCTTAAGAAGGCATTGGGTCACAATGTGGTGCCTTCATTAGTATTGCCACCTCTTGATGATGAGGGAAAGCTTATCTTGGTTCCCGAGGCCATACTTGACTCCAGGGAGAGGGTGCTTCGCAAGAGGACTATCAGGGAGTATCTAGTGAAGTGGAGGAACCTACTTGTCGAGGATGCTACTTGGGAAAATGAGCAGCTATTGCAACATCCAGAGCTGAAATTGCTTGAGGACAAGCAATTTTGGGAAGGGCGGACTGTAATGTCCCCTTTTTAGCATTCATAGCATGATGTTGTCGTTAGCCTATTTCCCCACAGTCCCGTAGGCTAACTAGGACATTAAAGGGGCTTAGAGGCCATTTGGCCTAGACAGTTTCAGTTGTAGGTCTTTCTGATTGGTTCTGAGGAAACTTTGGGCATACTTACTATTTATAGTAAGTCATCTTGGACATGGCCAGACATTCAGTCACAGTGGTATGTCGATGGTAATTGTTTAAAATCGACAGGAAAACTTATTTATCATTGATAAGATTTGTTATGCATTGATAAAGCCATTTTATAAAGTTAAATTTAAATATTTAACTTTATTAATGCATAGACTATAGTTTGTGGGAAATATTTAAATTAAAAGAGTTCCCTTTATTTTTATAACACATTGGAGACATAAGGTACATAAAGGGAGTTATGTTTTATCCCACATTGAGAAAACGAAGGATTGAGCTCTTGTGAGAACACTATAAAAGAAATGGAAGAGTTTTTTTTTGTATGCTGGGATGAAGATTAATGTTATGTTGTTGGATATCTGATTATCGGGCTTGGAGGATGGAATCCCTCTTTGCTAGCATTCTCTTCGCTGTTGGAAGACACAGTCAGGAGGATCAAGGGTGTTTTCACTTCAGGAACACACTGGGTTTCATTTGGGGCATTTGCATAAAGAAATTTACAAGGGTTTGAGGTGCAGATCTGAAGTTAGTTATTGCTATAGTGCCGCATGAACAGTATTTTGCTACAGTATGGCGTGAATAGTGTTGGTATCAAGTTTACTTGTTTTTTTGGCTAATTAGAAGTTTGGAGGGCTGGTCGACTACATCTGCAAAATACTACAGCAACTAATTCTAGGTTTCTTCTGTCAAATTTTGATAGTTTGCATAATAATTGTTGAATACAAGTCTGAATAGTTGTTGCAGCCTTTAAGGCAGCTGTAAGTGCACATCTACATTTTAAAATCACCCTTTATTAGCAGATTGAAAGAGTTTCCAGATTTTTCATATACTATTGAATGTGTGCCAAGTGTTTGTGAAAATGTTATGATGTGTATTATGCATTTTAATGTCACTTCATAGTTGTTTGTAAATCTACTCATTGGAAAGCAATTTATTGAGGAAATCAGCTTTATGAGTTTGCATACAAAGTGTTTGACAATATTCCTTAAGTTAAATTTCTGCAAGTCAAAGTTCAAATCAGGGGAGGATATTACATATTCTTATTCTCTTACACATGTCCCTATTTGGCTTATTTGTCATAGATTCTTAGCTTTAAGTGGGCTTGAGGTGTCTTATGATGCGTCATAGATTCTCTTCCACATTTAGCCAAGTTTGACTTCCATGTGTCATAGAATCTTACAATTGGCATATTTTGTCATATGCATCATGGATTCTCAAAGGAATCTCTTGCCACATCACATATCTAAGGGTGACAAATCCAATGCTCTCATCCTCCATGCCCATTATAAAATGAGCACTCTTTCTCTCATTTCTAGTCTTGGAGATCCTAATTCTTGAGTCTTTGAGTCCCTAGCTTCTTTGCATTTTTCATACCATTTCTCTCAAGCTTAAATCACAACTTCTAGTATTCTCATGGAATTATCCATATCATAGGCTTTTGCTTCAATTTTGTATGCACTATAGGCAACTTTGGAGCTACAATCATTTGGAGAAGAAAGAAGGACATGGGAGCTACAAACGAAAGAGTGGGTTTCTAACCTTGTGTTTGCTTCTTTTGATTAGTTTGGCTTTCATGGTAGACTAGTGGGTGCTAACATATGATTATTGATTTTGTGATTTTCTCATAGTATGTGATGCATTTAGCCCATTTTCTAGGTCCTACATTTGGTGAACCCGACATGAACATGCATATCTAACTTGGGTTTTCTTGGTTTGTGCTTGTAGGTGCAAGGAAGGAGCTCATTTGGAAGGGTATAACAACTATATTCTCTTCCTTTTCACACCTAGATTAATTAGGGGGTCTAGTAATATGGTTTTATCCTTTCATTCTATGCATTTTGTCAACTTGCTGTCCTAGGGTGCACTCTACTCTGTCAGGGCACACTTGGGACCCCTAGGAGCAGTTTTAGGAGTTTGGAAGCCACCAAAACCCCTTTCTACTATTTCTAACTTCCCAACTGCATCCAAAACTTACCAACTACATCATTAACATATTCTACACTATTTGGGTGCACTTGGTAGTATAGGTCTCAAAAAATTTCAATTTCTAGGTCTATATTAGGCACCATTTCCCCACAGTTTGCACTTGACCTCCCAATTGTGTCCTAAAACTACCAACTATGCCCAAATGGGACTTGACTATGTCATTGATGCATTTTTCACTGTCTAGGTGCATTTGGGGGTGTTCTGAGCCATTTTGGCCTTCTGGGGTGCAATTTGCTCTGTCAGAGCACACTTGGTTCACAAAAAACACACACATAAATCAGAATCTGCATGTAAGGTTTCCATTTTCTTCTAGAACATAAATTAGAGGATTTTGTGTTACTAATGGTCTACTTGCAGCATGTGGCAATTGTGGGATGAATACATGATCATAACAAACTACTAATGCTTTTACAAGACGTTGTCGAAGACATTGTGTGTTTTCCAAAACCATGGGTGTGGATTTCCTAGATTAGATAACACTTCATTTGGTGCTTAAAATGAACTTTTTCTTTTCTGCTTAGCATTTCTACAGTGTTTAAATCCCTAGGAGTTACATTGGACATATCCTCTCCCCTCATCATTCATGGATCTTGAGTGTAAGAGAAATTTGTGTAACTTCTATACGAGGCCTACCTTGGACCAAGATACTCGATATTGGGTATGCCAGGGGATGACCTCAGAGCAGTAATGGGCCAAAATCTAGGTCAACATTCCAGCCACTATATAAAATTTGATTACGGTGAAAGCCATGTTGGTGGTATTGCTACATGATAGCTCTCCTCCAGTACCCTTGTGGTGTGTCAAACCCTGGTTCTCGAGGCTGGGAGACCTTCTACAGAAGTTTATCATTCACTTGCCGAACGGAATGCCCTTACTAAAAACCATTTTTTAGTGGCCAAAATCATTTCTATCCACTGGCTCAAGGGGTCACCTATGCTCGTGAAGACATCCTACATTCTCGCGGTCCTTAGTAGAGGCAACAATCCCTTGGGAAGTCATGCCCCTTGGGAAGTAGATCTTGGTAGCCCTGAGAAGTAAGTGCGCTGTAAGGGGGAGCCTGTGATGCCAAGATCCTAGGTTGTTTGCTCTAGATAAGTGTGGATAAACTTTGGTTCAAGTAGGAATTTAGTGGATATAGTCCTAAAAGCCTAGGTTGTGGTGTGTTTGTTCACTCTTAACAAAAACTATTCTTGTCTTAATGTGTCTTGCGTGTGTGTAAAACATAATCAAGATAATATCCAACATTCAAATTTACACCTTGAACCTTTTCAAAACATTACACATTGTCAAAAATTTTCAACCATTGTCTAAAATTTGCAAACTTTGGTTCAACATATTCAAACCTTAGAAAACATGGCAACTTGTGATCCTAAATGTGCTTGGAAAAATGTAGATCTCATTCTTGCATAAAATCCACTTGTATTTACCCTAGTCTAGGCCTCACTCTTGCATCATATAGACTTCATATTTCACCTTTTATTCCTCATTTAGTATCTGTTACCTTTCATATTGCATCCATTTGGGTTTAGTTTACCTCCCTTAGTTTTTTGCATCTCCATCTCAAGATCTGTACTTTGCATCCACCACCTTGCATCTTTGCATACCCAATCCTCATCTTGACCAATTTAACCATCATTCTAGGTGTCCTAACCATCATTTTGAGCATTCATATTGGTCTTAACACTGTCCCCTATTGTTTACCTCTCTGTGACATCAATCTAGAAATCATAGCTCCCAAAATTGCCTTAATTTCAGCCCAGTTTACCAACTGCGTCCTGAAACTACTAATTGTGTCCAAAAATTACCAACTATTTTATTGATGTAGTATGCACTATCTGGGTGCACTTGGTTGTCCTCAAACCCAATTTGGGATTCCAGATAACATTTTGGGGCTTTAACTATGTCTTTAGGTACCTGGATAGCTCACATTGCATTACCAGGCCTAGATTTGCATTATGCATCTCCTAGTCTTCATTACCTTCATTTAGGACATCATTCCTTAGGTCATAACTTTTTTTTTACATCTCCCAACCCATCCTAACATCAACCCCAACATCTTAGCTTCCTGACATATCACTTTGGTAACCATACCCTTCAGAATCAACAAACATTCTTCCTAACTTACCAACTATGCCCAAAAACTACCAACTATGTCCAAAACTTACCAAATATGTAATTGACACAATCTACACTATTAGGGCACACTTGGGCACTTGCATGACCATTTTGGGCCCCCAAACTACACTTTAGGACCCCAAAATTGCATCTAGGAGCCTTTGTACCTCCTCATTCTGCACTTGACCCAAAACCACATCTTGCACCCAAAATCCCATTTTGCATCATAAGCATTGTCCATAACAAATATTTTCTCAGCATTACCACCATTTTGAGTCCCTAAAACATCATTTTGAGCCCCCAAAACCTTTGAACTTAGTTAAAAATCTAAACAAAAGTATGAACTCTAGAGTATTACATTGTGTCAACGGGTGATGGATCTTGACCATGGTCATTTTATCATTTTCTTTGGTCAAACGCTACCTATGTCAAGGTAGATTTGGCTTTTCCATTTTGATCTTATCATTTTTTGTCCTTTTTTTGGTCAAGATCCAAAGTCTATTGTCATAACGTTAAACTCTTAGGTTAATACCTTGTAAAGATTTCACCTAATTTCAAAACCTTGCATATACCTCTATCATTAGCATAATCATATTCCTAAACATCATTTTGACTTACCTTAGTGGTATATCCCATTCATCTTGCATTGATCAAAATCTTAGCATCATTTTCATTACCAAACCCTATCAAATTGTCCATCAACCAAATTGCCTTCTTGATCATTCAGCCTCATTTTTCATATCCCAAACATCATTATAAACCCTTGGAAAACATCCCTTTCATAGTCTACCTTGGATATGTCAACCTTTGGCATCCTTACCAAGTCCAAAACATAACCCTAATTGTCATTTTGCATACCTTAGAGTCATTTTCATGCTCTCTAGTTAAACTTTAAAACATCACCTTACATTGGCATTTGCATAACATTCCTAGGACATTTACACTTTGCACATCAAAACCCTAGCTCATTTAGCATTTCCTCACATTGCATAACATCCCTAAAAACTTAAAAATCCCAAAAAAACTCATATCTTGCATACCCACATCTTAATTATCAAGTTTTGACCTCTTTTACCAACCACAACCCTGTTTTGCCAACTACAACCCTGTTTTACCAATTGCACACTTCAAGTGCGTAGTTGGTATTTTTAGGACACACTTGGTAGTTTTAGGATGCACTTGGTAATTAGGTGTTTCATTCTAAGTTCTAGAACCCTAATTTTCACTTCCACACCTTGCATTGCATCCCAAGACCTTAGGAAGCACTCTAAATCACTCAAAACACTCAAAATTTGCATTTTAGGCACTCTAGCACCTTTGTTTACCCATCGCATACCTCCTACTTACCAACTTCTTACCTTTATACCCCCAAATATTTCATGGATGCACTTGGTATTGTCTAAGCATAGTTGGTAGTTTAGGTGTGTACTTGGAAGGCAAAAAAGTCCATTTAGGTTTCCCTCCATTGCATCTGCATTCTTAGGTATCATGCCAACACTTACTAGGAAAAAATCAGCTCAAAGACCTAAAGAACTTTACCAACCATTATTTTTTGAGACATAAATGCAACCAAAACCTTGTCCAAGACAGAAAAAGAGCAAGAAAACCCAACAAACCATTGACGAAGACCAAATCGAGGCATCACAACCATTACTTGCAGACCCCTTGAACATGTATTTGCAAGATCATCATAATCAAGCTATGACACAACAAACTATGAACAATGCACCTACCATGAGGTTTCCTTCAAACACTTCCCCTACACATGGGATGGTTCAATGGACTCCAAACTTTGAACCTATATTTGTACCAATACTGCTAGGAGGAGGAAGTGTACCAACCACACTCGAAGATGAACAATCACATTCCTTCGAATTCAACCAACTTAACACAAGTACCTTCCACCCTAACACATCAAACATACAACAAGGTACTGTACACCTAAGTGATGACTTTGACACTAACTATGGTATCACTGATGAAGAAATGGCTAGGGCATGTCAAGACAAAAAAGTTTGCAAGAACTTTAAACTTTTGGCAACCCAAGAAATTTTCAAATTAAACCCAAACATGGAGGGACCTAAATCCAAACATCAAACCAACACAACCATGGAAAACATACAACCCATGATCAATTTGGACTTCAATAAGGGAAAATAACCTTTGGAGTTTTCAAACATGATAATGACACCTATAAGGTCCCATCAAGAATCAACCATCAAAATCATCCAAAGTACATTTGAACACATTAATGTTAATCCCTTGTTTGACGAAATACCACCAATCCCTAAACATCCCAAAAGGACATTAAGACTTGATTTTAGTCACATGATGCAAAAACAAGATGCACCTAAAGGGACTTGTGCTCTAGGGATGCCAAACATACCTTCTTTGGAGGAAAATCAACAAAGTGCACCTTTGCTCCTAACCCTACCAAGTGGTATGACATCAAATGTTACAGAGCCTCCCACGAGTACACTATGTGCAACATCAACCACAACAATCCCTATTGATGCACAAAGGAAAAGTCTTATTGACATTACATCCATTCCCAATAGGAACACATCTCATAGTGAAGTCAATATGATGTCACAAGGAGGAACCTCTAACACACAAAGGAGCCAAAGCAACAATACCAACATGACGATCACGTCTTAGGGACATAACCAACTATCCCAACAACATCAACCTGTGATAGGCCAAGGACCTAATCTTTCCAACACACATCCAACATATCAAAAACAACATCAACCATGAAAACAACAACCTCAAGTGGTGCAAAAATCCAACATCCCTAATATGTAGTCCAACATAAACCCACTTGACTTCCATGAAATGTATCAACAAAAATTCCAACAGCAACAAGCGATGTTTGCTAAACAACAAGAGCAACTCAAGCAATAGTTGGAATACCAAAGATGCCTTGAGAAAAAAATCACATACCAACAACATTTATTGCAACAACAACAGGTGCCACAACAACCTCAACAAATACCTCTACAACAACAAGCACGTACATGGTCTCACATACAACCAATGGAGGTATCCCAACAACAACTGCAACAAATGACACAACAACAACACTTGGTACAATAATCATAGTCAATCCTGCAACAAGTACCACATCAAATACCACAAGTCCCCCAAAAATAGGGACCCTTCTATCTTCAAGGTACCAACATACCTCCACCACCTAGTGACACATCACCAGACTCATCGAACACAGAAATGTCAGAACTGAGTAGACATAGCTCCCGCCATAGCAAATAGTCTACTCATAGGCACAAAAGACTTGAAGGAAAGAATATCACACAAAATCCCAATGAAGAGTTATTACAACAATTCAAACAACTTTCCAAACAAGTCGAGGCATTGGGAGTCCAAAAGAAATAGGTTCTATATACAGAAAGGGAGTTACATCCTAATCCATTCGATCAAAGTCTATATATGCCTTCATTCCCAAAACACTTTGAGGCTCTAAGGTTTGAAAAATAATGAGGAAAAGGAAACCCTGTTGATCACATCCTAGAATTTTGTGCCTCATGTACCAAACTCAGTGATGAGCCCACCTACCTCATGAGATTGTTCCCTCGTTCTCTAGGTGGGCCCGCACTTGGATGGTACTCCAAACTTCTTGGTAATATCAAATCCTGGTCAAAATTCATAGAAAATTTCATCTCCCACTTTGCCTTTAACATTACAAATGAAGTGACACTTTCTGATTTGTGTTTGACTAAATAGAGGACAGGAGAACCATTTATCACATTCTTACTACGCTGGAGAAGCTTTGTTAGTCAATGCTCACTAGACATTCCTAAAGAAGAACAAGTAAACTTGTGCATTGAAAACTTAGTCCCAGACTTAATGTATGAACTCAAAATCAAGAGTCCAAGCACCATTTCTAAACTAATGAAAAAAGGGGCAAGTATTGAAGATGCTCTTATCCGTAAAGGAATCCTCAAGATAAACAAGGAAAACACAAACACCAGTTCCTCTAATGACAAGCCAAAAAATTTCTCAAAAACAAGAATGTGACTAATGATGGCATTGTGGATACCCATACAATTAGAACAACACAACCTCAATTGAATTTGAAAGGTGCAAACCCTATGAATTCACAAACTACCAATCAAACATCAAGCCCATAGCAGAAGACTGAGACTTCCACACAGGACAAACCTTGAAGACATCCTAGATCCAAGGATAGGAAATTCACAGCATTGGGGATACCTCTTGAGACTACATTACAACAATTATTGAGTAATAACATCCTACAGTTACCCCTGATCAAAGATGAACCATTGACTAAATCCGATTGGTGGGATGAAAAAAAGTACTATGATTACCATCGCACTAAAGGACATAAGACTTCATCATGCTTCCAATTGAAACATGCAATACAAGACCTTATTGATGATGGTGTAATCACAGTTGATCCATCACTATTAGCATCAAACTCTGACCACACTATATTCAAAGATCCTTTGGGTAATCATGACAAAGAGAAGCCCTCAAGTTCAAACTCAAACTCACAAGGTAATGCGAATTACACACGCACCAGGTATGACTACACCATCAATTGCTTTAATGAGTCTGATTCCCGCATATCCACATTCACATTGAAGGCTGATGACCCTCATTGTGCTGTCACTACAATCTTTACTAAGATCACCCTACCTGGAGCCCCATCTAGACCTACTACTTCTACTAGATCTGTACCCCCTAGTAGACCTGTTGCTCTTGCTTCATCTGATTATAGCCTTGTTGACCAACTCGGCAAGACCCCTATGCAAATATCCATTCTAGACCTACTTTGTGCATCTCCCCAACATCAGAAGATCTTGGATCAAGCCCTTAAAGAGTCAATAGTCCTAGATAACATTGATGTTGCCCAGTTCCAAGCCATGGTTGGGATCCTATTCACATCACAGCATGTCACTTTTTCCCCTCAGGATGTTCCTAAAGACAAACCCAAACATAATGATCCCCTCCACATCAAAGTCTTTGTCCACAATGTTAAAGTTAGACACATCTTGATAGATGGAGGAGCAGGGCTAAATATCTGTACACTTAAAGTAGTCAAAGGTTTGTGTTATTCTGAAACTAATGTGGATCCCTCTTGAAGGATCACAATCAAAGCCTATGATGATGGTGAACATTTCTCTACAGGGGTTATCATCTTACCTATCAGAGTTGGTCCAGCTACTAAGAACACTTTATTCTAGGTCCTAGATATAGAAATGAACCGCAATATGATACTAGGCTGCCCATGGATCCATGCTATGAAAGCAATTCCTTCTACATATCACCAGTGCCTAAAGTTCTCCTATAATAATATAGAGGTAACCATCTTGGGTGATCCAGATCCGTTCCAGTTCTGTGGAAATCTTAGAGGAACCACTGCATACCAGGTCTTGACAAACCATGCAGCAAATCCCCTAGGGTCCTCCAAGTATGTTGATCCTTCCACACTCACACCCGCATCCAAAGGAAAGCTCAAAATCCAAGACCAAGGTTGTGGTGAGTACTCCATGTCTTATGCCTTTCAAATTAGGAAACTTCCTTTATCCCCCAAGTCATATGGTAAACCTCAACTTATACAGAACAAGCCTAAGTTTGCATTTCAAAAGAAACCTTCTGTGGCTTTCACTAGTGGAGGTGGACTACATGAAGAACGTGTCTATGAAAATACCTCTACATGGATTGAAAAGGCTAAAGCAGAACAATAAATTACTCCCATATCCCTCGACAGGTATGGACCTAGATTCACCATCATGCAGAAAAAGGGATATGATGGATGTAGTGGCCTGAGACTCCAAAAGCAAGGCATTGTTCAACCCATCACTACATTAGGATGACCTCGTAGCTTGGGACTTGGATCAAACCATTTGTTTTTGGTCTTCCTAATACTAAGTCATCCTCATCTAAGGAGGTGAATGCTTCAAATGATGACAAGGCATCTGAGAACAACCAACCTAAACCCACCCAATCGATATCTAACATTGACGATCCTGATACCTCCCTCAGTCTTGATCATATGTTTGCAGACCCGGATAGCCTACCTATGGAAGATAAATATGTCAATCCACCTATCACTCAAACCAATTCTTCACATTGGATTGAAACATTTTGGGATCCAAGGCCTCTTGCTTCTGAACATGATCCTAATGACATCACTAAAGCAGATATCCATATATATGCCTTTGACCAAAGCTTATTCAACACCGATGATGGCATTTCCTTAGTTTTCCCTGAACTTATTGATTGGGACCAACAAGGACCACCAATGTTTGACCAGTTTGAAAATGATGATGCCATTGTAGAATTCTTTGAGCTCTATGAAGATGTACCACAAGGTGATCACAAGTTTGGATTTTCTATTGATCTCAACATCATGGCATATTTCGAGGAGTCAACTCCATCTTCCAGTTGCAAAATTGAGAAAATAACAAAAAAAGACACAAGTAGGTCTCTTGGTGAAAACCAAAAGGTGCCATTAGGCCATGAAAAAGTAAAAATAAAGGATGTATCTGAGGGTGAAAACCTCTCTGAGGCACCCAAGGATGGAAGATTGGATGCACCCCCATTGAAGGATAGATCAACACTACTTGTAGAGATGACAGAAGAGATTAATCTGGGAACTCCTAACAACCCCAAAGTCATACACTTTGCAACCTCATTATCACTAGAAGAAAAGGATGAATTTGTTAGATTCTTTCTAGAGAGGCAGATCAACTTTGCTTGGTCCTATGCAGACATGCTCAAATTAGATCTTGAACTAGTCCTTCATCACTTGCCACTAAAACTAGGAATGAAACCAGTAAAGAAAAAGTTGAGAAAAATGCATCCTCAAGTTGCCCTCCTTGTCAAAGCTGAATTGAAGAAACTATTGGATGTTGGCTTCATAAGACCCATTGATTATGTAGAGTGGATATCTAATCTAGTACCAGTAGGAAATACCTCTAGGGGCATCCAAATATGCACTGACCTCTGTGATCTTAACAAGGCATGTCCCAAGGATGATTTTCCTTTACCAAACATAGATATCATTGTAGACATGATAGCTGGGTATGAGATGTTATCACTAATGGATGTCTTTTCTGGATATAATAAGATAAGAATAGCCCCTGAAGATCAACACAAGATAACTTTTACATGCCCTTGGGGAACATATTGCTGGAATGTCATGCCATTTGGTATTTAAAATGTTGGGGCAACATATCAAAGAGCAATGACCACCATCTTCCATGATTTCATGCACATCCTCATGGAAGACTATGCTGATGATTTACTTTGCAAATCCTATAAAAGGAAAGATCATTTGGGCATCCTAGACCAGATATTCACCAGAATGGAAAGCTATAAGCTTCATCTAAATCCAAAAAAATGTGTATTTGGAGTTGTCTCTGGAAAGCTCCTAGGCTACATTGTTTCTCAATGAGGCATTGAAGTGGATCCCGAGAAAGTAAAAACAATACTTGACATGCCTCCTCCAACAAATCTAAAAACCTTAAGAGGACTACAAGGAAGATTGTAGGCTATCCACAGATTCATTGCACAATTGGTAGATAAGTGTCACTCCTTTCAACACCTCTTACGTAAAGGAGTATCCTTTCAATGGAAAAAGCAGTGCCAAGAATATTTCCAAAAACTCAAGGATTATCTTCTAAATCCACCAGTTTTAATGGTTCCTATTCAAGGAAAACCATTCATTTTATATATATCTACTAGAGATACAACATTAGGAGCTCTCTTAGCATAAAATGATGAACAAGGAAGAGAGTGAGCCATATATTACATCAGTAGAACACTTGTGGTCTATGAGCTAAATTATTCACTAATTGAATGAGCATGCCTTGTTGTTATCTTTGTAGCCCAAAAGCTTAGACATTACATGCTACATCAGAAAATAATGCTCATCTCTAAGATCGACCCACTGAAACACCTCCTTAGTAGGGCTGCTCTCATAGGATGCTTAGCCAAATGGGTCATGGTCCTTAGTGAATTTGACATAGAATATGTAGATAGAAAGGCAATCAAAGGGCAAGTGATAGAAAATCAATTAGCAGAAGCCCCTATGTCATATGATCATTCCATGTTGATAGACTTTCTAGATGAAGCCATATTTCACATGGATGTAGCTAATGAATGGAAGCTTTATTTTGATGGATCACATACATGAAATGGTTTAGGAGTTGGCATCATGTTTATCACTCCTCAGGGAGACATAATCCCCAAGTCATACATGATTGCATTCCATTATACAAACAACATAGCAGAATATGAGGCACTGATCACAGGACTCAAGATAGCTATCCAATTGAACATTCAATAGTTACAAGTCTTTGGGGATTCCCAGTTGGTAATCCACAAAGTCAATGATGACTATGAGACCAAAGATGATAA
The DNA here is from genome assembly GCA_028749045.1 of Cupressus sempervirens. Classification (NCBI taxonomy): domain Eukaryota; kingdom Viridiplantae; phylum Streptophyta; class Pinopsida; order Cupressales; family Cupressaceae; genus Cupressus; species Cupressus sempervirens. The sequence goes on from CM053791.1 coordinate 508,816,355, forward strand.
ACTAATGCCCTACAAGTAGATGGCAGACTTCCTTAAGTCTAAATTTGTAAGTATCTCTTTTTTTTAGCTACCAAGAATACACAACAAGCAAGCTAATTCTATGGCTACCATCGCTTCTATGATTGATATGCCTCAAAATGTGGAATGCTATGAATTCCTTGTTGAGCAACTTTTGATTCCAGCATTTGAGCTCCCTCAATCTAAGTTTGTGTGTGAACTTGTTGGTCCCAATTCTCCTTGGTATCAAGACATTTATGATTACCTACATGCCCAAATTCTACCACCCAACTTATCCAAAGATGACCGTCAAGCCTTTATCGGTCAAGCCGCTAGATATGTAATCATTGGTGATACCCTTTACAAGAGATCCTTTGACCAAACCCTTATTAGATTCCTTGACTCACAAGAAGTTGAAACTACCTTGCATGAGGTTCATGAAGGTATATGTGAAGGCCATTTCAATAGTCTAAGTCTAGCCAAGAAACTCGTCAGAGCTGGGTACTATTGGCCTTCCATGGAACAAGATGCCCACGATTTTTCCAAAACATGTAATAAGTGTCAGATACATAGCAATCTAATCCATGCACCCACACAATAATTGCAACTAGTCATATCACCATGGCCCTTTTCACAATGGGCATTTGATCTTATTGGAGCTATTTCTCCTCCATCCTCTAATGGTCATAAGTTCGTTATCACAGCAACAAAATATTTTACCAAGTGGGTTGAAACTATCCCTTTGACCTTCATCACTAGCAACCAAATCTCAAGGTTTATTCTAAACTACATCATATGTCGGTATGGAGTCCCCTTGGCTATTAATACTGACCATGGTAGTCCATTTCAAAACAAAGATGTAGACAAGCTCTACTAGAAGTACAACATATACCATGGATATTCTAGTATTTGCCATCCATAGAGAAATGGCTAAGTAGAAGCATCTAATAAGACCATTGTTAAGATTCTCCAAAATACTGTCAATGATTCGGGTCGAGACTAGCACCTCCAACTAAATCCAACTCGTTGGACATATCGAACAAGTGTGCGTGCTCCTACTAGAGCAACACCATATTCTCTTGTCTATGGTACTAAGGCCATACTTCCCATTGAAGTTGAAATTCCATCATTAAGAGTACCCCTACAAGATGTTGTTGATGATGAAAACTACCGAATATCTAGACTCCACGAGCTGGAAATGCTTGATGAATGAAGATGAACTGCCTTGACACACTTGCAAGCTTACCAAAATTGACTCAAATAGAGCTATAATAAGAAAGTTTGAGGTCGTCATTTTGAGGTTGGTGATCTAGTCTTGAAGATGAACTACAAGACTCAACAGCATAGAGAAAAATAAGGCAAATTTGAGCAAAATTGGGAAGGACCTTATGTAGTTACTACATCATTTGGGTTCAGAGTATATCAGCTTGCAACTCCAGAGGGTGAACCATTGCCCATGTCCATCAACAACATGCAACTTTGCAAGTACTATACTTGATTCTATCTAAAAGTCTTAAAACAAATATCAAAAAAAATTTAAAAAGTCCTGAAAAAATATTTTAAAAACAGCAAAAAATCCTTAAAAATGAAAAGAAAAAAGTGAAAAAAGTAAAAAAAATAAAAAGAATGCCTTGATGAAAACCTGGCAAATAGGCATCTTGGCATGAAAATTTGAGTCAAGAGAAAAATTCCTTCCAAAAGTGAAAACCTGGCAAATAGGCGCTTTGGGCAAGTACCATGGGGAAAACCTAGCAAACAGGCACCATGTGTAATTAGTTGTTGCTCCTCCATCTATCGAGATTCCATTCTATTATTCCTTGATCATATCTTTCCTATTGCAAGACATCCTTTGCTCCTAGACCATGGCTCACAAACTGGTTAATGTCCTTTGTTATCTTTCCTAAGCATCACCAGTCTGTACATACTCTGTCATTTGGCCTTTGTACATAGTTTGCGTTTTGTCTGGAGGCATATTACCTACATAGTGCATGAGTTTGAATTTTAATTGGGGGCATATCCCTAAGCACTTTTTATCCATTGGACTTATCACATAATGGATTGGAGCTAACCATTGTATATGCTTTTATGTTCTGAAAAAATCACTAAAAATCACATAATGTCTTGAAAAAAGCACTAAAAATCCTAAAATGTCCCGAAAAAAGCTCTAAAAATCCTAAAATGTCTTGAAAAAAGCACTAAAAATCATATAATGTCTTGAAAAAAGCACTAAAATCATAAATGTCTTGAAAAAATCCCTAAAAATCATAAATGTCCTAAAAAAATCCCTAAAAATCATAAAATGTCTTGAAATAAACCCTAAAAATCATAAAATGTCCTGAAAAAATTAGTCACACAAAAACATCAAATATCCTCAAAAAACCCTAAAAATCACAAAACCCATCAAAAATTTGCAATAAACCTTGTACATATTCATTGTGGATAACCATCCTTTTTGCATAAACACTTGCACTTTGCAAATTGAAACTCAAAGCACTACACTTTCATGATAGTCACACTATCTAAACAACATGAACCGACAATCAATCCAACATATCACTACGAACCCCTCAACTGAATCCACAAAAAAAGCTATCACATTATCAACCTGTCAAACACCATCTGAACACCTAAAACACTAAAAAGCAAGTAATAATGGACAAGAATGGCTGTTGGCTCACGCTATTTAGTGAGTGATTTATTTTTTATTTTTTTTCTTTTTTATTATGTTCCTATGCCACTCGATGATATAAAACTAATCTATGAGAGTGGTCGGGATGGTTCATGGTCATCGTTTTCTATTTTTGTTTGTTACAATGTACCTTTGAGAGTCTAGGGCACGTACATATGCCTCAGGAAGGACAAGGTCATTTTCTGTTTGCATCATGCTTGTTCATGAAAAAGGCTTGCATTTTCACTTTGGCCCTTTAAGCCATGATGCATTGCAATCTATTTTCCATGTCAAAATAAAGCTCCATTTGACATATAGTGCACTTTACAAAAGCAAAAAGTTTTCTCATCGTACTAACAATTCTTCATCTCATCTCCTCTATCTTCTACGTCTCCTTCATTTGTTGCCTTGGTCTCATACTTTGATACACAAAAAGCATTGTCATCCTCCATTCCTACATATGTCCAAAGTCCAAAATGATCCAAAACAATAAACATGGCATTTATATTATATTCACATTTCATTTGCATCCATTTTACATTTCATTTGCATTTATTCCCTATCATTTTACATTTCATTTATATTCATTTCATTTCATTTACGTCCATTCCATATCATTTGCATTACATTAGGCATTCATTCATGAGAACATGTGGCAAAAATAAAAAGATGGCATTTGCTACACATAACATGTGATAAATCAACACATGATGTCATCATATATAAGTCCACACAAAAAAAAACATAAATACATTCATATAAAACGTCTAAAGCATATGCATATTTCATCTCATATAGTCATCATAACATAAGTCCATCTCATAAATGTCTCACAAAGGTGTTAGAGTACATGACCATGGTTTACATCAATACTAACTGCTTGTAGGTGTGAACCATGAAAGAGCATATTAGAAACCAAAAAGAAACATAGAGAGGCCCCTCTATACGTGAGTCTATCAGTGTCATCCCGTGCTACCCATAGCCTTGTGACCTCTGTCTAGCCTCAAGGATGATCCCTCTGTTCTCTGTGGTGGCATCATATGCCCCATCACCCCTGCACTACTCTATGTCCTTTGTGTCTTGTGGGAATGAGATCTTGGTGCACGAAAACTCTCTACTCTCTACCCTGGTGGCACCACTTTCTCATACTGATCTCACCAATATTTTGCCTCCATGTGAGCCCTACTCATCATCGTTGCTAGATCTCAGAAGTTTGCATCTTTGATGCTACTGATGAACCCCTGAGACTCCTATGCTACTATCTCTACCCTGTGCACCGCTGTATCTCTCTTAGCCATCGCCTGATCTCTCTTTGTTGTAACTACATCCCTCTCTCCCACCACGACATCCCTCTCTACTACAATATGATCTAACTAAATCTGTAGCCCTCTAATCACCTCCATCAACTCTACCTGGCTAGGCCCTACCTCTACTCATACTAATGCTCTCTCGGTGTCCTCCATTGGATCCTCCTCTATGTCCATCACAGTTGCATCCCTATCCTCCCAATAGTCCTCCTCATCCTCTCCCTCGTCACCACCTCCAACACCATCCCCACCCCCACTACCTCCACCCTCCTTGTCATCTACCTCCTCCTCTCCCTTAGCACCCTCCTCATCATCTCCCTCATCCTCCCCCTCAACATCCTCATCATCACCCCTTGCATCACCCTTAGCATCCTCATCTCCCTCCTTGTCATCTTCCTCCTCCTCCTCCTCTCCTCCCTCCTCATCGTCTCCCTCATCCTCCTCCTCAACATCATCCTCTGCCCCATTTCCCTCATCAAATTCCTCCTCATCCTCTCCCCCATCCTTGTCCTCCTCATCATTCTCCTCATCCTATGGCCTCCCTCAGGGTACTGGTACTATTGGATCTGTCAAAGGTCTCGGCCGATGCTGTGCAAACCACATATCATATGCTCCTATCATGCCTACATCCACTATATCTGCTGCTGCCCCCCATAGTCTTAGTTGTAACTTTGCTAACTATGCATATGCTACCTGTGTCCTGATAGGTGGTCCCCACTCTCAAACCTCTCCTCTAGATCAGGCAAACAATGCTAACCCTGTAGGTACATCCTGTGTCTCCCCAAACTATCTCTGTACCCACTCTAATAGGTACATCTCTATAACCAGGTGACTAATCACTATGTGCCCTATGAGGTAGCACTCTTGCCTATAGTATGGTAAGTGGATGTCATCATCATCCCATCCAGGGAAATCTCTATATGGTCTCCATATGAACTATGTCATTGTGTCTATCTGATGGCGAAAGTATCTCACATATCCCAATTATCCTTAGGCTAGGACACCTCTATAGTTGTAAGCATATGGCATATAATCCACCAACACTTGCTCTACCAGAGGCCTAAATACTGCAATATGCTCATAGGCCTAGATCTGTAATAATGTGATGCCAGTGTTGAAGGATAGTCCTCCTCTATATGCTACCTATTGTAGATAATAATATAACATCCCCAACATGCATGGGCCCCAAGTAAACATAGTACCCTCCATGATCATCTGCTCAAGTACTCGATCCCATCCAATTAGGAATCCATGTCCTTGTCTATCTGGTATTAGCAATCCACTAATCACCTAGCAAATCACAGCCCTTAGCTGCTCATGGCATGCCACCAGTAGGTCCCATCCAATCTCATAGTCTCAGATCCTTAGCTCTGCATCTTCGCATCCAAATAGCCAGTGTAGAGCTGCTCACCCTATAGCTAGGTCATACATTGCTAACTCTCCATGGATAGGGATCCTAAGGATGCACCATACATCCTCTAGTGTTACAGTCACCTCCCTAGTCAATAGGTGGAATGAACTAGTCTTTGAGTACCACCTCTCCATCAAAGCTATCAACAAAGCCCTGTTCCCCCTCACCTCTGGCATAAACGTCACATGATATAATCCCAACCCAACCAATATCCCTCGCTCACTAGGTGTCATTTGATGACATAGTGCAAGGCTCTTTGGCCTATGTCCCCTTATCTAGTAGCAAGGGTAACTCCTCCTACATAATCATATAGCCCATGTCAACCTCCTATGGTTTTACATCCAGTTTACCCTACTTTTGACCTAGGTTTGACTTAGGTTGACTTATTTTGACTAAGTTTGACTTTTTCTAAGCATTTTTTACTATGTTGACTTATGTTTTGAACTCTTCCTAGGGTTTTGAACATGTTTGCGAAGTTTTAGATCATTTCAAGCTCGTTTGCATCATTTTGACCCTATCCCTATCCATCGGTCAACCTTTTTCCTCCTTTAGAGCTAAGTTTGACCAAGTTTGACCTTTTTCTAACTATCCTAGCCTTAGTTAACCTATTTTTTGAACTCTTCTTGGGGTTTTGCACATGTTTTCCAAGTTTCAGATCATTTCAAGCTCATTTGCATCATTTTGACCCTATCCCTATCCATTGGTCAACCTTTTTCCTCCATCAGAGCTAAGTTTGACAAATTTTGACTTTTTTTTGACTATCCTAGCCTTATTTAACCTTTTTTTCAACTCTTCCTAGGGTTTTGAACATGTGTTCCAAATTTTGAGTCATTTTGAGTCCATTTGCACCTTTTCGGGCCCTTTGCACAGTCCTCTATCAGCATTTACCCAAGTTTGACCTACATCTGCCCTATGTTAGACCAAATTCTAAACATTTTGACCACCTTTGACTGAATTTTATCATGTTTTTAACATCCCCCTAGGGTTATTCTAGCCTCTACCAAGTTTCAGCTTGATTCGGGAACATTCACACCCCGATTGGAACTCTGACGCATCCTAGGGCATAGTTGGGGTTCCCAAATGTGTCATTTTTGCACTTGGTCATACCAAATATGTCATTGATTCACTTGGGAATTCCAACTATGTCATTGACACACTTGGCTACATTTTGGGTGCAGTTGGGGCTTTTGGATGCCCTACTTGGCCCCGAGATCCCCATTTGACCCCCGTTCCCCCCCGACAGATTCCTAAGTACCTAAAAAGCATGGAAAAGCAATAAAAAGCAATAAAAAAGCATGAAAAATATCAAAAGTAAAAATATGGCCTCGATTTACTCACCAAAGATCCAACATCTGCCCGCTATCAGAAGGTTCGCACCCGTTCACCACAATGTTGCTCCCTAGGTAGTTGATCCATTCTCCTTGTTCTAGAGCTATTTTCTTCCAAATGAGAGAGGGAAAATGACCTTCAAAACCCTCTCAAAGACCTTTTATAGCTTGTTTCTACCTATATGGATTTGCATGGGGTCCTTTCTATGTTGGCCTCAGTGCCCTTTTTCACTCTAGAGCCCATAACTTTCACGTTTTAACTCTGATTTTCGATCCATCAATTGCTATGGATTTTTTTTTCTCATTGTTGATGAAATTGACCTATCATATTCCTATGTTGGTCAATTTCTTGAGGGGGCATAAATATATACCACATTGCTGGGGCATGCTTTTATGGCTTTTCCATTAGCATTCTTTGACACAACGCTCTAAATCAGATTGTATCAAAGAGGGGCAAAATGTAGACGCTCAAAAATGGTTCGCATCTACAGTTTCATCATTTCTTCATACTAATTTTTCCCATTTTCTCATTCTACTAACTTCAATCTTTTGGCAAATTGATCGTACTTTATCGTTTGTATCCTCTTTCATATCAATTTCATGTCATTTCAAAATCATTTCATATCAACTCAAAACCATTTCATATCAACTCAAAATAACCCCAAATCAACTTAGAATCAGTCCTAATCAACCTGAAGCATATCAAACATCCCCAAATCAATCATCATCTATCCAATCCTAGGCATTGTTGTGGCTTTTAGTGTCTTGGAAACCTATCAACCTATCAATCTTATCAATCTTACCTTAGTACTATCACGACTCTCAGTGCTAGGTCAAACTATCATTCATGTCATCCAATGTTTGACATTGTTGAGGCTTTCAATGTTAGATCATGGCATTATCAACCATTTTAATAATATTGACAATGTTCGTCAATGGTATTATGATCAACCTTATCAACCAACCTCGATCCTGTAGCATTTGCAATGTTAGTTAAATGTTACATATCAATCAATTCATGTCATGCATCCTTAGCGTGTTATCAACTTCAATCAATCAATCTGATCATGATTTTGGTCTACTTGTCATCATCTCGTTTGATCTATATCATCATCACATTTTCATAAAAGGATATCGTCACATTCATTTAATCAATTTGGCCAATCATTTACTAATTTTCTCTATAGGATTAAATAACCCATAATTTAATTCTATTATGCTTATTAATTATTCTTCCTAATTATCATCCTCAATTAATTAATTTCATTAGTTAATTGAGTCATTATCCACAAACCATGGAAATTCTTAATTTCCTAAGTTCCATTTTCCATCATTAATTCCATTTTCTACTAATTCTTATTTTGTGGAATAAAAGGATTTTTAATTCAAATATTCCGTACAATATTGCATCATAGTGACACTTGGATATGACACCTCGTGGATTCTCCTTTGAAACTTGGATAATATATGTCATAATCAAATATTCTTATTCTCTTATGCATGTCCTTATTTGGCTTATTTGTCATAGATTCTTGGCTTTAAGTGGGCTTGAGGTGTCTTATGATGTGTCATAGATTCTCTTCCACATTTAGCCAAGTTTTACTTCCATCCATCATAGAATCTTACAATTGGCATATTTTGTCATATGCGTCATGGATTCTCAAAGGAATCTCTTGCCACATCGCATATGTAAGGGTGACAAATCCAATGCTCTCATCCTCCATGCCCATTATAAAATGAGCACTCTTTCTCTCATTTCCAGTCTTGGAGGTCCTAATTCTTGAGTCTTTGAGTCCCTAGCTTCTTTGCATTTTTCATACCATTTCTCTCAAGCTTAAATCAAAACTTCTAGTATTCTCATGGCATTATCCATATCATAGGCTTTTGCTTCAATTTTGTGTGCACTATAGGCAACTTTGGAGCTACAATCATTTGGAGAAAAAAGAAGGACATGGCAGCTACAAACGAAAGAGGGGGTTTCTAACCTTGTGTTTGCTTCTTTTGATTAGTTTGGCTTTCAGGGTAGACTAGTGGGTGCTAACATATGATTATTGAGTTTGTGATTTTCTCATAGTATGTTATGCATTTAGCCTATTTTCTAGGTCCTACAATAGGTTTCTCATTCTATATAAGATTTGTACCAATTATGTTTACTGGATCATACTACTAGTGCATGGAAAAATTAAATCTAAAAATTGTAAGAAAATCCTATACCACATTTAATGCTCTTCTCTCAAATGTGAACCCTCTGCATCTGATAGGAAAGGAAGGAAAAATGGTTTTCTTTTCGTGACCATGGAAGAGTACATATGTGTTTTCCATCTATTGTACATAGTCTAATACAAATACCCTCTTTGTCACATGTATTGGAAGCTTGTAGGGTTCTATAGTTGAACTATAAAATCTTAATACAATGTACTCTTCCATAAAGTACTAGTTAGCCAATTGAATTTAACTTCCCAATTGAATTAATCATTTACAAGACATGATAAATCTAGGCAGTGAAGTGCCTATATTTTTATGATAAAGTGGTGCCAAAAAGAAGTCTACAAAGTGGTTTTAGTTCCCTTGGGGATCACCCATCCTAATCACAAATGTCCATTCAAATTTTGATTTATCACACTTAGGATGAAACTTTTGTGTTTCAAAAATTTGACTATGCTTTGATAACAGAAGATAGCACAAGTGGGTTGTGTATCTAAATGTTTTTTATAACAGTGGGTATGACCCTCTTTTAATCACTAACAATTTTTTGTGCATGTGATGTATAATGTGCTGAATATAATTAGATCTTACTTATTATTTTAAACAATGAATATTGAAAACCATTTTCAGAATGTTCGCACCCACTTTTTTGTTACTTTCCAAACCAAAACACATTGATAGTAGAGATATAGTATCCTGAACTCATTGTGCAAAAATATCCAATTCATATGGAGGTTTATGATCAAGAGGTAGATTGAATCCATCTGCTAACCCTCTAATATAACACTTTTTTTAATCTGGTCCCAAGTTGTCATATATTTTTGCCTATTTTTCTAGGTCAATGTGGGTTGGGTTTTGTGCTTCATACCCTAGGTCCAATAGTCTACCAAATTCACTTTGTGTGATCGATAAAATTACCTCATATGTATTTTGATTGACAATTGCCTTTCTTTTTTCATGATAGTTTTCAGCACAAACTATTACAAATTCTGGACAAGGGAATAGTTGAGGGAACCAAAAGCAACAAATTCCATTAGTCCACGTTGCAAATTTATTTACAATACACCCTATCATGTTATTCATTTAAATATATTTTGAATCATTTTGTGGATCATTCCACTTATCTTCAATTGCATATCTGATTGCCTTAGTACTCCTTCCATAGATAATAAAATCCCAAATATCATGGAATTCATCAGTAAAACTTGACATTTTATCCAGTTTGTGCATGTCAAAATATGGTTTCCTAGTCCCTTGTGTTTTCTTTTGGGTTGCAATTCTACTGCTAGTGCTAGTGTCACTCTTCTTGTATCTTTTCATCATCGTTGAAAAATTTATAGAACTATACAGAGACACAAATTATAATTTATAGATGTGATTAACATTTAAACCCTAAATTTTATTTCTAATCTTTAACTTTGCAAGTTACCTAGCTGCTAGAAAGTAAACAATTTAGGCTTACAATGCATGATAAATTGAAAATTAAACCCTAAATTCTACAACCAATACTAGTTACTAAACTGTTAGTAAAAAATGTGTTCAAGGTCTTATCGAGAAAGTTGAAACTCAATTTGATAATTATTTTCTGTGACACTGTGAGCTATCTTGGAAGACTAGGTTTGTGTTGCAACTTGCAAATTATGATCCATAACCCCTTTCTGATACTCCAATACTTTTACTGAATCCTATATTGGTAGTCTATGTAGAGACCCAAGATTGAAAAATAAAAACTAAACCTTACGATCTACAAAAAAGTAAATTTTATAAATTGTAAAATTGATATAGTTGAGAATGGTTTTCATATTAATTCTTATGTACATTGTATAGTGGACAGATGGTATTATAATTATTTGTGAAACTATAAATGTATGAGGTTAAATCTAGTAATTATTGCTAATTTATGAAGAGTCGGTGACTTCTTTCTGAAGACTTCTTTTCCAAGGAAATTTTGAAAAAAAATGAGGGTAGCCAAAATCAGCCCAAAATAAATCTCGAGTCATCAATCTTTACATGTCCCATCACCACACCACAATCCACATCAATGCCACATGTCTTCTTTCTCCCTCGATACATATATGGCACATGTCTTCTTTCCACAACATTTGAGAAAGCAAGACTACTCTTGCCGAAATCAGTACAAAATACGACTAGGGCCATTCGATCTTTGTTGATCGAACGGTGTGTAAAGGATGTCAATACCTCAATAGATGTTATGTCAAGTATGCCACATGTTTTGTTTCTGAGGCATATGGGAATACAAGTCGGGTGTTACTGAAATAAGACCAAAATTCATTTGGAGTCATTGATCTATGTTGATTGAATGATGTTGAACTTGTTTCTTTTTTTGTACAACGTAAATGATACCCTATCACCAAGTCACACGTGTCACTATGATATTTACTATGGGTCCACCTTCCATGTAGAAATGAATAGTAAATAGTCATAGGTGATACATGTATGTCATGTGTCTTCTCTTTAGGGTGATTTGGGAAAACAAGTTGAGTGATGCAGAAATTGGCCCAAAATACATCTTGATTCATCGATCCTTGCTCATCTGACAATAGTTGATGCATCCCCTTTATTATATTAACACTTGTGTCATCATATTAAATTATAATTATATTATAATAATAGTAAAATTGTATTAACACTTGTTAAAGATAAAAGTTACTAATAAAAAATAAATTGAATAAAGATGTTTTATGTTTTATTTTAAGAAACAATTTAACTTATTTGTGTGATATATTTTTATTTTTTTGTGATTGAATAAGAAGATATTCATAAAAAATTAAATAGAAATAGGGATCTATGTATTTGTGCATTGAATTTCAAACTAAATTGTTTACATTAACAAAATAATTATCTTATTTTATGCTTTTAATGATGATTAAAAATAATTAAGGATATAATACAGTATAGTTAAATTATTCTAATTTATATAGCATACTTAAAGTTTTAATTAAAATTTTAAATTCATTACAATATGAATAATTGAGCATTCATAGAATAAAGTTTTTATATATAGCATATTTATTAGTTATTAGAGACTAGACTTGACATGTGTCTTTTTTTCGGGTGCATTTATAAAAATGGTTGAGTGTTCCCTAGATTTTTCCAAAAATCATCTTTGGTCATTGATCTAAGTTGATCAAATGATGCTACTATGAACATAGTGATTTCACACTTGATACATGTTTTCCACATATCCTCTTTTTGGGGCATTTGGAAAAGCTAGTCAGTTGTTGCCGAATTCGGCCCAAAAAAATCTAGAGCTATTGATCTTTGTTCATCCAACAATAATCGCTACATCGCCTTTATAATATTACTAATATAGTTCTTAAATACATTATAATATTTCTAAATTTTAAAAAAATATAGTATTTCAATGACACTTCAAATTTGATTATAAATAAGCCCATCCAATGGAGAATTAAATTTGATTGTAAAAGTAACTATCGATTTTGTTCCACATATTCTATTATTCTGTACTATTGAACTAAACACTAAAGTAAGTGATTTATTAATTAAATTAATTGTTAAATGTTAAATCTTATATTTTGTTTTGATTAAATAAAAGCAAGTTTTAAAGGACACGAAACCTTTAACAAAGTATCCAAGAGTAACTAACAAAAGAGTTTAGAAAATAAAAGGCCTCAATGAATAGAAAAACTAACACAGAAACATGAGGTCAAGAACAACTATGCATAAAAGACAGCAAAAAGAAAGCAAAAGGATAGCACCCAGACAATTATAGAGTTTTCAATAGGTCTACTACTTGATTTGCCAAAATGTTCATATTTTCTATAGTGGCTTTCATTTCCTCTAGCTTTTTCGCTCCCCCACCTGTATTCTTCCCCCACCTGTATTCTTCTTGGAGTTGGCCCTAGTGCACTTGCTCAGCCCTTGATCTTCATTCATAATAGAGGATTCAAGTCCTCTAGCTTGATCCATCTTATTCAGTAATGTATTTAAATTACTAGTCATAGTTTTTAGAATGTTACAATTTTTGTCACCCAAATTCTTGATCATTTTTTTCGTATTTCTCACTCTACCTTCCAAGCTCTCCATCCTTTTTTTGATATCTTTATTAACCTATTCCAAAATCCTATTTTTGGTTTCAATTGGAGGCACCCTTTTCATTAAGTTTTAAACCTCCTCTGCATTACCAATGACTTCTAAAAGCCTATCAATATGCTGGCCCAACATGCACTCCCCACTTTCCATCTTATTGAGTTGCTCAAAATCCTTTGAGATCACCTACATTTGCTATTTAAGGGTCCCAATCTCCTTCAAAATTGACCTGGGTTACCCATGATTCCCTTTAGAAATCCCTTCTCAACCTCCTCCCTATTATAGTGTTCCTACTCCCCTAGTTTGTTGATGCCTAAATCCACCTCTTTTGGGACATTGTCCTCACCCTCATTTTGAGCCAACACCAGCTTTATTTTTCTTTCCATCCTTTGAATTAATGGTTCATCATTAGAGGGAACCGAGACCTTATCCACATTCAAACCCTTATTACCCGAGCCCTTCCCTACAATTCCTTTCTTTTGAGAACCCCTTCTCATTTCCCCCTTGTAGTCACTGTCCTGATCTATCTCACTCCCCTTTCCTTTCTTTTTCTTCTTGGAACTATTGCCAAAATCCCCTTTCATACTCTACTTAACATCCACCTCATTACCTTCATCCTCAGTGTTCTTATCCAGGTTCTCCTTTGAATCACCACCCTCTATCTCATAATCAATCACTTTCTTACTCTACCTAGGCCTATCCACCTTTTTAGACTTCAGAAGGTTCATAATGAGAACCATTAACCCCTCATGGTAGACATGATCACCATTTAGGTCATTTTGGAAGACCATAATGGAGTTACCTAGAGATTGTCTAAGATAATAAGGCAGATTTATCCTAATCCCATGCCTAAAATGATTGACTAACATGAAATGGTGGCCATAATTTTTTGTGAACTGACCATCCAAAGTGAGATATTCAATAATCAAAAAGATCACAAATCACCGTGGGCACAAAATGGAAGCTTGGTTAAAGTAGGAATTACCTATTTTAACCAATCTATTGCATTCTTTGGCTGAATTTGCAAACTTGTCAACCGCCCTATCAGACAACTTTCTATCCCGATAAAAATTGATACCCTCCATTTGTAGACCTGTAGCTTTGGCTATGATTTCTTCAGTCACCTCCATTCTTTGATTTCCCATTAAAACTGTCCCATCTCTCCAAGTCTTAATGAACTGTCAAGTAATTGTATAGTTGTTTCTTTTTAACTTCTCCATATAACCAATAAAGTTTCATAGCTCAAGAATTTCCCAAATTTCCTTCTTATTCCTCCATTCTTTATAGCTAGCTAGTTCAATTCTTTTTCATTTTCCTGTCATGTTCTTATTTTGAAGATGAATATCCTATCTTCTCCAAAAAACCCTTTGTTATTGAAAGTGAAATTTGATATCACAGCCAAAACAAACGATGGCAAATAAGACCCAAAATCTATGTGGAATAAAGTGGAAGAACTCTGTCCTTCTCATAAAAGCCCACCACAACCCAAATCTATGAATAAAATAATTAAATATTTTTGACACGGTAATCATTAATGGACCACTTTTTCTTACTTTGAACTTTGTCATGTTTGATCAGTAAGCACCTCTCTATGGGTATTATATCATTATTGTTCCATATTACCTTTTCCTCTTACAAGCCAGATTGGAAGCCTAGTCAACAACTTGATTAGTTTCTCTAAAATTATGAGTAACAATACAATTTTCAAAGGAATTGATAAGATCTCTGGCTTGACAAATACTATTATTAATAGTGCAGGAAGACTTGGTAACTCCATTAAGGCAATTGATAATATTAAGGAAATCCCCCTCAAGCCATATATTATTCAAATTCAAATTCTTTGCATAGATAAGACCATAAAGCTCCGCATTAGCCTCAACCACATGATTAGTTTGAATACCAATAGGGATGACCATACCCCCCATTCTATATCCATTCTCATTCCTAATAATGACTCCCAACTCGCAATTCTTGGGTTTCCCTTCGAGGCCCCATCAAAATTTATCTTATACCAATCCATCAAGGGACAATCCCATCGAGCTAGATCCCTAAGGTTTGGACTGATTTGTGTCAAGCTGATATCCTTAAGTTTCCAATTTTGGATCACCAAATCTTCCCATTCATTCTAAGATTGTTGACCTTTTCCACTAGATCTGATATTCTTAATCACCAAATTCTTAATCTTACAAAAAACCTGATCAGGATTTGGTTCAATTCCCCTAAACACCCTATCATTTTGTTCCTTCCAAACATCCCAACAAAGGAATAGGAGAATAAAATCCCACAATTGCAAAACTAAGGCATTATTAGAAGGTGACTTCCAACCATTGAAAAAGTGTTGAATGGTATCAGGGAAAACCAAAGCAATATTCAATAGACCATAGACCCTATCCCACACCCTTTTAGTATAGGAGAAATGCAAGGTCATATGGTTGACCAACTCAACATCATTCTTACAAAGATAACATCTATTAACAATGTTGAACCCTCTCTTCAATAAGTTATCCGAAGTCAACAAAATTTCCTGCAAAAGTATCCAAAAAAAATGTTAACTTTGGCAGTCATTCCTTTAAACCATGCTTTAGCCCAACAAGGCTTTGGACACTCTTCAAAATCATTAGCATACACCGAAGACACAGATAAGAGCCCACTAGGATTGAATTTTCAGATTAGCGCATCCTCCTCATGGCTTAGGAAGACCACATTCAGAATCTTATTGAGATCATTCAATTTTCTATCCACCCTTTTGAGGTCCAACCACTTATTCCCATCCCAATAATCCTCAACAAAAGCCCCAAAGAGATTCTTACATTGCTCCATATAAGCATTCCATGTTTGATTAGCACTAAGAGGATGGTCAAGAATCCAAATATCATCCCAAAAAAGAACAATCCTCCCATTTCCCACTTTCCATCTAACCCCTTTTTAATAATATGTTTATGTTTTTGGGCATTTTTCTAAATCATAGAACCTCCTTGCCTGACTCATTATTAAGAAAGTGATTAAGATCTTGGTTCTCCCTATTATACTTATCATTCTAGATTTCACACCATTCTCCTTCTTCTTTATGCCACATCCATAAAAAATTGGCAAGAAAAGCATCATTCATAGTAGTAACTCTTCTTAGACCAAGGAAACCTTTATTATAAGGCATGCAAACTTTCTCCCAAGCAATCAGAGGTAGTCTTTTCTTTTTTTCCATACCCATCCATAAGAAAAGCTTTTGAATTTTTTCAATAGCCAATGCAAACTTTCTAGGGATATTAAAAACACTTAGAGCATATAGTGAAACATTTTGTAAAATGGATTTGAGAACAATAATCTTACCAGCTTGACTAAGGAGAGAGCCTTTCCAACCTGCTAACTTCAAGTGAATTTTACCAATTAGAAAACTCCAAAAGGTCTCAAGTGGGTCCAAACAAAGAGGTAATCCTAGATAAGAACCCTATAAGGAACCTATCTTGCATCCAATAATCCTTTTAATTTTATTATGTCTCTTCTCATTCACATTGACAAAATAAATCACACTTTTTCACCAATTAGTAATTTGACCTGAAGCTTGCCCATAATCCTCCAAGGCCTTCTTTAAATTTCTAGCATTTCTAACTAAGGTTTCTCCCATAACTATAGAATCATTCAAAAATTGCTGATGTGAACAAATCAACTCTTTGGAAGAGGGTTTAAGACCAACAAAATCCCCCACACTCACTAGTTTTTCCACAAATCTACCTAGACATTCAACCATCAAAATAAAGAGGATAGGTGAAAGCGGATCTCCCTGCCTTAAGCCACATGAAGCCCAGAAAAAAGGGGTAGGTGAACCATTCATAAGAACTGAGAAAGTAGCCAAAGAGACCAGCATAAAGACTAGATCCCTAAATCTCTTGTTAAAACCAAAAACTTTGAGACCTCTTAGAAGAAAAGACCTGTTATATTTTGTTTCTTAATAATTTAATTGAAAATTTTAAAAATACCAAAAGATTGCATAAATAAGCATAACAATAAAATGCAATTTTATATGGAACTCCACAAATTTCATTGATATTCCTAGAAAATTACAATTTGAGGAAGACACATGTACAATGATTGTAATTTGATTAAAAAAAATAGAAAGTAAAACTAGACTATAGGGGAAAACCCTAGTTCTACTGTACTAGTCATTATAGAAAGCATGAGACTTGACTAAGGCTATGAATTCTTGTAGCCATGGGTTGTCATGTGTCACTTCATCCAGATTATACCATTTTCAAAGAAAATCCAAGCAAATTTGTGCCCATTTCTTATGGTGCCTCAACTGCCCAATAGTTAGGCCCAACATAAGTGGTTGCAGGGCCACATTCTGGTCAGGTTCTAGAAGCTTGTAGATTTCATCCACCCAAGGGATTCCCACCGCTAACAATGAATGAGCAACAATGTCAATGTCATCGCCCAGGTATTATACTTTAAAAGTCTTTGTCAAGAGCATAAAAATATAAAAATATCAACCCTTTCTTCTCTGAGGTTGAGCAGAGATGCTAGAAAATGGGACGTAATGTTTGTGTGGACACTGTACCTATTCTCATTCTCCAAACACTCACACCCCATAATCATTTTCACATCATGAATAATGAAATATATAGTGGGAACAACCTCATTACAAATTAACAAGAGGTTTTCATCAGGGACATCACCTAAAAAGGTCTTTTTTTTCCTCTTCCAATTTGCATGTCAAACAAATTGGAGTATCCATCTTGATTCAAAATTTATGAAATAATTAACTATAGAAAATCTACTTTGGACTAGTGACTACAAAGTAATGACTACCAGTCTACTACACCAAGTAAACTAGACCAAAATTTAGCAAGCACTAAAAGTATACCTATTACCATACTATTGACTACCAAAAATGAGATGAGCAATGAGGAAAGAAGAAGCTCAATTGCCCATAAATAAGCCGAGTGGCTACGAAATGATCTTGACTCCCTACATATTTATCCATTTAGCTTCCAGTTCATTTATTTTAAATTATTAAATCTTCTTAAATGTTCAACATAAATTCAAGTTCGTGCCAAATAAGTTATTATGCATGCGAAGCCGATGGAAGACGGAATGCCACTAATAGTGACAAAGAAATGTTTGCTCGGAACCCATTTCAATGAACATTGCTCAGAGGTTTGCCTCTTCTTGCTCATTTTCAAGCTTTTTGATGGCATCCTTGGCACTAGCAGAGAGAACTTGCAAAGCTACAATAATCCTTGTAGTAATATTACTTTGTTCCTCATCCTCTTCCGTAGTCAAATCCGGGTTGACAACAAGGCTTGGATTTTCATTTGACAATCCCTCTTCCATAAGCATCCCCATTTTTGGCAACCAACTATGTTTCTAATATTAGCAACCACTGACCAAGATGTCTACAATTTAAAGAATGTTTTTTCAACCAGATTCTACTCTACCATTAATGCAATGGGGCATTCAACATACATGTCATCCTAGAGAAACCTCACTTTCTTATCACTTTTTGATTTAATACTAAGCATAATCTTTTGATAATTTGACAACTGATTTGAAAAACATACGATTCATTTCTAGCTGTTGATTCATTTCTAGCACATTTGCCAACACATTATATATGTTTTTTCACTAGACTATAAAAATTTCCTAATCAAATATTTTTTATTTCCAATAAATAGGAAAAATTAGCTAATCAGATATCTACATTTTCCAATAAACAGGAAAAAATTCCTACTCAAATATTATTATTTTCTAATAAACAAGAAAAATTACCTAATACAATATATATATATTTTCTATCAAAAGGAACAAAATAGCCTCAATTTTATGAAATTTTGTTATGATCAAAGAAAAATCACATCTAAAATTAAACTTTTCCTAACATCGAAAAAAACTGCCAATGGAAATTAATTTTCCCCCACCAAAGTAATGTTTGATTCACCATGAATTTATATATTTTTTGGGGAGGGGGTTTCTTAAAATTATCCTTGAGCTATGTTAAGATGGATAGTGTGGAAGAAACATATCAGTATACATTGAAGGCTGAGGAAAGATTGGCAAATAAACATGATCAAAGACAAAGATGTAGAGGTGGCAAATTTCAAAGAAGTAGAGGTAGAACCTATAGAGAAGGTAGTCAGTCTGACAATGCAATACAAGATAAAGGAAAGACATAATGGAAAGGACCTACTAGAAAAAGAGGTAATTACACTAACTGTAGCTATACTGGTTACTCTAGGAATAATAATAATGGTGGAAAAAGAGAGGAAAGATCTTGGTTTAAGGACACTAGCTTCAAGTGTGAAGAAGGACATAGAGCTTTTGAATGTACTAAGTCAGGAAATAAAATTTGAGGTAGTAGTAGAAACACTTTGTCTTGTGAAAAGGTTTTTAAAAGACCTAATGAATTTGAAAATTGTATGAACCTAATGTTGAGAAGGATCTTGTGGAATGAATAAGTTCACAAAGAACCTATTTTGAGAAGAAGTTTGTTCAAGACCAGATGTAAGATCACTAGAAAATGATACAAAGTAATCATTGATAGTGGAAGTTTTGATAATTTGCCTTCTAAGGAGCTAGTTAATAAATTGTGGTTGTAGAGATTGAGACATCCTAAACCTTATCATGTTGCTTGACTCCAAAAGGAGAATAATTTACTTGTAAGTAAAAAATGCCTTGTTAAATTCAAAATGATTAAGTCTTGTGTGATATTATGCTTATGGATTGTTGTCATATTCTTTTGGGTAGACCTTGGCAGTATGATGGACAAGCTCTACATGATGGTAGATTTAATCAATATACTATTTGGGTTGATAGAAAGAAAATGGTATTATTGCATTTGGTTGAAAATCTTGAGGAGAATCACTGTACTATAGTCAGAGTATGTATGTTTGATGGAAAATAATTTTCTAAGGATAAGAAGAAACAAAATGTTTATTATGCTTTGATTCCTAGAAAGACTAAGAAACAAGATGAACTATAACATCTAGCTCAGATTGAATCTTTTTTGGTGAAGTTTTCAAACATTATTTTTTATAATGTACTTGATGGTTTACCCCCTGTGAGAAGTGTTAGTCACTATATGGATTTGATACCTAGAGCTATTTTTCCTTATAAAATACCACATAGGTTGAGACCTTCTAAAAATAATGAGTTGAATAGACAAGTGCAAGAATTTCTTGAGAAAGGTTTGATTAGAGAAAGTCTGAGTCCTTGTGGAGTACCTATTTTATTAACACCTAAGAAGAATGGAGAATGGAGAATGTGCACTGATTCTAAAGCTATAAATAAGATAATAGTGAAGTATAGGTTTTCTTTGCCTAGGATGGGTGACATAATTGATTTTTTGAGTGGGGAAAAGTATTTTACCGAGATTGATTTGAAGAGTGGCTATAATCAAATTAGAATTAGAGAAGGAGGTGAATGGAAAACTACTTCTAAGACTAATGAGGGTTTGTATGAGTGTTTGGTTATGCCTTTTTCTTTAACTAATGCACCTAGTACTTTTATGAGATTGATGAATGAAGTTTTGAAGAAATTCTTACGTAAGTTGTTAGAATATATAGTCCACCCAATATAATCGAGAGTGGGGGGGGAGGGGGGTGAACCAGTTATACAATTATTATCACAATTATTAACCTTAATAAATCTTAACCTTGTGAATAATATAATAAGAAACCATAATAAGATTACCATGCATAATAACACCAGATATGTTAACTAGGGAAACCCTTGATCAAAGGGAAAACCCCAGTGGTGATGGTACCCACAGGATGATGTACTAATATAAATATTCCTTGTGAGAGGGTGGACCCTGTTAGGAGTCTATAACAACATTCAGTACATATCAATCTTTGTTAGGAGACTTTGAGTCTTGCTAGGAGATTCCAACCCTGTTAGGAGTTGTAGAAGGTAGATGGACCCACTGTCCAAATAGCTTCAGGGGCAAGACCAATGAACCCACTATCCAAATAATCTCTATATTATTCCTTGGATAATAATAGAATTGAAATTTACTACTCCTTCCTCTTTCTTTGTCTTGTTAATCAAAATTTTGCTCCTTCTTATCTTAATACTAGATCACAAAATTTGCAGCCAATAATCCCTTGGATTGCTTACTCACATTCACCAAACACTCTACTCCTTTTCACACTTCCTTGATTAATCCGCATTCCAATGCTTAATTACACACACTTACAAACAAGGAAAACATCTTTTCTTTATATCATAACTTCAAAATGATTCCTTGAGTTGGCCTTGAGGCTTTCCCAATTAAGTATGATAAGATTACTATTTATTTTCTAATAACAATAGCACTATCAACTCATAGTCTATAAAACTTCTCACACGTGCCACACTAGAGCTTGCACACTTGCTAACATCACCATTGAACTATCTTATGTCACTAACTAACTACACATCTCCAATTTTTCTTGGTTAGAGTATATAATGCAATCACCAAAAACTGCTTCTTAGGTACTTTGTCTCTATGTTGTTCACTGTAATCAAGCATATCTTTTGTACATCTTCAATTTACTTTGTGCGCACTAACCCTTATCATCAAGACATAGTGTGGAACATGTCCTTACCTATGCATAACATGACATTAAAAACTTGGTCCATATGTCCTTAATATCTATATGCTACTCTATTAGTCTTCATAGAATTAATGTTATGTTGACATCAATACAAACACAATCATGAATTATACAACATGTCAATACTACCACATGTGCACCAATGCTTAGGATACTCCCCCAAAGGAATACCATCAAAATTCATTCTAACATAAGTTTGTGATTATATACCTTGATGGCATCTGATACTCAGTAAAACTAAAGAGAACACCTTGAGCATATCAGATGAGTATTGCAGAGATTGAAGGAGGAGAACTTGATGATTAAATTGAAGAAATTTTCATTCATGAAGAAAGATATTGATACCTTAGTTTTATTATTTTAGATGATGGTTTGAAGATGGATCCTAAAAAGGTAAAAGCTATTCTTGATTGGCCTACACTTGAGAATGTTGGAGAAGTTAGATTTGTTGGAATGTTCAAAATAGGAAGAGTACGGTGAATCAGAAGTACCACACTTTTAACCTTTTTAATCCTTTAAATCAAATAACTGAAAATAAACTATATGCATGTAAACAAATTAAATAAACATAGAATAAACACATGTATCAACACAGATAACACTAGATTTGGTAACCTAGAAACCCTCCAAGAGTAAGAAGGTAAACTGGGGTGGGGATGATACCCACAAAATTATTGCAGCAATAATTATTTGACCACTTATGATGGTCTGCCTTGTGAAAGGCCTGCCCTGTTAAAGGCTTTACACTGTGTCAATAGTGACCTGGTTAGAGGATTTACAAAAACTTTACATGAAGTGTTACCCTGCTAAAGGATTTACAATAGGCTGTTAAATCCACCTAATTTAATAGGATTTTCAATCACCTTCTCCAAAGGTTCTCCCACCTAGCTATTAAGCTAACCTATCAATATAGGATTTTCAACATCTAATACAATGGCAAGAAAGTATTAGAACAATTAACCTAATAGTATGCAATCTTTAAGTGCTGGATTTAGGCACTTGATCTGCTCTCTCTCTAATGTGAACCTTGCTTGTTCTGATATCCAATCGTATCACTTGTACTGTTCTAATCAACTGGATGTGTAATTGCTGCTCTGTTCCTCTACATCTTTCACACTTCACTCTGAATTTTGCTATAGTTTTCCCATACACTATTTCATCCACACATACAATGGGGTTTTTGTCCTCCTTTTAAAGATTGTGAAGACTTAGGGTTAGGTATGGATCTACAATCCATATTGAATCTTAAGTTCCTGCTCATTCCTTGCATTTTTCTCATTGGTTGCATGCCTTCTCCATTTTTCTAATTGGTTGCATGCTGATTGCATAGGAAATGCAAAAGATTTGATCTTATCCTTATCACCCTTTGAAATCCTTCTATGTCAACTCCAAAAATGGTTTACATCTAAATTTGTGAGGGCACAAACTCATATGTTGATTCTGTGTTACTTGGCACATACTGGACTACTGGTGCTCGACACATATTTGATCTTGGATTGCTTGATACCTATTACATCCTGTCTTGCTTGGCACATGTATGAATCTAGCTCACTTGGCATGTGAAGCATTCTGACTTGCTCGGCATCAACTATGACTTGACACCTATTTATCACTTAAAATCTATTGCTTACTCGGCATCTGAAGTCACTCGGCACCTATTGAAATACTGGCTTGGCACACACTGTGACTCGAAATACATAGTGTACTTGGCTTCAATGTAAACAATGATTAAGTGTGTTGACACTCAAATGTCAAAGCTATTCTAAGACCAACAATCTGCTCCTTTGACATGAGTGTGAAAAACACTTAACTATGCATTATTGAACTGACCTTATGAGTACATTTTTCATTTTGCTCAACATATATACAAAATTCCAAAATTTGTTGAAAATACCTTGTTAGTCCCCCTGAGTTGAATGTGCCTTATTCATTCTTGAAACCAAAATTCTATGCCTGATACTCTTTATCTTTTGCCCTATTCCTATATTCTGTACCCTTGTTCTATATCTAATCTATTAGAGCTATGGAATTCCTATATTTTGTATCAGATCTTATATGAAATAGAGCTATCTTCCATATGATTGACAAAATTTTGTATTTCCCTCTCACTATCTCCCCCTTAGTTATATCTTCATCAAAATATTGTGTCTCCCTTATATCTCCCCTAAAACATATATTTCCCTCTTTTTGACACTAATGTCAAAGGGTTCTAAGGGTTCAGAGCTGCATCCCAATTCTCCAAAGCAATGTCAAGTGACTTGGGCTGGATAGCAGTCTTTGCAGCAAGATGTACAAGTCTATCCAATGTAGAAAGATTTGGATCTTTCTTTCAAACAGTTTTAGCATAGACTTGTTCCTTGTGGAGGACTTACAAATGTGGGGCGATAGAGGATTGAATTTGATCAATTTTTCCTTTATATTGGCTTCCTCTACTATGAGTATTGCTAATTCCCTTTGAGTGTGAAGTGATTGTGCAAAATGCTTCTCACTATGAGCTGGATCTTTTGGTAGTTGCATGCTAGAAATCTTCAAATTTCTTTCCAAGCTCAATATCCTTTGATTTGTTTCTTGTGTGAAGTTGAAAAAATCACACAAATTCTTATACAATGAGAAAATGTTCTCAAGTACAGCTTTGACCTTGTTAATTTTCTTGGCCAACTCTACCTATTCAAGTGTTATACCACTTGATATCTTCTCATTTACTTTCCCTTGAAATTTTCTCTCAGACCATTCCATAAATTTAACATTGGTGTCCTAGTCTTCACTAGTCACCTAGTCAACTATATCTGATAGTTTCTCCATTATGGGTTTTGATTCATCTGGTGACTGCAAGCTGAATGCATCCATAAAGATTTCCTTAATGTCATTCAATGCTTGCTTGTGTTTATACTCTTTTCTAAGTATCTCTTGCCTCTTCCTTCTATCTAAAGCCTTCTGCATTTCTGTGATCTGAGCTATGGTGATGGTCTTGGAGTCATAAGAAGGTATTTCTATGTCTTCATGTAATTCAAGGTCTCCATAGTGAAGTACCCTGGCTACTCTAGTTGAGCTTGAGCCTGGATTAGAGATTTGCAAGGGTATGGTTTCAGTGCTCGACTTTTGAAGGGTCTTTGTAGGAGTTCTTTTCTTTGCTAGTTCTACTAATGTTTGAATAGTGGCATGCTCCTTTTCTTTTGAGGTATTCTCCTTCTCATCTAACTTCCTTTCTTTTGTGCTTGACTTATATCACCTACTACTGGAGGTGGTGGAAGCATCACAATTTTAGTGCTAGTGGCTATATAGGTGAAAGGTAGTTCCTTTGGTTTCACCTTTTCTCTTGGTGGTTCTACCACTACCTTCTATAGTTGATCTACACTCACCAATACAGGGTTTATGCATAGTTGTGCATGTAGAGTAGATTGGTGAAGGATCTTGGAGAGATCCTCTGCAGTTAGGGGATTGATGGTCTGAGCTAAATTTTCAAGAACATCCTTGATGGTTATTGTCTATGTAGGTGTGTTGGTTACATGAGGAGGGCTGAGAGGTGGCATTTGTGTGTCTTGCACACTCTGTTCCTCTTCTTGGTGCTGTTTAGTTGTTGCCATAGTTTCTTCCTCCTCACTGTTTTCTTTATCCTCCTCAACTTTATTATCTTCCTCCTCTTTCTTCTTTTCTTCTTCAGCTCTTGTTGTGGCTTCCTTCTCCTTCGCTTCCTCTACTTTCTTCTCTTCTACTTCCTTTCCCTTGGTACTGGCCTCTTCCTTATTGGTTTCTTCTTCTTTGTCATCAATTATTTTGTAAATTATTTTCCACAATTGTGTGGATTTATTCACTACATCCTCAATCTTGTTTTGAAGGATGCTGAAGGCTCTATACTTAGGTGCAAATTTGCCACCATGTTTCTTATTAGCCTTTTTTATTTTTCCTTTTTTCATGTCAGGCTTTACTTGAGCTAGGGTAGATTCTCTAATCTCCTTTTCCATTTTCTCAAAATAATGCCATTTATTCTCAACTATCTCATACAGTTCCTTAGGCATGGTATTATCAAGTTCTAGAGGTATGTTTTTGAATTTTGCTATCACAAAATACACATATTCCTCTACTTTATTTTTCTCTTCTCTATTGAGCTTATTAAAATCAAGAGTCCTTAAGTCATTTAAATCTACATTCCTAATATTTTCACAAAGTTTATCAATTGTGGACTTTGGAGGATGACTTACCACTCTAAATTGGTTGTGGTCCTCTAACTCTATTCTCTCTTCATCATCAGTATTTGGCTATGCCACATACTTTCTTCTTTTATTTGGCTCTTCAATAGGCTATTTAGTGGCTTTCTTTTTCTCTTTTGCTTCCTTTTTCACTTTTTGTGTTGTTGGCCTTGTAGTAGCCCTTATTGTAGGCTTCTTTGGTTTTGCTTGAGTGGGCTTTGCTACCTTTTTGGCCTTTGGCTGAGTTGCAGGTTGAGTTTTAGCCTTTCTCTTCTTTTGATTGGCTTGAGTAGGTGCTTCCTCAGCTTCTTCTTCCTTGGCACCTTCCTCCCTATCTTCTCCTAAGCCTTGTGTAATTTCCACTGGGTCTTGCCCTTTCTCTTCTAGTTCTTCACTTTCTCCTTCTCCTTCTACTTCTTCTTCTTCACCACCTACTTCTCCTTCAATATTTGCTCCAAGTTTCTTCTTTATCTTCTTTACTAATTTATCTTTCTTATTGATAGCAGAGGCTATCTTCAATTCAGTTTCAACTTTTGATTTGACAACATCATATGTGCCAAAGTGAGGAGCTGCCTTATCTATTTCTTCTACAGGTAATGTTGTGATTGTTGTTGAGGCTTCATCAATATCAAGCTCATATCCTGATGTCCTTAGCTTTCTAACTCTTGGTATTGCTACCTGGATGTAGGTATAATCAATGTCAACCAAAAAGCATATGTCATTGATGTTTTTTTCAACTAGAGAAACTAGTATTCTCACCCTTTGCTTCATGGATTTCTTAAAATCCTCAAAATAGCTTGTCATTTGGGCCTCAAAGTTGTCACCCATATGATCAATGAACTCATTGATTTGTGTAATTGCAGTTTTGTTAGGGTTCCAATTCACCTTTCCAATAGAAGGAAACTCTTCCATGACATAAAAAAATATACACATAAGAACTAAACCAAATTTGCATTGAGCACCTTTTGATCTCTTTATTACTCCTAGGTTTTCATTAATTTGTTGCAACATAAGTTTTGACAGATCATATGTGTGATCTTTCTTCACCAATTTGTAGGCTACATCAACTGCTATACATGACACACTGTTAAATCTATTGGATTGATAGAATTTGTGGGATATTATTCTTACAAAAAAGTCTACAAGAGGATTAGTTATAGTGTTAATAGTCATTCCCCTATTATTCTATTTGGCTCCTATATTTCTTTCAATGATTTCTTTGGAATCACTGCATAGGGTCTTAGGCTGATCTAGGGTTGGGAAACTAGTAACCCTACGAACTATTCTTTTGGTAATCTTCACTGGTCCAGTTTCCAACCAAAAAAATCCATTGTGAATTTTACTTAAAATAATCTGTATCCATTCAGTTTTGAAATTAGTAGGGTAAACTAGGGCATTAGTCAAACCCTTTCTCTCAATAATCTGGAATTCATCCTTCAAAATCTTGTTCTTGCATAGTTTGTCATAAGCTTGGAATATTTCAAGATCACCTATGCCACCAATTTTGTAGTTATAACACTTTCTCACATCTTGCACCATGACCACTTTAAGTGGAATGATAGATAATGAGCTAGCTAGGTCATTATTGTAGGTGACTTCAGGGATTGGCCTAAACTTGGGTTGTTTGACCTCATTACTCACTAACTGAACCTCATGACCTTCCTTTCCTTTGGGGTTTCTTGAGTTAGAATCCATTATACCAAACTAGGGTTTAAATGTATTAAACACTTTAACTCTGCATAGTTCAACACTTGATAAATACCTTAGATCATTGAAATGTATGCTAAATCATTGTTCCAATCAATGCAAATGGCTTCAAGGTTGCTGTATGATCACTCCTATTCTTTTCTCATGTTTTCTCTACATTCAAATGGCATGAAAATGATCAAAAATTGACCTTATACCTATCAAGACCTAGTATTAAATGCTTAGTGCATACAGCTATAAACTCAGCACTTGATGGTTTCACCATGACTCAGACCCCATTGTATTTCATTTACTTGGCTTCCACTAGTTTTCTATTTCACTCAGCTCCAACTATCAGCTTGGTTGTTATTAGAATCTTGACATCCATTGGATCTTTGCTCGGCATCTAAGGATAGTTTGATAGTATTGGCAAAAACTTCAAATTTTGACTTGGCATCCTTACTCACGCAGATTTCTTCCTTGCAATATTCCTTTGTTCTTTGAGATTAATGTAGGATACAACTTTGCATACCAGTCCCATGCATCTTTATATTTCTTAGTTGGATGAAGTGTGATGACTTGACCTCTTGGGTGAAGTGATCTCTCCATTTGATGTGTTGCACTCATCTTTCTTCTTCCAAGTCTTGTTCATTTGCCCTCTTATTTTTTCAACATCAACCTTCTCTTTTCCTTTGTTGACTTCTATCTTGGGTGCTTTTGACTTTGTTGGGCAATTCCTGCTAATATGACCAATTTTCAAGAAACTGAAACATGTAGTTTGACTTAACCATCTGTTGTAATTCCCTCTAAAATGTGTCTTTATGCAATTTTTAGGAATGTGCCCATACTCCTGACAATAGTGACAACTATACTTGGTGTTGTAATCCTAGTTGTAGTGATGACCATGGTTGTTTCCCTTTGCAAGCTAATTAGGTGTCCACATAGGCTTTGATCTGCATTCAAATGCTCTATGTCCATATTTTTTGTAGTTGTAGCAATGACCTTCAAATCTTGGTGTCCTTATGGTCTTGGTTCTGCATTCATGTGTTTGATGTCCTTATTTTTTGCACTTGTGACAAAAGCTTGCATTTTTAGGCTTATCATGTTGATGACCATTCTTACTCCTGCATACATTAGAGGTATGTCCCTTTTTACCACAAAAATGACAAGTAGGTTTAGTATTCTTACCTTTGTTGCTCCTTTCTTCTATAGTCTTGGATGATTCTCCTTGCTCACTGCTGTTGTAACCAAGTCCGGAAGTGTCATTACTAGCCCTTGGTGATTTCAGTAGTTGCTCAAAGTACTTGATGGCCTCATTGGGTTTGATGAAGCTTTCTGCTAACTCCTTTTCTCTTTCCAATTCATTCTGTAATTGCTCATTTTGTATCTTCAATGTACTGATCTTAGTGTCCTTCATGTTTAGCTCATGATGAGCATTCATTATTTGGCTTAAGGTGTCCAGCGACATGTTTGAGATTCTTTCAAACTCAATTGTCTTCTCCTCTAGTCTATTGGTAAGATTTCTCTTGTCATCTTCTAACATGACCTTATCTTCAATGGCTCTCTTCTTTTGTTTAGTCACTTCAAAAAGCATTATGGCTTGTGACTCTTGTTCAAGCTTGAGTATTCTGATTTCTTCAGCTTGTGCTCTATTTTTCTCCATCAATTCTACTATTGCTGCATCAAATTCCTTGGAATCTCCATTGGAAAACACTTATGTGGTATCAATCTCCTTGTAGTGTATGTCATTTTCAGCTATGGCTATATCCTTCCTTCTTTTCAAGGACTTTCTCAATTCTTCTTTGGATTCTTAAAATTTATGTAGAGAAAGATGCACATCAATCACCCGATTATCTATGATCTTCCCAAGTTTGAAGACTTCCATCTTTAGACCTTTTCTCCAAGCTGTTAAGATTTTCCTTGTGAGAAACTAGTGCTCTGATACCAATTGTTGGAATGTTCAAAATGGGAAGGGTACTTCTGAGGGTGGGGTGGGGGGGGGAGGGTAAATCAAATGTACCACACTTTTAACCTTTTTAATCCTTTAAATAAAATAATTGAAAATAAACTATATGCATGTAAACAAATTAAATGAACATGGAATAAACACATCATCAACACACATAACACCAGATTTGGTAACCTAGAAACCCTCTAGGAATAAGAAGGTAAAACTGGGGTGGGGATGATACCCACAAAATCACTACAACAATAATTATTTGACCACTTCTGATGGTTTTCCCTATGAAAGGCCTACCCTGTTAAAGGCTTTACATTGTGTCACTAGTGACTTGGTTAGAGGGTTTACAAACACTTTACATGAAGTGTCACCCTATTAAAGGATTTACAATAGGCTATTAAACCCACCTAATTCAATAGAATTTTCAATCACCTTATCCAAAGGTTCTCCCACCTAGCTGTTAAGCTAACCTATCAATATAGGATTTTCAACATCTAATACAATGGCAAGAAAGTATTAGAACAATTAACCTAATAGTATGCAATCTTTAATTGCTAGATTCAGAAACTTTACTAGCTCTCTCTCTGATGTGAACCTTGCTTGATTTTATATCTATTCATATCCCTTGTACTATTCTGATCAACTGGATGTGTAATTATTGCTTTGTTCCTCTAAGTCTTTCACACTTCACTTTGAATTTTGATATAGTTTTCCCATACACTATTTCATCCACACATACAATGAGGTTTTTGTCCTCCTTTTAAAGATTGTGAAGACTTAGGGTTAGGTATGGATCTACGATCCATATTGAATATTAAGTTCTTGCTCATTCCTTGCATTTTTCTCATTGGTTGCATGCCTTCTCCATTTTTTTGATTGGTTGCATGCTGATTGCATAGGAAATGCAAAAGATTCGATCTTATCCTTATCATCCTTCAAAATCCTTCTATGTTAGCTCCAAAATTGGTTTACATCTAAGTTTGTGAGGGCACAAACTCATATGTTGATTCTATGTTACTTGGCATATACTGGACTACTGGTGCTTAGCACATGTTTGATCCTGGATTGCTCGGCACCTATTACATCCTATCTTGCTCGACACATGTATGACTCTGGCTCACTTGACATGTGAAGCATTCTAACTTGCTCGACATCAACTATGACTCGACACCTATATGTCACTCAACATCTATTGCTTACTCTGCACCTGAAGTCACTCGACACCTATTGAAATACTAGCTCGACACACACTATGACTCGACATACATAGTGTATTCGACTTCAATGTAAAAAGTGATTAAGTGTGTTGACACTCAAATGTCAAAACTATTCTAAGACCAACAAGATCGTTTCATGGATTGGAAAGCTTTTATAGAAGGAAGACCTATAGCTTTCCTTAGTGAAATTTTATATGATAGTAAGAGGAAATATTTAGTTTATGAAATGGAGTTATATGCTATTATTCAAGCTTTGAAGTGGGTTGATTATTTTCAAAACTTCTCTTTTATTGATGCATAAGAGTGGACAATCAAATAAAGTTGTTCATGCTTTGAGCCAAAAAAGGAATTTGGTGAGAAATATGAGAGGTGAGGTACTTGGTTTTGATGATTTCAAGTACTTTTATGAAACTGATCTTGATTTTGCAGAACCTTGGAAAGCTTGTAAAGATCAAATGGTAAGAGATAAGTGGATTGGTTATTTCATTCAGGAAGATATGTTGTTTAAAGCAATTTTATTGTGCATGCCTATAGGATCTATGAGAGATAACATCATGAAGGAGAAGCATATGGTGGACTTGCATGACACTTCTAGATTGATAAAATAGTAAATTTGATTTTTGATAGGTACTTTTGGCCATAGATTTATAAGGATGTGTAGAGATTGGTTTGAAGTTGTAGACTTTGTCAAACAACAAAAGGAACTAGTCAAAATTTGAAATTGTATTCACCCTATACCTAATAAACCTTGGGAAGATATTGGCATGGACTTTGTTCTTGGTTTACCTAGAACTTAGAGAGGTAATGATTCTATTTTTGTAGTGGTTGAAAATTTTTCAAAGATGTCTCATTTCATATCTTGTAAGAAGACATCTGATGCAATACATATAGCTGATTTATTCTTTAAGGAAGTGGCAAGATTACATGGTTTTACTAATATTATTGTTTTAGACAAAGATACTAAGTTTGCTAGTTATTTCTAGAGGACACTTTGGAAGAAGCTGAGTATAGAGTTGATGTTTAATTCTACATTTCATCTACAAATAGATGGACAAACTGAGGTTGTGAACAAAATTTTGGGTTACTTGTTGAGATGTTCTATTGGAGATAAGCTTTCTTATAAGGCTTTGGTTTTGGCACAAGCAGAGTTTGCATATAAAAAAATTGTGAGCAGAAGCACTACGAAGATACCTTTTGAGATTGTTACTGGAATGAATCCTAAGGGAAATACTGAATTAAGGGATCTAAAAATTGAGATTAAAAGAAGTATAAAAGCTAAGGAATTTTTAGATTTCATGAAGACTTTGCATGAAGTGAAAGGGAATTTGGATGTTGGAGATGAGGTTATGAAAAATAATTTGGAGTATAAATAGAGAGTACATAAAAGGAAGAGACATAAATATTTTGATCTTGGAGATGAAGTTATGATTCATTTGTAGAAGAATAGATTTCCAGTTGGTACCTACAACAAGATGAAAATGAAGAAATTTGGTGCTTGTAAGATTATGAGAAAATTTGACAGTGGAAAAGCTTTTAAAGTTGAATTGCCAGAAGATATGGACACTAGTAAATTTAGGCCTAAATTTCGACAGGAAAAGGTCAAAATTTTTACTAGAGTAGGTCAAATAGGTGACTAAACTTCTTGTCGTTCTTTTTTAGTCAATTTTTTGACACAGACATTTTGCGTCAAAATTTTGACTTCATAAAGGTGGACTTACCGATGTGAATTTCATCGATTTCCTTAGTCCAACCTAAACTGTTATTTTTCCATTTGTGGGCATTGCTGGTCAAAATTTTGACATAAACCATGCCTAATTTGTTGTCAAAATTGCAACCAACACCCCTTAATTTTCTATTTTGGTGCCATACAAGTGACGTCAAAGTGTAGACATGTGTGTCAAAATTGTGACCAACACTCCTTAATTTTTTATGCCAGTGCCATACAAGCAATGTCAAAGTGCAGACATGTGCATCAAAATTGAGAACAAAGATAGGTAGAAATTTTGACAAGCTATGCCAATTATTGTAAAAGCTTTGCTCTCATAGGACCCTTCTAAACTGCACAAAATTTGATTCTAAAGCATAATTTCTTGGTGCATGAGAGTCAAGGTATCGTACACATTTCTACCTCCACACCATTGTTTCATTCATCACATGATTTATTCCATACAAAAAAATGGGAAGGAGGAAGAAATGTGCATGATATCCTGAGTCTCCACTGAGCAATTATGCTTTACAACTCAAATTTTGTTTAGTTTAAAAGGCTCCTATGAGAGCAAAGCCTTTGCAATAATATTGGCACAACCCATTTAATTTTTTGTTCGTACAGGGAAAAATAAAATTAGAAAAGAATTATTTATCAAGAATGAAAGCCAATAATTTCACTTACGAATCTCTATTTTTTAAATAGATAAATGTGACAAAAAAACTTACAGTCCCAATCACATATATAACTATAACTATAACTATGTCTAAAACCAACATAATTTACAAATATCCACAATTCAAATATTATCCCTTGATGTTTTCTTTAATGCAAAGTTTTAAGTCAACTATCTTATCACCCTAGATGTAATACCAAACTGTCATTAGGCTAAAGATTGCAGCAAGATTTACAAATGAAAGGAGAACTACCCAACCAAAGTATAAAATGACATGAAAATTTAACAATCTATCAATTGATGCCTCTAGATGAAATATTTCTAGCAATTGAACTGTATGTTACAGAAACAAAAAATTGTCTTAAAATTAACACCTCACCAGTTGTTCATTTGCATCCATAATGGCTTCACAAAAGTTGAAAGCTTAGGATTTGTCAAGAACACAAAAGGCACTCATAGTTCAGCTATATCATTAAAAGTAAAGTAGTTCAGTTGCAGGATGAGGGCAAGAGAAAGTCAATATCAATTGTGGACTTGTAGATAGGTAAGCGATAAACATAAAAAGGTAGTACAAGGCACCATTTTCCATGTTCTAATATGATGAACTACCTTGGAGTTGGTTCTAAACCTTGATTGCTTAATGTTGGATTTGATCCAACGGTGCCATTATCTAGAGGAGGTCCCACACCCCACTTTCCTGTTGATTCTAAAGGTGCTAACAGAGAATCTTCGCTAGCTAATCTCCCTTGTGAGCTCTCAACTGAAAGAGAATTCCTGATTGAAGAATGCCAAAGATAGTCACGATGTGCCTATCAGCCGAAGATAGTCACAATGTGCCTATTTCTAATAGGCACATCGTGACTGTCTTCGACATTCTCCTATGGATCTTGTGGTTCTAATATTATAACATGAGGCTTCCTCTTCTTTTTTTGAGCATAAGGTTGATGCTCAAAAAAAGAAGAGGAAGCCTCATGTCATAATATTTTAACATGAGGCTTCCTCTTCTTTTTTTGAGCATAAGGCTGATGTGGCCCTGTAATAAGAAATACATGGGTTTAATTTTGATTATGTACAACACAAACAAAACCAAAATGTAGTAGCAATTTTTAACAAAAAATGAACTATATGAACTTATAAAGCTCATAATAATAATAGGCCATAAACTTGGATAGATTTATTGGAGATTTCTAGGACACATAATAAGAATAGGCCTTCCTATTATCCCTATTTTGTTAAGTTAATCATGGCCTAATCTTTGCTTCAAAGCTGAAGTCCAAGATTTACTCTCATTGGTATTCAGCTTCCATTGATGCTTGTGAGATTCCTATTTTGTTGAACAGCTACATTATAACTTTCCATTCATTATATCTTGTCCTCATAGCTAAAAAAATGTCACTATTATTTTCTTCCCATTCCCTATATCTTATTCACATAGTAATGGAAATGCCATTCTTATTCTGAAATCTATGAATTAAAATACAAAGTTCAAGGGAAACTAGCATATAATATGATGTCAAATGGGCATCTCAAAAATTGTATGAACAATGGTCTCATAAACATACCATGCTTCATCCAAAAGAGCTACAATTCCCCCTAGTTTCTGCATATACAAAATATAGTTGTATTTAAGATTCTGGCCCTCAATTTCAAAAGTTTGTGCTCTAATAAACACAAATTTTTGACAAAGCACTACAAGTTAAATTGAGAAAGGGATCATTCATTCTAAAATATTTAGTCCATAAGATACTTTTTTTGATAGAAAAATTATTATTTGAAGTTATGAATAACCGTTAACCCCACTGATTTACCTATACCTAGGATGTTTATTGAGAACCTTAATTAAAATGATATATTGTGTGTATGTTTAAGTATGCAATTTGCATCTACATCTAACTAGAAAAGGAAATGGATATAAAAAAAAACCTCTTCAATCAGATCCAAAACATCTTGATTGTCAACAAATTCAATGTAGCTCCAATAAATTTCTTCTCTTGTGTATTCATCCTATTCCATCTAAAGACATGTTGCACAACATATACAAAAATCCATAGAAAAAAGTAAATATCATACACAACAAAATAATATTAAAATAGTTAAGCAAATATACCCTAAGCAAAGAGCAAAAAAAAATGTATAAAAAATATATTTCTTTCAAAAATTATGATAATTTAATAGATATGGAACTTTCTGACCTGATTGAAGTGTTGTTGTAGCTTCTCATTTGTAAGATTGATACAGAACAGTTCAGAATTGAAATGAAGAAAAAAAAAGGTTTTCCTTAGCTCACCAAAGAGTAATATGTAAAAATTTCGTATTATGAAAGCTTTCAAATATAGCTTGCTAAATTGCAGTGACTATAGCTACAAGGCATGATTTAAAATATGTAGTCTAAGGTTGCAATGTTTATAATGACTATAGACAAAAATATAAATTAAAACAAGCAATATTATCATCAATGTTTTTAAATGTAGAATGAAATGGTTGTAAGTATGCATTTCTACCACATGCAAATTATTTTGAGATACAAACCTGTGCAATCCAATCTCCCACAGAATAGATAGCACCACTTATCACCATCTTTGCCAAAAAATGATTTTTTATAAAGCGATGTTAGAATAGTTACTAAAATAGTCATAAATTATGTTGTTATAGTAAAAGAATACTTTAACTTAAGAAAAAAAACTATACAATATTAAAACATGACATCATGCTTTAAAAACTAAAAAGGTACCTGTAACGAAGAACTTCATTTCGACTTGCTAATTGGTTGTCATTATTAACTATAAGCTTATCTTTAAAGTTTGAGCTTCATTCCCCATTAACATTTAATAACATTCATTCATTCATCCATTTTTGAAATATAACATTCAATCATTATAATCACATGATAACATTCATTAAATCTTATCAATGAGATGAGAGTGACACTTGCCAAATTCAAAAATTTCCATGTCACCCATACT
Organism: Cupressus sempervirens; assembly: GCA_028749045.1. Classification (NCBI taxonomy): domain Eukaryota; kingdom Viridiplantae; phylum Streptophyta; class Pinopsida; order Cupressales; family Cupressaceae; genus Cupressus; species Cupressus sempervirens. Next base: position 508,852,324 of record CM053791.1, read on the forward strand.
TACCGGGAAGCAAACCCGGTTGCCGACAGGTTGGCAAATATAGGGGTCGGCACAGACCAAAAAATGACATGGCTTCTTGAAACTTCTTTGCCGACGGACATCAAGTGTCTGATCGACTTGGAGAAAATCCAAGGAAGTACAGAGGATATCAAGATGTAATTTTGAATATGAAAGGGTTAAGATACATGGGTACTTTTTATAATAGAAAAATGGGAATTCGTAAATGCAGATATCCTACTATGATTAATTGCCACGCTTTGTGGGTTCTTCATTGCATTCATTTCAGGGGCAACAATAGAGTTATTTTTCTCTGCTCCTTGCTTAATCTTGGCAATCTTTTCCAGTCTCACAGTGAAGAGCTTATGAGTAAGGCGGGTGCGCAGAGTGAGGAGATGGTGGGCGAGAGATGCAGAAAGGAGCTAGCAAGGGACTTTGAGAAATGGAGAAGCAGGCCAAAAGTTTGGGAAAAGTTGGAAGAGGGTGGGGTAACCAAGTATCTCATGAAGCTGCACGATTATGATCAAGAGGTGACTAATAGTATGGTGGGGTCATGGAAAGAAGGCAGGGTTAAGGTGAATGGCATCAACTTCCAGATAACGGAGGAGGAATCATGGTTGTCATCGAGATCCCTATCGAGGGTTTCAAATTCTTCAGGGATAAGAAGCTCTCAGCCAATGTGGTAAGGGATTTTATGGAGAGTGAGAAGGAATTGAAGGCATTAAAAAAGCTCGACACCTACTATGTCCCCGACTCCATGAAGAAACGGTGGAGGTATGTGCTGAAAGCTGTTATTGAATATATCACTTTGGACCCAAGGTTTGATAGAGCTCGCACCCACCACTTTGTTATTTTAAATAATTTTCAAAAGAAAGCCAAAATTTCTTTTCCTTTTTATCTGTTAATCTCTATGAGTAAGGTAATGGACAGCTTCAAAAAGAGCCCATTGCAAAATCAGCTCTGCATGAAGGGCTGCTGCTTCTTATCCATGAGCACTTCAAAGCCCAGACCATTAGTAATGCCCCCCCTCAGACTGAGACTATGGAGTCTGGAAGTTCCAATTACTCCTCTAACTCGGATGACATTTAGAGCCTTAGTTCTGAGAAAGGCAGAGTCTCCTCCTCAAGGAAAGTTGTGACTATTAAAAAATCCCCCTCTCCCATAACCCCAAGTAGAAAAAACCCTAGGGATCTCAGGCAGAAGCAGGTTGAGAAGGCTAAGGAGGGAAGTAGTGATGATGAGGAGGATCCGGAGTCTGAGGAGGTGGTGAAGGAGATGCAGGAGGAAATAAAGGTCGATAGTGGAAGGAACAAGCACAAGAGGGAGAGCCTGGAGGACGTATGCTGTCATCATGAGGAGATGTCTGCGCTACCCCTTTCTCCTGTCCATCTCCACCTTGAAGATCAGAAAGAGGAGAAAGTTGGGTATGTAGAAGGGGAAGTGCAAACCAATGACAGGAGGAAAGCATGGATTAATTTCAATGTCAAGACTGCCAAAATGGGAATCTTTAGGAAGGCCATGAATCCCCAAATCCTAGTGGATAATCAAGAAGAGAAGTGGCTAGAAGAATTAATTGATCTGGTGATTGTGGCTATTTCAGACAGAGCTAGGGAGACAAGGATGAATCTCTTAAATAATGCTCGCAACAACATGATTGATAATTTCAGATCAATCAAATGGCTCTTCCACAAGCTTGAGGAGGTTAAAGACTAGGTGAAACACATTAAGGAAACAAGGGAAGGAATGGATGCCAACAGGAGGACAGACTCAGCTGATAAGCTCACTCTGGTGGAACAGAGGATACACAATCTGGAAAACTACAATCACAACCTTGACAACCAGATTTTTTCCTTGTTAAGCTCCATCAACAACAACATCATCTCTCTCATGGGCTAGATCAAAGATAGAGAAATGCACGAGGATGAGGATGGAAATGATAGAGACGAGGCTAGAATGGAGGACAACCTTGCAAAGGACAACTCCACTACTACACAGGACTAGGGGAATCAAAGAGGGCAACAGATGGAAATGGAGGAGAATCAACAAGCCTTTGAGGCTGCTTAGGTGATGCAAGATCTGGAGCGAAAGAATGAGGAATAACTCTCGCCTGTTCCTTTGTTTTTCGTTGTCTTTTGGCTTTTTGTGCTGGCTTTTGGCTGTGGCTTTGTCTTTTTCCTTTTCCTGGTCTTTTCTCAGTACTTTTTCCTTTGGCTAGGCTTAATGCTTATTATCAGCCTTTGAACTTATACTTTTCTGGCTGGGCTGTCATTCTTATTATCAGCATTTTTATGTACTAACTTTCAAGTTTCAAGTTCCCTATAAAACATGTTTATTTAATCAAAAACATTCATTAACACATAAAATTCATTAACACACAACATTCATGAATAATTCATTAACACAAAATTCATTAACATGCAACATTCAAGAGTACGTCATTCATGAATAATTCATTAACAATATTCAAGAGTAAGTTATTCATGAATAATCATTTCTTTTTGGCTTTCTTGCCCTTTCTTTTTTTCATAAAATTTCTAAGAGGAATATCAATGTCCTCATCATCCCCCTCCTCTATTGGTTCTAATGCATGTCTCCTCCTCATCCATTTAGGGACATCATGAGGCCGCTGCACCAAAGGGGGTCCTGTTGCAATAACAAGTACTTCATGAGTTAAATTCACACCATTTTATATTAGTGAATTACGACTTTTTATTTAAGTAAAATAACTATAAATCAAAAAATTAATTTAAAAGAACAAAACATAGATTTTCTTTACCTGAATGTGCGACATGATCTACCTACTGATCAGTCTGAACATCCTCCAACACTCATTCAACACGACATAATTCTATATCCTCAACACAAAAAGGTTAGACCAAGTTCAATTAAAGATGTTAAATTGTATTAATAATTACATAATTAGTTTTGAATAACAAATGAGCACCTCCATCGACAGTACGACGCACATTAGGGGCTTCATGATGCTGTGTATGATCTATGTCACGATTAATAGGCTGCATTGCAATGTCATGCACATTATTATCAAATAAATTGTTGCTCAAGCAATTAATTTCTAATATATTTTTTGGAATATTTACCTATGCACATGATGCAGGAGACTATTCAGTTGGGGCAATGGAAGCTTACCATAGGTGTTCAGCCATTGCTGCATAGCCTTGCTTGAAGGCAATTTTTTTGTGTTCTTCCGTGGCCTCCAGATTAAAATCAGTGCCTTGCATTTTTTTATTAATTAAGAAAATTATTTTCATTTTATAAATAATTTTTCTTTGCAATTCATTTAGTGCTACTTACAACGCATGCTTTGATTTTAGAATATCCCCCAGAGCTAAGTTTGTGCTGCCCAACCTTTTCCAGCCTGACCTCTATTGCCTTTGATGTGTCTTGCAACCTATGAAAAGTTTGAAATATGTTAGATGAAATAGATATAAAGATCAGTACTAATTAGTGGATTATTATATATTGGTATGAAGGTTTTAGCATAAAGTAGCATGTTCCACCAAAAATATGAAAAAAGGGAAGAAATTATAGCATCATACCTTTAATTATAAAATAGCTTCTAAAACAAAACAACATCACATATATGCCTTTTAAATTGATCTTTAATTACCCATTATTCACAATAGATTCAGAAATTTAAAATAACAAATTCAAATATTTTCTCATGTCATCATGTTGAGCTTGCAGGGAGCAGTGCACATATTTCAATAAGAGAGAGCACATGACTGTCAAAGTATGATGGAAGACATTAGATGAAAAAATAATTTTTTTCATTGACTATACGAGTTGGGATATATAATACAAGAAATGTATATTGTGGACAATTCAAGATTAAATTTATAGGGAAATCTAGTTATGTTAGTAGTTTTCAAGTTAAAGATATCAGCCACATTGATGAGCTAGTCTCAATTCTTTCAATTTTTCTATCCTTTCTCATGACATTCATTTCTAGTGACATGTGTAATCATGCTATTTATCCATGGAGTTCATGATGTATAGGGGATAATTTTTAGAACAATCTATAATACTCAAGTTAGCTTGGTTGAATTTCTTGCAGAGGCTTAATGTATTAGTCATTGTAATAGGGATGATGAGGGAAAATAAGGTGGACTGAAATAGTCTAGGGATAATTACATGTGTACTTCTTTCAGGATAAGTATTTCTTGAATTATCATTATTTTCTTCACAAAATTCTGTTGTGAATATGTTGTTTTTGGTGGAAAAGATTTATGGGAGATCAAATAAGAAGTCTAAGTTGAAAAGAATGAGAAGATCAGAGTCAATGAAGATGATTTTGTCATACTCAGTGAGATACCATAGCTTGAATTTATTGTAATTCCATTTATTAGTTAAAATAACATTGCCATGCTCTTCCCACTTTCAGAAATCTCAACAACAAAAATCTATATTTGTAGGCACACAACATCTCTAGACCACCCTTTCATGCAAGGCACTCTTAATGCCTAAATGACAAATGATAACTTATAAGATGGCCTGGTATAATCCAAAATAGTTGGAAAGGGCTAGTAACCACAAAAAAAATGAAGGATCATGAGATTTCCACTTTCAATCCATTGGAATTCATCAAAGGGTTTTTACAGTATAGTTGTATGTGTTAGAGGTTCCAAGGCCATAGGAATTCATCAAAGGGTTTTTACAGTATGGTTTATGAGAACATAAAAAAAAAAAAACAAACATATAAATAGAAAATTAACAACTACCATCTACATATCATTTCTCGTCTTGATAATGAATCTGATAGATCACAAAAAGTGAACCAAAACATTCATGTCAAAATCATATTCAATTATTTTTTGATAGCCTTTTTACCACCACATGGATTACAAACAATGTTAGTTCTTCTCTTGCCATCTTCCTTGATGATGAATCATAGAATTTGATCCAAAATGTAGGCAAAAAAAATCTAGATGGTCTAATACAAAAGGGAAAAAAAATCTTGAAATCATAAGGATTGTGGAAACTTCCTGAATTCGATATTAACTCTTACCCATTATTTATCTCTGTTGCACATAACTGTATGATTGGTAGACCATCAATTAGATAGTATGCATCTTAGTAGATATTAGGTACCAGTGTAGCCAAAAAAAATACATCTTAGACACCTACAGGTACAATACCAGTTTAGCATCCTATAACTTCATTACACCATACTATTAGGAGAGTGCTCAGTTGTCATTAACTTGTGTTTCTGGCATTGAACGTGATGCTTATTACTTTTAAGAGAGTGACCATTAGTAAAATTCTTGCAAATTTTTTCAAAAAAATTGTACTTGTCATTACACTGATTGAATATCATTTATCACCTATATTGCTAACACATACAACTATGGTACATGTAGTTGAGCGTTACTATATTTTCAAGACATTAATCCTAGTAGCTGCTATGAGTGAAAAAGGGTCATAGAATAAAAAAGCAATAAAATAAGATTCAAGTCAGAGATTTGAGCCATGGGAAATGCACAAATATTAATGGCTTAGGTTTGCCAATAGTTTAGAATCATTTTCGTGTTGTTTCCAGCCAACAGTTTTCCTACATTTCACTATTTTCAGATTAAAACTCTTTAGGCTGAACAAATACATTGCTCAGCAAATTTTTTGTATTTCTCAAATCTACATCATGGTTTTAGAAATGTAGATACTCAACTGGTCTCTAATATACGTGGTGCCAAATCTCTGCTCCACAAAAAGGTAATGACTCTCAAATTAATAATTTTAGAAAGTTAGGGCATATGTTAGGAAATTAAGAGGTAGGAGTGCATAATATAGCTATATGTGAAGTTATAAGTGCACTATTTATATCTTATGTAGGATTTATGCCTAGATTGAGATATATACAGTTGTATATGGGCATTCTATGTGCAATCAACCACCATAGTTTATTAGATGCCCAAATTTTAGAGAGCATTCATAATAGGGTGAAAGCAATTGTGTTAGCATATGAATTACATACCTTTCATCAATAGATAGATTAAATTGAGCTAGTTGAAATTGTTGTTACTGAAGTTGAACCCTAAATTTTCTCATTAATGTACTATTAGTTAATACTATTGCATACCTTTTCAGATTTTCTAGTGTACTTTCTTTTGGACATTCCCCTTTCTCCTTTTCATCCAAAATGAACTCATTCTAGTCCCTCACTAAAGCAAAGGGAGGATGCTCATACTTTGGGTTTAGGATGAGACTCTTTCTATATGAGTCCCTTACAACCTTAAGATGTCTGGAAGCTTTTTGTAACAATTTGTTATGATAAAAAATATTACTACCAAACTCATGCTCTATATCTTTGATGAGCTCATCTTTTAAATTTTGATCTTGGAAGTTCCACCTTTTAAGAAAAAACACAAAATTGTTAGATATAGCTAGTATAAGAAAAGACCTGAATGAATGGAAAAATGTTGCACCAATTAATGATATGAAAAAAAATAGTGGGATAAAATTAGTTCAGTTATGATGTTCCACCTTTTATGTATGGTGGGCCCGAATCTTCATAGCGTGAGGTCATAAAGCCTCCTATAAAATGTATCGTTTCCTGCAAAAAATGTCATGGGATAATTAATAGTAAGAACCATTAAAATGAATCATGTGAAGAATACTTTTCATAGTGAATAAAAAATACATAAAATGAGATACATTTCATCTTTTTAGTGATCTATTTCAGGGTTGGAGGGTTAACTTGACCAAAATTGACCAAAAAAGAAGTTTGGAAAAAAATTTAAAATGTCTAAAACCAGTGAAACTCTACCAGGGTTCTGTTGCTGATGTTCTAAAACTAAAAATGTATTGTGACTATATTAATCAGTATACCTTGAAAAAAAATATAGTTCATAATACATATAACTTTCCATGACCTTCATTTTTTGTCATTCTTAATTGATGTTGTCACTGATCATAACTAGGATATTATGGAAAACAAATATTGCTAAAATAGACAGTGAAGCTGAAAGTGAGCACTCTAAAACTCTAAGGGCTCATTTGGTTCATGGACATCAACAGGAATTAGAATTGCAAATTCTAAAAAAATTGTAATCCGTTGTTTGGGTTGACGAAATGAAAATTGGAAGACGAGAAAATTAGAATTTCGTATCCTCATTTATCCCCCAATTCGAGGATTCGGTCTTCCTTCCAAATAGTTGGTATTGCTCAAATACCTATTTTAATTCCAATTTTGGGAAAAAAAAGCATTACAAATTAATGAAAAAGAAACTGAAAGAATGAGCCAGCGATGAGAATGAGAGTGATTGCGATGAAGACGAACTAGAAGAAGACAAACCTGGCATTGGGAAAGCTAGTGGTACTACTCACTGCTTGCTTGAATAGGAAATGTTGGCCCAAAGACTTAAAGCTAGGCATCCTCGATAGCAGACATTTCCAGCTAAATAAATACTCAGCTTTTATTTTGTTTGCCTGTTCCCTGGATCAAATCTGAGAAAATTCAAAGCAGAAAAACCCTTGTTTTGGGGTTTGCTTAAAAAAGATCTTTCTCCACATTCAATAAATGTTCTCAGAACATGCTGGTGTTTAAAGATGATTTTTTTTGGAAGATTTGTTCAACTACAAACCAGGAAAATACAAAAGTTGAGTAGATGATGATGGTGGTTGCGTGTATTAAAAATGATGAAGATCTCTTTCTCGCATGTTTTGAACTCAAAATGTTGTACGCAGATTTAAATTTAAAAAAATTAAAACAAAACAAACCCTAGTTTCATTTAAATTAAAGCTCAGTTATCCCTCGTTGGTTTTTCCACATTGATAAAAAAAATTGGGTGGAAATCCAAAAATGTGCAACCAAATGGTGAAAATGTATATTCTCATAATGAATTTTTGGTGAACCAAATTGTCCCAAATCAAATCCTCAAAATAGTAATCTGGATTTCAAGTTCCAAAATCCCAAATCAAGGTTTCTGAATGCCAATTCTCAAATCATATTCCAGCAACCAAATGGGCCCTAATAGGCAATAGCAATGATGTTGGAAATCATTGAAAACTAAACATTGAATATGAAAGAAGACTCCCACTTTTGGTTCTCTGTAGAAAAATTGGTTAGTATCTTCTACTGAAAGCATGAAATTGCAATGTACCAAATTACCAAACTAGAGAATTATTGGTATAGAAAAAAGGTCATTGATAATTTAGATGATCCTACCAAACCCTAATAAAAAGGAATTCTAGAATAATTAAACAACTTGCACAATATGACATACTAAAGAAGGTCATGAGGCATCACTCCACATCAAAAGCCCTTGCATTCACCACTTCCTATCATGTTTACATCTTGCAAGAAAATCCTTATTACAATATAATAAATAATTATTTAAAGTACCAAGAATCTTTGGACATTTCAAAGGCATTGATTCACTATCATCAATCAAAAATGATGTCTGTGTAGCTCCTGTGCTAGAAACACAAGTAGCTCCAGTAAATGATGGTGAATTATCACTGATACATGCACTATGATCTGCATCTGGCAGCGTACTAGATAGTGCATCTCCTACCACAAAAAAAATACACTATGTGATGCACCCAAGATTAAAGTACAAATTATCAACTCATAATTAACACAAAACCAAATATAGCAAAACAAGGATTTACCAACTAGTTGTCCCGTTGTTGCTAACATTGTAGTCGGCAATCTCATATAGGTGTCTGTCAACCTCATAGAAGTCTCCTGCACTGGATGACCTAAACAATACATTGTTAGCAAAGACATTCTGAAATAAAAAAGGTAAGAGTTAAGTTAAGAAGTTTTGAATGTTCGAAATGAAAAAATTCTTCTAACTTGTCAACTAAAAGATTATTTTACCAGTGGCAGTCAGAGCTCTGCTACTATCGGCCTCACCATTTTGTCCTTCAGGTTGTGGATCAGTTGCCAAAAAATCCTGTATAACAAGAATTTAGTAGTTAAAGTTTCTTACAACTCTTTAAAAAAATTGCATCAATAAAGTATTTTTGCACATATTACATATTTTACTTCACAACATAAAAGATTATAAAATATAAATCTTTATTGAACTTTTGTTATAACTAAAGATTCATTATTGCTTACTTCATAACGACAACCTTGCACTCTCAAATCTAATAGCCTCTTCATCATCTCCTCGGATTCCATATTTGTCACAACCAAAATTTTCATTATTTCTAAATTAATTTTTTAAATTTTTCTCTTCAACGTTTTGATGGAGACACAACCCAAGCACAGAATGGACACAACAGAAAAGGGGAAATTATATTAACTAAGAAAACAAACTTCAACACATGCCCTAAGGGCTTACAATAGCATAAATCTAGAGATAATTTCTCCTTTCAGTACCTTCTCTCAAACTCCACTCCGAACTGCCTTTTACAATGCAAGAAATCTCCTTAAATAGACCTCGGAGGGTTAAGGACTAGGAGTACATTCTAGAAAGTGCTAGTAGGCATCCACCGACCAAATAGAAGGTTCCAGAAGCTGCGTTAGAAGTCGATGCAAATCTAGAAGAATCCAAAAATGGTAACCGAACTTTCGGGAGGCATAACTTTTGAACTGTAGCTCCGATTGATGAACTGTTTACATTTTCGAAAAGCTCTCGAAGCGCTCTATAGCCCTATGGATGAGTTTTGCTTGTCCCCCATTTTTTGGCCCTTTTTGAGGTCATTTAATGCCCCAAACCTGACTTTGAAGCCTTCTTAGGAGGTCTCCACAACTCGAAAAATTGCAATAACTTTCAAACCATGGGGCCTTTTGACCTGATTCTTTTTCTAGAATGCTCTAAATTACAATTACATTCATCTAGCCAATTTACACCTCCTAGTTCACCAAAATGATGGTTCAATTACATACTCCTATTTTTTTGAGATTTACATGATCACTGATAGTGGAACTGTGAGAGTTGAAACCTTTATTTGACCCAAATGGGTATCCAAAAATGAAAACACATGAAATAGAAACTAAGTCTAAGTATTTTTTTTGGGTGACATAGGATTGCCCTTATACCTCTGGATGCTCCTACATCAGACACCCAGGGTAGATTGAAAAGTGACCTTGTCACTTTATGAATGGTAGAGGAAATCCCAAATGGGAAACCTCAGCTGCTGAAATCCAAGTTGAGTCCTCAATCGGCTGTCCTTTCCACTTCACCAAATACTCTTCATACTACCTATTTCTGGTACTCCTACCCACACGATGATCTATAATGTCTTCTATCTTCTCCTTCTTAGAAGCAAGAATTGGACATGGCTCTAACACCAGCTCCTCATCTGCACCATCATCATGATACTCTGTTAAATCTGCAATGTTGAAAATGGGAGAAATGTGAATACCATTTGGCAGCTCCACCTCATATGCATTTCCTGAGTCATGTTTCTTCAGAATTTTGTAGGGGCCAAATTTCTTCATTTTTAGCTTGTTGTAAGTACCAGCTGGAAATCTTTCTTTTCGTAAGTGCACCATGACTAGATCCCCTACTTGGAATTCCTTATGTCTTCTCCTTTGATCAACCCTAGCTTTATACTCTTGATTCATCTTGGTAATATGTTCTTGAACCTCCTCATGTAGACGCTTGATATGTTCAGCAAATTCCTCAGCTTCAACACTTGTCCTCTCCCCTTGTTCTATCTTCCTCAGCTCTGGTGCAGTCCTTGGGCTACTCCCATATACAATTTGGAATGGTGATTTTCCAGTACTCCTATTTACAGAGTTATTATAAGCAAACTCTACCTATGGTAGAATCAAATCCCATCCCTTGGGCTTATCCCCAACTAAACATCTCAGTAAATTGCCTAGACTTCTGTTTGGCCATCAGTTTGTGGGTGATGCGTGGAACTGAATTTCAAGTCTGTTCTCAACTTTTTCCACAATGTCCTCTAGAAATACCCCACAAATTTAGTATCTATGTCAGAAACTATACTCCTTGGAAGACCATGTAGTCTTACCACCTCTTTGAAAAATAAGTCTACAATATGGACAACATCATGAGACACTTTGTTTTGTGGATCATGTACTATATCTCTGAGAGCTTGATCTAACATAGAGTCCCCTAGCCACATTGTTCTCAACAATCCTTGCCTCCTCTGTGGTGAGTGTGAGTGTCTTGGGTTGATGAAGGCAGACATCCCCAATAAAAGAGTTTTTAAAGAACCTTGACAAAATGTTGTGTGAGGAGTACCTCATCATAACGGTAGCTAGAGTACTGTCTCAGCCCAAAGAATTGCCTCTCATATTGATCCACTTAGATGTTCCTTAGTCTGAGCTCATGGAACTCATCAGCATGAGCCTCTTGGTACTGTGGAGATAAGAATTTCTCCTTGAACCTCTCCTCAAAGATCTCCCAAGTGAGATCCATTATACTGATCTGGAGCTTCTCGCTCTCCATATCCCACCACACGGATCCATGTTCTTAGCTGTGTAACATCATGATGAATACTGAGTCATTACCCCTTTGTGTCCTTGGCAATCCAAGAACAAAATCCATACTTATGTCCTCCCATGGCCTTGATGGAATAGGCAATGGCTGATATAGGCCAGTATTGTGACTAAACCCCTTGGCAACTTGACAAACCTGGCAACTCTGTACAAACTTCTTCACATCCTATGAAATTTGAGGCCAAAAATAATGTTCTCTAAGAATGGCAATGGTCTTATCTCGACCAAAATGTCCTGCCATCCCTCCACTGTGTTTCTCCTTGATAAGATTTTCCCTCATGGAACTCCTTAGAATGCACAATTGACTACCTTTGAACAACATGCCATCTTGAATCAAATAGTCTAACCACTTGGTTCTATCTACAGCAACAGGTTCTTTACAAGCTTTCCATGCTTCAACCAAATCAGGATCCTCGGGGTACAAATTTTTGAGTTCATCAAACCCAACTACTTCAACCTACATTACTGTAAGCAAAAATTGTCTACTACTTAGTGCATCTGCAACACTGTTAGATTTTCCACTTCTATGCTTCAACACAAATGTATAATTTTTCAAGAACTCTACCCACTTCATATGCCTCTGATTCAATTTACCTTGGCTATTTAGGTACTATAATGCCTGATGATCAGTATACAAAACAAATTCCTTTGGCAATAAATAATGCCTCCATTTCTTTAAGGCCTAAACTATTGCATAGAACTCTTGATCATAAACAAAATACTTCTTCTTTGCATCATTCAATTTTTCACTAAAATATGCAATAGGCTTACCTTCTTGGCTTAATATAGCCCCAATAGTGTTGCCACTAGCATCACAATCCACTTGGAAAACCTTTCTAAAATCTGGAAGTGCCAACACAGGTTGTTCTGTTACCTTCTTCTTCAGCAATTCAAAACTTCTCGCAGCTGCTGCAGTCCATTTGAACTCTTTTCTATCCCCTCTTATTGTATCAGTTAGGGGTGCACATATGCCACTGAAATTCTTAATAAACTTCCTGTAAAAACTAACTAGACCATGAAATGATCTTACCTCAATAGAAGACCTTGGAGTAGGCCATTCCAAGATGGCTTTTATCTTCTTCGGATCCATTTTGAGACCTTCGGGTGATATAAAAAACCCCAAATAGACTAACTCCCTTTTTGCAAAGATACACTTCTTCAGATTAATTAACAGTTTCTCTTCCCTTAGCCTTTCAAGGACACTACAAATATGCAATAAATTTTCTTCCAAAGTCTTGCTGAAAATTAAAATATCATCCAAATAAACAATAACAAATTTTCCCAAGAACTTCTTAAGTACCTCATTCATGAGCCACATGAATGTGCTTGGGGTGTTCGTCAATCCAAAGCGCATGACTAACCACTCATAAAGACCCTCCTTGGTCTTGAAGGTTGTTTTCCACTCATCTCCTTCTCGAATCTGTATCTGGTGATAACCACTCTTGAGATCTATCTTTGTCAAGTACTGAGCTCCACTCAAGTAGTCCATAAGATCATCCATCCTTGGCAAAGGAAACTGGTACTTGATGGTTATCCTATTTATAGCTCGAGAATCTGTACACATCCTCCACTCTCCATCCTTCTTTGGTGCGAGTACTGTAGGTACTGCACATGGACTTAGGCTCTCTCGAATCAAGCCCTTCCTCAACAGATCCTGAACCTATCTATTTAGCTCCTCTATTTCAGTAGGAGTCATCCTGTGAACAGCCTTGTTAGGAAAACTAGCTCCTGGAATCAGATCTATCTGATGACTGATTTGCCTTACTGGTGGCAATCCATCTGGAACATTATCAGAGATAATATCTCCAAATTCCCCTAGTAAATCTAGAACTTCAAGTGGTATTTCACTACTACCTTCTTTATCTTTCCTAGGAATCAAAGCATAGCACATATGTTGATGTTTCATGGGATCTAAAGACTTCCTTTCATCAACAAGACAAATCCTAGCACTGCTACATACCTTTTCACCTTCCTTTTTCATGGGCTTCAATTTTTGGCGAACTCCATCCTTTGTTAGAGAGTATGTGTTTGCATGCCCATCATGTACTACATGTCTATCAAACTGCCATGGTCTACCCAACAATAGATGGCAAACATCCATCGAAATAGCATCACAGAGAACTTCATCATGGTAACTCCCAATTTTGAATTTCACTAAACATTGTTCACTTACCAGGACCTTATGATCATCTTTTACCCAAGCAATCCGATAGGGCTGGGGATGTTTCTCCCTCTTGAGCTTCAGCTTAGAGACCATCTCTTCTGATACCAAGTTATCAGTGCTACCACCATCAATGATCACGTCACAACATTTATCCTCACACTTGAATTTGGTACGAAACAAACTCTTTCGTTGTCCTAGTTCAATCTCACCACTTAGTAGGACTCTTCCATTTACCAAGGTCTCTCCTCTTTCTGCATCCTCTGAATGTGATGATTGTGCATGCTCATCCACATGAGCAACCCTAGCTTGGCCCTCAGCTCTCCTATCTGTCCTTCCTTATCATTGAGGGTATTCAAAGGCATGATGACCTTCTTCATTGCAATGGAAACAGGTACCACAGAAGCCTCCTCTTCCTTGTCCATGTCCTCTACCTCTTCCTCTCTGATTTCCAAAGTCTTGATCATGGGAGCGGTTGAAACCCTCATTCCTTTGGTTCCTACTAGTACCCACATCTTCATTTTTCTTTTGGGTTTCATTGCGGCCTCCAGATGATCTACCGCTTCCCCTTCCTCCTTGACCGCACCCTCTTTGTCTTCCTTCAAACCTTTTATTCAGCTTCTCTTCAACTCGTAGGGCAAACTGGTATGCCTCTTCAATGCTGGTCATTCTTACCAGACTTAATTCCTCCTGGATGCTAGGTCGCAACCCACTGATATAATGAGCTACCTTCTCCTTATTTGCTTCTACATGCCCCGCTCTAATCAAGAGTCAGAAAAATTCCTCTATATATTCTTGGACTGATCTTCCTACTTGTTTTAACCCATGCATCTTCTTAAAAAAATCAAGCTCGTAGTCCACAGGAATGAACTGCTTCTTCAATTTTTGCACTATGCGATCCCATCTTGTGATCTTCTCCTTTCCTCTTCTATTTCTTTCCAATTGGACCTCTTGCCACCAGATTTTGCAATGGCCTTTCGGTTTGGCCTTTGCAAACTTAACTCTATCTGGGTCCCTGATATCCTCATGCTTAAAGTATTCTTCTAGTTCATTGATCCAATCGATCAACTCATCTGGTTTCAGATTTCTTGAAAATACACCCACTTCAATTGTAGGTCTTTTCCCAAACTTAGTAATGGCCCTAAAAATCCTTTCCTCTGCATGATTTAGAACTTCCTCATCAAATTCCCCTTCTGGTCCAATTTCATCTTCTTCATTGTCATCTTCACTTTCATCACCTGCGGCCACAGTTGCTCCTCTACGGAGCTCCTCCTGCAATGCTTGTACCTGATTTTGGAGGGCTCTAACCTCCTCAGGATTAATAGCTTTGGCCCATCTGCCATGCTCTCTTCGTGGAGGCATCTTCTTAACTCAAACCCACAACCACATAGTCCTGGTGCAAACTGCCTCACAGTCGGCACTCTGTCTACACACTCAGGAAAACCAGCTCTGATACCACTTGATGGAGACACAACCCAAGCACAGAATGGACACAACAAAAAAGGGGAAATTATATTAACTGAGAAAATAAGCTATTACAAATAGTACAGAGAAAATAAACTTCAACACATGCCCTAAGGGCTTACAATAGCATAAATCTGGAGATAATTTCTCCTTTCAGTACCTCCTCTCAAACTCCACTCCGAACTACCTTTTACAATGCCAGAAATCTCCTTAAATAGACCCCAGAGGGTTAAGGACTAGGAGTACATTCTATAAAGTGCTAGTAGGCATCCACCGATCAAATAGAAGGTTCCAAAAGCTACGTTAGAAGTCGATGCAAATCTAGAAGAATCCAAAAATGGTAACCAAACTTTCGGGAGGCATAACTTTTGAACCGTAGCTCTGATTGACGAACTGTTTACATTTTTGGAAAGCTCTCGAAGCGCTCTATAGCCCTATAGAGGAGCTTTGCTCATCTCTCATTTTTGGCCCTTTTTGAGGTCATTTAATGCCCCTAACCTTACTTTGAAGCATTCTTAAGAGGTCTCCACAACCCGAAAAACTGCAATAACTTTCAAACCGTGGGGCCTTTTGACCTAATTCTTTTTTTTAAATGCTCTAAATTACAATTACATTCATCTAGCCAATTTACACCCCCTAGTTCACCAAAATGATGGCTCAATTACATACTCCTATTTTTTTGGGATTTACACGATCACTGATAGTGGAACTGTGAGAGTTGGAACCTTCATTTGACCCTATGGGTATCCAAAAATGAAAACACATGAAACAAAAACTAAGTCTAAGTATATTTTTTTGGGTGACACGAGATTGCCCTTCTACCTCTGGATGCTCCTGCATCACATTTTTGTTACATTGGGAGTTTTAGCAATATCCTCATCAAAAGGTGTAGCTAGTGGCTTGGTACTTACTGTTGGTGCTTTACCCTTATCCTAAACATCAAATTATGAGAGGAATATCGGTAAAACTATCATAAAAACTCAAAAATCATAAATAAAATAATGTAATAATATAACATTTTTCAACTATCTAATTTGTACAATTTTAATAAGGTTTACCCTCGCTAAAGAAGGGGTGGGAGTAGAATCCTAGTGGCCTCTATCATCTGTTGGATCCATATCATCCTATCACAAAGATTAAACATAAATAATTCAGCTAACTAAAAGTAATAGACAACAAAAAAGAACTTATTAACAAAATGGTATAGAGTACTTACAACCAGCATGATAGTAACTTTATTTGTATCTATGCCATTTAAATGGTAATCTATTAGCAGTTCTTCCCCTGCACTTATTGATTTTATTGCACAAACAAAAACTTCATTCCCCTCACGCGGCTCAATTATGCAATTGGGTTTCTTACTAGTTGAGGAAGGTCACTTACTATTTATAAAACCTGCAATATTACCTGTTGCTTTTGGTCTCCCATCAATGTACATAGAAAATCTTTTACTTTGATCATTTTCTTTCCATTGTATATAATTAGCTGATAGTGCATACCTATGCATACTTTTTTTACATCAAACAATCAGCATCCAATCATTGTAATTGTAACATGGACTGACATACTTGAACAATTCGATAACTTTTTTGTAACATACCTTTATCCCATCCATGGAAAATAGGCCCAAACCATGTAATGAGGATAGAGCAATGTGATATATCCTCTCATTAACACAAAAATATGTGTTAATTGGAGGTAGCTCATTGGGTACCCATTCTTTCTCAATGTGTGTGTACCAAAAGGGCACCTTGATGTTGCTTTTGGTCTCATCATCATAAGAACATGACCCTCCATTAGCAAGGAAAAATTGCATGCATTTATCAAAAAAAATTCTAATCTTTTGACCTCTAGCTGATCTCCCTATTTTAGTTGTACTACATGTAGAGCTTTCATCTACCATTTTCTCATTTCCCTCATTTGATGTAGATAGATCTAACAAGTACCTATTTAGTGGGTCCTGCAATCCATCAAATGGAAAGTGAAAGTGACAAATATAAAATGTAGTAAGTTGAAAGTGATTATACAAGTATATTTCTATACGGACCTTCTTTTTCTATTTATACATTATATGATTATATAATGTCTATTTATAACATATGTGCTCAATGATAAACAAGAAGAATATAAGAAAATTATGTCTATTTATTGACTTATACCTGTTGATCCATGTCATTGTGCATGATCCATGCCAAATGGGTTAAATTTCTTGCATATGTTAATCATTTATCTTAAGTTAGCTAAAAATTACATGATATACGTAAACAATAAGCAACATTAGACATGATACACATATGTTGTAATCATTAGAAATGAACACAATAAATATGTAATCAAATTTCCTGCATATGTTAATCATTTACCTTAAGTTAGCTAAAAATTACATGATACATGTATGCTACAAATAACTTAGAAGACAACATGAACAATAGGCAATGTCATAAACATGAACAAATTTCCCTTATATATGGAATGCAAGATCATCAACAGAAGGGGTGACAATGTACTTGTAGTCAATTGACTATTTGCAAAAAGGGTCATAATCAAACACGACATATACATTGGTAACTATAAATAACATATGTTGTAATCATTAGAAATGAACACAATAAATATGTAATCAAATTTCCTGCTAGTGTTAATCATTTATCTTAAGTTAGCTAAAAATTACATGATATGTGTATGCTACAAATAACTTAGAAGACAACATGAACAATATGCAACATCATAAATATGAACAAATTTACCTTATATATGGAATGCAAGATCATCAACAGAAGGGGTGATGACATTTGAAGTCATTGATTATCTTCATCATCATCATCATCATCATCATCATCATCGCCGTCATCACCATCATCATCACCATCATCGCCATCATCATTGCCATCATTGTCATCATCACCATCACTAGCATCATCATCATCATCATCATCATCATCATCATCATCATCATCATCACCATCACCATCATCATCATCACCATCATCATCATCACCATCATCTTGATCTTCATCATCTTCAATATCTTCTTCTTCCATAACATTATACTTTATCGACCTTCCTCTTGGATCATATCTAACAAAAAATGACCAACCCTATTTATGTGGAACCTCTGAGTAAAAAATTTTCTTGCATTGGCTTGGAAGAACATAGGGCTCATCTCCAACTGGCTCAAATGACCTTGTATTGATCATTGTAAATCCATTATCATGTTGAATAACCATTCTATCTAGATCATTTTGATTTAGTCGTAACCTGTACCATTTGATGACGAATAGAATTACTTTGAAGGTGTTAAATTCACACTCAATTATATCATCTAAGATTCCATAGTATTGATTTTAAGATTGTTGAGGATGTATGCCATTTCTAGATGATATATTGGTGACCTCAAAAACTGTAGTTATCCCAGAATCACAAGTTTTCTTTGTGTCATCCAACCTTTTTATGCGAAATTTGTGGCCATGATAGTACATAGCTTTTTGGTGCTTGACCTGCAACTTTTTAAGTGTATGTAAATTATTTGCATCATGATTTGATATGAAACATACGTCGAGTTATGATCATTAATAAATTTCTACGTACCCCTCCACCTCTTAAACCCTTTACTAGATCAACTACCATCAGCATAACATTGGAATCTCCATTACAATGAGCTTTTGTAACCAATGAAGCAACACCTTCCCATGTTAATGAGCAACCATTTTGTTGATATTGTTCAATCCATTCTATCATCCAGTCAAGATTGTTCACAATATACAAATGTATTGCATCCCACTCTCGACCACCTGTTTCAAAAAAAATACACCAATTAAAAATAACTTATATTGAATATTTATAAAAATTAATTAACTATAATAACATCTTAGATTTACCTCTTACTTTTCTCGATCTACCTTTGCCCACAACTACTCCCCTTCAAATTTGTTAATTGAGTTGGGATCCCAAATATGATCTACATGGATCTTTGCTGCAAACTTAGGAAGATATTCACTAATATACACCATGGTTTGGTATACCATATATCCTTCCACCATAGAACCCTCAGGATGTGCTCTCTGTCAAACCAATCCTTTCAAAAATTTCTAGTGTCTCTCAACCATCCACATTGACTTGGTTGGTACAGGTCCACATAATTCAATCTCCTCAACTTGATGTATGAGGTAGTGTTCTTGTGCATTGAAAAAACTTGGAGGTAGACACTTTTACATTTCACACATCAAAAGAGGAATTTTTCTCTTCCGATATTTTATATCTTCTTTATTGATTTCTTTAGATGACAACCACCTCATGTATATTCCAAGATCATATATAACCTATTTGACATTGTTGGCAAAGTGGTGTGGGAGAGATAGAGGTAGAACGTACTGCAATATTTGTAAAATGATCTTGCCAATATTTTATAAAAGAATGCAATTAAAATTACATGTAGTATATAAATATATAGTCAACACAAAATAACATGAATTAACTTAATAAATGTATGTCAATCGTGTGTTTTCAACCCTGGCCCAAATTCACTTTTCTTTTATATGAGATTGTTTATGTTCGTAGCAAATCTTGTGGGAAATATTTTTTTTTTTTATGACTTCTTTTATAGCATTGCTCTGCTCCTCTGACAATAACCAAGGAAGGGCACTTGTATCAATATGGTCTCCATTGTTATTTGATTGAATTCCATTTTTCATTTCATGGTTGGATTCTTCAACGTCACTACAAGTTTTGACAATTTGATCTTTGTCACGCCTTCCATCCAAGATTTTCCATAATGTCTCTATTACATTCTTTCCAATATGCATAGGATCAAACAAATGCACAATTGGGAGTTTCTTGTAGTACGACAACCTAAATTGCGTAGGATAAATTTTTAGTCCTTTTGAAAGTTTGTCATTGATGCCTTGACGACCTTCACAAGCATCAATCACATCATCAATAAACAAAACACAATATCAAAATATAAATTTGAAACAAAAACCATCAAATGGAATGACATTACCTCGACAATTTATTTTATTGAATGCCAACTTCCATAGGTGAGGTGTCATTCTCTGTGGCTTTGATGTGGTCTCTTCTTTCCCATTGAAAAGATGTTTTTTGGTAATTTAGTACTTATGATTTCTATGCAGAAAGTGTCTATTCTCATCGAACACCTACTTTCTTAAACTTTTTGAATGACAAGATTTCATTTTTGGACCACAAACTGGACATACAAATTTTCCCTTTGTCTGAAGACCTACAAGATTGTGTATAACTAGATTAAATGTGTTAACTTTGACATACCAAAAAAGAGGTGTCAAGAAGAGAACATGCCACAAAAATGTGTTAGCCCAGGGGCATCATGTATTGTCCATACAAGCATTGCATGAAATTGAAATTATCTTTGTCCTATTAGTCTACAGATGTCATACATAGTTACCCCATTCCATAACACCATCAACTCGTCGATAAGGGGTTCAATATATATGTTGATATCTTTAACTTGGTACTTACCTAGTTGAATGAACAAAAATATGACATAATTATTATGACCATTTGATGGATTAGTAATAATAAATTGATTTAGATGACCACTAAATCAAAAAATACTTAGAACAATTAGTGTTAACATTATGTGCTCTCTCTTTATGAACAACCAAAGAGGTATGTTATTGTTGATAACAAAAACAGGCCACATCGAGTAAGTAGATCTCATCTCTCCAAAAGGATTGACACCATCTGCTACCAATGAAAGCTTGAGATTATGAGGTTCTTCTTTAAAGTGTGGCCATTTTCCCTTTATTTCCTTAAATGCCAAACCATCTACAGGCATTCACATAATGTCATGTTGACTTCTATTGTGTGCATGGTAATCCATAAATTGTGCCAAGCTATTGCACTTGAATAATCGTTGTAGACATGGACTAATGGGAATATGCCGAAGAACCTTGTGAGGCACCTTTTTTTTTAATCGATCTGATTGATATCTACTGATATAACAAGTAGGGCATTGTGTTACAAATTCATGTTGTTAATGATATATAATATGATCGTTTGGACATGCATGTATTATTTGATACTCCATTCCAATATCTTTAATGATGGCTGATAATTCTCGGTACGAGCAAGGTATAATGTTTAATGGTGGTAACAAACATTCACCTATCAACCTATGACCAAAAATATAATTTGTTAATTTAAAGAATATTAATTGCTACACGAACCCAATGTTAATTGTAAGGGAACTACGAGTAAAATAATGAAAGAAGATGGCATACCTTAACATATGTGTCATTGCTACATTGGATAAACCATTCATAACCTTCAAGTTCATCAATAGCAATATAGTGGCAAGAAGAGTTGTTTTGGTGCCTTCATATAGGGATTGTTTTGCCTTCTCAAGTAAAGGTACACAAGCTCTACGTCTACATCATCATCATCATCATCATCATCTTGATCATTTTGATCATTTTTATCATCATGATCTTCATCATCTTGGTCTTCTTCCATGGTATCATTACCTTCTACTTCAATATTCACACCTCCATGTTCCCTCGTTTGGAACTCCACATTCTCCAAATTGTCATGGTCCATAACATGAAACTCAAGGACATTGACCTATATAATAATGATGACCTTATATTAACCATGACCATGATGTCATCATCAAATTATGTCTTATGTAATTTATAAACTATTAAAATATATACCAATGGACGATATTCATTTCCCCCTTCAATGTGACCATGTTGCCTACAATGTTGCTCAACTGTTGTGATTAGATATCTTTGAGTCTTTAAGCCCTTACACATTTTGCAAGGACAATAACATTTTCCATCACCTTTTCTTTTTAAGTTAGACCATAGTCTAGCAATTGTCTCCCTATTTTTTTGTGCATTGATATTGTCAAACATGGTCTTTCTTGAATGGAATGACTCGTTGGTGGAAGAAGGATGATTTGTTTGCAACCTGCAGATGGATTAGTAAGAGGAAGACACATATAGAAAGGAGTTAGGTCTGTGAACCAAGTAGGAGTTAGGACATGGTAGAGTGTGGTCAGCCCAAGATATTTTGGAATCTTGAAGAACTTGGTAAAGGGTATCTAGAAAGGTGAAAATAAACAAGTATTTTTACAGCTACAAGGGAGGAATTGAGAGCATTATAAATAATGAAGAAGAAACTTAAATCCATACAACTTCACCTCTATTTACAATTTGACCTTTCTGCATGTGAAATATGACAATATACAAAATTTCCAGTCACATTTTCACTTAAAAAGGAACACCAAATATACCTTTCCTACAATATCTTCTTTAGATTCTTCGCTATCAAATTCTTCAGAGCTGCAAACTCTTGTGCAGAAAAAAGATGAGATGTACTAAGTAATTTTTGATGGGCAATATTTAAACAAATCAACTATCAAAAAAATAATTTATGAAATTTAGTTGTTTTATTATGTACTAAAGACTTGGTAAGATGTTCCCACATCTATCTATAGAATGCCTATTTGCATGGTTGTTTGCAAATAGTCTAGTATGGTGCCACTTTTGAACAACAACAAATGTCACTGAGGCTGGTAATTTGGCTCAAGAATTGCACAAGCCTATTGACACCACAAAATTTTTAGTTCATATAGCATTCAACTATCTTCTTTAACAAAATCCAAAGAGAATAAAAACAAACTAATGAGTCATTTCTATCTCAATTGAATAGCAAGTACTATAGTGAGTATTAGGAAATTGACCTTGTGAATAGCATCCAATTCATAAAGTAGAACTTGGTAAAACTATCCTTCACTTACACCATCTCTGAATAAATACCAAAGCTATCACTAAGGAGACATAAGAAATGTAGAACTAAATCTCACCACAAAAACCAATCAAAATGAAATAAATTACCTATAAAATATGATTCGCATAGGCTTTTGTCCTGTTGCTCTGCAAAAAGAAATCAGTAGCTCCCTACAAAGAATCAAAGTGAAATAATCATTTGAATTTCCTAATATCATACTTTAAATTTTGAGTAGCAAGTGAATTTCCAGAAAGCATACTTTTAATTTTGAGAAGTAGTAACTTGTCTAAGAATTTTCAATTTCATCAGTTGGTTCAGTGTTAATAAAATGCATAATAATCAAGGCAGAAATTGTGCTCTAGAGGGTTTTCTCCTCTTCGTCATTTAGTAATTTAGAACACTTCCCTAATCCAATGTGTGTGAAGTTGTAAAAGTTTTCCCCAAGTTAATTCTTTGTGACTTCATGCCAGTCTAACATTTGCACCAAACCCAAAATATTAAGATAAGCATTTCTCATATGAATTGTGTGAACTAGAACAACAAAAAACAATGATCTATATTGAAAACCTATTTTCGCTATTGATGGACTAGAATATTCTCTAGGGTGTGTATGTGTAACATCTGCCCCACAAGAGTCTAAAAGACATTGTGAACTTTTTAATCAACTAATGTTTCTTACTTGTAAGAAAACCTCAGAAACACAAAAGTCGATAATCTAAAAAGTTCTCCACAGTTGCACATTAAATAAATAACAATAGATCTACAAAATAATAAAAAGGAAACTCAACACCAACTTGTATCGAGAATAATTGATCAAACTCGAATCACCTCAATGTGAAAATTTATTTAAGATATGGTGATTAAAAGTTAGGTTTTTTTCTCAAAATTACTGCAACTTAGAGGACCAAATCTTTGTTGATTAGTTTAGCATAGATTGGTGAAAAGAAAATTCATAATAAAAATCTGATTTTTTTCCACACTTGTTCAAACCATATAATGAATGACAAAAAATGAATTTTATATGAGTCACACCAAATCCTTAGCTTTTAATATGCTTCATAGATGAAAACATTTAATCTTCAAAGCCACCCAAATGAAAACACACAATATTTGGTCTTTCTGTTTCAATAATCCACTTATCCAATGAGCAATCATATCATTAAAAGCTTCATTACAATATTTATAAAGGTCTTAAATTTTGTCAATTACAATCTTCCATAGAAAGAAAAGAAGTTACCAATTGCCCAACTTGGATAATTTTGTTGAAGGAGTTCTATGTTGTGGAACACTTCCAAGAAATGCAAGTTACACTTCAAAACAAAAAAACAAACAAAAAGTTAGATGGTACTTTCTGCTTCTATAAATTCCATTTAATCCTAATATTAACATAAAATAGAATGAGTTTAAATGACTATAAACAAATTGGCTTTAGAAACTTTCATTAATTCTTGCAAATTTTTGAAACATTTAAATTGAAACCCAAAGTAACATGAATATTTGGACTTAGTTATCAAACCTTATTTTAGTAGCATACTGAGGACTCCAAGAGCCTTACAACAACCAAAGAGGGTGGAAGTAACCCACCATTGGTAAGAAATAAAGATTGCATGTGCATATATCCTCAATCAGAGAGGATGATCTTAACAAGAACACATAAGTAATAAGATTAAGTATAAAAAATAGTGATAAAAAACTTTAGACTGGCCATTATATCAAGCCATCATTTGGATAAAAAAGTGGATCATCACATACACAAAATTGATGAACATCAAAAATAGTGATGAGCATATTACTTTCATATTGATTTAAAGTTCTATATTTGATTGATACAATATAGAAATAATATTCAACAATATAAAACCCTTCGCCAATCAATAGTGAAAACTTCAAGAGATGATACCAAACCCTACTATAGCCCTAGGCTTCTTATAATTTTTGTTGGTGTTTAGATTCAATTAGGGTTCAAATACACTTTTCTATTTTAGTGTTAGTTGTCACTCTAAGAATGATGACATCAATAATTGCAGTCAATGTCATGAATCTCTCTTATCAGTGAAATGTTGTCCTTAAAATAACAATTTTCTTGACATCTTACTTCTATTTGATCAATAATTGATTGTCTCATACATCTTTATATGCACATTTTTAGAAAATTTATGTGATCTATTTTGCATGGTGCTTCCAAATTTGATAGTCTACACATACATGTTCAAACTATCAATGATTATATGTTTAAAAAATGTATCACAAAACCACCTTAAAAGTGCATATAAATAGAATAGTCAATTAAACCTGCCTGATGTACCTAAGAAGAGAAAAGTTATCAATCCTTAGGCTCAAATTTGAAAGATCAAAAGAAATTTTTACAATATGCAAAGTCTTGCCTCAAGAAAGTCTATCATTATTTCCTTAGAATGCTTCAGCAAGAGAAATGCTCAAACAATGAGTGGTTCATAAGATGTGTAGACTATCAACAATTGATAAATAGCATGATTACACCTGTCACTAGAAATGAATGTCATGAGAAAGGACAAAAAAATTGAAAGAATTGAGACTAGCTCATCAATGTGGCTAATATCTTTAACTTGAAAACTACTAACATACCTAGATTTCCCTATAAATTTAATCTTGAATTGTCCACAATATACATTTCTTGTATTATATATCCCAACTCGTATTAATGCTAAAACCTATAATATAATTTAGTTGGAATTATAACTACCTACTTAGTCATTAACATTGGAGAAATCTAACAAATTCCTTAAATGCTCCATGAAAATGAAATGTTCTAGAGAATAATGATGTAGAAGGTAACCAAGTACATGAAAATAAGGTAATGTCTCCAACGGGAATAGGAAAGAAGATTCCAAGGTCACTCTAGTCCCAATAAAACATAAGAGTGGCACAAAGAGGCCAAAAAAATCTCAAGATAACAACAGCCTTCCTCAAAAACACATCAACATAAAAAACTACGAATAAACCATGAATGTGTTGGATGCAAAGTCCAACTGTCATTTCTATTCATATTCTTCTTATTTGTCTCTTCGTCTTTTCTTGAAGACTGATGTATAAATATAAGGGTAAAGCCGTGTGTATGCAAGTTACAATGTATATATAAATGATTTTTTCTTCTCTCAGTGTGGATGTGGCCACAGTTGTGGTGAACTATGATAAATCTTATGTCTTGTTTCTATTTGTGTATTCTCAATTGGTGTTTTAAATTAACAATTAATATCAAAACTATGTTGTTCAATCTAGGAAAGCAGAAAAGTCCTTACTGATGTCATACGAGCATATTTTGATTGTATTTCATTTTTGGAAAAGGGCCAATTGTTGTCTTTGGAATTCTTGATCTTGAAGTGGCCTCATTTTACTGTTGTCTTTGGAATTCCTTATCTCAAAGGGGCTTCCTTTCTTTTTTAAATGAATCCCATAAAAATAATTAAGAGAGAGTCACTAATGTGAAATTCAAAAAGAAGAGACTATTCAAATTCTATGAATCCACAACAATAGCTAGGAGCTAAGAATATCCAAGCTAGTTAGCATAGGGGCTTCCCTCTATATAGTTGTTGCAATTGAGTGTTTGGCTGCCAAGGTGTCTGAATTGGCAAGTGTTTGACAAAATAGAAAAATTATAGAGGAGAGCACTAAGGACATGATGAATTAGCAAAGCATAAGAGTTTTATGAAAAAATGGTGGATGCATAAATTTGTGGAAATCTTGGGAACAGTTATTATGCTAAGATTAAAATGTATTTGACTTGACAAAAAAGTGTGAGTTTGTTTTGGAAGATCATAGTTTATTAATTGTTAGTGTAATGAAAATTATCAAACAGGGGGGTTAGATACGTTGTTCAATGATGTGTACTTTAGTCACATATTTCAGATTGCACAAGTCTTAATAGAAGATTATAACTCTTCTTAACTTTGTTCCTTCCTATGGCTTACATGCACTAAATAGAGTTTATAAATGTTAATTTTTTAATAAAAAATATTAATAAATATTTTTTAATCTTTGACTCTTTTCTTAGGGAATCTTGCTTTCTTAACTATTCTAACCAGCATGGCCCTTGAGGCCTTGGTGATTTTTCCTAGTGATATGAAGAGATGGAAGTAGATCATGGTGGTTTTTTTTGTTGGTCTCTTGGGTATGTCTTTTCTAAAACCTTGTATTTTTATACTTCTTTCTTTCTTTTTTTGATGGGTCCCTATCTTTATTTTCTCATGACTTATAATTTACAATTTAGCACTAGACTCTATAGTTGGATTTTGGTTTCCTATTATATTTGTATGGGTTGGATATCACCATCCCCTTTCTATTTAGAGGATAAATATTTCTCTTGATTGGAATGCTTTTACTCAATATATTTTGTGGTTGACCAAATACCTCTTTTGGGGCAACAAATTATGCCCTATTCATTTGGTTAACACTTGTGATTTCTCCAATTGAAATGAAAGTTTTTTTCTTCATCTTAATAGGGTTTTAATTAAATGTTTCTAGGAAAATCAGAATTTGCAATTGAAATCTGGCCTTATTCATGCAATGCTTCAATGCCATGGAAAATAGCAAGGTTGTGTTCATATACTGAAGGTCTTGTTGCTTGAAATAGATAGGAAAATGCTAACACATACAATGATGGAGAAACCATGTTGGTGAACCCACCCCTGGGTGGGCTGGGCTATACAATGATGAATTTGTGTCCATAAATTAAAGCTATTTCTGAAAAACATGCATATAAAATTTCAAAGTGTTTACAAAGCACATAAAAATTTGTAAGCAGATCCCTCGAAGAAAAATTTCACTTGTTATAATGGTCCCTACACAATGTCGATTTTGGCCCTACACAATGTCATTTTTAGTTGACGTGAGTCCTCATGCGAAATGATGTGCCTCCCTTGATCATACCCTATTCCAATGCTACTCTGCTAGTGGCATTCTCGGCTTCACCACACTCGAATGGCCTATTTCCTATTCTTGGAACTTTGCCCCTAGCTAGCTCAACTACCAAACAACCCTTCTCGAATGCTCTAGAACCCTCAACATCGACTTCTCAAATGAATGTGATATTTTTGCCCTTTTTGTTTATTGTTTTATGTTGCCCTGTGCGTCACAATTGAGACAAAAATAATTGGTCACAATTGCAACCAACACGAGCATGTTAATAAAAAAAACAAAAGTTTGCTTTATAAATTGACCAACCAACCCATTTAAAAGACTAGGTCAAAATTTTTGGTCAAAATTTAGGGTTAAATGCACTAGTGGAATATTTCACCTATATTCAATATTATAGATATATTTGATTATTTTGAATCAGATGATAAATTGAAAGATAACCAAGATTATCCTAAGAAGAAGACAAACAACATTGAGGGGATCTTGAATAGGATAATAAGCAAGACTACCAGAGGAAAAAACTACATGGAATACCTAGGTTAGTGGATAGACAAACCAGTGGAAGATAGTTCTTGAACTACACAAGATGAGTTGGATCTTTATGATTTAGGTCAGACTATCAAGAATTCCTAATGTCAACATTAGTTCTTATTAACCATAGGTGTTTGATGTAGGAGCATCTTGGGTCTTTGAGAATCTTGCATCAACCAAAAATAATTCTTATTTTCTATACCATTCTATTGTTCACAAAGTAGTCATTTTACTTCTCATTTTAGGTTGTGTATAGTTGATATCATGTCAAGGACCTATCTTGGATCCTTTCCCTAAGTGTGTTTCCTCTGATGTATCATATTCTTTGACATCTGGGTCATTCTTTGTGGTCTTTGTTTCCTATAGTTTTCATCCAACAAGGTGTGTTGTTTCCTTTGGCATAATTTCCTATGTTGATGTGGCATCTTGCATAGTTGGGAGCCGAATCCTAACTTGTATTTAGACCTATTCCTAAGAGCACAAAATCTTATGTTGTCCTTTTCTTGGGTTTTTAGTTTACTCTTTCAAGATTGGACCTATAATGTAATTAATACTTGACTAGTTGACTTTATGAGAAGCTTGGTTAGATGTAGGAGATCATTATCTTAGAGAGGAAGATAAAATATGTGAGCTTGGACTCTAATTTTGTAATTCTCATTGTATATGGTTGTAACTTAAAAGGTCTCACAACTAGGCATGTTGCTTTCTTTATATGTGAAATAAAATAATTACACCTGTTGTGATACTATATAGGCCTCTTCTTCCTTGTTGATTTATTGAGTATAGCTTCCATGTGTGATGCTTACCAAGGGTAGCTTGGGATTGCCTTCTTCCCCACCCCAGTCTTGTGTCAGCCATTCAAAATGGTGTCTCTTGTGACAATTAGCCTTTGTTATACATAGACAATTTTCTAGTTTAACTCCTCCAAAACATAACTCTAGAGTTTTTTCACTAGAAATAACATGTGTTCCCATAAATGATTGATTTGAAGGTCCTCCTTGGGAATTGATGGCAACATATGAGAAAATTGGCTAGGTCCAAAATTTTTCAATTTTTCAAAATGTGAAGTTCTTCACATGGCCACACAAAGTTTGATAGAATGTGGATCATTTCTATTTATATACCATTGTTTGTATTTTGCACACATGCTCCTTCTTGTAGGCACCTAAATCTGATCACATAAATTCATAATCAAATTTAGTGATCTTCTAAAGCATATTTTAATTAAGTATTTAATAATTAATTATTTTAGTGCTATCCCCTAATTAATTAATTATAGCCCAATTGATAAATTAACAAATGACCAATAGTCCAATTTACTAATAAAACCCTCTTCCTCTATTAAATTAAATAAATACAAAACCAATTTATTTTAATCTCCAAAACCCCTCTCTATTCAATTAATTTAAGTAATTAAATCCTTCCATCCACAAACTAACCCTTCAACCCTGTAGTTACCCAAACTCAACTCATCCACCAATAATTCCTCTTTTAATTAAATAATTCATTTATTTAATCAAATATCATGCACCAATAATTCCTCTTTTAATTAAATAATTTAATTAATTAATTAAATCTCATGCACCAATAATTCCTCTTTTAATTAAATAATTCATTTATTTAATTAAATCTCATGCAACAATAATTCTTCTTTTAATTAAATAATTCATTTATTTAATTAAGTTCACCCTCCCATTCATTGAATCCCTCCAAATCCTATACATGTCTCCTCCTCCTAACATTATCCAAACCCCATCTAATGAACCCCATGCATCCATCCTCCATCTACCCATCCCCATTGAAGAAACTCACATCCTCCCATTAACCCCATCTAAAGAGTTCACTCATACATCTTATATCACACCATCCACTCCCAACCAATCCTATCAAGATCATGTCCAAAATCATGTTGAGATATCCATTGGCATAAATTACAATCCTACTATTATACCCATTCCACCTCAAGATCCTCAGATCCCACTTATTCTCCTACAAGATCCATTTTAACCATCCACTCCATCTAAAGAGAAGTTGCCATCTCCTCCATGCCAAGATCCTACCCTTTCATCTACCACTCCACTTTGACATCCTATTTTTTCATTCATCCCTCCAAGTTGAGATCCATTTCCATCCATCCATTCAAATAAAGATAATCAAGCCCCATCTCCTCTACTTAATGATCCGACATCTTTTTTAATCCATGGTAATACATCTATATAAGAATAAATAATTGTCATACCTAAAACTTCTACTCCTTCATTAAGTTCCAAATAATGAACATCATATTGAAAAAAAAAAAAGTGTATGTATAGATGTTGGTATCCCTTCTATCCCTTCATTGTCCCAAGTCCATCCATCTTTACCCCAAAGTTCTCATCCATCTTATTCCACATCCATTTTAGGCCCTTATCCTACTAGTTCTTTCCATCCCTCCATTTTGGGTCACTATATCCCTTATATAAATCCTTCACCCTTTCCATCATGTTGGATCCTTATATACTGAATCCAAATCCTTTATCTCCTCTATCTATTTTGGGTCTCATTCCTTCCTTGCTTCCATCTATTTTAGGTCCTTATCCTTCATTCCTTCCATCCATATTGGGTAATTACATGCATTCATATCCTACATTCTAATCTATCACTCCATCCCCTCAAATCTAAAAGCTAGATCATCAAAAGCACTCATCCTTGAATTATTTCCAACCTTAAACCACTATTATTCCATCCATAATCTCTCCATATCCTACATGCTCTTGTTTCCAAACCATGGCTAATGGAAGAAATTTGGATGCCAAAATTAAAAAGTATAAATCCAAAAATACACAAAAAATCAAGTATTAATATGTCCCATCTAAACTAAATATTTAGGAAGAGAAACATATGATCCAAAAGAAAGAAAAATTTAAAAGGCCACAAAGGACCAAAATAAAAAAAAGTCAAAAATCATGTGGATACCCAAGATACTCATAAAATAAATGTATATCAAAGAAAAATATCAATTAGCATCCATTCCTACTGCTCAAAAAGCCTCATCCATTCATAATTTATCTAAATCGCCATATACACATCCTCCATCCCCCCCAATGCATTCTTAGTCCTTATCCTTCTTATCCCACATTGTCATTCCTCCATCTTCCAACTTTACTTTTGGTCCTTATATTCCTCCTACTCCATTTTCTCCTTAATCTCATTCAACATCATCTTTCCCAATACTTCATCACCCTTCAGGGTGGGCACCAATAATGATCTTTCCAATTCCCTCATCCATTTATCCACAGACCTTACATCTTCCCATCTATTATCTACCAACTTCGAGCCACCATTCCACTCATTTTATCTAGTCTTTTTCATGCTTCCTTACCCAACCATTCTACCAACATCTATGAAGAAAAATCTAACCAAAAAAAAATCCAATGCTAAAAACTTGGCAAAAAAGTGTCTTGGACAAGTACCATGATGAAAACTTGGCAAACAAGCATCATGCACAATCCTTCCATCCAAATTTTCTTCACACTTGGGGTCAAGATCTTCTACTTATTATACCCATTCCATCTTCCTACCACACTGACCACATCTTATCCATTTCACCTACTCCATCCTCTGGCTCTTGATATATATATATATAGAAAGGCCACCAACATACATGCTTTTGGTCACCTTTTGACACTCATTCTCCCATCTCAATGTCTATCCACCTATCATTTATCCACCCATTCTTCCTTCCATATAATCCATCTTCCTCCTTTTATTTAGCTCAATCCATCTCTATCTACCTCCCTCCTCTTGTAGTTTCCCTATCTTCCATCCTATCATACCTCTTGTTGGGACTCAAATTGATGCCCTGATTTTGAGTACCATTCTAAAAATTGAGCCTTATAAGTGCTTTTAATGCATGATTACCCAGCTGTCCATTTGAGGCCTAAGAGGTGTTTGATGTTTCTAAAACCTTGAATTCAACATATCCATGTGTCCCATGAATATTAATTGTCATTCCAAGTCATTCTGTGAAGTTTCATTTTGAGCAATGTTCAAATCTGCATTTTTGCTCAAGTATTAAACAAAAGGTAGCCTAGTTTGCAACCTAATATCTCACACCCAGTAATGTTTAATGACTTGTCACATTGGGAGTGTTAAATATGCATATCACAGAACCTATTTTTCATATTTCAATTTATTTTGACATATTTTGACTAGGTTTTGAATCCCTCAAATTTGGTTGTTTATTGTTGTCATCCTGATGTAAATTGTTTAGAATTCTGGGAGGCCTTGTTTGACTAGTTATAACTTTGACCTAGTTGACCAAAATGAGAAAATTACTTTTGCATTATATTTTAGAGGCTAAAGAATTCTTGTGTTTTAAATTTGAGCTTATGATGAATCTGTTTGATTAGTTTTCAAACGTGATTCCATATGCAATTTATAAAATTTTGCAGGTATCAAGAAATGCAGATTGGTCACTACCTCTATTTAGGACGTCATAACTCTAAAACCATGATAGGTGAGACCAAATGGATTGTATCAATGTGTTCTACTCTAAAATTTTTTTAAGTGTGCCAGTTTGCAAGTCTTGATGAATCCATCTACACACTTTCTTAGGTCTATTCCATTTGAGAAAATCACTTTTTTGCCAGTATTCCCAGTTCTACAAATCTAGGTACCCCACTTTGACCACTTCCAAAATTTTCCTAGTTATTCATCATGAGTCTAAATCCTATATTTATACTCTCCTTGTGACAATGAACCAATTCCCCAATTTTTGTGCCCCCAAGTGTCAGTTTGACCTATTTCCAAAGCCAAAATTGAATGGGATTTTTGGTTTTCTGATATGTTTTCTTGCAGGTAGTTCTAAGAAGGCAACTTGGATGGTCAATATATTTTGACACTAAAGTCATAATGAGATGAGATCTAACAGGGTAAGACATTGTTGAACAAAAAATCAATTTGTTTGATTACACTACTCGGTCAGGTGTTTTAGTTAGTTTTTAAGGCCAATTAGAGGACCTCTTGGTAGGCAAATCATAGTTTGCATGAACATGGTAAACTGAGTTTTAATTGATCAATGGATGGTGGATTTCAATATAGTTTGAATCCAATCATTTTAGAGATTCTATTTAGTGGATCTATGGGTCATATCTTTTAGTTTTAAATTTTTTAGTTGGACCCACTACAGGGCCTGACTAATTTTAGTAGATTGACAAGGCATTGGGATTGAAATAAGAGTTGGAAGATGTAAATGCTGACACTTCCATGAATACTAGATGAACAAGGAGTCCCTACATTCAAAGTAATTGGTTTCTTTTTCACAAATAAGTGTTTGAGACTTGGGCAATATGCTATACAATGTGTGAACAATCATATTACGGAGAAAGGATGTTTTGAGAATATGTGATGATAGAATTGGGACAAGATTATTGCATTACCTTAATTGAAGATGAAAGAGCCAGTCCATTCTCTTTCATATCAATTATAGGAGGTTTTAACTCCCCAAATCAAACATAGGATATGCTTAAGTTAATCCTTGTCTTAAAAGATAATTGCATTTTCTCTTTCCATTACCCATAGTGTGTTCAATCCCACAATATATCCACTAAACAAATCAATGATTTGATTGAGAATCACAAACCATGTTGCAGACAAGGTGGGATTGTTCCAAATGAGAAAATTATAAATTTGTATATGAATGTAAGGTTTATCAATAATAGAGCTTTATAAAATGGGTTGTTCATGATTTTTCTTGTCACCACTCCATTACATAGGCAATTATCTATTTGAGATCTGCCGCTATTTCCTTGGTCTTTATCTTCATTACTAGCATGTCCCAGTTGCTATCATAGGAGGATCATATGTGGAATTGTCCATCTATAGGAACACCTAATGTAGGGGATCCTTCCATTCATAAATAGAATAAGTTGAACATACCAAGGAGTCCCAAAACATATATCTATTGAAATTAACTTTAGTGATGGTTTTTTATGAAGAATACAAGAAAGAAAATGAGGCGACTTGAATGTGTCTTCCATCGTACATACCAAGGCATCCCAACCTAATGTGTCATAGCCCTTCTTGGTCGTCTACATAATATTATTGCTATGATTTTTAAAATGATTTACTTGCAGACATCTTGAGGCACAAAGAAATTGTAATTGGTGGTAGAACAAGTGTAAAGATTGGAGGATGGTGTGGAGAGGGTGGAAGGCTGGCTCCCATGCTCGTTTGGTTTTCTATTAATTAAAATTGTATTCCATTAGGGAAAACATAGTTAAGATAAGTAGTGAATGAGAAGGAGGTTCTTAGCTTGGGAGGAGGATTGATGCCCTTCTATGCTACCATTGTTCCATCAGATGAAGGGGGGGATATACTTTGTAGAGGAGAAGAAATTGCCAGGTCTAACTATTATCCATCACACTTTTGAAATGCATGCTCTATCCACTAATGTAAGCAGTTGTGATGTCTTTGATGTAATAATCTAGACTGTCCATTGTCAAAATGTAGTTACACCTTCATTCATTTTTGTTATACCCGCCTAAACTATCTTTTTGCATAACTCTCAATTCTCCAATGACGGTTACAAAGTGACTTAAATTATTTGATGGTTGTATGTTGTATTAGTAGCAGTGGACAAGCACAAAATTTGAATGAACATTCATACTTTTAGTCCCACATTCACTATGTTTGGGGTGTCTTAATCCTTTTTATGCCCAAGAGCACATAACATAAATATCAAAAGCTTTATGCTTTATGACAAAGGCTTGCCAAATGCTCATGGAGGGCCCCACTTGGCTAGCTTGGTGGTCATTAAGGAATCTTGAACGATATCAGCAATGATGACATGGCTAAATGTAAAATTAAAACATGACACATGGTAGCAGATAGATGAGTCATAGAGTGACATGTGGCAAAGGTCCTCTAGCTTGGTGCAAATTTTAAGAAAATGTGATGTGGCAGGTTTGAAATAGCAGTTCATCAGATTGCACCACATCTTGCATATGACAGTTAGCGCTTCCATGCATTATGAAGATGCGTGATAGTTAGAGAAACAAGGGGAACACCTTGCCAACACATGGTAGTGGGCTTGGGTCAATGATGATGTGGAAAGGAAGGTTTCTGGCAAATCAGGATGTGCCACATGGCAGTGACGTAGCGAGGGGCCAACAAGAAATGACATGGCACAATGACTATGTAAAGAAGTCCAATAGGAAACTTCCATGTGGTAGACTAATGGACCAATTAGAGAGTGCCATGTGGTACCCAATGGCATGTGACAAAGCTAATGATTGACCAATCATAGGCTGATACGTGTTAGGCTTGGTCAAACTTGAGTTGACCTGAATAGAAAATAAGAGGGAAAATTCAAAAGGTGCAAAAATATTTTTAAAAAGGTTTTTCCCCAAAAGTATGTATAGGAATTTTAAATCAAAAGGATTATATTCTAAAGTTTTGACTTTATAAAATATTTAAATTTTTGCAAAAAGGAATTACAGACCTGAAAGCTAGTTTAGGGACCTATTTTTCAATTTGATCTTCTGGGCATCTTCAATGTGCTAACATAGCACTATCATATACCATTGGAACTGAGAGAAAATCAACTTTCCAAATTTGAGGTTTTTTTTGCACAAGAGGTATTTTGTTAGAGTTATTTAGGGTTTTTTCCTAGGTGCCCATTTTTAGTCTCATTCAATTAAGGCAGTTTAGATCGGATTTTTGGAAAAATGGTGAACTGGGTGAATGCCAAAGGCAGTAGGGATGTAGTTAAGAATGAATTTTCACCCTTATAGTCAGTTTAATGAAGGTTTTATCAGCATTTCAGATGCATATCTAATATTTGTCAAAATAGGGTTTCTCATCAGTTAGGGAAGAGATATTTTGAGTTTGTTGCACACGATGATGAGATTCCTTTCAGATTTCAATTATAGAAAGATGAGAGATGATTTGTAATAGTAGGGAATAAAGATTCAAGTGGACACATGTCATTTCTAGATTAGATCTAGCTTCTTCTTCCTTCTCTATATCTTTCTCTTTCTCTCTCATTGTAAGGGTTCCAATTTTTGGAGAAGTTTTTTCATTGTTGTGATACCATATGGATTTCTGATACCATGCTGGTTGTAGTTTGTCTGTGATGCCACAAGGTTGGATCTATAACTATATTTTCACCATTTCTTCAGCTTTCTCTGTTGTATGAATAGCAGTAATGAAGCTAATATAGATAGTTCTAATATATTTAGTGGTTTGGGAATTATTTACATGCATCTTGAATGTATAGTTTCAAAGAAATGAAGGCAATGAGTAGAAAACTTCTAAGTTTCATTCTGATTCTTGTCTCCTATCTCTATAATTTGCAATGTTTTGTGGTTTAGGGACAAATAACTTAGACTCATTTGCATCCCCTTAAGGTTGTATGTCTCATATGTTTTGTTATTGGAGCAAAGAGCCAAGTAAATTTTTGATGTATTTGATAGGGTTGGTGGTTATTTGAGAAGGATGTTTCATGAGAATGAGGTCTTTATGAGCACCGATGTCAGATTCACAAAGTGATAGGATAAATCTAATATCTTGATGTATGAAATATGTCACTAGTATCATAGATGTATGTGTGTGATTTATGGAACTGCCAAATAAATAAGGCACTGATCAGATACAGGATCAATTTGTTCTTATTGTTGCATATTTGGGGATGTGCTGAAATCCAAATTATAATCATCCATCCCACTTTCCATTTAAGAGTTGAAAGGATGCCCTCACTCAGCTTGTGGATTTCATAGGATTTGCAATTTGCTACTGCACATATTTGTTATTGCATAAGTATAGGAGAAACAAGGGTTTTATCTTCTTTGTTAGATTCAAGTGTATGTTTTTGAATAGCTAGTACCATATAAATGAATTTGAGGTCCACCCACCTAAGTTTTGTAGAGCCTAAAGTAGAAGAAGGGTCTAGCCTTATAGTTTTCCTGGTGTTTGAAAGGGTATGTTGTAGATGGGAAGTAGCTACCCTTAGATGTATTTTTTTCTCATCGATATAATTTGAAGCATAATGTTTTAAAACACCAACACCTCTTTTATGTCCTCCTCATGCATGACATATTATAATTGGGGGCATTTTATTACTTGGAGACCCTATCCTATCCAACTTCCATCTCCCTATTCTTGTTTCATTTCCATCTTCATCTTCCAATCTCTATCTTCTTGCATTCCTTTACCCAAATCTTCCTATCCACCATAGCTTTTTCTTCCATCCTTGTACCTCCCAAAATCTGCTCCATATTTTCATCACCTAACATATCCCTTGTCATTGGTATCTAGCTCTATGATATCCCCATGCAACTCAATTCCATGCATTCATATCCTAAAGCTCCTAGCTATCTACCATCACATTCCCCATCTCATTCTTCCCCTCTAGCTATCTAAAATTGTGCAACAATAAACCCATTCATTCACACCCATAGTCTTGTTTCTAGCCTTTTTTAAATCCCTGATCAAAATCCAATCATAACCATTGGGATGCATCCTTCCCAATCCTTACCTTGTTTTGAGATATATCATTCCCATTGTCCATATCAACCTAACCACCACCAGTTTGTCTTGGACTTTTAAATTGACTAGAACACCATCATGCATTTATTTTCACCACCAACATATCCTCACCATCCCCTATACATAGCAACAATATATCCTCACCATCCCCTATACATAGCACCAACATATACTCACCATCCCCAGTACATAGCACAAACATATCCTCACAATCCCATGTAAATAATTCTTGTAAATATCTCAATTAGTTTCATTGTACACACTATCCCCCATATCAATCATCAGTCATCAACTCATGAGTTGTCAATCCTTAGCCATCATACCTAGTCCAATCTCATTTCATCTCACATTGGATAAGGTCCTATGTTTCTTACTGTATCACCTATTATCTAGTATTGCAAATTGAAAACTAATCTATTAATAGCATTCTTAATACTAAAAATAGAAAACACTTATGATAAGACTGATTCTTATCACCACAAAAGGAAGCAAACCAAGAATGGTAGGCTCCTAGTGGTATAACACATTATACAAAGGATTGTCCCTCATTAAGATATGTATGCTCACAAGTATGCTCAAGCTTTAAGTGGATGGATGGATTTCATGAAGGGTGGTCTCAATCATGGAGTCATGGAGGTATTTCAACATTATAATAATATTTTGGTAGTTTCTAAGCTCTCAAAATATCATTATAACTTTGCATGAAAAGGTGGATGATTTTGTGAAGGGAGAGGGTTCCATTTATAGGCCAAGGGGTAGAGAGATGGATGGTCAGGATGCAAAGATGATAAGATGGTGAGGCCCTCATGCAAGGAGAAGAGAGCACATGGATTATGCTTGTTTAGCACCAATAGGGAAGTGATAGATGGAAAATGGTGATTGGATGAAGGGAAGGCAAGGTGGATGGTCAACAAAGGAGGCTTAAGAGATAAGGGCTCCATTTAATGCTTTGTATGAGTCATAAAGGGGGATCTAAGAGATGTAAGAGATATTTAGGGAGGTGTAAGAGATATTTTGACTTTAGCTTGGGTTAGTAAGTCTTAACCCTTGCTTAAAGTTGTGCTCATGCTTAGGAGGGGGATTAGGATTAGCTTAGAAAGGGGGTTAGGAGGCCAAGTAGCTTAGCTTTAATGGGATGGATTAGTTAGGTGGCTAAGTGAGGTTAGTATGGGTGGATGGATTGGATTAGGGGTTAGGATAGGGTTTAGGAAGGCTCTTAGGATTTTAGGTATTTTACTAAATGATTTATTCAATAAAATGGGTGTATGGAATTAATTTCAATAGATTTGATGATTTATTCAATTTAATAGAGGAATAGGAATTTAATTGATAAATTGTTTTTGGGTGATCATTTGATTTTATCAATTGGACTATAGTTAATTTAATTAATTAATTAACTAGGGGATGATGATTAATTAATTAGATAATAAATATTTAATCAATAATGTGTTAGGAGATGACTAAATATGATTACCTAGTGATGTAATTAGATTTAGGTGTCTACATTTTGCCCCTCTTTGACATAGTGTTGAAACAACATTATTTTAAAGAAGTTTGAATATCGACAATGCGAAGAAGACTTTTTGAAGCAACATGGTTGCCCCAGTTTTGAGTGGAAGAGGAGAGAATGGAGTAGGTGATGCCCCCTCAAGAAGGTAGCAGGGAAAGAAAGTGAGGCATGACAGCTTCTTAAAAATTTGCAATTAGTGTGCGGGGGCCAGGAGGACATGGAAGAGGGAAAAATAGGTAAAAAGAAGAAAAAAGGGGAGGAAAAAGAAGGGTAATGGTCAAAGGGGGGATCGTCAAAGGACTAATAAAGGGAGCTAGGGCACTAGGCAAGGCTTAAAAGTGGTTAGAAAAGGGCTAGAAGGGGTTATTTGCTTTTAGATTGACAAGGAGATATAGCTATCAGGAGCTCTGAGTTGAATTTTACAATAGCAACTATGGGACGATAAGAGCATCAAGTTGATGTAGTGCGATGAGTATGAGTATGAAAGATTCCCAATCAATCAGTAGGGTCCAAAACCTCTTTGTAATTTTTATTTTCACATTAGTTAGAGCATTCCCACGAAAGCAAAAATGCAATCCCACGGCCCCGAGTCCGACGGGAATGCATGTGCGATCGGCAAGATCGCAATCCCGTGCAAATAGGTTAGCCATATGAATAATGTATTGTTTGATGTAGTTTTGGCAGGATCACAATTTCAGTAGGAATTTTATGCAGGATTGTTGGTAACTCGGTGGGTTTACATTCTCACTAGAAAAATGTGAATAATGGTGCGGGGACACAATATTGCTGCAGGGTGGTCAACGTAGGTACGAGATAGGGTTGACCAAGGGAGGAAAGGGGAAAAACATGATCTCATAGGAACAAGGTTCAACGGGATTGCCAGGTTAAGCTCGTGCGAGATTGCGTGTGTGGGAATGTGGTCAACGGGGCAAGGGTGGGCAAGAGTCAAAGCTGCGATCCTGTGGGAAGATATATGTGTAGGACTACAAGATTCTAGTTGAGTGGGAATGCATCCATAGGAATGCAAATCAAATGACTAGGATAAGAAAAGTTAGCGATGCGATCCCACGGGAACATATATCTACGAGAACATAAGGATCAGGTTTCACAAGAATGCATTTCGCAGAAATGCAGGTGTGGCAAAAAAATGGAAAAAAAGATTGGGGTCAAGGAAGATAAGGGGTTGGAAGCTAGGGTAGGTAAAATTTGAGAATGAATACTGACATTTGAGTGGGTTTTGTGGTGTGTAGTAGTTGCTAGATGCTTTGGTATCATGCAAGTGGTGAGTGGCAGTACTACATGTGGGAGAGATGTTGATGCCCACAGACTGGGCGAGGATTGAGGAAATTAGACTTGGCTATCTAGCATGGTTGCCTCACACACACACACATACATGATGATGGTTATAGCCCTATGCAAGCAGTGGCACAGCAAGATTGCAACCTTTCACTTGCCTACCGAAAGATGACTGTAACATTGGAGGATGTGTATCAAATTTTTAGACTGTTAGTACGGAGGATGCCAGTGATGGAAACCAAGGAGATAACAATGGAGGTGGCATTACAGGGACTAGTGGGGCCCAAAGTGGAGTATAGGATTTCGTGGGGGTAGTTTTCTTTGGATGAGCACTGGATTGAGTGGCCTCGGAGAGATGAATTTACTTCTATGTGTTGGGGATGGTCTTTGGGTACATCACCCCAGATATAGGTGGGATAGGAGTGACCTTAGCACTAATACTAGTGGTGATGCAGATAGTCGATGCAAAAGTCCTGATAGCATGGGGGTCCTTGATGCTTGTAGAGTTATACATGG
The DNA here is from genome assembly GCA_028749045.1 of Cupressus sempervirens. Taxonomy (NCBI): domain Eukaryota; kingdom Viridiplantae; phylum Streptophyta; class Pinopsida; order Cupressales; family Cupressaceae; genus Cupressus; species Cupressus sempervirens. The sequence continues at coordinate 508,893,427 of CM053791.1, forward strand.
ATTTACACCAGATTGTTTACCAGGGTGTTGGCCATCAAGGGAGGAGCATAGGGTTCCCCATTCTTCTACAAGTATTGGCCTGGGAGCACATTATAGTGCTCAGGCCACTTAGTTGGAGGGATAAGCATGCAGAGGAGCCAATGGCTTATAGTTGGGTAGATCCACTGACCTACCACCATACAGATGTGGTTGATTATTAGAGAGTTGTGCTAGATGATGTGTTGATAGTGGTATGGAGGCCATACATGAGCCTGGGGCCATGGGTGGAGGAGGGGAAGTAGCTACCATACACCATATCCCTGTGCTTTATTTTTGGGTGATGGGCATATATTGCAGAGCAGTACAAGTTGTATAGGGTGTTACAACAGTTTGGATGGCGACAGAAACTAGTATCAACGGGTTATACGCGAGCTAGTATCGATGTACAGGCCAACCCTTCAGAGAGAGGGTTTGCTAAGGGCATGGATGGCTCTGGAGCCATAGTAGTGTGATTGGTTTGGTGGGTTAGTAGATGTGTGCTCCACTCAGGAGTACTAAGACACCTTTGTGTGGCCAGGACCAATGGGCTGAGCATAGGTTATGAGGGTGAAAGTGGTGGCTGGAGAGTTAGCCCAAGTAGTGCGACATGGGAGGTACATGGCTAGAGAGTTGTGACAGTGGGTAGAGGCCATTCCAGAGGAGGAGGGGGAGCCAAAACGACAAAGGCAGAGGGTAGGGAGGTAGGAGAGAAGAGCTTAAGCAAAGAGAGGAGGAGAGGAGAGAGTGGAGGAGAGGGGAGCAAAGCCAAAGAGAGGTGGAGAGGAGAGAGTGGAGGAGAGAGGAGCTCAGCTAGAGAGAGGATGAGAGGAGAGAGTGGAGGAGAGGATACCATAGGGGGAGAGGGAGTAGAGGCCACAAAGGCTAGTAGGGGGTGATGGAGGAGGGCCAATGGTAGGGGGAGGGGGTGGTGGATGGGCAGCCTGTTATGCCTCACTATATTAGATGCATGATGTCATGAGCTAGCTACTCTATGATACACAATAGGAGTGAGATCAGCTCTATATAGAACGAGATCATCTATGATAGGAGTGGGATGTAGCATAGGGGTAGGCTGATAGGGCAGCTATTGAGGTGGGGAGGTTGCAAATGGAGTTGGGGAAGATGAAGGGGAGGTTGGTTGTGGTGAGCCTAGAGAGGCAGGTGGTATAGGCAAGGTTAGATGACTTGCAGCAAGATTAGGATCAACTGGTGGTGGAGGTGGCAACCTGAGAGCACAGGTGATAGTGGGGGGAGGGGTGGATGAGCTAAGGAGACTATGGGTTGAGGTAGAGGATCTAAGGGAGAGGGCAGGATTCTATCAAGGCAGGTACCACACAGTGGTCCTAGCAGACCAGATAGAGCACTACAGACAGTTGACATGGTTAGGGATAGCTGCACACCCATTCAATGATGCAGGGACGAGGGGATAGTGGGTGGAGCACTTGAGGGGAGAGTACAGGCAGGTCTCAGTGCACTGGGCATAGTCACAAGATAGGATAGAGCCAGAGGTGGGGAACAGGGGTGAGGGGGAGGAGGGATAAGGCAGAGAGCTCAGGGACAAGAGGGGGATTGATGAGGCCAACACCTCCACCACTAGTAGTACCATGGGCAGGGGGGATGCAAAGGAGGAGCCAGAGGAGTCAGATTAGTGACTAGTGATATGCTGGATTTTTGTGTATGATGAGTATTTTGTACAGATTGATAATTTTGAGATATATGTATATTTTGTGTGGGCACAAACCCATTGTATGATATGGACATTGTATATTGGGAATTTGATGGATTGTTATTCTTTCATTCATTCATTGATTTGTTGTGGAGGGGATTACATATATATATATATATATATATATATATATATATATATATATAGCTGATCATTCTTTGGGGTGGGATATGTGTTATGGACTTCTGATGACATGAGCATTGTTGATGATGTTTGATACATAGGATGTGATTTTTGATGATATTGTATATACGATGCAATATGCTTTTGATGTGATTTGGCTATGATAGTGCAGATATGATGTGATGTGATTTTTATCTATGATATTGCAGATGTGATGTGATCTGATGTGATCCTTGATGACATGATTTTCCTTATGATATTTTAGATGTGATGTGATATTTTTTTGATGTAATCCCTGATGATGTGATTTCATGTATGATAGATGTTATGTGGTGTGATATGTTTTAATATGATCCTAATGATGTGATGTGGCTTATGATAGATGTGATGTGATGTGATTATGTGATTCCTTGATGATGTGATTTTTTGTATGATAGATGTTATGTGGTGTGATATGTTTTAATATGATCCTGATAATTTGATGTGGCTTATGATAGATGTGATGTGATTTGATAATGTGATTCCTTTTGATAGTATCTGATATGTTGTTGTATGATGATAAGTACAAACTTAAAGATAAGTGACAAATGTAAAATGAATCACCAATTAAAGGATAAAAAAAAGATTTATGATATGGAAAATGAACATAATGTCATGAGATTTAGGATATGTTAACACAAACTAAGAATGAATCAAAGATTGAAAAAATGAATCACAAAATAAAAGATGAAAATACAAGTTGAAAATGAAGTATAACTTAAATGATGAACTACAATGCTAAAATGAATTACAACTTAATAATGAACTATTAAATGATAAACTACAATGCTAAAATTAATCATGATTAAATGATGAGCTACAATGCTAAAATGAATCACAATTTAATGATGAATGACAATGCTTAAAATGAATCATAATCTAATGATGAACTACAATGCTAAAATGGATTACAACTTAATGATGAATGACAATGCCAAAATGAATCATAATCTAATGATGAATGACAATGCTAAAATGAATCATAATCTAATGATGAACTACAATGCTAAAATGAATCACAATTTAATGATGAATGACAATGCTGAAATGAATCATAATCTAATGATGAACTACAATGCTAAAGTTTAAGCCAACTAAAAGAGAGGACAATAAATTTATGATATGCTAAAAAGATACATCTAAGACTTATGATAAGCATGTAAAAATAATATGTAAAAGACCAAATGTGATGATATTATGAGATATGATAAAAGGATACAAGCTATGATAATACAACATACTAGATCCTAGGAGATGCAAGACAAACAATGATGGTGGAATAAGATAACCAATGCTTGCCTTATGATAGTGTTTTATGATATGAAAAGTGAACATAGGAGATACTGACTCTAAGGAGAATAATGATGGAAAATGAGTGACCAAAAAAATTGTAGTCAGGAGGCTAACAAAGATTAGAGCTAGGATAGTAACTTATGATAGGGATCACATCATGATGGTGGTGAAATAGTAAGTTAGGGATAAGAAGTTGTGATAATGAACAAGAGTCATTGTTTGATTATTTGAATCAAAAGATTATGATAGTGACAAAAGCTAAAATTTGAGGGAGAGAGGGGATGAAAAGGAACATGATACCAGGGGTTCTAAAAATAGATGTGAGGTGTATCAGAAGCTTGAGCGTGGGGTACTTTATGAGGAAGTACCACTATGTAGTGTGAGCACTTTATTTGATATAGGAATATTAGGGATCTACCAAGGTTACTAAGAACATCAAGGCCTTTTCCCTAATATTACATAGGACTGACTTAAGCAAGCATGCAAGGATTGCCCTAGCATCACACATGAGTCTTGGATAGATCAGTGTGAGAACAATGCTAGGTGATCCACAAGCAAACAATATCACCCAAGTGCATCATGTTATCATAAATGAAAACATGGTTGAAATATGCAAGGGTGATATCCAACTGACTCACAAGTAGAAAAGATTGTGATTGAAACCATGCCCCTAAGTTTCCCCAATCAAAACACACCATGATATGAAATGATCATGGTGATCATGAGGAGGAAACAATGAAATATATGCGGAAGTGATCAATCAAAACATACAAAAACCAAAGATTTTGCAAAGAAAGAACAAAAGTGCAAAAAATTAACCTTTTGCTAAAGAGATCAACTGATGGGCTACTAATAGGCTAGGGACACAAGGTGTCACAACAAGACCTGGATAGGATGTACAAGCATGACTATACAATGATTGGAAACTCATGAACATATAATAAAACATGGCATTAAGTATGTACATGACGGGGGAAAGCTCAGGATGAGGAGATAGTTGTGTTATGATACAATTGTTGTTACAGGGTTGTGATATGTAAAGCACAATTTATTGCAAGGCTCACAATACTATTGTACTTACAAGATTATGATACATAGGATACAAGTGTTAGTACAAGGGTATGATATACAGAATACTACATGCTGAGTAGGATACATAGGGTAAAGTACAAGGATGAAAAACACCTGATAAGCTGCATGTTGTAGAGTACAATGGTAGAGTACATCAGGTATGATACACAAGATGCTATAATATAGGGGGTTAGGTAGGATGTTGCAAAGTGCAGAGTGTTGGAGGGTGATGTTTGTGAAGCGTGGTGGAAGATGTGAATAGTGAAATCATGAGGAACACCTTGGAAAAATGGGGAGATGGGTGATGTGATATGGAGTGGTGATGCAGGAGATGCATGTTAAAGATAGATAATAAAAAAGGCTTAAGTACACTTGGCGCCTATTTCCTAGGTTTTCACCAGGGACCTATCCAAGGCACTTGAATTGCCAAGTTTTCACCATTAGATGCTTATTTTTCTTTACTTGCTTTTGTTTTGAGAATTTTTCTTTCAAGCATAGAATTTCTTAAGGTGAATGATGTTGGTAGGATCATTTAGGACTTCACCTTCAAGTGTAGATAGCTGATAGGCTCTTGAGCCAAAAGATGTCATGACCACATAAGGACCAAGCCATGTGGGCTCAAACTTGCCCTTCTTTTCTTTGTCATCTTGAACCTTCATGTTCTCTTTGGGTACCATGTTGCCTTCTTGAAAACTACACGGATGGACTTTCCTATTGAAATTGTGCTTGAGGTGATTCTGGTAGACCATGAGGTGCTCATAGGCCTATTTCCTTCGCCCATCAAGTAGATCAAGTTGAGTAAGTCGAGCCACTCTATACTCTTCATCTGATATCTGACCCCATAGAGAAATGTGAAGGGATGGGATTTCAACCTCAATAGGTAAGACTACTTTGGCACCATAGACCAAGGAGAATGGAGTTGTGCCAGTGGATGTGCAGAATGAGGTGCGGTATGCCCATAGGGCGGGATTGATTTACAAATGCCAATCATGGTCAGAGTCATTGACAACTTTCTTTAGGATTTTAAGTAGGGTTTTATTAGTTGCCTCTACCTGACTATTACCTTGTGGTAAATATGGGCTAGAAAAGTGGTGATGAATGTGAAGGGAAGTGCACGATTCCTCCATATTTAGGTTCTCAAAATTACCTCCATGGTCAGTGAAAATGGTAGTCGGGATGCCAAAGTGACATATGATATGATATAGGATAAATTTGGACACCTAAACTCCCATAGCTATGACAAGGGGAACTACTTCGACCCACTTAGTGAAATAATCAATGGTAGTGATTATCCATTTGTGTCCTTATGAAGAAAGTAGTGCAATAAGACCAACAAGATCAAACCTCCAACAAGAAAAATGCCATGGTGGCACTATAGGTTGCAAGTCTTGAGTTGGGGCCTGCATTAGATTAGCATGTTGTTGACAAGGTAAACATCATTTCACAAACTCACATGCATCATGCTTTAGGGTAGGCCAATAATACCCAGCCCGAAGGATTTTCTTTGCTAGCACTATCCCACTCGTGTGAGCACCACAAATTCCAACGTGTACCTCCTTGAGAGCCATTGTAGCCTCATTTTGATCTAAACATTGAGAGAGAGTGTCATGATAACCACAAAATATAGGGTTTGGGTGATGATAGTTCAACGGGAAGCTCTGTGAATAAGGTTTTGGCATTGTGTTCGTGTGAGGTGAGGAGATATGATACCATTTAGCAGGTAAGTGTGAATTTCATGGTACCATGGGGATTGGGGACCAACCAAGATGCAGACCCATGATGATTCATCATTCTCATATGCGGGTTCATGCAGCTGCTCAACCAAGAATTCATATTGCATAGCTTCGTGCAGTATTTCCAAGAGAGAACTAATAGTAGCCATGGCATCTACTACTTTATTTTGGAGTCTAGGTACCTGTATGAACTAGAGTTGAGTAAAATGCTCCTTTAATTGATTAACCAATTCCTTGTAAGGTAGTAACTTTTCATTCTTGGTTTGATATTCATTCAAGGCTTGTTTGATGATAAGCTAAGAATCATCGTAGACTTGTAGCTCTGGGATATTCCCTTCAATGGAAATTTTGAGGCCTACAATAAGGGCTTCATACTCTGCGATGTTATTGGTACATTGAAACTACAGCTTGAAAGGTTTAGAAATATAATCACCTTGAGGTGTGACCAAGAGTATGCCCACACCAGAGCCATGAGATGTATAGGAGCCATCAAAATATAGCTTCCAAGATGGTTGTTCTTCTATGAAACAGAGGTGTTCATCTAGGAATTCCATAACGAGGGGCTGATCTACAACCAAGGGTGCATCTACCAAGTGATCTACAATAGCTTTGCCTTTGATGGCCTTTCTATAAATATAATGGATGTCAAACTCACTGAGAAGCATAACCCATTTTTCCAAGCATCCTGTGAGTACTATGCAAGAGAGTATATATTTCAATGGATCAATTTTCAAGATTAGCTATACATTATGACTCAACATGTAATGGAATAGCTTATGGGTGGAAAATACCACTACTAAGCAAGACTTCTCCATTGGCATGTAGTTGAGCTCATATCCCACTAATGTTCAACTAATTTAATAAATAGCCCTTTCCTTCCCTGCATCATCAAGTTGTGTTAGAAGAGCACCTAATGCTGTGGGAGGAGTTGTGATGTACAATATGAGTGGACGCCCTATAACTAGAGGAACCAAAATAGGTTAATTAGCTAAGTATTCCTTGATGAGCTCAAAGTTATGCTGGCAAGCAGGGTCCCATCTAAAGTTCTAGTCCTTCTTGAGTAGGTGTGTGAATGGTTGACATTTATCAGCAAACTGGGAAATGAACCCTCTAACTGATTAGAGTTTTCCTTGTACAGAATGAAGGTGTTTGAGTGTCCTAGGAGGAGCCATATCCATGATGGATTTGACCTTTTTAGGGTCAATCTCGATACCACGTCATGACACAATGAATCCAAGGAGCTTTCCTGAGGTGACGTTGAAGACACATTTCTTTGGATTTAGCATGAGATGATATTTTGCCAATAGGTTAAACACTTCCTCGAGGTGAAATAAGAGATAAAGAGCATTGAGAGACTTGACTAAAATATCATCCACATAATCATCAAGAATCTTATGAATTAGGTCATGGAAGATGACCGTCATGGCATGCTGATAGGTTGGCCTAGTATTCTTTAGCCCAAATGGCATCATGTTGTAGCAGAATGTACCCCAAGATGGAGTGAACACCATCTTATGCTGATCTTCTTCTGATATATGAATCTAATTATATCTAGAGAAGCCATCCATTAGTGACAAGAGTTCATGACCTGTGGTGAGATCAACAATCATGTCAATATTTGGTAATGGGAAGTCATCCTTCGGAGAAGTTTTGTTGAGATCTCTGAAGTTTGTGTAGATTTTGATATCACCAGAAGGCTTGGTAATAGGTACCGTGTTGGAAATCCATTCGGAATAATCTATTAGGAAAATGATTTTTTCCTCTAGCAACTTTTCTAGCTCCACTTTAACCAATAAAGAAACTTTGGGGTACATCTTACAGAGCCTTTGCTTAACAAGCTTGGACCCCGAATCTACAGCCAAATGATGCACCACTAGCTTGGGGTCCAACCCCAGCATGTCTTGATATGACCATGCAAAATGACCCACATTTTCATAGAGGAACTCAATGAGGAGATCTGCCTACTTAGGTGCTAGAGAGGCTGTGGTGTATGTGGTATGTGGTGTCTCTATCAAACTGATATTTACTAGCCAAGCTTCTTCTGTCAAAATTGAAGATATAGGAGGCCTATGCTCTTATGGGGGAAGGATGAAATCTCCATCTTCAAGTGCCTCAAAGAGGTTTTCACCATCAGATATGTCCTTTATTTTTATTTCATTTTTTGAGTCATCTAATGGCGCTCCAGAGGAGTTTTCACCAGAGGACTTTTTTCCTTTTCTTTTTTGTTTCCTTTTTTATTTCATTTTTGTGACTAGAGATTTCCTCCTCCCTAAGGTAACCTATGGGATCCAACTTGTAGACATATGTTGATGGTGGTGGCAATTGTTTATGTGGCATTTCTGCCTCCATGAATTTAAGGAGCACGTGCTTGATAGAGAATTTGTCAACACGAACGACAATTGGTTGGTCCCAATCTATGAATTTGGGGTGAGCGAGAGGTAGGTCTATGAGATTCAAGGATAGTTGGTAGAGCACAAAGGCTCCTAGGATTATTTCATCAAGGAATATATCATCATAGGCTTTCTTTTCTACTTCCTCAGGAATGTCTTCGACCTCAACAAGGTTGTTTTGGATGTTTGTGAAGGCATGACCTTCTTTCATAGTGCCCCCAGTCATGGGGAGTCCATAGCCTAAGCCTTTAGTTTTTTTTCCTTGCTATGCCTCTATAGGTTGTCTCATACCTGATTCTAGATGGCCCAAACCACCTCCTTGATTATCCCATTGCTTTGTGGCTAGGTGATGTGACCAAGTATATTTCTGTGTAAAGTGATCAAGAAGTGCTTCACTTTTTGGAGGTGGTTCTTTGTACAACCATGTACTAATTTTAGGAGAATTTTCCTCTCCATCAAGGATATCGTTGGTAAGAAATGTGGTAGGTCCAAGCTATTTGATCAGAGGGGTAGCATCTAGTCTTGGTATCTAATAGGTTGGGCACCCTTGAGTATGTGGATCAATTGGTAGAGCACCAACAACAAAAGCATTTGTAAGACCGTACTCACCACAACCTTGGTAGTTGATCTTAACCATGAAATAGTGGAGGCTAAAATGGTGTTTGGATTGTGGTAGGTGTTAGAGGAACTGGTTGTGGTGTGGAAAAATTCAATCCTAGGACAATGATTGGTGTATGAAGCTTCAACCACATTGCAATAAGCAAAGGGTTTAGGATATGCATGGATGGTTATCTCAGTGCCATTATGAAAAAATTTGATGCACTGATGATATGTGGATGGAATGGCCTTCATGGAATGAATCCCTTGGCAACTAAGGAGGATGTTGTATGGAAGGTTAAGATCAACTACATGGCAAAGTGTTTCTTGAGTGGCTGGGCTGACTCTGAGAGGGAGAAAGATGGTTCCTTTAGTGGTGCACTCCAAATTGTCATATGCCTTGATGGTGATCACTTCATTAATGATATTTTCCTCAGTGTATCCTACCTATTTGATGAACTTTAGAGTACATAGATTTTAAGTTGATCCATTATCTATCGTGACCCGTTTAACTACAAAGTCAAAAACCATGACAGTTATGAAAAGTGGAAGGATATGATCGAGTTCAACTACTAGGATATCACTGGTTTTTGAAGGATAAGGAACATGATGCCAAAAGATGGCCAACCAAGTTGTGAAACTCAGTGGCATTTATGCCCAAAGGGATGCATGACTCATGTAGAGTACTATCGAGGATCTCTTAATAAAGTGGGCTTGTTCGTAAGAGATCCAAAATGGAGATCTAGGCCGACGTGTTTCCAAGGTGTTCCAAGATGTTATAATGCAGCCCTAATGAGGATGATTCTGATGGAGATGCTCTAGATGGAGGTGGTCTTCATGGTGCAGAAACATGTAGGCCAACTATATTGAGTCAAGTCTGGTGAGTAACAACTGCACATTGGGTATTTGGGCCCTTAATGTTTATGATGTTAATGGATGGATCTACTTGTGATATGTAATGGATAAGGCTTCCATAATCCAAGTATTTTGAAGTATAGTTTTGAGACTTGTCTTGGTTATCTCCTCGTTTGCCTTGAGTATTGTTTAGTTTGTTGATAGGAGGGTTTGTAGGTTCTTTTCCTTGGTTTGTTCTATGAGGAGGGAAAGAATTTTGATACATCATTAATCCTACATTAGGTGAAGTTTGTGCCCCCACTATGATCTCCTTCTGGTCAATGAGGTCCTAGACATAATCCTTAAGCTGCATGCATTTAAGGGTTGTGTGTCCTTTGACACGATGGAATTTACAGTACTCATTATCCTTGTACCATGATGCTCTAGATTGATTGCACTCCAAAGGTTGTGTTTGTGGATACCAAACAAGGTTATCTTTGGCCAATTTTTCAAAGATTGCATCAAGAGGTTCCCCCAATGGGGTGTATGTGCGTAGTTGCCTCTGAACACAGGGTTTAGTATTTGCTGAAAGTGTGATAGCATTGGTTTGGTTATCCTGAGTGGCTATTTTTTGATTGGTCTACATGGGTGGCTGGTGATACACAAGGGTTTGTTGTTGATAGGGTTGTTGCTAAGAAAACATGGTAGGAACATTGGTAGCCACCCTAATGATATGGACTTGTCAGGTGTCAATGGCACCATTTGTCACTCTATTTTTGTTTTTATTGCAATATCGGGTTTTTTAATTGTTGGGACCTTGATCTTGGGTTTTTTCCTTGTACATTCTGATGACACCATCCTTAATGAGGCCTTGTTCAAGTCCAATCCCCTTTTCCTTGATGTCTTTGTACATTTGCAAAAATTTCATAACCATATGATGGGTGAGACTAGGTGTGCATTGTTTATGAACATTTTGACAAGATGACACTCAGGGATGGTACAATAAATCCTGGTTGTGAGTATTTTCCAATGTTGCAAGTATTCTACAAGACTTTCTCCCACTTTTTTCTTAGTGTGAACTAGGTCCATGATAGATAATTTAGTTTCAACAAGCTGGGTGTATTGAGCCACAAAGGCTTCAGAAAGATCAGCAAAAGTATCACCTATTATCACCTATTATCTATCATTACAAATTGAAAACTAATCTATTAATAGAATTCTTAATACTAAAAATGGAAAACACTTATGATAGGACCGATTGTTATCACCAAAAAAGGAAGCAAACCAAGAATGGTAGGCTCCTAGTGGTATAACACATGATACAAAGGATTTGTCCTTGATTAAGATATGTATGCTCACAAGTATGCTCAAGCTTTAAGTGGATGGACGGTGTTCATGAAGGGTAGTCTCAAATATGGAGTCATGGAGGTATTTTAACATTGTAATGATATTTTGGTAGTTTCTAAGCTCTCAAAATAGCATTATAACTTTGCATGAAAAGGTGGATGATTTTGTGAAGGGAAAGGGTTCCATTTATAGGTCAAGGGGTAGAGAGATTGATGGTCAAGATGCAAAGATGATAAGATGGTGAGGGAGGGCTAGGATGCAAGGAGAAGAGACTTGTTTAACACCAATAGGGAAGTGACAGATGTCAAAGGGTGATTGGATGAAGGGAAGGCAAGGTGGATGGTAACCAAAGGAGGCTCAAGAGATAAGGGCTACATAAATTTTTTGTAAGAGTCATAAAGGGGAATGTAAGAGATGTAAGAGATATTTAGGGAGGTGTAAGAGGTGTAAGAGATATTTTGACTTTAGCCTTGGTTAGCAAGTCTTAACCCTTGCTTAAAGTTGTGCACATGCTTAGGAGGGGGATTAGGATTAGCTTAGAAAGGGGGTTAGGAGGGCAAGTAGCTTAGCTTTGATGGGATGGGTTAGTTAGGTGGCTAGGTGAGGTTAGTATGGGTGAATGGGTTGGATTAGGGGTTAGGATAGGGTTTACGAAGGATTTTAGGATTTTAGGCATTTTATTAAATTATTTATTCAATAAAATTGGAGTATGGAATTAATTTGAATAGATTTGATTATTTATTCAATTTAATAGAGGAATAGGGATTTGATTGATAAATTGATTTTGGGTGATCATTTGATTTTATCAATTGGACTATAGTTAATTAAATTAATTAATTAACTAGGGGATGATGATTAATTAATTAAATAATAAATATTTAATTAATAATGTCCTAGGAGATGACTAAATATGATTACCTAGTGATGTAATCAGATTTAGGTGGCTACACTTACTACTTTGTACTTTAGAAAGTCCTTATGCGAGATCATGTGCTTTAGAATTTCCAATTACTATTGAATTTAGGCACTGGGTGTTATCAATAAGTCCTTGCAAAATACATATTTCCTCTAGTCATACTTGGGTTCGTCGGTATTGATCCCTACTGATCTCTTTAGCACACAATTACTGTTTGTTGATTTACTCATTCTTTCGATGTTGGATTTCAATTTTGGTTCTTGAATATATTTTCTAAGTAACTTGGTTATCCCCTCCTCAAGGTTTCCACAATCATTCATATCATGGTGTGTTGTGAATGGGGCAATTAGAGCACAAAATCTTGATCATTCTTTCATCAATCCCATCATACATAGCCCAGTCTCATGTTAGTTCACATCAAATTGGGTCATTTAGTTTTACCACTCCATGCTTCAAAAAGTCCTTATGCACAATCCTCTATCACTAAAGTGTTGTACTTATAATTTCTGGTTTCTTTTTGAGTCTAGGTGCTAGGTGCTACCAATAAGTCCTTGCAAGATACATCCTTCCTCTCCTCAAACTTGGGTCTGCTAGTATTGAGTCCTACCAATATCTCTGGTACACACTTATTTTTTGTTGATTCACTCTTTCTTTCAATTTTGGATTTCAATTTTAGTTATTGATTATCTCTTTTGAGCAATTTGGTTATCCCTCATCAAAGTCACCATGATCATTCATATCATAGTGCACTACAAATGGGGAAATTAGAGAGCAAAGGTATTGATCAATCTTTCACTTTTTTGTTTTTGTTGGTGGGTCAGTTGGGTATAACCCTTGCATATTAAGACATATGATCATTTATAATTTATGGTGCAAAAATGGAGAAAAGGCCTTGATGTTCATGGTAATCTTGGCCATTCCCCAATATTTCTTTAGTAAATTAAGTTCTCAACTACATGGTGGTTCTCTTCATGGAGAATCCCACACCTAAAGCTTTAAATAGATTCCATCTCATCCTCCCATTTCAAAACAAGGAAACAACAAAAGGAGTCTTTCTTTTTAATCCCTATCAAAATCATCCTATCAGCATCTATCCCACATCCTTATCCTATCTTGAAACCTAGAGCAACCGAGTTGCTTGAAAACCTTCTTTTTATCATCTATTATTAAAAACATTCTTCGAAATAGTGTTGTACCAAAACTATATCAAAGAGGGGCAAAATGTAGACACCTAAACTCAATTACATTAATTTGTAATCAACTTCAGTCATCTTCTAGAGAATATTTTAATTAAATATTAAATATTAAATTATTTTAGTGTTATCCCCTAATTAATTAATTATAGCCCAATTAATAAATTAGCAATCAACCAATAGTCTAATTTATTAATAAAATCCCCCTTCCTCTATTAAATTAAATAAATAGGAAACACATTTAATTCAATCTTCAAAATGCCTCTCTATTTAATTCATTAAATCCCTCAATGCACAAACTAACATTTCAACCCAATAGTTACCCAAACTCAACTCGTACACCAATAATTCCTCTTTTAATTAAATCTCATGCACCATAATTTCTCTTTTAATTAAATAATTTATTTAATTAATTAAATCTCATGAACCAATATTTTTTCTTTTACTTAAATAATTCATTTATTTAATTAATCTCAACCACCAACCTTTTCTCTAACAAATCCTTCCACCTCCCACATCCTCTAAACAACTAATCCACCTCATCCACCTTAAATTGAAACATATCACCTCCTCTTCCATGTCTAAAATCCCTCTCCAGATCACTTGCATAAATTAAGGCATAATTTATTCCATCTTACTCAAGCCCAAGTCCACTCTCATGCCATATCTCCCTCATCCATCTCTTTACAAAGAAATCCATCTCCTCCAACCATCTCAGTCAATTGGAGCGTATGTCACACCTCACTCAGTTAAGTATCCATTAGGAATTCTTATCTCCTCCTCATCTATTTGCCTATGAATTGAACCCTTTGCTCCTCACAAATCATCCACCTTTTGAGTAGAACTATTATACTATTTTGAGAGCTAATTACTTTCAAAGTGCTATTTGGTGATATTCATATCTTCATGCATCCATCTATCAAATCCATCCATTGTTGAAGCATCAAGCATACAATTGATCGCATATCCATAATCATGACCACATCAACACATCAAGAAAGTTTAAGAGGTACAAGGTTTTCATTCTCATTGTTTGAGTTTCCTTATTGGTTTATCATATATGTTTGACTTTGGATTTATATCTTTTGCATCATGATTCTAATGCGTACACTTCTTATCTTATATCCCCCTTTACAATATATGCTACTATCCCTTACATTATAAAATTCTTCATGCTACTACTCCCCCTTTGACATCAATGACAAAGATGAGTTCCAAAACCTTTGTACAAGCCAAAATTTGGAATTATGTCTCCTTATCCTTAAGCTAACTATTTGATAGACGTGAGATGCAATCAATAAAGTTTGTCTTCAAATTTTTGAACTCCTTGTCCCATGTGTCTTGGACTATCTCAGATATGTTGATTAATGTGCATAGCCTATAGAATGATATCTCTATTGCATTCAAATATGAATATACAAACTTTTCATATGATACCTTGGCTTTAAGGCATTCATCCAGCTGCTTTTGCATATGTCTTATTTTCAAAGTGAGCTATTCCCTCAACAATAAAAATCTCTTCATTATTTTGTCCCTTCTCAACTCTAACAAGATAATATCATCAATCACTTTACCAATAATGTATTCTAAATCTTCAATCTACACATTAGGCAATTTTAGTTCATTCACAATATTTTGTAACTCTTCTTGTTTCCCCTTTAGATCTTTTGTGATGTCTCTAGTGAAATTATGTGATTAAGAACATTGTCCATATAAAGTCTTTCCTTCTATCAGACATCTTCTTAACTCTTTGATACAGGAGTCAAGATTTACTAAATCTCCTCCAATGTTGCTACATATTATGCCAAATAATTTTATATCATGACTTACTTGTACTTTTGATGATGCAACTTCTAAGAAAGTGGCAAAGTGATTATCAAATGCATTCATTACCTCTTGTGCTCTCTTCTCTAGGATTGGTTCACTAACTTTGACTCATATGATGTTCTACAATTTGTTGGTTACCTTCTCAAGAGTTTCTTAAGTCCTCTTGACACCCATACTTTTATCAATGATTTTTCTTGTGGAAAATATTGATATTTGACTAAACATTTCAATCTCTACATCTCTCGTGGTTGACAAAGGTGTGTTTCTCATCATTCTTGCTAAAATTAAATCCAACGGGGACTTGGATGAGCTAGGTGCATCTTTATTAGGCTTCTTAGTGGACATGAAATTAACTATAGTTATGAATTCTTACTATCAACTATATTTTTGGTCGACCCTCTTTCCTCAGTCTTAGGCTTCTCTACCTCTTTCTCTTTTTCTTTGTCTTCTTGTGGATTTTCAATTTGCTAGATGGCCTCTAAAATAGGTTTGTTCTATTGAGGTTTTGCAAACTCCTCAATCCTTGTATTGTCTTCTTGTTTGTATTCATCTCTTCCTTCTCCTTCTTTATTTTCTTCTTCATTTTCTTCTCATTACTTCCTTTATTCTTCCTCTTTTGAGCTTGAGTTGGAATAGTCTATAATATTCATAACTACTAAATTGCCAAGACTCAACTTTGATTAAGTACCAAATGGATCTACTAAAAAAATTTCAAAGGGGTCCTTGTTGTTTTCAACTATGATAATTGCTCCCCCTAACATAAAAATTCATTGCTCTTGGTGTAGCACATCCATCTAATCATTAGTTTCTTCTAGTTCAAGTTCATTGAAAGTAGTGTCAATGTCCTATGTCATTGTCGAGTCTATGTTGCTACTATATAAATGTCCTTCTTTGATGAACTAGGTTGATCTATAATTGATGAAGGTATGATTACTTTATTTCCATCCTCTTCATTGTATTCTCTATTCACAATTTCACTTAATACATGATTAACAAGTTCTTTAGTACCCCTTTTGATCTCTTCTTTTAGACATCTCATGAGTCTTATAACTCTCATATTATCTCGCACAAGTGGATAGAGTCTATGCATGATTTTTTCCATTTTTGAGGTGTTCTTAACATCATAAAATTTTCTAATAACCTCTTCCTTCTTTGTCCTCAATCTGACTGCATTCAGTCTTTCACAGAATTCTTTTGGAAGTTATCCATGAATAGTACATAAAGGCTTCTTAAAATTAATCATGTATTAGATTACAGTTACATTCAAATTTATCTACTCATAGATAAGATATTTTTCATACTATTGCTTTAGCTTCTTGAGATTTCCTTCCTTTAAGATAGATTCATTCAAGTTCTCTATTCTGGGCTTCCAATTTGTCTTCTTTTGGTTGCTATGCTTTTCTTCTTCTTCTTGTGGTTTTTGTTTTTGCGCTTGGAATTCAAGTGGTGTTACTTTTCCTCTCATTATATTTCCTTCATATGTAGCTATTACCTTTTGTCTTTTACTTGGACTGATGATCATCTCTTTAATTGTTTTGGGCTTAGATGTCACTACTTGTTCTTGTTTCACTTCAACTAATCTTGTTGATCTCTTTGTGCTAGCAGGTGTGGATGATTCAACATGAATTATTATGACTTCTTTGATCATGGTTTGATCAAGTGTGACTGATGGTGGTCATTCAAATTGTGATGTAGGTGTTATTAACGATGCACATGTTGATTGTCCAATGTTAGGTCTTTCTAGAACTATCAATGCTGGAACAACTAGGACATCTTTCTATCCAATATGCTTCATCTCATACAATTTTTTCTTCACATCAATAAACTACTTTTGTGTCATCTTTGTTTCTTTCAAAATCTTCTTCATCTCATTGTCAACTTTTTTCCTTGTTGCTTTCTCGATGTTGGTTTGATAATCTATCCTCATATTCTCTTCACAAGTGCCAAACCTTCAACTATTAGGATCAAAATCAAAATTTAGGATCCTTTATGCATATCCTTCAATTTCTTCCCCTATAATATTGTACCCAAGTGGGTCTCCATACATCACTCTAGGATTGAGTGCATCCATGATGGTTAAATTTGTACCTACCATGAAACATAATTATGTTGGAAATATAAGAGGAGTAACTGAGAGGGAAGGTGTGAATTAGTTACCACTAAAACAGTTCTAAAACCCTTAGATGTCAATACAAACTTCTTATTAACTCAAATCCATACACAACTCAATTAGAACTAGATATTCATTGTAAGTTGGTTAACAAAGTAACTTTGAGATATTAACATGTGTTAAACTTTAGTAACTTAGTTGTAGAAAGATAAAGCAATAAAAAAATAACATGAACACATCATACACCAAGATTTAATGTGAAAACTCAATTTGAGAAAAACCACCAATGCAACTAGTTACAACTTTTCACTCTTCTGAAGCGAGCCCTATTAAGATCCAACCCTATTAAAGGTTACAAAACACACTGCTAGGTGTGATCATGTTAAAGGATTTGAATCACCCTATTAAGAGTGGCCTTGTTAGTGGACTTAAGACACTTCAATCTAGAAATTCCACCTTTTTAGAGGACTAACAAAATGACTGTTAAGTCAACTCTATTAAGAGATTTCTTTACTACTACAATTGCTAGAGAGTAACAATGACTGGCCTAATTAATGAAGAAATTTCTTTACATATTTAGATCACTCTTATGGTTTATCCTTTGGATTCTCCTTGATCAAAATATTCTTTGAAACTCTTTGCATGTCTGCTCTTAATTAGATATCCTTTTTTATTCGCATCTTATCTTCTTCCACTACTTCCATATTTAAATCAACAATTTGACCTTTCATATATATGAAACTCAATGTCAAGTTGGCTTGAATACCTTTACAAATAAACAATTAACATTTACTAACTTGGCTTACATAAACAAATTTTTTCTGTTGTAGGTTGGATGGTACTAGAACTGGGTCACTAAGTTACCACTGAGTTCCTTGGTAACTGACCTGACTCAGCTCACACTGAACCCCTTTTCGTAACTGGCTTGACTCAGTTAACACTCGAATCCTTTAAAGACTAACCTAGCTCGATTTGCACTTGATCACTGAACTTGGCTTCTTCTAAACTTCTGCTCAATTGATATTGGAATCTTTTGAGCTTTCTTACTACTAATAGTAGTCCGTTAGAGTGTAACATTTATGTAATATCAATAACAATATATAATTGAATAATTGTTTTCAACAAATTCATCTTTGTAATTTTCAACCATTGACTTTGGAATCCTTGAACTTTGTTTCATATCAAACTGAAAGATTTTCACAATTAGTGTTGTGTTGTGTCAATCTTGTCCATAGGATGTCTTCTATACAAATCTATAATCTTTTCCATTGTATACTTCTCATTGTTCCAATTAGATATGGGAATGAATAGAAATATCTTTAAAAGGTGGAAAAACATATAGGTTATCAATGGATGAAATCTAAATTTTTCATTTTTTTCCTCTATCATCTCAATATTGTATATCAGTTGAATTCTCATAAGTTCACATAAGTTTACTTGAGCCTTTTCAACACATAGATTATATGGTTCTTTTACAAATTTGGTTGTTGATTCATCTTCTCTTGAGCTTAAACATAACTTAGTGGCAATAATCTTACTTATAAATATCACATCATCATGTTTTATTTGACTGATTACTATACCTCTGCTATTGTAGGGTGATTTTTTGTTTTCACTCATAGTCTTCTTAACATTTTTCTCAAACAAAATTTTTCTAATGTAGGTCAGTTGATACTAAAACTAGGTCACTTGGTTACCACTAAGTTCCTTGGTAATTGACCTGACTCAGCTTACATTGAACAACTTTAATAACCAACTTGACTCAGTTAAGACTTGAATCCTTTAATGAATGACCTAGGTTGGTTTGCACTTGATCACTAAACTTCGATTCTTCTAAAATTATGCTTGACTACTGCTCGGCTGATACTAGAGTCTTTTGAGCTCAATTACTACTATCGGTGCTCAGTTAGAGTATAACATTTGTGTAACATCAATGATAGTATACAATTAAATAATTATTCTCAATAATCTCCCTCTTTGGCATTGATGGAAACACAAGCAATCAAAATGATTCATAAGATTTTATAGTATCCTTCTTTTCATTGTTATTCTTCATCCATGAGAACTCCCTCTGACATCTTAACTTTAGACTCCATTTGATCAAGTTCTTACTCTTTTCTTTTGATATAAACATGACATATTCAATCTCTCTCTCTCTTTGACATCTAATGCCAAAGATTTTATACAATAAATTTATAATGTACTAATTCATATGCAATGAGCTCTAACTTATTTGCATCAACTTAATAGATCTTCAATGCAGTTTGGTTGATGCATCACTAATATGTACTCTAGTGAGGATCAGATAGGGGAATGACCCCTAGCTTTCCTTTGAGATACAAAAATGCATCCATAGGTAATGGTTTGGTAAAATATTAGCAACTTGCTCCTTTGTGTTCACATATTTCAATCTTACCTCTTTATCTTGAACTAATTCTCTTAGAAAATTATACTTGATTACAATGTGTTTTGTCTTAGAGTGCATCACCAGTTTTTTGGATATTTTTATTGCACTTGTGTTATCATAGTAGCTAACCATTGAGTCCTTGATTTATTCATGTATTCCTAACAATAGTTTTTTGATCCAAATTGTGTTGGAACAATTAATTTTTGCATGAACATATTTTACCTCTATCATAGACTCTGAGATGCAATTCTTCTTCTTACTAGTCCATGACACTAGCCTCTTTCCAAGAAAGAATTCTTCTCCACTGGTGCTTTTTGTGTCATCAATGCTTCCAACCCAATCTACATTAGTAAAGACTTTCAACTCAAGGATTCCTCCTTTCTTGTACCATAGATCATAGTCTTGAGTACCTTTTACATATCTCATAATTATTTTGACTACCATCACATATTTTTTTCTCTAGGATTTACAAAGAACCTTGTAACTATACCAACTGCTAATGCAATATCAAGTCTTGTGTGAAAAACATACTGAAGTTTCCCAATAATAGATCTATATATAGTCTGATTTAACTCTTTTGAATCATCATTCTTAGATCATTTGTGTCTAGTAGACATAGGTGTTCCAACTGGTTTTCAATCTTCCATTCCAAAGGTCTTTAATATCTCCTTGATATATTTAGATTGAGTAAGGTAAATGCCATCCTTCATTTGAGGACCTTGTACAGCAACAAAGAATTTCATCTCTCCAAACATTGACATTTCAAATTCTTTCCTCATTTCTTTAGAGAATTATTTGCATAAGTCATCATGTCCTATAAATAATATATCATCCAAAAATATCTTTGCTAATAATATCTTATTTTGTAGTCCTTCTTTAATATATAGACTACTATTAAAATTGGTTCTTTGAAAACCAATATTTATCATATATCCATGTAGTCTCTCATACCATGCTCTTGAAGCTTGTTTCAGACCATAAAAAGCTTTGTGTAACTTACACACCATGTCTCTTTTATTTGGATCAATGAAACCTTTAGGTTGATCAATGTAAACTTCATACTCTATAATTCCATTCAAGAAATCTGATTTTACATCCATTTAATACACTTTGAGTCCTTTGAATGCAACATATGCAAGCAATGTTCTGACCCCTTCAAGTATAGCAATAGGAGTAAATGTATTTCCATAGTCTACACCTTCTTCTTGAGCATATCTTTTGTACACTAGTCTTTCCTTATTCCTTGACACTTCACCATTTTCATTCAATTTGTTTCTAAATACCAACTATGTTCCAATTACATTCTTGTCCTCGGCTCTAGGAACAAGAGTCTAGGTATTATTCTTTTCAATTTTCTTAATCTCTTCATTTGTTGCCTCTATCCAACTTTCATTATTCAGTGCATCTTTAATAGATCTAGGTTCAAATTCAATAATTAGACATGTATGTTTTAATTTGTTTCTTTTCATTGTGTCTTATGTTCGATCTCCAATTATTTGTTCAGGTGCATGATGCCTTCTGACGTATCTAGTAAGTACATGTTCCTTTCTTCTAGATTATGGACTTGTCTCACTTGGTTCACCATTCTCAAAGGTTCTATAAAAGTCTAACATCTACTTTGTTTCCCCTGTCTAAGACTCAATTCCTACAATCTATGACTCAGGTTCCTCTTTTTGGGACTTGGTTCAAACTGTCTCCAACTAGGGTTGCTCTAGTTGCAACTTGGGTTGCACTGTAGATTTAGGTGATTTGGGTGGTGTTGACTCCTAGAGTGATGCTATATATTTTTGCCCAATCACATTTGTTTATACCTTTGGTAAAGTATCAGGCTCAATGTAAATAAAATTTATGTAATCTTTAGGTTCCTTACTACTTTGTTATTTACTCTTTTCTACAAACTCATCAATTTTTACATGTACACTTTCTACAACTTTTTGAGTAGCAAGATTCAAACATTTATATGCTTTACTCTTATTGGAATACCCTAGGAATATGCCTTCATCAATTTTTGCATCAAATTTTGCTTTCCTTATCTCTTTCAAGATATAACATTTTCTTCCAAAAACTTTGAAATAATAGACATTAGGGTTATAGTCATACCATAATTCATAAGGTGTATGATATATACCTTTCTTCAACTGAACTCAATTCAAGGTATGAACTATTGTACTAATTGCTTCTTTCTAGTATTTTGATGCAACATCTTTCTCTATCATTTGTGTTCTTTTACAATCCATGATAGATCTATTTCTTCTTTCTGCTATTCTATTGAGGTGTACTAGGTGCAAATAACTATCTTTTGATTCCTCTTTTAGTGTAGAATTAATTGAATTCATTAGAGAAGAATTCTCCTCCTCTAGCTAACCTTAGACATTTTAAATTCTTCCCTATTTCTTTTTCAACTCTATCTAGATACCACTTGAAATTTTAAAAAGCTTTAGATTTATCCTTCAAGTATATTATTGTCATCATCCTAGAATAATCATCAACAAACAAAATGAAATATTTATCTCCACTATAGCTTTCTATTCCTATTGGTCCACAAAGATTTGTATGAACTAGTTCTAAGATTTCTTCAATATTGTAATTCTTATTTTTGAAGCTAGTTTTACCCATCTTTCCAGTCTAGCATTGTTTGCATATGCCCATTTTAGGTTTCTTCAAATTTGGAGTACCTCTTACTCTTCTTTTCTTACTTATAGTAACTAGATTGTCAAAGTTTACATGACACATTATTCTTGCTAACATGAGAAATAAGTGCCATATTTTCATTATCCTCATCATCTGACTCATCTTTAATAGCATTATATTATTAATAATTATTATTTAATTGTATATTATCATTGATGTTACACAAATGTTATACTCTAACCAAGCACTAGTTGGAACTGAGTTCAAAGGACTCTAGTATTAGCTGACCATAAGTTTAGAAGAAGAAAATTTTAGGGATTCCTATTTAAACCAAGTCAGGTTGATTGCCAAGGAACTCAGTGGTAACTGAGTGAACCAATTTTTAGTTTTAGCTTACCTAAAGTATATTAGTTTTATTTATTAGTTGGTTTATGCAAGATGACTCAATGGATTTTATTTATTTATTTGAAAGGGTATTCAAGCCAACTTGACATTGGGTTTCATATATATGAAAGGTTGAGATGTGGATTGAAGGAATGAGAAAGTGGAGAAGAAGATAAGATGTGAATAAAGAAGGATATCTGATTTAGAGAAGAGTATCCAAGGAGTTGCAAAGAATATTCTAATCAGGGAGGATCTAGAGGATAAGTTAGAATAGTGATCTGAATATGCAATTAAGTTTCTTCTTAATTCAGGTCAATCATTGTTACTCTCTACCAATTGTAGCCGTGAAGAAATCTCTTAATAGAGTTGAGTTAATAGTCATTTTGTAAATCCTCTAACCAGGTGACATTTCTAGATTGAAGTGTCTTAAGACCTCTAACAAGGCCAGTCCTAACATGGTGATTCAAATCCTTTAACAAGGTCACACCTAATAGTGTGTTTTGTAACCTTTAATAGGGTTGGCTCCTAATAGGGCTCACTTCAGAAGAGTGAAAAGTTGTAACTAGTTGCATTGGTGGTTTTCCCAAATTGGGTTTCCATGTTAAATCTTGGTGTCTCATGTGTTAATATTATTTTCTTATTGCTTTATCTTTCTACAACTAAGTTACTAAAGGTTAATACACATTATTATATTAAGATTGCTTAGTTAATTGAGTTGTGAGTTAAAAGGAAGTTCATATTGACATCTAAGGGATTTAGAATTATTTTTGTGGTAACTAATTCACTCTTACCCTCTTAGTTACTCCTCTTATGTTTCCAAAAATTGGTATCAAAGTGCTTGGTGCTTATAGGAAAGGCTCCAAGGAACTAAGCTAAATATCAAGATGTCTTACAGAAGAGAGGTTCCTAAGTTGAACATAGATAACTTCAAAGCATGGCAGGAACTCATGAAGCTACATTTGGGAACCATTGGAGATACAGGACTAAAATTCCTAAAGAGCTAGTATGCGCCACCTCCTGATCCTTTAACTATGGAGTAGATGGTAGATAAAAATAAACATAACACAATGATGATTGACATTACTTCTACTCTCAATTATGTTGAATTTGATGAAGTCAAATATTGTCCTACTACTCATGAAATGTGGAACAATCTACAAAAGATCTATGGAGGAGATGAAAATGTGAGAAGAGCCAAAGCATAAAGTCTAAGAGGGTAGTTTGATCAGATGAAAATGAGAGAAGATGAAAATGTTGCAAAATACAGTGAGAGAATCAAAGCAAGTGTGATCAGAGCTTTAGGAGGAACAATTGAAGATGCAACAGTAGTCAGAAAGGTATTAAGATCTCTTCTTCCTATTTATACAATTAGAGTTTTAACTATTCAAGAAATGTGATGTGATCATAAAAATGATATAACTTTGGATGCACTAGTGGGAGGGTTAACGGATTTTGAGTTGGATAACTTTGATAACTATCTTTCTAGATCTCGTAACATACAATTAGCATTCAAAGCCAAACTAACCCTTGATAGAAAGGGAGGAAACTCAAAAGGAAAATAGTCTGACAGTGAAGAAGAAGAATATGATCATGACCTTGGAGCTATTGAAGCCCTACTTGCAAGAAGGTTACCAAAATCCAAAGGTAAATATAAGAAAAAAAATTCCATTGATTTTTTTTTCTTGTGAAGAAGTTGGTTAGATTGCTGCAAGGTGTCCAAACAAGTAAGTAAAGATGATAGAAAATTTGGCAAGTTCAAAGGAAAGAAAGATTTCAAAAGATACAAAGACTACAAAGATAAAGGCAAGAATTATATTGCTAAAGATTATGATAGTGATGATGAAAATGAAATGGTATATATTGCTCTTAAAGATGAATTAGATGATGAGGATAATGAAATGATGACACTTATTTCTCATGTTAGCAAGAATGACACATGGATCATAGATAGTGGGTGTTCTCATCACATGACTGGTGATAAATATAAGTTTGAACACTTGGAGCACTATGTGGTGGAAGTGTCAAATTTGGAAACAATGAACCATGTTATAAGAAGGGAAAAGGTTGCATTGCATTGACTGATGGAATCAAATGTGACAATTCCTACTAGGTTGAAGGACTGAGTCATAATCTTCTAAGTGTGGCACAACTAAAAAATATTGGATTCAAGGTAGAACTCATGAATGGGAAGGCTAGGCTTCTGGATGGTAAAGGAAACCTAGTAGGAATTGGAATTCAAACAAATAGTAATCTATTCTTTGTAGATCTCACTGAAAGTTCATGCTTCTTGGCAAAGGTAGAGGAAAGTTGGTTATGGAATAAAAGGATGTGTCATGTAAAATTTGATAATCTAGTTACTATAAGAAAAAATATAAGAGGAAGAGGTATTCCAAATCTGAAGAAACCTAAAATGGACATATACAAACAATGTTAGATTGGAAAGATGGGCAAAACTAGCTTCAAAAGTAAAAAATTTAATACTGAAGAATTCATGGAACTAGTTCATACATATCTTTGTGGACCAATAGGTACACAGAGCTACACTCCAGAAAAAAATTTCATTTTGTTTATTGATGATTATTCTAGGGTGATGATAGTAATGTACTTGAAGGATAAATCTGAAGCTTTTTTAAAAATTCAAGTGGTATCTAGCTAGAGTTGAGAAAGAAACATTTAAGAAGTTAAAATGCCAAAATCAAATAGAGAAGGAGAATTCATCTCAATGAATTCAATGAATTATGCAATGAAAGAGGAATCAAAAGATAGGTATCTACACTTGGTACACCTCATCAAAATGGCATAGTGAAAAGAAGAAATAGATCCATCATGGATTGTGCAAGAACTGTATTGCAACCAAATACTGGAAGGAAGCAATCAATACACTAGTTCATACCTTGAACATAGTTCAACTAAGGAAAGGTACAGATCAAACACCATATGAATTATGACATGGCTATAAACCTAATGTTTGTTATTTCCAAGTATTTGGAAGAAAATGTTATATCCTAAAAGATTCAAGGAAAGGAAAGTTTGATGTGAAAAGTGATGAAGGCATTTTCCTAGGATACTCCAATAAGAGAAAAGCATATAAATGTTTGAATCTTGCTACTCAAAAGGTTATAGAAATTGTACATGTAAAAATTGATGAGTTTATAGAAAATAATGAAGAACAAAGTAGCAAGGAACCTAAAGATTATAGAAACTTTGTTTACTTTGAGCCTAATACTTTACCCAGCGTTCAACAGATTACCCCACCTGAGTCACCCAAGTTTGGAGTGTCAACCGAGTTGCATCCAGTGTCTATCAAGTTTTAGCCAATATAACCCAAGCTGGAGATAGTTTAAACTGAGTCCCAGAAAAAGGAACTTGAGTCACAATCTGTGGGAACTGAGTCTTAGACAACAGAAATAGAGTAGAATTTGGAAATTCATAGAACCTTTGAGCATGATGAACCAAGTGAATCCAGTCCAAAATTTAGAAGTAAGATACTTGTACTTTCTAGATATGTTAGAAGGCATCATATCTAAGAAAATAATTGGAGATTAGACATGTGGAACAATGACAAGATACAAACTAAAAGGTACATGTTTTCTTACTGAATTTGAACCTAGAACTATTAAT
The DNA here is from genome assembly GCA_028749045.1 of Cupressus sempervirens. Taxonomy (NCBI): domain Eukaryota; kingdom Viridiplantae; phylum Streptophyta; class Pinopsida; order Cupressales; family Cupressaceae; genus Cupressus; species Cupressus sempervirens. Next base: position 508,919,687 of record CM053791.1, read on the forward strand.
GATGCATTGAATAGTGAAATTTGGATAGAGGAAATGAATGAAGAGATTGAAAAAATTGAAAAAAATAATACTTGGGCTCTTGTTCCCAGACCCAAGGACAAAAATTTAATTGGTACAAAGTGGGCAGTTAGAAACAAATTGAATAAAAATGGTGAAGTATCAAGGAATAAGGTAAGGCTAGTGTGCAAAGGATATGCTCAAGAAGAAGGCAAAGACTATGCAGAAACATTTTCTCCTATTGCTAGACTTGAAGGAGTCATAACACTACTTGCATATGTTGCATTTAAAGGATTCAAAGTGTATCAAATGGATGTAAAATCAGATTTCTTGAATGAAATTTTGGAAGAGGAAATCTACATTGATCATCCTAAAGGCTTAATTGATCCAAATAAAAGAGACATGGTCTGTAAGTTACACAAAGCTTTATATGGTTTGAAGAAAGCTTCTAGAGCATGGTATGAGAGACTTTATTGTAATCTGGTAAAGGTTAGTTTTCAAAGAACCAATGATAATAGTTTTTTATATATTAAAAAGGGACCATAGAACAAGATTTTGGTAGTAGAACTATTTGTGAATGATAGCCTATTTACAGGTCATGATGACTTATGCAAGTCATTCTTTGAAGAAATGAGGAAAAAATTTGAAATGTCAATGTTTGAAGAAATAAAATTCTTTGTTGGCTTACAAGTTCATCAAATGAAAGATGGCATTTACATTACTCAATCAGAATACATCAAGGAGATATTGAAGACATTTGTAATGGAATATTACAAACTTGTTGGAACACCTATGTCTACTAGACTTAAGCTATCCAAGAATGATGATTCAAAAGAGGTAAATTAGACTATCTATCAATCTATGACTTGGAAACTTTAGTATGTTGTTCATACAAGACCTAATATTGCATTAGTAGTTGGTATAGTTGCAAGATTTTCTACAAATCCCAGAGAAAATCATATGATAGAAATCAAAAGGATCATGAGATATCTAAAAGGCTATCAAGACTATGGTCTATGGTGCAACAAAAGGAGGAAACTTTGAATTGAAATCCTTTGTTGATGTTGGTTGGGATGGAAGCATTGATGATAAGAAGAGCACCAATGGATGAGAATTTTTTCCTGGAAAGAGGTTAGTATCTTGGACAAGAAAAAAAAGAATTTCATCTCTTAGTCTACAATAGAAGTAGAATATGTTGTTGCAGCAGTTAATTTATCCAACATAATGTGGATCAACTAACTGTTATTAGGAATGAAGGAACAAATGAAGGATATAGTGGTTATCTGCTATAATAATACAAGTGCAATCAATATATCTAAAAATCTAGTGATGCACACCAAGACAAAACACATTGCAATCAAGTATCACTTTTTGAGATAATTAGTTCAAGATAAAGAGGTCGGATTAGAATATGTTAACATAAATGAGCAGGTTAATGACATATTTACAAAACCATTACCTAAGGATGAAATTTTGTATCTAAGAGGAAAGCTAGGGGTCATTCCCCTATCTGATGCTCACTACAGTATAGATTACTGATGCATCAACCAAACTACTTTGAAGATCTATCAAGTTGATGCAAAGAAGTCAGAGCTCATTGCATATGAATCAATACATTAGGTACATTGTAAAATCAATATGTCAAGTCTTTGGAATTTGATGTCAAAGATGAAGAGAATCATGTCATATATTCATTAAGAGAGATATTGATGTAATTAGAGAAGAATTAGAGGTAGTAATCTGTAGGAGGGAGAACTTGATCTGATGGAGTTTGAAGATAAGATGGAAGAGAGAGAATCTCATAGGGAGTTCTCATGGATGAATGGAGAATTAGAATGAAACTAAGGATATTACAAAATCTTATAAATCATTCTAATTTTTCTAAGTTTTCTTTACTTAATTGCATGTTGTGTTGCCATCAATGCCAAATATGGATATTATTGATAACAATTATTCAATTTTATATTTTCATTGATGTTACACAAATGTTATAATCTAACTAAGCACTACCAGTTGAAACTAAGTTTAGAAGACTCTAGTATTAGTTGAACATAATTTTAGAAGAAATGAAGTTTAGGGATTCCTGTGTAAACTAAGTCAAGTTGGTTACCAAAGGATTTTAGTGTAAACCAAGTTAGGTTGGTTACCAAGGAACTCAGTGGTAACCAAGTGACCTAATTTTTATTTTTAGCCAACCTACATTAGATTAGTTTTATTTATTAATTGGTTTATGCAAGCTAACTCTATGGATGTTATTTGTTTATTTGAAAGAGTATTCAAGCTGACTTGACATTAAGTTTCTTATATATGAAAGTCAAGATGTGGATTGAAGGAATGAGAAAGTGCAAAAGAAGATAAGATGCGAATAAAGAATGATATCTAATTTAGAGAAGAGTATCCAAGGAACTACAAAGAAAATTTTGATTAGGGAGGATCTAGAGGATAAGTTAGAATAGTGATCTAAATTAGCAATTCAATTTCTTAGTCAATCATATCAATCATTGTTACTCTCTAACAATTGTAGTAGTGAAGAAATCTCTTAATAGAGTTGAGTACTTAACAGTTATTTTGTAAGTTTTGCTAATTAAGTGGTATTTATAGAATGAAGTGTCTTAATACCTCTAACAAGGGCACTCCTAATAGGGTGATTCAAATCCTTTAACAAGGTTACAACTAACAGTGTGGTTTGTAACCTTTAACAGGGTTGGCTCCTAACAAGGTTCACTTCATAAGAGTGAAAAGATGTAACTAGTTGCATTGGTGGTTTTCCCAAATTGGGTTTCCACTTAAATCTTGGTGTCTCATGTTTTCATGTTGTTTTCTTATTTCTTTATCTTTTTGCAACTAAGTTACTAAAGGTTAATACACATCATTATTTTAAGGTTGCTCTATTAACAGTGAATATCTAGCTCTAACCGAGGTGTGAGTCAAAAGGAAGTTTCTATTGACATCTAAGGGATTTAGAATTTTTTTGAGGTAACTATTTCACCCCTCCTCTCTTAGTTACTTCCCTTATATTTCAAATAATATATAGCATTTCATCTTCATCATCACTGTCAAAATATTTAGCAATATAACAATATTTCTTATCTTTATCTTTGTAGTCTTTGTAGCTTTTGAAATCTTTCTTTCCTCTGAAATTTTTGAATTTCCTGTCATTGTTTCTTTCCTTATTTGGACACCTTGTAGAAATGTGACCAACTTCTTCACAAGAGAAACAAATCAATGGAATTTTTCCTTTATATTTACCTTTACCTTTTCATAACGTTCTTGCAAGTAGGGCTTCAATAACTTCAAGGTCATCATTTGATTCTTCTTCTTCTTCACTGCCAGACTATTTGCCTTTTGAGTTTCCTCCCTTTCTACCAAGAGTTAGTTTGGCTTTGAATGCTGATTCCATCTTTTGAGATCCAGGTAGATAGTTGTCAAAGTTATCCAACTCAAAATGTGTTAACCTTCCCACTAGTGCATACAAAGTTATATCAATTTTGGGATCACATCTTATCTCTTGAATAGCTAAAACTCTAATTGCATAAATAAGAAGAGAGTTATTTATACCTTTTTTACTACTATGACATCGTCTATTTTTCCTCCTACATCTCTAATTGCAATCACACTTGCTTTGATTCTTTCATTGTATTTGGAAAAGTTTTCATCTTGTTTCATTTTCATCTGATCAAATTAGCCTCTTAGACTTTCTTCTTTGGCTCTCCTCACATTGTCATCTCCTCATATATCTTTTGTAGCTTGTTCCACATTTCATGAGTAGTAGAAAAATCTTTGAATTCATCAAAATTAGAAAAATTGAAAGTAGAAGTAGTGAATCATCATTATGTTGTGATTCTTTTTATCTACCATTTAATCCACAATTAAAGGATCAAGAAGTGTCACATACTAGTTCTCCAAGAAGATTAGGCTTGTATCTCTAATGGTTCCCCAATGTAGATTCATGAGTTCTTGCCATGCTTTGAAGTTGTCTCTATTCAACTTGGGAATATCTCTTCTCTAAGACATCTCGATCTTTAGCTTGGGTCCTTGAAACCTTTTCTACAAGCACCAACAACTCTGATACCAACTGTTGGAAATATAAGAGGAGTAACTGAGAGGGGAGGGATGAATCAATTACCAATAAAATAATTCAAAAACCCTTAGATCTCAATACAAACTTATTGTTAACTCAAATCCTTGCACAATTCATTAGAACTAGATATTCACTGTAATTCAGTTATCAAAGTAATCTTGAGATATTAATGTGTGTTAACCTTTAGTAACTTAGTTGCAAAAAGATAAAGCAATAAGAAAATAACATGAACACATGATATACCAAGATTTAACTTGGAAACCCAATTTGGGAAAAACCATTAATGCAACAAGTTACAACTTTTCAGTCTTCTAAAGTGGGCCCTATTAGGAGCCAACCCTAATAAAGGTTACAAAACACACTATGAGGTGTGACCTTGTTAAATGATTTGAATCACCCTATTAGTAGTAGCCTTATTAGAGGACTTAAGAAACTTCAATCTAGAAATTCCACCTTGTTAGATGATTTACAAAATGATTGTTAAGTCAACTCTATTAAGAGATTTCTTCACTACTACAATTGTTAGAGAGTAGCAATGATTTACCTGATTAATGAAGCAATTGATTTGGAAATTCAGATCACTCTTCTAGTTTATCCTTTGGATCCTCCCTGATTAGAATATTCTTTTTAGGTCTTTGGATGTTCTACTCTTAAATAGATATCCTTCTTTATTTGCATCTTATATTCTTCCACTACTTCCATATTTCAATGCACAACTTGATTTTCATAGATATGAAAGCCAATGTCAAGTCAGCTTGAATACCTTTACAAATAGATAATTAACATCCACTAATTCAGCTTACATAAATAAAATAATAAACAAAAATGTTATATTGTAGGTTGAATAATACTAAAATAGGGACACTTGGTAACCATTGAGTTCCTTGGTAACTGACCTAACTCAGGTCACACTAAACCCCTTTGTTAACCTATCTTACTCGGTTAACACTTGAATCCTTCAATGACATACCTAGCTTAGTTTGCACTTGATCATTGAACTTGGCTTCTTCTGAACTTTTGCTCGAATGATACTTATATGTATACTCATTCTTCATGTTACCAATTTCATTGTGTAAAGAAGAAGTTCAAAAGAAGATAATAACTAGGAAAATGGTTACGATACTTTATGTAAAATCCTTCTTCATGTGACCAATTTCATTACATACAAATTATCTTCCATTAAATTGTTTCTTCACTTATTTAGGGTGTTTAGATTATTTAGGTACTTTCTTATTCAAATCTTCTTGATGTTGTTCATGTTGTTGGATCACTAGATCTGCTTCCTTAGCAACTTCAAATCCCTTAGATGGTTCTTCTTTAGTATATTCAATTCTTTTCTTATCATAAACAAGTCTTTGTGCCATGATCTACTCATCAAGCCTCTCAACGTTGGAGTAAAAATTCTCAAGATGTTGTTATGTTTGTGTAACCTCTCCTTTCATAATAGTATTATACTTCTCAAGTTCTAAAAATTGTATCTTTGTCGATTCAATTTCAAATGTCACCTTGGTAATTGTGGATTTTAGATCTGCATTCTCAAATCCTAAATCAATTTGGCTTTTCTTCTCATATTCCATCAAACTTATCTTAAGATTTGTAATCTCAAGTTCTTGTTTTAGAATTGTATTCTCCTTCTTTAGTTTATAAAAACATCACTATCCTTGATCTAATCATTTGACTCTTTCTTCTTGGATTTTTTAGATTCAATCTTCTCTTTCAACTTCTGAATGAAATCTTGTTCACTTTTTAGTTTGATCTTCAAGTTATCTCTTTCTTCTATGATTATATCAAGTTCCTCTAAAGCTTCCTCAAGATTCTTCTATAACTAATCCATATCCATAGAGATATTACTCAAGCTATTAGGCCTTCTTTGAGTAACTATTCTCTGATGCCAATTGTGGGTGAGTGCATCGAGATGGTGTACAAAAAAGTGGACCCCACCCCAAAAAAAAAGGGGAAAATTTTTCAATAAGCAATCGGGTTATTTAAAAGTGAAATGTTAGCCAGGCTTGATATCCAAGCCTCGCCATTATACTTTTTAAAACCTAATAAGGTTTTGTAAATTATATAATTTGACTATTTCCCACATTTGAGGGCATTTTTATACCCTCAAATGGCAACATCAGTGTTGATTATGGAGGAACGCACCAAAACCCGATCGGGTTTAGTATAAAAAATGAATTTTGATTGCATTTCCATCCGTGGCACCTGCAAACAAGGTAATTCTTCATTGTATTTGTCATTTATGTATTTTTTATCAAATATTATAATGTGGTTTTATAATTTATATCTTTTGTAATTTTTTAATATAGATTCTTCAAAGAATCCAAGAAAATGAGGGAGGGAAGAAAGACCACCTCCTACATAATCAAACCCTCAACTTGTCATGATACAACCACAAAACACTCCACCCATACAACCACAAAATGTTCCACCCGTACAACCACAAAACCCTCCATTCAATGTTCCCGTTCAACAACCACCACCTCCTATAAAACCTTTGTGCATACAATTACATCATTTAATTACCACAAAAGAGGACCTCATAAATCACCTCTCACAAAATAGTGCTAGCATTACCCAAATGGTCAATAGGTTGTGGTCATCTTCACTTTCTCATCTCGCAACTTTAGCTAATACACTTAAACAAATGACCCAAAATGCAAATGAGGTTTCTAGGGAAGTTACGAAATAGGGTACATGGAGGGATAGTTGTCATGTATTTTATGTTGATGTGTTATCATATTAGCAAGTGAAAGAAAAAGACATAAAGAAAGGTACTATATGTTCTCTTTTCACTAATCCTATATTCGCCACTCCCTATTACACACAACCAAAACTTTTCCTATTCATTGGTGCACTCATGCTAGGATGAGATCATGTTTTTGGGATACGTGGTATATGGTTTTCAACCTACCACCATGTAATAATTATGAGGTCCATATATTTTTTTGAGAAAGCTATATTGTGAGTTCATCCTTGGTGAGAAGCCAAATTACTTTGACATCTCTCAGTTCTAGGGTAGAGGGAGAGGCTCTGTGTAGGATAGACCTAGGGCTTGTAGGGTGGTACCACAAAATGAGAGGATATGTAAAACATGAAAAAACCATTCCTCATTTTGTGCTCCCATAATTTTAAAGGATTCTATTGATTTACAAACTCTTCATGTGGCTACATCATTGACAGATGTTATCATTCAACATGGCTCACAGTTAGGTGGTTTTCCTTCACCTCTGGCACCCTAACCATCATCAAATACACCTTTAGGGTCATTAAAACATGCAAAATCTCCATCATTGTCACCTATGGCACTAGGGTCATCATAGCATGTGACAACTCCATCATTATCACCGATGGCACCTCGTTCATCATAGCCTATGACGTCTCCATCAGCATCACCTGCACCAATAGTGTCATCTCTGCTTGTGTCACCTGCACCACTAGTGTCATCTCTACTTGTTTCACCTACACCACCAATGTCATCCTCACTTTTTCCACCTGCATTGTCATCAGATGCATCATTACAGTCTTCAGGGTCTAGTCAACATTTTTGTTTTAGTCGTTAGCACATGTGTGATGGGATAAATATGGAGGTGTCTGAGGATTGAATGTCATCTCATCCATGTGTACATTGTAGGCATAATTGTTATCATACAAAGGTGGGGATTTCACACTCACATATGACTTGATGGAAATGGTCTTCAATGGACATGATACATAGGTTTGTTTGTTTGAGTTTTGACATGATATTATTTAATCACCTAGATATTGTAAAAAAATTAAGAAAATAATTTATAGATCACTCTAAATTGATATGTGAACAATATGCAATGTAGGGTGCAGCAAGCAGTTTGAGAACACCATAGAGTACTTGTTCTACTAGAGGTGCGAGGCTAGGAGCAAGAACACTTCAGGTAAAGTTTTTTTAATATTCTTAAAAGTACAATAAGACATTATCTTTAAACTATTGGTTCTTAATTGGTATGAAACTAAAAACTCGCTTATGGATTCTCTTCAATCTCCTACCAATGTTGAAACCCTCCCATTCATCAAATCCATCCAATTCCCATCTACATCTATTGCTCCTAGCATTACCCAAACCCCATCTAATGAACCTCATGATTTTTGACATGATATTATTTAATCACCTAAATATTGTAAAAGTAATTTTTTTTTTAATTTTATGGAGCAATTTAGATTGATATGTTCAAACAATATACAATGTAGGGTGCAACAAGTAGTATGAGAAAACCATATAGTGCTCATTCTACTAGAAGTACGAGGCTAGGAGCAAAAACACCTAAGATAAAGTTTTTTAAATATTCTTAAAAGTACAATAATACATTGGCTTTGAAATATTGTTTCTTAGTTGGTATTCTTAAAAGTACAATAATACCTTTCCAATATCATCCTTCAAGTCCTTCTTGTGTCTTCTTGCCCTCCTATGATCTTCTTGTTGTTATTGTTCCTTCTTTCCACTTACAACATTATCTCATTTTTATAATAATACTCTTTACTATTTTATAGGGCTTGTGAAGGGCTGAAATTCTCAGATTGATGATGCCATGCTTTCTACCATAAACTCTGGCCTTGAGAGCTATGTGGTATCATAGCTTGCACACCTATCAAGTTTATGATTTTGAGTTGAACTCATGATGTGTCATATTGAGTCCTCTTATGTTATATTTATTTCTTCTTTAGGGTACTCCACATAGCTCGAGGTCTAGAGGAAAGGGAAGGAAATCAACAAGAACACCAAAATAAAAAAAAGGTATTAAATACAAGCCAAGTTTATATTTTGAAATTTATTATGAATGAATGTATATACATGTAATCAATATTGATGAATATGTGTTGACTTGTTTTTTGTACATATTTAGAAACAATTTAGTTTTGTAGAGTTGATGAATGCACTTGAGACTGTCGATGTTGAGGCAATGGAAGAGGTAAATTTTCATATTTTCCTTCTCCTAAATTTTAGGCTATAGTATGCATTTTTTCTATATACATATTAAATAGTTGTATTTACAAATGAATACATGTTTTTTTTTTCAGTTTTATAGTAATTATCAATAATTTTTCTTACTAACATGTGTTATTTATCTTTTACCTATTGCAACACTCTTTAAGACTTCGTGCAAATCCTTTCCCATTTCATTGTGTTAGGAGTCCCGAGCATCAAAGATGGGGTCAAACACAACAAAGGCCAAAGGTATTAATGTAGAGTCTTAGTTGAAGCCCTCTTGTGGTCTCAATTTGGATTTCTTGTGTGTGCGATAGAAATCTCTAACACCTACTCTACAATTCTAATATTTTATCACTTACCATACAAGTTGTGCATCATACCAGCATTGATTCATTAGTGGTTGTCCCTCCTGGTAGCATGAGATATCCATCTTAGGCTATAGTATTATTTTTTTATTTTTACTCTATTTGGAATCCCTAATGCCACTCTAATTCTAACATTTTATCTCTTACCATTTAGGTTGTGCCTCATACCAGCACTACTTCATCAGTGGTTGTGCCTTTTGCTAGCACGGGATATCCAACTCAGTCTACAATATGTTTTTTTTTTTTACTCTATTTGGAATCCCTAATGCCACTCTATAATGCTAACATTTTATTTCTTACCATACAGGTTGTACCTCATACTAGCACTACTTTATCAGTGATTATACCTCCTGCTAACATGAGAGATCTAGCTTAGGTTGCATTACATTTTTTTTGTTTTTTTACTCTATTTGGAATCCCTAATGCCACTTTATAATGCTAACATTTTTTTTCTTACCATACAGGTTGTGCCTCATACCAGCATTGATTCATCAATGGTTGTGCCTCTCATGAGTATTGATTCATTAATAGTTGTGTCTCCCATCATCACTCTACCTAATCATTTTGGTAGGACTCCCACCCATTGACGAAGGAGCCCATTATTGTTATCATTCAGTCCAACTACGAGACAAAGGGATGAGGTAATGAAAAACTCAACTATCCACAATTTAGAACCCAATTTCTAGTTATTTGCATATTACTTATAGAGAAGATATTTGATAGTGTATTTTAATTTTTCTTTTGTAAACACTTGGAGAGCCACAAACTATATTAAAGAGGCTCAATTTCGATGATGTTGCATAGTCATGGATATTGATACTCATATGCATATGTAGTTGTGCTCATCACATGCCATTGACATATATTTGACTTTTGTATTATATATATTCAAGATTTGTATTGTGCACATTCGACATTTCTATTGTGCACATTCAACATTTGTCGGGTATTCGACTTTTATATTCTATATATTCTAGATTTGTATTGTGTACATTTGACATTTCTATTGTACACATTCGACATTTGTTAGGTATTCAACTTTTGTATTGTACTGATAAAACATAATATATTTTTGTAACTATATGATTGATATGACATAGTATATAGTTCATTTTGATATACATTAAACTTGGATTTCCATCCAACTTGTTCAATGTGTGCATACAAACTTATATTTCAGCTTACTTTCTTGCAATTAATCAAACACATGAATGTTCATTATTTTATACAAAAATGTAACATGTTTATCAAATTCATTATAACATGTAATCATATGTCACTTATTTTTATGTAATAAGACATGAAAAGTAAAAATATGCCATGATTTTTTTTGTAGCCCAATAGTGCCTACATATCCTTAGGGACACTTCCATTCAGTGTGGTTGATACCACCAAAGGGACATTGTAGCTAAAATGAGGTTGGTCCTAGGCTAATCCCAACCAACTAGAGCTAATAGAGTAGATGATTTGATCCTAGGACCAATGGTTTAAAATATACACAACCTTGCTCATTTTAACTGATGAATATTGCAATTTTTGGCAATAGGTGAGATATAGATGCCAAATCCAAACAAAGTAAAATCTCTAAAAAATAAGATAGGTTGTTGTAGGCTTAGATAACACAATCTTGTAGCACCTAATAGATCATCAAAACCTCACATGAGGTTAGAGAAATACCTTATCAAATATCGTAGCCCGATGGTGCTTAAAGACCCTTAGGAATGCTTATGTTCAGTGTGGTTGATACCATCAACGGGATGATGTGGCTGAAATGAGGTTGATCCTAGGCTAAACCCAACCAACTAGAGCTAATAGAGTAGACGATTTAATCCTAGGACCAGCAGTTTGAAATATACACAACCTTGCTCATTTTAACTTAGCAACATTGCAACTTTTGGCAATAGGCGAGATACGAATGTCAAATCCAAACAAAGTCAAATCTCTAAAAATTGAGATAGGTTTTTGTAGGCCTAGATAATGTGATCCTATAACAACTAATAGATTGTCAATACCTTGTATGAGGTTAGAGAAATGAATAATCAAATATCACAGCCTGATGGTGCTTAAAGACCCTTATGGACGCTTTCGTTCAGTGTGGTCAATACCATCAGAGAGATGTTGTGGCTGAAATGAGGTTGGTCCTAGGATAAACCTGACCAACCAGAGCTAATAAAGTAGATGATTTGATCCTAGGACCAATGGTTTGAAATATACACAACCTTGCTCATTTTAACTAAGCAACATTGCAACTTTTGGTAATAGGAAAGATATGGATGCCAAATCCAAAAAAACTCAAATTTCTAAAAACTAAGATAGGTTGTTGTAGGCTTAGATAACACAATCTTGTAGCACCTAATAGATCATCAATACCTCACACGAGGTCAGAGAAATGCTCGATCAAATATCATAGCCCAATGGTGCTTAGAGACCCTTAGGAACGCTTTCATTCAGTGTGGTTGATACCATTGGAGGGACAATGTGGCTGAAATGAGGTTGATCCTAGGCTAAACCCAACCAACTAGAGCTAATAGAGTAGATGATTCAATCCTAGGACCAGCGATTTGAAATATACACAACCTTGCTCATTTTAACTCAGCAACATTGCAACTTTTGGCAATAGGCAAGATACGAATGTCAAATCCAAACAAAGTCAAATCTCTAAAAACTGAGATAGGTTTTTGTAGGCCTAGATAATGTGATCCTATAACACCTAATAGATTGTCAATACCTTGTACGAGGTCAAAGAAATGAATGATCAAATATCATAGGCTGATGGTGCTAGAGACCCTTATGGACGCTTTTGTTAAGTGTGGTCGATACCGTCAGAGAGACGTTGTGGCTGAAATGAGGTTGGTCCTAGGATAAACCTGACCAACCAGAGCTAACAAAGTAGATGATTTGATCCTAGGACCAATGGTTTGAAATATACACAACCTTGTTCATTTTAATCAAGCAACATTGCAACTTTTGGCAATAGGAAAGATATGGATGCCAAATCCAAAAAAAGTCAAATCTCTAAAAAATGAGATAGGTTTTTATAGACCTAGATAATGGGATCTTGTATCACCTAATAGTTTTTCAATACCTCACACGAGCTCAAAGAAATACACGATCAAACATCGTAGCCTAATGGTGCTTAGAGACCCTTAGGGACACTTTCGTTCAGTGTGGTGGATACCATCAGAGGGACATTGTGGCTGAAATGAGGTTGGTCCTAGCCTAAACCTAACCAACTAGAGCTAATAGAGTAGCTATGGATTGCTAGGAAAAACTAAAAATACTCATTAGGTCCTAAGTTGGTCAAAAGTTTCTCAATGAGCTAAAAGTTTTTCAATAGGTTATAAGTTTTTAGGAATGGGAAACTAAGGTATTAGGTTACTTAATAAGTCTTAGGAATCTTAACTAGGGTCCTAGAATATTCCTAGATGGATCTGACCAAAATATGTCAAGAGAAAAAATTGTTGAAAACTTGCAAAGCTACAAACAGATATTTGGGAAATTGTAACTACCCATGCTATGGTATATGAGCATGGGGAACATATTTTAGAAGGATAGAATGTTTCTAGTTAGATTCCACACCTACTAGAGATATTGAGGGGTGTTGGGTTGGTTGGTTTGAAGGTAACCATAAAGCATGGGGCATGGTTGAATGCATGGATATGGGAATGATGAAGAGGATTCAAGTTGTGGAGCCTATTCAGGGTCATTTGGCCATTTCTCAACCTACTTTTGTAATTGGTTGTGCATTCTTCATAACTTTTGCAAGAAATTACAAAAATTGTACTTTTGAAACTTTTGTACTTTGCAACTTTTTTAAAAAATTTTACACTATTATGCAATTTTTCTCTTCTCATGCTTTATATAGGGTGATTGGGTGGTTAGTCACCCTTTAGAACTCTTCTTCAGTGCTTTGCAACTTTCTTGCCAAAACTTTCTCAAGCAACTTTTCAAAGTTACAAAGTTGTACAATGCAACAGTTACATTTTTTTGTAACTTTTCACCAATTAGGTCAAATTAGTTGAAGATAATCCATATTCAAGAGACAAATTCATATAATTTGAAGATATAAGTTGAAGATAATTGATTTTTTTTTAAGGATATCATCAAATCTACAAAAAAGAGATGAAAAAACAATTTTATAACAATAATGCACAATATTTACTTCTCTTATCAATTTTTAATACCAAATCTGGCATCTAAATATGCACATATTTGACATCTCTTATCAGATTTTTATACAAAATATGGCATCTAAATATGCACATGTGACATCTCTTATTCGATTTTTATAAAAAATATGGCATCTACATATGCACACACTGTGAAGTTGCAACATTTCGCATAATATATATACATTTTTTTCAAAATTATTCTACCATATGTAGAATGATTTAGATATATAGCACACAATCAATCAAGGGAACCTTCTAGATGAGCTCTAACCCTTAATGTATCAAGTATTGACTCATGATCAAGTTCACATACTTTCCACAACTTCTTGTTAAGAGGCCTACCATGATACTTTATCAATTGAATATTTGTTGCAAAAATAAGGTTAGAGTAATGAAGAATATGTGTGTGTGTCTCAAAATCCTCAAATAACCACATGGTAGAATTCTTGATAGGGTACCTACATTTAATTGTAAAGATAGTTTGATGAAAGAGCATCCTGGGTGTAAGAGCAATCTTGCATCACCCAAAAATATTTTAATTTCAGTCTTTTCTATTTTAATAAGGACTAGTAGACAAGGTGGTTACTATTTCTGCGAACTTTCTATTTTTAGTAAGTTTGTCATATGAGCTCAGAATGTTCTCATTTTCTACATGAAGGTTCATTTAGAGTTATATGGCTACCATAAAAATCTCATTGCTCCAACTTAAGTATCAGAGAAGTTGTTGCAGATTTTCAGTGGAAAAATTTGCAGAAAAATCTTCAGGCTCACTGTTGGAGGCCTTAGAGTGCTCGAACGAGGTCCAAAAACTTGACGAAAGGGTTCTTGCATCATTTTGAGCTTGTAGATCAAGAGTTGTTGTTTCCAAAAAGTGGTCATAATAGCCAATCAGAGAATTGACTCATGAGTTATGGTCATTCAAAGTTGGGCTACCCGAAATATCTAAAATAATTGTCAAAGATGTATTTGGCTGACTCTACATGTATTGTTAGGGTCTTTCAGCTCTAGGTATTAAGTTTCAATGTCTAGAACCTTCTCGAGTGGCATAAAATTTCATATTTAAGAAAGGCCCAAACATTATCTAGGACAGCTCTAGGTAATAGTTTGCAGCTTGTCTTGCAGATTATAGTAATGAAGGCACCCATGTGGGTTAACATATTGTACTTGTGAATTCTCTAATTCTGTATTTGTGACACAAATAAGAAGTCAGTATTTTGTTCTCACATTTTCTATTGTTTCTTTGTTTCTGTTATGGTTTATGGTATTAAGGGGAGCACCCTTCATCACAATTTTAAAGTCAAAATTGATACATTATACATGACAAATTGACTTAAAGAGATCTTCATGGTAGGGGAAAAAAAATATACTACCTTCTAAGCCATGTGCCTATCACAATGACATATGCTATTGGGTACTCAATATCCTCACCATCAATGACTATAGCTATCAGTTTCATTTTGGGCTCAATACACCAACATAGAAAGTAATATGTTCCTGCATTATTATTCTCATATATAATAACTACATATACATGACCTACATTATATAGAAGGATAAGTTAATGGAAAAATTGAAAGTAATCTATTTTAACCAAGTATTATATTGATAACTTAGTACCCTCAAATACATGCTCAAAATTTTTTGATGCTTCAACCTAGTTGAGTTGTAGTGTTGTAGGAAGTTTATATGAATCAATTAGATACAAATATCTACAAGACCATTGGTCAATCCACTCTTTTGATTCACATTCATCTCATAAATGATGCATACATGAAGAGAAAGAGCATGCAAGCTTTCTAGTATGAATAGCTAGTGACATTGCATTTGAACTTTGAAATTAATGCATCTCACTTGATCCTATAAGTGTATAACAATCTTGAAAAATTTCAATGTTAGGTTCATGTATCAACCAAAATATCCAAAAACCATAGACTTACCTGTATTACCCAGTCTCATCATAGAATTGCACCATTGAACATTTGTTTCAATTTTTTGTAATATTGTGCCACCTTCATAGTTTAATTCCTCTCTACTAAGGGCTCTTTTGATGCATTCTCCAACACCATCATGCTCTCCCTTTCCACGTCTCACCTTAGAGAAATTCCAAAAAAATTGTACTCCACTTGCCACATGCATCTTACTCAACTAATAGACCATCCTTGTATTCTTGAATTGTGCGGTGTAATTGTTTGACCATATAATGTGTTGATTGTATCTTTCATCTCTTTCCCTCAAATTTTCATAGAAAAATCTAAAACATCCTTGCATAAACTCTAATGAATGAGTTCAATCATCATTGATATAGAAGTGATACTCTCTTAATAATTTTTTGTCATCCTCTGTGCTATCATGTACATGAATAAATTCTATGTGTACAAAAATCAACACTTATATAGAGTTGCAATACATTATGTGCACTTTATTTTGAGGTTTTAGTGTATAGTTTTCAGTGAAGTCAACAACTGACACAATCGTACCCAAGGGAAAAGTGTCCTTACACAACTTGTATTGCTCATCTAACCATATAGCTCTATGTGTATGACCTATGTAGTCATAAACTATTTTCTCTTGAAACAATTTCATAAAATCAGCTACACATACATCACTTTTCACTAATTCACACCTCTTTAATTATTTTCTATCTTTAACACCATATATAACTGACTTGTACTTTCCAAGAGAAACTAGTATCTTACCAATTTCATGTGTGCTATCTAGATGTAGGCATCTATGCAACTTTTTCAAACCCCCACATTGAGGGCAAAAACCTTTCAAACACATGGTCTTATAATAAATGCACCCATCATCTCATTTACATAGTACACTTGCAATAAATTCTCTCGGTGACTTAGGAGGTAATTATAGACCACATTCCTATAATATTTCATTAGTATGCTAAGTACAACATATATAATGATAAACATCATAATGCATAGAAAAATCAACATGAACCCTACAATAACATGTAGTGTGTGTATGATTTATCTTAACATAGAATGGTTTTGTCATCTCAAAAAATCTTTGGCTGATTTTAATTTGAGGAAATAGCTGAAGAAAAATTTCATAAAATTGTGTTTGAGTCATATCCAAAAAATGTTTTGCATGTGGCTCATGATTTGTTTTTCCAATTCATCTTTTGACAACATCTTTTTGGTTTGGTGAATCCCTTGTGTTGTCACGCTAAAATTTTTCTATTAATGTTCTTAGTGCATCAGCAATAACATTATCCTTATGTGGGAGTCTACCTTGAAATGACCAAAAAGTAATCTCATTAGAATTCTCAATTTTTTGTCGCCTCGGTAAGGCCTTGACACTAGTATATTTAACCCCATTTTTCGACCAATATTGGTTGAAATTTTGACTCAGGTTGGTCAAAATTTAGACAAACCAATTGGTCAAAGTTTTTCTCATCAAAATTTTGACCAATCCTTTGGTCAAAAACTTTCCAAAGCCTTGGTGCAATTTCTACCAAGAATTGGTCAAAATTTCAACCAATGCTTGGTCAAAAACTACCAAGCATTGGTCAAAATTTTGACCAATGCTTGGTAGGAAAATGCCAGACATTGATCAAAATTTCAACCACTGCTTGGTAGGAAACTGCCAACCATTAGTCAAAATTTTGACCAATGGTTAGTCAAGAACTTCCTGGCAGTGGTCAAAATTTCAACCAATGCTCGGTGGGAAACTGTCAGGCATTGGTCAAAATTTTGACCACTGCTCGGTAGGAAACTACCAACCATTGGTCAAAATTTTGACCAATGGTTGGTCAAAAAAAAATTGAGGCATTTTATAAAATAGTTCACATGCCTTTCCTATGATTTGACATTTTGCATGCATCTTGCACTCTCTCATCTGGCTAATGATGGATTATAGAGAGTGATCTGAAACGATGATGCTAAAAAAAAACACAATCAAATCCAAAACAAACTTTCATTACAAATGGATTGTGGAAATCTGATATTGTTAATTTTGCATGCACGTCTACCAGGACAATCACAACTTAAACATATATAAATCTATATTTATATATGTTTAAGTTGTGATTGTACTAGTAGACGTGCATGCAAAATTAACAATATCAGATTTCCACAATCCATTTGTAATGCAAGTTCATTTTGATTTGATTGTGTGTGTTTTTTAGCATCACCATTTCATATCACTCTCTGTAATCCATCATCAACCGGATGATAGAGTGCAGGATGCATGCAAAATGTCAAATCATAGGTAAGGCATGTGAACTATTTTATAGAATGCCTCAAAGAAGCTAAGAATATTGAAATACTTACAAGGGTGTGAGGCACTTCATATTTGTTGATTGCACAATATGATCAAAAATTGTGGTCAAATGTACTAGTGACATTTGCAATGTTTGTAGTATGTCACATCTAATTGCACCAAGGCAAGGGGAATTAATGTAAATTTTAGTGTTCTTAAAGGAAAAAAAGATTAGAATCTCAATTCTTGAGAATGATGTTTCACAATATTTCAATATCTCTGCTACATCACCCACTTTTTTTTGGGTAAATGGCCTTTCAACCATGCACCTTTATGGGAATAAAATATATTTAAAGAAATATTATTACAAAATCCCCAAAAACATTTATTTGCAAGATGAAAAGTCTTATTATATAGCCCATATCTAGTCTTATTCTTTTCTTTATACCTCTACACAGATTAGTGCTTAGCAATGAGGGTTGCAACCTTTAATGGTAAGTAAAATAAGTTACTTCCAAGTTGCTCATTTAGAAAAGTACTAAACATATGGAATTAAAGATGTGCATAACTGTAAATATTTTCTCATCTTGAGAAAAGAAAGCTATGAAAAACTACAATTCTGCTATTGTGTTCAATAAAGCTTGTGTTCAATCCCCATGGATAGTGTATGGCTCCCACTTTTTGGTCAGATCATATATCTGAACAATAAACCAAATTGATCATATTAGTGTCTCACTACAGATAATCAAGTCTCTGTCATAAAATTAGGGTGGAATAACTAGGCACAAAAATTGTAAGGGTATGGGATAGAAGCATGCCTCCCATCTAGAGGCAGGAAAAATGTGCTTGTTCTTTTCATACCAACGTCATTCAATGACCTTACTAGCATGGGACTGCAATAAAATATACCTTCAGCTAGTAAAGAAAATTGTTCCATAAACATTTGAATAGAAAGAATATGTATAGATATGAAAGAAAATACCTCGTCCTTCTCTATTGTAGCATCAGCAATAATTCGAATATTTTCATGAACATCAAAGTGGAAAAGCTACAAAAGTCAATTGGTCATAATATCTATTATAAGATCATTCAATATCTGTAGCTTCTTTAGAGGAAATACGTGTCAAACAATTTTAGAAGACAAACAAATAAAGCAGGCATCATGAGAGCATAGCACATAGTGCAAATCATCAACTACTATAAGAAAATAAGAAAAATATAGTAGGAAAATAGCAGGTCCACTTTTGCCTCTTTCTTTATTAATTATTAGTTCATAAAAGTTGTGTTGCTACACTCCACAATATAAATATATTAGCATATAAATAAAATGAATTCTGAAGTTAAACAAACACTCTAGTTGCTTACCATCAGTGATACATCAAAGAAACCAAAATGTAAGAGCCAAACTTTCTATTTGTAATCAACGGAGCATATATCACCAATAGAAGCATTGCAATAGATTTAACACTCTACAAGTTTTGTGAGGGTCGCACAGGTGACATTATACTCTAGTTGATTAATACTCAATACCAAAGTGATAATTTGATTTAGTGGAACCATATTTATGGTAAAGGACAAGCAAGCATACATGAGGTAGAATTAGATCCTCCTTCACATATAGTAAGTTTTCTACCGAGGTAGTTCGGATCTCTCTGAACTCAAATGCAAGTTGTTGTTGAACAACTCGTAGAAATTTAGCTATTTTATCTCCTTTTCAAATCTACAAATGAGAATGCCAAAGTTGAGAATCAAATAAAATATGTATTCTACAAGAAATATTGTCAAAAAGTTATCTATATCTAGCCCCTGAAGTACTGAGGTAACAAGAAGAGGCAGTGGGCCTAACAATGAAAGCCCAGTCACCCATGTTTGTTGCAAATGAATTCACCATAGCTTAATAGAAAAAAGGTTTCCAATATCATGAAACCAAAGAAAATTGTACATTAAATAACTTGAACCAAGCATAACAACCATAGAATGAATGAAAAGCTGAATCATGCTTGCACATGCTTCGTTCACCAATAGAAATCTCATGGTTATGATCCAAGAAGAGGATATGTTGAAGACAACATGCTTTAGACAATTGGCAGTGGCCATGTTGAATTCTCTATCCATCAAAATCTCTTGTGGAGTTATCATTCGTATGATCCTTTCCCAAATTTTTTCTCAGCCCTCTCATCCTAGGAAAGGATCAAAAAGCAACAAACATCACTTCTCCTTAGTTTCATAACACCAAAACTTAATGCTTGTTGCATGCCACCACATAATTACCATGGTACATCCTTACTATGCTAGGGATGATATCTAGTTCTTTAAAAGCCTTTGAATAAAAAATTACAACATTAATTCCCCATAACAAAAATGAAAAAATATAACATATCATATAAAAAAGACATTTAGCTTTTATCTACCAAAACAAATCTAGAATAGTTATAATGAACTTGGGCAAAAATCTTTGTAAATGAGATCATATTGTAATGGCCCATGGGATGCTTACAAAGCTAATATCCCTAAAATTTATTTTACACCATCCTCTAAGCAATCAAAAGGATCCAGTAAGCGCATTACAATGATCAAAGAATCAAGATATGATATTGTTGAGAAGAATATAATGTGTTGGCAACAATTGGTCAAAAATCCAAAATCACTTGGTTAACCTCCAGTTGATAACTCTGATGTCTTTTTCCATGAATTAATTCTTGAGTCACTAAAATAAAATCTAGCAAAAACACCTCAAATAGGATCCAAACTAGTGAATTGAAGCATCTTTTTAGAAACCACTATATCTTGTCATGTCTCATTCAATCCATGTAGCCAGGAAAACAAGAGTACACCAAATATTGCTAAATAGTAACTTTCCAAAACTAAGGGCCTTTTGTTGAAGAGTGTTCCTCTAAGAAGCAATCTGAAACTAACTATAAAAAAACACCTAGCTCAAATCTTAGTTGGAGTGTTAGATCACAAGATAAGCAAGGCAGCCTCTCAATATTGGCTCCAAGAGCACAAATCTTGGAATCAATATTTTCATAACCTCTATCAATATGTCTCACTCCATCAATATGAGTAGTGCCCTCCCCAGCCATACCAACAAGTATTAGTGTTGCACCAGCTCTAAGGTTAGTAGCTTGTACTGGAACACCATATAATGAACTACAGCAAGTGGTCTAATGATCATTTCATGAAGAACTATGAAATAAATCATGACATCATATGCAAAAATAGTTAACCAAAAAGAAATGAAGAGAAACTTACCTCCCCTGGTCATTCCCACTTATGTTGGCAATATTTCTACTAACCCTTATTTTCACTTCAAGCTTCTACAACTCTTCCACTAAATTAAGATACTTGTTTAGGATTATATCATAACAATCATGCTCAAACAAGAAACTCAACTCAAAAATTCTAATTTCCTTCAAGTAAAACCTTTTCAATAGTAGTAAATCACAAACCATGTCGCATGTGCCCTTCAAAGATTATTTCTTCTACAACACTTTGACCACTACAAGTAGCTAAAAGAGTCATAAACTGTGGCTATAAATCAGTAGGGCAATCCAGGGTATGGAAGTGCTATTATAAGCACACCTCTATAGTAGTCCAATGGTATAATCTAGTAGAACACAGCTAATTTTAGTTATAATCAATCTAACTAAGTAGAGTTAACAGTAATAGCTAAGTCAAAATGTAATTACCTATAAGCTATCAAGCCCTATGCATTCAATTGTGCAACCCATGTGTTCAAGCTTTCTTATCACTGATGATAAATGCCTTTGAACAATAGGGGACATTGAAAGTGATGAGCGTATAATAGCTACAACAATAAAAAATGTACCAGCCTCTATACGATCAGGTATAATAGTAAAATTAGCACCATACAACTTTTTCATGCCCTTGATAGTAAGAGTACATTTTTCTTCTCTATCAATGCAAGCCCCACATGCAATCAAGTATTCTGCAAGATCAACAACTTCTGGCTTCTGCATTAAAATTAAAACCATTGCTTTTAAATTTGACCCTCTGTAGATCCACAGTATTAATTTTTTCAATCAGATGTTTGAATAGCAATTCCTCATGTTTAGTTGAGTTTCCAGTTTATCATAATGGAAACATAAAGAAAGTAAAGGAGCAATACCTTTAACAAAATTTCATCATGAATCAAGCCTGGAAAGAAATGGATGGAAGAATATAAAAGCTAATGTAAATAAAGTTGTTCGAAATGCTTCATTTTCATTCTATTCGTGTAAAGATACTTCACTAAGTTACACAATTATAATTCAATTCTACCAAATGTCAAGTTTTTTCTCAATGAAAATTTTAACATTATTAGGTGCCCCAGTGAAAGGCTTCAGTTTGTCTTCTGGGGACTCAGAGATCGAGTTGCAATTTACTGATGCCTGCCTTTTTTGTGGATCTAGATGAACAAAAATTTTATTAATTTGAGTAAAATATTAGATGTACAGTATTGTTTTTGGCTCTTTGCATTCAATAGATCAAGTGTTTTATGTTGGTCAAATGAGTTCCCTAATTGTTTGTTAAATATTGACCAGAAGTGTTTAGGACCCATTGGGGTTATAGGTACTTTGGTTTTCTTTTTTCTTTATGCCCCTCCTAAAAAGAAATGTAGAATTGGGAGATGGATAAAGTTAATGCTAGAATTGTTAAATGGGAAATTTCAGGTTTTCCAGAAGGAATTTTTTCCCTATTCCTTATATTTTTCATCCTGGTGTGTTATTTCTAGAATAATCAATGGAACAAGTGTGTTGAGAATTTTCTTTGGTCATAGACAAAGGAAGAAAAGACATGTCATTTAATGAGAACAACATATGAAGCCTAAAAGGCTACAAGGAATGGGGTTGAAGAATTTATTTTTGTTTTATAGACTATGCTTGCTATTGTCTAATGGACTAAAAAGGCTATTAATGGTAGTGAGCTTTGGAAGAAGCTTATTAGGCTTAACTTATCCAATTATTTTCCCAAAGGAAACCTTAGTTGGAATGGTCACATATGTGGGACATACTCTTTGAAAACTTTGAGTTTAAACCTATCAGTTCAAATGCTTTTTGTTTTATTTGAAAACATGGAGAGGTAAAAGTTGTACTAAAGGATGAGGTTTTCTCTAACAAGATTTTAGTGGCTTTAGGTCCTTGAAGTAGCCTCTTAGTGGAAAAAGTTCTCTAATTGCTTCAAGGGATTAATTTTCTAACAAGAAATCAATTATGTTGATTGTTTGTTTGTTTGATTGACTGTAAATTAATTTCAGTATCCATAAAAGTCAAAATCAAAAAAGTTGGTTTGAAATGAAGCCTTGAAGTTATACATTGCAATTTTGGCTTGTAGAAGAATATTAAATGGGTTGGTGGTAAGAAACTCTTTCAAGTTACTCCTGATTACATGTATGCTTGACTGCTCTCTTCCGATTGGTGCAATTAATTGAACCTCCTATGAGGTCTTCATTATTCTAGGAATGTTTGGGCTAAGAGACAAGAATTTGGTCTAATTATCTACCTAAAATGTCATTTTTTCAAATAATTTTGTTGCTTAATAAATTGGTTGCAGGGGATAACTCTTCTAAGTCTATCTAGATGCCACATTATCTATTGTTGTGAATAATGTGGAAATGTAAGTTCATAAAGGTAAAGATGATGGTAAGAAGTTCTGTCTAGATGGGACTCCTATTCTGGAGTCTAAAAGCATGGAGATGGGGTCAGACCTCTAGGATAATGTTAAGTAGCTAAGCTAACACATATGATTATTGAAATTGTTTTGTTCCTGACAAGGTTCCTGAAAATTTAGATGTTGAGCCAAATAGTGTCTCTCTTGGTCATCAGGTGAATGTTGATGCAGTGCTAGGTAGTCATCTGCCTGTTGTATTAGAGCCAAGTTCTCATGTCCCAATTGTTGCTGCAAAATAAGTGAAGAATGTGGTGTTTTTGTTTCAGTCCCTGATGATGTATATTCTAATAAGAACTCTTCTGACAATAAATGGTAATGGTGTTCATTCTCTTTAACTTGTTGCACCTATGAGGCACTATCTAAACTATTGGCTTTAAGAATGTGTGGATTTTAGGTAATAATCTCTAAAGAAGAAAGTTGAAGGTTTTGTTGATCAATGAGAAGGAAAAAAGAGAAAAAGGAAAAATGATTGATGTGGTATTTGGTGATTTGGCTTTACTCCTGTTATTTTGGATGGTAATTATGATGATGTTTACTTTTGATTTCTTATATGGATGGTTCAAATGGATGATTCCTTTCTCAATTTTTAGTGGGATGTGACCATAAAGACTGTTGTTTGATATTGCTTCTTTGGATCTATCTTGGACATGGCTAGGAGTCACTAAAAAGGGTATAGATTTGATCTAGTTGAGCTACTCATGTCGGTGTTTTAATGCATCTTCCCTAAATTCTATCAAGTGTTTTGTCTCTCTGATTAGTTGGTGCTAAGATCTCTAGCATTTGTCCTTGGGTTAGAAGTAAGAAGTGTTGAACATTGCTATTTCAATAGTTGATTTAAGTGTTGTCTAATGGTTGACTTCTTGTAGGGTAGGGATAATTTTTTTTGGTCTTTTGGTGCCACTTTTTTGTGATTATAAGTTGATCAATTCTATGTAAGCTTTCAAAATTCATTCAAGCTGCATTTGTGTACTAGTTCCAATATAAAATTAAAAAGTTGATATTACTAACCTGGGCAACATTTGACAGTGTCGTTTCTCCATCTACCAATGAAGCAGCCATCATTAGAGTTTCTATAGCACCAACACTTGGATAATCAAGATAAAATGTACCCCCAACAAGTCTCCTCCCATTGGCTGCATAGGCATGTACTTTACCTTTCCTAAAAGATTAAATCATCACACTGTTAGGTGGTATGTGAGTTCAAAAGCAAGAAGATATAACTGAATGAATTCAAAAGCAAGATGATGATAGCTAGATAATCTTATAAATGAGTGTTCCAATGGAGTCAACTGGTCATCATAAAGAATGGTACACAATATTACTTGGTACTTCTTTTACAAATATAATAATAGCCCAACTCGGGTTAGGATTGTCAAACAAAAAACTGGTGGAACTAGCCAGAACTTCGTACATTTGGAAACAAACAAAAACCTTCATGAATTTCTTAAAATATTCATAAGAAAGAAATATTATAATTTGAAAGCTAAACTTAATGTTATTGATAAAAATGGTGAAAAGGTTAATATTTGTGGAGAATGGTAACAAGACAACTGATTATTTGAATACATTTCATTTGCAAAAATAGTAGTGCCTCAACCCAGGGTAGGAGATAAATCAGAAGCTAAGCTAACCATGTCTTTTTATAGTTGCAAGAAATCAGCAATCTTGTTTAGTTTGTTTGGATATTCAAGAATCAAGAAGTGAGAATCCATTTAATTTCCATGTTGAGTTTTCTGATTGCAGTTATAGTGGAAGCAAGGTAAGAAATTCTACAAATGATCAAAACATATTACTGTAGCTATTCCATCTGCATAAATATAATTGTATACACAAAAATGTACACTTCTCTAAGTCCTATACAAGGGATCTCATGGATTGAGAGTCTCTAATGGTGACTTAGAGCTCCCTAGTCATCACATGCAAAGGGTGCAAGTGAAGTGTTGTAGCCCTCAAATGAGCTTAGGTATGCAACCCCTTGCAAGGTGCACCATGAAATGGAAATTTTTAACACAAGAGCAATGGTGCTAGTGTCCAAGAACCTACACATAATGCAATGCAAAGTGAATCTAATCTAAGAGGATGTAGAATGCAAAGCTAAACTAGCAATCACCATTTAAACATGTTGAAATCATTCAGATAAATATTAAAAAGAGTAGAAATTATTTAAGTTTCAAATTTTACAAGGAAACTCACATTTATTATTATTTTCTAGTTAATATGAGCGGGAAAAAGAAACCACACTTTCAAAGGTAATAATGATGAATTCAATCTAAAATACAAATGAAAATAATTTTTAGACTTTGCAATAAAAGAATTTATTTATTTTCAAAAAGCTACATGCATATAGATTATATCATTGCAAAATGATGTAGAGTTGATAGGTAAACATCATAAATGAAAAAATTCCAAGCCCTGGAAAGAAAGGTTGTGTCAAATTCTTCTCATGACTGAATGAGGAAAGGTATAGTTCAAGGTGACATTGACATAGGATCGTCAATCCATTGGAAATTTCTTAGGCACTTTGAAGAAAAAAGCCAACTTAATGACCTACTAATATGCAAGCTTTGTGAAGAGATGACTTGATATGGTTTCCAATGAGAGGTGCATAGGCTATGGTTAGGCATTATACTAGTTTTTAAATGGCATACACAACCAGTTGAGAGAATAAACCAAAGCTGATAATATTCATGAGTAGGTGACTCAAATGTGTATGTTTGTGATTCATGAACACCTATCTTTTTAAATATTATCTAAACTATGGAAAACTAAATATTTATTTTCTTTGTTGTCTTTAAATGCTAGTCTTTTAAAGGCCAAAGAAAACAAATAATAGTTTTATAGTTGAAGACATTAAATTTCTGACATCCATGCTATTAAATTTGAATGTTTCTGATTTGACTGCCTAAATGACAATTATGAAGTATTCAAATCATATTTTACAATCCATTATCAAAAACATTGAATTAGAAAACAGAATTGTGTTCACTCAGTCAAATCCAACTTTTACAATTTAAATGATTATTATATTTTCAATTTAAAAAAATATCTTCTACCATTAAAGTAAATGTTATTTAAAAATCAGTCAATGACTCTATTAACACACTGACTGTAGGTTCTTAAAGTATTTATCAATCTTATGTTCTGAATTCCAAGTAACTAATGGAATAGGTAGCAATAAATAAGAATCATCCCCTTACTATTGTAGCATAGGGAAAGTGTGTATTTAACTTTACTTATTTTAAATCCTTAAGAAAATTCTAATCCTACTAAGTTGCTAACTGTTGTCTCTAATTTAGTTGATATTGGCCTAACATGGAGAAGGAAAATGCTCATAAAAGAGATGCAAGGTATGGTTGGGAGGTGGTAGTAGAGAAAATGTAGAATTGGCAACAATGGGGGATGCAAAATGCAAGCCTAATAAAAAATCACCTTGGGAAAATAAGGGCTTTAAGCCCTAGACAAGGACATCAACTAAACATACCAATTTAATGTCATCAAGAGCACTGATGCTAACAAGACTAGACTAATTTCAAGGCACCCTCGATTCAAGAAATTATTGCACAACCTAGTGCCATAGACTTTGTTGAGGGTACCTTCTCTTGATTAGTAATCTATATTTTCTATGAATTGATCTACCTATGAAAAAAATTTCCAAATTAAAATGTTAAAAAGTATTTTTCAAATATTTCAAACTAAAAAAATGTTCATCTTTCTTATTTAACATAGCAGATTATAGAAACTACAAAAATTTTGATCAATGATTGGTTCAAATTATAAAGGATTAATCACTAGTTAGTGGACAACCCTAAGCTTTAATTCTCTGCCATGACATGAAAGGAACTAAAAAGAAGGTACCACTAGGCCAAAGAGGTCACATGAGCCTCCACAAGAAAATTCACCCATATTATTGTCATCATCAGGTTTCAGACCCACTCATAAGCACACCCATAAAAGAAAGGTCATACACATAAAGCTTACCAAAAAAAACATCAAGCAAACAATTTGTTTATCTATGTTAGGATTTATCCTTCTATGAAATACATAAATTCTGAAATCTTTGAACTTAGGAAAATTTGACATATATATCTATGAAGTCTTCAAAGATAACTGAAAATATCGTGACTTTATCTTTGATGCCTTCAAAGATCACACAAAGTGAAAAAAAAATTGAAGCCCTCAAAGAATACTGAAAATATTATAAATTAATCTATAAATCCTTCAAATATCAATCAAAAATAATTGTAAATTTTGATCTATGAAGCCTCCAAACATGACAGAGATCTCAATGCCGACGAAAAATGTGGCTGCATCACAGATCATCTGCTGTATTAAAAAAAAAACATGTTAACAAGGTTATAGTAGTATATCAGTTCATGTTAAGGGTTCCAATATCTATCTTCATAAGTCACACAATATGATCATATCCCCCTTATTTAATTAATTTTCTATATCCATTAGGAATTATTTTTGAATTTTTATGTGCATTGATGAATTTTTGTGTGCATTGACTCTTTTCTAACAAAATGAATATGTTGAGAAATATTTTATAATAGTGCCTTATCAAAAATGAACATGGTTGTGAGGTAATATGTTTGGTGTCCAACCTCAACAAAAATTGGTTTCGTAGAATAAGAGCATAACATAATTTCATAAACTATGTCATCTTCTTTCCCTGCATGCTCCAAGAGGCTTGAAAATTATATTTGGAAAATAAATGTTGATGATAGTCCTTGTTAATTATAATCCACCTTTTCCTATTTTATTTAGAATAATATTTACTCTATTAGATCTAATCTATTAGTATATCAAATAAGATTTGGGGATGTTACATTGTGACAAAGGAGTGAATCTACATAAGCAAAAGACTAAAACTACACTAGCAACCAAAGTAGATCATTGAGTTACAAGCTCAATCACAATCACAATCACAATCACGAGAAATAGCTCATGGATAGATGAATGAAAGGGGGTATATTTTTTGGATGATAATAGCTCATAGAGACCACAAATCAAACTTGAGTTCCCTTCTAACATCTCAATGCATCATACCTTGAATGCACAAGATTAGCAGCACATAGATCAACAAAATGGAGCAATTCCAATTGAAAAATGAATAAGTTTAAGTTCATTTCCATCATCTTGGTGTATTAGACCCTTGGTGTACAACAATATCAACTCATTGATCACACGACTCCAAGACTCCATAAATGTCCAAAATGATATAGGAGATATTTTTTTTCTTCTCAACCATATATGAGCCTCAACATATTAGCAGTCTAGAGTCCAATAAACCTTTTAAAAGACTAATATAGTATCTTAACACTATTTTAATGCTTATAAAATTGCAGTGTCTACTCTAGAAAATATGATTTTTTTTTTGTGTTGAAACCCTAGAGTTGAGTTATGCATGATGGCCTTTTGTAAATATTGTGTGGGGGTGGTTTAGTGTGATAGGTGATGTTATAGAGTCTAGAAGAGTTAGAAAAGTTTATGTAGTAGGCTGATTAAGAAAATTGGGTGCTCATACATAGGAAAGCATCAATTGGTAATTGAGCATGATATACATGAGGCAAAAATTGTTGAAGAGATTGCAGAGAAAAACTTTGTTCAAAATGACCTAATGGGTGCCATGGCCAAGATTGAGCAAAAAATGGCAGAAAAATGTGATAA
Organism: Cupressus sempervirens; assembly: GCA_028749045.1. Taxonomy (NCBI): domain Eukaryota; kingdom Viridiplantae; phylum Streptophyta; class Pinopsida; order Cupressales; family Cupressaceae; genus Cupressus; species Cupressus sempervirens. The sequence goes on from CM053791.1 coordinate 508,948,823, forward strand.
GTACCTTGATTCCTTGTCTCTTCCTCGATTCCCACCTCTTTTCTTAAATTTCTTGTGCAACTTCCATGCACGCTCTGTAGAATCTTTGAAACTGAGGGAGACAGGAAAGATAAGAGCAAAGGCTTAGTGAATAGGGGCAAAGGTAGTAGTAGAGGCGGTAAAGGTGGATGCAGTTTCAAGATCGGATATAGATTCTATTAACTTTTTTGCCCAAGCGTATTCAAATCCAAATTGAGATGCACATGCCCTACGATCCATATACCTCCCACCCTTTGCATGCACCAACAAGTGCTAATCTATTGCTTCTTAATTAAACAAAATAATGAAATAGGCCGAAACCCTTTTTCATTTTATCATGTTTAGCTCATGTTGGTCAAAATTTTGACCAACACAAGCATGGATTTTTTTAAAAAGATATTTTTCCTTCCATATTCTAACCAATCTAAAACATTTTAATAGATGGTCAAAAAATTTAGTCTAAAAATGGGGTCAAATGTACTAGTGTGAGTAATGTTGTTCTACTTATCATTAATGATTACTTGTTTTGCTTACCCTACAATTTTTTTCCATTTCCTATCCCATTATGGTTGATGTGAGGACCCGTCAACTTGTATTAGGATCTTTAGTACTTTCTTTTTAACTAATGGATTGGTATGCATCAAAGAGATTTCTACCAATGCTTCTTTCACTACTATTTTCAAATGTTCTTAACTCAAAAATTCTTATTGTCTTTCTAAATTTCAAAATTTTAACCATTTCAACAACAAGTTGGCACGTCCACTTTGATTTAAATTTTCAAAATAGTTATTCCAAATCTTTTAAACAATTCTCCTACAATTTATTTCTAACATTTCATCATGCATTGGCTTCAAAATATTTTCATCAATGTCAATTAGAAATTTTGGTTTTCTACGAATTATTCTAGGAGATGTTGATGTACACGTTGCTCTATATTTTCATTACTTGCACCATGTGTATTCATCCTTTCAACTTGAGATGTCACATTAGGGGCATTAGCTGACGTAAGTGTATTTTTCATAATAATTTTAGTTGGGGTATGTTGAACATTTTTGTTTGTCAAATTAGGTGAGTTTGCAACATCAATATCAATAAGTAGATTCTCATCACTTACATTGGAGGCATTTGATGATGTACCTTCACATAATCTCCTCATGTGCTCTCGTAATTTTTTCTTTGTTGCCTCTCATTTTCCAATCATTTATCTCTTGTTCTTTCCCATGATTGTAGATGCAAATTACCCACATGAATAAAATAAACAATAAAATATAAAACTAAACAAATTTGCATGATTATTTTATGTTCAATCATAAGATATTAACATAAAATAAGATGTTGGCACATGAAAAATATAAAATTTAACATTTCCAAGAACAAAAAATCTTACACTTGCATACCTAGTATAAAAATATATGTGAAACAATAGTAGAATCTGGTGGACCGCACTAAATAAAAATATATGTGAAACAATAGTAGAATATGGTGGACCACACTAAAACAACATAATAATTGTTGACATGTTTTATGAACAGTTTTCAATAACCCGATCTGGTTTTGTATTACTAATGCACAAAAGTAGATTGAAGGAGGGATGGAGTGATGGAGAGAATGTGTGTGTGTGTGTGTGTGTGTGTGTGTGTGTGTGTGTGTGTGTGTGTGTGTGTGTGTGTGTGTGTGTGTGTGTGTGTGTGTGTGTGTGTGTGTGTGTGTGTGTGAGAGAGAGAGAGAGAGGGTGAAGCTAGGATAAAGAGATAGAAGGGGATAGGAAGAGGGAGAGGGAATAAGAGAGAGGGTGTGTGTGTGTGTGTGTGTGTGTGTGTGTGTGTGTGTGTGAGAGAGAGAGAGAGAGAGAGAGAGAGAGGAGAAAAAGGGGATATGTGAGAGATACGAGGATATGAGAGAGAAAGAAAGAGATTAGGGGATAGGAGAAAGAGAGAAATGTAGGATGGAGAAAGGATTAGGGGATAGGAGAAAGAGTGAGAGAGAGATATTAGGGGATATGATAGAGAGAGAGAGAGAGAGAGAGAGAGAGAGAGAGAGAGAGAGAGAGATTAGGGGATATGATAGAAAGAGTGAGGGAGAGAAGGAGAGAATGAGAGTGAGAGAGAAGGGGATAGGACAAAGAGATAGTGAGAGAGAGAGAGAGGATGGGATGGAGAGAAGAATTAGAGGATATGATAGAAAGAGTGAGAGAGAGAGAAGGGGATAGGAGAAAGAGAGGGGGATAGGAGAGAGAGAGAGAGAGAGAGAGAGAGAGAGAGAGAGAGAGATTATGGGAGATTAGAGGATATGATAGAAAGAGTGAGAGATAAGGGGATAGGAGAAAGAGAGAGAGGGGATGAGAGAAAGAGAGATTAGGGGAGATTAGGGGATATCATAGAAAGAATGAGAGAGAGGTAGCGAGAACAAGGGAGAAAGAAGGGGATAGAAGAAAGAGAGGGAGGGTATAGGACAAAGAGAGAATGAGAGAGAGCTTGAGAGAGGATGGGATGAAGAGAAGAATTAGAGGATATGATAGAGAGAGAGGGGGGGATAGGAGAAAGAGAGAGTGGGGTAGGGGGAGAGAGAGAGAGAGAGAGAGAGAGAGAGAGATTATGAGAGATTAGGGGATATGATAGAAAGAGTGAGAGAGAGGTGGAGAGAATGAGTGAGAGAGAAGGGGATAGGAGAAAGAGGGAGAGGGGATATGAGAGAGAGAGATTAGGAGATATAATAGAAATTGTGTGTGTGTGTGTGTGTGTGTGTGTGTGTGTGTGTGTGTGTGTGTGTGTGTGTGTGTGTGTGTGTGTGTGTGTGTGTGTGTGTGTGTGTGTGAGAGAGAGAGAGAGAGAGAGATTAGTGATATGATAGAAAGAGTGAGAGAGAGAAATTAGGGAAGATTAGGGGATATGACAGAAATAGTTAGATAGAAGGGGATAGGAGAAAGAGAGAGAGGGGATATGATAGAGAGAGTGGGGGAGGGAGGGAGGGAGGGAGAGATTAGGGGATATGTGAGAGAGAGAGAGAGAGAGAGATTAGGGGATATGATAGAAAGAGTGAGAGAGATGGATAGAATGTGAGAGAGAGAGAGAGAGAGGAGAGGATAGGACAAAGAGAGAGGGGATAGGACAAAGAGAGAATGAGAGAGAGAGAGAGATAGAGAGAGAGGAGATGGGATGGAGAGAAGAATTAGAGGATATGATAGAAAGGGAGAGAGAAGGGGGTAGGAGAAAGAGAGAGTGGGATAGGAGAAAGATTGGGATAGGAGAGAGAGAGTGGGATAGGAGAGAGAGAGAGAGAGAGAGAGAGAGAGAGAGAGATTTGGGAAAAGGATGGAAAGAGTCAGAGAGAGAGAATTTAGGAGAAAGAGGAGGGAGGATAGGAGAGAGAGAGAGGGGTTAGTGGATATGATATAAAGAGTGAGAGAGAGAAGAGGATAGGAGAAAGAGAGATAGGGATATGATAAAGAGAGATGGGGGGAGGGAGAGAGAGAGAGAGAGAGAGAGAGAGAGAGAGAGAGAGATTTGGGAAAAGGATGGAAAGAGTCAGAGAGAGAGAATTTAGGAGAAAGAGGAGGGAGGATAGGAGAGAGAGAGAGGGGTTAGTGGATATGATATAAAGAGTGAGAGAGAGAAGAGGATAGGAGAAAGAGAGATAGGGATATGATAAAGAGAGATGGGGGGAGGGAGAGAGAGAGAGAGAGAGAGAGAGAGATTTGGGAAAAGGATGGAAAGAGTCAGAGAGAGAGAATTTAGGAGAAAGAGGAGGGAGGATAGGAGAGAGAGAGAGGGGTTAGTGGATATGATATAAAGAGTGAGAGAGAGAAGAGGATAGGAGAAAGAGAGATAGGGATATGATAAAGAGAGATGGGGATAGAATAAAGAGTGAAAATGAGAGAGAGGATGGGATGGAGACATGATAGACACTTTTTTAGTATGATACATAACCTGATCCAGTTATGGCTTGGTGATAGCCTAGGAAAATGACCCAAAGACTTGGGAGACTATTTTCCCTCCATTTTTTTCCTTTAGACATTTTTTCATCTTCTAAGATGAATTATGATATTTGTCTTCATAAAGTATGCTAATGGTGATGTTGGTATCTCTAAAATCACCACCATAATCTCACACGTCTTCTTAGCTTTCTAACCATATAGTTTTTTTCTTTTTTTGGACAACATTAACATTGTAAAATTTAATTACTTTTATCAATGCCTTCACATTCCTCACAGGCATATGTCTACCATTTTTAAAGTAAATTTTGATATACTTAACCATACTCAAAAAAAATTACATATTACTACTATACACTTGATTATATACACATTTTCTTAAAAAAAGTTTCAATTTTTAATTATTTTGATGCAAGTTATGCTCAGCACACAAATAGGTACCAAAATTTTAGGATGTGGTCTATTCAATAATTCACAACAAAAAAATAGTAATCATAAAATTACAAAAAAATACACAACTTCTAGATATGACTCTTAATTATCATCCTACCAAAGGGATATGCAAAATACTAAATATAACTATGTATTTTGTGTTGCACACGAAACAACTATGTTATGTTTTCTAAAAAAATCAAGAACTATTTTTTGTGTGTGCAAGGTTTGACCCACCTAATCTTATCCATTTTGTAAAAACTCTAGTAGTTTAGAAAGTAGATTTAGAGTACTAAAATTTATATTTTTTATGCATCTTGTCATTTTTAGTGTATGAACCTCAAATGTCTCGACCAAGTTCAAGTTCACCTAATTTAAGAAAAAAGGTGTCCACTTATGCCCCCCTTTTTGTACACCATCTTGGTGCACTTTCCCTTGTTAGAGATAGGAAATATTGAGAGAGAGGGAGGGGGGTGGTGAATTAGTATTTCACAAACTTTTGCCCAACTATAGATATCTTTAACAATATATACACATGTATATAAGATTAAACTAAAAAGTAAACATAACAACAACACAATGAAACTCATAACAACATCGTTTCTTAACTAGGGAAATCCTAGCCAAGGGAAAAACCTGGTGAGGATGGTACACACAAAATGATCCACTAATCAAAAGTATCTTAAGAAAGATATCGACTAGGTTAGGAGTCTATTACATATGTATAGTGTATATGTCCTTGTTAGAGGACTAGGACTTGTTATAAGCCTCAACCCTGTTACAAGTTGGTATTACAATTAAAAAAAGTAGCAAGTTGAGTGCATTGCTCAAACATGCACATACATTGATATATTATGTACAAAAAAGGTGTAGCTACAAAATCCTCTTGGCAGTGCTGATATCATCAATATCTAATTTGTCCTAGGTGGTTTTTCATAAAACTTCACATATACTGCATTTACTTTGGTCTCACACAAATTCCGCATCATATAATTATCACAATGTAATGACATAATCATCACATAACTTTTCATCAAAAACTCTTTCCTTTATACCCATATGTTTTGTCTTGTCGGCCTTAAGTCTTCACATGCATCAAAACACATAAAATCACTTCATGCTAAGTTAGGGTTGTAGACACCTAAATCTGATCACATAAATTCATAATCATATTTAGTCATCCTCTAAAACATATTTTAATTAAATATTAAATATTAAATTATTTTAACGCTATCCCCTAATTAATTAATTATAGCCCAATTAATAAATTAAAAAGACAACCAATAGTCTAATTTATTAATAAAATATCCCTTCCTCTATTAAGTTAGAACAAATGCAAAACTCATTTAACTTAATCTCCAAAACCCCTCTCTATTTAATTAATTTAATTAATTTAATCCCCGACAAAATCATCATCTAAACCAACAATTACCCAAACTCAACTCATGCCCCAGATATTCCTCTTTGAATTAAATAATCTATTTATTTAAGTAAATCCCATGCACCAGATATTCCTCTTTTAATTAAATAATTCATTTCTTTAATTAAATTATTTATTTATTTAATTAAATCTCATGCACTAAATATTCCTCTTTTAATTGAATAATTTATTTAAATAATTAAATCTCATAGACCAATAATTTCTCTTTTAATTAAATAATTTATTTATTTAATTAAGCTCACCCACCAATGTTTTTTCTAACAAATCCATCCACCTCCCACATCCTCCAGTCAATTAATCCACCTCATTCACCTTAAGTGAAACACATCACCTCATCTTCCATGTCTAAAATCCCTCTCCAGATCACTTGCATAGATTAAGGCATGATTTATTCCCTCCGACTCAAGCCCAAGTCCACTCTCATGCAACATCTCCCTCATCCATCTCTAAACATAGAAGTCTATCTCCTCCACCTATCTCAGTCAACTAAAGCCTATCTCACACCTCACTGAGTTAACTATCCATAAGGAATTTGTATCTCCTCCTCACCCAATTGCCTATAAATTGAACCCTTTACTCCTCACAAATCATCCACCTTCTAAGTAAAACTATTATATTATTTTGAGAGCTAATTACTTTCAAAGTGCTATTTAGTGATATTTATATTTTTCATGCATTCATCTATCAAATTCATCCATTGTTGAAGCTTGAACACCAAATTTGAGTACACATCCTTGATCATGACCACATCTAAATATCAAGGAGGCTACGAAGACTTGGAAGTTTGCATTCTTTATTTGGGTTTATTTCTGGTCAATCTAATTTATTTATTTAGTATTAGTTTATGAATGTTCAATGTTTGTTTTTATATCTTTTACATCTTGATTCTCACACATACAATTTGGCACCTCAATGGGACCCCACAAATGGGTCATTTTGTTATCCAAGATTCATTTTTCTTTGTTAAAAGACTAATGGATTATCTAACATTTTTGTGTTTTTGTTGTTCTCTTCTATAGTTTTTTGGGTTTTGCATGTCAAGGTTTATATGAGTAGCTTACGATAAAAAAAATAGACTTTCTGGACCAATATTCAACTATATATATATTCATGATTTTTCAATAAAAATCATTTTTGGAGAAAATAAAAAAATTATATGATGAAGTTTTTTGGTAGGTTTTTGTTGATGTCCCCAGTCTATACTAAACAATTCATAGTTTGGATCAATTTTTGATAATTTATTATTTTTTCATGATTTTTCATTAAAAAAAACTATTTTGTCATCAAATTAAAGAATTGGATAATGAAATTTTTTTGTAGGTTTTTGTTGATGTCTGCAGCCTACAATACAAAATTTAGAATTTTTGGATTAAATTATAATAATTTATAAATTTTCCATAATTTTTTATTAAAAAGTTTATTTTTGGAGAAAATAATATAATTAAATGATTAAATATTTTTTGTAGGTTATTGTTAATGTGCACAGACTAGAGTAAAAATTTTAGATTTTTTTGAGCAATTTGTAATTATTATTTTTTGCATGAGTTTTCATTAAAATTTTACTTTGAGAACAAATAAAATAATCAGATAATGAAATTTTTTGTAGGTTGATATTGATGTTGGAAGCCTACACTAAAAAAACTAGGGTTTAAAATTTAATTTCTATTAATTGTGAATTTTTCATGTTTTTTCATAAAAACATTATTTTGGGAGAAAATTAAAGAATTGACTAATGAATTTATTTTTTTAAAAGTTGATGTTGATGTTCAAAGCCTATGGTAAAAAATTCAAGTTTTTTGGATCAATATTTTACAATTTATAAATTTTTCATGATTTTTCATTATTAAAAAAATTGCAGGTTGCAGATGTTGTTGGGAGGCTGCAATAAAATATTCAAATCTAAAGAAATCTTTGGGAGTCAATTTTTTTAATCTTATAATTTAACTCACATTTCATTTTGGCCACTAAAAAGAAAACAATACATGCTCTCACATACACACAATCTTGAATGATTAGGGGAATGAACCAAACAATGAATTTTTTCATTTGGCTATAAAATGAAGTCGCACAATCTTGAATGCATAAAGTTTCAAAGAACAATGCAAATTTCACACTTCAATTTGGGCTTTAAAATAAATGCACAATTCTTGAATGACTAAGGTTAACATGCTCTTATTCCCTTCTCTTTCTAGCTTTCACAATTTGACTTTTTAAGTCGACCCCCTCGAATGATTTATTAAGTTGATGATCGATTTCTTAAGTTGACAACACACATTTTAAAATAGGAAAAAGGAATATTGTAATATTAATCACATGTGTCTTCTGTCATAGATAGCCAACTTAAAATCTTCAATTTGGAAAGAAAAAACTTTTTGTTGTGTTTCTAGAAGTGTTTCTACTACAACATTTCAATGGGCTCATTTGATTTCCTTGCATTTTAGAATTTAGTCAATTACATGACATGTGTAGTGAAAGGTTATTAGCAAGATCATCCACAAAAACCCTAGGAGAACTTATAGAGAGGCATGTAAATTAGGAAGCATCACTCCATCAGAGAACAACCTCACACCAGTAAATTCCCTAGACAATATAGAAATAAGGCACTAAAAAAAATCTTGTTTTATATCCACGCAAGTTTTAGTGATGCATTTCTAATGGTAGTCTGAGGTAGGAAAATTTTCCTATGATTTCACCATGGTTAGAATAGATTCTTAAGTGGGTCACACATGTAAAACCCATTTGGGAGGACTCCACGGATCTAATTACGAACCAACTTACTAGCTACATTTTTAGCCATATTCTAAAAAGCCAATTTGACCTTAGGGATAATGTGTTTTTGAAGTACTTGTGTTGTGATTCGACCTCATGAAAACATTTGTTGAACGTACATAATTCTTGGTCCTATTTCCCAAAGATAAAATACAAAAAAGACTGTGTACTTGTCTCTCTCAAACTTGCTATGTCCTTTGAGAGACTATTTGTTCACGTATCTTATTTATTTTTAAGAGATCTATCTTTGGGTACCAACAGGTTGTTATCAAGTTTGTTTGCAACAACCCTAGGATTATTTTAGTTGAAATTATAAAATCATATCATTTCTTTATATTTTTGAAATATTACTTGTCCTATTTATTATTGTGATTAATTATTTTGTGCACAAAGAAGTCAAGTGCGCATGTAACACTAACCAAACCCCATGTTACAAAGGTTAAGCTCCAACCAACTCGAGTATATAGAGAAACAGAAGCCAAACACACAAAAATTAGCATCCAATTCAAGAATTTCCTAATTAGATCAAATTGACAAAGAGGGCATTGTAAGCACATTACAAGTAGAGTGGGAGTGCAAGATTGACAAACTAAGAGCCCACCCTAGATTTAATTACCCCCTTATCAAGATCATCACTTATGACTATTATTATTAGGTCTTATTTCTTCCTCACACACTTTGCACTTTTTTTACCCTAGAGTCCTTTCTTAGAGCCATCATATAGCTTATCCTTTTCAACATTGTTAGTTTCATCATCCCTTAGAAGTACATCTAGAATTCTTGCCCAATTACATCTTGATTCACATCCTCTGTCACATCCTATCTTTGGTATCATCATCCTAGTGGCCATATATCTTATATCTCACATCCAAATAGCACTATGACTATCCCTTGGCTAACACACTTGTCCAAGGTAGTTTATCTCATCATTTGTGTCCCTCATCACCTTGATCATAAGGTTGGGATCCACACTTGATTATCTGCCATCATCCTACAATTCCCACACATATCATATTATATCCACCTTTGATATTAAGATAATCCTCGCAGTCCTATAGGAATCACATCCTTAGACTAATCCTCCACCATTAGAGTATCTTCCAACATTGGTCACCACCTTTAGCCTCTTACAAAATCTCTGCACTTTAGAAATATCATATACTTTGTCTCCTAGCTTGCATCCACTATCATATTGTCTTTTTGCACCCCACATCTAGGTTATAGTGTCATTTCATGCCACCAACCACACATCTTAGTAAAAGGAAGAAAAGGGAAATTGCTCCATATCCTCTTGAGACATGAACTAGCACACATCTCAATCCTAAGAAAACAACAAACATACAAGACCCAACATCTCAAGATCTATAATCCAACACCGAAAACATCCTGACTTCACAACACATAGATTCTTCAATATAGCCATTTATGGGTTTCCCTAGGAATGCATCATTTATCAGTGTCAATATTTCAAAGAATAAATATACCATCAAGGAGTACTTTCAAAGAGAAAACTTTAGAAGTTTTATCTTTGGGTGTACACCACCATCCAGCACTATCAGGGATCCCACTCTATCCTATTCCATTGATGATGATATTCTTGTTAACTGTGATTCCTATGTTGAAAGTCTTAGAAATCCTACTCCATACATCCTCCAAATTCCAAACATTCCTCAAAATTATCCCATTATGCCTTCATGCATACCCACTAGTACTCCTTATCCTACTTTTGTCAAGAGAAATCCACTTCTTTATTTGTCTACACCTCCTTCCTACATTTCACTCATGTATCCCCCACGTACATCATTTATGTCTCCATCTTCCTCCATAGTCATATCCCAATCTCCACCTTTTCATATTAATACTACTAGCTACATCCCTAGTCCAAATCCACCACCTTCATATCCTCTAAACCATTTTCTAAATACTCAACTCAATCATAGCTATGCATTGCATAAACCTAACTCATATTCTCTTAGTTTCAAATCCAATTCCATCCACTCTATCCTTCATAACTCCACCTCATACTAGTCTATAATTTTCCATTTCATTCTATGTCATTGAAAACCCCCTTCAAAAAATAATCTACACCCCTCAATCCACTTCATATTTCATACCCCAATCCATTACACCTCCTCCACTAGAAATAAAACTACCCATCATCAATAACCTAGTAAACCCTCCTCATGGAGGTAGACATACCATTCCACCACCATAGTAGAAAAAAATGGAGGCGACCCCTTATGTGCACTAAGTAGTCATTCCATCTCATACATCCATTTCTAAACCTCCAATCATTCATCTAAGCCTACAAAATGCTACCCCACCTTTATATATCCTTCCACCATCTACTTTATCAATCCTCCACCTCAAAATCTATCACCCAAGTCTCCAAGGAATTTTACAAAGAATCTAATAGAAATTGAATCTCCTAAGTTTGATGAGTCATGTAATCTAATTCCAACACATGAAGTTAGTGATAAATCATTTCAACTTCCTACTCCCATCATGATTCTACTATCTCCCCTAGATACCATCCCTCTTTCATCCACCCCACTTATAGACCCCCTTCTATCTCCTACCATCATTGAAAACCTCTCATCCATCAAATCCCTCCAATTCTCATCCACATATCCTCCTCCTAACATTATTCAAACCCCATCTAATTAACTTCATGAGTACATCCTCCATATACCCATTCTCATTGAAGAAACTCTCACACTCCCATTAACCTATCTGAAGAATTCACTCATATGTATCATCTTACACATCCACTCCCAACCAATCTTGTCAAGATCTTTTCCAAAAGCACTTTGACATATCTAATGGCATAAATTACAATCCTACCATTATACCTACTCCACCTCAACTAGATCCTACCATCCCACTTATTCCCCTATTTGGTCCATTTTTACCATCCACTCCCTCTAAAGAGTAGTCACTATATCCTCCATGTCAAGATCCTACCCTTTCATATGTCACTCCACTTCAACATCCTATTACTTCATTTGTCCCTCCAAGTCAAGATCCATTTCCATCGACCCATGAAAATAAAGATAATCAAGCCCCATCCCCTCTTCTCCATGATCATACATCTCCCCTAATTAGCCATGGTAATAGATCTAAAGAAGAATAAATAACTATTATACCCAAAACTCTTATTCCTCCACCTACTAGTGGACTTGAATTGTGTTCCAAGTAATGAACATCATATTGAAGAACAAAAATAAAATCTCATCTCAAGATTTTGGTATCCCTTATATCCCTTCACTATCCCAAGTCCTTCCATATCCACCTCAAAGTTCCCATCCATCTTATTCCACATCCATTTTGGGCCCTTTTCCTACTACTTATTTACATCCCTCCATTATGGGTTGCTATATCCCTTATCTAAATCCTCCATCATTTCCATCTATTTTGGGTCCTTATATACCTAATCCAAATCCTTTATCTCCTCCATCTATTTTGGGTCCTACTCCTTCCTCACTTCCATTTGTTTTAGGTCCTTATCCTACATTCCTTCCATCTATTTTGGGAAATTGCATGCATCCATTTTTTGTATTCCAATCCATCACTCCATCCCCTCAAATCCACAACCTATATCATCAAAGTAATTCATCCTTGACTTCCTTTCAACCTTCATCCTCTATCATTCCATCCATAATCTCCCCATATCCTCCATGCTCTTGTTATCATACTATGGTAATGGAAGCAAATTGGATGCCAAAATTAAAAAGCATAAATCCAAAAATCCACTAAAATCTAAGTATCAACATGTTCCATCTAAAATGCATGTTCAAGAAGAGAAACATCTTATCCAAAAAATGAAAAAATTAAAAGGCCACAAAGGCCCAAAATTAAAAATTTAGAAGTTGATGAAAGCCAACTTCATAATGTGCCAAGATCACCTACATGCAAATAGCTTGCTGAAGAGAAACTGAAGAAGGAAGGAACAAGAGCTTGGAGCAATTCAACAAAGCAAGAAAAGATATTTCACAATAAGAAAATGAAATTTCTATGTGAAATGATGTGAATTTACAATCAGAGAGCCCGAATATAAAGGCCTCAAGGAAGCTTCTAGAGCAGGCTAGAAAGCACTAGGAGATAAGTGTGACAACTAAGCATACATCCACAAAAGGTGGGATATCCTCGATCAAGGTGAGAGGATAAGTATGACTAGATAGGAACAAAATCTTGTGTTATCAACAACTCCTATATGACAACTAATATCTAAATGCATTTACCCTAAGTAAACTTAAGTAAAAGAATAAATAATTAATAAATAATTATTTACTGTAACACACCCCCTTAAGTGCAACTTAGGGGAATGCCTTAAACTCACAATGACCAAGATGAAATGCAAAATGGGTCCTGGCAACGAGGCCATGTGAAATGCAACCTCTGAAAATAGGGAAAGAGGGAAAACCTCATGGGAAAAACCCTCCCCCAAAAAGAGGTAAGAACAAACATGCTGAAAAAAATAAGGAAGGCCTCAACAAGACCCCCCAAGGACAACTTCCACTGAAAATGGCTCAAGAGACTCTCTCAAAACCATAAGTACAACCAACCCCCCTATGAGAGATAGAAAAATGCCAAAGCCCACCTAGAATAATGGAGCCCCTAGAGAAATAATTGAACCAATCAAACTCCAATGCAGAGTAAACAAGGGAACAAAACAAGTGAACACCTAAATGAGAGGGAAAACTAGAAGGCCTAGCTGATGCTCAAACAAGAAAATATGAGGATCCTAAAGGGGAATCCCCAAGGCAGGTGCGATGATACTATCGTGAATGTCTACTATAGAATCTACAATAGGTGCACTTGGAGGCTCAATGAATGGATCTGGAGGATCCGACAGAGTAGAAGAAGAATCTTGCTAAAGAGAAAAGACCTCAACTAGATGTGGTGTGGAAGTCAAAACAAGGATCTCAGGAATAATACAAAGGTTCAAGTATAACTGCACGACATGATGCTCCTGCGAAAGAGAAGTGTGCTCTGACAATGGAGATGGTGGACTAAAGTTTGAGAATGTGTAGACATGAGTGGAAGGATCAACTTCCCCTATAGCAATAAGGCTTCCTGTGGTACAATCTTGAATGAAGATTGAATTGGCAGTGAACTCAACTTTCTTCATTGATCCATTGTGTATAATATGAGAAATTGAGAGAAGGTTGGCAGACAAAGATGGAACATACAATATATCATTGAATATACCATCCTGGATGCAAACTAAACCTTTCCTATAAATTGGTAGGGTAGCGTTATTCCCCATGAGAATTTGAGGAGTGGGAGAAGCCTCAAGAGTAGAGAAGAAACCTTAAGAAGATGTCATATGGTGAGAAGCACCTGAATCCAGTATCCAAGGGACCTACGAAGGAGATGCAATGGAAACCTATAATGCATGACCATTTCCAAGATCTATTGTAGATGTCAAAGAGGTGGAAGAAGCCTAAAAAGAAGACCCTTGTGAGGTAGAAGAGGATGGAGAGGAAATAGTGCTCTTCTAAAGGAGAGCTTACAAATTGGCAATCTATTTCTCATAACCATCAAATCTCTTCTGAAAACAATGTGACTCATCATGAGATCCCTTCTAACAATAGGAATAGGTAGGAGTCTCAATATTATTTTTCTCCTTCTTCTTAGAAGATGATGAACTAGTAGAGTACTGAGAAGAGGAATCAAATATCTACTTCAACTTCTGCTCCTATGTATCCTTAGCAAGCAATGATCATGGCTGTGAACCTGTAAGTGAATCCATCTGAGTGATCTTGAACTGCTCCTATGTCAACTGATCACAAAATATCTCAAATGATAGCATCCTATGTCTGTCACCCAAGGCATCCATAGTGGAGTAGAAAGTGGAAGAGAAGATTTGATACTATCCCCTCAACTTTGAGAGTATCAAAAAGATACACTCATCATCTATCTTGTTTTTCCCACATCCCTAAAAAATTGTATGTAGAGATTTGAACTCTATCAAGAAGTCCTCGATGGTGGGGAAGTCAGCTGGTCATAAAGAGGTCAACTCTGCATCAAGTTGAAGTGCCCAAAACTCATTCACTATGCCAAACAAAGACTAGAATTTCATCCAAATAGCCCATGGAGTGGTCAAACCATCCAAGTGAAACAGAAGACTATCTAAGATGTTCAGTGCAATCAATCCCATGAACTCATCCATTTTATTCTTGTGTTGAAGAACCTCAAAGGGGTGCATTAGAATGGGTTGGTTCTCATCCAGACATGACCATAAATCTTGTGACATGAGAAGCCTAGTCATTTGTGACATCCAGGTGTGATAGTTGTGTGGTGTGAGCCCAATCACAGATGGATCTGACATTGAGAGAAGAAGATAGAAGTAGAAGGGTCTTATTCTAAAGTAAATGATAGAAAATAAAATGCCCCCTCACAACGTATAAAGATATCCCTCAAGTGCCAAAAAAACAACTATAGAAGGCACAAAATTTGAGAAAAGAACCTCGATCCTGGATGAAAAGAAGGAGGAAATAGAAGCCTTTGATTTGATGCCAAAAATGGGAGCTCAAACAAACTTTGAATGTGACAAAACTAGCACCATTATCTCTATCTCTAAGTCATCTTTCTAATGCTTCTTTCATATCAGAAAAAGACTTTTGTATGCTCAAGTTATGGCCAAAAAACCAATTGCTGCTCCAAAAGACTAGCTCACTAGAAAAATATAGTCACTAGAAAAAATTTGACAGTCATAAAGTTGTCAACTAGACGTAGCCAAGAAAAAATTTGGTCACAGTTTGCTAATTTCAACAGCCAGAAAATGACATCAAGATAGAAAGTAATGTCAGTAGGGGGCTTTAAAATGATGATGTCACACATGAAGGTGATGATGTGGCACCTGAAAAAGTTGACGTAAGCACCAAGAAAAGTTGACATGTTTTTTAGAGAGTGACATCATGTTAGGGAGGTGATAGGCGGTGGTGGCACTTGGGAGGAGAACTCGACAGCTTGTGGGGGGCTAAAAAAATCTCCAGATGCCACGGAAGCCAAAATTGAAAAGTTTTATATGAATCTTGACTGTAACCAGCCTTCTAAACTCAATGGTAGCATATGTTTAGGCCCAAAGTGCTCTGAAAAAGTGCTCCTCCTCCCAATTGAAGAAAAATGCACAAACAAACTAGGGTTTGTGTCTCTGAATCACGGCTTCAAAAATCCTTCAACCAATAAGTAGTAGGGAGGCTTTGATACCATGTAAAATTTGATGAAAGCCAACTTCATAGTGTGCCAAGATCACCTACATGCAAATAGCTTGCTAAAGAAAAATTGAAGAAAGAAGGAACAAGAGCTTGGAGCAATTCAACAAAGCAAGAAAAGATATTTCACAATAAGAAAATGAAATTGCTATGTGAAATGATGTGAATTTACAATGAGAGAGCCAAAATATAAAGGCCTCAAGGAAGCTTCTAGAGAAAGCTAGAAAGCGCTAGGAGATAAGTGTGACAACTAAGGATACATCCACAAAAGGTGGGATACACTCGATCAAGGTGAGAGGATAAGTATGACTAGATAGGAACAAACTCCTATGTTGTCAACAACTCCTAGATGAAAACTAATATCTAAATGCATTTACCCTAAGTAAACTTAAGTAAAAGAATAAATAATTATTTACTATAACAAAAAAGTCAAAAATCATGTGGATACCCAAGATACTTATAAAATAAATGCATCTCAAAGAAAAATCTCAATTGGCATCCATTCTTGTTGCCCAAAAAGCCTCATCCATTTATAATTTATCCAAATCTTCATATACACATCCTTCATCCCCCCAATTCATTCTTAGTCCTTATGCTTCTTATCCTATATTTCCAATCCTCCATCATCCAATTTTACTTTTGGTCCTTATATTCCTCCTCATCTATTTTTGCCTTAATCTCATTCAACATCATCTTTATCATTAATTCATCACCCTTTAGGGTGTGTGCCAATGATGATCTTTCTAATTCCTCCATCCATTTATCCACAAGTCTTACATTTGCCCATCCATTACCTGCCAACTCCCACCCAGCATTCCACTCATTTAATCTAATATTTTTTATTCTTCATTGTTCACCCATCCTACCAACATCTATGAGTAAAAATCCAACAACAAAAAAAGAAGTTAAAGAAATAAATAAATTTTCCAATGGTGAAAACTTGGCAACTATCTACCTTAGATAAGTACCATGATGAAAATTTGGCAAACAAGCATCATGTGTAATCCTTCAGTAAAAGTTCTCTACACACTTGGGGAAAAGTTCTTCTACCCACCATACATGTCTCATCTTCCTATCATACCCACAACATCTTATCCATTTCAGATCCTCCATCCTTTGGATCTAGACAAAATAAAATATAAAATAAAAATAAAGGCCACCACCATACATACATGCTTTTGGTCACCTTTTGACACTCATTCTCCCATTACAATGTGTATCCACCTATTCTTTATCAACCCATTCTTCATTCTATATAATCTATCCTCCCCCTTTCCTTTACCTTAATCCACCCATCTTAGTTATCCTCTCCCTACCTCCCTCATCTTTTTGTTTCCCTATCTTCCATCCTATCATAGCCCTCTTAAGTATTCCGCATGTATGACATATTATAACTAGGGGCATTGTATTCCTTGGAGACTCTATCCTACCCACATTCCATCTCCCTATTCTTGTTCCATTTCAATCTTCATCTTCGAATCCCTATCTGACCAACTTCCATCTCCCTATTCTTGTTCCATTTCCATCTCCATCTTCTAATCCTTATCTTTTCATTCCTATATCTGAATCTTCCTATTCACCATACCTTTTTCTTCCATCCTTGTGCTTCCCAATGTCTCCTCTATATTTTCACCACCTAGCATATCCCTTGTTATTGATATCTATCTTTGTGTTATCCCTAGGCAACCCACCATTCATATCCTAATGCTCCTAGAAATATATCATCATATGCCCCATCCAATTCTTCCCCTCTAGCTATCTAAAATTGTGCATCAATAAACTCATCCAATCAAACCCTTATTCTAGTTTCTAACCTTGTTGAAATATTTGATCAAAATCCAATCATCATCATTGGGTTGCATCTTTCCCAATCCTCACCTTGTTTTGAGGTATATCATTCACATTAGCCAAATCAACCTTTCCACCAACAATTCATCTTGGATTTTTAACTTGACCAAGACACCATCATGCATCTATTTGCACCACCAACATATCCTCACAATCCCCTATGCATAGCACCAACATATGCTCACCATCCCCTGTACATAGCACCGACATATCCTTACCATCTCCTATACATCGCTCATGTACAATGTCATCCTTGTAAGTATATTGGTTAGTTTCATTGTACATACTATCCCCCATATCATTCACAAGTAATCATATCATCAATTATTAGTCCTTCATCTGAGTTGGTTAGTCTCATCATACATAGCTTAATCTCATGTCATCTCACATTAGATCATGTCCTCTAGCTCTTACCACTTTGTGCTTTAGAAATTCCTTATGAGAGATCATGTGTCACTTAAGTGTTATCTTTAGAATTTCTAGTTTCTATTGAATATAAGTGTTAGGTGATACCAATAATTCCCTGTAGGATACATATTTCCTCTTGTCATACTTGGATCCATCAGTATCGAGTCCTACCAATGTCTTTAGCACATGGTTATTCTTTTTCAATTTACTCTTTCTTTCAATGTTGGATTTCAATTTTAGTTCTTGATTATATTTTATGAGCAATTTGGTTATCACCTCCTCAAGGTCACCACAATAATTCATATCATAGTGTACTACAAATGGGGCAATCAAATGGAAAATTCTTGATTAGGCTTTCATTAGTCTCATCATACATAGCATATTCTCAGGTTAGTTCATGTCAGATCAGGTCCTTTAGTTTTTACTGCTCCATGCTTCAAAAAGTATGTATTCACAATCCTCTGTCACTAAAGTGTTGTCCTTAGAATTTATGGTTGCTTTTGAGTCTGGTGCTAGGTGCTACCAATAAGTCCTTGTAGGATACATCTTTCGTCTCATCAGACTTGGGTTCGTTAGTATTGATTCCTACCAATATCTCTAGCACACAATTATTGTTTATTGATTTACTCTTTCTTTTAATGTTGGATTTCAATTTTAGTTCTTGATTACCTCTTCTAAGAAATTTGGTTATCCCTCAAAATTTCCATGATCATTCATATCTTGGTGCACTATAAATGGGGATATCAGAGAGAAAATGACTTGCTCAATCTTTTATTTTTTCTTTTCTACATGTAGGTCAATTGGGTATAACCCTTACATATCCAAATATAGGATCATTTATGATTACATGGTATACTTGGGAAATATCACTTGTTTGTGGGTTACCTAGTGTCATTTCAACTCTAATGCCCATTGGGTTTCATGTGTGTTGCTAGGGAAATTTTTGTATATTTGTTTTGAGTCATTCCTATGCAAAAATGATGACAAAGCCTTGATGTTCTTGGTAACCTTGGCCACTCCCCAATATTTCTATATTAAATTAAGTGCTCAACTACATAGTGATTCTCTTTATGGAGACTCTTGTCCTTGAAGCTTCAAATGGATTCCATCTCATTATCCCATTTCACAACAAGAAAACAACAAAAAGATTTTTTTTTTTTATCCTTATCAAAATCATCCTATCGACATCTATCATGCATCCTTATCCTATCTTGAAACCTATCTAAAAATCCTAGAAAAATCCTACAAAGTTTCCAAAATCCCACCCATCCATCCACCATATCCTAAGGGTTCAATTTAAAAGGAAATCCCTCATTTTTTCCTCATGTTCTCCATCCTACTTGACAAATTTGTCTAATTTATACAACTGATCTCTACTTGTCTCATACTCCCATAGTGAAAGTATGAGCCACTTTGAAACCTCTTTCATCCTTTGTGTGTCCTCCATCTCACCCTAATTTTCTTACTTTTTGATATGTTGTCTAGTCTCATCTTCTCTCCCCACCACCTTCTTTAGGAGGCATCACATAGTACAGTCTTTTATAAAGACTTGGGTAACCTATTTGCTTTAAAACCATTTTTGTGACATCTATTATTTTAAAATACCTTTGAAATTGTGTTATACCAACACTATACAAAATGTAGACACCTAAATGTGATCACATAAATTAATAATCAAATTTAGTCATCTTATAAAGCATATTTTAATTAAATATTGAATATTTAATTATTTTAGTGTTATCCCCTAATTAATTAATTTAATTAATTAATTATAGCCCAATTAATAAATTAATAGACAACCAATAGTTTAATTTATTAATAAAATTAATCCCCCTTCCTCTATTAAAATAAATAAATGCAAAACCCATTTAATTTAATCTTCAAACCCCTCTCTATTTAATTAATTTAATTAATTAAATCCCTCCACCCACAAACTCATCCTCTAAACCAACAGTTACCCAACCTCAACTCATGCACCACATATTCCTGTTTTAGTTAAATAATCTATTTATTTAATTAAATCCTATGCACCAAATATTCCTCTTTCAATTAAATAATTCATTTATTTAATTAAATCTTATGCATCAAATATTCCTCTTTTAATTAAATAATTTATTTATTTAATTAAATCTCATGCAGTAAATATTCCTCTTTTAATTGAATAATTCATTTATTTAATTAAATCTCATTCACCAATAATTCCTCTTTTAATTAAATAATTTATTTATTTAATTAAGCTCGCATACCAACCTTTTTTCTAACAAATCCATCCACCTCCCAGATCCTCTAGTCAATAGATTCACCTCACCCACCTTAACTTAAATGCATCACCTCCTCTTCCATGTCTAAAATCCCTCTCAAGATCACTTGCATAAATTAAGGCATGATTTATTCCCTCTGACTCAAGTCCAAGTCCACTCTTATGCCACATCTCCCTCATCCATCTCTAAACACAGAAGTCCATCTCCTCCACCTATCTTAGTCAACTGAAGCCTATCTCACAACTCACTCAGTTAACTATCCATCAAGAACTCTTATCTCCTTCTCAACCAATTTCCTATAAATTGAACCCTTTGCTCCTCACAAATCATCCACCTTCTAAGTATAATTATTATACTATTTTGAAAGATAATTCCTTTCAAAGTGATATTTGGTGATATTCAAATTTTGCATGCATCCATCTATCAAATTAATCGATTGGTTAAGCTTGAGCACCACATTCTAGCACATATCCATGATCACAACCACATCTACATATCAAGGAGGCTACGAAGACTCGCAAGTTTGCATTCTTTGTTTGGGTTTCTTTAGTATTAGTTTGTTAATATTTAACATTTTCTTTATATTCATTGCATATTAATTTTATCACAGACAAGGGTTAACATCTAAGATCTTGACCCATATTAGTTAAGTAATTATTTTGGTAAACTAAAATAATTCCTTAACACAATTTACCATTTTCTTGCCTCTGTTATGTTTTGTTCTGCCTGTACATGAGTGTAACTGGTAAAACTTCAATAACTCTATATTTACATCCCATTATGACATGTGCATACTTGGAGATATGATCTTTAATCTTCACACTACCTCATGTTAAATACACACATGCCAATTCTCTCTCTCTTAAGGTCGCCATTCAAAAAGTTGTCTCTGCTACCAATTAGCCTTTGTTACATTTAGACAATTGATTTATTTATCTCCTCCAAAACATAACTCTAGAGTTTTCTCACTAGATATAACAAATATGTTTCCATAAATGACAACCTCGTAGTATCTCCATATTCCTCTCTTGGCCAAATTTCCAATAAGAAGGCAAAAGGGTGAGGGAATAAATTAATAATTATTTGCATGGACAGATGAGCTAAAGTGAATGAAATAATGATAAGATGCAATGGTGGTTTCCCTGCATGTGAGAAGTTAGGTGTTGGTCTTTATCTATGAATGGACCAAGAATGATTAGTGAATGGGAAAGTGTGAAGAAGAAATTTTTTTTGAAATCCTAATTGAGTTAGATGGTTCTAATGTTGGAGGTCTATCAAGAGGTATTGGAATATTAATACTTGCAATTAACTTTGAAATATCTTGTAAACATCAATATTGGCTTGATGTTTATCAAATGTTTATTAGAAGTAAGGGAGGACAAAGGTACAATGTAGAAACCATGGAGATGATTATTTAGGCATAATGGTAGGCAAGTTGCAACATTTCTTAGGTTTAGTGGTAGTCAGGATTAGAATATCATTGCAAGAAGGAATGTGGAAAAGAATCACTCTGGACTATAAGAATTCATTGGATCTCTTTTCTAATTTTAGCAAAGAAAAATAAATGAACAAAATTAGAGATAGTAGATGTCACCTATGGCTATTCAACCAACTAAACCTCATGATATATACATACATACATATATATATATATATATATATATATATAGAGAGAGAGAGAGAGAGAAAGAGAGATTCAATAGGTTACTAAGGCATTGGACTTCTAAAAAGGTTATTCACTTTGCATGAAGTGTAGTTGTAGGTTTATCAATAGTATTGATGGAAAAATATTCAAAATTTGGAAGAAATGGGGAAATGAAAGATGTGTAGGATGTTGGTGGTTAGTCCCACAATAATGTGTTCCACTTTTCTGAACATCTTGATTTTTGCTGAAATCACATGTTTTTATGAAAATAATCATATTTAAACCTTGAAAGGTCCCATTTAGAGGAGTGAATTGAAAATAGTTAGATAAAAATTTCTTAGACCAAAATCTCTTTGGTATAATCTATCTACTCCTTAATCAAACCTATAATTGAGTCTCCTTTGCACCCATTAAAAATCTTCAAAAAAATAAACATTTAAGGCTTGGAACAAGGACCAAACAAAATGATCTTCTAAAAAAAAATTAGATAGTTCTACTCAAACAGGCTTCCTAATAATAATAATTTTGTTACATATTGAGTTCATTGTCACTTTCAAATTTTACTTTAATAAAAAATAGGTTATTTGGCCATCCAACAACCTATCTCTTTGATGCTTTGGAAAAATATTAAATTATAAAAATGAAATTATAGCAAAAATATGTAGAAAAAGACTATATTTTTTATCTTTGTATCAAGTAAAAGAAAATATGAATTTAAATATATAATGATCAAGTTAGAGCGATCCAAAGGAACCTATGTATAAGTTATAATTATTGTATCTTTAGAACTTAATAATTTATAAAATAGTGAAACAAAATTAATGAAACAAATTGAATCCTCTAGATATTAATGTTACAAATCTAACCTCAAAAGAATTGCATCGCTATCATGTTTGAAAAGATAATTATGCTAATCCAAGGTGACAATCACTCCTAGAAAGTGTCAATTTTTCAGACAAACCACTTTTCAAAGGGGAAGAAAAATTGGATACAAATAAATTCAATTTTAAAAAAATATATTAGAAACTACAAATAAAATTCTAAAACATACTAGTTTACATCACCTTCATATTCTTAATAGTCTTGTGACAATATGTATTTGAAAGTGGAGTTATTTTTTAGAATGTTGATCTCACTTGTCAAAATTGGCCCAAAAGTGGCACATGCTATTATGTGACCACCATGGTACAAATAGGTTATTTTCTAGCATTATTAATTTCCCTAGCTAGTTTTTTTTTTAGGCAAGTCAAGGGAATTTCAATTAGAGGCCACTTATTTTAGCATATCTTCCACATATCTAGCTAAAAGAGAAATATTATGCATATTATCAAAGAGAACCTAGAAGTTAAGCATGTTATACTATTTGTAATAGAGCTTGTTATTTTTTTAAGGATTTTCCTAAGGTAATGAATGAAATGCCAAGATCTAGAAGCTCAATTAATAGCACAAATACAAGAGAGAGAAAATGATATAATTAAATAAACAATGGATGCCCAAATCATTAATATTTAGATATGTAAAATGTATATGTGCCTAAATATATAGGCAATGAATGATAACTATGAAATATGCATGACATAACCTATCACCTTATACAGTGTTTAATTACATGTGCACCAAAGGTGGATCATCCTCGATTATACAAAAAAGTATGTGTGACATGTGCATCAATAAGAGAACGATAATGTGATGGGAGAACTAAAAGTGGATCTCACACATAAAGAGATATGAGATGAAAACTAACTCCACCTCAAGTGGATATCACCGACACCATGTACTAAAATGAAATTAGGGAAAACTTTAAGAAACCTCTCCTGAAAAAAAAAAAATGTAAAATGTTGGCAAAACGAACATTATATGCATGGGAAAATTTTCATCTCAAGGGTGATTTATTTGTTCTATGTAGGTAAAAAGATATTATCTATTGGTGAATTTTTTCTTTCCCTAACAAAATTCAATAAAAATGTGGAGAATTAAAAATGGTCCTTGCTAGGACATAAATAAATGCAAGTGATTTTTTCAGTCATCCAAAAATGATTTTGTAATGTGAGAGGTGAACTAATTATTTCATAGGGAAACAAATAATAATGGTCTTGGCTAATATTTAATGGTTAGAGAAAAAAATATTTAATTTGAAGGTGAATTTTCCAAGTGTGGTGACTAGTTTCCTTTATGTTTGCCAAGTGTATTGACTAATGTCCATTAAGATTGAATTAATAATGTATCATTTACAATTGCCAACTTTTTTTCCATCACTCTGCTATCATTAAAGGTATTGTTCTCGATCATTGATTAATTGGAGATCAATGAAAGAAAATGAATTTTGGGGCCAATTACTCAAAAATAAATAATAAGAGTCGTCTAAAATTCTCTGGAATGGAGACATGTGGAAAGTTTTGCATGATAACCTATGACTGGAATGTAGTGAACATCATATCAAGGACAAAATTATAAATGAGGGGTTGACAGTAATAATTAGTACATTCCAAGTAGTCACTTTGACATTAATGTGAGTGCATTTCCCACAATTTTGAATTAATTGGAAAACCAAAACTAAAGATATGAAAGATGAAAAATAATTTAATGTAATTGTTATTTAAAGAGTCTCTTTGATTCCTCTATCACTACTAAATTCTCAATTCTATTTTTCGTTCTCAGTTCTAGTAGTTTGCAAAAGTTATTAGGTTTATATTTGTTTTCTAGTTTGAAGGTTGGAGTGATGGATACACCAAGTAGGTTGAGATTATTGGTTTTATGAGGATCGTTGCAAATGTACTAAGCATTTCCATAATATGTGGTATGTGTTTTCCAAATGGCGGTGTCCTAGTTGTATTTGTATAAGGAATAAACCAAAAGAGGAGACATGTCCCTTCAAGGGACAAGTCTATTCATCAACATAATTAATATAATGTAATGACAACCTTAATTATAGTTGTGTGTGTGTGTGTGTGTATAAAAATCATTCTCATTATATTAATATCTCTTTGTTCTCACATGTTTATCCTACTAAAGCTACCAAAGAATCAACACTCCCTCTTAGTTAGGGAGGATAAACACATGACATGTATTACACCATTGGTAATATTAGGTATGGAAAATTTTTAAGTTATATTTGATCAAAAGATATCCACCATTTTGATATCACATTTGATATCATGAGTATTGGTCTCCTAGAATACATGATATTCACCAATTACTCAATAATGTTTGATATCACATCCGATACTAAGAGCATTGGTTTCCCAAAATATCAATAATATTTTCCAAGTACTCAAAATAAATTTTGATATCACATCTTATATCAAGAGTTTTGACCTCCCAAAATATCAGGGTAAACTTTAAGAAAGCCGCCTCCAAAAAAGATATAAAATATTGGCGAATCTTTCATTATTTTGAAAAAACAAAATTATTTATATTGGCAAAACTCTCAATTTTTTATTCTAAATATGATTTTTTCGGCGATTATTTTTGAATCATAATTTTTTTTGTATAAAATATTGACGAATCTCAATAATAATAGGAAGTTCATTAATCACCATGGAATATTACAAATCAAAATTGAACATTTTTTTTATCTTGTGGAATGTTAGGAGAATCGTTACATATACTTTAAATCAATAGTGAATAATAAATATTGGTGATGTATCCCTAAATTAATTAATAATTATGATAATTATTGGTCAGTTCAATTTAATTTCTCCAATAATATATTATATTTAGGTAACTCAAATCTATTCATGTAACGATTATTGTGGCGAATATTTGAGTTTAAATTTTTCAATAAAATAAATTATTGGGCAATTTTAAATATTCTAGAACTGAATTTTATAAAACTATGGTGATTTAGATTGTATCAAATCTTAAATTATTAGCCAAATTACTAGCCAAAAAATTCTAAAATTAGCCAATTTACAAGTATTAGCCACTAAATTATCCCCTACAAAATATCAATGATATTTACCAAGTACTCAAAAGGTTTTGATATTACATCTTATATCAAGAGTATTGGCCTCCCAAACTATTAATTATATTCGTCAATTACTCAAAAAAAAGGGTTTGATATCACATTTGATATAAAGAGTATTGGCCTCCTAGAATATCAATGGTATTCACCAAATTCTCTTGGATTAATGGGTTCCCAGTATGTTGAGATGCAAGACATTCACCATATACTCAATTTGTTTGATCTCATAATACAAGTTAGTGTAAGATTTTCACCTTACAATAACTTTTGAAAATACAAGTGACATCTTTTGGAAGGTGTCACTTCCTTATAATGTACACAGGGGATAGGCCCATTAAAATCACATAGCCATGAGGTATGAAGCATAGTTCTCTTGATTGCTAAAATTTAATGACCACTGAAGAACTCATCTCAACATGGTTTACTCACCATAAATTAATATTACCAAGATTTCCAAAGGTTGACTAAATCACATCCTCTATCTACTCCTTCTCCTTTTAGGTTCCCTCTAATGAAATGTCAGGCTCCCTCTGAATCTTAATCTTCTGAGCTCTTCATCCAGAATTGTGAGACTCCCTCTCAGTCTCACTTTTCCTGAAAGAGCATACTTGGGAGAAAAGATCAAGGAAAATAGATTTTATAGTATGTATAGAATTACAAGTAAGAGAGAGAATACTATGAGTAGATAAATGTAATACTCAAAGTGAATGAATATCTATCTGCACATCCTTGATACGAGTTTCTCTAATATATTCCCATATGCAACACATCAAAAAATGTCTCCATATAAGCATTTATCAAACAATAGGAATGAAACATTGATTATAATCCCCCCAAAATGTAAAATTCTCACTCAATTAATCCATGTTCAATTTCCCACCAATCATGCTTTAATCAACCTTATCTCCATACATATTTATCAATGTATCTTATAAAAGCTTGAATTGCTTCAAAATTGAAGTAACAAATTGATTCTTGATAATAATAACATTGGTCATTTTTATTCATCACATTTTCTTATTTCAAAATGTCATTATAACATAATTTGATAATATGATTTCCATATGCATCCATTAAGAAGCGACCCAAGTCCTTCATTGTCCTAATGCTGAAGATTTAGTTTCTAAACAATCCCCTAATATTAGTTATTACAAAATTCTTCCTTATAGTAAAACCTTCATCTTGCAACAATGTATTTCAGTTTACTATTAGAAAATATTTCTAAATTTCAGTCATTTACTTGTTTGCAAGTAACCAAGAGCTAAGTATATAGGCCTCTGTTCACCTTATGGTCAAATCATTTGTCTATTAGTGACTTAACATTTAGTAAATTGGTTTCATTTCTACCGAGCTCTACAGTTTCTATTGAGCTTATCATACTTCTACCAATTTTAACCGAGTGTTTCAGTTGGTACCTAGCTAATCCATCAAACTATAGTTCATGACAAGCTTCATAGTATCTATTGAGCATCTCAAATAGAGTATAGTGTTAACTAAGCTCTGTAGTATCTATTGAGCTCATAGTGTTGACAAAGTGAAGTCAGTGTTGACAGATTCATGCAGTGTTAATGAAGTAATTCAATATCTACTGAGTTTCTTAATGTTTACCAAGTCATATAGTGTTGGCTTAGTTCCTACTACTTGAAGTGATCAATATGGATCAAGCTTCAATATCAACTAAGTGCCAAAGTCTGTCTAGTGTTGAGAGTGTTTTCTGAGTGTCAAAACATCACTGAGTTATAGTAGTGTGAGTTATAGTAGTGGGACAACTTAGTGAATAATGATAAATTTGGTATTGTATCTGACTCCAAAATATAATTAAGTGGATCACTATATATGCAATGTATTATATCATATCCATAAGAAGACATGAAAATGAACAAGTAAGAAGCAGATGAGTGTGAATTAATGAAGGCTACAAGCAATATAAGAAAAAGTAGAGACTTATTTATCACAATTAGGTGATCATTATTATTTAAAGGAATATCATTTAGCAAACTAAGCTACAAATCAGAGATCAACCAATGATTCATCCTAACAGGTGCATTAGTCAAATCCTTTAACAAGATGGACTTAACAATCTCATTTCAAATCTCCTAACAGAGTGCATACTTCATTGTATGTTGTAAATCATTTCAAAAGGTGGACCCAATAGTCCTTATTGCTCCTAACAGGAAATATCATCAGAAGTGGTCAATTGTAAGCTTTAACAAGCCAACTTTATACTACATTAATAAAGATTGTGGGTATCATCCCCACCCCAATTTTACTTTCTATTTGGAAGTTTTCAAGGTTGCCAATATTGTGTCAAAGTGTTATGAATGTTTTATTGATTTATGTCTTTCATGCATGTAATTAGATTAGATTACATGGTGAATGTTTAATTGGTGAATTAAAGTATAAGTTTTATTAGTTCCTAATTCACACCCCCCCACCCCCCCCCCCCCCCCCCCCCCCTCCCAAACCTCTCAGTCACCTACTCTATACTACCCATTTCCACCCCCCACCCCCCCCCCCCCCTCCCAAACCTCTCAGTCACCTACTCTATACTACCCATTTCCAATAACTAGTATTAGAGCATTGGTTTTCACATCAAAAGCTTAGCAACTTGAGAAAAGATCAAAGAGAACAAAAGTTTATAGACTGGAGAAAGCTATTAAAAAATGAAAATTTGGATCTACAATTAGCAATTAATCAACTAAAGAAAGTGAAGGAGTAGCTCTATCAATCCCTGAAAAGAAGAAAATATCTTGCAGTACAAATGAATAGAAATCTCTACACTAAAGAAAGAATTAAAGACATTTGGCAAGAAAGAAGTTTAGATGAAGCTGATGCAGCAATCACAGATCTACTTGACAAGAATCTTACTCTTCATGAAGAAGCTAGAAAGTTGAAAAGAAAACAAGAAATTCAATTGATTAGATTATGTGAAGTCATGGAACAAATGGACAAAACCAAAGAAGAAATAGAAGAAAAGGATAATGAAATTATTCAACTATCTCTTTAGTAATTAGATCTGATTGATCAACTCTATGATGCAAATCAAGAGCTTATCAACTTGAGGACAAAAAATGAAAGCTTGAATAATGATCTTAGCCTAGAGAAGCAGATCAATGAGAGGATAATGAATTCACAAGAAAGCATGAATTAGATAGATAAGCAAAATAGATTCAAACATAAAGGTAAAGTTGGATTAGGATACACAGAAGAAGGTGAATCATCTCAGCAAGGAGCTCAAAAGAACAAAAGGCCTACATGTAGTTGTATGATTAAAATGTAAGTACACTTCTATGAGTCATTATATTCAAGATTGCTCAAGAATGAGGTCTCAAATGGCAGCTCATAGCTCTCTATTCATGGAGTGCAAGGGTTTTTAATGGAGGCCCTCAGCTTGACCTAGTTTGTGTCCATGCAAGTACACCATAAAATGAGAGATTCAAGGATCAAAATATGAATGCAAATGGAGATGAAAACTAATCTATATGATATCAATACAAAACAATGCAAGATCTAATCTATCAATACAAGATGTAATCTATGAAAGCAAGATCTAAGCTAATATGAAAAAGCAAGGATGGACCATGATGATGGAAGCCATGGATGCATGAGAGAATAAGACAAGAAGATAGAAGTTCTCCACAAAAAGCTTTAGTATTCTAACTCGTTCAAAAATTGCTCTCCAAACTTGTAGCATAACAATAACATAGAGTGTGTGTATGTAAAGTCAAGAGAGAGCTCTCCCTTATAAAGAAGATTGGATGATCAAGATTAAGAGACAAAAATATTTAATCAAGGGCGGAGAAAGAATAATCCGTGTGAAATAAAGATTCATCAATGAGAAAATAGGAAAAGAATTAAATGGAATCCCACTTAGAAAAATGTGCATTTAAGTATAGAGGAATTTTTAATTTTTATTTATTTTATTTCCTCTTTAAGTGGGGATTTATTTAATTAAAAGGGAGCAAGTTCTTTTAATTAAATAGGAAATATTTAATTAAATTTAAAGAGGGGTTTTTCTCTTAATTAATTAAATGTAGATGAATTATTTAATTAAAAGAGAGGTTTTCTTTTAGTAAAATGGGGACTTATTTTATTTAATTAAAAGGGAGATTTTCTTTTCACTAAATAAGACTTAGGATAAAATGATCAACCTTACAGAATATTGAAATAATCGAATTTGATCAAGGAAATTGATTTAATAAAATATTGCAAACATTTGATTCAAGAATTTGATGAATTGAATAATGGGGCCCATAGTCTAGGTGACCATTTTAGGGTACATACATTTGCCCCTCTTTGACTAATGTGTGGTTGACTTGGGAACACATGTAGTCAAAAAAAGAAATTGAAGTGTGAGGTCGATTTGGGATTACAAAACAATCCAGATGTGTAGTTGATTTGGGAACACATCAGGACAAAGAATACAAATAAATTTTGACTTTAAAAAGTCAAGGATAAAATCAATAAAACTAAATCAAGGATTGAAGTTTGATAAGTATTTCCCCCTCGTGATCAAAATTGAAATGAGATAGAGGAGAAATAGAAAATTGATAAATTTGATCAAATCAAACAATAGATAAAATTCTTGATATAAGATGAAAGAGATAAGAATCACAGAACCAAGGTAGATCATCAAACATGAAATATAATGCCCCAAAGTTGAAGTAGAAGAAAAGAAGTGGGGTGAAAGTGAATGGAAGATAGAAATTTGGAAGATATGGAAAGAAATAGAAAGAAGAAAAGAAAATTTTCCAAAGAAAGAGAATTCTCCAAAATCAATCAAGTATTTAAGATAAAAAAAATTGATTGAGATTATGAAAGAAGATGAGGAAATGAAGATCAAAACATGACCACAGTTGATTAAAAGTCGACAAGAAAGATGAAAACTCATAATGTAGCCTAAAAATGCAAACTAACATGAAGCCTAACAATGCAAGCTACATGAAAATGCAAAGGTGTGCTTGCAATAGAACAATTATAACATAGGATTTTGTGTTCATAATTCATTATAGAATGTTAAAGAATTTATTTTCATCATTGGGCCATTATTATTGGACATCAAAAAATCACTCAATCATCACTAGTCACAAACACAACTATGCAGATATGAACGTGAATTATATTAGATTGGAATGTGGAAAGATTCTAACATAAGCATCAAAGACATCAAGTTCAAGATGATTGTGATGTTAGCTTACCCAATTTCATGTAGAAAATAAAATGTACGCCTCATGCCCCAAGTGCTCTAGCTATGCATCCCAGAGAGACTTGGGAATAATGACACTCAACGAAAATCAATAGCAATCAACACATAAAGAAAAGATCATGACATAGCTCAAACATTGAGTGTTTACATTTAAAAATTTAAGTGTGTGAACTGATATTGAGTTCTGAGGATAAGGATTAAATTCTTGCAAACAGGAAAGATTACATGACAAAACTAGGTAAGACCAAACCAATAAGTGTTGAAAAACACTCGATGTCAGGGGTTGTATTAAAAAATACAATTGGGGTGGTATTGAAAAATACCATTTCTGAGGTGTCCTAAAGACTAATGCATCCAAGAGACTGAAACTAACATAGTTATGTCCCCTAGACAAAGACCAATTCCAAACCAAGGCAACAAGGACAAGGCATGATGGAGAAAGGCTAAGTGTCGAGGATGCACACTAAGAAACAGGGGTATAAAGGCCTTAAGTAGTGCCCGTTTCTAGGTTTTCACCACTTGGATTTTATATTTATTTTTAAAAAAATTCAAGACTTTTTATTTAAAAAGTTGTATTTTTTCTACCAAGGCACCTGTTTCCAAGTTTTCACCAAGGCTCTTTCTTTCTTTTTTTGAATTTTTGATTTTTTTGATTTTTTTTTTTGTATTTTTGGAATATATATTTTTTTGGGGAATACATCAAAGCACCTATTGCTAGGTTTTCACTAAGATTATCATTTTTTTAAGGACATTTTCCAATTTTTAGAATTTTCACAATATATTATTTTTTTGGATTTTTGAAATATATCATGTTTTTTGGTATTTTTTTGAAATATATCATTTTTTTGTATTTTTTTAGGATCAATAAATATGTACAAAGATGCCTCCAGATAGAATGAGCATCACTTCCAAGCAAGAGAACTTCGTTTAGTCCCAATGTCTAGCAAGGTGGAAGACAAGAGTGATTAGCAAGCTGGTGGAAGAAATGAAAGACAAGAGAATGAAGGAGAATAAAGGGAAGAAATCCTCAAGGGAAAACTCCTCAACAGTACCCAAGCTAGGGAAAAATTGTCATGTAAAGCACATTTGGACAAGAAATGAAAGGCCAGCATAGGATAATTCAAGAAAGCATAATGTAAAAGTGGGAAAGATGAAATCCAAAGGAGTAGACATTTCAAGAGGCTTCATAGCATTGTATTTTACTCTTTTTTATTAGATCAAGACCAAAGGGGTAAATGGGAAAAGGATGGTGAAAGACTATAATGAATAGAGGAAAATAGATATGAAGGCTAAGCATGAAAGGAATGAAAACAATATCATCATAAGATAGCTCACAAGATAGCCAAATGTTTATGTATAGGTCAACATTGTCAAGAACAAATGGAGAAGACAAAATAGATGAAAGATGTAGAAGAACTAGGCATGATTCCTAATTGTCAAGTTTTAATCATGGTACTTATCCAAGGTGCCATAAAGGAGTGGTTTTCACCATAGGATGAATTTATTTCTCTTTACTTTTGCTACCAAGGTGCTTGATTACCAAGTTTTCACCAAGGCACATTTTCAAATTTTTCATTTTTTTCTTTTTTTTTCAATTTTTTTCAAATTTTTTGAATTTTTTGGAAGAAGTCAAGATTTTTAGATAATGCTCATTGAAAGTTTAAACCATGACATTTAAAGGAGTTGAAATGATATGCTCAAAGATGTTGATAGGGAAAGGAAGATGGAAGACAAAAATGGAGAATATGGCTTTATGCAAAGTGAGTGAGATTGGAAGATGGAAATGAAGTCAAGATCAATGTTAACACACACCTTGAAGGCTAGCGAGAGGATGGAGAAAATGTGAATGAAGGAATATGTGAAGGGAAATCGTGAGTGGATAGAAGAGGTTGCAGTTTAGGTGCATGGAATGGACGAATGCTTTTGGAAGAAGATGAAGTGGAATTCCTTGGAAGCTTGAATGTCAACTTCAATTGTTGTTCAACGTTAGACTCTCTCAAGAGAGACTATGGAATCTATATAGTCATAGGCCTCTATTCATTTCTTCTTGATGATTTAGAGATAATATCTTCAATGATGGATTTTGGAACCAATACTTGTCTGATATTTTTTTCTTAGATATCTCTTTTGACTTTATGCCCCCATGTCGATTAGAGGAGACATGGTAGTCTTCTTTTTTATGTGGATTCTTGAATTGCTTATTTTTCTTCTATTAAACATTCAGGTTACTTCCAAAAGACTTGGGACTTGTGGAAGAAGAAGAATCATATGACTAGTTTAGGTGAGTGGATGGATGAAAAGAATTTAAGGATATGCATCTATGTTGATCTTGACGAAAGATAGGAGAGGGAGGGACGTAAGGACCCAAGATGGATGATGAATTAGGAGAGTTGGGAGGGGAAAGTGAAGGGACATAAGGACCCAAGATGGAAGGAATATGTGAAGCATTTAGTATTGGTGGTGGAGGTCCAAGGATGGATGTGGAAGATGCAAAAGGGTAATCATTAAGTTCATCAACATCTATATGACTATCAAGGACATCAACATCTTTAGAGTGAGCATTAGGATTTTCAATAGGATCATGGACATCTTTAATAGGAGCAACTTCTTTGATAGGAGTACTTGAAGCTTGAGAAGACTTAGGAAGAGTAGAAATTAGAAGGGAACATGGAGTGGTAGAACAAGAAGATGGAAGACTTTGATCTTGACAAGGATCTTTGGATAGCATAAGTGTAGATTTTTTCTCTTGGTTTTCAATAGGCTCAAAATTGGAAGTAACAACACTATTTTTAATAACCTTTATGAAAGTATCATCTTTGGAAGGCACAACTGTATTAAGGTCATTTTGATTGTCAATAAGCTCAACGGTGTAAGTAGTAGCTTGATCTTGCTTAGAAGAAGACTTTAAGACATGGTGGAATGAATGAGGAAGGGTACAAAGGATCAAAAGGACCATGAAATGGATTAGAGACATTGTGGAAATAATTGGATGACATGGAGGGTTCTTGATCTTTATCTTTCTTTATATTCTTTTCTTTATCATTTTTAGAGTCCTCTTGACATGAAGTCACTCCTAAGAAGAAGGAAGCATGTTGAAATTGTATGGAAAACTTTGGAATAGATGATGAAGGACTAGCTGAAGTAGGCATTATAGCACATGAAGGCTTAGGCTCTTTAGGTTTAGCATTATCAAAATTATTTGCAGCCAAGTGAAGGTTAGCTTGAGTTTCTTTAATAGGTAGCCTTTGACAATAACTATAGGGAACCGCATGAAAAGCATTAGGATATTTGTTGGATGAATGATGGGTAGAAGATTTGAGAGACTAAGAATATTTATGGGATGTATGGATAGTGGAGGAAGTAGAAGATGGAATGGGAGCATCAAAAGACAAAGGTTCAATATTAACATGATCTTTCTCAAGAGTGTAATCTTTATTTTTAGCATAAGGATTCTTAGAAGAGGAACTCTTATGTCATTGATGTTTTATTTTAGTGCAAAAAAATTCTTTCTCTTCCTCAAAAAATGCAGATTTATCATTTAGGTATTGTTCACAAAATTTATCAATGTTGTTTTCAAAATTCGAGTCATATGGATTACCATCAATATCTATCTGTGACTCATCCCCTTTAAGCACAACCATGGGACGAGGAGGACTTTTAGGACTCATAGGAATATAGTAGTCATCATCATCATAATCATTCTCACTATAGGCATTATAAATAGGCATATCACAAGACTTTTCATGTTGTACATTATGGTATATCTCAATAAGAGGAACAAGACTCTTGGTAGAAGTAGAAGAAGAATGATATCATGAAGAAGAGGTAGGTGAAGACCTACATGAATGATATTTAGTAGAATCATGGTAAGACTTGGAATATGAAGAATGTGAATGATATTTAGAAAAATCATGATAAAACTTGGAAGATGAAGAATGTGAATGATATTTAGAAGAATCATGATAAGAATTAGAAGATGAGAAATGTGAATGATATATAGAAGAATTATGGTGAGACTTGGAAGATAAGGAATATTTGGAAGAAGGATATCATGATATGATCTTGCATATGATCCTAGCAAGAACATATGATTTATTCCCTTTTTCTATCATTTTTGTCACAAGTTTAGCATCCATATTGTTGGAATTTACAAGAGGGAAGATTTACTTCTAAGAGGGGGGGTGAATCAGAAGTAAAAATATTCAACCTCTTAAATTTTTTAACTGAAATCATTCACATGCATCTACCATATCTAATTAACATAAAAGTAAAGACATGCATGAAAATAGATAACACAAGATTTTGGTCACCTAGAAACCCTCCAAAATGAGAATGTAAAACTGGGGTGGGGATGACACCCACAAATTATCACTATAGCAATACATAATTGTTTAAGGTTACAAAGTTTGACCACTTCCAATGGTCTAACCTATGAAAGGCTTGCCCTGTAAAAGGATTTACACTCTATTAAAAGTGAACTAGTTAAAGGATTTACAAACACTCACTTGGAATGTTACCCTGTTAAAGGATTTAGCACCTTGTTGAAAGGCTTACAACATGGTTGTTAAACCAACCTATCATCATAGGATTTTCATTCCTAATACAATGGCTAGAAAGTATTAGAATGTGTTGACCTGATGACTTACAATCTTCAATTGCTGATTCCAAATCCTTGTTCTACTCAATCTAATCTAATCCTTTCTTGATCTGATATGTCTCTACTCGAAGTGTTGATGCTCTGTTCTAACCAACTGAATTCTGCAATGTTGCTCTTCCTTCTAAGTCCTTACACCCTTTTGAACTTCTCTAGCATTCTCCCATAAACTCTCTTACACACATGAATTATGGGTATTGGCCTCTTTTTAAAGGCTTTAAAGACTTAGGGTTAGGTATGAATCTATGATCAATATTCATCCTTCTTTTCCCGATCAATTCTTTCTCTTCCTATTGGTTGAATGCCTTCTCCATTTTTCTTATTGGCTGCATGTTGATTACATAGGGAATGTAAAGGATTTGATCTTATCTTTAATATCCTTTGAGATTCATCCTTAGTCAGCTCAAAATGGTTTACATCTGAGTTTTTGAAGGTACAAACTCATATGTTGATTATGTGTTACTTGGCACTTACTGATTGTTGATACTCGCCACATATAGGAATTATATCTCACTCGATTCCTATAGTAACTCTATCTCACTCGACATGTATACTCTACTTAGCACCTTTAATGACTCAACATTTATAGTGACTTGGCACTTGAACTTTTCTCAACACTTGAAGTTTACTCGGCACCTAAAGAAACTCTGGCTCGATACATACTATAGTTCAACATCTAAATTATACTCATAATCATCTTAGAAATTGGTTAAGTGTGTTGACACTCAATTGTCAAAACCAATCTGAGACCAACAATCTCCCCCTTTGACATGAGTGGCAAAAACACTTAAATAAGCATTATGAATCTAGTCTCTATGAGTATAATACACACTCTATTCGGCATATGTACATAACTTCAAAACTTGTTCAAAATTTTGTAGAAGACTATATACTTCAAAAAACTTGTAATTCCCCCTAAGCTGATGTGCCATTTTTGTATACAAAATCTCTAATGCTGAATTTGTCTCATGTTGATGTTTCTAATACTCTTTTGCCTTGTCTGCTCTATGTCTGCTCTATTTGTACTCCCCCTTTGTTTATGCTCCCCCTTTCACACATCTCTTTGCAATTTTTGTTATCCTTTTGGCTTTATTTCCTTATCTCTCCTCAAAACTCAAAATTTTATTATCTCCCCCTTTGGGTATCATTATTATCTCCATCTCAAAGATGTATTTCTTCCCCATATCTGCATATATTTCTCCCTCAAAAATGTATTATCTCCCCCTTTTTTGACACTTATGTCAAAGGATCCTAAGAATGAATGGAATATTTAGCCAAAAATGTTTTATTTACCTCCATTATTATCTTTAGAGCAATATCCCAGTTGTCTAATGCTATTTCTAGTGCTTTGAGCTGGATGGTTGTCTTTGTTGCAAGGTGTACTAGGCCTTCTAATGTAGAAATATTTGGATCTTTCTTCAAAACATTCTCTGCATAGGCCATCTCTTTGTGCAATGCTTCCATGTGTGGAGTTATTGCAGACTAGATCTATATTAATTTGGCCTTAACATTAGCCTCTTCTGGTGTTAATACAACTAATTCTCTTTGAGTGTGAAGCATTGTAGCAAAATGCTTCTCACTTTGAGTTGGATCCTTGGGTAGCTGTGTGCTTGATATCTTAAGGTTCCTCTCCAAACTCAATATTCTCTGGCTAGTCTCTTGTGTGAAGTATGAAGAGTCACACAATTTGGAGTACAATGAGAATATGTTCTCAAGTACTATTTTCACTTTCTCAACCTTCTTAGCCAATTTCACTTGTGATAATTCTATTTCACTAGATATCTTTTCATGAACCTTCATTTGAAACTTTTTCTCAGACCATTCCAATAATTTAGCATTGGTATCAAGGTCTTCATTTTGTACCTGGTCCATTATGTTATATAGTTTTTCCATAATGGGCTTTGTTTCATCAAGTACTGGCAAGCTAAATGCATCAAGACAGATGTATTTGATTTCTATTAGTGCTTGCCTCTACCTATACTCATTCCTGAGTATTTCTTATTTCTTCTTCCTCTCTAGTGTCTCTTGCACTTCATTAATCTGTGCTAAATTCATTGTCTTGTAGTCATAACTTGGTATGACTATTTCTTCATCAAGTGTAGGGTCTCCATAGTGAAGTACCCTTTCTACCTTAGTGGAGCTTGAGCCTAGTGTTGATATTTTCAATGGTACTACATCAGTGTTTGTCTCCTTGTACTAGTCCCTGTAGTAGGTAAATTAACCAATATATTTATTGCCTCTTGATCTCTTTCCTTAGGAGTTTTCTCCTCTTCCTTGTCTTCTTCTCTTCTACATTGATCAATTACAGTGATTAGAGGAGGTGCACCTTGGCTTTATGTTGTAGGAGCAAAGGTATTCTTATGTCCTATCTTCTCCTTAGCTTGCTCCTCGACAGATACTGTGGTTGAAGTATAAACCTTAGCAAATGTATATTGTGTTGCTTGCTCTTATGGTTTATCACTTGTAGCTGTAGGAGGTTGTGAAGGTAGTTCTTGTGTGTTCACCTTTTCCTTGGTAACTTCAGCTACAACCTTTTGAAGTTCCTCTACACTCACCAAAATAGGATTTGTACACGATTGTGATTGTAAAGTTGTTTGGTGAAGGATCTTTATGAGATCCTCTACAGTTAATGGATTTATGTTCTGACTAGTGGTGTCAGGAACATCCTTCACTATTACAGTTTCTACAGATGTAGGTGCTACATGTGGAGGACTAGGTGGTGGCAATTGGGTGTCTTGAATACTCTATTCCTATTGTTGCTCTTCAGTTGTTGCCTCATCACCTTTCTGTATTTATTTCTCCACTATTAGCTCTTCTTTATCTTTCTCTCCTTCTTCCTCCTTTTCATTCTCCTCTTATTTCTCATCATTTCTTCCCTCAAAGGGGTCTACTTGTCCTTCCTTCACTGTAGTCAACCCATAAATTAATTTC
This sequence comes from Cupressus sempervirens, assembly GCA_028749045.1. NCBI lineage: Eukaryota > Viridiplantae > Streptophyta > Pinopsida > Cupressales > Cupressaceae > Cupressus > Cupressus sempervirens. The sequence continues at coordinate 508,987,551 of CM053791.1, forward strand.
CACATTTGTGCAAACTTTTGTACAACATCTTCAATTTCATTTTGTAGAATGTTGAAGGCTCTGTATTTGGGTGCAAATTTGCTCCCATGTTTCTTGCTAGCCTTACTTATTTGACCTTTTGTAAGGTCTGGCATCACATGAGCCAATGCTGACTCCCTTATTTCCTTTTCTATATTTAAGCAATAATGCCATTTATTTTCTATTATTGAGCTTAGCTTCTTAGGCATAGAATTATCTAGTTCAAGTGGAGTAGTCTTGAACTTAGCCATCATAGTGTAGATAGATTCTTCCACTATGTTCTACTCTTCTCTACTCAACTTATTAAAATCAATGCCTTTTAGTCTAGTTAGATCTGCATTATCCCTAATGTTATCACAAATGTTTTCAAGATCGAATTTGGTGGTGTGACTTACCACTCTGAATTTCTCATTGTCAGATTCTATCCTTTCTTCATCTAACTCTAGGGGTGCCACATATTTTCTTCTTTTCTTTTCTGTTGGCCCTCCTTATTCTATGACTTTTTTCTTCTCCTATTCCTTTTCCACTTTTGTTGTTTCCCTTGTGTCTTCCCTTGTGGTAGGCTTGGCTGGGCTTGGTTTGGCTACTTTCTTCTTCCCTTTGGGCTATGCAGTAGGTTGTTTCTATGCCTTTCTCTTCTTAGGTTTTGCCTTTGGTGCTTCCTACTTGGCACCTTCTTCTTCTTCTGCATCCTCACCCTTGCCTTGGGTTAATACAAGTGGTCTTTGACCTTGTTCATCTTCATCTTCTACTTCTTCATCTTCTTCTTCCTCCTTTGCCTCTGTTGTGCCTTCTCCAAATTTTTCCTTGAGTTTCTTTACCAGTTTGTCCTTTTTCTTCAATGTGGAGGCAGTCTTCAACTCCATATCTACTTTGTATCTTAACACATCATAAGTCCCAAAATGTGTTTCTTTCTTATCTACTTCTTCTACTAATAATGTTGTTATAGTTGCAGATGCCTCATCTATGTTTATCTCATATCCAAGAGGTCTTAACCACCTAAACCTTGGTATGGCTACTTGAATATAGGTATAATCAATATCTATAAGAAAACATACATCATTTACATGTTGGTCAACCAATGAAATAGGTATCCTCAGTCTCTATTTCATGAATTTATTGAAATCCTCAAAATAACTTGTCATAAGAGTTTCAAAATTAGCTCCCATTTGTTCAATATATTCATTTACTTGAGCAACAATGGACCTATTGGTTTTCAAGCTGACTTTACCAAAAGATGGGATTTCATTATGTACATAGAAAAATATACAAATAAAAATTGCACCAAATGTGTACTATGCTCCCTTGGTTCTCTTGGACCATAACTACCTTTGGAGAAATCATAGATAGGGCTACGGTTGGGTCATTTTTGTATGCCACTTTAGGGATTGGCCAAAAATTAGGTTTTTTAACTTCATTTGACACAAGTTGGACCACAAATGGCTCGTTCTCATAAGATTTCCTAGAACTGGAGGCCATTTCTTCTATCTAGGGTTTAAACATGAACAAATTTAAAATTGTCTAGCTCGACACTAGTGTAAATACCTTGCAATCGATGAAACTAAGCTGAATCTCTATTAAAATTGGCTCAAATGTTGGATTCTCTACTTTGAATTCATTTTTCACTCTTCTTTATCATTTCTCTTTGTTCATGATGAAGAAAAATGGTTTAGAATGTGATCATATACCCTTATTTTGTAGCATTCAATGCTTTGTGCATTTACAGCTATCCACTTAGCTTCTTAAGTATTTCTATATTACTTGGCTTCCATTGATTTCCAATTACTCAGCATACACTGGAGCTTTCCTTTACTTGGCTACAACTAAAATTTCCCTTCACTTGGCTTCCACTACCAACTCGATTGCAACTAGTCATTCGGCTTCTACTGACTTTGGCAATCAACTCGGCATGTACTAAGATTTTACTCAGCATTTGAAGGAAAATTTTCTTACTTGAAAGTACTGATGAAAACTTAAAGTTTTAACTTTTCATCTTTATTCATGCTAATCTTATCATTTTTAGTGCCTACTTGTCTTAGAAATGATGTATGATAAAGCTTTGTATATCAGTTCCATATTCCTTCTCTTGCTTAGTTGGATGAAGTGTGACCACTTGACCTCTTAGGTGAAGTGATCCCTTCATTGTATGTGCTACTTCCATCTTTATTCCTCCATGTCTTATTCATTTCTCCTCATATTTGTTCAACATCTACCTTCTCTTTTCCTATGTTGAACTCTAAGTTGGGTGCCTTTGACCTTGTTGCGCACTTTCTACTGATGTGACTAGTCTTCAAACAACTAAAACATGTGATTTGGCTAAGCCATCTATTGTAGTTCCCATTGAAATGTATTCTTATGCAATTCTCAAGGATGTGTCCATATTCTTGATAGTAATAGTAGCTATACCTAGTGTTGTAGTCCCAATTGTAGTGATGTCCATGATTATTTCCCCTTGCTAGTTGATTAGGTGTCCACATAGACTTTGGTCTGCACTCAAAATCTCTATGTCCATATTTCTTGCAATTTTAGTAGTGACCTTCAAATCTTGGCATTCTGATGGTCCTAGTTCTATAGTTATGTGCTTGATGTCCTTACTTCTTGCACTTGTGATAGTGACCACATTCTTAGGTTTGTCATGTTGATGAGTGTTCTTGCTCCTGCACACATTAGAGGTATGCCCTTTTTTACCACAAAAATTACAAGTGGGTTTAGTGTTCTTACCTTATCACTTCTTTCTTATGCAGTCTTGAATGACTCTCATTTTTTAGTGCTAGTGTATCCTAGTCTTGAAGTATCATTGTTGGTTCTTGGTGATCTCAGTAGCTGTTCAAAGTACTTAATGGCCTCATTAGGTTTATTGAAGCTATCTACAATTTCTTTCTCTCTTTAGTTCATTTTTTAGTTGGTCATTTTGCATCTTTAGTGTGGAGATCTCAATGTCCTTGACATTCAATTCATGATGTGTATTCAACATCTAACTTAGGGTGTACAACTACATGTTGAAAATTCTTGCAAGCTCAATTAACTTTTCTTCCAGTCTATTGGCAAGGTTTCTCTTGTCATCTTATAGCATAACCTTGTCTTCAATGGCTCTTTTCTTTTGTTCAATTACTTCACAAAGCATTATGGCTTGTGATTCTTGTTCAAGCTTGAGTGTTCTAATCTCTTCTACTTGAGCTCTATTCTTCTCCATTAGGTCTACTATTGCTGCATAAAACTCTTTGGAATGTCCATTTGCAAACAATTTTGAGGTGTCAATCTCCTTGTATTGTGTATCATTCTCAACTATGGCAATCTCTCTTCTTCTCTTTAAAGATTTTCTTAGTTCTTCCCTGGCTTCTTCCAAATTGTGCAGAATGAGTTGTACATCAATCACCTAATTTTCTATGATCTTCTCAAGTTTTCAAACTTCTATTTCTAGATCTTTTCTCCAAGCTATAAGGCTCCTCCTTGTGAGAACTAGGCTCTGATACCAATTGTTAGAATTTACAAGTGGGAAGATTTACTTCTAAGAGGGGGGGTGAATCAGAAGTAAAAATATTCAACCTCTTAAATTTTTTAACTGAGATCATTCACATGCATCTACCATATCTAATTAACATAAAAGTAAAGACATGCATGAAAATAGATAAGACAAGATTTTGGTCACCCAGAAACCCTCCAAAATGAGAAGGTAAAATTGGGGTGGGGATGACACCCACAAATTATCACTACAGCAATATGTAACTGTTTAAGGTTACAAAGTTTGACCACTTCTAATGGTCTACCCTATGAAATTTATGTATATTAAAGGCTTTACACTCTATTAAAAGTGACCTGGTTAAAGGATTTACAAACACTCACTTGTAATGTTACCATGTTAAAGGATTTAGCACCTTGTTGAAAGGCTTACAACATGGCTATTAAACCAACCTATCATCATAGGATTTTCATTCCTAATACAATGGCTATAAAGTATTAGAATGTGTTGACATGATGACTTACAATCTTCAATTTTTGATTCCAGAATCTTGTTCTACTCAATCTGATCTGATCCTTTCTTGATCTGATATGTCTCTGCTCAAAGTGTTGATGCTTTGTTCTAACCAATTGAATTTTGCAATGTTTCTCTTCCTTTAAATTCCTTACACCCTTCTAAACTTCGCTATCATTATCCCATAAAATCTCTTACACACATGAATTATGGGGTATTGGTCTCCTTTTAAAGGCTTCAAAGACTTAGGGTTAGGTATGAATCTACGATCAATATTCATCCTTCTTTTCCCGTTCAATTCGTTCACTCTTTCTATTGGTTGAATGTTTTCTTCATTTTTCTTATTGGCTGCATGCTAATTATAGAGGGAATATAAAGGATTTGATCTTATCTTTAAGATCCTTTGAGATTCATCTTGAGTCAGCTCAAAAATGGTTTACATCTAAGTTTTTGAAGGCACAAACTCATATGTTGATTCTGTGTTACTCGACACTTACTGATTGTTGATGCTTGTCACATATAGGAATTCTATCTTTCTCAACTCCTATAGTAACTCTATTTTTCTCAGCACCTATACTCTGCTTGGCACCTATAGTGACTCAGCATTTATAGTGACTTGGCACTTGAACTTTGCTCAGAACTGAAGTTTACTCGGTACCTAAAGAATCTCTGGCTCAGCATATACTATAGCTTGGCATCTGAATTATAGTTGGCATCATCTTAGAAATTGGTTAAGTGTGTTGACACTCAATTGTCAAAACCAATCTGAGACCAACACATATATCTATTGGAGTAACAACACTTTTCAAATTCAATAAGGAGGTTGAGTTCAAGAAGAAGAAGAAGAATCCAACATATTCAAGATCCATGGTTCTAGAAGAAGAAGAATCAAGCATGGAAGAAGAAAAAGGATGAATAGAAGAAGGTAGGCTATATGATAATAAGAGGAAAAGAATCAAGAAGACATGAAGAAGAGGAAGAATGGAAATGGGAGACTAGAAAGACATGGAAGATGACGAAGAAAGAAGACCAAGAGTCATTTTGTGAAATTTGATACCATTTGAGTTCATTTGAATATTGAGCAACATGTAATAGCACTTGTAACCAACATGAAAGAAAAGGTACTAGTTGATAGGATAACCCTAAGAAATGTTGGTACCAAACTAAGATAGAAAAAATACTCACTTGTCCAAAATATAAATGATAAGATAAAATATTGCAATAGATGTAAACCAACACTACTACAAAGGTGCCCACAACTTTTGGTGAATACCGTAGCACATATGGATCAAGAGGATGATTTACCCAAATTATAATTAATTAAAATTGAATTTTGATAAAAGTTGATGGACAAGAGATTACTAAGACTCTACAAGTGTAACATCAAAGAATCTAAGGTATATCTTTCTCAACAAGGATAGTCTCTAACTCACTGACTCCAAGCAAGGTCACTTGTGAAATTGAAGATCACTGATTCAAGAGGTCAAAGCACAATAACCCAAGGTGTAAACAAGCTTCTAACAATGGGGTAAGTAGCCTAATATGAACCGGATCAACCTATGGAGATTGAAAATAATAGGACAACAAAGCAGTTTGATAGTAAAGTCTCAACTCAAGAACTCAGATTTTGTTTGTTTTAAATGTCCAACTAGGTGTATCAATAGATTTTTAATCATGAACTAAGCATGCAAGACAGCAATCAGGGATTTCAAGAAAATATTTTGAAATAATGAGAAAGGGAGAAAGTAACCTTGCACATGAACAAGAATAGTGTCATAGTATCAATCTAATCCCTAAAAGCACTATTGTGTATGTTCTCAAAATGTTTTACAATCACGCATATAGTCTTACAAAAAAATAATTGGCAGCACTATGGTTCTTAGTAATATTCAACTTTGTAGCTTTTGCAATCTAGAGTAGGTGAAATCCAATCTTGACGCACCATGGTTTCGACATATTCTAAGAATTTAATCAATTAGAAATACTAAAGAGATCTGACAGCCCAACAAAAGACTACACCTATGAGAATTTCCCCCACAAGGACATTTATATAGCAGTTGCTACTACCATGTCAAAAATGGCTATTACTACTTGAGGTTTCATCCACATGGGTGACCCAATAAAAGGAATTTCCACTACAGTTTAACCCTCTTTAATCAAGGAAGACTCGCAAAGTTGTACCACATGGGGACTTAGTTTGGATTCAAGGGTTCCAAATTTCTAATGTGCCCAAAAGGGAACAAAGCATACTCCTCTAGCCTCTTCACCTTACCCAAACATAGCAAACAAGATTCTTTGACACACTAATTTGAAATTGCTTCAAAAAAAATTTAGAAAATCTAACAACAAACCACATCAATCTCAAAAGAGAAAGTACTAATGGATGTTGAGGACAAATCCAAGCAGAATAGTGAGATAGTAACAAATATCCTTCCCTACCTACAAGGGGATCCTTCATCAAGAGGAACTTTACATATAAAGCAACTAAATGAAGCTCAATCTCTCAAGATTTCCCAAATAGTGTTCATAGGGACTAATTACTATGTGAAACATAGATGTGTGAAAGTAAATCTAGATCCAATTTTAGAGCACCAAATGAAGTGTGAATCTATGAAAGCATGTAAAAGCACTCAAGCCAAACACATGAGATGTTCATTTTAGTTCCAAATCCAAATGTTATAGAGATCTTAAAAAATACTTGATAATCCTTTCAATGTGTCTTTTCTTTGTTGTACCTTTCGTTTATGCTTGCATGCTCACTCGCAACGAACAAAGCAACAAGCAAACACAAGATATGCAATATATATCCAACTTATGTAAAACTAGGGTTAGATCTAAAAATCTAATTTTTAAGAATGATAATACTTAGTAGATAACCTAAATTAAAGCTCACATCATGCATTGATCCATTGTAAAAATTAAATGCAAGCTATTCATTAAATGCCCTTTTTTAATATTGATTTCTAACCTAGTCATCAAGATTGGACCTATATGATATGAATTTGGATCCAAACCCCTAAATGTTTTATTTTAAAAAAAAAAAAAAACCCTATCACAAATCAGAGAGCTTTCCAAAAATGTTAGAATTTTGAAAATATCCTTTTATTTGTGCCCTAGGGAGCCATTTTGTTAAAATGGACAATTTTTTGAAAATTGAATTATTGAGCCTTAATATGATCTCTAAAATCAAAACACAAAGAACCAATCCTATTTATAATACAGAGACCTTTTCAAAAATGAAATTTTTTCTTAAAAATATGCTAATTTGCACCCTAAAATGATTTTTCATGAAAAATCAAGAAAAATTATAAAAATATCAAAAATATCTTAGAAAAATCTAAAAATTGGATTGAAGCTTCTTTGATGTGTCACCAACTTGAAAAAACAAATTTAGACCAAAACACTAAGCCGTTTGGGAGATATGATCAAATCTTTAAGATCTAGGGCTTTTTTGTCTCCAAACAAATCCGTACAAGGGGGTTTGATCTATAAATGTCCAAAACCAACAAGTAAAGGTGGGTTGCCCCATGGTGGGTGCCAAAAACGTGTGCTTAAAATGTGAGAACACTTCTATGAGTCATTATATCCAAGATTTCTCAAGAATGAGATCTCAAATGGCAGCTCATAGCTCTCTATTCATGGAGTGCAAGGGTTTGTAATGGAGGCCCTCGGCTTGACCTAGTTTGTGTCCATGCAAGTACACCGTAAAATGAGAGATTCAAGGATGAAAATATGAATGCAAATGGAGATGAAAACTAATCTATATGATATCAATACAAAACAATGCAAGATCTAATCTATCAATACAAGATGTAATCTATGAAAGCAAGATCTAAGCTAATATGAAAAAGCAAGGATGGATCATGATGATGGAAGCCATGGATGCATGAGAGAATAAGATAAGAAGATAGAATTTCTCCACAAAAAGCTTTATTATTCTAACTCGTTCAAAAATTGCTCTCCAAACTTGTAGCATAACAATAACATAGAGTGTGTGTATGTAAAATCAAGAGAGAGCTCTCCCTTATAAAGAAGATTGGATGATCAAGATTAAGAGACAAAAATATTTAATCAAGGGCGGAGAAAGAATGATCCGTGTGAAATAAAGATTCATCAATGAGAAAATAGGAAAAGAATTAAATGGAATCCTACTTAGAAATATGTGCATTTAAGTGTAGAGGAATTTTTAATTTTTATTTATTTTATTTCCTCTTTAAGTGGGGATTTATTTAATTAAAAGAGAGCAAGTTCTTTTAATTAAATAGGAATTGTTTAATTAAATTAAAAGAGGGGTTTTTCTCTTAATTAATTAAATGTAGATGAATTATTTAATTAAAAGAGAGGTTTTCTTTTAGTAAAATGGTGACTTGTTTTATTTAATAAAAAGGGAGATTTTCTTTTCATTAAATAAGAGTTAGGATAAAATGATCAACCTTACAGAATATTGAAATAATTGAATTTGATCAAGAAAATTGATTTGAATTGATTGAATAAAATATTGCAAACCATTTGATTCAAAAAATTGATAAATTGAATAATGGGGGCCCATAATCTAGGTAACCATTTTAGAGTTTATACAGTAGTCATTGTGGAAAAATAGGTCATACATCAAACAAGTGTTGGAGCAATGGTAAATCAAAGTTCAGTAGGAAGTGTTATAGTTGCAAAAAACTAAGACATAGACCAAGTGAATGCACAGAGAAACCTAAGTTTGAAGGAAAGTGTCACAATTGCAACAAGCAAGGACACAAATCTTCAGAGTGCAAGACCAAGAAATGGAACCCAACAAAAAAAATTGTCAAAGCTATATTTGGTTGGGATTACAATATGTAGTGAAGTTTTCACTATTGTGGTGAGTTTAGGCACATTGGAGCAAACTGCATAAAACATAACACAAGGAAGAGAGATACTACAAAAATATGTTGTGTATGTGTAGAACTTGGACATCTTGCTAAGAATTGTATGAACTAAGGAAGAGTTGAAGATGAAAAGAAAGTAAAGGCTGACAATATCAAAAGTCAAATAAGGCAACAATGGGTAAGGAAATTTCCTAAGGATATAAATCAAAGTAATGAAAATGTTGACACCCAAGTCAATGAGTTGGGTGACTCAACCACTTCAACCTAGTTTTGTATAAATACTACTAAAACTATGATTCAGAAGCAAGCATCTAACATCATTTCCATTCAGCTAGTAGAAGATCCATATCAGCATTCAAAATGCACAAGGATCACCGAGTGGAGATGGCATCAGAAGACCTTACCAAGAAAGGTCAGGTCACAAGACCTTACCGAGAAAAGTCAGGATGTATAACCTTACCAAGTTTAGACTAAGTGGTGGTAACTTTACCCAGTTCAAAGTTCTCTCTATGTTGGTAGTTCCTACTGAGTCAAGAGACCTTAGTAAGTTGAAGGTGTCTTCTAAGTGTTAAAGACCAAACTAAGCAGAGGGCAGCCTGTCACTAAGTGAACATTTGTATGAAATATTAATGGTGATTGTAAAAACAAAATTTTCTTATAAGTAGGAAATTGATCGAATCATTTCACCACAAATTTTTAGAGCTAAGAGAGGAGAAATTTTAGAGCCTCTAAGAAATTTGAAGTAGTAATTACTCAAGTTTACCTTTGTGTTAAAAGTTTAATCAAGTGAATTTCATCTTCTAGTAGCAAGGTGAAAAGGGATTCGGAGATGTTGATTCAAGGATTTGATTGCAAGGCTCCTACATTCAAGTTTAGTCCAGCCATTATAGAGGAACTTGATCCCATTGAGTCTTAGCCATAGATGCCTCCGAAGGTACTCCTTATTCATGATATCTAATCATTTTATCACTATTCAATTCAAGAATTTGGAACCCTAAATATGAACCAAGCATTCAATGAGTTGTGTTTGGATGGTATTTTGAAACCCAAGCACAAGCATCTAGAGACTAAGGGTTTAACACATATTCTACACATGCTAAGATATTTTGAAGGTAAATGGATTAGGTTCATCTAGAGCCAAGTCCATGACATGCAATTGTGGTTGGATCACCCTATTCATATTATAAAGAAGATGATACAAAAAATTATTGAGTTATAGATGTTGAACAAGTTAAAGACTAGAAAAAACCTAGGTCGAGTTGAGCTTACTAAGAGGACTCTTGCCGAGTGGGATGGTAGAGGCATGAAGGTGAATATAGTAATTGACATGGAAATTAAGTTTGGCATCCATGTTATTGCGCATAAGATATACAACTCAAACTATCTGAATAACATTTCCTATGAAGTCATTGACTTGGCTTACAAGGTAGTAAACAACAATTTATCCTTTGACCTTGTCAAGATGCAATTGAGTCAATTTAGTAAGAACATGGATAGCATATGACTCTCAAATAATAACCCATGTAAGTTTGATTCTCTATTAACTTGTTTATTTTTCTATGTGCAAAATTTTTTCCCTTCAAAAGGAGTTGTAGTGTGGAGGAAGGATACATTAGTTTTATATCATATTAATGAGTTTATAGCAGAGATGGGAGAAAATTTTGAAAGTATAATGGATAAATATTTTGAATCCTTCAAAGAGAAAATGCAAGGCATATTTAGAATACCAAGGAAGTTGGTAGAAGATTGTGAGTAGGATATTTGTTTTCTTTTTTACTGCGACAAGGTTCATATCCAAGCAGTCAAGCCTAGAGTGGCATGGGTCAAACCTCTAGGATATGACATGAATATTGATGATACTAAATACATAATTGAGGCTCTCTTGTATGATCCATTAGATCCCAAGGCTCCATATTTTGGAACCTATGAGGAAGAAAAGACTAGAATTGAACTAGAAATCAAGCTTCCTATAGTAGTGAAGAAAGGAAGAAAGAAAGTGGAGAAGATTCTTAAGACCACCAAATCTTCTAGTTCCCCTCTCTTGATAACTAAAGGAAAAGGAGATGATCTTGATGAAGATGAAAGAGAGGAAGAGCAAGTAGAGGAAGTAGAATCTGAAGAGGAGGAGCCTCCCAAGAAGAAAGGGAAGGTCATTATAACTAAACATGCAAAATCATCCCCTATTGTGTTCACCAGAAGAGAAATAAAATCCAAAAAGAAACTAAATATTAGAGAGGATGAAGATGAAGATGAATACATAATATTTAGGAAGACTACCCCTACCCTTGTAGAAAGATTGAAAAGATTAGAAGGAGGAGGAGGCACGGCATATTTCAAGTCTCTTAGGTATGCCACTAGGAGCATAGAGGAGAAGAAACAAATAGAGGACTCCCTAGTGGAAAAAATGGAAAAATGGAAACACTCTCCTAATGAGCTAAACGCACAAGTTCCTAATGTAATTTTGAAGGAAATTGCACTAGCATGGGAAAATGTAGTAAATATTGCAAAAGACATCAGATAACAAACCTTGAGATAACTCATGTCGAGTCTCAGTGATAAGGAAGTAAAGAAATCATTAAAGGAGACTGAAATAAAGATGACACCAAAAATCAATGCATTAATAATCTTGTCAAAGGATATTGAGTCATTTTTGAAGTCCAACACCATAGCATGGAAGAATATTTATGGGTTGTTCAAGCCTATTGATTAGGTTCTGCAAATTGATGATGAAGGAGGTGTTGAAAAAGATGATGAATAAATTGATGATATTGAAAACATGGAAGGAGATGATGTTGAAGGAGAAGAGGATCAAGAAGTTATAAGAAGTGATCTTCATGACATAGAGATTATTGAAGACTCATATCCAGAGAAGATAGCAGTAGAGGAAATGGCCTCTCTTCTTAATTCTTCAAGAAAAGCCTTAATGCAACCTAGCTCAGAGAAGGATTATATCGAGTTGGTTGAGGTAAAAACTACATCACCAAACACCCAACCAATCTCTGGAGCAACATTACCAAGTGCTACAATGAGTGAAGTTGTTGGAATATTCAAATAGGAAGAATGCTTCTGAGAGGGGGGGTGAATCTTTCTTTACTAGTTTTTATGCTACATCAATTGCTATGCATGGCACACTGTTCAATCGATTGGATTGATAGAATTTGTGGGATATTATTCTCACAGCAAAATCTAGGAGAGGATCAGTGATGGTGTCAATAGTCATACCCCTCTTATTCCATTTTACCCCTGTATTTCTTTCAATGATCTCTTTGGAACCATTGCGTAGGGTCTTAGTCCAATCTAGGGTTGGGAAACCCGTAACCCTATGTACTATCCCTTTGTAATCTTAATTGGACTTGTTTCCAACCATAAACATCCATTATGGATTCTTCTTAAAATAATTTGTATCCATTCAATTTTGAATACTATAGGATAAACTAGGGCATTGGTCAAACCCTTTCTCTCGAATATCTTGTATTCATCCTTCAAAATCTTATTCTCTCACAGTTTGTCATAGGCTTGGAAAATTTCAAGATCACCTATGGTGCTAATTTTACATTTATAACACTTCCTTACATCCTGCACCATAACTACTTTGGATGGAATAATGGATAATGCATTGGTAGGGTCATTTTTGTAGGAAACTTCTTGAATGGGCTTGAATTCAAGTTGTTTGACTTCATTATTGACCAGTTTTACTTCATGACTTTCCTTCCCTTTACTGGTTCTTGACCCAAATGCCATTGTTTTCCAAACTAAGGTTTAAAATATAAACAAGCTTTCAAACTCTACATAGCTCGGCACTTGAATGAAATACCTTTGATCGATGAGATTTATGCTTAATCATTGTTGAAAGAGGTTGAAATCTTTTTGGAACACTGGATTCTCTTCTATGAAGTCGCTTTTCTCTTTTCTTCTCCTTTGCTTCTCATTCACGATGAAGAAAAATAATTAAAATCATGATAATATACCCTATTTCCATCACATTAAATGCTCAACTGTACACTCAGCTTCTGAAGGATTTTCAACTTGGCATCAACCATCAACTCGGTCACTATTAGCAACTTGGCATGTACTAGAATTTTACTCAGCATCCAAAGACAGCTTGGTATATTCATTTAAAATTTTGTCTTGGCATCTTGTCTCATGCTTATTTCTTCTTTTCAGTACTTCTTTGTCTTGGGACTGATGTATGATATAACTTTGTATATCAGTCCCATACGCCTCTCTTATGCTTAGTTTGATGAAGTGTGATCACTTCACCCATTGGGTGAAGTGATCCCTCTACTTGATGTCTTGCACTCATATTTCTTCTTCCAAGTCTTATTCATTTGTCTTCTTATTTTCTTGACATCAATCTTTTCTTTTTCTTTGTTGGATTTAGTTTTTGGTGCTTTGGACCTTGTAGGACAGTTTCTACTGATATGACCAGTTTTCAAGCAACTAAAACATGTGGTTTGGTGCAACCATCTTGTATAATTCCCCTTGAAATGTGTTCTTATGCAGTTTTTAGGGATATGTCCATATTCCTGACAATAATGACAACTATACTTGGTGTTATAATCCCAATGATAGTGACTTTTATTCCCTTTTGTTTTTTATGGTTGATTTGACGTCCACATAGGCTTTGATCTGCATTCAAATGCTCTATGTCCATACTTCTTAAAATTATGACAATGTCCATCAAATCTTTGTGTCCTTGTGACTTTGGATCTGCAATCTTGTGTCATATGTCCTTGCATGTTGCACTTGTGACAGTAACTCTTGCTTGTGGGTGTGTTTAGCTGACTGATTCTTCTACTCCTGCAAATATTAGCAGTATGCCACTTTTTATTATAGTAATGACAAGTGAGTTTAGAATCCTTACCTTTGTCACTTCTTTGCTCAACACTCTTTGATGATTCTCCAACTTCAGTGTTGTTGTATCCAAGTCTTGATGTATCATGGGCGGATCTTGGGAATTTCATCAACTGTTCAAAGTACTTGATGGCTTCACTTGACTTGTTAAGATTCTCTGCTATCTCTTTTTCTCTTTTCAATTCATTATGTAGTTTTTCATTCTGCATCTTCAAAGTAGAGATCTCAATATCTTTCATATTGAGTTCATGATGAAGGTTCATCGTTTGGGAAAGTGTATCCATCTGCATGTTTGAGATCCTTGTTAATTTAGTACATTTTTCCTCAAGTTTGTTTGCAAGATTCCTTTTGTCATCTTCCATCATGGCTCTATCCTCAACTACTTTTTTCTTTTGTTCAGTAATTTCACATAACATTATGGCCTATGATTCATGTTCCATCTTGAGAGATATTATCTCTTTTGCTTGAACTTTGTTTTTCTCCATCAGTTCTGCTATTGCTACATCAAACTCTTTAGTATCTCCATTGGAAAACACTTGTGTGGTATCAATTTCCCTGTAGTTTATATCATTTTCAGCTATGGCTATCTCTTTCCTTCTTTTCAAGGATTTTCTTAATTCTACTCTAGCTTCTTCTACCTTGTGTAGAGCGAGATGCACATCTATCACCTAGTTCTCAATGATCTTTCCAAGTTTGAAAACTTCCATCTTTAGATCTTTTCCTCCAAGCTATTAGGCTTCTTCTTGAGAGAACTAGTCTCTAATACCAATTGTTGGAATATTCAAATAGGAAGAATGCTTCTGAGAGGGGGGGTGAATCAAAAGTACTAGCTTTTATCCTATTTTTCAACCTTTAATAACATATTATTGAAATGAACATGCATGCATATTAACATTAAGCAATCATGAGAAACACATATGCATCACCATATAACACTTGAGATTTTGGTAACCCAAAAACCCTCCAGGAATAAGAAGGTAAAACTGGGGTGGGGATGATACCCACAAAATCACTATAGCAATAATGTTTGACCACTTCTGATGGTCTTCCCTGTTAAAGGCCTGCCCTATTAAAGGCTTTACACTGTATCAATAGTGACCTAGTTAAAGGATTTACAAACACTTTACATGAAGTGTTACCATGTTAAAGGATTTAATCACCTATTTAAAGGATCTTCAAAATAGTTGTTAAACTAACCTATCACCATAGGGTTTCCTTTCTAATACAATTGCTAGAGAGTATTAGGTATAATAAACCTGATAGCTTACAATCCTTTGATTGCTGAATACAGGCACTTGATCTACTTACTTTGATCTTGATCCTCTGAGAACTGATACTCATTTGTATCCTTTGCTTTGTTCTGATCAACTGAATATTTTAACTACTGCTCTCTTCCTCTAAGTCTTTTACTCTGAACTCTGAACTCCACTAGAATTTTCCATTCACTCCTTCATCTATCTACATGATTCAATGAGATTTAGTCTTCCTTATAAAGACATTCGAAGACTTAGGGTTAGACATGGATCTACGATCCATATTGAATCTCTATTTTTTGCTCATTCCTTGGACTTTTATTATTGGTTGCATGCCTTCTCCATTTTTCTTATTGGCTACATGTAGATTGCATAGGAAATAGAAAAGATTCAATCTTATCACTTAAATCCTTTGAGATTTGTCATATGTTGCCCATGAAAATGGTTTACATCTGAATTAGTGAAGTTACAAACTCATATGTGCATTCTATGTTACTCAGCACTTACTGATTCCTGATGCTCGGCATCGTTTATGACTCAACACCTAAATATTATTTGGCACTTGTATCATGCTCGACACCTAAAGTCACTCGGCACGTGAAAGCTGCTCGGCACCTAATGGATTTCCTAACTCAGCACAAGCTATGGCTTGGCATACATAGTGCACTCAGCTTCAATGTAGAAAGTGGTTAAGTTGTGTTGGCACTCAAATGTCAAAACCATTTTGAGACTAATAGTGTTTATCACTTCATCTACTAGGTAGCAAGCTCCAATCATTCCAGCATCAGGATTTATCGAGCTACAACAAGGTATTTCAAGCATTCCTACTGTTAGTATTGTTACTCCTATATTTTTTATTATTTCTACTATTTCAACTATTATTTCTATATTGAGTGTGTCCACAATAAGTGCAAAGACTATTGAGGTTAAGCCTTAACCAAGCACAAAAGTTAAGAGAAAAGGAAAAGAAATTATTTCTTCTGCTATTTTAATAGAAAGGGTAAAGAAGAAGAAATTGATTTGGATGAGGAAATTTTTTTGTCCAAAGAGGGATACCTCTAACCTCACTCCTAAAGAAATGGATATCCTAGGTGAACTATAGAAAAAGAGGGGTAAACAAAAAAAGCTCAAAGAAGAAAGATAAAAGCAAAATCAAGTGCTTGAGGATATAAAAGGCATATTCATTCATGCACTAAGTATTGAGGTTGATGAGAAGCAACCAATTTTGGATCAACTTGTTGAAGTTGTTTGCAAGTACAATGAGGAGCACAATGGACAAAAAAAACTTCTATAGAGTTCAGAAATAAAGTATGAAAACAAATTTTTGGAGAAGTTAGCACAGAAGATAGCTATTGACCAAGTAGAATTATCTACTATTCTTGATACACTTGAAACATCTATAAATAATGTTGTTTCTATATTTGTAAAGCTTAGTGATGTATCTAACTTGTCTAAGCAAATAAAAGATAAACTATCCAAGATAGATGAGGACATGAAGGCAAGTGCACAACAATTATCACTTAATCCTAGTTGTAGCTCTGCTCATTTTGTAAAGATTAGGTACTTGTTAGATCTTCAGGTAGAATTATTAAGGGAAGAAGCCAGGATAAGGGCCACACTTGCAGATATTCAAGGCATGATCTTTCCCAACATGGATGCAATGCAAAAAAATATTGCACATGCAAAGACATTTGTCCATGATAATAATTTCTCCATTCTTGATCATATGATGGATCTTTCAGCACAAATGCAGATAGCCTTGCATGCATCAAAGGTATTACAAGAAAATTGGGACAAGACAATGACAATCATTTTGAAGGTACAAAGTGATTTCTTGTCACATTTTGGTATTAACTTGTAAATATTTTGTACCTTTGGCATTTATGTCAAAAAAGGGGGAGAATATTATTGATAAAAGGGGAGAATATTATCATACTATATGTATAAGGGAGAGATATATGTATGGGGGAGTTGTAATAACAAAGGAAAATCATGTATAGATAGCAGAAAATATGTTTAAAAAAGTAATTTTTTTGATAAATAATAAAAAATAGAGCAAGAGGTTACCAAGTAGCAGTAGCAAACTGCAATCAAAACCGAGTTGAAGACCAAAATTGTGAACTGAGTGAGTTTTGACTTTTATTTTGAGCATTCAGATTTTTGGTATGATAAGTGTTTTTGTCACTAATGCCAAAGGGGGAGATTGTTGACCTTATGGTCAAATAATTTTTTTATTAGTGACTTAACACTTAGTCAATTGGTTTCATTGTTACTAAGCTCTACAATTGCTATTGAGCTTATCATACTTCTAGCAGTGTTAACTAATTAGTTTAGTTTCTACTAAGCTAATTAGTCAGACTACAATTCATGATGAGATTCATAGTATCTACTGAGCATCTGAGACAAAGTACAGTGTTAACTGAGATCTTTAGTGTCTACCGAGTTTGCAATGTTGACAAAGTGAAGTCATTGTTGACTAAGCCATGTAGTATCAACCAATTAATTTAGTATCTACTGAGTTTCTCAGTGTTCACTGATTCATACAGTGATGACCAAGTTCCTACTACTCAAAGTGATTAGTATGGACTGAGCTTCAACGTCAACCAAGTTCTAGATCCTGTTGAGTGTTGACAGTGTTTTCCAAGTGTCAAAACATCACCAAGTTGTCTTGAAAACTTGAGTTACAGTAGTGGGTTGACTTAGTGAATTATGATAAATTTGGTATTGTAGTTGACTCTAGAAGGTAATTAAGTGGATTGGTATATATGTAATGTATTATATCATATCCATAAGAAGACATGTAAGTGAACAAGTAAGAAGTAGATGAGTATGAATTGAAGAAGGCTACAAGAAGTATAAGGAAAAGTAGAGACTTATCTATCACAGTCAGGTGATCATTATTATTCAAAGGAATCTCATTCAGCAAACCAAGTTGTAGATCAAAGATCAGCCACTAATTCATCCTAATAGGTGCATCAGTCAAATCCTTTAACAAGGTGGACTTAACAGTCTAATTTCAAATCTCCTAAAATAGTTCATACTTCATTGTATGTTTTAAATCCTTTCACAAGGTGGACCTAACAATCCTTATTGCTCCTAACAGGGCAAACCATCAAAAGTGATCAATTGTAAGCTTTAATAAGATAACTTTATACTACAGTAATTAAGCTTGTGGGCATCAACCCCTCCCTATTTTTACTTTCTATTTGGAAGGTTTCTAGGTTACCAATATTGTATCAAAGTGTTATGAATGTTTTATTTCTTTCAGTCTTTCATGCATGCAATTAGATCAGATTACATGATGAATGTTTAACTGGTGAATTAAAGTATAAGTTTTATTGGTTTCAAATTCACCCCCCCTCCCAGTCATCTAATCTATACTACATTTCCAACAACCTCATCCACTTAGTCTCTCAAAAACTCCAAGTTCCATTATCAATGTATTGTATATAACCTTTCATAATTGATGTTGACCTATTAAAACTCTTCCTCCAATTGCACTTTTAAAAAAAAAATCCACCGTGATTGCAATACAAACAAATTGTACCTTTGAATTGTTTATTCTTAGATACAATATCATTTCAAATTTTTGTGTGTAATCAATCTATGTTTAACTCTTGATAGATCATTGTTTATTGGTCTATGACATCATTTTGTTTTTTCCTTTCATCAATCATTCTGTTGATATCTCTATCTTTATATTGTGTTGAATATATATATATATATATATATATATATATATATATATATATATATATTGATATTTATATTTATATTTTGATTTCTCACTTACCTCTGTCACTTCCCTTCGATGATACATTAATACTTTTTACTAAGATCCTATGAACCTACACAAATGGCCCAATCTGATTTGAAATCTATGCTTGATAGCCACTATTGCATGTATTTGGATTGGAATATGGGCTAATTGGACAATGTCAGCACTTGATAGAATAATTCCAAGCTAGGAAGATCAAAAGGGATGCAACAAGATATGTCTAAATTTCAAATCCAAATATGATATGAACTAGATGCTAGATCGTACATGGATTTGGATACCATTTTTTATCAGATAAGGGTTTGTACAAAGTGTAGGTGTTGTTTCATGGATCTCCTTTACACTAGAGGATACGTGGATTGTTCTCAATGTGAGGTATGCAATCAACTAAAACAAAGAGGGTAGATCTGCTACCATGTGAAATCAGATTGGACGATCCCTCTAAACTCTATCATTGTGTATGCACAATTCATGCTAAAGATGCTAGATCAAATGAAAATGAAAAACCAAGTCATTAATATGCCTCTCTTTTCTTGATGAAATTCTATAGATTTCATTGACAGGATGTTCCTTCCCTTATTTGAGGCTGGTCACATGAAATATATATTTATAATGTGATGTGTATTTCTATTCAATTTATGCAGATCTTCTTTGATATGATTTTTCTACATACTGTAGTATTGTCTTCATAATTTTGAATTATCTTTGAAGCCTCACAAGCCTGGTAGGGAACCTGCTCTGATACCATGTTGGTTTTATGAGTATCACTACAAATGTACTAAGCACTACCATAATATGTGGTATGTGTTTTCCAAATGGCAGTGTCCTAGTTGTATTTGTATAAGGAATAAACCAAAAGAGGAGACACATCCCTTCATGGGAAAATTCTATTCATCAACATAATTAATATAATGGAATGACAACCTTAATTATAGTTGTGTGTGTGTGTGTGTGTATGAATCATTGTCATTATGTTAATATCTCTTTGTTCTCACATGTTTATCCTACTAAAGCTACCAAAATATCAATAGAGATGCAACACACTAGATTTTTGGAAGCCCTTTTTGGAAAGAATACCAAATAATGTGTTTCTTTGGTTTTTAAGGAAGAGCGCAATAACTCTTTCTTCCATACAACTTTTCTCATGATCCTTGGCTATGAATTCTTATGGAAAGAGAAGAGATATTGCATGTGCACAAACATTACGTCATACTTTTTCACAGCTTTTCTTGACCTTAGAGGGTAGAAATTAGAAATTTGATGCTTCTGTGTAAAGTTTTTAAAAAACCTTATATGGAGGACAGCATGAAAGCCATTATATTGGGAGGATAGGGTATGTGGATCCCTTTTGCAGACAAAATGGACAAGTTGTTTGAGTGAGGCAACAATTTGCAATGATAGCCCTTCTTACTGGGCCTAAATAAACAACAATTAATGTGTCATCAGAAGTTGGCACGAGTTGGGAGAGATTTCCTATTCAAATGGTTTATGTTGGAAAATTTCAACGAGAATGACTATGGATGGCGAGAAGAATTCATGATATAATCATCTCCAAAAGATTCTTCTTGGAGGGGCTTGAAGACCTTTCTATTTGAAGGCTTCTCCATGGATGGTTCTAGGTTTTGACTTTTTGTAGTGTTCCTTATTCCCTATTCCTTGTTCACTATTACTTGTTCCATATTCACTCTTACTTGCTCTATGTTCCCTATTCTGCATTTGCACTTCCCTATTCCTTGTTGAACCAAACTGTGCCCTAGGAACAAAAAAAATTGTAATTTTTTTTGTTAAAAGTTATTACTTGAGTCTCGGATCGAACCTTGCCCTCAGCTATAAATACTAAATATCATCTATTTTGAATATTTTTTCTATGTAAACAATGTCAACTATAACTAATGAAAACTCTACCTTTTGGGTTTCCAATTAGTTGTGCCTATAAATGTGTGAACTATTGTTCATTGTTCTTTTTAAATTATTTCAACTATTATTGTTATTGAGTGACGATTTTTTCAAATGCACTATTGAATTATTAATGTTAAATGGATGTTAAATATTCTAATGATAATTCAATTGTGAGTCTATTACTAATTTTAAATGTTAAAGCAAAAAAATAGTATGATTGATTCAAGGTTTGAAGTGGTTTTTAAAAGTAGTAAGTAGTTTTTGATTTCATTTCAAGATCCTTTAAAATCAAAGATTTTTTTTTTTAATTACAAAAGACTCAAATTTTATTGTTCAGATGAAAATGGCTTCTGGTAAACTTCAATAATTAATGCATGATCATCTTCATTCTTAAATAATAAAAGGGAACTTTTTTAATTGTTTCAATTTATTAACAAATTAACAATGTAATATTTATTTTTAATAATAATTACATTGTCATTAATAGTAAACAAGGTTCATAGTCATTTGATGTGATGAGATCAATGGCTCGAGATGTATCTCAGGCCAATTTCAGGAATGAAATCTCTTTTTCTTACCTTCTACCAAAATCGTGACATGATTTGGGAAATGAAATCCCTTTTTTCTACCTGCTATTGTACTCATGACACGTGTGATGATTCTGGTAGAAGGTAGACAAAAGGGATTTCATTCCCAAAATTGGCATGAGATACATCATGTGTCATTGATCTCCTCTTCTTTCAACAATTGTGAATATTAAAAGTTTGACATGATGACAATAGTCGCCACTATGACAGTGAGTGGATTGGGACACGTGTGCGAGGAAAACTTATTTTTTTTTAATAATAACAAGTTTCACCATGCCATGTAGTGGTGAGTATTTGTTGGTTAGATATAAGTGTAGTATTAAATAATGATTAATTAAATGGTTATATTTTAATTATTATTAAAAGATAGAAACCTATATAACTATAATATATAAATATAATATCATTAAAAATTTTAATTACTATTTTATTATGTTTCAAAGTTGAATTACTATTTTTATTTAAATTGTAAAAATGATAAAATTAAATTGCATGAAATGTTATAATTAGTGAGAAAATATTAATTTAAATTATTAAACTAGTATAGTAGAAATTGATAAAATTGGTTAAGCTCTAAAATTTTAAGTAGAATCACAATCATAATACACACACACACACACACACACACACACACACATATATATATATATATATATATATATTTGACATAAAATTACAAATTACCAATGTTTATCACATAATACACCTCATCTTTTAAACAATTATAATTTTTTATGAATAGAAATTATATCATAATTTATTTATTTTGATTTTTTTAAATGTAAGTTGTATGAAAATAGCCCCCTACCAAATGTAACACAAAATGAACAAGTTAAATTTTATCTTGAAACTTGATTCAAATTGAATATTCAAAGTTTATGTCTAAACTTGATAAATATTAAGTTAATCATATACTACTATATGCATCTTTGTGTGTGTGAGAGACTTTTAATACGTAATATGAAATCTATACATGTATAGTATATTAACAAGCTATTAATTAATTTAATAGCAATCCTAATAATAATAAATTATTATTTGTTACCATTAAAGAAGAGGAGATCAACAACTCAAGATTTATTCTTGCAGGGGAAAGTATAATAGAAAATGGGTTATTCAAGTTTGGATGGCTTGGGTCCAAGAGGTGAAATGGTTTGGTGTCCCAAAAATGTAGCAGCTCCACTGAAAGTGAAAGTACACCAGTCATTGGGGTCTTTGATGATATTGTAGATGATTCTTCTAGAAAGGGAAAAGGAAGTTCTACTTCTCAAGTTCAACCCCCTATAATATTTGTTAAATCTTGAAATCCAGTTGAAGTTGGTCCCACTGGCATGGGTGATCATAGTGCAAAAAAGAAAGCATTTATGACAATTACAACAATGTCGTTACCAATGATTACTACAAGAATTAATAGTTCTAATAGTTTGTATGCACCAGTAGCTTCAGGAAAAAACCTCAAAATACTCCCAAAACACCAGTTATTGGTAACAATGGAACGAGATTAGGAATGGGTCAGGTTCAAGTTGTTGTCAAACCTGAAAATGCATTTATTAGAACCACTCACGAAGTTGGAGGAGTATTTTTTGCAAGTACAATATCACCTTTCAAATAATCATTTGTCTCAGCGAACCCAGATTTTTGCTACAATAATTTTGAAACAAATTTTGATCACGCAATCAAAAGGAATAAGAATAATATGAAGACATTGAAAAGGGATTTAATTGTTGCAACTCATAATGAAGATCATGTATGTAATGACATATTTCCAACATAAGACCAAAACACAAAAATGATGTACTTCAAGTTTGTTGTTATGTGTGAAAAATGTGACACACTTCTATAAACCATTACTCTTGAGAGAACCCATAGAGTAGGCTAAATGAAATGCAAATCTATTCTAAAATTATATGCAAAGCAAGTGAAATAAATCTAATCTAAATAATAAGAAAGCAAAGAGCTATGCTAACAATTCAATATTAAACTACAATGAAAAACTAAGCTAATATGAGTGCAAGAAAATAAATAACAAGCTAAGCTAAAATGATAACGCAAAAGAATAAAAGAGACATGAGAATAGGATAATGTTAGAATGGAAGAACAAAATAGATATGAGAGATGCAAGATACGAGGTGTGTAAGAACACAAGAGAGAGGTTTGTAAAAACATAAAAGTGAGGTGTGAGATGAGAGATGTGTAAGAACACAAGAGAAATGTGTGTAAAAATACAAGAGAGAGGCATGACATGAGAGGTGTGTAAGAACACAAGAGAGAGGTGTGAGATGAGAGGTGTGTAAGAACACAAGATAGAAGTGTGTGAGAAAGGTGTGCTATTAAATGAGGAGAGGACCTCCTTTTAAAGAGAAATGGGTGGTCAAGATTAAGAGGCAAAAGCAATGGTGGAGATTAAGTCTTAGTTGATCCATGTCTATGCATCTCTTATGAGGCAAAATCAAAGACTATGTTTATGAGCCAAAAGAATGAGTGGTTGGCATTAAGAGGCAAAAATAAGAAAAAGTCAAAGACTTCACCTTCATAAAGAAAATTAAAGAATTTTAAAATGATTGGAGAAGAAAAGGTAGGCACCTTAAAAAAGGTGATTGTGAACATGATTAAAGATAACAAAAAATTGATTTTACTTCAATAAAGATAAAAAAGAGGATTTGAATTAATTTAAATTTTATCCAAATAGGTCCACCTTAGAAAAAGTGATTAAAGATAAATTGTACTTTCGTCAAGATTGAGGAAATTATTAAAGAATAATTTAATTCAAATAAGTCTACCTTAGGCAAAGTTATTGAAGATAAGACAAAATTAAAGGCACTTTAATTAAGGTGGAGAATAAAATAAAATATTTGAATTAAAATAAATTTAATCCAAGTGGAAGAATTATCTCTTCATTTATTTATTTATTTAGAAAAGTGATTTTAATGTGCACTTAGGATAAAGGGGATTTTTATTTAAAAGGGAGCATATTCTTTTAATTAAATAAAACTTAGGGTAAGGTGGTCAAACCATAAGATAAAATAAAATAAATGATTAATTGATGATTTGATCAAGCATTGGTGATTGATAGATCGTGCAAAATTGATTAAGCATAATGTGTTTTAGCAGAGAGATTAAAAATGGTAAAAAGGGGGATTATAGTTTACTAGACCATTTTTGGGTGATTGCAGTTTACAAAAACATTGCAAGACAAAGTGAAATTTGATTTAGACAAGATGCTTGAGGAAACAACTCCATAAAGCATTACAAGTTACATCAAATCATTGTCAACATTGAATGTAGTAATGGATGAAAGGTTCAAATCTAATGAAATTTTCTCTTCCAAGTATGCAATGGTAAAGAGGTTAGAGCTATTAATCTATACCCTAAATAAAATGTAGCTTCCAAATGATGTAGAATGGAGCACCCTAAAAAACCTTGTTGGGTTATCTCCTAGTCCTTAATCATTGTGATAAGTGACAGTAATATGATATATCAAGGTTTTGGTATTTGTTACTTATTACTTTTTATTTGTTAATCTTTATAATTTTATTTTATTGGCTTTAATTGATTTTGAATTTTGAACTCTGTGTTTTGAATAGTATAGTTGTATTAGTTGGAACTTTTTTTCCTTATTGAAAAATTGCACAATTGTCAATGTACATGCATAATGTAGCCATGTATTGCAAATTGACTTGAAGCTTTTGTTGCTCCCTTTTATCTATAAAAGGGAATTTTGGATTATTTGCAAAGGGTTCTAATATTCTACTTCTCTAGGCTCTATATTGATTTGTATAATTGTTAATTTGTATTACTATTGTCTAAGATTTCTGCATAGAGACACTACAAGTGACAAAATTGTGAATTGAATTAATTGTAATATGTTACAAGTATTTTATTCCTATATGAAATATTTTGAAAAAATTAATGGAAACCTCAACTAGAAGTAGGGGTCTAAATTGACTTCTACAAATAGAATTAGATAGAGATGTATAAGTTAGACCTGATAAATTAAATGCAAATTCAATATCAATAGTTAAACTTAAACATCTATAGCTAAGCCTAAGGGTCTGAATTTAGAATAATGCATTTTAAAATCAATATTTTCTATAAACATTAATTTCACATAAATTAATGTAACTTGACAAGTTATCAACTTAAATACTTGGGAGTCTAAGACCTGCTACTGCAGCTTCTAAAATTTCCACATCATCTTATCATCAGTGCCATCAAATTCCTCACTATCAACTTCACAAAAATTCATTATTTTTTGTGTTTTCTTCATATTCACTATCACTATGGATCTCAAAGTCAACTTCATCGCTACCAATTTTTTTGGTACTACTAATGCCATTGTTACTTTGGTTTGAAATGTTGCCCAATCCTCTTCTTTGATATTTGTTCCTCCAAATATTCAGAGCCTTGTCATAAGGGAAATTATCTACCTTATACCTAGAATTATAGAACCTCAATCAATTTTCCAAATTTTTGTCTAATTTGTTTCTAAGCTTTGACTTTAGGAACCCCAAAGCTCTAAAAACTCAATCATCCTCCACTAAACCCAACATCATGGTGAGACAATCAACAAGCTTGAAATATTCTAGTATTGTCTGTCTCATTTTTTTCCTCCGAGCAAGATGTTTTCCAAAGCTTTTTTATTGCTCCCTCTTCCTCTAATTTCTCCATAAGATCATATTGTTCCCTCATTATGTTTGAAAAACAAAATGATTGATCTCTTGATCGAGATTCATCTAAATTTTCATTTATAGTTACTCCATTGATCTCCTTACTTTCAAAAAAATGCTTTATCAAAGTCATCACCCTTTTCTAAAATTCATTTAGATTATTCAAACTTCAAAATTAAGGAAAAGTAATTGACATTTCCTCAAGTAGTTTGTCTGGAGGGAATATTATTCTAATTCGTGAGGAAAGACTATAGAAAACTAGCTTGACAAACTCAAGCATAAAGTCAACGGTCTTCTTGAAGTCCTCCCTTTTAATACATGAATCTTGATACTCTGTCTCTAATTAATTTCCTATTTCATTGATATTGATACATACATAGTATTTCATTGGTATATCAACTCCATGTAACCTAGAACATAACTCGTCATTTTCACCAATGCATAAAACATTGTAAGGATTATTCAACTATGTGATTCTTATCCAACTCACAAGATTTGAATCATCTAATGGTTCTATTTGATACATAGTATCGAAGTTCATACATGTCATTTTATGTAGCTTAGCATATGATGCAATATGCATAGCTCTTTGCTGATCCTTTTTCACAATATTCCTCATTTTCTCTAGAATGGAGAGAAGAGATGTTAAAGTAGGAGTATCTTAACATCAATTAAGTTCAAATAGAATTGAGGTAATAAAGGTAGCCCTAATTTTTCTTGCATCAAATTCATTATTCCAAGTAAT
Source organism: Cupressus sempervirens (assembly GCA_028749045.1). Classification (NCBI taxonomy): domain Eukaryota; kingdom Viridiplantae; phylum Streptophyta; class Pinopsida; order Cupressales; family Cupressaceae; genus Cupressus; species Cupressus sempervirens. The sequence continues at coordinate 509,014,184 of CM053791.1, forward strand.
GATTCATATTCAGAAAATACTTGATGCACTGGTCCATCCAAAGAGATCCATCTAGTATCATTATCTTTAAGAAGTTTCTTCCAATTAATTAATCCTTCAGCAAAGTGTTGAAATTCTCTGACTCATTTGGACTTCAACAAAAGTATTGGTAGATTTCTTTGACTAAATATTTGACTTTGCTAACATAGTGATTTTTTTGTTGAATTTGGATCTTTGTGCAAAGACTACCTTTATGACCTTGCATAAATGAAACTCCATTTGCTCCAATACAACCCAATTTTTTGGAAATTTCCACATTGTCCGTACCTCCAAATTCAATTCAAGAACTATTCAACAATTCATATAAATTTTCTATTACTGCACTACAACTCAATTTAGCAATTCAGATAATGTTGATGAACAAAATTGGTTACAGTTTAAACATGCATGCATACCTAGGAGGTATTATTAATTGTTGTAACTTTTTCTAGAGAGAATGCATATAAATTTGATAGTTTTATGTTTACCTTCATGGATCTTCTTTTTCAACATCTGTAAAATAGGTAATCGATTCTCATCCATTATTTAATGACCAGTGATTATTGGGATGGTTTTTAACTTTCAAAAAGTGCAATGAACCATGTAATGAAAGGTAGTCAGTCATAGGACACCCTCCACTCAAAATATAAAAGGTGACACTTTACTAAACAACTCTTCTTAAATTTTATACTTCCATTACTTTCCCAAGAAAATCCTCAATAGAAACTTTTATTTCAGTATCCTTTTCCCATAATTTCTCTTGTAACTCGTATACTTTGGCATTCTTGACATGCAAAAAATTTTCCTTCATTTTCCAAGTTACCATATGTTTTTTAACTCTATCTTTAGTTTCCTTTTGATAAACTTTACCGACATGGTTTTATATGGTGTCAAGTTTAAGTTGAAATCTCTCTTTTTTCTTTGATATCTTTGAGAAAATATTACATTTTCATTCTATAGGAGGCTCACCATCCATTGGATTGGGCACTGATTCAATGAACCAAAAAATTTCCACCATTCTAATTGAAAATTCTTTTTTGACAGATCCCAACAAGCTCAATCTTTTTTTAATTCCAATTTTCTTTTCCTATTCTCTACACAAATGTCATTTTTGGTACCATGTTTTCTATTCTCGTCCAAGTCCATTATATCATTTTGTGGCTCCATACTCTGGGGAACCACCTCTCAAAATCATCTTCAAGTTCTTTGTCAACTGAGATATCAATTTCACTGACTTGAACTCCTTCAAAATCTGCTCCAACTTGTGATGAATCTCCTTCTTTGATATGCACTAGAGGTGTAGATTTGGAATTTGATAAGTATATATGAACTTAAGATTGTGATGATGTCCCTTCCTAACTTATGGAACTATTTCCACAACCAAAGTAAGCTAATTAGGTTCTACATATTGTTGGCCTCTCTTGGCTTTCCCTACATTCAGGGATCCTACCAGTATCATTCTTGTTTGGTATCTCTAACTAATCAGTGTTGCCAAAATATATCAACTTGTTCAAAAAGAGAATATAATAGTAGACTACATGGAATATCATGTACATTCTACATATAAAACTTAATGATTTAATATTTGCACAATGCAATCCGATTTGAGAAGTGAGGTGTCAAAGGGGTGCCCACTAAAAAAATCACAAATAAAATAATTTATATATCACTTACGTTTACCTAATACCATGAGCTACGACTAGTCAATGCACTAAACACTTTGAAACTTTGATCACAATCGGAAAGGTCAAATTAGAACCAAGTAAATTGTGTAAAATAATAGTATCATATGAAGGTGTTTTACCAAACTATGTTGGTGAATCATGTAGGAATCTCAAGTTGTCATATAAAAATTGGGTGAAGCATCATGTCTTATGATTCCAAAATATAAAATAGTTGACTAAATTGGGATGGTTAGAGACCAGTGACAATAAAATGGCACATGGCACTTGGCCCCATGAAAGAAAAATCATAATGGTAAGGGAAAAATAATGTTTTCCAATATGAAAACATTGGGTGAAGTGGAAAAAATTTTAAAATAACGTTGCCCTAAATTTAAATTTAATTGGCAAGTTGATAGGAATTTGGGACCAGTTACGTGTAAAAGAATGGGTGATTGGCACAAGCTTTGGGCCTAATTTATGTAATATTTTGGTGACATAGTGACCCCATATGCATGTTTTATTTTCCAAATTATGATTTCCCATAGAGGCAAAATAACCAATTGGAAAAGATTCACCACTAAAAAAAATGTTGTTGTTTACCTTAACCAAATTTTCAACAATCTCTCCCTTTGGAATTGATGGAAACACTTAGTGAAAATTTTGCTAAGTATCAAAATTTTCAAAAATTGACCATACAAAACTTTATCTTCCTTATGCGCATTTGAATAATTCTTTTGTATTTCCTTAATCCCCCTTTCTACATATTTACTTATTCCCTTACATGTTTTTAACTATCTACTTACTCCCCCTTTGACATCAATGACAAAGGTGAGTTATATATGTACAAGTCAAACTTGTAGTTCCAATCCTCTTAATTCACATACCTCAATATGTCTGCAAAGTTTCTCCTCAAAATCTCATACTTTTTATCTCATGTCTTCTTCATTGATTCTGCTACTTGAATGATGGCACAAATAGTATAGGTTGTTATCTTTGTTCTATTTAGTCTCAGTGATGTGAATGATTTATAACTTTTCCTTGAAGTTTCTAATGTTTCAAGTTCCTTCTGCAACATATCCAATTTATGGGTCATTGAGATTTTCAATAAAGTAAATCTCCCTAATATTTTTTCTCTATCTCATTAAAGTATATCGATGGCATCATAAGTCTTACTTACTATTGTGTCCATCTCAATAACACTTAGATCATTTTGCTCAAAATCAATAGCTAGCTACTCTAGTTTTTCCTCATCTTCCTTGATACACTTGGCAACATATTCCACATATCCATTTGATCTGTTGAAATAAATATATATCTTCTTGCCCTTCTCAATGTATCCTCTAGTATCCTATATACATTCATCTATGACTTGGATGTCATTATCTATGTTTGTGCATACTTTGTGGAACTGTACAAACTCAAATTATCTATTTTCTCTAACTCTAGATGATTCTAATAGTAAATCATAATGTAAATTAAAATAATCAATTACCTTGATTAATTTATCTACAATTTTGTAACCTAGTAATGGTGTAGGAGCATGTAAATGTTTTTTAATCTACTTAAATCCTTCTCAAGAATCCTTGCATGTTTCTCTAATTTCTTCTCAGATTGTTTTTTTGTGTTTCCATATGCAAATAATGATATTTGCATGAATGCATCTTCATCTATATCCTCTTTCACTAACTTAGTGATATCTTCACTCAAACTACTACTTTCCAATAATTCTTAGAATGAAATGCTTGTTTTAGTAAGTGTAGCATTTACCTTTTCCTTCTCACTTGTAGTATCGTCTTCCTTAATTGTCTTCTTTTCATGGGAAGTGGATTGAGTTTCTACTTTATCACTATCATCTGCTATGGAAAATGATATTTATCTTCATTTTCCATGGATGTCAATTCATCAACATCCATATCCTTTTGTCATTTATCTTCTCCTTGGTTCTAAATATCTTTTTGGTTCTGTTCGTTGTCGTTGTCACTAGACTGGCCTACCATATCAACTTCTTCTTTCATAATATCATTAATAGCATCTATATTTTTCAATTTGTTCATATTTTCATTTTTCTTCTTGTGTATCTTATAGAGTAATTGATACTCCACTCACAAATAAATCTAGCTATTGAGTTGTACCAAAAAACTAATTTATATCATCCTCGTCAATGGCCTTATCTATAGGCTCATTGATACTAATTTTTAAAAATGTTAAGAATAACTAAGAGTGGGGGTGAATCAATTTTTTTAAGGTCAATATGTACCACTTGAATAATTAAACAATAAACAATTCATTATTCTTCTTATCCTAATGTTTCTCAGTCTATACTATAAAACTATCATATTCATAACTTGAAAAACACACATAAAGCATTTGTCACAGTTTTGACACTAGGATTTTATGTGGAAACTTAATTTGGGAAAAACCACCAAAAACATGTCACTCTTTCTCACTCTTTCAAAGTGAGTTATGTTAGGAGCCAACCTTGTTAAAGGTTACAAAACACATTGTTAAATGTGACCTAGTTAGAGGATTTATTCACCCTGTTAGGAGTGGTCTTGTAAGAGGACTTTGATCATTCCATTTAGAATTTCACCTAGTTAAAGGATTTACACAAATTGTTAAGCCATCAAATGATTATTAGGTTAACCTCTATTAAAAGGATTTCAATACATTCTATTTACAATAACTAGAAAGAAAACAATAGGTTTTGATATGTGTGATTACAAATCACTTTTGTAGGTTCAGATCTATGTTTGGTCCTTGTGTTGGTTTATTGATAAGCCTTCCATTGAAATCTACAATCTTGATTTACTTGGAGACCCTTCAAGAAATCAGTCCACTTTTCTCAATAACACTCAAGCCTTCTCCTCTAATGTATTTATCAAAACAACATCATATTTGCAATATTTCTCCTTTAGCTTTGCATTCACTCACATTCTTGTGTGTTTCTAATCAACCTTTCTATGTATGTCTCTCTTTACATACAAGCTTTGCATATACACATTCACATGCACCGTACATGCACTCTTACTCACACTCACACTCATACTTGCACTCGCACTCATACTCGTACTCGCACTTACACTTGTACTTGCACTCGCATCATTTTATTGGCTTTGTATCTTTTTAAATACACAATGTGTGCTTTACCATTTTCTACATCCACCATAGATCTTATGATTTATGATCAGGTTCAACTTGATTCATTGTATCTATCCATCTTCTTGATCTTCATCTAGAAACTTCTCTAGAATCCATCTATTAGGTCTTTACTTAATCATTGCCTTGAATTTAATGATCCAACTTATAATGCCCCACCTAGAGATCCTTGGAACACAAGGATAAAACATGCATTGAATAATTTTTTCTAAAGATAAGTTACTTAACAATAGCATAAAGTAACCAAGTGCAAGAGTGAAGCATCAAAACAAGGTGATAAGAATAGGGAACATGGAAAGACTCACATGTTCACCTACACCAGTTGAAATCTTACAACTACATAAAAAGATCTCCAAGCTCTAAACCACGACTCACAAACCAAGACTACATGAATCATAAAAATATACCAGGGAAATGTTCTCCTCAAACCCAAAGTAAAATCTCCTAGCATGGTTAGACATACAAGTTCATATCCACTAATCATATCATAATCAAGAATCACAAACAAATACTAACAATGGTCATGTAGAAGATGAGGGCTCAAAGTTACAACCACTTATCAACTTATACTTAAATGATATATTTTAAACACCGTAGAAAAGTTGTTGAACTAGGAAGGTGTGTAACCCTAAAGGGTACCCAAAACATCCTTCAACTCTCAACTGAAAAGTTTGGAGATACCTTTTGTTTTCCTGAGCAAGTTTTTGCAAGAAATCAGGTGACACTTTACTATAGCCAGGCAATATTTCTTACTATAGCTAGCTGATACTTTCTATCTAGGTGATACTTCTTACTATGGCCAAGTGATATTTCTTACTATGGCTAGGTGATGCTTCTTACTATCGCCAAGTGATAATTCACCAATATCATACTATATTTCTCACTACTTTAGTGTGATAATTTTTTTTGTATCGCCCAATGCTGAAAAAAATATCACCCAAGTTCAAAACCAAAAGGCAGAACACTAAGTTTAGAAGGCAAACAAGGTAAGAAACTCCACACCAGGGAGTGTCAAAACCACTATAGTCAAGGAAATGTCATTTAAAAGCATGAAATACAAGATAGAAACACAACTATCCATCTAATCCAATAAACATATGAAGGAACACGTGGAAAGAAACATCACAATGTACATACATGGTTCATAGGAAGGAAAGCATAAACCTCTAAGCACCAATACAACTAAAACTTGTGTGCAGTTCCTCCCAACCATAATAGCATCATGAGACCTCAAAGGCCCTAGTCATCCCCCACTTATAACATCCCAAACTCTAAACTTAGTTAGAGTTGTCTTATGAGGGTGTTACTACTACAAAAGTAACTAACATCATAAGAACAAGAAGATCTAACATGTTATTTCATCAAAACATAGATACTCCAACTAGTAGTGAATCACATCATCTTGTTGGCATTAAGTTATGTTTGTCATTAGTGACAACACTTATTCATAATTTTGTATGGTTACCAAGTTTATCATTTACTCTCTAGTGTTTATCAAGCATTCAGTGGTTACCAAGTGAGTTCAACAGTTCAGTAGTTCACACCGAGCATTCCAGAGGTTACTGAGTTAAACAGGCAATTTGAAGTCCAACAATTATCACCAAGTAGTTCAACTATTACCGAGCTTCACAGTGTCTACCGAGTCATCAATTTATGTGATATGAAGCCAATGTTAACTGAGTGACAGGATGAGCAGTATTTATCAAGTGCATACAAGGTAAACATGGTATTCAGTTCTTACCGAGTGATACTATATCTACTGAGTCTCCAATGTTCACCAAGTTTGAAGCTATGTTGAGTGATTAGTATGGACCAAGCCTCTACTTCTACTGAGTGCATGATGATGCTAAGTAATGTAGTGGACGTCGAGTATCAGAAGGTCACCAAGTCAGTTTCAAAACCTGAGTTTGTTCTACCAAGTCTCCAGTGTTCTCCAAGTTTGAAGATATGTTGATTGATTAGTATGTACCAAGCCTCTACTTCTACCAAGTGCATGATGATGTTGACTAATGAAGTGGACGTCGAGTATTAGAAGGTCACCAAGTCAGTTTTAGAACCCAAGTTTGTTCTACATTTAGGCCAGCTCAGTAATATTTGTGTTAACTTGTGTTTTAGCTGACCTTGTAATTATGAGAATTGGGATGATATATATGTAATGTATTATATCATACCCAAGTAATGAAAAATAATATGGACAAGTAATGTTTTGAGAAGAGTGAATGTGAATGTGAATTAGTAGCAAAGAAAGGTATTCAACAAGGTCACATTAGGAGCAGTAAAGTTTTATCTATCACAAAGAGGTGATCAACATTACAAGGATCTAATCTGTAATTAAGTTGTAAGTCAGATCTACTATTTCATCCTAATAGGTGAATCATATTCAAATCCTTTAACAGGGTAGACTTAACAGTCTTTTCTTTAAATCTCTTAATAGAGTGCATACTTCATTATATGTTTGTAAAACCTCTAACAAGGTGGATCTAGTAGTCCTAATTGTTCCTAACAAGGCAAAACATCATAAGTGATCATTGTAAGCCTTAACAGGCCAACTTTATACTGTAGTATTGAAGTTTTGTGGGTATCATCCCCACCCCAGTTTTACTTTCTTATTGAAAGGTTTCGAGGTCACTAAATATTGTGTTGATTATTTCCAACAATTGGTATCAAAGATTGTGTTTCTCAGGATAAAGTTTGATAGATTGAGCAAAGATCAAGGACAATGGAGATATTTAGACTTGACAAAGCTATTGACAATGAGAAGCTAGATCTTTAGATGGCCATAGTTCAACTCAAGGAAGCAAAAGAGCATCTTTTCCAATCCCTAAAAAGAAGGAAGGAACTTGCAAAATAGATGAATGGCAACTAGTATGTTGAAGAAAAGATTGAAGACTTTTTCCCTTCAAGCAATTCAGATGAAGCAAATGAGGCAATCAAAGAACTCCTAGAAAAGGATGGCTCCCTGCAAGAAGAGGTAAGAAAATTAAAAAGAGAACAGGAAATTTAGTCAATAAGATTGTGTGAAATCTAGGAACAAAGGAATAAGGAAAATGAAGACTTGGAGACAAGAAACAATACAACTCAAAATCAATCCCTTCAGCAAGAAAGTATTATCAATCAGCTCTCCAATGCAAATGAGGAAATCATGAGTCTGAGATCTAAAAATGGAAGGTTAAGGAATGATTTAAGCACTGAAAGACAAATCAATGAAAGATTGAAAGTTGATCTAAATTCTGAGAAGCAACTCAATGAAAGAATAATGAAATCCCAAGCAGACATGGATCAATTGAATCAGCAAAGAGAGCAGGATCTTTATAGGAAAAAGGGTAAAGAAGGACTTGGATACAAAGGAGAAGGTGAATCCTCCAAACAAGGTGCTAAAAGGAATCAAAGACCTACTTGCAATCACTATGGTAAGTTAAGTCATACATCAAACAAATGTTGGAGCAATGGAAAGGCAAAATTCAATGGAAAATGCTACAATTGTAGTTAGCATGGTCATAAAGCTAATGAATGCAAGGAGAAACCAAAGTTTGAAGGTAAATGCCACAAATGCAAGAAACAAGGTCATAAGGCATCTGAGTGCAGATCTAAACCATTCAATCCAACTGAACAATTTGTAAAGGCAATATTTGGTTTGGACTACCATACTTGGTGTAGATGTCATTATTGTGGAGAATATGGACATATTGGCATAAATTGTGCAAGGCATCACTTGAGAAGAAAAGATACTACAATAAGATGTTACACATGCACTAAACTTGGTCATATAGCTAAGAATTGCATGAATATAGGTAGAGTTGAAGATGAAAAGAAATAAAAAAATTGATAACATCAAGAAGTAGATGAGATAGTAGTGGATTCCCAAATCTATTGAGCAAGCCAGTTCAAGTGATGATGGTCATGTCACTCAAGAAATGGGTGACTCCACCATTTCCAATTAAGTTCTTAAGGAAGAACTGGAACTGTATTTTCAATTCACATCTTAAACAGTTCCAATGGAAGAAATAAAAAGATCTAAATCAGTATTTTAGATATAGAGGGATCACAAAAGTTTAGCATCAGTATTCACCAAGCAAGGCTAGATCATACTGAGCAAGGTCAGGAGTAACAAAGTTTTTTTTTGGTCACTGAGTTACAAGTTCTACCGAGCAATCTACACAGATAGTGGATGATAGCCTATCAAGCACTACATCATTATGGCTCTCATCATACTGAGCATTAATGGAAAATTTTCATCAAAAAGATAGAATTTTGACTTCATTTTCACTGCGAATTCAGTTTATCCAGAGCATAACGATTTGCAGAGCATTCAAGCGATCTTGTGTAGAGTTTGCAGTAAAATTTTTGAAGAAGTTTTTCTAATCCTATTGAGTGATCATGGCATCCACTAGTAGCAGTAGCAAGGCAAGGAAAGGATCAGAGATGTTGGTGCATGGTGTTGAATGGAAGGCTCTAAATTTCAAACTAGTGTCAACAATTGCAAAATCACTCAACCCCAATGGAGCTCAGTTGCAAATTCCACAGAAGGTACTCCTTATAAATGATATTTGTACTCATTTCAAATGTGTTGTGCAAGAAATTGGAACCCTAGAAATGGAAAATGCCCTAGGTGAACTGTGTGTGGATGGAACCCTCAAACCCCAGCATAAACATCTAGAGGAGAAAGGCTTGACTGACATTTTTCACCTGCCAAGAAACTTCTGAATCAAATGGATTAGGTATATTTTGAACCATGTGCATAATGGTCAATTATGGTTAGAATAGCCAGTCTTGATAATGAAGAAGATGATTCACAGAATCACGGGTCTCCCTATGCTTAACAAGGTCAAAATTACCAAAACCCTAGGATGGGATGAGCTTCAAAAGAAAACCCTAGCTGGGTGGGACGACAGAGGATTAAAGATTAGTAATGTATCTGATGTGGAACATAGGTTTGGTGTTCATATCATTGTGCATAAGATATACAACTCTAGTCAACTGAATAGTGTGCCATGTGAGGCTGTTGATCTAGCTTACAAGGTTGTTAAGAAGAATTTGGAATATGATTTAGCAAATTTGATGTTGAAATAGTTGAACAAGAACATGGAAAGCATCAGAACCTTAAAGAATAACCCATGTAAATTTGGTTCTTTGTTAACTTGTTTGTTCTTTTACGTTCAAAAGTTTTTCCCTTCGAAAGGATTAGTGGTATGGAGAAAGGACACTCCATTTTTTTATCAAATTAATAATTTTATTACAGAGATGGGTGAGAATTTTGATAGTATAATGGACAACTATTTTGAAGTCTTTAAGGAGAAGATGAATAACAGGTTTCAAATTCCACCAAAATTAGTTGAAGACTACAAGGATGATGTTTGTTTCATGGTTGGCTATGACAGAGTGTACATTTAAGCAGTTAAGCCTAGAATTGTATGGGTGAAACCTCTTCCCTATGAGGTTAATATTGATGAAATAAAAGAGATAATTGAAGCCTTGGTGAATGAGCCTGTAGATCCAAAGATACCTATCTTTGGAACTTATGATGAAGAAAAAGCTAGAATAGAGCTTGAGATCAAGCTTCCTTAGGTGGTAAACAAAGGTAAGAGGAGGATATCAAAATTGAAAACTGCTAGTGCCCCTCTTATGCTTACCAAGGGCAAAGGAGAAGATGAAGAAGGATCTGAGGATGAAGAAGATCAGGAATCAGAAAAGGAGGAAGAGCCTGTAAGAAAGAAAGGTAGGGTGATTATCACCAAGCCACCCAAGGCCTCCATAGCTATGTTCACAAGAAGATCCAAGAAGAAAAGGGGCAGTGAAGTAGTGTTTAATAAGCCCCCTCTCACCTTCAAAGAAAGATTGAAGCAATTAGAAGAAGGTGTTGGTATTACAAATTTTAAGGCATTGAAGTATGAAACCAATACTGATGTAGAGAAGATGCAAATTGAGGAGCTAGTGCTGAAAAAGATGGGAAAATGGAAATATTCCCCAAATCAAATTGCCCCTTAGGTTTCCAATGAGTTATTAGCAAGGTTAAAGCCTAGATGGGAATCAGCTATGCAAATTGCAAAGGATATATATGAGTAATCTTTGAGATAGTTGCTACCGAATCTTACTAATGCAGAGGTTAAGGAAGCAATGAAGGAAAATGAAGATAAGATGATGATTAGATTTCATACTTGTTTTATTTTGGTGAAAGATATTGAGCATGTAGTAAAGGATGCTACATCCATGTGGGAAAATGTTTATCATATGCATAAGCCAAGTGAGGATCTAGTGGAAATAAATGATGATGATAGTGACAAGGATGAAGACAATGAAGAAGATAATATACCTTGTGTCACTATTGATGTTGAGGATTATCAGGCGTTGATGAAGGATGGTGAAGAAGAGAAAGAGTAAGAAATTGAAAAGGAAGATAGGGAAGGAGAAGAAGAGAATGATCTAGTTAGGATAGCTACAGAAGTTATAACCTCCCTTCCTCACTCTCCACCAAAAACTACTACATCATCTAGCATGGAGATAGCTTCAGCAAATGTGATTGCAACCTCAACAGATACATCATCTACTCAATCACTCTTTGCACCCTTTCAACTTCAAGTATCTCTAATGGAAGTTTCTACCACTCCATGCACCAAGCTATAGCCCTCCTCTTCTTTAGTTCCCGAGTCAGGGACATCAACATTAAGTACAGCATCCAGCTCTACAATTTTGTCTACTTCAATTTTGCATGCTCCTATAATTGATCCAATTGTAAGTACTTCCATCAGTGTTCCACCTGTAATTACTTCAATTTTGGGTAGCACATCAATTTTGGATTCTTCTAGTGCTCGAGTAAGTATTCCATCAGTAGGCCCCATACAATTTTTCACTGCAAGCCCTACTATTTCTACCATTGTTTCTATTTCAAAGTCCAAAGTAGTAATGTCAGATGTTGAACCAAGAACAACACTTAAACTTCTAATTACTAGAAAAGAAATTGATGAAGATATAGACTTGGACAAGGACATTAAAATTCCTAAGTTGGATTTTGATAATGCTACTATGGAAAAAATGAGATTATTCAACCAACTTCTTGAATAGAAGGCCAAAAAGAAGCAGTTAAGAGAAGAAAGGGACAAAGAATTCTGAATAATAGAAAGTGCAAAGAATATCTTGACAGAGGCTATAGGTGTGGATGTTGATTCATCTCAATATTTTTTGTTACAATTAGAAGAAGAAATAAATAAATTCAATGAGGACTCTATTGGCAAAGAAAAGTTGATAGAAAAAGCTAAGAAAAAGTTTGACTATAAAATGCTTGAGCACATTGCTATTCATCAAGTAGAGCTTTCCTCAATTTTGGAAAATCTTGAAAATTCTTTTATGAATGTAACATTTCTTTTTGCTAAGCTATGTGATGTTACTGAGTATATAAAGGAGATAAAGGAAAAATTGAATAAGATTGATGACGATCTGAAGGCCAGTGCTCAAAATTTGTAGCTTGACCCCAATTCAAGCTTAGCACATCACATAAGGGTCAGATTCCTATCAGACATGTAGGCTGAGTTATTGAGAGAGGAAGCAAGGATCAGATCTACATTAATAGACATCCAGAACATGATCCTTCCAATCATGGACACAATGCAGAAGCATATTGCTTATTCAAAAACATTGATCCATGATAACAATTTTTCAATTGCAGATCATATGATTGAGCTCTTAGCAGAAGTCTAAGTTGCACTTCAAACCTGTAAGATTTTGCAAGAAAATTGGGATAAGACATTAGTTATTATTCTCAAGGTACATTTTGAGTTTCTCTCACATTTTAGTGTCTCTGTATAAGTATGTTGTGTATAAATGTTTGGCATTACTATCAAAAAGGGGCAGAAAGAGATATTTGTGGAGAGACATATGTATAGAATAAAAAGAGAGACTTGTGCATAATAATAAAGGGGGAGAAATTAAGAAGAAGAAATATTTGTATATACACTCTGCATGATATTGTGTTATGATATGTACATTTTATGGGGGAGATATGTGCAAACGTATATACAATAGAATTACAAAGACAAATTTTGAAAAATCAAAAATCAAAATCAGCATGACATCGTACATAAGTTATGGCTAATAATTGTTTTTGTCACTAATGCCAAAGGGGTAGATTGTTGGCATTAAGTTATGTTTTTCATTAGTGACAACACTTATTCATAATTTTGTATGGTTACCGAGTTCATCATTCAGTCTCTGGTGTTTATCAAGCATTTAGTGGTTTCCAAGTGAGTTCAATAGTTTAGCAATTCACACCGAGTATTCCAGAGGTTACCAAGTTAAAATAGGCAATGTGAAGTCCAGTAGTTATCATTGAGCAGTTTAGTTGTTACCAAGCTTCAAAATGTCTACCAAGTCATCAATTTTTGTGATATGAAGCCAGTGTTAACCGAGTGATGGGATGAGCAGTGTTTACCGAGTGCATGCAAGGTAAACATGGTATTCAGTTCTTACCAAGTGACACTATATCTACCAAGTCTCTAGTGTTCACTGAGTTTGAAGCTATGTTGAATGATTAGTATGGACCAAGCCTCTAATTCTATCGAGTGCATGATGATGTTGAGTAATGCAGTGGACGTCGAGTATCAAAAGGTCACCAAGTTAGTTTTAGAACCCTAGCTTGTTCTACATTTGGGCTGACTCAGTAATATTTTTGTTAACTTTTGTTTTAGTCGACCTTGTAATTATGAGAATTGGGATGGTACATATGTAATGTATTTTATCATACCCAAGTAATGAAAAAGAATATGGAGAAGTAATTTTTTGAGAAGAGTGAATGCGAATGTGAATCAGCAGCAAAGAAAGGTATTCAACAAGGTCAAATCAGAAGCAGTAAAGTTTTATCTATCACAAAGAGGTGATCAGCATTTCAAGGATCTAATCAGAAATTAAGTTGTAAGTCAAATCTATTGTTTCATCCGAACAGGTGAATCAGATTCAAATCCTTTAACAGGGTAGACTTAACAATCTTTTCTTTGAATCTCTTAACAGAGTGCATACTTCATTGTACGTTTGTAAAACCTCTAACAAGGTGGATCTAGCAGTCCTAATTGCTCCTAATAGGGAAGATCATCATAAGTGATAATTGTAAGCCTTAACAGGCCAACTTTATACTATAGTATTGAAGTTTTGCGGGTATCATCCCCACCTTGGTTTTACTTTCTTATTGGAAGGTTTCTGGGTCACCAAATATTGTGTTCATGTGCCATGAATGTTTATCTTTCAATTTCTCATGCATGCAGTAGATTAGATCAATTAATGGTGAATGGATTATGTTGTCAAGTGCAGAATTTGTTAAAAGTTTTGAGGTTACTGTTTCACCCCTCCCCTCTCAGTAACCTAGCTAGTCTTGATTATTTCCAACACATCTAACCATATGCTATAACATCATAATAAAGGAATGCATCAATGAAAATAACATCATCTAAACATGATATCTATACATTCTCATGAAAGCATAAATTATAAGGAAACATACTCTGGAAAACCTGAATTACCAAGTGAGCATCAAGCATCGGTCTCAACTAGAAATAGACTATCTTTGTACATTAGTCCCCAGTAGTGATATAGGTAGCTACGCCTCCCAACCATGTGAAAATCATAGGCCAACTCTCATTTTGCCGATGGAGATAATGATCAAACCACAAACATAGATAAATAAAATTTCCATGGCTAACACTCACACCAGACAATAAAGAGGATTGCACCCAAGATCATGAGACAATGCAAGTACAATAGGTCTTGGTCAGACACTCTATGGGTCAACTATGTAGGGACTCAATGGAAGATAAGTCACTTGCCATAAAGTATCCCAAGCTAAATTTCATGTGGAATAAAAACTCCTCAAGGAAGTGCATCACACTGTGTCCTCAGGTCAACTCCGGGTGCTCACAATTAAGTGTCCTCAGGTCAACTCCAGGTCTCACATTTTTATTATCTTAGATTTATTACCCAGTAATTTGTTTACTTATCATTTATTTAAAAACCTCTTCATGCCAACCTAAGAAATAGTCACCAAGGTTGTGAGAGAAGCCCCTCCAAGTTGCTACCCTACATACCCATGCTCATCATATGATGAGCACCGATAGACAATACATATTTCCAACTCAACTCCAATGAATATAACTCCACAGATAACAACCTAGAGATCAAGCCTCACAAGCACCTGACAAGTGCATGTGAGCATGCTCATTTGTAGGTGCACCAATATCATGAAAATCATAAAACAAGGGTTGGATGAGAACACAAGCAAAATAACACTCAAGCGAATACAATTTTAGGAGTATGGATGTAGCATGCATCTCAAAGAAACATAAAAGTGCAATAGTGATTGGATTCACATCCTATAGATAATCCAGTTCCACGACCAACACCATGCCAAGAAAACCCAAGATAATTGGGTAGCACGCGAACCAAGGTGAAAACCTCAAAAACCCAATGTTGACAAAAATCAACAAAAATAAAACACATTCAACTCAAGGATGGATGATCCATAGAAATCCAATAAAAATCAAGTTCGAACACTATATGCAAAAATGGCTAGCATAACAGTGCAAAACCCCAAAACCCCATCCCAAAAATCAAGGAAATGCTCATACCCGACCAACTAAAAAGAGTTAGCAATCAAAAATAGAGGGGAACACTAGTTCTCAACCTCCTAACATATAGCTACCAAAAATGGAATATAGAAAAGGAACCAAATACAACAAAATAGGAGAGCCCTACCTAACAACCAAAAGAGCAAAACAAGAATTTGAACAATAAAATAAAAATCTCTCAAAAGTTGTTGAAAATCATGGTAATCCAAGGTCTCCCTGAGCTAGATCCAAGGAGACCAACCTCACGATGATCCCACGGTCGTAGCTCCCACAATGAACATAACATTATTTCCTCTTGAAGAGGATTTGGAATTTGCTCTCAAATTTCTTATTTCAAAAAGTGAGAAGTGAGGAATAAAATTCCTTTTTCGATATATATTCACTTTTCAAGTGAATAAAGGATTAGGGTAATCAATCATCTCACCTAGTTAAACCCTAAATCAACCCAAATGAAAATAGGCTATTTCAAATAATTAGAATTCAACTATGACAAAGCTGTCAGGAATTAAATTAAATAAGATAAAGCCCAAAATTCCCTTAAACCAAAAATCACAAAATTCCTTAATAACTGTTGTGACAATTGTGAACCTCTAAATGCACAAACACACTCACGAATCTAATCACATAATGCAAATGAGTCCATATTTATTAAATCACTAGAGGGTTTAATTTAAACAATTAAATAGGATACTTCGACCATACAAGGACGACATTGGTTAAATATGAACAGTTGAATCACTAAATCCATGTGTCACTACTAGTGACATAAATCGTGCATACTAAACAACATGATCAAGTGAAATTGCATATTATAAAGCCAAAGAAATAAATGCATTAAATTACATTAAATAACCATTTTGCATAAATTAGCAAAATGAGCAAGGTAAATATTTGTAGCACATAACTAATGAATCAAATATGGACAATTCATTTCTAATTATTTAAGCATTTAATAATAGTTGTTTAAAAAACATGAAAAGGCACTTAAAACACATAAGTGAACATGGTCAAATACATGACTAACCACTGCTATAGGAACCTAGTCTAGGGTAGTAGGATAATAATACACAATGCAATCTCTACACACATCTCAAGGTAATCACAAAATAATAACATGATACCACACCAATCCTAGTAACCACTGCCACAAACCTCAGAGAAACCATCTAACACATTGTAATCTCATAAATCAACCATAAGAATAATCAAAGCAACTGATACAATAACATAAATCTAATCACCTCAAGGGTGTAGACCACTCATGGTCCCAATCATGATTACTTCTCAAGGAAGAATCAAAAAGGTTGCATCCATCAGGATGACTTACAAAAATAAAATTGGAGAGACACTACATCATCCCCCCCAAAGGCTAGGCTTACTCCTAGAAACCTACAATCCAAGAACAAAGAATATACACACCAAGTGTAAAATCAATCTGAGCAATAGGAATGACTCAACAACCTCTCCACAATTCAAACCCAAATCACTCCAACATTAAAAAACCTTGTTTTCAACCCTCAAATAGGTCAACGTCAAGAGAATAGGTGTCACACTGACACAAGATCCTTCAATGAGGAATTTCCTATGTGCTAGGAAAACCCATCTAGCCATAAAGTCAACACTACAAGGTAAGGAAAAAGCCACTCTACCTCATCAATAGGTGCCCAACTACAACATGCACCTATCAAATGACCACAAAACAAGGTCAAAACACTACACACTTACAAAAAGAGTTAGAATCATGGGGAATAACCATCCCAAATTCCCAAGAATACTATTGTGCCACACATGAGCATCATGGAATCTATGTAAACTCACCCTTTGAACATAAAGGATGATGGATTACTAACAAAATTGCACACTCCAAAGGATACTTCCCACAACTAGCCACCAAGCATAGGATAATATAGTCTATATGATACAAAAAGCTCAACTATCATTGGAAACTGGGGTTATATAACCCAACCAAACATGTTATCACCTTTCCACAAGGCTTCAAAGAATCTCATTAGTGGAAAAACTCATGTAATATCTTCATAAAAACTCATAACATGGTAACATATGTTCAACAATATCATGTCCCTACAACAGCATGCTAGGAATACTACACCCAACCTACTGCTAAACTCAATCTCTAGCCACAAATCAATTGCAAATGAGAAAATTGACTAAGAAAATCCTCTTGAAGATACAAGACTAGGGAGGTAGAAACTATGTAGTATTAGGACTAAGAGGGAGTCTCTCTCAACCTCTTCTCTAAATCAGCCCAAAATATATCAGGGAAACTCATAATTCCACCAACCATCAACATACTCAACCAAACATTAACTAAGCTAATGGCATACCCATGCTAGTCCACTTTCTCTAAAGAGGAAAGGGTATGGAGATGCACCAAATTCAATGTCAAAAAGGAGGATCTAGACTCAGCAAAAGGATTGAGTCATTCCCAAATGATAAGAGCAACATCAACCTCAAGCAAGGAACGCTCACAATTTACACTTCACCTCACAAAGGTGGATTGGTGTAATAGGAAACACACAAACCCAAGCATGAATCCCAACTCAGTAACTAGTAGATTATGAAGGATATTAACTCCTCCTTTAAGAATAACATGAAGGCTTAAACTTCTCCATCAGCCATAAATATGATCTTTCGTGATTGATTTGGCCTCTACTCGATAAAGGGTACCCAAAACATCAATTTGTATCTTCTAAAGTGTGAAAGAGGTGTTGGTTGTTCTCCAAGAAACATTTGGCATTATCACACTCTTGTGCAAGGTTTCTCACATAACCAGGCAAGATAATGCAATGTCCTAGGCAAGAAAATGCATGACAACTTGTTTGCTTGCACGAAATTTCACGTCAGCACAAAAATTGCCTTCACTCCAGAGGCCATAACTTTCACATCCAAATTTTGATTGACTCCATTTTAAATGCATCAAAAAGATCTCGACAAGGCCTGCAACATGATGGATTTTAGAGATTCCTAAAACCTAATATTTTGAATCACCACTCCACATAAAACATCATAGGCAAAATCAGACAATCTCAATTACCAAGACAAGTAATGGATGCAACGTCCAACACAACCAAAGAGAAGACATGTCTAAAATGAAATAAGGCATGAAATGAAAGGTAATTCACACATCAAAACCAATATTACTTCTCTTTAATAATTTCATCTATTCATCATAACACAAGCATTAATGTACAATGAAACTGAAAGATTTTCAAAGCAAGGGTTTAAGGGTCACTTACCATAAAACAAGCACATCTTTCAAATTTCTTTCAAGAATAACATTACATTTAATCATCATTTAAAAAATTCCATTATACTAAAAAATTTCTTCGATTACAAATACACTAGAATGTTCCCTATGATATTATCCCATGTGCGTATTACCAAAGGCTCAAGATGAACGTGATTGAGTCACAACACACAACTGGGCAGTAGTAAAAACACATGTAGAATAGTCACCGTGAGACAAAATAAAAAATTCAAAATGGGGGAATTGTAAACTCCAATAGTAAATCATGAAAGATCCCATTTCAACAATAAGTCAAATGTGACAATAGCCACAAAGAGAGCAATAGAGAAATTTGATGACTATTCCAAGGAAGAAAAATACTAAAAACCAATGCTATCCCAACAATATGAGGAAAGCACCTCCAGCCAAATAAAATAAGGCATCAATCAAATCACATTACAGTCACAGGAGAGGGATAAATCACCACACAGTGCTAAGGAATACATCATCCTAGCAGTGTTAGAGAACACACTTACGCACATCAAGCAGTATACCATCAATAGCCTCATGCATATGGAAAATACAATAATTTCCTTAATTACTTCCATGCAATGCAACATTTAGATATCCATCAATTTTAACACAATTTCCATAAGCTCAAGAAGCAGTCAGTTTGGGGACTTAAGTCATTAGCCCAAAGGATCTAATTCAAAACCTACTTCTTTGCAATGATTCACAATAAACACATTTCTGAATGAAAGGAAATACTGCATTATTATAATGACATAATAGAGAATCGCAAATAAGATTCATTTATTACTTAAAAATGGGAGAAAAAAGGGAAAAAAATGCACCTTACTTCATAAGGAGAAACAAAAAGAGGCACTCAAAGCCAACACATTGACACCAGTCAATGGATCCATCCAATAGGGTCACACAAGCAACTAACCATACTAAGGCACATTGATTCTATCCACATAACTAGGAAGACTCACTTCCTTCTCCTCACACTACTCTAGTTACATCTATTGGACAAGTAAGTCCTTCACAAGTAGGTACCCAAGAAACAAAACTCATGAGCTCTCAAAAAAGCTCTCACACTAACACAAATGCAACATCAACCATATGGGCAACATATACATAGAGATCCCAATGTTTGAACATGGGCTCTAATACCAGATGTAATCTCCTACCCAAAGATCCTTGGAACACAAGGATAAAACATGCACTAAATAAATCTTTTCTTAAGATAAATTACTTAACAATAGCATAAAGTAACCAAGTGCAAGAGTGAAGCATCAAAACAAGGTGATAAGAATAGGGAACATGGCAAGATTCACATGTTCACCTACACTTGCGAAAGTCTTACAACTACTACCAAAGATCTCCAAGATCTAAAGCACAACTCACAAACCAAGACTACACAAATCATGAGAATATACCAAGGGGATATTCTCCTCAAACTTGAAGTAAAAGCTCCTAGAATGGTTAGACATACAAGTTCATATCCACTAATCATATCATATTCAAGAATCAGAAGCACAGACCAACAATGATCAGTAGAAGACAAGAGCTCAAAGTTATAACCACTCACCTACTAAACACCATGCTGAAAGATAAATGCTAACTTCTAAAATTTGGCTAAGTCTAAAATCTTGAAGCCCTAAAATTTGGTTAAGTTTGAATTTTTGAAGCCCTGAAATTTTCTAGAATCTTTATCTGTAGATGCTTAAAATCATCCCAAAAGCTATATTAATTTATTTAATATTTCCTTTGACATTATAATTGATTATTTATTAATTAATTATATTTTTCATATTCTTCTACTTATTTAATTAAATAGATTCACTTCCCTAATGCATTTAAATTTAATTTAAATGCATCCCCTCTAATGTATTAAATTTATTTAATGCATAGTGCTCCATAAATCCCCTTTTAAAAAATCTCAATTTATTTAATTCCCTCCACTTTATTAAATTTTTTAATCTTGTGATTAATTTAAATCCTATTTAATTTAATTCTAATCCCATCCTAAAACCTAGTCTACACCCATAACTCTCATCCTTCTAAGCCTACCCGTTACTTAATCTCAATTAGTCTTGAACACCTTTCTAAACACCTTTTAGTCCCTAAGTTTTTTCTCACACATGTGTGAACAACTCAAGATCCAAGAAAGCCTCCATTTTATTATTTTATTCAAAATTCTCTTACACTCTTACACATTTTTCCCCCTTTCCTTTCTCCAAGGTTGCTCACACATGTGTGAGTGAACCTTGAGCCATCTCTTTCACCAAAAAGGCTTATGTTGACCTTTGCATGGCTTGTTCCCTTAGCCTGTGTCTCCCTTATAGCACCTATGTGGATGCCAGCTCCCCAAGGCTTCTCTCAAGCCTATAAATAGAGCCCTTGTCTCAAGCATTTCTCATCTCCTCCATTTGCATTGTTATCATGTTAGTTTAAGTTTAGAGTTTTCTAGAGATTATTTCTAACCCCTTGGTAGATGAGATTGCTTGCATTTTCATTAGGATTACATCATTAAACTTTTTTGTTACATTCACATTCTCATCCTTGAATAATTTCAAACATGGTTTCTTCCACAATCATTGCTTGAAGTGTTCTTCACTCATTTTTAGCATAGGTTCATTACATCATCTTCATATTTTCGTTATCATGGGATTCATCTATAGTTATGTTTGAGGAGAGCACATCTACATCCCTCATTATTGAGCATACCAACAATGTCACTTATGGGCGCCCTTGTTGAGATTCTTTGAGGTTGCATTAGGATTCTAATATTTCAGTTGCATAGTTTTAAAACTCAAGTAAAATTAGTGGTTTTCCAATCTTGTTTGAATCCTTGATATGCACATGCTATTAATGTTTTCTTGTTTACATGTACTCCCAACAGGTCAGGTTTTCTTGCATACATTTTGGCACACCCAGTGGGACCCACGTCCCTTTTTCACACTCAAATTTGGTCAAGAAACTTAGAGTTCACTATAAAAACCGTGCACTATCATCTCTGCTAAGATGCAATGTCATCTATAAAGACACTTCTCGTCTATGCAAACCATCATCTCTGCTTTTTAGTGTCTCCACCTAAGAAAAACTTCAAACCTATTTTAGAATTGGTAACTTATTTTTTATTTTGTCATTTTTGTGATTTTGGTGTCTCTGAATATTATACTATCGTCTTTAAATATTACCTCTTTTGTCATTTGCATTGTGGGAAATGGATATTCTACAATCTCTTTAAACTGTCATCTATGATTTTTACATATTAACTGTAATCTGCATTTTTAGTGGACTATCAGCCTATCATTTTATTAAATTGTCATCTTTGAAGTTTACAAGTTAATTGTCATCTACATTATGGGCAGACTCAAAGCCTATCATATTTTTAGACTATCATCTACACTATAATACTTTTATCATTTGTGTTGTGTGTGGCTGAAAAGTTGATATTTTCAATTGATTATCATCTTCGATGATTTTGGCTTCTCTAAGTTTTGATGTCTTCAATCGTCTATGAGTGTGAAGTGTGAGTAAAAGGTATATCATATTGGTTTATGTTCTGTCATCTTTGATGTTTTGGCATCTTTGTCTGTTGTTTGTTGTCTTTGATTATTTGCAAATTGACTTATGTTTTCATGCCTAATTCACTAATTTCTTGAGATAAAGGCATTACTAATCTAATTTTATCGTAGGAGACACACCTTGGAATATTTTTAGTGATTTTAATCACTTGGGGATTTGTAGTGATTTTAATCACTTATAAGATTTAGATGACAAATGAACTTATATGACTTAAGCAATGTATGTTGCAACTAATACCAAAATCCAAACAAACTCTTGAATGCATTTAAGGTAATATTACACATACACTCTTGAATTCTTTAAAGGAATTTACACATATTTCATTAGGTTGAATGTTCAAACACACTCTTGAATGCCTTAAGAAATGAACAAGCTTTTCATTAGAGTGGATGTGTAGAGTAGCAAAATGCAATCTTGAGTGCCTTAAGGAATTGACATGTTTTTCATTGGAATGAATGGTTAGATAGAAAATACACTCTTGAATGCTTAAGGATCAAATAAGAATGTGATGAAATATTTCAATTTGGGTTTAAAACGTGCTCATACAATCTTGAATGCTTAAGGGAGAAAGAAGCTTACTATGAAATGTTTGAACTTGGTGCTTAAAATGAGTACACGCAATCTTGAATGACTTAAGGGAATTTTTTCTACTTTCATCAATTTTCTTATGTTGAGGATGATCGATTTACTTTTGTTGATGAATTCTCACTTTTATTATGTTGGCAATGTTGTCAAGTTGGAAACAATAATGTATGCTTAAACACGAGTTTCTTCAAGAGTAGTTAGAAAATCTAAAGCTTCATTAGAAAAGAACAAGAGTCTTTTAAACCCTGAGGCCACTTACATATTCTCTCCTCTCACGCCTTCGGGTGATCTTTAGTGCACAAGAAATAAGTGGTCTTATTTTTTATTTTTAGGAGGCTTGCTTAGAGATTTCATCACCCCTTGGAATGACCTCAACTCCAGTATTCTAGTGAAGTATAAATATCGGGAGGTGAATCGAAAGACACCTCTCTTGGAAGTAAAATCTTGTCACTCTTGGCTAAGCCCCAAAGAACTATATACCTTTAGGAAGTGAAGGTGGAGATTTGGGTTATCATCTCCTCCCAGTTGTGTGGCATTATTTTCTTTCATCTACAGATTTGAGCCTCACATACCTTATGTATATTGAGGAACCCTCTAATTGATCTTTTTGCATCCTAGTTGCAACCTTATTAGGATTGTTGATGTGTTCAGTGTGCTTGAGTGTTTAAACATCCAAAAACCAACACCAAATATCAAATAGATCTAAAACAATTGAAATGGTGTGTTAAAGATTCAGTGAGCAAAATGGTTGTAAGTGGGTCCTCCTGACCTACAATTATTTTCATAAGTCCTTGTACTTGGTCTAGAATTTGAGATTCATTGGATCTTGTTATTCACAATATTTTTTGTAAGATTCTTGTGTTTGGTCTTGTAATTGGGGTTATTTTTTCCATGCCATGTCCGAAAAAGTCAAACTTAAGAAGGTGAAACTATCCAAACCATTTGCCTACAAGGAAATAAAAATCCTAGCACACAGTGATAAAAAATTCTGACACACTACCAAAGAAATCAAAAGGAAGAGGCCAAATAATATTGTTATGATAGAATCTTGTACAATGCTAAACTTTTAAATTGGTCTATTTTCCCTGGAGTAAACCCGAGATTTTTGTTTCCAGTGAGAGAGGATTGAGCTATCCACATAGTGACCGTATCACCCTCATTTTCCACATCAATCCATTTTCAAAATTTCTAGTCTTCCATTTTGCCAAATTTCCTCTAGAGAGCTTGATCATTTGAACCTTAATCCTTTGGCCTAAGAACATCTTATTTACAAGACTTCTAAGATTACAACACTAGACCTTTATCCACAAACAAATATTTATGATAGTTGCACTCAATCATTTGCAATCACAAGTCCATCTCCAAATATTGAGTCATCTATTTGGTGTCCTATCTTTCCCAAAGGTCACTTGTCCATCTTTGGTAAGAGAAAGATACTTTTTATCCTATATCACACTTGGTTTTCCAAATTAACAAGGTCTTTTGTTCACATTTAGGTTGCTTGTCTTTTAATCAATATAAGGTTCAGTTGTTTTCTCACATTTTCTCCTTCCACAAACTTTCACCCATCGATTTGGTTATAATTGTATGATACAAACACAATCTGGTAGACTCACATTTAATCCTATGTCTCATTTATTGGAATCACTAAGACAACAAGAGATGGAGAATTTGTTTCCCTCTTGATCAACCACATTGGGGAACACATTTCCCCCTAGTATGAACTTTTGTATGCCTAGCTCAACATCTACACAAGAACTATAGAATCCTTTTCAAAACACCACTTTAGGGAGTAACTCACATGATGAGGAAGAAGTATACCAAGATGAGGACCCCATTGACAAAAATAACATCCCTAGTGATGTCCAAACATTTCTTGCAGACCCATAAAATGTTGGAAAATCTATTAAGCAAAACAAAAATAAGATCTTCCTAAACTTTGTCAAGGATGGTGTTAGTGTCCCTAAAATTTTTGACGAGAGCACTCTATTTAGACAAATTACCAAGGATGGTGCTCCCGTATTGCCAACTCCAAACATAGACCAAAAATTTGGTAAGGGAAAAGAACATGTAGTGGGAACTAGTTCTATACCCACATTGACTTCAACACAACCCACATTCCATTTAAGCGTAGAACACATTCAACAAATCATTAGTGCTATGCCCAACACAACTACACATGCTAATGTTCCACACTCAACTTTGACAGGTCCAGCTATAGGATGCTTAAACATTGGGCAAGTACCTATACAACAAATGGAAATCCCTACACAACCATTGTACTCCTCCTATTTACAAATGCCAACAAATATGATGAAAAGATTTGTGCCAATCCTAATGACTACATATCAATCCATTGGCCAAAGTGGCGCACTCCCACCTCCACCACCCTATAATACATTTGGAAATCCCTACAACTTTGGAGGTGGGTTCATCAATTCCCAACCATCATAGATGCAACTAAACCAAGATCTAGCCCAATAGTTACATGAACTTCAAAGTTTGCTCCACAATATGAACAATAAAGGGGTGAAATATTTCTCATTTGAAGAAATTTTCCCTTTTCCATTCAACAAATATATCAACACGATACCTTTTCCACCAAACTTTGAGATTCCCAAATTTGACAAATACATGGGAGAAACATCCCTGTCACACATCTCAAATAATTTTCTATCTTATGTCAAGAAGTTGCCTATAGTGAGGATTACCTTAAGAGGCTATTCATAAGAAGCCTTGGAGGCCCCACACTTGAGTGGCTAATGAATTTACCCAAAAATTCCATCACCTCCTTCAATGACTTGACAAGAAAATTTGTAGCATAATATTCATACAACATTGAATAGCATGCCTCACTAAGTGATTTGTGTGACATGAAACAATGAACCAGTGAAAAATTTGCTAATTTTCTACAATTATGGGGGCACCTTGCTAATTGTATGCCCTACAAAATTGAGGATTCCCACCTTGTATACATATTCATCAAGAATCTAATTCTAGAGATGTCTTTCCAAATGAAGATGTCTAGTCCTGAAGACTTTTCCACATTAGTCAAGAAAGGAAAGAATATTGAAAATGAACTCTTAGACAAGGGTTCCATTAAACATTATAACTTGTCATCCTCAAAAAATTCAACAAACAACAATAGCAAACCAAAATTCTAGTCTTAAAATAAAGGTATTACCCACGATGGTGTCATTGATGTCAAAAGTGTACAAAAACTTTGAGGTGGAAATAATAACAACAACAACAACTATCACAATTGAAACAACAACAATTCATACTGTGACAATTAGAATCTGAATCAAAACAATCAACAATCTCACAATCAAACACAATGCTTTCCTCACAATAACAACAATAACAACTACAATCATGATTATGACCAAAATAGAAAGTTCACTACTTTTGTGAACCCTTAGATTCCATATTCCAGAAGCTAGTGGATCACCATTTGATGGTTTTTCCCAAAACATGACCTTTTGACAAGAATCAACCCAAATCCAAGTGGTATAGGGAAAATGAGTATTGCAAGTACCATCTCATTAAAGGGCATGACACTAATAAGTGTATCAAACTCAAAATCTTCATCCAAAAGCTTGTCGATTGTGGAAAAATTGAGGTTGAAGGAGGACCGCCATCTAAAAATGTTAAACTGAAGATATTTCAAAAGCCATTGCCTGACCACAACAATGACAATAGTAATGAAAACAAAAATATGAACAACATCAACCGAGCCTCCATGTCTAATTCACTTTATTATGACTATTCTACTAACCACATCTCAAGTTTTGACTCCTCATGTGGTAAGATAGAAACAAATGATATATGTGGTTTGACTCTATGTGTAGCCACATTAAAGAAGTAGACACACATGTAAATACCCTTGTCTTACAAGTAGGTAATTGTGGTGCAACCACTCGGTGGGGAAGAATTACTTTGTAAGCTGCCACCCCCAATCCCACTAATCCATCAGTTCCACATGCACTTGTTGTGCCATCCACTTCAGAAAGACTCACTTCTCTCTATGATGTCCTATCTCGGTTAGGGAAGACTCTTACACAAATATTCATTCTTGAGCTTCTCACTACCTCACCTATCCACAAAGAAATTCTTGAGATTGTTCTTTTAGAGTCTCGTGTTCCTAAAAACATCAATGCATCCCAATTCATTGCCATGATTGGAAATCTTTCTGCACAACAACACCTTGTCTTAATAGAAAAATATTTTGAAGGTCCTAATCACCACCACCATTTTTTACTCCACATTGAAGTCCTTATACAGCAACACAAAATAAAATGAGTCCTTATAGATAATGGATCTGGTTTGAACCTTTATAATTTGAAGATGATTTGTTTCTTGGGGCTTGCAAAAGACCTCATAGATGTCAATAAAAGGATAACCATTAAAGCATATGATGAAAGAGAAAGGGAATCAAAAGAGGTTATCATGCTACTGCTAAAGTTTGGGCTAGTTCTAATCAATACTAAATGCCATTTCCTAGATTTGGACTTACCATATAGCATCTTTCTTGGTCAACCCTGGATACATACACTAGAGATGATTCCATCTACTTATCATCAGTGCTTGAAATTTCTCCACTAGCGAAGAGAGGTCACAATTCTAGGAGATCCTTTTCCTTTTGATTTTTGTAAGAGATTGGAAGGTGCCCCAACAAATTTTTGCCCGGTCAATGAATTTGCTAAGGTTATACCTAGATCTCTCACCATAATAGAAACACCTTCCACAACAATACCAAAGTTATCCAATATTGATTTTAGTTCTTGTAAAGGAAAAGAGAAGGTGGAAGATATCAAGGTCAATGCTGCGATAAAGAAGGTTACTTTTGTCGATCAAGGAATGGGAGAATATAAGTTTGAAAATGCCTTGTACATTGGACAACTACCACTCTCCCCTTGATCCTTTGGTAAACCTTCCCAAATACCTTCTTCGACAAATAAGAATACTATGTAGGTTAATAAAACAACCTTTGAACATTGGGGTTCACTTAGTAATGAACACATGGACTCTAATATCTTAGATTGGTTGTATTATGATGGAAAAGATGATCTTGTGGAATTCCCTAAAGATAACTATGTCAAATCTCCTCCCATCATTGAGAACATGGGATATCATGATATCGGCCTTGGACCTAAAGAAGATGGAATCAGACAACCCCTTGAGGCTAATAGCTATCCTAAAGGATGTGGTTTGGGATCCCTTAAACTCAAGGTGTCCTTTCCTAACAACTATTGTACAATTGAACCTAATTTTGAGATTGAGGAGGAGGAATTATTTGAATTACCATTCCAATACATTGAGGATGACCTAGATAACCATGTTCACGCTATTACCATAGTTGACCTATCATCCACTGACTTACCCCTCACCAACCCTAACATAATAGATTGGGACATTCAAGACACGCCACTAGCTCTTGATATATGTAACTCTAACAAAGCAATGATGGCACTCTTTGGCCTTAAGAATATCCAAGATTACAAACATGAGATCTAATAAAATGAGGAATCCTACTTTGGTAGCCAAGTCAACTCTCTTAGTTGCAAAAGTAAAAAAGAAAACAAAAATATAAAAAATAGGAGAAACATCCTCTAGTGAAAACTCTTTTAGAGAAATTTTGGATGAAGAAAAA
Organism: Cupressus sempervirens; assembly: GCA_028749045.1. Taxonomy (NCBI): domain Eukaryota; kingdom Viridiplantae; phylum Streptophyta; class Pinopsida; order Cupressales; family Cupressaceae; genus Cupressus; species Cupressus sempervirens. The sequence goes on from CM053791.1 coordinate 509,042,708, forward strand.
GACAAAACAAAGAATGCATCTTCTGGTGAAAACCTCCTAGAGGCACAAGAAGAGGGAGAGACTAACTTTCCATTCAGAAATCTACCACTAGAAAAGTCATCTATATTGAATGAAGACACAATTCCAGTTAAGTTGGGTACGGTAGATAGTCCACAAATCACCTACATTGCTACTACCTTAAGTCTAGAAGAGAAAGAAGTGATGACTCAATTTCTACAAAAAGGCAAAATCAATTTTGCATGGACATACAAAGACATGTCTAGTTTAGACATAAACTTAGTTGTGCATCACCTAGCAGTGGATCCAAAGATTAAACCTGTGAAGCAAAATTTATGCAAGATACATCCTAAGGTAGCACTTTTGGTCAAAGTAGAATTGCAAAAAATGTTAGAGGCAAAGTTCATCCAACCTATTGATTATCCTAAGTGGGTTTCCAACATTGTTCTTGTAGGTGAAGCCTCTGGGGGCATCCACATTTGTTCAAATTTTTGAGATTTAAATCTCACATGACCTAAGGATGATTTTCCACTTCCTAACATAGACATTATAGTGGATTTGACTGTCAGACATGAAATATTGTCTTTAATGGATGGTTTCTCTAGTTACAATCAGATCAAAATTGCAGAAGAAGATCAACACAAAATGGCATTTACTACCCATGGGGAACATTTTGTTATCAAGTCATGCCTTTTGGCTTAAAGAATTTCAGTGCCACCTATCAACGTGCAATGACCACAATCTTCCATGATCTTCTACATGTAATAATAGAGGACTATGTTGATGACATCCTACAAAAATCTAAGGCACGTGATTCCCACATTGTTCTTGCCACCATATTTGAAAGGTTGGAGAAATACAAAGTGTTCCTTAATCCCAAGAAGTGTGTTTTTTGGGTCCAATCAGGAAATGTTTTAGGCTACATAGTGTCAAGAAGAGGTATTGAAGTAGACCCTACAAAAGTGAAAGCCATCATGAAAATGGCTTCACCTACTACATTGAAACAACTCAGCAATTTTTAAGGGTGGTTATAGTCCATCAGACGGTTTGTGTCCTAGTTAGCAGATAAAGTTCATCCCCTCCAACACTTATTTTGAAAGGATGCCAAGTTTTAATGGGATTGCCTATGTCAGAAAGTATTTGAGCAAGTCAAGATATACTTAGCTAATCCACCAGTGCTAGTTCCTCCAACCCCAGGACGATCATTGATTCTTTACATTTCTAGTACTATAGTTGCACTAGGTGCTCTTTTAGCACAACTAGATTATATTGAAAATGAAAAATCTATCTACTATCTCAGCTGAACATTATTTGGCTATGAGTTGAATTACATTTCTATTGAACAAGATTGTTTGGTGGTAATCTTTTACATGTAGAAACTATGTCATTACATGCTTAATCATACTACACACCTCATTGCTAAGATGCCCCCTCAAATATTTGCTATCAAAAGCTTCCCTCACTGGTTGAGCTGCAAAATGGGTCTTGACTTTAAGTGAATTCGACATTATCTATAAAGATCATAAGGCCATAAAGGGACAAGTCATTTCCGACCAACATGCAAAAGCTCCTCTTCAAGGAAACCATCCTATCATAGCAGATTTCCCAGATGACATGATTATGATTGTTATCCCTAGTACATAATGGAAGCTTTATTTTGATGGTTCTTTCACACAAAAAGGATCGGGGGTAGGAATTTTTTTTGTTACACCGCAAGGAGACCTTATCCCTAAGTCTTACAAAATTTCATTCCCTTGCACAAACAACATAGTTTAGTATGAAGGATTAGTAACAAGGCTCCATCAAGCTATCTGATGGAATATTAAGAGCCTACTTTTCTTTGGAAACTCCCAATCGGTCATTGGGTAAGTCATAGATGAATACTACACAAAGGATGAAAAGTTGTTGCCATATTGATGGTTATTAGAAGATTTTAAACAACACTTCACTAAGATAATCTTTTAGCAGATACCAAGGACTAATAATAAAGTAGTAGATGCTATGGCCACCATAGCCTTCATGATTTCCATGCCTAAATATAGTCCTAAGTATGAGTTTCTTGTTGAGAATCTTTTTCTTCTTTCTTACGAGCAACCTGAATCAAAGCTAGTGTGTGAGATTTTCGATCTTGAGTCTCCATTGTACTCCAACATTCTTGCCTACCTTCATCATAAAACAATCCCCATAGCCCTTTCCATAAACCAAAGTAAAACCTTCATCCATCACACTACCTAATACACTATCCTACGTGACACACTTTTCCAAAAACACTTCAATGGAACCCTTCTCTGATGTCATAGTTCAAATGAAGCTAGAATAGTGTTAGAAGAGGTTCGCCAAGGAATTTGTGATGCCCATTCCAATGGCCTTATGTTAGCAAAAAAACTCTTTTGAATAGGTTACTATTGGCCTACTATGGAAGTTGATGCCTATCATTTTGTAAAATGATGTGTTCCTTGTCAGCAACATGAAGATTTGATACACGCTCCTACCCAAGACCTTCAACCCACCATCACATCATGGCCATTTTCCCATTGGGGTTTCAATCTTGTTAGTCAAATATATCCAAATTTTGTAAATGGCCATAAGTATATTATTGTCACCACTAAGTACTTCACAAAGTGGTTCAAGGATATCGCTTTAACCTACAATACTAGAAAATAGGTTTCTAAGTTTATTTTGAACTATATTATCTATCATTTTGGTATCCCCCAAGACATTATGACCAATAATGGGACTCCTTTTAAAAATTGGGAATTCACCACATTGTGCAAGAGATTAGGAATCACCTAGTATTTTTCCACCAAATACTTCCCCCAAGGCAATGGCCAAGCTAAAGCCACTAATAAAAGCATTTTGAAAATCCATTGATGTTGTTGGTCATGACTGGCACCTCCAAATTGCTCTCACCCTTTGGGCCTATTGCACCTCCATCCGTACCCCTATAAGATCCACTCTATTTTCCCTTGTTTATGATTTTGAAATTGTTTTACCCATCAAAATTGAGCTCCCTTCCCTTAAAATCTCTCTCAAGAATTTGATGTCCGAAGAAGAATACTGAGTTGTTCACTTGCAAGAGCTGCAACTTCTCGATGAGAGATGCCTCAATGCCTTAAACCACCTCCATGTGTATCAAAATTGTCTTCAACTCGAGTTTCACAAAAAGATATGACCTCAAGAATTTAAGGTGAGTGACCTAGTATTACAACATAACATGAGGAATCTCCAAAATTATGAAAAGAAACTAAAATTTGAAGCTAATTGGCCTATTCCATTTATCATTACAGCCAAATATGGTTTTAGGGAATATTAGATTGCCACTTCAGAGGGATATTTGTTCCCTGAGCCTATAAATATCCAACACCTCAAGTGGTTCTATGCTTGAGTTCTGCATTTCCTATATAGTGTTGTTAAAGTTCCATAAAAATCAAAAAAAAAACCTCCAAAAAACATTTGTAAAATGTTCCTAAAGAAAAGACTAAAAAAAGAAAAAAGTTCTTGAATAAATTTTGCTGGTGCATTATATATAAGGCTCATCTCACTTTACCACATGTCCACCATTTCATCCCATCTTTGTGCAGAATTCCTATCTGACTTGTGTGTTTCATGCATCTAATAAAACACCTCTTGTTTTTGAGGCATCCATTCACTTTCATCTTTCAAAAGACCTCTAGTCCGTGAGGCACTTTCCCATCGAATGTTTGTCCTACTCCCATCACACTGAGCTTTTTACCACAACAGTGACTTTAACAAAACCTAAACAACATCATCATTGAGACTTAATGATTCAAGAAACTTGTTCTTTTCATAGCTATTGCCAACAAACACTTGCAACAACAAATTAGACAAACAAACTTCCATAGGATGACTCCATCCTACACATGTCACAACAACCTTCACTTTTGGGCTTAAAATTCTTGGTAGAAATTGTGGACTGAATGACTACTTGATCATACAATTTCTTTTGGTTGATTTTATCTTTTTGTGTTAGTAGTAGCCTTTTACAGTGTTCCTTGATCTTCCATATTTTGGTATCACCTAATTGGTTCCAACTGACAACACGTGTCATTTGCAGTATGATCTATTCTCGATACCCTAGTACATCTCTGTCAATTTCAAGTTATGGTTATGCATTGATCACTAGGGGCAACGAGTTAGCACACTTTCTACCAAGATCCCTAAAAATACTTTGGGTGTGCCTAGACCTCTCCAATACGCATATGTCATTTATTCCATCATGACTATGCAAACTATGTCTATCATCTTAAAGTATCTATTTTGTTGAGAGTCTAGTCTATGCAAAGGAATCTTCTCATCTATGCTTCTATAACATTTGGTGCATAACTTCTTTTGAAAAATCAAACTAGGGTGTGATCTCCCATATAAACACAACTAAATCCCTTGGTATCATGCAGCTAAGATTCATGTAGTATAGGATTTCATTGCACTTTGCTTGAGACAAGGGCTTTGTTTATCCCCCCTCCTATGCTAGGCTTCTTGATTCCTATGAGTTAACAAGTTTGACACAAGTCCATCCATTAGGTTTCATTCATATTGTATTTTCATTTTTCACCTTTACACTTTAAATTTGCATCATTTCACTTTTCATTCATGATTAGTGTGATTTATTTTGTTACTAACAATTTCATTTAGGATATGCTTATTGTTCATATTATTGCATCAATCACACCTACATTATGCATCTCATTCATTATTTATCATTAGCTCACATTATTTTTTCATTAAATTCATCTATTTGATATCATAATCATTACATTCAGTGACAAACACATCATGATACATCTAACACCAAGCATATAGTAAATCCATACATGTGAAATAAAAAAATGCATACATCTTATACATCATCATCATATAGGACCTGCATCATCCACACATTAGTCATCATTTATGCATCACAGGAAATACTCCATCACATGATACACATCCTGCATCACAAATGTCAGTAGTAGTATCATAACATCATGCATCACATATAGTATTCATATAACCTCACATGCATCACATATAGTATTCATAAAACCTCATAAAATAAAGCATCATAAACATCCATAAAACAACATTATGCATACGCATTTAATATCATTAAATCATTTCATGTATATATCAAAATAATAAGCGTCCATATATAGTCCAAATACAAAAAGAATCATATAGTACATCATGCATAATGCATCATCAAAAACTCTCTGCATCTACATATACATCATTGTGTTAAAACTGATCGCTATAGGGATCATGCATCTAGCTATGAGGGCTTTGCCCCTCCTATACCCCCTCCTCATAGAGGCCTATCCTATCCAACTGAAGGCTCTGATCTCTATCGACCACCTATGACCCATGAGTTGGATTCCTCCTAGAAATTTGGTTGTTGTTGCTTTGTTGGCCTCAAGATACAATGTCCTATAATAGGCTACCTCTCATATGGCTCATGCCTCATGCTGGCATGCAAACAAGGCCTCCTGAATCACTAAAACCATTCCTCTTCCCTGAACCATCTACCTAGTGATGCCTTGCTACCCGCGATACTCATCCACCTGATGATGAAGAGTCTCTATATTTACTTGGAGGGAGGCCACATCCTGTCGTAGAGTGTCTACCTCTGCCAACTCAGCTGCACCTACATGCATCATGAGATTGTTGAACTCATCAGCATTGATCCTCACCTATAGTGCAACCAAGGCCTCTTATGCATTGTCTATCCTAGCTTGCCTTGCTTGTACTTCTACCTGTAATCTGGAAATCTCTGCCTATGCGCTCATGGCCTAGGCACTCCTGGCCGCTACCTCCCCCTATAGATTGGAAACCTTAGTTTAGAGGCTATCTTTCTCAGCCCTCACTATATTTGAATCCCCCTATTGAGGTGTCCCCTATGGTACTTGTAACTATGGCCCCTATACCTATGGACTGAGCTACAATCCCTACCCTAGTGGTGGCCCTATTAGTGTCAACACTCTCCACTGACAAACTCATCATCCTGGTGGACCTTGTTACAGTCCCTACCATGGTGATGGCCTTGTTGCTACCTAACCCCCATCTCCCCCTCTAGCCCCATGTCCCCCACCTCCTAGCTACTCTACTAGTGGAGGTACCCTTGGTACTATTAGTCTCAATGGCTGATGTGTCGCCCACCACTATGTGTATGCTAGTGTAATCTTAGCATCTCCTTCGTCCTGCCCATGTACCCATCACACTAGTTGCATGCCATGCCAAAAAGCCCCAGCTAATCTTAGTGTGGTCCTGAATCCCTATAATCTATCATACTCTCAGGTCACCACTAGATATAGGAACCTGTCTAGTACAGCATCCTAAATCCGATTGAACTGTTGCAGCACCCTAGAGGGCATATACCGCATGACAATGTACATTATCTAACTGATTAACCAATATTCTAACTAACCATACTACAAGTAAAATTGATAGTCATTATCATCCTCTCCCCCTATAGGTAGTATGGCTCCTCACTACTTGTTTCCTACATACGGTGTCCAATCAAATGTAATGATCTCATCCAAGCATCGTCGCTAGAATCCTACCAACTCAATAGACATGTACTAAATAGGTAGCTTGTATCAAGATCCATACAGCTCCCTGGGTTATCATGCCTCTCATCTATTAATAGGTCATGTAATACCTATATGCTCCCAAGACTATACTATCAATAAAGTTAACCCTGGACCTATGGTCCACTATTTCCTGTAGACACACATGTGCAAATCATAGTATGACTGAGCCAAGATGGTGTGGCCTCAGCAGAAAATTGTGTCATCATCCTATAATAGAGTGCTAAGAAATCATACCCATCTAATTCAAAACCCATGCCTAGCATGATCTGGTACCATCCTCCATATCAGTGAGGCCAAGTAAAGAGCTAGTCATGACAGTCTCTAGTCTAGCGCCTCCCTCCATGTCAGCCATGACTGTTGATAGTCATTGTCTCGTTCATCCAAAGCACTCCTACAAATATGGATTTTCCCCCTCTAGCACATACTTTGGGTATCTACTGCAGATTGCACTTGTATCCACCATACATCCAACAAGGTGACTTTCACCTCTCCTATAGGTAGATGGAAACTAGAGGTTGGTCTATGCCACCACTCTATCAATGTTGACAATTGTGTTGAATGCACCCTCAGATCTGGTCACTCATGGATGTGCTCAAGTCCACATAGTTGCACATGTCCCCATTAACCTCTATGAGTCTCTCCCCTAGCACCATCATCACTTGATAATGCTCCCATGATCAAAATGTCACCATCACCATCTGTAGCATAGACATTCAATAGTCAGTATATCATTTTTTTCCATTCTTTTTTCTCTATTTAAGCATGGGGCATCATGCTTTGTCCACCCCATCGATCATCCCTGTCACTCAAATCTATAGATTTGTCCAAATTGATAAAGATGCCAATCCACATAGACATGGATTTGTAGAGATGATATACCATGGAGACATCGATCAGGCATCTCTGATGGCTTTACAAACACCAGTTTTCACGTCAATGACTTTTGTATTATTGTCTGTGAAGACGACGACATGGAGATCATCATCTCTAACCCCTCTTCAACTTGATTTCTCCCACTTTCATCATATGCATAGATGACAATATGTACCTTGTCATCTTTGAAGATGACAGGATGTATCATGTCATCTCCACAGAGATAATTTCCCCACTACATTGTCTCCATAGATGACGAAGCGAAGAACTGTTGTCTCCCTCTGACCTAGTTTTTCCCAAATTTCCCACCTAATAAATGCATATTTTAAGTGTGTGATTCAAAATTTGACACATTGGGATAGTTGAATTATCAGTGGTCCCATGTCAGTTGGTCTCTGGTGCTCTCGAACTTGCTCTACAAGTTGTAATCTCTCAATCAGATCCATCTTTCACTCTGGATCTCTACTCTTTAGGTGTGTAAATGACTCTTCCATGAGCCCCTTAGAGGTTTATATAGGCCCTTTGAGGTCCCCTTTTGAGCTCATACCCATTCCTTGGCCATGTCTACCCTTGTTTATCCCCAAGTCATGCAAAATGTTCATCTATGTCTTTTTCCTCCCCTTTCTTTTTTTTTGAGGTTTTTTCTGTGAAAATTGCACAAAATTTATTTTTGCTCTATTTTTGTGAGGGGGCGCCCTCCTCCTCTATTGTCACTATGATGCAACTCGTATGACTCCTATCCTCTCCAAGGCAACCTATATTTTCTTTTCTTTGATATAATGTTGTCTCGACATCACATCAAAGAGAGGCAAAATGTAGATGCTTAAAATTGTCCCAAATGCTATATTAGTTTATTTAATATTTCCTTTGACATTATGATTTATTATTTATTAATTAATTATATTTATTATATTCTTCTACTTATTTAATAAACTTATTTAATTAAATAGGTTCACTTACTTGATGCATTTAAATTTAATTTAAATGTATCCCCTCTAATGTATTAAATTTATTTAATGCATAGTGCTCCATAAATCCCCTTTTAAATAAATCTCAATTTATTTAATTCCCTCACTTTATTAAATTCTTTAATCTTCTGATTAATTTAAATCCTATTTAATTTAATCCTAATCCCATCCTAAAATCTAGTCTACACCCATCACTCCCATCCTTCTAAGCCTGCCCATTAGTTAATCCCACTTAATTAATCTTAAACACTATTCTAAACACCTTTTAGTCTCTAAGTGTTTTCTCACACATGTGTGAGAAACTCAAGATCCAAGAAAGCCTCCATTTTATTATTTTATTTAAAAGTCTCTTACACTCTTACACATTTGTCCCCCTTTCCTTTCTCCAAGGTTGCTCACACATGTGTGAGCAAACCTTGAGCCATCCCTTTCACCAAAAAGGCTTATGTTGACCTTTGCATGGCCTGCTCCCTTAACCCATGTGTCTCCCTTGTGGCACCTATGTGCATCCACATAGATGCAACCTCCTCAAGGCCTATCTCAAGCCTATAAATAGAGCCCTTGTATCAAGCATTTCTCATCTCCTCCATTTGCATTGTTATCATGTTAGTTTAAGTTTAGAGTTTTCTAGAGATTATTGCTAACCCTTTGGTAGATGTTAGATTTCTTGCATTTGTTCTTGCTTTTTCATTTAGCATTGCATCACTAGACTTTTTTGTTGCATTCATATTCACATACTTGAATACTTTCAAGCATGGTTTCTTCCATAGTCATTGCTCAAAGTGTTCTTCACTCATTTTTAGCATAGGTTTATTTCTTCATTATCATGAGATTCATCTATAGTTGTGTTTGAGGAGAGTACATCCACATCCCTCACTATTGAGCACACCAACAAGGCCTCTTATGGGCACCCTTGTTGAGCTTCTTTGAGGTTGCATGAGAATTCTAATAGTTCAGTTGCATAGTTTTAAAACTCAAGTTTAATTAGTGGGTTTTCAATCTTGTTTGAATCTTTGATATGCACATGCTACTAATGTTTTATTGTTTACACATGCTCCCAATAGGTTAGGTTTTCTTGCATACATTATCTTAACTCGGAGAGGCCTAGAACCTATCTCAAATGAATTGTTGCATATATTGAAATATATTATAATTAAAAGGAATTAAATATATGTTAACTTATATTTAAATGATATATTTTAAACCCAATCGAAAGAGTACCCAAAAGAGTACCCAAAAGACCCTTCAACTCTCAACCAAAAAGTATGGAGACACATGTTTGCTCCAATAGGTTTTTGCAAGAAATTAGGTGACACTTTACTATAGGCAAGCAATATTTCTTACTATAGCTAGGCGATACTTCTTACTATGGCTAGGGGATATTTCTTACTATGGCTAGGCGACACTTCTTACTATGGCTAGGTGATACTTCACTAGTATCGTATGATATTTCTCACTACGATAGTGTGATACTTTTTTTGTATCACCCAATGTTGAACAAATATCGCCCAAGTTCAAAACCAAAAGGTAGAACACTAAGTTTAGAACGAAAACAAGGTGAGAAACTCTGCACTAGGGAGTACCAAAACCACTATAGCCAAGGAAACCTCACTTAAAAGCATAAAATACAAGACAGAAACACAACTATCCATCTAATCCATAATAGTATATGAAGGAACATGCAGAAAGCAGCATTGCAATGTACATACGTGGTTCATATGAAGGAAAGAATAAACCTCTAAGAACCAATACAACTAAAACTCATGCACACTCCCAACCATAATAGCATCATGAGACCTCAAAGGCTCTAGCCATTCCCCACATGTAACATCTTAAGCTGCCAACTAGATAGTTAGAGTTGTAGTGCCTCTCCCATTTGACTTTTGTAAGTTGTCCTGATGGATGCAACCTTGCTGATCTTTTGTTGTGATGGGATCATTATTGTGACCCTGAGTGGTCTACACCGTTGAGGTGTTTGGATTTATGTTTCTTTATCAGTTGCTTTGATTATGCTTTTGACTGATCTTTGAGATTATGATGTGATTTTTGGTTCACTGAGGTTTGTGCCAGTGGTTACCAGGATCGATGTGTTATTATGAGGTTGTTCCGTGATTACCTTGAGATGTGTGCAGAGATTGCACTATGTTCTTTTACCATGCTACACTGAACTAGGTTCCTGTAGCAGTGGTTAGTCATGTTTTTGACTGTGTTTGCTTATGTGTTTTAAATGCCTTTTTAATGTAGAGTAATCAATCATTATTAAATGCTTAAGTAATTAGAATGGGTTGTTCTTGTTGGATTATTTGGTTATGTGCTACGGACATTTACCTTGTTTTATTTTGATCTGAGAGATATCTGTTCTCATGTTATGTTTTACATTTGAGATGACCTGAGGGTCAAATGTTACTCTTTGATTCTAGTATCATAGATTTTAGACTACTATGTTGTTCAGTTAATCATATTGCATGATGATGCCATTTTGAGATGACAGTGTGTTTTATGATGATATCTGGTATTTGGACATACCTTTGATTATGTTATGTGATGGATTTAATGCTATGGTTATTTACTTCATTCCTGCATTGTTATGCTTTATGCGAACGTGAGTGATGTAAATAGATTATTTTAGTATAATTAAATAAATGGTTAAATTAGGTGATTTAATACATTTATTGCTTTGACTATGTTATTATATGCAATTGCACTTGATCGTGTTGTTTAGTGTGCAGGATTTATATCCCTGGCAGTGGCACATGGAGTTAGTGATTCAGCCATTCATATTTTACCAATGTCGTCCTTGTATGGTCGATGTATCCTTTATTATAATGTTTAAATTAAACTTTTCGGTGATTATTAAATCCGAACTCATTTGCATTATGTGATTAGACCAGTAAGCATGTCTGTGCATTTAGAGGTTCGCATTGTCGCGAAAGTTGTTAAGGTGATTTTTGTGTTTTTGGGTTTTCAGGCTTTTAATTGATTTATTTTATATTTCTGGCAGCTTTTCCATAGATGAATTCCTATTTATAGGAATAGCCTGTTTTCGTTTGGGTTGATTCGGGGTGGGGCTCATAAATTCTCTTCATGAGGATTTACTGTTTTGTTCGTTGTGGGAGCTACAAGCATGGGATCGTCACGAGGTTGGGCTCATTGGATCCAGCTCAGGGTAACCTTGGATTGTCGTGAGTTTCAGCTACTTCTGCGAGATTTATTTTATGGTTCAGATTCCCATTTTTCCCTTTTGGCTGTGAGGTAGGGCTTTCCCGTTTTATTGTTTCTGCTCCGTTTCTGCTTCTATTTTTGGTAGCCATTTGTTTGGAGGCTGAGAACTAGTGTTCCCCTCTATTTCTATATGCTAGTTCTACCTATTTGGGCGGGTATGAACATTTCTCTATTTTTTGAGATGAGGGTTTGGGATTTTACGCCGTTATGCTGGCCGTTTTTGCATACGGTGTCCGATTCTATTTATTTTTGGATTTTTGGGGTTTTTGAACCCAAAGGTTAAATAGGTTTTAATTTTAAAGTTTTCTAAATTTTTGGGGTTTTTACCTTGTTTTGTGTGCCGCCTTGTTTTCTTGATTTTTCTTGGCACAATGTGGGTTGTGGACTAGATGATCCGTTTGGATATCAGTCATACCACTATTGCACCTTTTGTTGCATTGGGATGCGTGTTGCATCTGTACTCCCGACATTATGTTCGGTTGAGTGATTTTATACTTGTTATGGTTTTTGTTGGACCTTTGCTTTTGTTTCGTGAATGCTAGGATTCGTGTCGAATCCATACTCTCGGATTGAGGTCGGTTGAGTGAGTTCATGATGTTTGGTCTTGTTACATCATTGAGATTCATGTAGAATCCATACTCTCGGATTGAGGCCGGTTGAGTGATTTCATGATGTATGGTTTTATTGGCTTTGGGATTCATGTAGAATCTGTCCTTCCCGTGTTGCTTTTAGTTGGGTGTTTTCTTTGCATTGTGTTCTCATTCCTGTCCTTGTGTTATGATCTTTGTGATGGTGGTGCGCCACACACAAGTACGTGCGCATACATTTGTTGGGTGACTTGCGAGGCCCGATCTTTCGTGGATTTGCCAAAAGTTATGATCATTGGGGTTGGGATGGGAGTATGCATGCCCACGGGAACTTGTCGTAGGATGAGCATGGGTAGGGTAGGGTAGCATATGGAGGGGGCTTCTATCTCGCAGCCTGGTGACCTTAGTCCCATAGGGTTGGCAGAGGAAGTTTTAAATAAGTGATAATTAAAGAAAATGTGTGACTGTTAATAAAACTTAAGATAATAAAATGGTACTTTTGTGTATTGGCCTTTCATTGAGGGAGTTGAGCTACACAGTGTATTGGCCTTCCGTTGAGGGAGTTGAGCTACACAGATCTGAGCTTGGGCTTTTCGATGCCAAGCGACTCTTCATGATGTCAGCCCCTACTTAGTAGCCTTTTGAGTGTCTGACCAGGACCTATACTCCTTGCATTGTCTTAGGTTCTTGGTTGCAGCCATCATATTGTCTGGCATGAGTGTTAGCCTTGGATGTTGTGTTTTTGTGTGTTTGTGGTTGGATCATTATCTCCATCAGCACAGCGGGTGTGGACCTACAGGTGCCACATGGTTGGGAGGCATAGCTACCTTCACCACTGCTAGGGATCGATGCACAGAGACAATCTTTGTTCCAGTGCGACCATTGCTAGATTTTTTCACTTGGTACTTCAAGTTTCGGAGTATGCTTTTTTGTGATTTTTACTTTCATTGGAATGCTTGGATATCATGTTTAGATGATGTTAGTTTACCTAACGCATTCCCTTATCATGATGTTTGGCATATGATTAGATGATTTTATTTGATTTAGTAGTATATCTATTGCTTACTGTTGTTTAGCATGTGATAGGTGATGTTATCTACTGTAGGATTATCTTATGCTTTACTACTAGCATGTTATATTTCCTTATGCTTATATTGTTGCATGTTTTAGTAGTGACATCCCTATTACGACAGTACCGATGATCTGGTCGGTGGCTTGGGATGTTACGCACGAGGGATGGCTAGGATCCACAATGGTCTTATGATGCTATTGACGGTTGGGAGGAACCGCGCACTTATTTGGTTGTTTAGTTCTGAAATGTTGCTTTTGATCTCTGCGATGTTTATATTCAGTGTGTTCTTTGCTGTTGTAGTTTAGATGGTTTGATGTTCTTCATTCTATGTTGTTCTTGCACTTGAGTGTTCATTCCTCGAGCCTTTGTGGATCCGGTACTCCCCGGTGTGGAGGTTCTTTTGTCAGTTTTTCCTCGTTTTTGAGTTCTGGGAGTGTTTTTACTTTCTATGGGTGACATTTGTTCAGCATTGTGTGACATTGATAAAGTATCGCACGCCCATAGAAAGAATGTCGTACAATACTATAAAGTGTCACACGCATTACTGGAGAAGTGTCGTACAACACTGGAAGAGTGTCACACGGCTTTATGAGAAATGTCGCGCGATACTTTTCCAGTATCACACGCCTTCTTGAGAAGTGTCGCACGCAGTAAGGGAGAAGTGGCGCCCTCCCTTAGTAAAAAGTGTCGCACAATTTTTGTGAAAAACCTGCACGTGCCATCAGCGGGCACTTTTCTTCATGATCTGATCTTTTTGAGAGTGGTTTTGGATACCCTTTTGGGCGTTCTTCGACCCTATGCTGTTGCATTTTGAATTCTATCAGTTTCTCTTGAAATTGAGTTTTCGTGTTTCTGTTTTAGTCTCTTGGGGTTTAAAATATATCGTTTAATTATAAGTTGAGATAGGTTTCAGATATCTCAGAGATAAGTTATGGATTCTAGGAAATTTCAGGGCTTCAGAAATCCAGACTTAGCCGATTTTCAGGGCTTCAGGATTTCAGGCTTAGCCAAATTTTGGGATTCTGCATTTTACCCCAGCTTGGTGTTTTGTTGATGAGTGGTCTTTTCTTGTGCCCTCATCTTGTTGTGGTGGTTGTTGGCTTTTGTTTGGGTGTGTTAGTTTGGTAGTGGCATTCGAAGATTCGTTGGTTGTCGAGATTGTGTTGAAGTCTTTTGTTGCAATCTTTGTGATCCCTGTATGATGTTGTCTTGTGCATTCATACTTGTAAAAAATATGTATATCTTGGCTTGATTTGAATCTTTGTTTCTAAGGATCTTTGGGCGGGGCATTACAAGAGTTGTCTTATGAGGGTTACAAAAGTAACTAACATCATAAGAACAAGAAGATCTAACATGCTAATCCATCAAAGCATAAATACTCCAACTAGTAGTGAATCACATCATCTAACCATATGCTATAACATCATAATAAAGAAATGCATCAAAGAAACTAACATCACCTAAACACGATATCCATACATTCCAATAAAAGCATAAATCACAAGGAAACATACTATGAAAAATCTAAAATACCAAGTGAACATCAAGCATCGATCTCAACTAGAAGTAGATCATCTTTGTACATTGGTCCCCAACAGTGGTATAGGTAGTTATGCCTCCCAACCACATGGAGCCCTTAGGCCCACTCCCATCATGTTGATGAAGATAATGATTCATCCACAAACACACATAAAGAAAATGTCCATGGCTAACACTCATGCCAGATAGTAAAGAGGATTGCACCCAAGATCATGAGACAATGCAAGTACAATAGGTCCTGGTCAAACACTCTACGGGTCAACTATGTAGGGTCTCAATGGGAGGTAAGTCACTTGGAATCAAGTGGCCTAAGATAAAATTCATGTGGAATTAGAACTCCTATAGGAAGCACATCAGATCATGTCCTCGAGTCAACTCTAGGTGCTCACAATTAAGTGTCCTCAAGTCAACTCTGAGTTCTCACATTTTTACTATCTTAGATTTATTACCTAGTAATTTATTTATTTAAGACTTATTTAAAAAAATCTTCACGCCAACTTGGGAAATAGTCACCAAGGTTTTGAGATAAGCCCCTCCAAATTACTACCCTACATACCCACGCTCATCACACAATGAGTGCCTGTAGGAAATGGATATTCCCAACCCAACCCCAATGAACATAAATATATCAATAACAACTAGGATATTGGGCCTTAAAAGCACCCCAAAAATGCACGTGCATGTGCTCATGTGTGGGTGCACCAACGTCATGAAGATCATAAAATAAGGGCTCAACGAGAACACAAGCAAAATAACACTCAACTGAATACAAGCTCAAAAGTATACATGAGAAATGCATCCCAATGCAACATAAAAGTGCAATATTGATTAGATTAACATCCTATAGATAATCCAAATCCATGACCAACATCATGCCAAGAAAACTTGAGAAAAGTTGGTGGCACACAAATCGAGGGAAGACCTCAAAAACCCAGCATTGACAAAAATCAACAAAAACAAAATTCATTCAACCCAAGGATGAATGAGCCATAGAGATCCAATAAAAATTGGGTTCGAACATAGTATGTAAAAATGGCTAGCATAACGGTGCAAAATCCCAAACCCCCATCCCAAAAATCATGGAAATGCTCATACCCAACCAACTGAGTAGAACCAGCAATCAAAAATGAAGGAGAACACTAGTTCTCAACCTCCTAACATATAACTACCAAAAATGGAAGCAAAAAGGCAATTGAAACAACAAAACAAGAGAGCCCTAACTGATAGTCAAAAGGGCAAAATGGAAATCTAAACAATAAAATAAAAATCTCACAGAAGTTGCCAAAAATCACAGTAATCCAAGGTCTCCCTGAGCTGGAACTAACAAGACCAACCTCGTGATGATCCCACACCCGTAGCTCCCACAATGAACATAATAGTATTTTCTCTTGAAGAGGATTTGGAATTTGCTCTCAAATTTCTTATTTCAAAAAGTGAGAAGTGAGGAATAAAATTCCTTTTTGGATATATATTCACTTTTGTAGTGAATAAAGGATTAGGGTAATTAACCATCTCACCTAGTTAAACCCTAAATCAACCCAAATGAAAACATGTTATTCTAAGTAATTGGAATTCAACTATGGAAAAATTGTCAAGAATTAAATTAAATAAGATAAAGCCCAAAATTCCCTTAATGCAAAAATCAAAAAATTCCTTAATAACTTTTGCAATAATTACGAACCTCTAAATGCACAGACATGCTCACAGGTCTAATCGCATAATGCAAATGAGTCCAGATTTATTAAATCATCAAAGGGTTTAATTTAAATAATTGAATAGGATATGTCAACCATACAAGGATGACATTGGTTAAATATAGATAGTTGAATCACTAACTCCATGTGTCACTGCCACGGACATAAATCATGCATACTAAACAACATGATCAATTGCAATCACATATAATAATATAGTAAAGCAATAAATGCATTAAATTATATTAAATAGCCATTTTTCATAAATTATTGAAATGAACAAGGTAAATATTTGTAGCACATAACCAATGAATCCAACATGGACAATTCATTTCAAATTATTTAAGAATTAATAATGGTTGTTTAAACAACATGAGAATGCACTTAAAACACATCAGTGAACATTGGCCAAATACATGACTAACCAGTGTTATAGGAACCTAGTCCAGGATGGAAGGATAATAATACACAATGCAATATTTGCACACATTTCAGGGTAATCACAGAACAACACCATGATACCACACCAATCTTGGTAACCACTAGCACAAACCTTAGTGAAACCATCTAACACATCGTTATCTCAGAAATCAGCCACAAGAATAATCAAAGCAATTGATACAATAACATAAATCTAATCACCTCAAGGGTGTAGACAACTCATGGTCCCAATCGTGATTACTTCTCAAGGAAGGATCAACAAGGTTGCATCCATTAGGATGAATTACAAAAATCAAATGGGAGAGGCACTACACAACTCATCAATCTTATCTTCAAAAAAATTACATCTCCCAAGAAATCAACTGAGTCAGCTTGATCTCATGATTTCCTTGAATTCATTCTTATATTGTTACTCAGTAATCTCTAAAGTTTGGCAATTGATCATCATTGATTCCTTGGTTGTTGTAAAGATTTCTGACTCAGCAACAACTCTCTTCCTCGGTTGATGCTAATTCTTGGTCAACACTAGATTTTCTTGACATTAACGATAGCTCGATTGGCACTAGAATTTCTCATCACTAACTGTTTTTTATAGTTCTGCTCAGCTTGGCTTAACTTTCTTGACATAAATAATCACTTTGCTTTATCAAAGTCTATCTAATCAAATGCCCATTGTAACTTCTTTTTCATAACTCAACCTTTCCTCTAGGTGCTATTGATATGATAAACTTCTCAAATCCTCTTCATCAATCAAATAGATATGACATTTAAATTAGGTAGCAATATGTCTCATCAATAGATTTGATATCAATGACAAAACAACAATTGTTCCAATTGTAAGTTTCCAACAATCTCCCTCTTTGGCATTGATGGAAATATCTCAAACATCTCAATACTAGGAATAGCTTAGTTACCATACAATCCAAAAGATTTTAAGTCTAATTCTTCTTTTTTGAATCTTTGTCAAGCTGATATTTTTTATCTATCTATGACTGATCTATTATGTTTTACTAAATTATCTACCTTAAGCACTTCCCAAAGTAGAGTTTTACTGCATCACTATGTAGGATATTCTTATTAGTATTTATGATGCAATGCACCTTGCCTACTTAAGTAGGTTTTTTTAGGGGAATCAACCCTAGTTTACCTCTAAGATATTCATGACAATGTTTAGGTAAGGGTTTTATGAATATGTCATCAATTTGTTCCTTGGTACTCACATATTCTAGCTTCACTTCTTTGTCTTGAACTAATTCCTTCATGTAGTGATACATGATAGCAATGTGGTTTTTTTTTAATGTGCATCACTAGATACTTTGAAATGTTGATAGCACTTGTGTTATCACAATAGATAACCACTGGATCTATGATTTCTTCTTTCATACCCTTCAGTAACTATTTGATCCACATAATATTTCAATAGTTCACTGCAGTTGCTACATACTCTACTTAAATTGTAGATTGGGAAATACTTCTTATTTGTCCATGACACCAATCTCTTTCCTAGAAACAATGCACCTCCACTAGTGTTTTTTTTGTCATCAATATTCCATGCCCAATCTGAGTCAGAAGACACCCTTAGTTCAAACATATCATTTCTTTTTTAATACAATCCATAGTTTTGTGTACCTTTCAGATATCTCATTATCCTTTTCACTACCATTATGTGATTCTCTTTAGGATTTTCTAAAAATATAGCAACTATCCCAAGTGCCAAAGAAATATCTGGCTTGTTGTGAACAACATATTGCAATTTTCTAATCATGGATTTGTATAGGGTTTGGTTCACATTAGTAGAATCATTTATCTTAGATAGCTTATGTCCAGTAGACATAGGTGTACTCACTTGCCTAGAATCTTCCATATCAAAAGTCTTTAGTATCTCCTTGATATATTTGGATTGTGTAATGAAAATACCAAACTTCATCTAACAAATAATTTGATTTCACCAAACATAGACATTTCAAATTCCTTCTTCATTTCATTAGAAAATGATTTGCATAAATATTCTCTTCCTCCAAATATAATATCATCAACAAATATTTTGTATAAAAATACTTCATTGTTCTTACCATTCTTTAAATATAGGTTGTTGTTATCATTTGTCCTTTCAAAACCAATATTCACCAAATAGTTGTGTAATCTTTCATATCATGCTCTTGGGGCTTGCTTCAATCCTTAGAGGGATTTGTTCAATTTACGCACATGTTCTTGTTGTTTGGATCAACAAATCCTTCTAACTGTTCAATGTATACTTATTCCTCCAATATACCATTTAAAAATGCAAATTTGGTATCCATTTGATATACCTTCAATTTTTTGTAGGCTAAGTATGCAAGCAAAGTTCTAACCCCTTCAAGTCTTGCCACTAGAGAAAATGTTTCTCCATAATCAACTCCTTCTTGAGCATAACCCTTGCATACTAGTCTTGCCTTGTTTCTTGTTACTTCTCCATTCTCATTGAGTTTTTTCCTAAAACCTACTTAGTTCCAATGACTTTTTTGTCTCTAGGTCTTGGCACTAAGGTCCAAGTATTTTTCTTCTCAATATGGTCAATTTCTTCTTTCATTTCCTGGATCCAATCTTCATTGTTTAAAGCATCCTTTATTGAATTGGGCTCAAACTCACAAAGTAAGCATGTATTATCTTTGAGTCTTCTTCTTGTCATAATACTTGATTCAGCATCACCAATGGTTTGTTCAGGTTTATGATGTCTTCTCACATATTTTTCTAGCATAGGTAGTTTCCTTCTCTAATCTTCTATAGGTTCATCTTGAAAATTAATCTCAAGTTCATTTTCTCTTGCTTGTTATGGTTATGGTTTAGGTTTTGCATGCTAAATATTTTCTATTTGATGGTCGACATTGCATGTCTATGACTCGGTATCTTCAGTCTATTGCTCGCACCCACTCTTTATTGCTCAAAAAAATTTATTTTCATTCCATCATTTCATGTTTGATGGGAACTTTAAACTTGACTTGTCTCCTCACTTTGAGTGATGGGAGCATCGTCATCCACATCGATGAATGTACTATAGTCTTTAAATTATTTATTACATGAAGTGTCACCTCTTTCTTTCTTGATTTGTACTCTATTCAGGGTATAAGAAATAGTACTAACCACTTATTTCCAATATTTTTGTGATACATTCTTCTCCATCATTAATCTTCTTGCACAATCCATTATTGATTTGTTTCTGCTTTAAGCTATTCCATTCTAAGGAGGGGTCCTTAGCGTTGACATCTGTCTTTTGATTCCTCTATTATTTTAGAATGTATTAAACTCATGTGAAATGAATTCACCACCTCTGTCAAATCTCAAACACTTTACACTCTTTCATGTTTCTTTTTCAACTCTATCTAAATACCACTTAAATAACTACAAAGCATCAAATTTATCTTAAAGAAACATCATATTCATAATTCTAGAGTAGTCATCCACAAATAGAATGACAAATTGATCTCCATAGTAACTTTGAACACCAATGGGTTCACAAAGGTAAGTATGAACATATTTCAAAATATCATTAGAAGTATATGTTTTTCTCTTAAAACTAGACTTTGTCATTTTTCCCAATTGACACTAATTACACATAGCATTTTCAATTTTTTTTAGTTCAGGCGACCCTCTTACATTTTTCATCTTACTGATATTCACCAAATTGTTGAAGTTTACATGACATAATCTTTGTGCCATAACCAAGCATCTTGTTTTTATGTAAACAAACATGTCTCATTTCATACGTCTAGATAGAATAAGTTTCCTCTTGTCTTCTCATTGGTTCCAATTAGCTTACCATCACCATCATGGATCTTGGCCTTTCTATTGTGAAATTCAACTCTGTAACCTAATTTTTTTAGTTGTGAAACACCCAAAAAATTATAGTTAAGTTCTTCAACCTAGTAAACATTATCACATGTTATCTTGTCGATTAGTTGAATAGTACCTTTCCCTTTTATAACACATTGGATGTCATTACCAAATTTAACAAATCCACCATTATATGGACCAATATATTCAAATTTATCTTTATCAATAGTCATATGATTGGAACATCCATTATCAATTATCCATCTATAACTTTTGTTCACATAAGAAATTAATGCAGTTTTCTCATCTTTATCAGAATCTTCTTTCATAGAAACATAGACAACTTCATCACCATTAGTCTCAAATTCATTATCAATATTTTCTTCAAAAATATAACAAGATTTATTACCTTTTTCATCCTTGCTTCTCTTGTAGTCTTTGTCATCTCTTCTTCCTTTGTACTTTCTTTCTATCCTTTCATCCTCATCATCTCTGTCAGGACATCTAGCAGCAATATGACCAGCTTTGTTGCATGAAAAACATTTGATAGGTAATTTACCTTTGTATTTACCTCTTCCTCTTCTAAACCTTTTTGCAATGAGGACATCAAGTTCATCAATCTCATCATCAGAACTATCACTTTCAATCTTCACGTATTTTCCTTTCTTCTTGCTAATAACTAGTTGTGACTTGAAAGAAGATTCAAGTAGTAGGTGTGTAGTTATCAAAGTTAGACATCTCAAAAGTAGTAAGTC
Source organism: Cupressus sempervirens (assembly GCA_028749045.1). Lineage (NCBI taxonomy): Eukaryota > Viridiplantae > Streptophyta > Pinopsida > Cupressales > Cupressaceae > Cupressus > Cupressus sempervirens. Next base: position 509,064,253 of record CM053791.1, read on the forward strand.
TACCAATTACACCTTCTAAGGTCAAAGTTTTACTTGGTGTACATCTCAGTTCTTGGATTATAGACTCTAATGGCATAGATAGGGAGTAGAGTGCTCAATACCTTACTTATCGTTGTTTCATCTTTGATTTCTCCATTTGTAACTTGAATAGCATTAACAACCTCTTTAACTCTTATGTAGTATTGTACTATGTCCTAACCTTCCATTATTCTCATGTCATCAAATTTACCCCTCAGGCTTTCTAATTTTGTTGTTAGAACATTGTCATCACCTCTATATATGGCCTTCAATTTGTCCCACATCTTCTTCGCACTGTCATAGTCTTTTAGGTCACCAAAATTGGCATAGCTTAGGGCTGATGTAATCTCCAACATTTCTTGGTTGTGTTCTAACTTCTATTTTAGTTGTTCAACAATGAGAGGAGTAGTTGTTACCTTTACATATTCATTGTCTAGAAAATTGACAACAGCATCACTGATACTAGATATGTGCAACTTTATCAAGGTCTTCCATGCTAGAAAGTTCTTTGTGTTCAGCTTGCGTACATCTCTCTTATTAATCATGTTCTTTAGCTTTAAGTACCTTCAAACTTTACTCTGTAGGCATTGAGCTCTAATACCAATTGTTAGAAATTTTTATATTAATTGGGGAGGGGTGAATCAGTTACTCAAGGTCAACATGTACCACTTGACCAACTAAAAGTTAAACACTTCATTGTTATGCTTATCCTATTGTTACTCTATCTATATTGTAAAACTATCATAAACATAACTTGCATTGCATGATGAAAATTTTATCAAATGTAAACACACAAAGAATTCATCATATTTTTGACACTAGGATTTTATGTGGAAACCCAATTTGGGAAAAACCACCAGCAACATGTCACTCCTTTTCACTCTTTCAAAGTGAGCTTTGTTAGGAGCCAACCCTATTAAAGGTTATAAAAAATGCTATTAAATGTGACCTAGTTCGAGGATTTATTCACCCTATTAGGAGTGGCCTTGTAAGAGGAATTTGATCATTCCATTTAGAATATCACCTAGTTAAAGGATTTACATAGATTGTTTAGTCTTCAAATGACTATTAGGTCAACCTCTGTTAAAAGAATTTCAATACAAACTATTTACAATGACTAGAAAGAAAATAATAGATTTTCATATGTGTGATTACGACTCACTTTTGTAGGTTCATATCTTCGTTTGGTCCTTGTATTGGTTTACTAATAAGCCTTCCATTGACATCTTTGATCTTGACTTTCTTGGACACCCTTCAATCAATTAGTCCACTCTTCTCAATAACACTTAAGCCTTCTATTCTAAATATATTTATCAATAACAACATCATATTTTTAATTTTTCTCCTTTAACTTCACATTCACTCACACTCTTATGTGTTTCTGATCAATATTTCTTTGTATGTCTCTCTTCACATACAAGCTTTGCATATACATATTCACATGCACCACACATGCACTTGTACTTGTACTCACACTCGCACCACTCTTACACCATTTTTTTGACTCTGTATCTCTTTAAATAGACAATTTTGTTTTACCATTTTCTACATCATCATAGATCTTAGGGTTTATGATAAGGTTCAACTCGATTCATTGTATATGTCCATCTTCTTGATATTCTTCTAGAAACTTCTCTAGAATTCATCTATTAGGTCTTTATCTAATCCTTTCCTTCAATTCAATGATCCAACTCATCAATCTTATCTTCAATGTGGTTTACATCTCCAAAGAAATTAACTAAGTCAACTTGATCTAACAATTTCCTTAAATTCATTCTTATATTGTCACTCAACAATCTCTAAATTTTGGCACTCAGTCATCACTGAATTCCTCGATCATTGTAAAGCTTTCTAACTCGACATAAATTTTCTTTCTTGGTCAACACTAGATTTTCTCAGTACTAATGGTAGCTTTTTTGACACTAGCATTACTTGGCATTAACAATATTCTATACTTCTTCTCAGCTTCGCTTATCTTTCTTTACATAAACAATCACTTTTCTTTATCAAAGTCTATTTGATCAAATTTAAATTGTAACTTCCTTTTCATAACTCAACCTTTCCTCTAGGTGTTATTGTTATGAGACACTTCTCAAATCCTCATCATCAATAAAATAGATATAACATTTAGATTAGGTAGCAATATCTCTCATCAATAGATTTGACATCAATGACAAAACAACAATTATTCCAATTGTAAGTTTCCAACACTAATGTCCGCTGATATTTTATATGGTTTAGTCTTCTTAAAATTGGGATTATTTAACACTTTGACTAGTTCCTTTTTGTATCATCTCCCACTTCATCATATAATCCATCCATAAGATTAACTAATCTCATTTTAGTCCTCAATTTAGGCTTTAAATTCTCCAATACATCAGTTATTTCATAAGTGATAAGTCTGCAAAGTCCACATAACTTATCTTCTCTCATTTTCTTGTCCTCCTCCAATTCTCTAAACCTCTTGTCATCCACTTATTGAACACATTATTAGGAATGCTAAATTTGATCTCTACTAAGTTCCTCTTGAAATTTACTAAATACTTCATAATAGAGGTTTCAATCATACCTTGTTACTCTACTTCGTACCTCCAATACAACTTCTAAAGTTGGTTCAGTTTTTCATCATGCTTAATTATAGTTTTTATAATCTAAAGATCTAGTTTCCACATCTTTTCTAATTCAATATCAATCTTAGGTTTCTCGGGTGCCTCTGTAGAAATAGGTTAACCATGTACTTTAGATGTCACTATTTTATTTCCTTTTATTGTCTTCTTTCATTTTGTGAACTTAGGCTTATTGAGGCTAGGGCCTTGGGCATTTTATTTTTGTCTAGGTGTCCACTTAGGTTCACTCTTCACCTATAATTCTATCTTAGATTCTAGTGGTTTCCTTTTGGATCTCCTTGGTGCATTGTAAGGTCTAGGGTTAGCCTCTATTGTTGTAATCTCCACTTTTGCAACATCTGATGTGCTCACTACCTCTTTAATAGGCTCTTTTGTAGGTTCACTACTATTTCCTTCAAGCTTAGTCTTAGATGTAGCATTTCTTGTATTTTTATCTCTCATTATTATTCCTTTGTTAGGCCTTCTTGCATAGAAATTCTCTCAATTATTTTCTCTACTTTTGTTTTTCGTGTTCCCTTATAAAATTATTCTCTAACTTGGATGCACTTTACTTTATATGTATCCCATCTCTCACATTCTTTATCCTTGGGTGATGCAAGTATCACGTATGTATATCCTTCAAGTTTTTCCTTGTCAGTTGTTGACACTAAAGTTTGCACCCTTGCTTGAGGTATGACCCTCAAGTGACCTTGTGTAACATGGAAACAACCTCCAAGTGTGATATTTGTGCTTTGTGGTTGAATCTCTAAAGAAGGTTGGCTTCCTTACAATTAGGATGCACCAAAACTACATCTTTTGAGGAAAACGGAGAAGGATTGCATGAAATTAAAATGTTGAAAGGGAAAAGTGATGCACCAAATTGAAATTTGGGTACTAACTCTATCTTTGAGTGCACTATACATCAATAAAATATTCAAATACACAACTCTCAACTCTGTTCTTATTTACTAAAACTCATATGTAGATCAGGACTAATGAGATGTTATAAGGAAAGTTTTTTTACTTATATAGCATTCATAAGAAAAGTAGATACAACATACTAACTGAAAAAAATAAGAAAGAAACATTTAGCATAAGGCAAATAATATGCATAGATACAAAATGTTGAGAATAGGTAAAACATAGAGAATTCTATTAATGGAAGGCAAAAGGAATACAATTGCATAGAATAATGTTGCTGCAAAAATACAATAGAGAAAAACCTAGAAAATATGTACAAATATGCCTTTTAAAGAGATCGGGCATAACTCAGATACAACAATGTAGTTCAAAATCCAACCCAAATGGAGTTAAGTTATTGATTTTCAAATCAAGAAAGAATCAGAAAAAATCTAATTTTGTACAAAACACTACTCACATAAGTGATAGAAAATAGGCCAATAAATGTTCCTACAATCAAGAAAATCATCTGCAAATGGAAACATAGGAAGGACAACCACTTACATCGCATGAAATGGCTCCAACAAGTAGTTCAACAATAAATATTTAGCTCTTAGGTCACGTCAAAGTCAATAGGAAAAATTAATGCAGGCACAAAAATACACAACAATTTTGGCATGCGCACCATCGTAGCATGAAATTCCTTTTGCATAAAAGACTAACGATGATAGGAAAACATGGAAATGTATTGCAACAGAAGATTGAAATTGGCATAATATCACAGCAAAATTATTGTTCCTCTCACAAGCCTTGTGATTTCACGTAGAGAATGAAAATACACTGCAATGCAATATCACAGCATAAAAATGCACTACATCACACAACACGTGATGTCGCACAGCACAAGATTGCAAGATCATAGCATCACAACCTGTACAATATCATGACATCAAATGAGCAAAAAATTATTCCTTTGATAAGCCAACTCATTTGATGAAGTTCCTTTGACACCCAAAAATGCACAACAGTTTCGGCCTGTGCGACATTGCAACAAATAGGTCCTTCTCTTTAAATTGTCCTATGATCCTACATGGGCATGAAAATGCACTGCATTTTCAACCTACAAATGTCGAATGAGAAAAAAGGACTCATATGATAAGAAAACTCATTCAACCAACTCCTTTGATGCCCAAAAATGCACAATGTTTTCATGCACCTGAGGATTCCCAAAAATTCACAACTTTTCTTGGTCGAAAATAATCAAAATTTAACCCATGAAGAATGTCTCTGATTGTTTATCTTCAATGGGCTAAAGGGTGACAAAAAAATTCAACACCAACTTCATAACCCATTGGGTGGATAAATATCTCTCTTGAATCCACTACTTCCATGTAGGTTGTGTTTGCTTCAACCATAAAACATATTGTCCCTACATATTTCTCAACAAATGGTCAAGGGATTCTAAATCTTTGTTTCATTTCCTTTTGGAATCCTTTCAAAATTCTAAAAAAGTCAATTGTTATATCACCTTTGTATGTGTATTATAATGTTCATTGATTAAATCCATCATGTATCTATCATTAGTCCATACATATGGATGCATATTAGGAAACTTATGCATTGTGTGGAAGAAACTATGTAAAACTAGTGATCCAAATATGAAGGGTTGGTTCTTGTCATGCTTGATCCTTCTCATATTCACAAAAAGTTTTTGTCTCAAGTTTTCAAATATTTCAAAGTGCTCCTTTTTAATAATCATCTTGTACATGATTTGGATAACACTTGCTTAAACTGAATTTTATCTATTGTTATAATGTACTTTATGTCCAAGGATATTATAAGCAACAATCCTCACATCAATTTTCCTAATATGTCATAGGGTCGTGGATCTACTATCCCATTTGGTTCTAGTGTTCATCATAACCTCTTTCTTAACCATTTTAGTAGCTGCATGAACAATGCCAACATTATCAAGTCTAGCCACTAGGTGAATCAATTCTTTTGTGATCATTGTAGGTTTTTCTCCTAGCCTAAACATCTAGTCATTAATTCTACTTAACACAATCCTAATCCATTTAGGCTCTCCATAATCCTCATAATCAGCATGTTGCAATATGTTTAGGTTTTCTAGGTGTGCATACTTAGGTTTCAATGTTTTATCTAAATTGTAGATTTTCTCTAGGTCAAACCTTATACCCTCATCCTCAGTTATTTCCAATTTATAATATATGTATGCCCTAATGTCTTCAACATGAAATAATCTTTTTGGAAAAAACACTATTAGGGTAATCCTTCATAAAAATGAAAGGGTTGTTTTTGAACTATTATCTAGGTCTCTCATTCGCATTATATAATTGAAGCTTATAGATCATATCCTAGCTCTAAAAGTAACTGCAATTAAGTGCTTAAAAAAGCTTCATTGAATGTAAAATACCTTATCACAATCTCAATAGGGCATCAACTGAAATATTTATAAATATTTTTGAATCAATTCTCCTTTTCTCAATGCTCTTTCTGATCTCAAATAGCTTGGATGTTGATGACTAATGCAATTTTTCATGCTAAATCTTTTGTGAAACACTTCAAAAATAAAATACATATTGTGTAAGTACATAAAGCTGATAAAAATTCATAGAACATGCAAAAACTCGGTGATCTTCCAATTCTTTGAATTAACATATGCAAACTTAGATATAGGATCTAAAATTCTTGACATATATGTAGTTAACTTTGCATACCTTATTTCATTGATTGCAAGGTCAAATAATTTTTTGGTAAAGCGCTCCCCTAATAGTTGTTGGAATACTTTAGAATAACTGAGAGGGGACTTGAATTAGTTATCCAAGGTCCAAATGTACAAATAAAAAAATTTCAATACTGCAACTTATCCTTATGCATTTATTGAGCATTCAATATCTTAAACATATGCATATTGTTGTCCTATGTCAAAATAACTTTGCAGAAATGTAAACATGCAAAACCCAAAATCAATCACACATTTTGAGACAAGGATTTTATGTGGAAACCCAATTTGGGAAAAACCACCAGTAACTGTATCACCTAATCTAGTTAGTGTAAAAGGAATACTAATACTAATGAAAGCATTCACAATAACCAAATAAGTAAACACTTATGATAGGACGAGGTTATCACCAAAAGGAAGGCAAACCAAGAATGGCAAGCTCCTTGGGTGTAATCTATGATGACAAAGCTATGTCCCTGATGGATAGAAAATGTATGCTCACGTTGTGCTCAAGCATCCAAAGGGTGAGGGAGTTTTACCAAGTGTGTACATGGATGAGGGTTTCAACAATGGAGGTATGGATGGATTTCAACATTATAATGGTGTAAAATGGTTATGATGGAGTAGTTAGTGGAGCATTATAAGGTTGCATAAAAGTGGATTTTTTTTTATATTGTCAAAGGGAAGGGCTTTATTTATAGGCTAAGAGGTATAAAAATGGAGGGTTGGGATGCAAGGATGGAAGAATGGTGAGGGAGAGCTAGGATGGTTTGAAAGTGGAGAACATGGATTTTGCTTATTTATAGCCAATCAGGGAGTGACACTTGTCACAAGGAGGATGAGTATGAGAGGATGGGATAAGGGTTGGTCAAAGGGAGTAATGAGGGAGGTTGAGTGTGTAAGAGACATGTAAGAGTCATAAAGAGGGATGTAAGAGGCATTAATGGCATGTAAGAGCCATAAAGGGGGATGTAAGAGGGTAAGCGAGACTTGTTGACTTTTTCTTGGGTTAGCAAGTCTTAAGCCTTGCTCAAAGTTGTGCACATGTTTAGGAGGGGGATTAGACTTAGCTTAGGAAGGGGGTTAGGGGGCAAGTGGCTTAGCTTTGATGGGATGGGTTAGTTAGGTGGATAAGTGAGATTAGTATGGGTGAATAGGTTATATTAGGGGTAAAGGTTGGGTTTAGGGATGTTTTTAGGGGTTTGGATAATTTATTAAATGGTTTATTTAATAAAGAGGGGGATGTGGGATTAAATTAAATAGATTTGAGGATTTATTTAATTTAATAGAGGAATAGGGATTTAATTGATAATTTGATTTTGGGGTTACCATTTGATTTTATCAATTGGACTATAGTTAATTTAATTAATTAATTAACTAGGGGATGATGAATAATTAATTAATTAATTAATATTTAATCAATAATGCCACAGGAGATGATTAAATACGATTACTTATTGATGTAATCAGATTTAGGTGTCTATAGTAACATGCTACTAATTTTCATTCCTCTAAAATGAGCTCTGTGAGGAGCCAACCCTATTAAAGGTTACAATGCACACTGTTAAATGTGACCTGGTTAAAGGATTTCAATCACCTTATTAGGAGTGGGCCTTGTTAGAGGACTTCAAAACATTCCATTAGAATATCACCCTATTAAAGGATTTACTAATGACTATTAGGTCAACCTTAATCCAAAGGAATTATCTAGATTGATACAATTGTTAGAGAGTTACAGTAGGACTTGATCTTATAACAATAAGAACTCACTTGTAGATTATAGATCTCACATTTAGTCCTCCATTCTAGTTGGCATTCATCCTTTTCATCTCTGATAGCTTATTCACCCTTCAAGCATGCATCCTCTTAAGCCTTCTTTCTATGCATGTCAATTGCATAACCTTTTATTCGGCCACCATATGAAGCAACACCCTAGACTTCTTGTCTTCCTTAGGTTCTTGCACATGACAATTATTGCTTCTGGCTTATTATCTCTATAAATAGAGAATTTAGGTCTTTTTCCACTTAACCACAATCATCCATTCTAGGCTTAGGTAAGATTCATTGAATCTACCCACTTTTCCATTTTATCCCTTCTAGAAACTTTCTCTACAATCCTCTTTGAATTTTCCTCAAAATAGTTTATCTTGAATTCTATGCCACTAGCTCATTAGATAAATCTTGCACACGCTTCACACAATTCAAGAAATCAACTTTGCCAGCTTAGATTCGTTAAATCTTCTATCCAACACATTTTCCTAGCACTTGACAATAACACTTTTTTTTCTTAGCAAACACTATGTTCTAATGCTCAGCCAACACTTGGTTGCTCCATATTCAGTGGGTCTTTATTGGTGCTCAGCACATACTGACTATCTTCACTCAACACCAACTAGATTTCTATTTCTCAAATCATACTAACTTTCTTCACTCAACGCATACTGAACTTACTGCTTGACTTCAACTATTTTTTGCTTGGCCTGTACTAACTTTTCTCAACTTGCACTATTTTCTTGGTTAGGCTTGGTAGATACTTTTCTCTACTTATCCTTCTTTTAGTCTTTGCTCAAGTGCTCTTTCATTATAACCTTAAGTAGATAAACAATACACTATATCATCAATGTCTTTCTTGGTCTTAGTGCTCCTTTTATGCAAAAAATAACTCAACCTTTCTCTAGGTTCTCTTGTTATCCTTTATTTTCAAATCCTCTTCATCAATCAAACAAATGATAGAAATCAGACCAAAGTAAGAAATTGTCTCACCAACAAGTAGTAGGTTTGACATGAGTGACAAAATAATGATTGTTCCATGATAGGTTTCATCAACCTTCGTCACTTCAACAATCTCATTTTGACAATAACTTTGGTATCAATATAGGCTAAAGTAGAAGGTCAAATTCTCAACACTGCATCCATCTTGTTCTTTGTGCATTCTTATCCCTTTTTTTCCATACCTTTGTGTTAGAAACACTTCCTTCTCTCACAAATGTTTTATCTATGCTTTCATATTGTGTTATGTTAACATTCATGTTTCTTCTTCCTCCATAGTTGTTTCTTCTAACATTGGGTGTTCTCATTATGTTCACAAATCTATTGAATCTACATAATCTAGCTATATGTTTGAAATTGTTGCAAATATGACATGTAATGACTAAAGTTCCATACCTTGGTCCAAACTCATTAACTTGCAATCTCCAACCTCTGGTAATATGTCTAAATTTTTTGAATTTATAGCATATGACTCCATTATTAATAACATTTTTCATTCCCAAAGGTCTTCTTGTTGTTATGTTAGTTCTTTCATTTGTTTTCACACTAGATCTTTGATTAGGCTTCTTGCATTCATGTGATTTTTATCCATAATGAAAGTAATTGAAACAATATCTAGTAAAGGGTTTTGTATCCATGTTACCTTTGCAATCCTTCTTCATGTGATCACAATTGTTGCATGCATAAAATTAGCCTTTGAATGATTTCCTCTTTTCTCTAGGTTTCTCAATATGATCCGATGGTTGATTAGGTTCTTTTTTAGGTTCATGCTCAACTATTATCTTTGAATTCTTAAAGGATTATCCTTTAGTGTATCCAACATCTATCATATCTACTTTAGGTTTTTGTGCCATTAATTGTTCAGTAAATTTTATCTTTCATTGAATATAACTTGTCAAGATGTAGCTTAGTTTGAATAAGTTCTCTTTTTATAATATTTTTGTACTTCTCAAGTTCTTTGTAATTAATTTTTGAATCATCAAGTTCTGACATCACCTTGGTAAGTTAAGTTCTCAATTTAGTAATCTAATCTTTCAACTTCTTGATATAGTCTTATGCATCCTTAAGCTTGTTCTTCAATATTTATTTTTCATCATTAGCTTGATCTAATTCCTCAAGTGTAGTTTTATAGTTCTTTTACAAATCTGGTGATTCCATCTTGATCTCCCTCACGCTATTATACTTCTTCTAAGTAATAGGGCTTTGATATCAATTGTTAGAAATAGGGAATACTAAGAGGGGGGTCAATTAGTATTCCAACACTTGTTTCCCAACTTTAGATTTCAACAATTAACTATAAACATGCATAATAAAATAAATTGAATAGCAATAAAGAACATCTCAGCCAAAAAAACACTCATAACATCATTTTTTTTTAACTAGAGAAACCCTAGCAAAGAAAAAACTCAGATGGGGATGGTACCCACAAAATGTTCCACTAATAAAAATATTGTGTAAGAGGTTTTGACCCTGTTAGGAGTCTATTACATACATTTAGTATATTTTTCCTTGTTAGAGGACTTTGTTAGAAAGTAAAGTTCACCCACGTCATTCTTGTAAAATCATCAATGAAAAGAATAAAATATCTTTCACTATAGACTATCCTTGTCTTTGTAGGTCCACAAAATTTTGTATGAACAATCTCTAATTTCTCTGAAGTAGTAAACACTTTGCTAGGAAGTGAACATTTCTTTTGTTTAGTTATCACACTTTTTGTGGACATCATGTTAGAGGGTTTAACAACCTTTGGTAGATCTCTTGTTGCATTTATATTGATTACCTTCACAATATTATCAATATTTATATGACAAAATCTCATATGCCATAACCAATTATCATCAACTTTAGCAACCAAACAACTTAACTTAGTATGATTAAACTATAAAAATTTAACTCTAGTTCTTGCACCTATTCCAATTAATTTACCATTCTTGTCCTTGATTATGTCTTCTCAGTGAATTGTAGAAGATATCCCTTATCAAAAATTTGTCCAACACTCAACAAGCTATATTTAAATCCATCAACAAAATATGCATCCTCAATGTTAGTTTTACCATCAAGTGTAATACATCCCTTTCCCTTAATAAGACATGGAGCATTATTTCTAGCCCTAACTACACCACCATCATAACTATTAAACTCAACAAATTTTTCACTGTCACTTGTCATGTGATGTGAGCATCCACTATCTATTATCCAATAAAATTTATTCTTCTCTACATGTGATACAAGTTATTTTTCTTCATTAATGGGACTCTCTTCTTTAATAGCAACAAAACCTATCTCATATTCATCATCACTGTCTAAGATATATATCTCCTTAAAATCAAATTCATCATCATTTGGATGAAAACAAACTTTTAGGCTTGAATCTTCTTTCTTTTTTAGGGCATTGATAAGAAAAATGACCAAATTCTTTGCAGTTCCAACAAGAAAAATCTTTCTTACCTTTAGGTTCTCTATTTATGATTAGTGAAACAAGCTCAACAATTTTCTTTCTTCTTCCTATATATCTATCCAATCTCTAACATCCTTAGTACTAGTGTTTGCATTCTTAGTCAGTACATTTTTATCATTATGTACACTAGCCTTGAAAGTAGTCTCTACTCTATGCATCTTATCCTTTAGTCAACTTTATTTAAATGCTTTCAATTTCCCAATTAAGGTTTCTCTATTAAACTCTTTCATAAATGGAATAACTTCTTCTATTGCAATCACCTTAGTATCATATGTAGGAGTTAAAGATCTCAAAATTTGTAACATGCCTCATCTTTAGATATAGTTCCTCTAACACTCTTTATACTTGTAACAATATCAGTAATCCTTTGAATATATGACCTAACAGAATCCTCTTCTAGCATTTAGGGTTTTTCAAGAATTTTTTTTCCAAGTATGCACTCTAACTTTCTTTGTGTATTCATCACCTTCATAAAGTTCTCTAATCTATCCCAAATTTAAAAGAAGTTTGTAGAGTCTTTACCTTAAAGAATTTAGTTTCTGGGAGTGTAGAGATCAGTGCTTCTCATACATACATGTTTCACATTAAGACCGTGTGTTCATCATCAATACATGTAGATAGATCCTTTTCTTCTTTCATTGTCTTCTTAATCTTTGTAATCAATCCTTGTGCATATAAAGTGAATTTTCATCTTACCTTTCCAATTGTCATAGTTATCTCCACCAAACTTTGAATTTTCCTTCCTAAATATCATGGATCTCCTTAATTTGTTACGCTTCCTGATCAAGGACCTAATGCTCTAATACCGATTGTTAGAAGGTAAATCCCACCTACACAACTGAGGGGGAAGAGGGTGAATCTATTGTGAGGGTGGACTTTACTTTTAATAGACTTGACCTTGTTAGAGGCCTTAACCCTATTAGGAGTTTTATTATGAAATGAGCTCACTATTCTTACAACAATATACAACTTATACAAGTGGTATAAAGACTTTACCAAAACTAACCATACTATCTTCAATATATGATTAGTCCTTGTGTGTTCCACACATTTGATCATGCCCGTATAATCACTTTTCTTCTTTGACCATCAAAACATACTTTATCTAGTATAAAAAAAATATTGCACAATATCATCACAACATAGCATAATCATATCTTACTTCTCATATCAAAAATACATCCCTTTATACATGTTTCCTTAACTTTGTTCAATCATCCTAATAAACAAAATAAGTATCATGTTTCCAAAACTTGTTATCATAATTTTTTTAACGAAGGTAAACATCAAGGATGTCATCCCTATATTGCTAAGCTATTGAATTGTCAAGACAATTCAATACCTTAGCCAAATTATCTAATCTTTTTTTCATACTATGTCTCTGCAATAATAGACTATCTTCCAATTATTTATCTTAAACTCATACCAACTATCATAATAGCATTATAAAACATAAACAAATAATTTAGACTCACTATTCTACCATAATCCAATATTATGGCCTTATATCTGCTTTCAATTAAGTTAATTGACGCAAATTGTCTGACTATTGATTGTTATTCTTGAATGTAGTTATACAAATTCTTCATGACAAATATTGAAACCTTATCTTTAACATGAGTGGTCTTAACTACACATAGTGTTGTTGTTAATGACAACATCTAACTATTTACCTTATCCAACTTGCTAGCAGTGTATCCATCAAGGTACTTAAGGATTCCTTTTTATATTATCTCTAATCTAAAAGTAATTTGGGAGTGGGTCAGGAACAAAATTGAAGACAAACTCAATAAGTAGAACAACAAATATCTCTCTTTGGTTGTGAGGGTACAAGTATTATACAATTATGTATGTTTGTATTGTCTATTAATCATGTGCATGGATCTCTAACCAAGCTCATATTAACCATATGCAAAAGATATTTAAATATTTCTTGGGGTCAGATGGAAAAGGGATTGTGATGGAGACACAACCCAAGAACAGAATGGACACAATAGGAAAGGAAAAACTTTATTAACTATGAGAATATGCTAATACACTCAGTGCGGAGAGAATAGACTCCAAAACATGCCCTATGGGCTTACAATAGTATAAATCTAGAGATAATTTCTTCTTCCAGTACCTTCTCTCAAACTCCACTCTGAACTACCTTTTACAATGCCAGAAATGTTCTTAAATAGACCCCAAAGGGTTAAGGATTAGGAATACATTATAGAAAGTGCTAGTTGGCATCCACCACCAAAATGGAAGGCTCCAGAAGTCGCTTTAGAAGTCGGTGAAAAATTAGAAGAATCCAGAAACGGTAGCCGAACTTCTGGGAGGCATAACTTTTGAATCGTAGCTCTGATTGACGAACCGTTTACATTTTTGGAAAGCTCTCAGAGTGCTCTATAGCCCTATGGACCAGCTTCACTCATCCCCCATTTTTCAGGCCTGTATAAGGTCATTTTGTGCCTCAAAACTGACTTTGAAGCATTCTTAAGAGGTCTCCAGAAATTGGAAAACTGCAATAACTTTCAAACCGTGCAACCTTTTGACCTGATTCTTTTTCTGGAATGTTCTAAATTACAATTTTAATCATCCCTCCTATTTACACCTTCTAACTCACCATAATTATGGCTCAATTACATAGTCCTATTTTTTTTATATTTACACGTATCCCAAAGTGCTTAAAAACTCTAACCCAAAACACTAAAAGTGGAACTGTGAGAGTTGGAACCTTTATTTGACCCAAATGGGTATCCAAAAATGAAAACACATGAAATAGAAACTATGTCTAGGTATATTTTTTTGGGTGACACAAGATTGCCCTTATACCTCTGGATGCTCCTACATCATATTGATAAAAGGTATATCTTGAAATGGGATTGGTGCATCAAAAGCAAGGAGCAGGAAAGGTTGGATCTTAAAGATATGAGATGGAGAGGTATAGCTTTAGTAGTTAAGTAGATCTCAAAGGCCACCCAAAGTAATGAGCCTTGGAAAGTGCTTGTAAGAAATAACATTTGTAAAGTTGTATCAACATCAAAAAAATCATGGAAAGAGCTTCGCATTAATGATTTACTATCAGGAAAAATGAAGATTAAGGTGCTTGGCTTCCTTGTTTTTGAGCCCATTTGGAAGATTTGGGAGGAAGTTATGAAGTCTATAGCAGGAATAGGTATATATGATTAGAACCAAAGAATACATGGTAAAAATTCAATATGGTGGAACCTCCATAAAGGTGATAAACCTCTTTCTTTTCTTTAAGGGTGTTTTGCATGAAAGTAGAACACGTGTGACATTAGTAAGTTTGGTGATATCATTGTTGAGGGGGTACTTATTAATTGACATGAGTTAATTTTGAAGTTTGATATTCCACCCACCTAGTGGAGGAACTACTCTATACTGGAGGAAGCTTGCAATGTTCTTAAACTATTATGATTTTTTAGTGAGCCCATTGATAGGCTTCCCTAGTGAGATGGTCAGATGGCACCCCTGACGCTCTAGAAAATCCAAACTTGTTAATATCGATAAGCATTCTACAATGGAAGGAAGCACGGAGTGGGATAGTGTGAGTGTGTTACTATTTTCTCTTTCTAGGTTAAATTTGACAACCATCTACACATCAAAAAAATTAATTTAATTATAAACAGAATATACTTTCAAAAATAATTTAATAAACACTACATAATATATTTGTTAAAATTATAATGTGTGGAACTTTGGAGATATAAATCATCAATATTTTTCAGAAATTAAAATAAAAAGCTTAGGTTAGTGTAAAAATGTAAATGGGGATAAAATGAAATATAAATAATTTTGGGTGTATTGGATTAAATTTTAATCATTTTGTAGTGGATATCTATCGACATTTTTTTAGATAGATCTATTTAAGCTATCTATACTAGTATATAACCTAAAGGATGAATGGAATATTAACCATGATACCCAAAGTTGGAGTAAAATATTGTCTAAAATGTGTCATACTCCTATCAAACCCAAGATATTACGCTTCATATGACATATTCTCCTGCATAAATTACCTTTTCTTAAACCAATAGAGAGCCCAAGTCCTAAGTCCATCTTACATATCTTATTTGAATGATATTTTGCTAAGGATGTCTAGAAAGTCTTTGGTATATCTTTGAACTGTGGTGTATTTTTTTCCCAAATTATCTATAGAAATGTATGGGAGTTAATTTAAAACATAATTTTTGGGGGCATCTTCTCTCTCCCCTCATGCTAGAGTAAGCATTTTTAATGAGTCTCTATGGAGACTCATATTTTAACATTTATATGTTGATTAGCATGGTCATGCAAATCAAACCACATAAGTTACTAAATATTATCAATGAATTTTCCTATGTCTTTAAAAGAGTTACCTATAAGTTCACTACCAAAGTGAAGGCTAAGGTAAACTTTGACTACACCCTGAAATAGTTCTTAGATGAGATCAAGAAGAACAAAAATATAGTATATATTCCTTCTAGAACACCACCTACTATAGAATTCCCTTAACATGCTTCTATAGTGACTCCTTATATCATCTTAACATGGAAGCACTTAATTTTGATGTCTTTTAACCCTCTTTAGTGTGGTTTTGGTCCCTTTGTCTTCTTCCAATCTTTCTCAAATTTCTAGATCATCTCTCATTTCTATGCATGGCCCTTTAGGTTCTATTTTATCACCTTTTGGCCGTATCTTATTATGCTTTCATTATTTCCTTATATTTTGCACTTTCCCCAAGACTTTGGGGCAACCTTTCATCAAGATACCCTCGGGTATAGGTCAATCTATACCTAGAATAATTTTGGTCATGGGTCCTGAGATGTCTTGGGTGTTAAATTTATTTTAGTCTATGCCCTAATCAGCTTTCTTTATTTTTTATACCAATAACTAGTACACAAGGGGGTTCAAGCATTTCCTTTTTAACCATCTCTACACATGAAACATCCAACATCAAGTATACACGTGTGCATGAGACATCAAACAATCAATTTTAAGGCATATATCAAGCATTCATCATAAATCTGGCATTTCCTTCTTGCATTAAGTGTATTCTTTCAAGATAGTAGTGGAGTTTGGATTCTAAGGATGAGATCTTCTATTCATTCATTTAAGTTCTTCAAATCTTCATCAAGACACATCATAAGCACTCCCATTCATGATAGTTTATCTTTCTTAGTTTTATTTTGGTTTCTTTGTGTTAAGTCAAGGATATTACATTAAAATACTTGATCATGTACTAAATTCAATTGCATCAACATGGGCAATTATATTCTTCATTGTTAGGTTTAGTTTTACTACTTGCTAGCATTTCCTTTATCACTTATATTTCAATTTCAAAGGTGATTCCTCAATCTAGAGCTTGACAAAGACAAACCCTCCCCCAACAAAAAAAAAACATTTTTTCTCGTGTGAAGGAACAAGTTATCAAAATTGTGAATTCAGATTTAGAAACTTATAGTCTAAAGCTTCCAAAATATCTAGAGTCGAATTTATTTTTCCCTCTAGTAATATGTCCATCAGGCTATAAACCTACTAGTATAGATCAACCTATCCAAAAATCTCATTTTATTAGGGTTTTCTGAGTTTTCTATTATGATCCCAGATCCGTAGTTAGTTTTCATGTCATAATTTTGGATTTACTATTTTTTTAGCAGAATGGAACTTTCCCTTGCACATTTTGAGTTTATATTTCATATCCTAGATCTATTTCCCTATTTTAATTGGATTGATTAATAAGTGTTCCTAAATCTATTAATTCTAAGTGTCTTAGTTAAATCAATTTACTTTCACATTGCACATAGAAGGTTAATGGACATTGCATGAAAGAGGTCCTGCATACTTTATTGGTATAATTTAGGTTTACTATTAGCATCCCTTTATCTTATTTGGGTTTTGCTAATCTAACTTGAGTTATATTAATAGTTATGTTTAGAAACCCTTCTTTTTCTTGTATTGATTGACTTAGGATGAAAATGTTTAAGTAATGAACCCATCTCATCTTCGTTTACATTGTTAAATTCATGATGTATTTTTTCCCTAAATATTTTGGTGAACCTGATGTGAACCCCTTTCTTATTTTTGTGGAGTTAGATTGTGTCTTTGTGCCTCCTCTAGTTAGATATCCATTTGCATTATCTTCTTTATATTATTTTCATGTAGATTTAATTAGCTACACTGTTTCATTTCAACTATTTGCAATACAAAAAAATAACATCCTAAATTCCTATTGATTGCATTTCATCTTCATTAAAACAACACAAAACGGGTTCTTTCCTAGTCATTGCATTTAATTTTTGATGGGGTTGTTATCTTTGTTTTAAGTTTTCTTCATGATTTTCAAGATATTTTGATTGCATGCATATGATGACACTTTCATTTTTCGTTTCATTTGAATCTCATCCTCCTCCAAAAAGTAATATTTTCAAAGATGGCATTATTCAATCTTTAGTGACTCATGATGTTCCTAACCTTGATAATTCTACTATTTGGGATGAGCCCTTAGATAGAAATATTGACTGCTCTTTCCTTCATGAAATTTATGAGTCGTGATTATTCCCCCCTTATGTGTTCTTTCTTCCATCCTTGGGTGATTCTACTATTTGGGATGAACCCTCAGATAAGGACATGGACTATTCCCTTCCCCATGAAGCAACCTTTATAAAATTGGATGCTAACATAATTATTACTAGTAATGACAAACCAATTCATATGCATTTTATTATCATTACTTCTATAGATGAGACCTTGATGAGTTACATATGTCCTCCTCCTAAGGTTATCTTATAAGGGGAGAATTGCATCCTTAATGATTTTTTCTTGCTTCTTTCAAGATACATCTCAAATCAAATTAGGTCTTGTTGAAAACAATGACCATGATTATTTTCTTTTCACAAATCCAACCTTATTCAACAACATTCTTAATTACATTGACCCTATGGGTGGCTTATTAACTCTTCAAGATATTGAAACTTTTAAGTTTCATAAAACCATTCCACACCAAAACCAAAACCCTTGACTTGACAAATCAAACACCTCTATTTGATGAGAATGCATATTGAATACTTCCCTTTATGTTTCAATCTAATCATGCCTAAAAGCTCTTTTTTGTATGTTTCATCAAAATCATTAGTATAAGACTAGTGTTTTCTATTATTCTCATTGTATATTTCAAATGAATTGTGATGACTAATGGTTTCTTTTTTATGATCATTCTACTTAATTCATGTACATCCATATTTTGTTGCTCCTTAGTATGTGGCATGTAACGCCCTGCCAAGGGATCCAAAAGAACTAACCTAAAGTTTTACTAAGTTTGCCAAACTTTCTTTCTTTCTTTTATAAGAATAACATATACAACAATTATAAAATAGCAGAAGAAATAACATATAAGCATCCATAAGCAACACATAACATATTACATTCCTTAAGGATCCCAAGACATTGAATCACATTTAAATTTAAACAATGCTAAATCCAATAAATAACACATCCACATTAAAGAATAACTAAAAGTTCATAACCATTTAAATAATATACATTTGTTCTGAATGCCACTTGGCAATAATCAGAATGCACAATCATCCACTGTACATGTCACAGGGTATGAAAGGCTGAAAGAATATACATTTATAAAATAGATTACATCATCCATTTCAAATCCATCAAATTAAATACAATACAATAAGTAAAATCATCCATCACATAGATATAACCATCCATCATAATACACAAAGATAGAATGAAAGGAAATGCAAAACAAGGAACTCCAGCCACAGCATCAACGGACATATCTCAATGGTAAAAGTAAAAAGCACTACCACCTGATCTCATGATAACCCAAAATGGTCCACTCTCACTGCATTGAGGAGATAGTCTCAAGTCCCAACTAGAATAACAATCCCAAAATCAAAAGTAGAATCTAAGTCAAGGAAAACCCTAAAAGTAATCTAACTCAAAGGTTCTGATATAAAATGACATCTAAAACCAAAGGCAAACAAAGACATGTAGGGAATCTATAATGCTAGTGAGCAAGTGTCATCGCACGAACCAACTCTAGGGTTACATGACTAGTCTTTTAATCCTCTAGCCCCCTAGTAATTCTATGCAGCACTAGTATCCTTTCGTACTAACAAGGCATACTAATGATGCATGGTTGCAACCAAGCATCCTCTCTACTCCCATCCTAATTTGTACTAGCACTCAAGGCATGGTCAAAGAAAAACAAAGACTCTTATTAGGTTCATTTTACTCCCATTTAGTGTAATTTTTTCACTTATTAACTACTTACAATGGGTTACTCGTCAGCCTCTTTAGGGCCTCGACCTCCATTGCAAGCCACTTCCCAACTTAACATACAGATAACCTACCCTAAGATCAGCAAAGCAAAAAGATCTCAAAAGACCAAAACCATACATCAATTCTCTAAACAAGCAACTAACAAGTATAGAAATCACTTAGTCAAAGTATAATATCACAAATATGATCATCCT
Source organism: Cupressus sempervirens (assembly GCA_028749045.1). NCBI lineage: Eukaryota > Viridiplantae > Streptophyta > Pinopsida > Cupressales > Cupressaceae > Cupressus > Cupressus sempervirens. Next base: position 509,084,227 of record CM053791.1, read on the forward strand.
TACAGGACTGATCCAAGAAGGTACACATAAGTCAAAACATAATCATCATATATAATCACCAAAATAATACTTCTCGCCCTCTGGAAAACATCCTAGGATTGGTCAACACTCTAGTCAACCCAAACCCAAAACATAAGACAACATACAGTTAATAGTATAGTTTCATTATTTTGTTTGATTTTGAAGATACACAATCTATGTTAACAATAAAGTTTAAGTTTTCTTTCCAATGTAAGTTTTCAAGTAGATGAATTTTACATTATAACCCTTACAACTTAACCCATCTCATATTTGAACATATTGCACAAATACCCTTATCTTATGAGATTACAAGGATTACAATTAAATATCATAAGATGACTTCAAAATAATTCTCTATATAAATTATTAAAATAATAAGTATTGATCATTAATTAAAATTACTACGATTTTGTTAACAATCAAAATTATTAAATAATAATATCAACAAATAACCTCAACAATAAATAATACTAAATAATATTTATTATTAATTAAAACTTGATTGAACTGAATTAATTTAATTAATTTAATAATTTTTATTTTATTTTTTGATCAATAAATAGCTAAAGCCTTGTATTATATTGAATAAAATAAAATTGAGTTTATAGAATTCTCTGTTCAAATGGGCATTGGTAGGAAAGAATGGAGCAAGAAAACCTCCAGTCTCACCTGAGACCAAAGCCCAATATTATACAATTTAAAAGGGGCACACCCCAGTTTATATGAAACTTCGTACAAGTTTATACAAAATTTGATGAAACAATTAATAACAAATAGACTTCCTTTGAAAAGGGGGACATATATCAAAGGAGAGGCAAGGTTCTGAACTAAATTCATCAAGGATCCTACCATGAAGAAGTGATCGACAAACCATCTACATGACAAAAATATAACTATCTTCCAATATGGGATTAGTACCAAATCAATGTGCTCAAAAAAAGAGGGAGGAGTTAAAAGACTAATCAACATACTGAGAGACTCTTCATATAATAAGAATCTTAAATTGTACCAATGGAGTTAATCAGAAGAGTTTTATAATATGCTTTAAATAAATCTTTATCTAAAATCTCATCCCTTATCCTATTTAGTTTATTATTTTTACTTAGAGTGGATTAGATATTCAGGGCTCTTAACTAGTTCGAATGCATAGATCAATCAAGATTATATTAACTAACTTCAATAATTTAAGATGTTCATTGATTCATCTTCTTCTTATTGTGTACTTATGTGTTTAAGAGGAGAAGTCCAAATAAGTGGCCAACTTGAATTCATATGTATTGCCTAACTACGGTTATAAAATAATCAATAACAAGGGAATCAATAATCACCTTGCTCTGCTTAAAGCATAATGAAGTGTAAAATCATTCCATAATGATGAAGGGAAAGAAGTAGAGCATTGGTAACCAGATAGAATTCAAGCATACAGGCCCAAAGGTTTATTTTAAATACCTCACAAATACAGATCGGTTTAATATTCTATCTAAGTCTCCTTCATTAATTATTACTAAGGAAATGAACTCAATAAAATAACAGATCATAGATCAATGTTAGTAGCTAAAAACTACCAGCATTTGTTCAATAATGATTATAATCTTTAATAAAAAAGATCTAGCTCAATCCCAAAAGACCAAAGGGAAGAAATCAAAAGGGAACATAAGAGGCTTCAATCCAAGCTAGGGTAAGGCAACAAGTAATCAAAAAACCTAGAAACATCATCTACTAGGTTAATGATCCTATTCCACATCTCCTGTTTAATAGCCTCTCTGAATGCCATTGTCCTCACTTCCAGAGTGCGAAAGAGGGCAAAGATGGTGACTATTGGGTTGTTAAGCATTGATTGATGCCTACTCACATTTGTGTAGAATTATTAAAATACACTAAAAGAGACTATACTTAATGGTTCATGATTGTATCTTAGATGCCTTAAATGTAAGTAGATTTACTTGCTATGAATATCTATCTAATAATTACTTCTTATAAAGGTGTGTCATACTTCTACTAAACTATCATTTGCTCTAATCTTAGTATTCTACTTAACTTAATTTTGTCTTGCTAAATATATAGTCTTCTCCCTCCACTCCTTTATTTGCCAATTTATCAGCTTCTCAATTCCCTTCTCGATAAATATGTTGAATTCTAATCTCCTCAAATTGATCTATAAGATTAAATACACTTTCTAGTTTAGCATTTAGGATCCACTTCAGTGTTTGTTGCTTTCTAATTGCATTTAGGATTATTTGTGGATCACCTTCAATAATTAACTTCTTAATATATTTTTTTATGCTTAATTTTAATCCTTCTTTTAATGCTTCTAATTCAGCTATATTATTAGTTACATAACTTAATGGTTTAGCTCATTTTAATATCCAATCTCTATTTTCTGATCTAACTATACAGCCCAATCCTGCTTTCCTAGGATTCCCTCTAGAAGCTCCATCAAAGTTTAATTTCTTCCATCCTATCAGAGATGTAACACATTTACATTCTTTCCTGGCTATATTACCCTTTTTAGGATAAAATAAGGGAGGATTAATCAAATGTGGCTAGTTTTTTCTCATATTCTCATCCCATACTAAGAATGTACCTTCCGCCTTGGGTGTGTTCCTGAGATGGCAATTCATAACTTTTGTGATGGTTGTCTCGACTTTATTGAAAAAAGTCATCTTACTAAGTTCTAAATTTTGAAATATTCATCCATTTCTTTCCTTCTATATTTCCCACATAATGATTGTAGGTGTGATATTCCATAATTTCTCATATATGTTAACCCTATTCTTAATAGGCCAACCCCTAAGAAATTCCTCAATATCTTAAGGTATAGGGGATGTCCAATTCAATTTATTCTTAACCCAATACCAACAATCTTGTGCAAAGGAGCACTTAAACAAAATATGGTCCATATTTTCATAGTCATTTTTACATAGACTGCATCTAGATGGTCCTTCAAACCCCATTTTAGAGAATTTATCAGCTGTAAGAATCTGATTTTGAATTACCGCCCAAAGAAAAATACTAGCCTTAGGTAGGCATGATGAATCCCAGCATAGATCCAAGGGCATAGAAATATTATCCCATCTTTTTGAGTTAATTATAAGATCATATCCTAGCTTAACTTTGTATATTCCATCATTAGATGCTCCCTAGATGAGTTTATCTGCTCGATTATTGTGAATCATAGATCTACCCTTGAGGATATTCTTGAGGATAGTTTTATCTATACTTGGAATATTAATATTATCCAAATATTTCCATACCCAAGTCTCAGTCTCATCAATCCTGATAAGTTTTTTTGCATTTGAAACCTTGGGTCCCCAAATATTAGTAATTACATTAATGTTGTTTCTAGATATTCTAGAATTAATGATCAGGGGTTGACCGTCCCATGAATCATCCCAGAATAATGCCTCATCATTTCTACCTAAATCCCAAGTTAGATATTTTTTGAACAGAGGCCTACACTTCATATTAAAATTCTAGTTTTCTAAACCACTTGGTGGATTTCTGATTCTAAAGAGAGAGGAAGGGTCTAATGGATTAAGATATTTATTATAAAGTATTTTTGCCCATTTTTTATCTTTTTCCTTGTATAGACACCATACTAGCTTTGCTCCTAATGCCTCATTTTGCCAACTGGGATTTTTTATACCCAATCCTCCTTTATTCTTAGGATGACATATTTTATCCCATTTTATTAGTGCTTGGTTCTTTTTATCTTCTGTTCCACTCCAAAAAAAAAATTCAAGTTTTCCTTCCAATTTTTTATTAAAATTATTTGGTAGCGGAAGGCAAGATAGAGGATAAGTAGGAATAGCTAATAGAACAGATTTAATTTTTGTTACTCTCCCAGTTTTAGTTAGCCATTTTCCTTTCCATGATTTTGTTTGTTTTTCTACTCTTTCTATGATATTTTCCCATTCTTTTTTACTCCTAACTCTTTTTTCTAAGTATATCCCTAAATATTTGCATGGAAAGTTACTATTTTTGTATCCCATATAATTGCATATGTATTCCTTTGTGTTCCTTGGAGTGTTTAAAAAGAAAATTTTAAATTTTCCTTCATTAACCTTTTGTCACGATGATGTTGAATAATCTAATATAATTTGTTTAAAAGCTTTGATTTCCTCCTTGGTACTAATTCCTGGAAGAATGGTATCATCAGCAAACTGTTGATGGGTAGTATTTGTAACATTCTCAGTAACAGTAATGCATTTAATTAATCCTACACCCCATGCCTTTTGAATAGCTCTACCAAATGCTTCACCATAATTATAAAAAGAAAAGGTGACATGGGATCTCCTTGTCAAATACCCATTGAAATCTTGAAGAAACCTTCAGGAGTACCAGTAATAAGTAGTGAGATTTTTGGAGTAGATATACAATTAAAAACTATATCTATCCATTGTTTGGAAAATCCAAACTTTTTTAAGCATTTACATAAAAACCTCCTGTCTATTGCGTCATATGCTTTTTGTATATCTAACTTCATAAACATATAGGCTTCTTTGCTTTTAGTTGTTGAATGTATAGTTTCTTGAATGATGGATATTCCATCGAGTATTGATCTTCCAAGTACAAACCCAATTTGTTCTTCTCAGATAATTTTTGGAAGCAAACTTTTAATCCAGATTACTATTGCTTTAGAATAAATTTTATATATTGTATTATATAATGCAATGGGGCAAAAATATGAAGGTGACACTACTACAACTTTTTTTGGTATTAATGCTAAAAAGGTATGATTAATTTTAATTTGGGTTGATCCCCCATTTCTAGTTGCCTCTATTGCTTTCCATAATTCTTCCCCTAAGATTTTCCAGCATTTTTGGAAGAAAAAAGTTTGGAAACCATTAGGCCTTGGAGATTTATCCGAGCTAAGATTAAAAAGGGCTAATTTGATTTCTTATTTTGTAAAAGGTTTATTGAGCTCCATGTTGTCCAATTCTATGATAACTTTAGGTATATTATTAAGCATAATTTTTTGTTTGGTTAAATTGGATGAGTCATAATTGTTTAATAGATTCTCATAGTATGTGACAAAAGTTTGAGCAATTTTTGTTGGATTATCGATAGTAATACCATTATTATCTTTAATTTGCGTAATTGTTTTAAAATCTATGGTGTGTATTGTATTGTTTTGAAACAATTTTGTATTTCTGTCTCCTTCTGCTAACCATTTTTCCCTCGACTTTTGTCTCCAAAAGACTTCTTCTCTTGCTAAAATGTCTTCTTGTATGATTAATAGTTCTTTTTCTTTAATGAATAATTCATTGGCCATATCATTTTTAATAATTTCATTATTTAGTTTTTTAAGATCTTCTTTGTTATTCTGTTTGTCTTGGAATATATTATTGAAATGAGTTTTATTCCATTTTTGTATGTTTTCTTTGAGCATTTTGAGTTTTGATAGAAAACAATACATTTTTTATCCTATAAACTTGCCTTCATCCCACCATTGTTTAAGTTTTTCCATGAATGTTTTTATCTAAGAACCACATATTTTCACATTTGAAGGGATTCCTATTAGGTTTTATAGGTTCTAGTAATTCAATTTTGACTAGATAATGATCTGATCTTGCAATAGACTGAATGGAGGCAATTATTGTGAGATCCAATTCTACTAATTCTCCTTTACAAAAGAATCTTTCCAATTTTTCTGCAATATAACTGAGGTCTTTTCTTCTATTATTCCATGTGAATACTTTGTTGTTGGTTGGTATTTCTATCAATTTATTAACTCTGACCCATTCTCTGAATTCTACTATGTTTCTTATTAAAATCTAAGAACCTCCTCTTTGAGGTCAAGTATGGCATTGAAGTCACCACCTATGATCATGTTTGTGTCAAGATATAACTCCATAAAGGCAGATATATCATCCCAAACTTTTCATTTATCTGAAGTTTGTATTGAACCATAAACATGAATGAGAATGAATTGAAGATTATGCTTATTACTTGAAACCACACTCCCCATCCAATTGCTATTTGATACTAGAATTTTAATGCTTTTTGTTCTAGTATTCCAAATGATTCTCATTCCATCTAATGTTCCATCTGATTCCTTCAATTTTACATTCCATCTGCCTCGTATTTTTCTTAGTTTTTTCCCTTCTTCTTTGTTAAGCTTAGTTTCTTGTATCATAATTATATCTGACTCAAAGAGTGTTAGGTTATGTTTTAACACTCTTTGTTTACTAGGAGCATTCAGGGCCCTAGTATTCCATGTTATGATCCTCATTGCTCTTCTGGAAGGTGTTTCCCCTTCCCAAATTTAAGAACCTCAAAAAAAAAAATTCCTTCACTTGACCATCTACTTCTCTTAATTCCTTAAATGATTTTCTTCCTCTTTTCAATTTTGATTTACCACATTTTGGAGTTCTAAATCCTTCCTGGTTAAATGAAATACCCAAATTATCTATATTTATATGGTTATTGTTTTCTTCTATAGTTCCATCTTTATCTTCTTCCTCATTTATTAAATCTTCTAATATTTGTTCTGTTATTTCATTTTCTTTTACATCTATATCTGTATCTTTTTCTAAATTTTCCTTTTCCAATGTTTTGGGGGTCTCTTTTAGTACCTTGAATTCCTCCCAGTTTTGTGACACTTCAATAAGTTTAGTCTATGTGATAGAATCTTCCTGATTGTACATTTCAGACTCCTTTAGAAAAGCTTCAACTTCTGGAGGGATACTATATTCCTCTATTTTATCCTTCACCTCTATAGATTTAATTCCAAAGATATCTTTCCCGTCTATTGGTGTTTGACAAAATTTATAACTTTTCTTTTTTGACTTTTTTTCTAATTGTTATATTACTCCATTGTTCTGAGTCTCCTGTTGGAATTATATATTTTTCTTCCTAATATTATGTACACTCTATTGGCTTTAAAATTTCTTCTTCTATGTTTTCCATTACCAATTATTCTTGTTGGTTCAAGTCTTCACCATCCCAGTGTATCTGACTAGTGTCTTCCTCAAAATGGTTTATAGCTGGTTTGTTTACCATCCTATTGTCCATATTGACCCCAATTTCTATCATAGAATTATAATTCTCCTTCTCTTTTCTTTGATTTTTAAGTTGTTGTCTTACCTCATGTTCTTGATGAAATTGTTCTCCTAACATAGCCTGATCTTCAATGTCCACCTGTAATAATTTAATCTCATGTGTCATTTTATACCATTCTTTAATTCTTCTTTTTGTTTCTTCCAAGTTATCATTCTCCTTATGACAAATCTTGGATTCTTTCAACGTTGCTACTGTTGTCATTTCCTTGTGTATATCTTTGGTTCATTGTTCTGGTACTTCTAAACATTTTGTGAGGCCTCACCCGAACCATCATAGTATAGATGAGATAATTTACATTACGATAACTCTAATTCTATGTTTTGATATACTTTTGAGACTATAGGGTTATGTCATTTTGATATCTACATTCTGATGATCCACACTTACATCTGCATATTAAGACCTAAATGATATATATTATATGATTTCAGTTCATGTTCTAAACTATTTCAATTGCTTTAATGGAGATTGAATTGTAGGAATACTTGAAATGTCAAATTGCAATGTTCAAGTGAAAATTGTGCCAAAGGATAGATTTAGATATGCAAACGAACTCATGAGTTCAATATTTCATCACTATGATAGAAAATAGATTGTGAGGTTGTTCAGAATGTTAATCTAATCATGTTACATAAGAATCAATGTTGATATAAAGGGATTGGCATTTTAATGTTTTGAATGTTTTATCAGAAAATGTTTAGAAAAAGGAGAGTTAATTGGAAATGATGATATATGCAAGCCTAATGTTGAATGTGAAAGTGATTTATTGCACTTATTTATATATTATTTATATGATTTTCTTGGACTACTAATGCTTGATTTTAGTGTGGAAGAAGTTGACCATGGGATTTAATGGGGGACCAAGGCTCAAACCTATGTGAAACATGACATGGCTGAGGTTGGATCTATGGAAGGATTCAGACCTCTTTGCAATGTGTTTTATTTCATAATGTGAATGGTATGTAGGTGATAGTTGAATGCATGTGTTATTGAAGACAAGTCATTCTAAATGTAATATGTTGTGTTTGTGTCACTTGACACTTGTTTTTTCCACATGGTAATGACTTGGCATTTAGGGTTTTGGGAAGTAACCTAACCTAAACATAACCCCAGCATAGTATCCAAGTTATCCCCACATTTATTAGTGTTACGATAAGTCCATATCCATTGAAATTTGAATTCCAACCTTCCATTAACTTTTGGGGATCAAAAAGTGGTCCTAGGGGGGTTACCATGGTGAAAATAAGTACCCATATGATAGTAGTATGAGTTGGGGGTCTAAATCCAACCTTTAGTAGGCCTAGATGACCTTGGGAACCCTCCAAACAAGTCACTTTCAAAGCAATTCGAAATTGGAGTGTCACATGACTCCTTCCACTCTATTAGTTGGTCAAGGCTACATTTCTAGAAGGAGACAAGGGTGTAAAAAAAGGCAGCTCATGTTATCACCATTTTTAGATAGTGGGGGTTTTGGGATCCTTTTAAGAGGATGGGGAAGGAATTAGTGAGTTGTCTACCCACTCTCTAACTTTAGAGACTCTTAAGGTTTGTAAGCTTGGGAGGGAGCTCTTCTACAACCATTCCTTACCATTTTGCAAAAGAATTCAAGGTTGGTTTCTTCTTACCCATGTATTATTTCTCTTCAAACTTGCATAATGGTATTTACTTCATGAGCATGTAGGGGTGTGAATTCATATTGTGAGTAGATTTCATGGCATTGTATTGTGATGTAGTATTCATGTAAATGTTTGAATGGTGTTCTTACCATGTAGTTAGTTTGATTCCATTTGAATTTGAATCTTGGTATTGCATTCTTGAGTGTGTAGGTAAGGAGAGGGTCATTGTGAGAAGGAATATCTGATATCTTCTTGTAGCTTGTCGTGTTGTATTGTGTTGTGATGAGCATGGAGTTTGGGTTTTTCATTGTTCTCTTATTTTTTTGAGTTTTCATGATTTGTGCATGAGTGTTGTTATGGGTGTGAGGGCTTCACTCACCCTTTGGGAAGGAAAGAGAAGTCCAAGGTGAAGGGCATAGTTGGGCTTGAAAATGTATTTGAGAACCTTGGAGTATGGGCTCCATTGTATGCCATAATCAATCATATCTTGTTGGGGGTGATAAGGAAAGTATGGTGTGGAGAGGAAGTTTTATGAAGTATGGGTTTCCAAGGAAGCTACAGCTGATGGTAGTGTGTTTGGAGGATGATTTGTGAAAGCCCCAAAAGGGCATAATTTTTTTTTTTTTATGATAGCCCCGAAAGGGCATGAATATTGTTTATTGCAGATATAGTTTGATATGGAAAATCTCCATTTTAAAGCACACCTTCACCCTATGTTTCTGGTTCCATTTGTGAACCATTGTGAAATATCCTTGGGAGGGAATTGTTCAAGTTATGAAATGTAATGTTTATGCATGTGCAAGTTTGTATGTGAATCCTAGTTTGAGCCTTGATTCCCTAGCGCGGGGGTGGTCTCTTTGGAGGCCTATGGTTGGGTGGAGAGCACCCATGGTCCTTGTTGTTGTTTCCTTGGTGTGTTGTTTTGCAAGTTTGGTGCTCAAGGGAGCAATGGAAAGAATGCTTAGGATGATCATCTTGTAGATGAGAGAAAACATGTCCTTGTGCATTGTGCATGTTATGGAGAATCTCTCTCCATCCTTTTGTTTTATTGCAAGGAAAGATTTGCATAGTAGTCATGAATGGAATGTAAAAGAAACTCATTTTATAGAATATCTTATTGTTAGTTGCTCATGTAGTGAACCTACATTACTTGTATCTTGTTCATTTTGGAATCATGAATTAATACATTTCCAAAATATTGTTCATATAAAGAAAACTCCCGATGTCTTAGTTCAATAGGAAATAACATTTCATGTTTCATTAATTGATAGAATAGATTAACTTATTAGATCATATTTGACCTTGTTGTAAAAGAAAATTCATGTGCTGAGTAAATATTCAAGTGTTTTCTAATAGATCCATTTCATTTGAATGTACATTGAAGTATCAAAATAACATCATACTATAGTCAAGCCAAGATTCAAAATAATTTGGTTGCATAGAGAAAATAGTTCAGATAATGCTAGAACAAAAAAAAAACTAAAGGAAAAATACATAGTCCAAGTCTATGAGGAAACATGTTGTAGGTGCATATTTCCTCTCTAGGAAATGTATGGAGAGAGAAGATAAATCTCTTTCCATAATACAAAGGAATAAAATATTAAGAAAGGAATATACTCTTGAAAATCCTATACATATAATAATAATAAAATTAAGACATTAGGATAGAGCTTCACTCTAATAATAAACTTTGGGCCTATAAGAAAATATAGGTTAGAGACTCATATGAGTCACGTGACCTTCTCACATCCTTCTCAAATTAATACATATATAATTTATTTATTTTAAATATGACAATACTACATAAGCACCCAAGCACCTTTTCCTTAATACTAGGTATTACCCTAGGGAACATATAAATTTTAAAATTTTAAAACATGTGAACCAAGCAATCCAAGTGCCTATTTCCTTAGGACAACACATGATTAAGCCTTGCATAGGGGCATCCCACTGACATAAAGTCAGACCCATCTTTCAAGAACCCTAGGCGCTAGAGGACATGGTGCAAAGAAATGATAAAGTTTGCAACATGCACATTGGCGCTTGGGAAGGAGGTTGGGTTTAATGTGGTCTGAACCATGTCAGCTCCACCTTCCTAGGCGAATTCACCTTGGAGGAGTACACCTCCCTAGACCCTAGGTGACATGGAAAGGAGGCTTTTGGGGATGTGATACTCGGGCTAGCGCTAGGTTTAAGAAAAAAGTAAGTTTGAATATTGGAAAATGCAGAATTAATGTTTGGAAACAATGGGGTCTTAGGTGGAGAAAGGTATGTGAGATTAGGTAAGATTAAGGCATGTTAAATGTAGGGTCTTTAGAAAAATCATGAGAGTTGACGCCTGGTTTAGCATGTTGTTTTATTAGGTGATAGTTAGTAGGAAAGTTTCTTAAGTAAGAATGTATTTTGATCTAAATAATTTAAAAGGGGTAGTACTAGGTTTAGTTAGTATTGTGTTAAATGTCATGAGGATAGAATGAATTATTAGTAAAATGTTTAGAAAGAGGTGTAAGTAGGCCATATTGTATTATTATTATTATTGTCTACGTTTTCATTAATGCAAGTTAATAATTAATTTGTTATTTTAGTTTCAATTGAATGGGTTAATTTCGTCATTGTAAGAAGTCAGGTGTTAATGTGAGGAGATAAAATGTAGGTAAACAAAATTAGGATTTAAGATGTTAAATCAATAACATGGTTGACTAAAATTAACTATTAATTGATAATTTAATTGAAGGAAAAACACATTATTAAGTAAATGTTTTTATATTTTTTCTTATTTATCTTTAAATTTGTATTAAGAAAATTGCCTAGTGCACAAGATAGCCACGGGGAATTAGTATTGCTTAAGGTGATACCCTACAAAGTATGTTTTAAGTTTTATAGTATAGGAGGGAGATTATAAGAATGATAAATAAAATATATAAAGAGTGGTACATATTAATAGTAAATAAAAAGCTGAATGTATGACTAGTACATTTGAAAGGAATATCTTAATAAAGAACCTACATAATATAAAAAATACGTACACAAATCAAGATCTTAGAGAATATAGAAATAATAATAATAATAATAACAATAGTAAAACAACATATAGTCAAGTCAATGGTACAGAAGCAATTAGGAACTTATTGTAATAACAACATTCAAGAACCCCACCAAATTTGGTGTAACTAAACAACATAAAACAAGAACAATAAAGCATAGTTGATAATTAACCTTGTAGTCTAGTTAGTAGAACTGAATTAGTGTGCCATCAATATGGGTTCAATTAATATTTAGACATATATTATTTAATGTTATAGTTTAAGTATAGTGTTGTTACTGACAATTGATGTCCATCAAATTTAGTTTCCATGTTAGAAAAGTATAATGTAGAAAGATAAACATGATAGGGTTTATATGTCTAAGTTGTAGGGAGATGATAAATTGATAACACTGGGTCATCCTTTGGGAAGACATGAAGCTATTATATCATTCACTCAATATAACCTGCTTCCATGATATCGGTGTGTTGGAGTGTGTTTTATGTTGACGAACATTAGGGGTAGATTATGATTGACATCATGTGTTAGGGTTGTAGTTAAGCTAGTGATGTTAAACTTGTGGTAAGACTAATAATAATTAATATGGTAGCTAGCAAAGTAGCATGGAGGAACTTGTAGACAATTAGAGTGACCTCTTTACAATTATGTATTAAATGAAAAATTCGATTATAGGATTGTAAGGATCATTTCACATGATGATGAAGTGTAAACTAATTTACCTTGAGCAAACAAAACAAAAAGAATTGGTTGTGTGTTGTCTTGTTAAATTTAGGGCATGACACATTCCAATTGACTTTGATCTTTACTCTTTTTTACTATAGGCTTATTTTTTGTTTGTGTGCTCTACTCAAAATTTTTCCTTTCATCTAATTTTTCCATCTTCTTATTTTTGGCCTTATTAATTGCCTTAATCTTTTGTTCCCTCATCTTTATTTTAATACTTCTAAAGGATTCCTCTATGGTTGACAAATTATGATCAATTTCTAGATTTGTTTTAATAATGCCTTTAATTTTCCCTTCATATTTCTTAAATTCAATCTCATAAATGGATCTATTTGTTATAATATTTTTTCTCCTAATCATTTTTTGATTTGGTTCCTCGTCTATTAGGAATTTAACATTACTTGGTTTATCATACTCTGAGTCTATACCTATAAGTTTACCAATTGATTTACCTATTCTAAATAATGTATATAAATGTTTAATTTCTACTAGAAGATTACTATATTCATACCAAGTTGGTATCATATGCTCTTTTTCATCATTCCAATTAGGTATCCAAGTTTGAAATTTAATTACATGCCCTTTATAATAGCATTTTGATATCGAAAGTATTTCATTTCTAATTTCTTTATTTTTGCAATGAAGATAAATTGACAATTTTGAGGAAGTACTAATACTTACCTGTTGTTTGTAGATCTTCTCTAATTTCTTTGTCAATTTTGATCAATACTTGTCTAGTCCACTCTAGTAAACATATACTCCTAGCTCTAAGCATTCCTTCCACTTTTCTTCTATGTACCTGTCACTAATGATTAATATATCAGAACAATTATAGTAATTAATTTCCTTTACCTTGTTTGGTGGCAGGGTTGTCATACTACTTTTATGTGTTGGCAGCGTTGTATAATCTGAATTACCATTCTCCCTTTTATGTGGTGGTATATAGATTTTTTGATTTTTCTCAAAAACCCTAAGTACTTTTTCTAAGTCTGCTTGCTATTGTTTTTGTCCTAGCAGAATACAATTAGCTTCAAAAAAATGACAGGTTTATATATTGCTTGCTTACAATTTTTGTCCACTTTTGCTGGGGAAGTTACCGATTTTTCCATTCTCTTTTCTTCCTCTACTGGTTTAATAATTTGGGTGGACAGTTTCTAGTGATTTTTATTTTCTTCCATCATTGGCCTCTTTTTTTGTTGCAATGTGTTTCTTCTTCAATTCCTACTTGAAATTACAACTTGCCACCCATTGTTATTTTCACATGGTTCTTTATTTAGCTTTATCATCTTCCTATCCCTGGCTTCATGTTGTTTAATCAAGGCACTAAATGTGTTCGATTTTGAATGATCTTTGTTTAAAACTGCAAGTCTATTGTTCATCAGAATACAGGGGATCACCTGTTTTCCTTTCAACCTATCTTCTTGTTGCTTATATGTTGACTGGGAAAAAACCGAACCCTTATTAGGGAAAAAATTATTTGCAACTGATTGTTGATGTCAGTGTTTTCCAGGAAAGGAGTAATTTATGAATCTGGGAAATGCTGGTTTATTTTCTTGATTCGCAACTTCTGTAATTCTCACCATTTTGTTGTATTTTTCCCTCATCAATTCGTATAATCAATTTTGTGAAATTGTCAAACTGGTTAAACTGGTAATCACTTCAAAAAAATTGGATGTTCATAGCAAAAATATATTGCAGGAGTTGTTCGATCCCTATGTCATTACTGCTTGAAACTTTTGATTGAATCTATAGTCCTATATTTAACACTAAACTTTCAACAAAGGAGATCGGATGCAAATATGCCACTATGAACAACACGTGATCTTTTTATCGTTAGTCAAAGAGATTCGGCCTCAATTTGTCCTCCTGATAATTGAAATAGCTCGACAAATGAAAAATTAAAATCATTGCAGAAATGATAGGTTCGATAATCACTTTATGTCTGTTGTGTTGGACAGACTTGGCAAGTACTTTGACTACTCCTCTTCGTAACCCCAACGAGCCTCAAGATCGAGTCGGTGCAAAGTATTATAGGCAGAAGGGTTGTCAATTCAATCAAATCAAGCCTTCACATGGTTGTCGAGATGCTACTGGAGAGCCTTCCGTTCGTCTATTGCCTCGAATCTTATTATTATAATTAGAACATTAAATTAATTTAATAATTATTTTTTAAAAACTATATAAATAAATTATTAATCATTAATTAATTAATTAATAACAAAACTTATTAATAAAAAAAATTTAATAGATAATAATTAAGTTTATAAAAAAATTTAAAAATTAAAAATAATTTTTAAAAAAATCGATAATGTTCATGCATTTAGGGCCCGCCGGCCTTCTTATGTTGTGCGGCCATTAAAGGTTGCTACCGCAGTGCTTACTACAAGCAGTCTTGGCTAAGATCGCAACCGAGTGGGGAGGTGAGGAGTGGAACCTGCCTCCCTCCCAATTTTTTTAAATTTAATTTTTATATATACATATTAATATAAATTATTTTTAAAACAAGCCCCCTAATATATATATATATATATTTATTTATTTATTTATTTATTTATTTATTTATTTATTTATTTATTTATTTATTTATTTATTTATTTATTTATAAACATTGTGAATTTAGTCTGATAGGGAAACTCAGATAAACTAATCAAAATTTTCATTCTAAATTTTGATTTCATTTCAAAACTATTCCTGCTTAAAATAACAACTATTCAATTTATAGAATGAGGGTTTCATAGTTTCTTTTCAATCCTCATATATAGATAGAATTTGATATGAATATCAGTAAATCACAATAAAAGATTCATCATAGACAAATTTTGGAAAATAGATTCAACAAATACGATGTAGACAGGAATTTCGAAGAACATAATTCATTGTGTGAATAAAACATGAGACTTTGCCTAAATCTGATGCTAATACGCAACCACCCAAAGATTGTGAGAGAATTCTCTTTTCTCTCAAAACCTTTTCTCTGAAAATCCCTTCTCCAAAAATCTCAGTCCTTGCGAAATGAACTCTCAATCTCTGATAAGGAGTTCTCTCCTAAATTCAGGGCACTGATTGTTCAATCACACGAGGGAACTCGTTGATCACAATCTTTTAATTCTTTATTTACTTTTTGGATATTCATGCACACTTTTTGCAATTTAAAATATCCTTAATTAATTAATTTCTCTTTCTTTCTTTAATTAATTTTCGAAGTATTTTTTTGGTAAAATATTTGTTAACTTAAGTAATAATAATAATTAGCATTTATTTTTAAAAGATCTCCTAAATATATTATTATTAAATTAAATTAATATTATTATGATCTTAAATTAGAACTATAAATTTTTCTTTAAATTTAATTCTTTTATTTAATTAATTTCTCAATTAATTAAATATAATTAAATATTGAAATTATCTTAATAACTTTTCATTAAATATTCTTTTAATTTGACTTAATTAACAGAAAAATCACCAAAGACCTTCAAGACGAAATATGAAAACTCGTCATAAAAATACCACATACAAGATCAAACTCAAGGGTAATAATCACGAATTTACATCATATGACAAATTCGAAAGGGTAATCATCTCAAATACATGTCCTAATTTCTAGGACAATTGGTTTAAAGGTTAGGATTTAGACTCAAGAATTTATCTCCCCTCTCTTACCATTGAGATATTGTGATAAGGTACACTCATCCTGGCAATTCATGGAAGTCAATACCTGGTACCTGCAATCTACATAAAATCCATGCATGTATAAACACATATATTCTAAACTAAATAGGCAATGGCAGGAAGTGGTACATCATGTAGATTTTGACTAGCAGGTGACTATGACTCCCTTCCTTAACTACATCAAAAATGTCATACATAAAGAAAATATACACGCACACCATACACATGCAGTATGAGGTAAGTATCCATAAGAAACATGTATGAATAATCCATCTAACTAACATCATTAAATAATTGAAATCACTATAAATAATCATCATCAAGGTATAATCATGCATACATGAAACAACTGGTTCCAAAGTAGTCTCATCATATAATCAATTGAGTATGAAAACAATATCTAATAATCTGAAAAACAATGTCACTAATCATCAAGCATAAACATAAACTGGCCTAAAATAGTTTGGCAATAATAACTGAAAGTAAACTAGAGGTAGGCACTACATGGCATTGTTAACCTTTCTTTTGTGGGTTCATTGTCCTACTTTCTGAGCACCATAATAGTCATTTCCCTTGTCTCCTCACTTGGTGATCAAGGGCCCTATTTACTTTTCCTATCTATATAGCAAGATTCATTTTCTCCTTTTGTTGACTTGTTTTTTTTTTATATGATGACATCGTTTTCTTGCATACATTTATTGTGTTACATAAGGATTAACATCCTGAGTGCAATCTTGTATTTGTTTGAAATTACATGTATCCTTCTCTGCTTTTCTTGTTCAATGCATCCAATATTCCATATGAACTTGCATTCTTTTATAGTTTGATGTTCTTTCTTGCATGCATTTATTGTGTTACACAAGGACTAACATCTCGAGTGCAATTTTATGGTTGAAAGTGCATCTTTCTTATAAAATATCTCTTTTAGGGAATATATTGGATATTCTTTCTCATTTCTCTCAAGGATTTATTCTCTTCATTGTTCCCTATGTAACCACTAAGTAGGTATTATAAGCACTCAAAAATGGTCATCTTGACTATGTGCCCCATTTTCATAATTTATCTCAAGCTTGAATCAATATTTGCATCATCATTTCCTTTGATCAAATTAAATTGTTTGAATTATTTAATTAATCATTATTATTTTACATCAATTTCCTTGATTAAATTAGAATTTATTTAATTTTAAATAAATGGTTGATCACTTTGATTTTTTGCATCATTTAATTAAAGGAATTTGCTCCCTTTTAATTAAATAAAACCTCTCTCCACATTATCTTATGTGCAACATTTATTATTTGAAAAGAAATAAATTAAATAAATGTCACACACTTTACTTTATTTTATTTTTAAAATACCTCTCATCTTATAATTTTTATGGATTTTACACTCCACATCACTAATTAAATGCTAATTGCACATTCTTTTATGTGGGTCACACCCTTTCATTTAATTTTCAATTTCCCTCCAATTTCCTCATGCCTCTTAGCTTTGGTATATAAGGAGACTTCCTTCATTTTTCATGAGGCAATTTTATTATCACCATTATGCTACAGGTTTTTGGAGCTTTCCTGCAATTTCCATGAGGACTTGAAGCATTCTTGTAATTGATCATACTTTCACACACTTGATGCTACTACTATACTTGCATATTTGAAGCTTTCTTGAAGACTTGGAGATATCTTGCATGGTCATGTCCATTTGAATCTTTCGTTCATTCGATGTACTTGTGAAGACCAAGACCTATGTTCATATGAGAGCCACCTCTCTACAAACCTTTGCACATTGATGATAGGAAGCTATGAGTTGATTCTTGAGATCTTGTGTTTTCATGGAGTTTTATATAATGTCCCTTGCCCAGTCCTAAGATAATTAGAACTGATCTCTTTAATTTTAAGAATTTCCCCCCTATGAACCACAAATGTTAGATCTTACAAATTGTATTTTTTGGTGTATAGTTTTATATTTGAATGTCCAAGCATGTCTATATAATTTTATGTATTACTCCCAGGAGAATGATTGTTCTTGATAGATATGTGTAATATATGCAATTGATTGCCTTATATAGACTATTTTTCAAATAGGGCAAACCAAATTTGGATGAATCAAGTAATTAGGGAAATGTTTAATAGTGCATATCTTGTGGCATGATTGATGTTTGAGGTACTAAGTCGACACATATGATATTTAATTGCTTTAAGTAAGGGGTCAATGGCCTTGTGATTGATTTATGAATTATATTTAGAGCTCATAGAGAAGTAGATTTGTCCTTCTTTTTCTTTGCAATATTTTTCATTCCTCCCCTTGTACATATGGACATGTTTCAATTCCCCATTTTTTGTCATTTATTATAGCATTGCATTATACTCAAGGGCCAAAGGTTAGTTGAGCAGTTCTAACGAGGATAAAAGATTGAGCTTCTCTTCTTTAACTTCTTATCATTATTTCTATATTTGTATTTATTTCATATGGTATCTCCCTCAACACTTACAGTATCGTGCATGAATTTATATGTTATGACCACTGACTGGAATGGTCTATGTATCCAAGTTGGTTGCTCTTCATCCTTTCATCCATATTTATCATTTCCAAGATTTTTGTTGTGTCCTATGCACTTTCACCAAACCATACTTTAATCAATTTTTACCAACATTTTTCATATAGTTGTAAACTGTGACTTGTTATTCATTTGTTCTCATCAATTTGTTGATTCCCTACTATGGATTCCTTGTGGTTTGTGGTATTCTTGCTGGGAGAAAGAACTGACGAGTAAGCATCGTCATGATAGGATTGATGGCTTTTCTTCCCTTCTTCGGTCTCGGGCTATGAGCGCTCCTGCTAGACAATTATCTTCTGACTCTCTCCATATCCCACAGTATATTTCTTCTTCTTTTCTTCTTCTGTTGAATTATCCTTTGCTTACTGGATTCATTTCTCTGTTTTTCCCCATGATATCTTGATTTTTTTTCCTTTTCGATGATGGTACCAGCTATAATTACTAACGTATATGTGTTCGACTTCTCCTTATCATGTGCTTGCTAATTATTATCAGCAGCTATGGCTTCCTTTGTTTGATATCTATTGCTTGTATTCCAATTCTATTTGTTCGCTAAATAAGTATCCCCATGCTTGTTTCTTTCAGTTCTACCTTGGTCGATATTTTTATGCCCGGTGCCTTGGATATTCTCTTTGCTGAGTTGTCGTGGTAGCATTGCAAAGCCTTCAATTATTGTTTTCATCTCTTTCTAATTTCCACTGTCCTGAGTTGATGCTTTCCAAGATGTGACTTTATCATTTTTATATTCACTTCCTTGATTCAAATGGTTGAGACTCCTTAAGAGTCATGTCGCTTGTCTTAGTTAATCCACTTTGTGGTATTGGTGATTGCCAATTAACCACCCCGTGTTTTATTCATTGGGTGTTACATTATTACATGATTTATAAATTATAATATACTTTCTATAATACAGTCTTAACAAAATGAATACTAATTTTATATTATGATATTATTATATCATTTAATTTTTTAATTACATTATATCATTTTGTTTATTTATTTATCATAGTATTGTATTATATTACATTATAACTATATATAATGTATGATATGATTATATTGATAATATACATGATATTAACTTAGTTATTATATATATATATATATATATATATATATATATATATATATATTTTTTTTTTTTTTTTTTTTTTTTTTTTTTTTTCTAATTTATTATTTATTCTATTGTTATTATTATTAAATCTTATAAATATGGGGTCATGACATTTTATTAATTGATCTTGAGTGTAAGGATTCGTAGAAGTGTGTTTGTTCCCTATGTAACACTAAGTAGGTATAACATGGTATCATTCCATCTTCCATTTCATCTCTATATGGATTTGCATTATTTTATATTTGTCGATGTGTAATATTTTTTTAATGGAAGACATGATTGTTGTTGCTAAAAAAATTCGCTCCATGCCTTGAATTTGAGTGTTTTTCATTTAATAATCATCTATATTTTCATTCTTTTTCTATCATTTATTCATATGTGACATCTTTTCTAGCATAAATGCTACACTTTATATCGTTTAGAGTTGCATATCTTATAATGTATCTATGATGTTGCATTGTGTTAGGATACATCTTGTTTGATATGCAGTGTTTAGTTTTGTGCAAGGCTTTTATGGTCGTTACTTACCATTCTTCTTTATATCTTACACGTTTTTGTTTTAAATTTTATTCCACCATTTACTTCCTCCTATTTCTTATTTGTTGTTCCTTACCTCTATACTTGGGGGTTATGATTCTCTATATATTCTTTATCTTTTTTCTCTAAGGATCAACTTTCCTTAGTACAGTGGCATTTGTTTATCACGTGACATTATTTTCTTATTAAGGAATTATTGTCTTGGTCAAATTTCTCTCCTACAATCATCACCTCTTCTTCATTTGCAACACTATGTTCATTATAAATATTTACCCTTATTATGTGTTTTAAAGTATGTCATTCTTCATCCAAGGATCCATATTCCACCAGGACACAGAGGATTGAATAGGTGCATTCTCATTCTCTCCCTCTCTTTTGTACACTTCTCTTGAAGCTAGATGTTTTTTTCTAATAAGATCTCTCCTTTCAAGAGTCTCTTCTCATAAGTGACATATCCTTTCATAATTGTCTATTTTGTTAGCTTACAAGAGCCAATGTTTTAGATTAAGGTAAAAACAGGTTTTGAAGGAGTCCCAAAACTCTTTACAACAAAAAGAAAGATAAACCATTAAGCACACCCAGGTTTTAAGAGGACCTGAAACCAACAAAACGACTAAACCAAGTTTTACAGGGACCTGCGACCAACATATGTGACTAGAAAAATCAACCATAAGAACACTGGAACCTAGAAAGTCGACAGACTGGAACAAAGCAACCTGAAAAACCTCCCAAACCAGTTTTCAGAAAACCAAAAACTCGGCCAGTTCACCATCACTAAAAAACCAATCAGTATAAGGGAGCATAAGATTTTTCTTTTGATTTGAAGTTGTCCTTACACAACCGAAGGATCATATCTAAAGGGGGAGCAGAAGACTTAGTCTTCTTCCTTTTAACCGCAATCCAACCATCCTCAAACTTCGCTACCTCAGCAACCCAATCCTCAGAAGATGACCTGAGGAATCCAGGGGACACAAAAGTCGCATCAAACTCCCTATGAGAATCAAATGAGAAATGGTCCCTAGGAGGATCATCCAAAGCAGGGGAAGAGACCAAAGCATCCTCTTCAACCACAGGTGCAGAAAGAACACAATCCACAGCCACAGCATCTGCAGGAGCATCCAGGGAATTCACCAAAGCATCCACCTCAACCACCAGCTCAAAATGGACGTTAGCCTCAGCCTCGAATCCACTAGAGCAGCCCAGGATTGTTTCACCATGTAGTGCTCAGAGGAGGCCCCAGACCACCAAGAAGGTGGTCGTCTAGACTTGGATTTCCCAACAGCACAATGGGCAGCAATGTGCCCCGTCAAGTGGCAGTTCTTGCAATGAAAAGGGATACCCTCAAAATCCAATGTTTGTGGGTGAACCCACAATAATGGGTTCCACTTTATTGGGACGAACAAAAATGAAAAAATTTGCCAAATTAGAAATTGAGTTTACCATATGTTCGCGAGAATACACTTATTGTGTTCACACAAACTTTTTTTTTAATCATGTTCGCGCAAACATATTTCGTATGTTCGCACGAACATATGTGATATATATGTTCGCGCGAACATATGTGATATATATGTTCGCGCAAACATGATTTGCATGTTCGCGAGAACATACGTTCACACGAACATGGTAAACGTGTTCGCACGAACATGCAAAATCACAAAAAAATTGAACTTTTTTCTTTTTTCTTTTTTTTTTGCTCTTTTGACTGCCATGATTGCAGGAGAATGATCTCCTACTGTAAAATAAAAAATGTCAAAATGTGCTGCTTGGAGCAAGCTTTCCAACGACTATAATTTTATTACATAATTTAATCATTAAGACTTTCAAATATGAGTTTAACTCATTATAGGTTCATTACCGATTGAACATCAATCGACTTTGACACCTCGGGAAAATTAGTAAATTAGGTCAAAAAAAATTTGAAAAATATGGAGGCACTGGCTTATTGAGATACCTTTCTATTCAAAAAAAAATGGTTTATGATAAATTGACTTCAAATTATCTATGTCAAACGGAATGTATGTCTGAATTATGGTTCATGTCACTTCAAAACTTCATAAACTATACAATATTCAACAAAAATAAATCAAACCAAATGTAGACACTGGATATTGATGTTAAAAATCCAACACCGAAAGAATTACTTAATTATCATTTCTAGAAAAAAAAGTTATGTGTGTCAAACGGACTGTCACTTTTTAAAATATTGAATTTTATTATGTACCACTTTTTGGAGGAGATAAAAAAAATTGACATAAATAAATTTTTTTTTAGATTAAAAAATATGGTTACAAAGTAGGAACAAAGTACTCAAAATCACTAGTTTATGTCATCTTGAAATTATTTATAGTTTTGGAAATATAGTCACTTGAACGTGACGTTTGTTGCAAAAATATTGATTTCAGTGTCAAAATTGGTCAAAAAGTGGAACCCATTATTGTGGGATCACCCTTGTGTCCAAGAACCCCTCGGGGAGTACAAGCAAATCACCTCAGGAAGGCCCTTAGAAACATCCAAGTCTACAAGAAAGCGCACACAGGTCGAATGGAGAATATCTGAAGTGTCAGCATCCACATATAAGAAATCACCAATAGCATTACCAATAGTTTCAAAAACCAAATCCTGCCAAAGATGTATCGGAAGATTAGGAAGCCGGACCTAGATAGGGAACTTATTAAAGGATTTCGAGAGTGGATCAAAATCCATGTGCCACGATTTGGCCATAAGAGGAAATCTACCCTGCCAAGAAAAATTATTGTGACACAAAATTATCCAGACATGTAGATTAGCAAGAGAGGACCAGTAACCTCGGAAGCGAAAAATGGCAGCAAGAGAGGAAAGCTCTTCTGCCAAATGAAAAATATCTTCAACAGATTCTGGATCAAGAGAAACCTTAATGGGATTTAAAGCTCTTACAGGCGACACAAGAGGGGGCCCAGATGAAGCCACGTGAGGGAGAGCGCCATGTAAGCCAGCTTCGAAGGTAGCCACATCTGCAAAGTCCTTCCCCTCGAACAAGGAGGAGACCCAAGAGCCGAGCGAGGGGCAAAAGAAGCCCTAACCCCACCCGTAGAAGAGGTCGAACGAAGCCCACCATCACTAGTAAAAAAAACACCTCCACTCGTGTGACCAGCAACGCCATGAGTAGAAGGTCCAATTTTTGAACGGGAGCAAGAGAAAAAGAACCAATTTTACGAACGGGAACATAAGCCATTTCAAGCCTTGAAAGAGCCCCATCCCCAACCGCAGACTGTCCTCCAAAATCAGCTCCACCACCCAAATGCTTGGCGGGAGCAGAGACCTCAGTGTAACCAAACACTGAAGAAGTAGAAGTGCCAAGAGCGGGAGAACCAGATTTTTGAACAGGAGATCCAGGTTTTTGAGCAGGAATAGGAACGGGAGCCATTACATCACCCTAAATCTGTATTGTAGTTACAAGAGCCAATGTTGTTCATTAAGTTTGTGGCATTTATTATCATTTAAAGATATCTCCTTGTTGCTAGTAGTAGTTATCCTAGATTCTCTTCCTTATAATGTCTATGGCTACATAGTCATCATAAGGAGGGGGCACTCATATGCTCTCCTTGTACTCTAGTTTACTTTTTATGCACTTTTACTTTTATGTTGCAACATGTCACTCCCTAACCATTATAAGTGACCCTTGTCCATCCCACAAAAATTGATTTATGCCCACACACTATCTTAACTCTACAGATAACGGACTCGTCTATCTACAAAGAGCACAGACATATTTACACATCGTGGTGATACCAAGGAATTGATACATGGGTGTACACGTGCATAAATACACATGCATGCAAAAGTTACCAACCGGCACACATGATTGACTACCAAGCACACAAACATGCTAGACCATTCAATCTTGCCTTTTTGTTTTTCCTTTTGTGATACACAATAAAGCACACGAACCTTGTTGGGCAAATAACCGCCACTCTCTCTCTCTTTTTCTTTCATGCTAGTATGGTAGAATCATAAGGAGCACCATCTTTTGTGATGTCTTTGTCTTTCCTAACATGTGATCATTTAAGTTTTTGTAATAGCCTTCCAAACATGATATTAGTGGGTGAGAAATTTCTTAGCTAAAGTCTTTTTCACTAATTGATTTTAATTTTAGTGTGTACCCCTATTGAGTCTTATATTTGTTGTTATTTTACTTTTTGTTTCCTTTATTAGTCCCTGCCTTTTAAAAGACAAGGAACTAATGTTTTTTTTTCACCGCCGTCCCCCCCGCCGCCGCCCCCTCTATTAATTTATTGCACACAATCGCATGATATTTTCCAAAGTTTGGTAAAGTTTGATTTAAAATTTAATTATTAAATACTTATTCTCATTTTATGATTGGTTATTGGCAATTTCCTAGGGTTTTTTCTGAATTTCGTCAGCCAAAAACTGAGAAAATTAGGAGGCGGTCAAAAGTTTCTAGGAAAGACTTACTGCCTCGCTGCCATTACCATCCAGAAGCTTCGCTTCCATTGCCCCCCCTACAAAGCCAATTCCTGTTGCTATTGCAGCCGCTGCTTTCTTCTTCAATTGTTACAATACTTTTCTGCAAGTCTGTTGGACCTCCCATTTTGGGGCTTACTCGACTGCCTGGCTCTGGAGCCCAGCTTTTATTTTAGGGCTAGGGATTCCATTTTGTTGTCTCTGAGGAAGAGTAAAGAAAATGGGAGCTACCAGATACCTAGAGGAGGGCTCTACGAATATGTAGGTTGCCCTAATTGAAGCAAAGGTACTTGCCATATTTCTCTAGCATTTTTGCAAAATAATTCTGCTATAGTTTGAATTTCTAATTCAGGAGAATGGAAGTACAATGAAAATCAACATTTAATGCACAACTAGGATCTAAAACAAAAAATCCCTGTTTGAATGAAGTGGCTCAATGGGATGGGTGTACATCGACAAATCGAGCGCAATCTAATAGGAAGCAGCTAAAAACTAAACCAAATAAAACAAACATAGCATGTGGTAAGCTTAGAAATGCTCACAGAGCTTACAATTTACTCTGTAGGAGGTGTAAAGGCAAGCTAGTTGCTCTCACTACCGTAAGCATTCATGGAGTTTTTACTTTAACCCTTATTTACACCAGAACATTAGAATGGATATAAATATAATATCTCTCATGTATATTTCAACAATGAGACCAAAACCAGAGATATTAGGGAATTCCGCTCATGTGGCCGGATTGTCAAATTGGGTTTATTCCCATCTCATATTTCAGAAGATTTCTGAGACAGTTGTTTCTTGCTATGTTTTCCCCTTTCAATCACATTTTCACTACTTACAAGAGCATCAGTTTCCCTCACAGTGGCTTCTATCTATGCAGGAGAGCATAGGCCTTCTCGAGAAGAATAGTTTCAAGCAATCCCCAAGTTGTGGAAATGCCTGGTGGTGACTTATTGATGGCCTTGTGTACTGATAATTGGGGCAAATGCTTTGATTTTGGTGTTAATGGCCGATACGGCCTCAGTAGGTTTTCTAACATACAAAATACATCGAGTTGCAGTATAAGGATAAGCGATTCGCTACGAATATGTTTCCATTTACCATTCATAAATCACGTAGGAGCAAGACTCATTTTGATGCTGTTTGAACACCTAACCAAGGAATGTTTATTAAGTACACTATTTCCTCTGTTTCACTGCATGCTTTACATTGATTAAATCTAATCGTAAAACACCATAAGTATTCTTCAACAAACCTCAACTACTATTGTAATCTCGAACTTATGCATTAGGGAAAAGAAAAGTGAAAAGGACTTATAGAATGAAAAACAAAGAAAATGTTCTTTCCTATGTCTGCACTCATTCTCTCTGCCATCTCATGAGATTTGAATTAATTTAGGGTCCATTTGGTGAGCGGAATAGGAATACATATTCTAGAATACGTATTCCAAAAATTTTGAATTCTTTGTTTGGATGCACCAAAACGGGATTGGAATACGAAGTAAAAATGGAATACGTATTTCATTTCTGGTCGAAAAATGGGGTTTTGCAATTCCACCAAAATAGGTGGTATTGGAATACGTATTCCTATTCCATTTTTTTTTATTTTAGAAAACATAAATTTTTGGGTCTGCAAATTCCCATCAAATATTGGTTGAACCAAACGGAGAACAGAAATATGTTCTATTCCAGAATACGTATTCTAGAATACATATTCCAGAATATGTATTCCTATTCCGCTCACTAAACAGGCCCTTATAGTTGTGTTTGCAATGAAATATATGGCTTTACTATAGACAAGATTTCTTTAGTATATGTGGGTTTTTATTTACAAGTTGATAAGCTTAATATAAATATTATCGTGAGTTTCTTGGGTTAAGATTTATAATACGAGAGTTTATATAAAAAGCAATTTGAAAATGTGTTAATCTTTGTAAAAAAAAATTAATTCTTTATTGGTAGATAGTCATTCTTTCATTCATTCATAAGTCACTTTAGATTTTACACAGATTTCTTTCTTTTTTATAAGACAATTTAAGATATTAAAAAAGTATTATCTCCTGTATCATCCAAATCTATTTTAAAAAATACATAAATGCTGAATTAAAATTAAAATTTTAACTTGACAATTTATCATTTTCAAGCTTCTTTATTAATAAATTTCTTTGTCCTTTGTTATTTTATGTAGAATTCAAGAATTTGGAAAACTTATTATTATAACTATTAAATGATTGATTCCTTGTTGACTTGGATGTTTCTAAAGGTCTTCCTGAGGCTGTCTGTTTGGATTCCCCAAGGGGGGTCTTGGACTCAAATGTTGGATTTCGAGGGAATCCCTTTTCGTTGCAGGAAATGCCACTTGACGGGTCACGTTGTTGCTCGTTGTGTAGCTGGAAAATCCAAACCCAAGCGTTCCCCCTCTTGGTGGACTGGGGCCTCCTCTGAGCATTATACGGTGAAACAATCCTCGATTGCTCCTGCGGTTTCAGAGGTTGAGGCTAGTGTTCCTTTCGAGCCGGTGGTTGCGGAGGTTGCTTTGGCGTCTCATCCTGTGGATTCTGTGGCTGTGGGCAGCGTTCTTTCCAAGCTGGTGGTTAAGGATTTGGTCTCTCCCCCTGCTTCAGTTGACCCTCCTAGGGGTCAGTTGTCATCTGTCTCTCATAGGGTGTTTGCTGAGGCCTCTGCGTGCCCTAGGTTCCACGGGTCTTTGTCCTCTGAGGATTGGGTGACTAAGGCAGCAAAATTTGAGGATGGTTGGATTGCGATTAAAGGGAAGAAGGCTAAGCCTTCTGCTCCCCCTTTAGATATGACCCTTCGGTCGCGTAAGGGTAACCTCATTTTAAAAGGATAATCTTTTGTTCCCTTATGCTGACTGGTTCTTTTGGATTGGTGTTATGGTCTTGTCTCTGGTTTTCTGGTATCTGGTTTGGATAGCCTTCCTGGCTGCTTTGCTCCAGTCTGATTGTCCTTTCATATTCCAGAGTTTTTGGTTATTTTTACCATTCATATTTGCTGGTTTCAGGTCCCTGCAAAACCTGGTTTAGTTGTTTGGTTGGTTTCAGGTCTTTTTAAAACCTGGTTGTGCTTAATGGTTTATCTTTCTCTTTGATGTAATGGGTTTCGGGGCCCCTTCAAAACCTGCTTTTACCTTAATCTAAAACTATTAAATGATTGCAATTTTTTTTGATGAAAATTGAACACAAAAGAAAGAAGTAAAGAATTTACCATGAAAATTACATGGAGAAGATCGCATGGCAATATTTTGATATCTAGAGAATCCCTACAAAACAAATAGAAACAAATGGTAGAAAATTTCTTGTTTAATTTTTTTAACAATATGATATTATAACTTATACAATATAAATAAGTAGGTAAAAAAAATTCTACACTAAATATATATTTAAATTCAAATTATTATTTATTAATATCAAATATCAATTCTAACTAAAAATTAATATAAAAATATTTTAACAAAATCATTAAAAATGGTAATTAAAGACTAAAAATACACACATATATCTAAAGAATCTATTTCTTAATAAAATGTTCACTATATTTTGATTTTATTTTGATAGAGAATTTTCTATATTTTTGCAACCAAAATTTCCATTACTCAAGAGATCACATACAAATTAATTAAATGATTTAGCCTTCATTTTACATACAAATTATCAATAGTCCAAAGGCAGGAACTCAAGCTCTCCCAAGAGCTCTTGTTTTCTATTTGCTTTGTTTTTTGCTCTTATGCATGGGAATGGAATCAGGATCCTAAGTTTGGGGGCCTATGTCCTTGAACTTGGTGATGCTCTATTGTTGTGACTTGTCTCTTCATCTCCTCCTCTTCTATCTTTGCAGAGTATGACTTACCTCATTCCCCTACTAAAGTGGAGGTTAAATGTATTGTCTCAATGGAAGCACTTAATTTTGAAACAGTTCGACCTTCTTTGGTGTGGTTTTGGCCTCTTTCTCTTCTTCCAACCTTGCTCAAATTTTTAGGTCATCTCTCATTTTTTTATGCATGGCCCTTTGATGTTATTTTATCACCTTTTTGGCCATATCGTTTGGCACTTTCATTATTTTTCAAATTTTTTTGCACTTTTCTTGAGACCACGAAGTCATCTTTCCTTGGGATACTCTCAAGTATATAGGTCAATCTATACCTAGATGGATTTTGGTCCCGAGGCCTAATATGTCTCAGGTTTTTTTATTGTTTTATTATATATCCCAATCGACTTTCTTTGTTTTTTCCCTAAAAACTAGTATATAAGGGAGCTTGGGCATTTCATTTCTATCCATCTCCACACATTACACGATCAAAGCTCAAACATACAAATGTACATAAGAGATTAAGCAAGCATTTTCAAAGCATACATCAAGCACACTTCAAGCATTCATCATAGATCTACATTTCTTTCTTGCATCAAGCTTCTTCCTTCAAGATAGTAGTGGAGTTTGACTTCTAAAGAGGTCTTTCACTCATTCACTCAAGTTCTTCAAATCTTCATCAAGGCATATCACAAACATTTTAATTCATGAGATTTTAGCATTACTTAGTTTCCTTTTGATTTCTTTGTGTTGAGTCAAAGATATTACATTAACATGATCACATTGCTAAATTTAATTGCATCAACAAGGATAATAATATTCCTCATTATTGGATTGATATCTACCACTCGCCACTATTTCTTTTATAATTTATATTTCAATTTCAAGGTTGCTAGGGTTTAACCAAAAACAAGCCCTGCCCAACAAACAAAAGCAAATTTTCTTGTTTGCAAGAACAAAGGAGTTACGAACTCATTAAAAAACTTACAATCTAAAGCTTTTAGGAGATCCAACATCAAATTAGTTTCTACCCTTCGAGAACATGATCGGCAGGCCATAAACCTACTAGTATAGGTTGACCAAGTTGACTTGTACCTAGAAATTGAAGATTTTCAGGATTTTCCAAGTTTTATGTCATGATCCTATATCCATAGTTAGTTTTTTGAATAAAAAGACATTTTCCCTTGCATATTTTGAAATCAGATTTCTTCTTGTTTTTAATTTTTTATCCTAGATCTTCTCTCCTATTTTAATTGGACTGATTGCATGCATATTGCTCCTAAATCTATTAATTTTAAGTTTTTTTATCAATTAGATTAATTTACTTTGACATTACACATGTAAGGTTAATGAATATTGCATAAAAGAGGTTTTGGTTAATGAACAACACATAAAAGAAGCTTTGTTTGCATACTTCCTTGGTTAATTTGAATTTTATATTGGCATCCTTTTATCTT
The DNA here is from genome assembly GCA_028749045.1 of Cupressus sempervirens. NCBI lineage: Eukaryota > Viridiplantae > Streptophyta > Pinopsida > Cupressales > Cupressaceae > Cupressus > Cupressus sempervirens. The sequence goes on from CM053791.1 coordinate 509,114,318, forward strand.
ATTTTAATTGGACTGATTGCATGCATATTGCTCCTAAATCTTTTAATTCTAAATTTCTTAATCAATTAGATCAATTTACTTTGACATTACACGTCTAAGGTTAATGAACATTGCATAAAAGAGGTTTTGGTTAACGAACAGTGCATAAAAGAAGCCTTGTTTGCATACTTCATTGGTTAGTTTGAATTTTATATTGGCATCCTTTTATCTTATTTGAGTTTTGCTGATCCACTTGAGCTATATTTAGGGTAAATATTCAATACCCCTTTCTCTTTTATTGAATAGCTAAGGGTAAAGATGTTCAACTAATGAACTCGTCTCGTCTAATTTAGACTATCAAGTTCTTTGATGTCATTTTCCTCCTAAACACTCCTAACATTATCACTAGCACCCCTACACTACCTTGGGAAGCATAATTCTAAGTTTCTTAATCAATTAGATCAATTTACTTTGACATTACACATCTAAGGTTAATGAACTTTGCATAAAAAAGGTTTTGGTTAATGAACAATGCATAAAGGAAGCCTCGTTTGCATACTTCCTCGGTTAATTTGAATTTTATATTGGCATCCTTTTATCTTGAAAAGTTCTGCTGATCCACTCGAGCTATATTTAGGGTAAATATTTGGAAGTACCCCTTTCTATGTTATTAAATAGCTAAGGGTGAAGATGTTCAACTAATGAACTCATCTTGTCTAATTTAGATCATCATGTTCTTTGATTTCATTATCCTCCTAAACACTCCTAACATTATCACTAGCACCCCTACACTAACTTGGGAAGCATGAATGTCCAATCCATACAATGAGATATTTCAGAAGGAATTGAGACTTACATGGGGAGATGGCCCCTTACCATGTACAACCTAGTCTAAAATTGTCTAAAAAGGTAGATTTGATGTTTGTTGTTATAATGTATCATAAGGTACTGCTAAATGCAAATGCTTGTTAATTTTTGCCTTATCTTACTAGTCCAAAACGTCTTACTACATTGACAAAGTGTGGTTCAAATAAAAATGTAAGTTCAGTCTACCTATTATTAATTGATTACCTTTCTCTAGAAGAATCGTGTCGGTAAAGAAAAGATGGCTTGTTTGCTACTAACTCTAACTCTTTCGGCCAACTAAAGCTAGAGTCCCATTGCTTCCTTAAAAATAGAGTGGGTGCTGCTGAAATTTGTTAGGGATATTTAGAAAAAGAAGCGGTCCTATGGATTTATAAGTGAATCCACTTCAAAAAAAACAAAACATAGCTGCTAATTTTAATGAAGCTTTTGTCTCATGAATTTATTTATTTTTAAATTAAATTTATACATAAATTTATTTGGTGAGAATTCATTTTGATGGGAAAATGAAGTGTAAATTGTTGACAAATGGCATAGTTCCTCCTTACACTGGTGGGGCTAAATTCAGCCCTACTCCTTTTTCACCCGCTCAAATTAAGAGGGCTAAAAATTCAGGACTCATATTTTGTAGGAAAATATTCCAATTAACCCTTTAGCCCCCCCCCAAAAAATATCATGGAGCCACCCGCTCCACAAAAATAGAGCCCAAGCCCCTCCCATGGGACCCCTGCCTAATATCGATCCATGTTTTATTATGAACAATTTTGTTGCATCCAGTGTCAAGCCTATATGTCACACAGCAACTGACAGTCATCTAATAAACCTAACGACTTTCTCTAAACAATAAACAAACATATCTATGTCTGGTTAAAGGTGGTACTAAAGAGGAAATGCAATAGAACAGTCTGGCTTCTTGTTAACAGTAATGTGGCCAAACCGCAAATACTTGAGATTTATCATCTTGTCAGTAGAGAATGCCTTGCCATCTTAAAAGAAAGTGCTTCAATATATATGTATATATACACACGCCACTTACCAACAGCTTTATACTGTCCATACATTATTTGCAAAGGTTTTTGTTTCTGAACAAATGGATAAATTTGCCACCTATTTCATTAAGTGCACAAGTTCATATGGTATTTTGCAAAAGTGTTTTGCGCACAATCATGCTTTTTTTAACATCAGGTTTCACATTCATCTTCCAGATGATGGATTGATGAGGGCAGTGCAAGAAAGACACTTCTTGTCCAATAAACATAAAGACTAAGCAAATCACACACCATCTTTCCAAATAATTTAAACATTTACTCTTCGCGGACCCTCCAACGACTTCATACAGTTAGATAACACTGGTCTACAAGGTATAACAAACAATCACCGTTTAAATTTTTAGTCTTTCACGCACCTTAAACGCAGTTTGAATTGTCAGAAACGAATGAAGTACCATTATCCAACCACCGTAAGACTAAAACTCATTCAAAGATATCAGATTTCCACAATGCATTATATGATCCATCACAATTCTTATCACAAGTTTCTGGAATTGATTGGATTTTTTTCCGTGATCCATCACCAGGAGGGAAGGTAGCAAGTAAAAAAAATTGATTATGTATGTCTTTTTCTAAGATCCCTTACTATCTTCCATCCTGATGGTTGATCATAGTGTGATCCAAAATGTCGATGCTGAAAAAGACGTACAAAATCAAACCACAAACTTAACGATAATAACTAAAACATATTATCAATATAAACTACTAATTTTATGGCCAGAATGTAGTATTTCTATTTGCAAGGTATGCCAAAAAACTTCATACAGTTGGATAACAGTGGTCTACAAGGACTTATTATCAATATAAACTGCTAATTTTATGCCCAGAATGTCGTGTTTCTATTTGCAAGGTATGCCAAACAACTTCATACAGTTGGATAACACTGGTCTACAAGGTATGCCAGTCAGCCACCATTTAAAATTTTACTCTTTCACGCACCTGAAATGCAGTTTGCGTTGTCAGAAATGGAGTACCATTATCTAATTGTAAGGCTACAACTTATTCAAAGATATCAGATTTCCACAATTCATTATATGATCCATCACAATTCTTATCACAAGTTTCTGGAATTGATTGGGTCTTTTTTAGCATCACCATTTTAGATCACACTCCATGATCCATCACCACGAGGGAAGGTAGCAAGTACAAAAAATGATTGGGTGTCTTTTTTTAACATTTCTTGCTATCTTCCAACCTGATGGTCAATCACAGATTGTGATCCAAAATGTTGATGCTGAAAAAACGTACAAAATCAAACCACAAACTTATGATAATAACTAAAACTCATTATCAATATAAACTGCTAATTTTATGGCCAGAATGTAGTGTTCTATTTGCAAGCCTTAACAGCACATGGTTCAATCACGTGGAACGATTCTTACAATGGGCAAAGAAAAGTCTCGCCAATGTACGAGGTTGTAAGGCAGGGCTTGTTGAGAACCACACTAACTAGGATGTTTTGATTACAATTTAGAAAAGGATCTGTGAAAACTATGGTATATTAGGTTGAATTGAGTTTAGATTAGACTGATTATCAAACATCCGTCTGCAGTGCAACTGTTAGGAATGAACAACACCCATGTTTCTATTGCTCTGCTCCAGTACATGTTTTTTAACAGATAGCATTACATTTAGTAGCCTATTTCAGAGAGCAGATTGAATTTGAAATGGAAGTTTATACCATGCCTGGCCCACACAGTGGTGAAACCATAGTTTGTCTTTAGCCTTGGCCGTTACACTTTGGTTCTTCAAACACTGTTGCTAAACAACAAAATATTTTTAACAAGTAAAACTGTTGCGGGATGTAAAATACACTCCCTTTAAATGGAGAGTCAATTTTAATACAACAAAGGGTCAAATGGTGCCTACCAACTTCGTTTGGCACTAATCTGTAAAGATTAGCCATAGTACTACAAGAATCAGAATAAAGTTATGATTATCATTGTCGTTTCAAAGATAACTTATCACTGGTGCTGGCAAAAACAAAACTTAAAAAACTAAGTCAAAAACCAAAAACCAAACAAGCAATATTGAAAATACACAAAATGACTATCCCAACATCCCATGATGAAGAGATGCATCACTCGACTATTAATGGTGGTGGTGATAGAACAGAATTCCCGTAAGTGTAAAGAGAATGCAATATATCAATAGATTCTAATCCCCTATTGTTCCATATTCATGGTCAAAGAGAAATTCCTGACATGACTCAAATGCATAAGTATACGACATGGATGCAGAAGACAGTGAGCAGACAAAGTATCTGATATGTAGTTTCTGATGATTGAGTTGTATCTCTTAATAGGGATATAATCATGATAAGAATAGTTGCTATACTTTCTAGGTAGCTAAGGTTTTTACCATTCCATAGCTTTGTAAGTCCATTCAAATCCTATTTAGATTCTTTCAGAAGGCACTCACCCTTATCACTGAGCATGCTCATAAAAGCTCGAAAAGTAACTGTTCATACTTCCAATCTAATATATCAATAGATTCTAATCCCCTCTTGTTTCATATTCATGGTCAAAGAAAATTCCAGACATGACTCAAATGCAGAAGTATCTGACATGGATGCTATACTTTCTAGGTAGCTGAGGTTTTTACCACTCCATAGCTTTTTAAGTCCATTCAAATCCTCTTTAGGTTCTTTCAGAAGGCGCTCAACCTTATCACTGACTACAATTGCATGCTCATAAAAGCTTGGATAATAATTGCTTGTACTTCCAATAATCATCAAAAGCTGATAAATACCACGACAATCTGACTCCATGACTTTCAAGACATGTTAAGAATTTGACTCAAATGCATAAGTATCTAACATGTTAAGAATTTGACTCAAATCTATTAAAATCCTATTTAGTTTCTTTCCAGAAGGCTGAGCCCATTATCCCTGACTACAATTGCATGAGCATAAGAAACTCAGATAATAGTTTGTGTATAATCATCAAAAGCTAATAAATACCGTGACAATCCAACTCTGTCACTTTCAAAACATGTTAAGAATCTCCGCCGACCATCTACAAACAATTACTACCTTGTAATATACAGGCAAAAAACAGGTGCAGATTTTTAAACAAAAAGCAAATTCAAATTAATTTTCTCAAATGATGCAGCAAGATCTAATAGTCGTTCAAAATGGAACAACTAAATAATCCAAGATTTCCCAGTCCCCAAACCTACAAAACAATGACCATGCATGACCAAAATGTTTAAAACATAAAAACATAGAGTGCATTAAAATGACAACAGTGCTGTTACTTTTAGTGGCATAACCATGAAAATCTACTACAAGAGCAATACTGCTAACCATGACAGCAATCCGTAAAAAGAATATTTGCACACTGCTGTTCTTAATGATACCCATTGGACTGAGCTAAATGATCCTTGTAGAATTAAATGTTACACAGAATCCCCTTAGATATGAGCACCACTTCATACAGTGGAATACACAGAGCAGTGAATATCAGTTGCAAGTATCACAAATTGTCGTTTGGCATCTGATTAGAAACAAATCTTCCAGAGACTGTTCCCTCATTGTCAATAAAATAAGACTTTTGTTTACCATGGTAGTCTTAACCAACAGTTACTGGCAGGATTCTCTTAAAAAATTGAAATCAAACCGAATTGTATGCCTGTTGAGTTAAATAAATATTAACAGACCGAAGTAGGACTATTAGCCTGAAAGGCTGCTAAATTCCTGCAGCTAGACAATTTTGTGGCTGATTTAGAAGCAGTGCAACACGGTGCTGAAAGGATATAAAGCTTACAGGTCTATGAAAAGCAGTATTTAACCCTAAAATTCATCTGTACAAGGCATACAGATCTTGGAAAATAAAGTCAAATATAAAACAAGAAATTGCCAGCCTAACCCATGGTATAAAAGAGGAAAGACCTGCCCACAATTGGAATATTGTTGCTGTACCAGGAACCTGCCCACCTTATCCATGGTACAGTAAAAATGAAAGCACCTACAAAGTCCACACATAATCTGGTGCATCTTCCCGGTGTCCAGCTAGTGTCCTGTAAACATAAAGCCTGTCCACACTTTGCTGATCCATAAGATTATTTCTAACATCTAAGCTTTCAAGTTGATCCCTTTCATTGATAATTTCAACATTCAAATTTGGCATCCTTGCTGCCAAGTCCTTGCAGGCACGTAAAGTAACATCACAGGATGACATCCAAAGGGATCGCATTGATTCATACTTTTCTACACCTGATAAAAGAGCTGCATCACCAAATGGGCTATCCCTTATCTCAAGCTTACGGAGATTTGTACACCCTGATAAAATACACTGCATACCACTGTCACTGTCACCAGCAAAAGCAACAGAAAGCATTTCCAAACACTTGGCATACATGCCAATCAACTGAAAGACTTTGTCTGTAAGAAAACCGGACATTGATAGACGCCGCAAACCTTTACAATACTGAACGATAGCTCCAAACCCTTCATCCAAGGGCTGCTGTGTTTCAAAATCTGGCTTTCTGGGGTCAATTATAACCAAACGGAAACGAATAAGAGAAGGGGAATTCTTTGCAACAGAAATCAAAGCTGCATTCGACATTTGATGGCAGAAATATAGTACAGAATTCAGCTTTGAACAGCCCCTTGAAATAGCTACTAAGCCTTGTTCTGACAAGGCTCCTTGACCATAAGGATCTACTGGGAAAACACGCAACTCCTCCAAATCCTTGCATGTTGAGGCTACCACTTCAAGTCCTTTGTCTTCTATATAATCCAATACCTGCAATTTCTCCTCTAATGAGTTTGCTGTACAGCAAAGTTAAGGCTGAAACCCACGGCAGACAAAGAACAAGATTCACAAATGCTATTCTCTTTCCTAAAAAGCATCATCAAAACTACACCAAGCAATTTGAAAGATCACGAAATAATTGGAAGTTACTATATAACAAATTTAAGAATCATTAAAACATTTGCATTTTAAACTACTAGACTGTATACTCAATATGAAGTAAATTATTGCACAAGAGTTTGAAATGTTGAGACATCACCCATAAGCGCTGCAGTTTGTGGCAATGACCAAGAAGCTTGATAAGTTCCACACTTGGGATTGTTGCATAACTCAAGTTCAGAGATGTCAAATTCACACAGACTGAGTAGACTGAAGGTAGATAGACAGGTGCAACTTCCCAAAACCCTGATAAGCTTTGAAGCCCCTTACAATTCTCGAAGGCACATTTAAGCTTGGCATATTGTTCACTCCGTGGTTCATGGAGATATGCACCTGTACCTAAATCTACTAGATTTGGAGCTCGAATCAAAAGACGATGAAGTAGCTCCAATGGCACCAAACGGTTCAATTTCAAACTCTTCAGTGAAGTACACCTTTCAACTAATCTCTCAAGTGCATCAAAGTTGACCTCGCTATTAAGGCATGCAAAGTTTAAAGAAACCAATGATGTACATGAATCTGGAAAGCAACTTAGCCAATGGCCACCACGCTCTTCAATATCATTCTCCTGTAAATCTAATTCTGTAAGGTGCCTGTAAAAGATGACAAAGGGCTCATATAATTAACTTCTATAGTGCAAGCAATGACGAGCCATGATCTTAAAGACCTATTTATAACCTGCAGTCAACTAATTGAGAAAGAGAGAATCGTTTTCTTCAGCACAAAAGAATGAACCAACCAAGCTCAGAAATTTGCTTAGGAAACAATAAAACTTCAAAATGAGATAAAACAGACATCAAAATCCACAAATACATATATAATGTGTGATTTGAGAATGCTTGATGTATATTTCCCTTGAGAAAAAAGTCAAAACAGTTATCAATGTGACAGTGTGGTTTATTCAAGCATTTTAAGCAATTAAATTAAAGAGTTGAAGAGGACAAACATCACAATCAAACTCTTTGTCAGATTATTTTCTAGTTTCAAGATAGCAATTGAATCAACATCAAAACTAAGAATGGTCCATTCCATTCTTAGTGGAAGTTACAAGGATTGAATCAGGGAATTTAATTTTTGATGTTTTGAGAAGCTTACACCAAATGTCCAGTCAAATGTTACTACTCTTCAATCTACCATCTAATTCTTAAGTACATGATGTATGTCAGTTCAAAACTTAATGCAGATGGCCCTATCAGGGCAAAATTGGCCTACTTTGTGGTATACCATGGCACTTTAGCGCAAAGTTGCATGTGGAAAATCACGAGTTAGGAATTCAGGTAGGCCAGTACACCTCTTTTCCATGGGAAAAGGTACAGCTATTCATACACACACACACACAAAGCCATATAGTTGTGTATGCAATAAATTGTGAAATATAGAGATTTTTGACAGTTTAGAGTTATAAACCAATAATGCATCTTTCAATATATTTAATGTATAGACATAGTTAACATAAGCTACTATAATAGTGACACACACAAGTATGTAACAGTCAAATGAATATTACCAATATGAGTTGACACTCTGAAAGACACATCATTAGGTGTTCTAGTGCAAAATCATCGATTATGACATCCATGGCACCAAAAACAAAAATCACATCACAGAGGGATGAGCTTGCATCAAAAGCTATGTATAGAGTCCTGTACTTGTACCACAGGCAACTCCAAAATGCTGCTGCTGCCAAAGGAGCAATACTTAGGATATGTTGACAAACCAAGGGTATTAAATAATGTAAATCAATTACTTGAAAGAAAACTTGTTCATAGTATTCCCATGATATGGACAGCAGGTGGACATGTGTTCAAAATGACAGTCCTGGAGCAACTTTTGATGTGTTTATGTATGTATATGTGGAGGTGTGTATCCACACACATGCACTCAAATTTGTGAAGTTAATGAGCAGCAATATAACATAACACTGTTAGAATGGTGTTGAATGATGTCTGCATAACCCTTGTCAATAAATGTACCATATAGTTGTTAAATCACCAACATTTACAGCAATATAACATAACACTGCTAAAATGGTGTTGGAATATGCATTTTCACAAAAAAAATTTAAAAATATAAAACTAAACATCAAAGTGATCAAACAGACTGGTTTTTCAATTATGTTTTAGAGTAGAATAGTGCTTTTTTATTCTTTACAAATGCAAATTTGACAATTTAATTAAAGAAATATTTTTTGCCTGTAAATTCCTCCTCAGGTTCTGCCCAATTTCAGCCAGGTCACAGCCCTTCCACCCCATGAATGTACCAGACCCTTTTCCCACTTGATCCAAAAACAGGTCCTGTTTTGGATAAAAATTCGATGCTTGGGTACATTACATTTCAGGAAGCTTCATGCTAGTCTTTGGTTGATCCTATCCAATGCCAGGCAAGAACAGGAGGGTGAGGTTCAGATCAGTATCAAGGTTTCACATTCTCAATACCAAGGATATATAAAGTTCTCCACATTACTCATTAATGGTTGATTAAAGTCAATTAAGTAAATGATGCCTCTGCTCTTTCAACCAATTTCTACTAGTTGTGCAAACCCCCATTCTGAATTAGGGAGGGTTAGTTAAAGAAATGAACTCTGTAACCACAGCCTGCTTTATATGGCCTAAAGCACTCTTTCAAGCTTCAGCCATATCACAGGCAATCAATATATAATCCAAGAAAAGATATGATGACAGTTCACTTCATAATTTAGTTCATCATGAGAAAACAGCTAGATACTGGTCCTTGTTCAGAATTTCAGGTGTCTGAATCTATATATTCATCAAAATCAAGAATCAGCCAGCTAATCAGTTGTTAGTTGCTGGGAAGAAAACCTAAAATACAAGAATCAGCTATATCAGCTGTTGGATACTGGTGAGATGGATGTATGGCGGACAGGCATTTTCTACTCAATACATAAGAGATATTGTGACTCACAGGCATAGTTGAGACAAGGAGACCACTAAATATCACTGGCAGATTTTTATTTTTTCCATGCAACTTATGGTACATCTTCAATTTATACGGCAATCTATTACTTTACACTGCAATAGCTGTCATAATAGTGTATAACTAGAAAAGAATCTGTGTGAAGAAATCCAGGCCTGAATGCTATAGAAGTAAGAATCCCTTTTCGCATATCAGGTGCTAAGTAACATACAAGATTGCTTCACAACACTTGTTAGAAATACAAGCAATATAGTAAAGAAGATAGTGTCATTTATAACTCCACTTTTCTAATTCTACCAAGCAACTGCAATTATTAATTAACAGCATCAAAAATCTTACACATTAAGTTATAATTTTCATATTGGCTGACATCTCTAATTCCTTTTCTACATTTCCATCCAGTGGATCTTAAGGATTTATTTAATACTTGAAATGTAAGTCCAATAGGTTCCATTAATCATGATTTCAGAATAAAATGAGAGGAGATACACGGATGTGGCCATCCACAAGGAACAAATGGGCAACAGATATGAAGTAATTAAGAATATCAATTAGTTAGTTACAATAACTTGTTCAAAGGGGTTCATCACTTAGTCTGTTGGTTAAGTAGTGGTGGTGGTGGTGGTGGTGGCGGCAGTGTCGCCCCCACCGAAAGTTCAAACCTCCACTAGGCCATTGTGATCATGGGCTTCTCTCTTGGCTGATCAAACGAGCTTGCAGGGTTAGGCCTCAGCTTTGCTAATTGGGGATGAGATGACTGGGCCTCAGGGGTCTCACTGGTTCATAGCTCCAGTTCACGTCATGCCAGCCCCACTGTTCACATTAAAAAGTTTACCAGGCACTTATTTCTTTTAAAAGAAATAACTAGTTCAAATGTTCAATTATTGGCCACTGTAACAGGAAAAAATGGACTTGGAACCAATTATTAGCAAAAGAGGACAACCCTGTGTAAATCACAAGAATTATGAGAATATTTTATAGAAGTGTTCAAACTTTTTGAGCCACATATACAAGACAATAGAAGTCGTCTGAGTTTTTCTGAGGCCTGAAGAAATCCCCATGAGCACAGTTGCAGGATATTTTCCTCAAGTTCTCATATGTTCATACCAAATTTCAGTCCAACATTTTTAAAAAAGTACAATGTTTCAAACTATATTTAGAAGTGCATACAGGATATTGTAGAAGAAATTACATTAAGCAAAACATTATTGGAATAGGCTCTATAACATATATCTAAAAAGCTATTATTAGAACAAACTAGTCACTGGATAATCATCTGAACTTTAAGTATCACTTATGAAGCTTACTTGAAACAAGTGTGTATTTGTTCTTTTTGTTTATTGAACAATGGAGCATTTACATTCCATTTGATTTACAATACCCAGAGACTCTTAACAGAGGTTTGTCTGGATCTGTAGATAAATCTCTCTAAGATAGCTTAAATTATCAGTCAAATATCAAGGAACAAACCTGCTTCAAGTTCAACAAATAACATTAAATTTTCTCCCTCTATTTGACGCTCTGCTGCAAATCTCCATTTACAAAAAGTCTTGAGAATCAGATGCATACAAGAAAGCCCTAAACAAGAGACACAAAGCTCAAACAATAGTAGAACTTCAAAAACCAGATACTAATGATTATTTAGATACAGACAAACTGAAAGTTTACCAAAAGGTGAAAAGGTCAAATTAAATTGAAATAGCTTCAATGACTAACAAGTTGCAAGGCACCCTTAAATTAGGCAACCCCTAAGCCTTAAAGAGATGCCTCTAGGGTGTAGGAATCAACATGCAGGTGTAAAGGATCTTACACCAAGGAATGCAACGAGTAGTGAACCTTAATTAAAACACAACCAACACGGGATGGGACAAACCGCACGAATAAGATCCCAAGCTAGGCCATTGCAATTAATTAATAAGTTTACCTGGAGGGAAACTTCCAGAAAGGGAACATAATTAAGCGTTGAAATATGCATACCCCAATATGCAAGACCCCAAAGAAATAACTCTAGGTTGCGGCAAGTAGTTTTACCTCGTATAGAAACTCGGTTAAGCACTATATCCGAGACACGGACTGAGTACTCATTACTCAATAAATAAGAGAGCGGTAAGAGAGCGGGCGGTGAGATATCTTTGGTATAGGGCGTTCAACAAATCAGTTGTAGAGCTCAGACTGGTTAGAGAACACCATCCAACACACAGATTGGGTCATCAACAAATAGATATTTCCCCAAAAAGATACCACCGGTACGCGGGGTAATCAACTGGTAAATTACCTCAGAAAGGAAACTTTCATCAAGGATCAAAATGTTGAAACGAGTAGAACACTGGATCTAACGCAGGTGGTGCATATACCAACAGACAAACTCTCAAAGAGGTGCCTCTAAATGAAGTTACCTCCAGGTCGTGCAAATACCAGGCCCCGAGAAGTTACCACCTGGTCGTGGAATTTTACTTGCAGGTTATCCCGCAAGAGAAAAGGGATATAAAAACCAACTCAAAAGGGCTAAGCTCTGGTAGTCGTGTGAAGCAAATTGGGGGCCCAGCATACCCACCAGACCGACCCAGCCAGAGCTTGAACGAGGAGAGATTAAAAATTCAGAAGTGTAGAGAAGCCCTGCACTGCTCTACCCTTGCTCTAAGAGACATTGTCAAATTTAAGTACTCAAACAATCAGGTGCCAAAAAACTCAATAGACATGTTCCCAAACGTCGGATCTAAAGAAGTTACAGAGAGGTGTGCAAAAAAAATCGAGGTGATCTACCTGCAGTGAGCAGCAATGGTGGCAAGGCCGTCAGTGCTGAAGCCCTCGCAGCTGGTGAGCACCAAGACCTTGAAATTGGGGAACGAGTGGGCCAACAGCTCGAGCGTCTCGTCAGTAACAACCATCCTCTTAAGTCGGAGCTCCTGTAGCCACGGGTAAGCCTTGGCCATGGCGGCCACCCAAGCCTGCACATCAGCGCCCCACCCGGCAGGAACAAGATTAAAGTCAGCAAAGTGCGGCTTCCCCTTGAGTGTCACCGCCTTTATGCGCGGAAACCTCTTTATCATCGTCTGCGGACTAAGGGCATAGCAATTTCCAATAAAAACACTCTGCCGACTCCACGACTCCACCCGAAACCATGACTTGCAGACGAGGGACACGGCGTTCCTGTCTCTGTGCGACGACAGGAACGCCAATACATGTTCCAAGACTTCGTCAGGGAACGCCGTACCCATCATCCTCTTCTCCTCCATACTCTTTTACTCTCACTACAAATACATAGATTAGACAGACGGACTCTCAGATTTCCTCGGCCCCGGCTCTGACCCGCCCGCCAGGCCCAGACCCGGCCATTTCCCAACTCCTTTCGTACCTTCAGACCATCAAACCCTAAAAATCCAATCTTGAATCTGAAACCCCTCCTCTTTCGGTATTTCCTCCCTTGTTCTTCCACCTGGGGTCTGTCTGTATCTACTCCTATGTATCCATCCTGTAGAGATCAAACCCAAAATCCAATCCTTATCATTAACCCGCGGTCAGAGCGCAGCCCCATCCGACGGCCCACATTGCACCTCGCCCACCGCCCCTCAAATACCTGCTGGGTATTATTTTAATCCTCTCCTGTTCTCGTGAGTTGGCCCGCACAGACGAAGACTTTTTTTACTTTTAAAAGATTAAAAAATTGCAGAAAGAAACCCCGGCGGATTTCTTTCCGGGATCCTCTCTTTTGCTTGCATATTTTGTCCTCTCCGACTGTGGTCTTTGATTATTATTGCAAGTTTGGCATGTTCTTCAATACGCATTTTTGGGATTTAACTCTGTCGCAATCCGGAATTATTCGCCTTGTGGGGAAGGTGGCTGCTCATTTATTTCTCTCCTTTTGTGGGGACTGCTGAGGCGGAGAGGATTTCGACTTCAACAAACCCACACAAACCCTGGTTTCAATCAACTCTGGATCAACGACAGGTTAGGAGTTCGAATCTTTCGGACTTTCGGAGCATTAGTGTGATTTTTTTAATTATAGCTATTTTTGAAAATGAAGAATAATATTGTGAGGTGGAGAGTTCAAATTATTGGTTATTTCTTGTTAGAAAATAGTGAATCATGTTATGAGGTGAGGAATTCAAATCTTTGGACATACTAGATGTTATAATAGAATTATTTGAATTTTATAATTTTAAAATAGGAAATGGTGTTATGAATTTAGGAGTTACACCATGTTTTCATGCGTTGATTTATGCTTTAAATTTAAGTCGTAGAGTGTTTCTATGGAGGATTAGAATTGTGGAAAAGGGATAATATTGAATCTTTTCTTGATTTTATGGAGTGGCTATTATTTAGGGAATGAAAATAAGATATGAAGAAAAGGGGTCTCAAAATAAATAGTGGTTGCTTATTGAAAAAGTTCCATTTGTCATCATAAATTTACTTCCCTTTGTTTTTTGTTTCTAAATCTTATTTTAGTTTTTTAATCACTAAATGTTGTATCCAATTTTTTATTTTAAAAATTAATATTAAAATGATGAGCAATACTATTAGCAACCACATGGGACCATAAGCGGCCTACCCAAAATAGTAGTGGTTGCTAGACAAATTAAGCCTAGGAGTTGCATGAGGCCTTGATCTTAGAGTTTTGTCCAAGTAAGATGTTACTTATGATTAGGAAATTTGAAGTAGAGTTTACAAATTAACATGTTGTAGAAGTAAATTGTTATATGAGTTATTTGTTGTTTATAATTTGAAAATGGAAAATAATGTTATCATGATAGGAATTAGGATTTTGTAGATGTAAGATGATATAATAGAATTATTTGTATGTGATAATTAGAAAATAGGAAATAATGTTATGGATTTAGGAGTTAGAATTTTGTAGGTCTAAGGTGTTATAATAGAATTAAATATTTTTTATGATTGAGAATTTTGAAGTAGAATTTACAAATTAAAATCTTTTTGAAGTAAAATGTTATGATAGAATTATTTGTTGTTTATAATTTGAAAATGGGAAATAATGTTTTTTTCTTTTTTCTTTTTTTTTTTGGATCGATAAGAGGTCGAAGCCAAGATTTATTATCATGTCTTGTGATTAATTATTATTATTATTTATTAAGTGTGAGTAGATTCAAACCCAAGACCTCTTCAATAAGAGGCTCACAATTTACCATAGTGTTATAGGCTCTTGCCTAGGAAATAATGTTATTATGTTAGGAGTTAGAGTTTTATAGGCATAAGACATTGTAATAGAATTATTTGTTGTTTATTATTAGGAAATTGAGAGTAGTTTTTACAATTTAAACACCGGTGTGTTCCTCCTCTCTTCTCATTTTTAGGGGAATAAACAATTTTATTTTTATTTTTAAATAAAATATAGAATTAGAGTGGTTTGTTAATTTTTATTATTAAAAAATAGGAAATAATGTAATGAGGTGGGGAGTTCAAATGTTGTAATAGAAATATTTTTTGTTTATGATTAGGATATTGGGAGTAGTGTTCACAAATTCAATGGTGATGTGTGTTTCTCTTCTCGTATTTTAGATTTTGGGACAAACAAAGTTACATTTTTTTAAAATGAAGTATGAAAATACCTATAGCATTTTTAATCAATGGATAGACTGCATGTCTTTTTATGGAGGTTTAGAATTGTTAAGTGTGTGATTTTTTCAAATCAAAGAAAGAATACAAATAGTAATAGTTATTAAAGGCAGCTAAAAGAGAAAATATCATAGCATGTTGAGATTAAAGTATTTTGTTAAAGAGAAACAATAACAGCAAGTAGTTAAAGAGAAACATCATAATTACAAGGCCAACTGATGCCATTACACACACAAAAAAATATTACAAAGCTTGAATACTTTACAAATATCCATATGGCGACTTTTCTCCAATTATTCAATGTGATCCTAGATTTTAGTGTCATGTACAAGAAATTTTTCTTCACAAGGTTTTGGAGCTACTAAGAAAAGAAAGATATTAGTTTCCTAAACCTTAATGTTTGAGAACACAATAGTAAAATTGCGTTTATTTATGTGTCACGAGAACTACATATAACAAGAGTTGCATTGAGGCAACTAGAGTCCCACCTAATGTGAAAGAGATGATGTAAGAGAGGATTCACATATTGAATAAAGAGTTTGGTAGAAGATATAAATAAAGAGATATTTCTCTCCCATTGCAATAGTTATGCATAGATAAATTTATCCGAGCTCCTACGATATTTATCAATAAATGAATATAAAAAACTAATGTATATTAAATTATTGTTGTTAAAAAGAAGGTCTTATCTGATTTTTTTCACATTTAAAATAAGTAGAATCATTTAAAAATAAAAAATAAAAAATAAAAATATTATATTTGCCAAAAATAGGAATAAGAAATAAGGAAGTTGTAACTTAGACATGGCAAAATAGAAGGAGATCTGTAAGAACTTTACAAATATTTTATTGATTGATTTTTTAAAATTTAAATATTATATTTTTGAAACTTCACAGTGGAAAGTTAACTTAGAAACTCTATAAACATTTTTTTACTTGACTTTTAAAAAATAAATTTATATTATATTTTTCAAATATGGAAAAAAAGATATAGCCTACAAATGGGAAAAGTAGGATGAAAACTAAAACGAAGACCAACCAGCATCTACAAAATCATTAACAATTCCCTATTATCCATGAAATAATCAAGAAACCATAATATGTAAACATACACAATGATGAGATATGTCTCACAGTAGAAAGACTCCCTTGCACAATGTCTTGCTAAACATGCTCAAAGCAATCTTACCTAGCTAAGGACCTTATCACTTGAAACATTTGGTGCTAGCTCAATAGACGCAAAGACTATTTGGTAAAGAATAATTAATCTGAACATCTGATTAAGTAACAATGCTCATTACATTCTTAAAAGAATTGTGATAAGCTATAGCGTCAACTAAATGAAATTGGCATTAATTGTGAGCATTCATTTCAATAAATGATGTCTGCAAAATGAAAACAACTTAAGAATTTACGGCCATTCGGGTTCTTTGATCCAATAGACATATTACTTCAGGCACACTCCATGAATGAATTATTTTGATCCAATATTTTGAACCAAAATAAATTAGACACACTTCCATAATATTTGAGATAAGTTACAAAAATCCATTGGTCATAGATTTCTCAAAAAGGTCCTACCTATCTCCATATTCATATGGTCAAGAATATAAATTATAGATTTTCCACCTTTACATTGTCGAATCAAATATCCACTTTAAAAGATTTATGCTCTCAGAAAATTTGATATTGTTTGCATGACTCGATTTCTCTTATCAATTAAAGATATCACAAACATGTTAATCTACTTTTTAACCATAATTTAAGTTAAATTAATGAGTCAATGTTTTCTTTGGATAATATTGAATAGGGCGTATGAAAATCACTAAAAAGTACAATGGTGGCTCAGAAATAGGGTGGACCGGATCAACTATTAGATGGAACTTCTCCCTCTGACTGCATACCAAGATAGATATATAGGGTTTGACCTTCCTCCCATATGGCCTACCTGTTTCCCTCACTTGTCAAACGTGGGGTCAATTCACTGGGCCCACGCTTTGACCCAAGATTATGATATGATTCTACTTGTGACAAAGAAACTAGCCATCACCTCCCTCTTTGAGTTCTTCAAGTAGGCTCTGTCAATTGGCAAGCAATAGAAGGAAGATGAGATTCTTAGACATCCCCAACATTTTCGGTTTCCTACCATGTCAGTTTCTCTAAATTTAATTCTTCATTATATAGTTTGAAGGGTTTATAAATTTGTTAAAAATATATGTAGATGAAATTAATTCAAGAAATATAACAATGTTCAAAATAGGAAAAAAATTGCAGAATTATTTAACCACTTTAATACTCGTAAAGAAGAGTATATGAGGGAAATTGTCTAAAAATAAAAATGTAGAAGTCATTATCTAAGAGAAAACTTTTATAGGAAAAAAATTTAATTAATTTCATCTGAAGTTCCGAAAAATGAAAAAATTGGTCATAATCTGAGAGAATTATTTTAGGAAAAAAAATTATGTAAATTTCATCTGAAGTTCGAAAAAATGAAAAGTTTTACGAAATTTTTTGTTGGCATTTTAAATATTCATCTTTAAAATATATGAATAATAAAAAGAAAAATACATAAGCTTTTCAATCCATAAAAGTTCAATTGTAAAAAATTATAAAAATCTATAAACTAAGAAAATCTACCAAATCTTTAGGCACTTGAGAGTTCAATGAATCCAAAGAAAAGCACAGAGCTCCTTTACGAAATGCAAACATTACCATTTATTTAAAAATAGATGTTTGATAAAGAAAATAAATAGTGAAGAATACCTTTTTTTTATTATGAACCTTCCTTCTGGCTAAGTCGTCTATCTTTTGTAAATCCAAACTATTTTTGAGCTGAAATACAAATCTACCACATGAAAGAAGATAACAAACCTCTGAAATGACTTTGCCTAGACCCTAATGTAAACTTAATTTATGCAAAATATATATTCATACTTTTCTCTATTTGGCTTACCATTTATTTTTAAATGTTGGTATGAGGCATTACAAGGTATCATGCAAAATACTAGACACCTAACTATGACTACTGAGTGAGAAATAAATGTCTAAAATTTTAGAAATTTAAATATAAACCATATCGTCCACAATAATTTTTTTTAATATAAACCATATCACTAGCAAAATGCTAGATAGAAATTAATAGCGAGAAGTTATTAGGAGCTTCATCAAAGGCATCTCAATCCAATCAAGTGAGGTTCTTGTAGTCTATGAAAAAAAAGCTTTTTAAAATATCCCTTGCAACAGATAGAAATATGAAGAAGAAACAGACAAAATAATAATAATGAAGAGTCAACACATATTTAAAGCAAAAAAGATGAGCACTAGAAAAATGTATAATACCAGGTAGAGAATCTATGTAATAGTAGTAGGTGAACTTTGCATGATTGAAGTCAATATTCTAACAATGAATTTTTTTCTACTGGACAATCAAAACATTCCTATAAAAATAAGGACTCAAGAATCACTATTAACTACCATTGTTGTTGTAGAGAAACCCAAAGCAAAAAAAATCTATATTTAAATTGTGGCAAAATAATATCCCAAATTGAATGTATTCAAATACCATGATTTGCGTAAAAAAAAAAAAATTATTTTTAAAAGTGACAATCAATAGAATAAAGGAATGCAATACAACTATGGATCAAACTCAACCCTGAAGCACTCAACTTTGGCTTCTATAGAAAACTCCTTTGAAATATTGCATGTATCTAGAGCTTTACGAATCTCTAACAGCATGTTAGTCAACAAAGATATTTAATTGATAATAATAAAATCCTACAGAATGGAACAACACATGTCATGAAAAGGTCCCATTTCTGGACATTTGCCCGCTGGAAGTGATAACAAGTAGCATCACATGCAGAGACGTGTCTAAGAGGAGAAGCATGCAGAAAAAGATTGTAGTGATTTGACAATTTTTTGAAATTGAAAATGAAAAAACCTACCAGGAAAAACTTGGGCAACCAAACATAAAATAGAAATAAATGTAAAAGATGGGACTTTAATAAAATAATTTGTAATGAGCATAGGTTAAAAGATACCAATGCATGAATTAATAGGAAAAGTGAAGCATGAAAACTTTAGTCTCTGCCTAGTTAGGCAGGACTAATAATTTGATTTGATATTTATTTTAAGTATGTGTGTTTATGATTGTTCCTAGTGTGCAAGGTCTATTTGATGTTATTTAGCTTATTAGATCATTTTTTAAAATAAAGTGTTGAAATATCTACATCATTTTAATCAATATATGGGTTGTCCACTTTTATGGGGATTGAATTGTTTAGTTTGTATTTTTTTTTTTATGGAAGTCATCCACAAACAGGTTTTAGGTACCTGATACGAGCCAACGCATGCTTGAAACCTCTTTGGCTAAGAGTCAAGGACTAAGGAGCATCCACACTGCCAAATTTGCCCGGGGCACGATCCCAACCTCACCCTTATGATGTCTTTGGACCTTGCACTCAACAAGACTTGATCCCTAGACGGCTCTTTGTGAGCCATTCAACTTCACCAGTAGACCAAGGGCCCATTGACATAAGTTTGTATTTTTAGTTCCTATCGTAGGGTAGGAAACTATAGCATTCAATGCACTTTAACTTTTTAATTTGTTTGTCCAAATAGAACAATTTATTATTCAAATACTTTTTGACATATAAAGTTTTCATATTTATTACATTAATAATAATTCAATACAAAATATTCATTGACACTTTGAGTGGTTGTTTTCGCTACAGTAGGGAGTGCAACTTTTTCATCCAAACAGAATAGTTTATTATTCAATTACTTTTTGCAACTATAAAGTTTTATTATATATTATATTTAAACTAATTTACAAATATATATATTGACATTTCATATGTTTCATAATAGTTTATTATTATTTTTTTTTTGAAACTATAAAGTTTAAATATATATTATATTTAAACTAATTCACAAAAATATATTTATTGACAATTTGATTGGTTGTTTTGTACTACAATAGGGCTTGCAATTTTTTGTACACAAAATACAACAAATTATTTTAGAGACTTTCGAAAACATGTTTTTTTTTTCTAACAAAATCTCTAACATTGATTTTAATTGTTAAACAACACTTTACATTAATATTATTTCTTTCTATTGAACTTAACAAAAATCAAAACTACTATCCACAACACAAATCAAAACTACTAAACTACTATCGGTAGGAACTAGATGCATTGCATCCTTGTTTTCTCATGTACACACAAGAATGGCATAGATATTTTATTTAATTTTATAACAGTATCTTTTTGGAAATGAGATAATGTAATATTTTAAATCTTAAATTATTTTAAGATTAAAAAAATCGAGCAAGGGAATGAGTATATCATATTGTTTTTAAAATTAGGCAAAAGCCTAGAACACAACGGTAACTTGTGAGCCTCTCATGTTGGAGGTTTGGGTTCGAATCCGCTTAACAAATTAAAATAATTAACTACAAAAAATAACAATAATGAATCTAGGTTTCGGCCATTTACTAATCCAAAAAATTAAAATTAAAAATTGTTGTTTTTAAAATAAGTTTTAGATAATACTATTTTAAATGATATATGACGATGTCACTTTGTTTTATAATTGTTAATTAAATGATGACTTTGATATTCTACACTTGCAATAAACATACTAAAGAAGTGGCAACTACAAAATTATAAATTCATAAATAGAGGCAGTTTACCTAAAAATCCCTCTTTAAAATTTAAAACAAAATTTAAATGAAAATGAGAAAATAAGTGTTAACAAATGATTGTGAATGTTGCAAGTGTTCGATTCAACTGACTAACTAAGAAATGGCCTCAAAAATTGAAAACATTTGCAGTGATTACAAATCAATTCAGTGATTATGATATAAGATAACAGTAAAACATGTTGGTGTTTATTTTTTTGATATCGTCTCTATTTTTGATAGCTATTAAACAATCTAATTAGGAGGGCAAGCCCCAAAAAAAACAAAGGGAAAAGACATATAACCCCTCTGTAGGATAATCCCAATTGTAAAAGCGATCATTAAGAGGAAGAAGATGGTGGTATCAAGGGTCATGGGTACCACAACAACTATATAATTCCCTCATAGCCATTGGTAATAGTAATAATGTATTTCTTTTTCTTTATTCTCTCACAACAGTTGGTAACAGTTTAAACAATATTATTTTGAAATAATCCCTCACAACCATAGCTCTAAAATCTAGAATGAACAACTTCTACACAAATGACTATTTTTAATTATTCATGGAATAGTAGGAAACAATCATTTCAAACTTGTAATTTCATGTAGCATTTCAATTATTAATTATAATTCAAACATCCATTTTTAGAGGAAACTTTTGAAGCTTTATATGAGGGAGTTTCTCCAGAATAAATAATCATGTCATATGCTCAATTTTTTTTGGTTTCCTCTTTATTGCATTTATATTATTCTGATTTTAAAACTTAATAGAAAGAACACCACATTGATTGTGAAATGGGATGCATCATTCCCAATTTCATGTCAATCATTGCAAGGAGTGGTCCCATGTAGAGCCTAACTTTGACTTCTTCCAATGCTCAATATTGTGTAATGTTCATGCGATCAAATTCATCATGACTAATAATCTTGAGCCAATTTATTAGAGAAAAATTCAAATGCTAAACCTATAGGGTTCATCAGTAGGAAATTCATAAAGTTTTACATATTATAAGGAAACGAATGGTATCTTGGGTCATAGAACAAGATCCATGTTTGATACAAATCATCTGATAAAAAAACAATTTCAATCTTTGGAAATTACAAGCATTGAAATTCAAAGAGAGAAACAACTTGAGATAGCTATTATATCAAAAATAAGAGAGAGAGAGAGAGAGAGAGAGAGAGAGAGAGAGAGAGAGAGAGAGAGAGAGAGAGAGAGAGAGAGAGAGAGAGGAAAACTAACTAGTTCAAAATATTTCTTGTAGAAAAATAGGGCCATGATAGAATTCGGGAGAGGCCTAATATCAACATTGTAGAAAAGTGATCCTGAAATATTGTCGTAGATTTCATTACATTAGATTATTGGCCTTTTCAATCTCCCTATATTTCTATTAATTGTGATTTTTTTAGCAACAGGTCACCTTCTCAATTAACTTTCAAATATTTTGGCCATTTTGAAAGCCTTACCAACAAGATTTAGTTTACCCTTGCATAAACATGCAAGACAAATGTGATTTTTGTATCATGTTTGTGTTTGGAAGGGAATTAAGATTTTTTTTCTATTTGAAAAATTATAACCCCCTTGTTTTAAATTAAAAACACTTGCTAACAGTTGAAGGTAGAATGTAGTACATGAATGTTTGAGATTGTGGAGTTTTTGTAATTCCAACTCCAATCATTGACACACATTCAATGCAGGTAGATGTTTGTAGAAGGCTACATTAAATTTTAACGTTGAGCATACAAAGTGGCAAATATCTCACTATGAAGTCACATCAACAGAAGAAATAAATCTTTAGTACAAATATTTTCTAATGCTTTCAAATTTGACAATAATACATGTCCGCATAATGCACTATGTTGTACATGGGTACAATAAAGTTCAAAAAATATATTCCATTTCCTGACAAATCAAAAGTTTTCAAATTAATTGAATAATGAATGTTCACACTACCAACTTATATGAATATTTTATTTATTTTTAAGTTCATATAAACAAACATTGTATTTAAATAGGAATACATAAAAATTCTAAAATTTGATTGAATTATTAAAAGCTAAGAAAAAGAATCTAATGGATGTTATAGTGTTCTGCCTATAGGCAGGAACTAAAAATGAAGTATTGAAATACATGTTTTTCTAATCAATAGATGGATTGTATGATGTAGGAGCATCTTTGGGTCATTGTTAAGCTTGCATCGCCCAAAAATATTTCCTTTTAGTTTTATTCCTATTTTTCATTTTATGTATTTTTAATGATGTTCCTTCAATTTGGATAATTTCTAATTATAGACCTCATGGTATGTTTGATAAGTTCTAACTGTAGACCTGTGTCTAGATTTGCACCTCAATGAAATCTTCGTCCAGGAGCTATCATTGATTCTTGCTCAAGTCTTAAGCGTTCTTCCTAATCTTATGGCTTGTTGGATTTGGTCTTACGAAGCAATTATTTGATTGACAAAGCTTGCTAGCTCGATTCCCAATTTTCTTGGATCACACTTTGTTTCATAGTTTATGAAAGGAGATCCTTCTGATTTGCGTCTTAATCTTCTTTTTTGTATTATGTTTTCTTATTCTTGGAAAATGTCATTGATTTAGTTCAACATAAGTCTTGTTAAGGCTCTTTTTATTAGGGAATTTGGTCTTTGTTTGTAACATATAAAATTAAGTTATGATCTAAGGGTTGAAAGACTTAGGAGTTTGATTTTGTTGTAATTGGATGTACAAACTTAAGGAATGTAAATTGTATGTTGCAAGCCAATTTTATGTAAACTTTGGATTCTACAATAATGCAAAGATATGTTATTGCATATTTGTGTTCAATTATTGTTCTTTTATTGTGTGACTCAAGGCTACACTATTTGGACATGTCTTTTTGAGGTCCCTATAACTGTGATAATGTCAAATGGTATCAGAACAAGGATAATGTTATTATGTTAGTACTTCTAAGCTCCTAAGCTTGTGAAGTCTTATTTCTATTTGTTATGGGTGACAGAGTGTAGATTTGACCCATAATTATAGAGGACTTGTACAAAGGGATTATAGAGGAATTATTGTTGGTTGAGGACCTTAATTAATTTGTTGAAGGTATCCCAAGGGTGAATAGATCATCAAGTTGAAGGCAGGTTGCAAATGTGATGGATTATTGAGTCAAAGGTAGTTGACACCCTATAATTTGATCATTAAAATTGATGCAATTACACCGAAGGATTTGAAATATGTCAAACTTAGAAGAATGAACATTGAGAAGTTAGAAAAAATGATGGAGGACTTCGAGAATGAAATGAAGTCTGAGATCTAAAATGCTTTAGTTGGATTATAGAGGAATCTAGAGATAGAGCAAGAATATTGGGAAAATATTGAAAGTCTTGAGACTATAGATACTTAGTTACCTACATGTGAAGAAAGATTATTGAGAGTTATGGTGCAAGTAAGTAAAAGTTAGAATAGAGGTTTCTAGCTTTTCTAGGTAATTGCATCTTGAGGAATTAATAGATCATATTAGTGAGTTAGAAGATTACTTTGAGATCATGGATATCAGAGATCTACAAGATCCCCAAAGGGTTAGGTTAGTATAAACTAAATTGAAGGGTCATGTTGGCTTGTAGTGGAAAGAGTAGCAAAAAGATAGCGTAGAATGGTGAAATAAAAATCACTTGATGGAGAGTGATATTTACTCGATTGAAAGATAAACTTATGCTAGAGGATTATTGACTAAAATTATTCAAGGAGCTGAAAAACTTGACGAAGAGAGACATGATTGTGAAGGAATACACTGAGGAGTTTTACAAGATGACAATTAAACATGGACATCGAGAGATATCTGAGGAGAATGTGGCTAGATATATTAATGGTTTGAGATTTAATATCTAGGATGACTTTGAGTTTATCAAGGATTTATATGGTAGAAGATGCTTATCAATATTCATTGAAGCTATAAGATAAGAAGGGAATAGAGTAATAATAGAGGAAAGGAGAAGTGAGTGAGTGGTGTTAGCAAAGAGAAGAAAGTCATTGGAGAGGGACCTGATCAAAAGACACTAATGAGAGGATGTTGTGGTAAGGAATTCAAAGGTACTTGTTTCAAATGTGGTGGTATAAGACATAGAGAATCTTACAAATGTTCCAAAGGATCTAACACAGGTAATGGTAAAAAGGAATTGTGTTTTACATTAGGAGAAGATGGATGATGAGGTTATTTTAGAACCTAAGATGGGATAACCTCTTAATCTTAGAAGAGGTTTGATGAAGAAAAACAAGAGGGAACTGAACCTTTACAATAAAGGAGTTTGTTTAGGATTATTTCCAAATTAGGGGGTAAGTGTTTTAAGGTTATTATTGATAGCGGAAGTATTGATAACTTGATATCAAAGGATATGATAAATAATAGTTGTTTGAAGAGGCTTAGACATCTTATTCTATATAGGATGAGTTGGTTACAAGAATATTATGTTATGGAGATGAGAGAGTAGTGTTTGGTAAACTTGAACATTGGGCTTTTCAAAGATGAAGTCTTATGTGATGTCTTCTCAACAAGTGCTTGTCATGTTCTATTGGGTAGACCTTGTCAATTTGATGGAGGATCTATTTATGGTTGCAAAAATAATTTGGTTACCATAGAAACAGATGAGAACAATTTTAAGTTTTTACTTTGGATTCCTCGAAGGTGAGTAAGAACCTAAGTCTTGGGAAGAATTATAGTGTAACATCCTATCGGGGAACCCGAGAGAACAAGCCATCTAACTACTAAAAGTGCAACTAATTTATTTTTTAAATGATGAGATATGCACCGTGTCTAAGCATAAACATACACTTGTTTATTAAAACTCAAATGTGATATTACTAACCAACCTAAGTCCTCACAAGTTCTTTCAAGTTGCTAATAAAGCCACATCATCAAATATATTTACATTAGTAAAGTTATATATTGAATTTATGACATTTATTAGTTTTTGATCAATTTGATGTTCATTTCTTAGTTAAATTATTTGAATTACAAATTGAATCTATTACTACAAAAACTAATCATCAAATTCGTAACCTGTACTAGTATATGCTTAATATTAGTTATATTTTGACACTAATGTAAAGATAAATTCTCATTAAGGCATGCATAATATTATTACTCTGCACTCATTTTATATGCATTAAAGAAACATAAAACTATTCACTAATCAATTTAATCAAGTTAGTTTCTACATTCATTACATTGAACTACCCATTTATTAAAAGTCTAACTCCCATTAGTTATCATTGCTAATAATTATTTTGAACATCAAGTTAAAAGATTATATTTTCTTTCCTTTCTACCATTCACTTAGATATATCATAGCATAACTATTCCTAGGTTCATTTTCCCTTTATCCATCAAAATAAAGTGATATGTAAATAAATATCATTATTGAAATGACATCTTTTAAATACTTTATATATCGTCTTAAAATGGACACACTTCATTTTTAGATCTTTTAGCCCTCCTTAGCATGGATTTGTTCTCTTTTTCTCCTTTCCTCTTTCATTTCATTCTTCTTCATCATCTCTTGCTTTCTGACATGGTCTTCTAAGTGTCATTTTGATACCCTTTTGACCATATCTCCTTATCAGTTCATTATCTTTCAGTTTCACTTGTGCATCTTTGTAAGCCTTTCTAAGGCCTTCTTGTCTTGTCCTCTAGGACCAAGTTGACCCAAGTCAACCTAGTCGCCGATGGTTGCGGGGTTCAAGGCCTGAAAGTCCTCGAGTTTGCTAATTAGTTAATTAACTCCCCCATTGTCTCGAGTTGTTTTCCCACCTAAAAACTATTATAAAAGGAATATTGGGGGCTTCATTTTCATATCTCAAGTTCTCAAGTTATTCTACAAGCAAGCAAGTAATCAAGGCCTTCTTCTTCAAGCATCTTCAAGAATTCAAGTATAACCATCTCCTTCTTGCATTAAGCTTCTTTCTTCAAGGTGGTAGTGGAGTTTGGCTCTAAGGAGAAGATCCATCATTCCAATCCATTAACGTTCTTCATCTATGGCATGTCACATGAGGTTTTGGCTTCTTTGATTCTTTTATGGTTTCTTTAAGTCAAGACTACTACACTAACATTCTAGATCACATATCAAAGTCAATTGCATTTTCAAAGGTAATTGTATCTTTCATTTGATATTATTTAGATCTACTACATGCAAGGATTTTCTTTATTAATAATATTTCAATTTATATTTAATTCCTAAACCCAGGGCTTGACCAAGGCAAGCCCTCATCAAACCCAACCCCAAAACCCTTATTTTTTGTGTTTATTTGTAGGATATCAATCGAAGCTTACAGATCTGGAACCTATTCTTCATGAGATTTCTGAAGAAGTTTGTTACAGAATTGTTAGATTACATCAACTGGGTTTTAGGACATCCTTCCAAGTTAACCTAGTCCTTCAATGCCTCTTTGTTGAGAGATTTATGGGTTTTGTTCCTTTAGTCGTTTCATTCCAAAATCCATGGTCAGATATTCAAAACATAGTTTAGCTCTACGAATTTTGAAGCTAAAATTCATCCTCCTCTATGAATCTCCACGTGAGTCTTTCATATTTTATTTCGTTTCATATCTTTACCCTAGATCTATATCTTAATTGGGCTAATTTTATACAAGTAGTATATAAATTCACATTATTTGAGCAATTAGTTCAATTTTGAATGCACATTACCCTACAGGGCTAAAGAGTACATTTCCTTGTATTGCATTCCCCTTTATAATTTGAATTTAGTGTTGGTGCCCTTATTCCTATGGGTCCTAGCTAATCTAGTTTGGATCATAAGTGGAACCATATTTGGAAATTCATCTCTTTCCCTTTCATACATATTTGAATGGCTCAATGACTCCAATAAGTGGAGACCTACAACCCTATTAAAATGTCTCCCTTTTTCACCTAAACATTTTGGTGAACCCATCCTTCTTACCCTCTTTCTTGGAGTTAGATATTTTTTTATTGGCAATCTCTTTTCTTTGGCATCAGCTTCACCTAAACATTTTGGTGAACCCGACTCCATCAACTCTTTCTTTAATGATGTTATATTATTCCCTTTCATTTTATTGGGTGTTTACCTTCTTTTGGTAAACCCAACATATTTCTCTTATTCTTGTGGATTTTGGAATTAGATATTTTTTATCCCTCTTGTTTCCTTCTTTACATTGGGTATTTTTTGGGTGTATCTAGATCTACATGTTATGCTATTGGTCGCATTGGTGGTATTTAGATCTCCTTTTGCATCATTTTCATATTTTCATTTCATATATTTGCATTTTGAAAATACAAAAAAATTGCATCTAGTTCATTTTTAGATTACATTTCCTTTCAATGAGGTTTTTATCTTTACTTTCAAGTTATCTTCATGATCTTCAAGATATTCCATTTTACACATGTGATGATGCTTCAATATCTTCTTTTATTGAGTCTCACCTTCCTAAAGTTCATGGTGATCGATCTTTAATGATTCATGATGTTCCTAACCTTGATAGTGCCACTATTTGTGATGGACCCTTAGATAAGGACATGGATCATTCCCTTCCTCATGAGATACATTTAGATGATGACATGGTTATTACCTATGATCAACCTCTTTATATGTGTTTCATTGATATTCCTTCTTTACACAAGGCCTTTATGAATTTTGTTTATCCTCCTCCTAAAAGTGCCTTAGAAATAGAATACCATACATTTGATCCTCCTTCTCATGATATATCTTACTCCAATCTAGGTTTTGTTGAAAAAGATGATTCTTATGACCATATTTCACAAATTCAAGCTTAGATCTTATGGATCCTACTTATATTGATTATATAACTAACTTCTCAATTCTTCAAGATTGAGAAACCCTAGATTTCATACCCACATTTTCTATTCTTGACTTTATACATCCTATACTTTTAGTGATGAGTGTATGCATATTGAGTGCTTCTCTTTGCAATTCTATCTAATTAAACCATTAATAGACCTTTTTTAATCTATGCTTCATCATTCTTTTCAATTCATTGCTTGTGTTATATTTCATATAACTTGCAATGTTGCATGGTTTATTTTTCATGATCATTTTACTTAATACATCTACATCCCTCTTATGTTACTTCTAGGATTGTGACATTGTTAGCCTAACTTTTAGGGGCTCATTGTCCTACTTTGCGAGTAACATAATAGTCACTTCCCTTGTCTCCTCACTTGGGGGGAAAGACCCTAGTTTCTCTTTCTATCTATATCATAGGATACATTTTTTCCCTTTGTTGATGTATTTTCCTTTTATATGATAACATGTTTTCTTGCATTCATTTATTGTGATTACTTGTGGACTAACATCCCAAGTCATCCTCACATTCATTTCTTGCAACATAGTTTTTGCTAATTTGCAACATTGTGGTTTGATATTTGAATGCAAATACTTGAATATGTAAATGTAATTATTTTCTTGATGATACCATTTGATATGTATTTTAGATGATTATTGTATCTTCATGATGATGAGTTGTTATAGTGAAATATGATGTTATTTGTATTCATGATTTATTTATGGTACTTACCCCATACTTGCATGTGTATGGTGTGCGTGGTTGTTTTATATTTCTGTTTGACATGTTTGATATGGTCAGGGGAGGGAATCACAGTCACCTACTAGTCAGGTCCTTACCATTGCTTGCTTAGCTCATATACACACACATGTACATGCTTATCTTTTATGCAGGTTGTAGGTACCATACACCAACTTCCTAGAATTACCAGGATGAGCATGTCCTATCGCAATAAATCAAATGGTAAGAATGAAAAGATAATGATCAAGTCCAATCCTAGCCATAGCCTAAATACTTGTCCTAGAAGGACTTGTTTCTGACTGTCTACCCTTTTCAAACCCGTAAGTCTTTCTATGCGTATGTTGTTTAACTTTCACTTTGGTTGATTTTCCTTATGCATTTTATGTAGTTTGACTTTGTCATTTGTTTAGTAGAATGCTTAGATATGATCTTTTGGATTAATCTTTTGATTTTTGGATTATTAAATATTATTTGATTTCAAGAGAAAAAAAAAAACATAAAATTAAGGTGATGTTTAATTTGTTGGAATTATTTGAATATATATTTAATTTAAAAGATATATATATATATATACATACATATATATATACACATATATACATATACATATATATATATACACATATATACATATACATATACATACATATATACATATATACATACATACATACATATATATATATATATATACATATATGTATATACATATATATATACATATATATACATGTATATATATGCATACATATACATATATATATATACATACATATACATATATATATATACATACATATATATATATACATATACATACATACATACATACATACATACATACATACACACACACACATATATATATATATATATATATATATATATATATATATATATATATATATATATATATATATATATATATCAGTAAACGATCAAAGCCTAGATTTATTATTATCATTTGTTGGAATTAATTATTATTATATGTTAAGTGAAGGTAGATTCGAAGCCAAGATCTCCCACATGAGAGGCTTGCAAATTACCATTGCGTTGTAAGCTTTTGCCTAAAAGAATTTAAATATTAAATATTATTTTAGTGCGAAGATTTAATTAATATTGATTAAAAATAGAGTTGCATTTATAATGCATTCTAAATATATTTATTAATTAAAATAATAAATAATTGCTTTTAACATGCTTGCATTAAATAATAAAGTGGGAAAATAAAATAAAAAGAGTTTATTTAATTAAAAAGCGAATTAAATTTGCATTAAAAGATTAATAAAATAAAATAATTATATTATAGGACTTTTTAAAATAGAAACCCTAAAGGAAGTTAGGACTTTATATTAGAGGTTTTTGGGTCATTATTTCACACAATTACTTTTTGGGGAGCAAATTTTTGGGATTTTGAACAAAAAGGAATTTTCAAAACTTTGAAGGGTTTCACTTTAGTAAGGGTTTCACTAGGTTGTCAAATTGTTAGCATTAGTGTGAGATAGGGTTTGAAACCCGCAAAAGTATAATTCATTTGAAAAGGTTTGTATACTTTGTGTATACTTGGGTGTTTGCATAATGCTTATTAATTTATTGTATTGATTTTTGGATAAAGAATTATGTTGTAGAATTTGCAAAGGAAAATTTGTTGATCAAGATAACTTGACTAAGGAAAAACTATAGAAAAATGTAGAAAATTATTATTACTATATTATTTTAAAACCCTTGTTTCAAATTAGCAAAAACTATGTTGCATGAAACCTGTCAAAACCCAAGGTTCCTCTTGAGAAAACTTACATGCAAAATAATTAGAAAATAGGAATATTCATCTAATAAAAGTTTGATTAAATGTTTTGTAAATCATTTATAAAATTAAAACAAATTAAAAGTCAAAGATAAATTAGGCAATATTATGCAAGTTAAAATTTGAATCGAATATTTGAAAAAAAATTAAAAATAGAATTGAGAAAATTATATGACAAAAAATATTTGTATATTTAAAATAGAATATATTTATTGTCAAAATAATTACACACACACACACACGCGTGTGTGTGTGTGTAAAGGAATAAATATATTTATGCATGTGAAAAATAATAAATGCATGTTAAAAATTTGATATAATAATCTTACATGTTTAAGAATATATATGTGTGTGTGTGTGTGTGTGTGTGTGTGTGTGTGTGGAAAAAATGCATGCAATCTTATTTTTATTTTTAAATAAATATATGTATTACTTTTTGAAAAATTATTTATTATCCAAAATTTTAAAAAATAATTATTATTTATTAAATCTAAAATTTAAAAAATATGGAAAAAATTATTTATTAATTTCAAAAATTAAATAAATATTACTTATTTATTTGTAAAGTGGATGTTAGTATTAGCGACTTCGTAAGTCTAGTTAAACTATTAGTTGCATATAAGTGATCATATATTTATTAATGCAAGTGGGAATTTAATAAATAAATATTTGTGATTTTAATTATATTTTAATAATATTGGACTTAAATGGAAGTCAAATTAATATTTTCAAAACATGAAATTGATATTAATATTTAAATCTTATAATATACAATTATGTTATTGATTATGGAATCATTTAGGATTTAAGATTATTCAAATTAATAACATGATGATATTGCATGAAATTTTATATGCATGGAGAGATTTGACATTTCAACACTGTTGAAAATATAATAGGGAAAGTAAACTTTGAGAAGGGGGGTAAATCAGTCTTTTTAAACTTTAACCATAAATTCATTCACCACACATCCATCTCACAAGTTGCATGTAAACTGAAATAGCTAGCTAAACATATTCATCTATAGTATGAAAGCAAATAACATTCAACACATGTATGACACAAGATATTTGGTTACCAAGAAACCCTCCAATGAGAAGGTTGAACTAGGGTGGGAATGACACCCACAAATCTCCACTACAACAGTAATAGAGTGTATCCAACAAAGGTTACAATGTTTGATTATAAATTATGATCTACCCTGTGAAAGGTATGCCCTGTTAAACACTTACAAGATTGTTAGATCTTACCTTCTTAAAGGATTTCAACACTCTATTAGGAGTGTGTCTGGTAAAAGGACTTTAACTTACAATGAAGTAAGTACTCTGTTAAAGGATTTACAACAACCTGTTAAGATTACTCTGTTAAGAGATTTAGCCGATTCACCTATTAGAATGTCTCAACAATGATCCTATGGTTAGCACTTTGTTGCTAGATAACATATCGCCTTTTTTCTGATGTGTACTTGATCCTCACTAATCATATCCATCTCTTTTGTCCTCTAATTCCTTTCCTCTGTTCTCCACTAATTGATTCTGCAATGTATCTCAATTCACAACTTCTTAGTCACCATGAATGCTCTATTTGTGTATGCAAACTTATCAAAGTTTAAGGTTAGGCCTCCTTAAGAAGACCTAGGTGACTTAGGGTTAGGCATGAATCAACGATTGTGATTCACCAATTTTGCCACTTAATCCTTCCCTTTTTCTAATTGGTTGCATGTACTGCATAGGGATCCTAAATAAAGATTCTTCTTTATCATCTAGAATCGCAAAACAATCCTTAAGTCGGCTCAAAAATGGTTTACATAGAAGTTTGTGTCATTACAAACAACTATGTCCAAAACTCTTTACTCAGCCCTTGAAGTGTCTGATGCTCTGCATCCAGTGTCTCCTTAATGTTATAACTCGACCTCTAAATGACTCGACATTCACTGATCACTCGACATCTGAATGACTCAGTACTTACTATCTACTAGGCACATTGAGTGACTCAACACTTCTTAGTTACTCGACACATACTGTATATCTCTCACTCGGCATATACTATCTAGCAATTTATGCTCGACATACATTACTTGTTCAACATGAACTAAGTAAATGACTTGAGCATATTGTCACTCATAAATCAAAACCAATCTGGGATTAACAAATACATATTCATTTAAATAAGTATATTAAATTAACAATTTATGTAAATGGGTATATTTTTACCTTATTGTTCAACACATCCTTATGGCTCAATCTAAATATAGAAAATCATGGAATTAAACTATATGGCTGAAAACTATGTGTCTCTTTATATTTTATTAATGGTCCTGTAATGTTCATTTCGTGATGATTTTATGTGTCTTGTATAGTTGGCCAAACTAGGATGTACACAAGAGGCTTTTGATATTTCTTTTATGATTATTTGATTGGATGTTATGATGTACTTTATGATTCAAATTTGAGACTTATGTTTATGAGATTTATTTGATGAACACTTGTGATGACTTGGGTTTTAGGAACTAACTATTATTTTTGGGTTGCCTGTTATAGAGCCAAATTCAATCATCATGGTTTTTGTGGTATGAGACACAGTTACGGTTATTGAGCTTTGAGAAGGTTGTCTAGGTGCATTTATATGGGAGTGGCTTTCAATGGGGACTAGGGCCCAAAGTGGTTGCTAGGGTAACTCATTGTATGTTGTGTAATAAGTGATAACATAGTAATTTAATAATCCATGAACCTCTACCCCTACCCCTACTATTATAAGGGTAAGGGTAAGGGAGGCAATCCTACCCCTACCCCTACTATTATAAGGGTAAGGGTAAGGGAGGTAGCCCTACCCCTACCCCTACCCCTACCCCTAGCTATTTAAACACACATCAAAAAGATAAGTTAGAGATATCACCTTGCTATTGCATTGAGTTCTTATATAGGCTAAGGATAGGAATGAGATGATACCAATTAAGAGTTATGACTAGATTTCCTCATCTTCATGAGAGGGTATTCTAGTTCCACATGTGTCATGCTGAGGGTCTAGGGTCCAAAGTGACCAGTCTAGGGTAACTCAACACTTGAGGGTCTGGGGTCTAATGAGAGACCAGTCTAGGGTAACTCAATGCTTAAGGGTTTGAGGTCTAATGAGAGACCAGTCCAAGGTAACTCAAGTCGTTGACCATGTGATGACACTCCCTAGTATGTAGCCTGAGTCTCCTTCATGTTTTTTTTTTTAATATTTGCCTCTAGTGGTGTACTTGTTGATGTTCCTCTTGTTGGATGTTTTTATTGTGGGTTGTTACATATTGGTTGGATGTCATTTATGGTTGGTGATTTATTTTTATTGATGACAGTTGGTGATTTGTGGGTTATTATACTTTTGACATGTGGCTTTTGACTTTGAGTGGATATCTTTCATTTACTTTATTCTTTAATTTTTGATATTTGATTCTTTCATAGTATCTACATGTTGACCTGGTATTTGGTTTTGTTATTGGATTGAGTGTCCTTTCAATTTTATCTGTCTTTCTTCTTCAATAGTTTGTGTACACTTGAGGTAGAATTGGCCATCAAGATTCCTTTCCTAGGATCATTTTATGGTTTGATTATTCATATGCAGATCGTTCATTATCTTCCTTACATGGTGGGAGTGGAAGCTTGACTAGGTGACCACACGACCAAGAGGTAGTGTCTTCTTACCATTTGTGTCTCCCTTGGATTGTCAGTTGTTGGATGTTCATTGATGCAATTATACCATTATCATTCTTATTTCTATCTTGGAGACTTCTATATATATATATATATATATGTTATCATGTATCTTGTATTTTGATGTACTTGTATGTGTAGTGGATGTTGTTCATTGGAAATATTCCATTATATCAGTTGTATTCGTGTACTTTCTTCTGAGATGATGTGTTTGTTATTTCTTTATGATTTGGAACATTGTACTTGAGATTTAAACTAATTAATATAAACTTCTTAAACATGACTCAACGTGAAGGAACCCTTGAGGAATGAAATCTATATTGTATTCGTATATGTGTGATAAATGTGTAAGAGTGTATTACTTCCACATTGTTACTTTGATATTGTTTAAACTTTCAAAAAAAGATTAGTAAACATTGTAACATTTTAGGTTTATTTCTCTTGGGTTCCCAAGTGGGGCATTAGACAAGCACTTATGCTAAAACTCATATATATGGGTAAAACATGTACATTTTCTAAAGCCTTTGCTAGTATTAGTGATATTTCTCCATTCCGAGGAAACACACCTTTATTGTCTTTTGCTAAATCTCTCCTCGGGTAACACTCACACATTTACACTCTGCGATGATACTAGGAAATCGATCTATAGGTGAACACATACACACATACACATGTCATCGATAGGAGCATAGGATTGACTACTAGGCATACAAACCCGCTAGACCTTTTGATCCTATTTTTAAAAAAATTGTTTGTTTTTTGGATTGACTACCAAGCACACAAGCCTACTAGATCATTCAATCCTTCCTCATTTTGATTCATGGTAAGGCATACCTCATTGGGCAAGATAATCACTCACTCTATCTCTCTCTTTATGCTTTCATGTTGGTGGGACAAAATCATGAGGGACGTAGTCCTTTCTGATGCTCTTGCCTTTCCTATGTGATCTCTTATGTTTTCTAATAGCCTTCCAAATATGATATCAGTGGATGGGGCGTTGTCAATTGAGGTCCCTTTAACTTGTTGATTTGGGCTTTTTAGAGTCTTTGTTTCCTCTTTTGTGTCTTTTAGGCTTTATTTTCATTTGCTTTGTTTTCATGCTCTTATGCATGGGAATGGAGTTAGGATCCTAGGTTTGGGGGTTTATTTACTTAAGCTTAGTGATGTTCTACCTTAATATGACATTATCTTTCTTCTCTCCTTCCTTTATTGAGAGTATGACTTGTCTCATACTCCCACTAAAGTGGTGGCTAAATGTATCATCTTAAAAGGGACACACTTCATTTTAAGACCTTTTAGCCCTCCTTATCATGGTTTTGGTATCTTTTTCTCCTTTCCATTTTCATTTTATGCTTCATCATTTCTTAATTTCTGACATGGTCTTTTAGGTTTCACTTTGCTCCCCTTTTGATCATATCTCCTGATTAGTTCATTATCTTTTAGTTTGACCTACACATCTCTCTAAGCTTGTTGTATCTTTTAGGACCAGATTGACCTGGTATGGACTAGGTCAACCTAAGTTGACCAAGTCCATGGTGGTTGCAGGGTTTAGGGTCCAAAGTCCTAGAGTTTACCAATTAATTTAGTTAACTCCCCTCTCGACTCGAATAGATTTCTAGCCCAAAAACTAGTATAAAAGGGGGCTTGGGGGCTTCATTTTCATATCTCATATTCTCAATGTATTCCATAAGAAAGAAAGTAATCAAGGTATTCTTCTTCAAGCATCTCCAAGTATTCAAGTCTAACCATCTCCTTCTTGCATCAAGCTTCTTCCATCAAGGTGGTAGTGGAGTATGGCTCTAAGGATAAGATTCATTATTCCAATCCGTTCAAGTTATTCATCCATAGAATGTCACATACATTTACATACATGAGGTCTTGGCTTCTTTAATTCGTTTATGGTTTCTTTGAGACAAGGCTGTTACACTTACGTACTAGATCACATATCAAAGCCAATTGCTTTTTCAAAGGTAATTGTATCTTTGATTTGATATTATTTAAATCTACAACATGAAAGAATTTCCTTTATTAATTATATTTACATTTATGGTTGGTTCCTTTGCCTAGGGCTTGACCAAGGCAAGCCCTCAACAAACCCAGCCACAAAACCTTTCTTTTTGTGTTTATTTGCAAGATATCAATCAAAGCTTATAGTGTAGAACCTACTCTTCAGGAGCTTTCTCAAGAAGTTTGTTACAAAGTTGCCTAGTCTTTTAGTGCCTTTTTTCGTGTGATATTTTTGTGTTTTGTTGCTCTCATCATTTCATTCTAAAACTTGCGGTTGGATATTCAGTAAACAATTCAGATCTACAACTTTTAGAGCTAAAATACATCTTCCTCTATGAATTTCAATGTGATTCTTTCATATTTATTTCCTTTCATATTTTTACCCTAGATCTATACCTTAATTGACCTAATTGCATACACATAGTATCTAAATTCACATTATTCAAGCAATTGGTTCAATTTTGAATACACGTTACAAGGGCTAAAGAGTGCATTTCCTTGTATTGCATTGCCCTTTCTAATTCAAATTTAGTATTGGAACCCTTCTTCCTATGGGTTCTAGCTAATATGATCTAGATCATAAGTGGAATCGTATTTGGAAATTCCCCTCTTTTCCTTTCACACATATTTGAATGGCTTAGTGACTTGGATAAGTAGAGACTTTTCTCCCTAAAAACTCTAAAATAATACAATATTTTCACTTTTTCATTTCCTTTATCTTAGAGGTGCCCTTTCCTTTTTTCACGTTGCTTTGAAATTGAATTACATCGATATATATATCATTATGTCATATACTTGTGACTTAAATACATATATGTTAGTACATCTCAGTACTAAATAACATACTTTAATATAAAGTCTTCAAAGAACAATCTGGAGGGGAACATGAACAAGGATCATCCATGCGACTATGAACTATACCTTGATAAAATTCACCGCCCAACCACATGGAACCAAAAAGGTCCATTCCCTTGAGCTAGAAAATAGAAACCAAGGTCCGCAAGAGGTGACAACTAGCTTCCCAAAATAAAGCACAAAAAGTTTATAAAAAAATTGCAAAAAAGACTATTAGAGGAAACAACTTCAAGAGTGAGGGATTCTAGGGTACTGATTAGGTGAGTGTCATTGCATACCCCTCAAACTTTGAGATCAACTTGTTAAACCATTGTCATACTATCACACCCAGGCCCTCCATAGAATGACATATGATCCCAGTAGTCCAAAATGACAAATACAACCTCATAACACTTTCCTTAATATTGGAATTAACCTCCTAAATTAATGACATACTTGTTGTCATAGAGGTTTTCACCCTTGTCCAAAGTTTTTACCTAAGGACAACCTTGTGAAACATGGAAACAACCTCCAAGCTATGGGACTTGAACTATGCGGTTGAGTCTTCGGAGAAGGCCGGCTTCCTTACTATTTGGGTACACCTAACTACTCTTAGAGAGGAAAAGGGAGAAGGAAAGCATGAAAAGAAAATCTACCTATTCTAATCTAAGGGGGTGATGCACCAAAATAGAGTGTTCAAACCAATCTCTGCCCATACATGCACTATTGAACCATCATGACACCAAAAGATATGCACATTCAGACTTGTTTTAACCTAGCAACCACATGCAGATCAGAAAACTCAGATGAATGACACAAGGAAGAGAATATTCACTTACATATCATTCACAGGCCAGAAGAGATATAGTCATGCAGATAGCAGATCTCTACAAAACACTAATGGGAGGCAAATAGTTCTTGCACTTTACATCAATGGCTGAAAGAGATAAGGCAGAATGTCATACAGTTCAGAGGCAAAGAAATTTACACATGAAATTGTAGGGCAATATCAGAGAAGTTAGAGAAGAGTTAACCCGAACAAAATTTACAAAAATTGCCTTTATAGTTTAGGCATAACTGAGATGTCCTCTAACTAAAATTACTCTACAACCACTGCCATTAAGTCCTACAGAGAATAATCATGGAGATCCAGATGCAAATATGATTTGAGCATATATCCAGATGCAATGATATCTAATCGCTATGGAAACAAGGCCCTGAGAAGATAGAAATGGCACTATTAAATAGTTCTGACTAGGTAGATGGATCGGATTAGAGATGGTGGAGTGTTTTCCCATGTTCACTGAGTTCAGCATTCATACAAGAGTGGTTGGCATTGATCACAAGGATTAGATCGCTCAACAAACCTTGATTTCCCCTATTTCTAGCTCGTGAATCAGCAAAGTCAAACAATCAATTGAATTCCGGCACCAAGATGAGCCACGTGGACCAACAATCTTCTTTTGTTTTACCACCCCACAAAGTCTCCCGCAGTTGACCAACACCTTCTTTACTAACTGCGCCACCTTAGCAAACCCTGACCACGATGTAACTGCTAGCCGTTAGCCCTAACTGCACTGCCTCCATGTTAATACCTTGGCTGGGCCTGCTGGGACACATGTCCCTCAGGCACTTTCTCGCATTTTTAAACTTCCTTGTAACTCCATAAAGCGGGAAAGCCTTGATCATTGATCTCTGCGAGATCAACGATCGAGAAGATCTTCTGTATTCTGTGCTTGCTCATATATCGGGCCCATGACACTTGGTGCCACCTCAGCAACCTGTACTACACTTGAAAACACCTAGCATCCAACTAGCAACACCTAACAACTCATGGAGAGACAAACCCCACAGAGACACGTGGCGGCAAAGTGCTTGCCCACATTTCTTGAAGTCTTCGCATCTTGATAATGCGGGGAAGCCTTGGCCGTGGATCTGTTCACATTGGACGGTCGAAACTCATCATGTATCTCCCTGCGAGAAGGGCGGGCCCATGACGTCATTTGGGATAGGTGTTACTAGGACGCTTGCCCGCAATAATTAAAACCCTTGCACTTCCATCAAGTGGGAAAGTGCCAGCCCTTGATCCTCACAGATTTGACGGTGGAAGTTCCTCATGCATTATTCTTTGAAGAAGGCGGGCTTGTGACGTCATTCCCTCCACATGTCACAAGGAGGCATGCCCGCAATAATTAAAACCCTCGCATCCTGATAATGCGAGGAAGCTTCGATCGTGGATCTGATTTGAATCTATGCTGCTCAGAATTCGTGCCTTCTAAACCTCTGCGAATATCTGTCGTGACATCATCTAGACAAGCGTCATCAAAGCGCTTCCTTGCACTATCAGAAAGTCTGACAAAGCTCAGAATGCGGGACAGTGGGCACCAATTGAATCGCCAGCTCAGCCAGCCACTTTGTATCCTGTAGCCCAAGAAGAACATGGACCCACAATCCACGCGTCGCTAAGGGTCTTCCCCGCAATGTTTAAAGATCGCTTGTTTTGATAATGCGAGAAAGTGCCCATCGTAGATCTAGGCAAGATCTGACGGTGTAGAAAGTTGCAGGCCGACGGAAACAAAATAGTAAATACCATAAATTTCAAATGCTTTTTAATTTTCATATTTTCGGGGCATTAAATAATATTAAAAAATGGAAGGTGACCGTTGGGTGTAGTTTTCATTCAAAGTTCAAATTTTGGGGAGAGGCAAAATGGGTAACAATACTATCACTCCTAAGCCTCCTACAAGATGGCATATAGTCCTAGTACTTCAAGAGGACAAGTGTAAGTCAAATATCTCTTATCTTAATTAATGTGTTAATGCAACCACCCCCGCCCCCCCCCCCCTCGCCCCCCCAATATCTATTTTATTTTATTAATGTTTTTGCTTAGTTACCAAACTCACATGTAGAAGCCAACCTACTAAAGGCATTTATCTCCTACTCCATAGGACTCTCTAATAACCACTTATGGGTCCTAACACTTATGGTGATCCACTTACGTAGGGTACCTACTTTACCCTACTTTTAAGAAAATATCATTTAAGAATAGGGAAGAAACATAATAATGACCAAGAATTCCATAATAACATTTAAACATCACTTGATTGGGTTTAGGAAACCTCTAGTTGTCCCCAGTTCACTAGACATCCTTGAACCCTAATCTAACCTTCAAAGCTCATCAAACGGAATCAAAACTCATGACAACCCTAAACACTAATCTAGCCTTAAAAACCATACTTAAATAATTAAGGTCCAAATGAATCAAAACCATGATCCTAAATGGTAATCCACAACACTCTAACACTTTAAAAAATTTCAAAATTGATTTAGTTCTGTTGGTAAACAAATTGTCACTATGATAGTTACTTCTAAAATTGACGTTGTTCGCCTTGTGAACAGTGATAATTGTGCCAACAGTTGGAGAGATTGAAACCGATCATTACTAGATTACAATCTTCCTCTACATGTGAGAGGGGTAACTCCGTCATATGATGGTTGTATTTGATTTTTCAACATAAATGAATTAAAAGTTTGAAAGATAGAGAGAAATCTATTGATGACAAATGCACCACATGACTTCACAACTTTCTTGAATTAACATAAATTGATAATAAAGAAAATCAAGAACTATGCTTGAAAATGATCATTATTTCCATATTGATTCATGATTCATAAACATTCACACAATACCATGAAATCATTCACTACAAAAAGAATCAACACTTTTATGTCACAATAGTCTAGATTTTAGAAAAAGAACCCAAACGTGTATCTCATTTTATTTTCTTGCACTAAGAACATAACTATGATTTTCAATTTCAAAGACAAAATCTGTACATACTTTCCAAAATTTGTCTTCTCATCAAAATTTTAGCATAAGTGTTCCCTTATTCTAAAGTCCAAAAAGTCCCTTTACAAAGCTAAGATAGACCCTTATATAGACACCAGGGTTAAGAACTACTCCTTCGTGGTTAATAACTACTTCCCAATGACATGATCTAGGAGAGGTTAATTAACCTTGCTAAAATTAACTAGAGTGACTCTAGAGACAAACATTTTGAAAAGAACATTGAATGGCTTATCTTGATGGTAGCCATTGGATCTTCTCCTTTTGATCTTGGAAGTTGAAGAAGAATCAAATTGAGCATGTCCTTTTGTTCTCAATTTTAACATTCCACTTTACATGGTCATATACTTACAAAATTCCTTTATGCCTTAATTGTATATTGATATCTCACTCTAGACTTCCATCTAAACCTTGATGATTTGCATGTCACACTCTATGTAGGAATTTGATAAAATAGATCAACATAATCAATCACATTTACTCACTTTGATTAGCATTAAAAGCATGTCCAAGAGGCACCATTAAATTGCTCTTTATTTTGGGAAAGACATCTTCTTTTTATTTGACCAACGCTTTTTCCAAGTACTTGTGAACCACTTCTAACAAGCTCTTGTACAGTCTAAATAGCAAGGCAAGTAATCTCGACATGTTTTGTTAGATGCCATAAGCTGAGATACATTGCCTCTCATTTCTTCTCTTCTCTTTGATGCTTGGAATCTAAATCTTCACATATTATTATCAGGGACCCTTCACTTGATTACCAAATAGATCAAAGTTGCTTCTATTTATTTCTAAATGCATGTGTGCTATGGCTTGCACCAAGATCAGTTATGAGTTCAACGTATCATGCATCTTATTTGTGATTATCCCATTTCATGAGATACAATAACTCATACACCTTCTCTCTTGTTTCGCATTAAACATGCAGACTTATGAACTATATTGATCATGAACAATATTTACCCATCACAATATTGTAACTATGGTATATCCAAGAGGCATTCAATTAAATAGTCATACTGCAATCTATGTTTCCACATATCTATCTATGAGTAGTGCCTTCTATATAAAGGCATCAACGTGGCACAAAAAGATAAGTTGAATAATTTTGAGGGGCAATTTTGTACAACAAAGACATTGACAACCATAACTTAAAAATGATCCGCTCCATGTTCAAACCAATTTGAAAGCTTTCCATTTACTTACAAAGCCTTTAAGCTTGAGGCATTCGATCAGAAGGTTAAAAGGCATATTATTTGTGCTTCCAATTTCATTGGCAGATGATGATGACATTTAGATTTAACATGCTCCTATTGACAACTCCATACTTCACAAAATATGCTTGTGTATGGGTGCAAGAAAGGTACGAGATTTTTTCATTTAGTTATTGTGTTGACCTACAATGTTTCCAACACTGACAATGTTCTCTTTTATATTGTGCACAATCCTAAATTGGAGGTGACACCTTGGTTATGATTAAACTGGTCAATAGACATCATATCAAACCGTTACCATGCTTTGTTATCATTACACCACTACCATTCTGAATGTTGTGGCTAGAAAATGAAGGAAAGTTGGTCACAAAAACCATATTCCTTGTCTATGATTTGCTAGGATCTCCTCTACATGGGATGGAAGATTTGAGTGGATGACAAGCTTGTCTATGATGATTGGGGTATTTTGTCAAATAGTTCCCGTGCCTCCTCTTTCATGTCAGAGAAATGTTTCATCCTAAGCAAAGTCAAACTAACCTGAACATAATGTTGTGAGCTAGTATGAGGTTTGTTAAACAGAAATGTGCAAGTTGGGCCAATTATAATGTTGTTGTCCACACAATAGATTTCATCAAACACTTTGATGACTTCTATCTTAACCTTATGTCAAGCATTTTCTTAACTTGTAAACTATATCTATTCTTCTACCCATTATGCATTGATTGATATCCATGTCTTGTTCCATAAGTTGATGGTAATTGATAAGGGTTTTTGTGTTTGGCGTTAAACCTATCATCTTATGCATATTCGACAATACTTGCAATCCATTAGAAGACATGCTTTGACTTGCGGATTAGATTAGATTTGAGATTCCCATTTTCTTTGAGGCACTTTGTAAGACAATCTACAGGCCATTCCATAAGATAAATCTTTCATTGATGATCTTGCAATCTAGAGTATCTGAGGAGTATTTGATCCAAACATCTAAGTATGTAATTCACTTTCCCATAGTTAACTAAGACACCCATCTTTTCCCTATCTTGGCACTTGCCTTTGAGATGATCTAGTTCTCAATTCTCATTTTTATCACTTGGAGAAGGAGGTTAATAACCGTATTCAAAATATGTGTTTTGAATTCCAATCTTAACTTCTTCATTTTTTTGATGAGAGGTTAAGGTTAATGATTGGGTGGAAAATACGTGTTTTGGAAATTTATCTTAACCCTTTCTATATGGAGAGGTTA
Source organism: Cupressus sempervirens (assembly GCA_028749045.1). Lineage (NCBI taxonomy): Eukaryota > Viridiplantae > Streptophyta > Pinopsida > Cupressales > Cupressaceae > Cupressus > Cupressus sempervirens. Next base: position 509,158,513 of record CM053791.1, read on the forward strand.
AGATTTCAAATTGGAACATGTGTTTTGGACCCCGAACCTTAACCTTTTTAGATGAGGTTAATGGTTAATGATTTATCTCAAAACACTTATTTTGGAAACTTATCTTAACTTTTTTGGTGGAGAGGTTAAGATTTTAAAATGAAACATGTATTTTGGGATGCTTCATTAACATTTGATAACTCAAGACTCAGGAACTAGATTTCAAAAATTTGAAGTGCTGGATAGAAATGGGGACAAAATGGGTGCATCAAGATGAGAAAATCATTAAAAATACAATCGACAATTGGCACTTTTAAAGCTTGAATTTTGATACATTCAAACTTATTTTGACTCAAAATAAATATGCAATTTCTTTTGCAATTTGGTGGGGACAAGAACCATGGCAACAAGTTCAAATAATGATTAAATGCCAAGAAAAGCCATTAATGAACAATAACCCATATCTTTCACAAAACACATAATTAAGTCAATCAATTTGGTGAGAATGAGGGAAACATCTTGATGAAGACACAAACCACAACTAGAATGAATGCAACAGGGAAAAAAGGGGAATATTATTATTAGTAAAATATGCTACTACATTCAGTACATGTAAACAGACCCAAATACATGCCCTATGGGCTTACAATGGTCAGATCCTAGAGAAAAATCCTCCTCACTATATCTTCTCTCAAACTCCACCAGGAACTGTCTTTACAGCCAGAAATGTCCTTAAATAAACCCCAATTAGGTTTAAGGTTAGGAATACATTCTAGAATATGCCATTTGGAATCCACCGCCAAAATAGAAGGTTCTGGAAATCACGTTAGAAGCCAATGTAAAATTAGAAGAATCTAAAAATGGTAGTCCAACTTCTAGGAGGTAGAACTTTTGATCCAGGACTTTGATTGATGAATAGTTTACATTTTTGAAAAGCTCTTGAATCACTATATAGCCCTATGGACCATCTTTTCTTGTCTCCCATTTTTTGGGCCCGTACAAGGTCATTTAATGCCTCAAATTTGACTCCAAAGCACTCTTAGGAGGTCTCCTGGCAAATTGCAATAACTTTCAAACCATAAAGCCTTTTGACCTGATTCTTTTTGTGGAGTGTTTTAAATTACAAATATAATCATCCCTCCAACTTACACACTCTAACTAATCATAATTATGGATCAGTTACAAAATAACCCATTTTTTGCATTGACACATATCCCAAGGTGCTCAAAAACTCTAACCCAGAAAACTAATAGTGGAATTATGAGAGTTGGAAACTTTATTTGACTCAAATGGGTATCCAAAAATGAAAAAATTTTTAAACAGAAACTAACACTAAGCATATTTTTGGGTGATATAGGATTGCCCTTATACCACTGGATGCTCCTGCATCACATCTCTATGTATTTTCCTTTAAATTTATATGATGATCCAATGGTGGGGATAGAAGTTGTGATTTATTTTCTAAAACAAAAAATCCTACTTAGGGTTTAGGCACATCTTTACTAAAATAGTTATAACTTTCACAAAACACAACAAAAATCAATAAAATTAGTATCAAATGAAATGTAAGACATAGGACCATCTCTATTATCAAATTCATGTATGTACATGACTTTTACAATTTGTAGCATTCAAATAAAATTGAAACCTAGAATGGACATATTCCTCATCCAAATCCAATCACAATAGATGGAATCATCAAGACATATTTGACAAGAAGATCATCATGCAAATTAGGGATAATCAAAGATCATAATAGATATTTTTTGTCTAAGTGATATTTGGCCTCCTAATTAGAAAATATATTATCAAACACAATCTTATAGTATCTCATCCACTTGGTATATGTATCTTAAAAGCATGCATACCATTGTCATGTGGATTATAGGAAATAACACTTAGACCCAAGCACTTTAGATGAAAATGTACCTTCAATATAGCCCTTGTTCTCTAATTACACCCTTTAGTACTCCAAATTACATGTTAGGGTTAGAGGGTTATTACATCCTCTGCCCCCTAGAATTTGACTTACTCTTAGAAATCACCACTTTACTATTATAATTTTAATTTATTACTAGCACAAACCATTGCCTATCACAATATTTCATAGTTTTCTCTTATGGATTAAACATGGTAACTTTAAAAATAGGTTATCTAATATGAGAAACATCTCTCATAACACACTATGTTAATCATCGATATATTAATAGTCAAACACTTTTTTTATGCTTCATATTCACTTCTTTATCATTTGAATCTAGGTATAACTTATTTTAACATTTGTGGCCCAATGAAAGGTTTTTATAATTTTAATTTAATAACAGTAAATTACATGTGAACTTTTAAATCTTTGAGATAAACTAAGATTCCTATTACCATCATTATTAACTTTTAGCTTTATTCTAGCAAAGTCATAATACTTATGAAAACAAATCTACTTCTTAGTTCTTAGAGGCTAAATAAAAGTCCTATAGAGCATTAGTGTACCATTTGCACTAAAAATAACATAGATGTAATTAAAAAAATCATTTGTAAAAACACAAAAGAAGAATTGCTTTCTATTATCAAGGACAATTGTTCTTCATGATTTACAAGAAGAAGACATCTTTTGTAAGATTTGGTCATACTATATTCCTCTTGGCCCCAACCAATACTGAGAGGTGTGGGGGGCGGGGTAGGTTTGAATCAGTACAGACTCCAAAACTAGTTATTCTTCTAACCATTTCAAATGCACTAAACAATAGCCAGTTAAATGTCAACACAACTATAAATGCAGTAAAGTAGAAGTATGTAAAGTCACACACAAAAGCATTCATTAATGGACACACATATTTATATGTGGAAACTCTTGATGAGAGGATGAAAAATATGGTGGGGATAATATACCCACTAGAATTTTAGCACATATAAAAGGTTGCCTGGTTAAGAATGTTGGAAACTTATAGTTGGAACAATTATTATTTTGTCATTGATGTCAATTCTATTTGATGAGACATATTGCTACCTAATCTAAATGTCATATCTATTTGATTGATGAAGAGGATTTGAGAAATTGCTCATAACAATAGCACCTTGGCAAAAGGTTGAGTTATGAAAAGGAAGCTACAATGGACATTTGATTAGATAGACTTTGACAAAGCAACTTGATTGTTTATGTTAAGAAAGTTAAGCCGAGCTGAGCAATAGAGTAAATGGAAAAGGAATGCTGAGTAATGCTATTGTCAACAAAGATATAGTTAGTATTGAGCAAATCTAGTTGTTGACCGAGCATTAGTGTCGACCGAGCAAGCTAGTCAATATCGAGGTAGAAAGTTTTACAACGACTAAGTGTTCAGTGATGACTGAGTATTAGAATTTAGTGACTGTCGAGTAACACTATTGAAGATGAATTCGAGGAAATCATGATTCCTAGCTAACTTAGTTGATTTCTTGGGAGATGTAAACCATGTTGAAGACAAGATTGATAAGTTGGATCATTAAACTCAAGGCAAGGATTAGGTAAAGATCTAACAGATAGATTCTAGAGAAGTTTCTAGAGGATGATCAAGAAGATGGACATATAGAGTGAATCAATTGAATGAATCAAATTGAACCTGATTGTAAACCCTAAAGATCTATGATGGTGATGGAAAATGGTAAAGCAAGAATTTTCTATTTAAAGAGATATAGAGTTGAAAAAATTATCGACTGAGTGCAAGTATATGCAAGAGGCACACACAGATAGAGGTGGATAAAAAATGTACAAGTGTGTGAGTGAATGTGAAGCTAAAGGATAAATCTTGCAAAGATGTTGCTGATAGTGATAAGTGAAATCTGAGAAAGAAGGCTTAAGTGTTGTTGAAGAGGAAAGAGTGATTGCTTGAAGGATTACCGAGTGAATCAAGAATATAAATGACAATGAAGATCTTATCAGTGAATCAACACTTGAACCAAATAGAGATTTGAACTTGCAAAGTGAGTTGTAATCACATAGATCAAAACCTATTGTTTCTTTCTAATCATTGTAAATAGTTTTAGTGAAATCTTTTTAATATAGGTTGACCTAATAGTCATTTTGAAGATTTAATAGCTTGTGTAAATCCTTTCACAAGGTGAAATTCTAAAGGGAATGATCAAAGTCCTCTGATAAGGCCACTCCTAAGGGAGTGATTAAATCCTTTAACAGGGTCACATTTAACAGTGTGTATTGTAACCTTTAATAGAGCTCACTTCGAAAGAGTGAAAAAATGGTGACATGTTGTTGGTGGTTTTTCTCAAATTGGGTTTCCACGTAAAAATCCTATTGTCAAATCTGTGTTGAATGCTTTATATGTTTTACATTTTATACTTAATAAAGCATGTTATATTTGGAACGATGAATTTAGTTTACAGTAGAGATTGAGTAACAATAGAGAACAAGCAACATCAGGACATGCATAACATTAAGAGTTTTATTGTTTTAAAGTTCAAATGGTACTTAAGGACCTTGAGTAATTGATTCAAACCCCCACATCCCCCCCTCTCAATTATTTAGAACATTTCTAACAAAGAGCTACAACTTGTTCCTTTTGGGAACACATCCAATTAAGAATGTCTATAACTTGTTACAGGATTTTAGCACTCCTTCTAAGAGGCGCCTTCTTGGAGGATTTATCACATTCTTTCTACTAAAAAATGTTCAGTTAAGAGCTTACAAAATGATTAGAATGGTTAGAAATTAATCAAATATGATCAAGACTATATGGAACACCTTGCTTGATATATTTGTAGTGTATACCTAGAAGATACCTTGATCTTTTCTTATCAATTGGGAAATCACTCTGTATCATGACTCTCTATCTCTTCTTGCCCTTTTCTGCAGTGCACAACATCACGTTGGGTTGATATTGTTCTTTGTTCTTGCACTCTATTCAACAACACTTGTTCTTCATTCTCTCATTCTCCTCTTCTTTCAATTGTATTCAACATAACCACTTACACCATACTCTCTATCCACACACACACACACACACACATGTGCTCTCCCCCCCTCTCTCTCATCACCTTTTTTGAAATGCATAACCTTATATTTATGGGTGTCAAAACCCTAGAAAAATATCATTCACAAACAACCTGTGACACCTATGTCGTAGGGTCTAGACTGGAAGTCCTTCCAATTTTCTCTAGGTCTAGCCTTGACTCATCTATCTTTTCTTCTTTATGTTGTTTCACCAGAATGTTAATCCCATAGTTATGTTTTCCATGTCCGATTCTTTCTTGTCATAGTGTTGACTCATTTTGTTGAGTGCAATAGTCTACATCTCCTATGTTGACCAATAAGGATGTCTATTAGTAATCGTGAAATTGTATACTTCACTCGACTAGTTGTCAATCAATGACAACACTTTGGTGTGTAAAGTATATACAACACCAACTACCCTTTGTAATGCCAATGAGACTGGTAGGGTCAACAATCTCCTTCTTTGGTACTGATGTCAAAACTTACGATCCTCCTTGATCTTATTACCTTTATGCTTTAGCTTTCTTGGATGGATATTAGTAGAATCTTCACTGATAAGTGGACTTAGCAAAAAAATTCACTTTTCTTTATTGATTGTCTTTGTAACTCCCCCTATCTTTGTTCATCTCTTTGTATGTGCATCTTACACTTTGTATGCCTAAATTTTTGTGTGCTTTCCTAATGTACTCTTTTGGTGTCTACTATGTATGCTTAGTATACTCCTTATTGAGTATGTTGCCCCTTTCTTCTTTGTGTTTATTCTTCCTATTATTGCATGTCTCCCTTTGTCCTTTGTCAAGTATAATTTTACCATATTCTTGATATGTTATATCTCCCTCTATGTTTTATGTATCCCCTTTTGGTTCATCTCCCCCTTCCATATTCATATCTCCCCTTTAATATTCATCTTCCTATTTTTCCCATTCATGTCTTCTTCCATAATTGTGTCCTTACTCTTTTCTTCTTTCATTATATCTCCCCCTTTTATCACTAATGACAAAGGCTCATAGAATATTCAGGTACCTTATCTTTGCAACATGCAGGTGTGTGTGTGTGTGTGTTTCATGGCTAGTGGAGGTTCTTGAGTGCCAATGCAAGGCTTCTAACTTTTGGTAGGTGACTCTTCATATCTTCGATGGTATCCATGCAGTTGATGGATAACAATTTCTCTACTTCTTGTACATGCTCTTGGATAATTCCTATTGCTAGTGATAGGAAGCATTGTCACTTAAAAAGTGTAGAGGTCCTCTTATGTGGCTCTGTGATGTTCTGATTAATAAGATGTAGGTCTTCTTGTATCTGACTTGTGTACTCATTTATTGAGGTTTTTGTGTTTTCAAATGATTTATGTGTGACTTGTAACAATTCACTGCTAAATTTGGGACCAATTTTCTATGGTTGTTCATCAAATGTTATGATAAAAAACTATAGAAAATTTTGATGAAAACTGACATCAATGGAGTGATGTTGAAACTACTGATGGGGAATAATGTTAGAATTTTAATGCCAATGTTAGCTATTGAAAATGAATAGTTGTAGGACAATAAGCATCATTTGTCATTGATAGAATATGGGGAGGTTAAAGCCATGAGAGAGACTTGAGCAACAAATGACCAAAAATGGTGGTGCAGGGGGTATTGCATCATTTTCAAAAGTGTTGTTAGTAGTATGGGATCCTTGTAAGAATGTGCCCTAGAAATTCTACAACATTTGTCAGAATTCTGACAACCTAGGAATGCTACTTTTGAGGAAGAAATTTGGGGACAATAAAACTAGAATCTATCTACATGGACATCAGGCAAAGTTGAAAAAACACAATTTCTAAAACATGTTTGCATTTATGTTAGAAGTCTATAGGGTTTTAAGATATAGATCATCATAGAAGTCAGAATTATAACCACTATAGGTGAGGAATGCCTTGAACAAGCAATAAAATCAAAATAACTAAAATACTAGAAGTCCTCTAATCAAATTAGTTAAAAACTCCCTTAGTAGATCTCTACCGATGAGCTTCGACCACCAATAGTTTTCTTAATTTCCTCAACATATATAGTCTTTGGCTATTTATATAAGAGTTTCTCAAAGGAGATATATGCACTGGTAACAAACACACAAATTTGTTTAAGAACTATTGGGATCTCGACCCAACCCAAAATGTATTAGTGATGATTTTGTAAGATTTTGATATCACAAGTACATTGGTGGCTAGGTCAACTATTCATTCTTAGGCAAATCATTTGTGCTCATCAATTGTACATATACATCCTTTGATCAACTCTCATATATAAGTGAAGATTTTATATGTTGAGGAGATTCAAAAAATTATTGGTGACCTAAACTCATTGATGGAGATCTAATAGGAGAGTTCTTAACTATTCTGATTAAAATTCTTTTTATCATTTTAGTTATTTTGATATTCTTTCTTGTAGAGGGTATCCCTCACCTATAGGTTTCATAATTCTAATGTAAAGCGTAGTCTATAACTTAAAAAACCTATAGACATCTCTAATAAACATGCAAAGATGTGTTAAAAATTATATTTTTTAGCTCCGTCTGTCGTCCATTCTTATGGATTGAGGTTTCAATGTCCCCAAATTGTTTCATGATAAGTACCATGTGTGTGCATGTGTATGATAGTGGAATAAAAACCACTTGAGCAAGATCACTATTGATTTTTAACATTGAACTAGGGACACCTCCTGCATTTCCTGAAACTAGGAGATTGACGTAGTAAACATTTGAAATTGGCATTCATAACAATTACAATCAAGTCCACATAATGCATGCCTCTACTGGAAAACAAACTTCTTCTTAATAGAATGACGATGAGATAAAGTAAGGTAAAAAGATATAAGAAAATTAACACCATATTACACTCAATGGAAAATATTGAGATAAGCACATTAAGAGTTCAATACTAACTTGAACTAATGATTTCTTAATAATTCAATACTAACTCACATAGAAGAAGGATTAACATGTTATTTAAACATACCTCAACCAATTACAATCGATTTTGGATCAACCACCTAATTAGTTTTGAATTTTGTTGTCACCAGAAATTACAAAATGCAAGAATAATTGTGCCAAAAAGAGTGCAAAAGATGATGGTCATGCACCAATGATACTAAATAGTGATTTTTATGCTCTTTTGGCACAATTTCTCCTACAATTTATTGGCTCAATCTCCAAATGGTTTGTCTTGTTCAATATTGAGTAGTCATTCCAAATAAACTACTAAATATAATGTGTTAAATTAGATCCTTTATAATACATCTAGCATATAATTAGTTGATTGTCATACATCTATTTCATTTCCAACATTATGCCAAGCAAAGAAACATATGTAAGATGTTTTAAAATGAAATACAACATTTCCTTAACTTCAAGCATTGACAATGTCATTGGCTAAATATTTGAAGAAAAAATCAAAAGACTTAAAAAAAAATAACATATTTTGGTTTTCCGTCATCATCTACTCTTGATGAAGCCTTGTGCAAACAATCAACAACAAAGACTTGAGATTATATTTTACATGATAAACAAAGTGTACTTCAAATATGGATATTTTGAAATTAGAATAGTTATACATATAATCACTTGAAAATAAAAATCTTGTACATAAATGCTTATAAATTGCAAACAGTTAGTGAATTGATTTGAAAAATGGTGTAGAAGCACCTAGGTAGGGCTATTTTGTCACCTAGGGTTCCTAGTCAAGTTTTGGCTTGTAGTGGTCTTAGCCAAACCACTAGTGAAATAATAGGGCTAGTTAGTCCTAGTTATGTATTGGTCATGGGAAGGCCTAAGGAGATCAAAATGTTGGAAGTATTCAATGTTACTTGTTTGTCCAAATTTGTTAGGTATCGTACAAATGTTGTCATTATTGTCAAATATGACATTTGTGCATTTAGAGGGTTAGATTGGATAAAGAAAGGGTGGAATGATGATTTCATGTCCTAAGGCTCATAATTAGGCATTTGGTAGGGTTTCATGAGGCTTTGACCAAAGTTGGGACATGTGTGTTGAACATATATAAGGCCTCCCTCGACCTGTGACAAGGGTTGGAAGAAGTTTGAAGTAAGTTTGAATATTAAGCATGCATAATTTCTAGGTAATTTGATCACAATTTAGTCTTTTTTGCTTGCATTTTAGCATTGATTGATTGATCTCTGCATTGTAGCTCATGCATGGGTTAGTAGAGGTTTTTTCTTAATTTTGTCTGTGACTAGATAGGTTGTTGGTTCCATTTCATTGCATTTTTGTAAATATTTTGGTTTTTGCATTGTCGTTGGTTTGAACCAAGTAGTTTTTGGTTTTCGTCGTGGTATTGGTATAGTCTCTTGGAATGTGTGAGATGAATCCTTGCACTGTACTATGCAAGAGCTTGGGCCCTAGAAAGCAAGTTTAGCATTTTTACAATGATGCCCTAGGCAAGCTAGAGGAGTATGGTTAGGGATCACAATGGTCATAGAAGCATTTGATGGGATTGAGTGCATTGGTTGCTTCAATCCAAGTGGTTGGGGAGGAGGATACAAGTGTGAAGAATCCCCATGCCCAACGATAAGTCCTTGTGCCATGTTTCAAAAGGTGTTTGAACAAACCCTTGTGGATGTTGTGAATACATTGGGAAAACTCTTATTTTTAGGCTTAATTATAACAACCCACTATACATACAAGTTGGGGAAGTGAGACCAGGTAAATTTGAAAGGTCTTCCAAAAGTGTGTCAGGATATGGAATTTTTTTGCCATCTTGTTAAGCAAATTTATGAGTTGTGAGCCAAAAGGTTGGTTTGGAGGCCTAATTCCTTGTAGCCCTTTTAGGCCTAGTTTGGGGAAAATTCTTGAAATCGATAGAGATTTCCTAGTATTTTCAGCTGATAAGAATAGGAATGGATCCAATGCCCTAGAAATAAACCTTCCTCTCCATTTTTGGTTGATTATGGTCTTATTAGATCGCTTGATGTGGGTGGAGCAAGAAGGCATCCATGAAGCATGTTAGAGGTTGAGTGGATTTCATCATTGGCATGGACAAGTTGAAGAGGTGGAGGATTGGGAACATGATCCTCTTGAGTTAGGGTTAGTGAAGAACCCTAATAGGCTAGAGAGGTAACTTAGAGAAAACCCTAAGAGAAGATAGGGTTAGAGAGCAAGAATTGTTCTTACATCAAAAAAGAAAAATAGAAAGATAAACCACCATTTTAAGGTCTTAAATCAAATATTTATATCTATATGAAAAATAAAATCAATGCCTTATTTTCTTGGAAAACAAAGTCAATTACGATGCATACTCCTAAATATAACCTTACATGACGATACTTGAATATCATTGGTTGCTCTAATATCAAGAGTATAGACAATCAAATGCATATGCAATCCATAATTATATTGACTAAATTTTAACCTCTAAAAGTGAATATCAATAAAAGAAGGTCAAGGAAACATACAAATATTCCAAAATAGCCTTGATGTTCAAATTCGAAGTGTTGCAAGAAATCCAAATTTCTGATATCTTTAAGAGCAATCTACCAATAAAAAGTTAAAAGAGTAAAAAATGTAAAAACAACACATCCATAATTTAGTTAATCACATAAAAGAGTATTAAAAAAAAAAACATTATTGAACTTTTTTATAATTAAATATTTCATTACTACTTACTGAGTGAGCAGATTTTATGATAATATCATCATAATCCTCCTCTTCAGAGCTCTCCTCGAGGACCACCACAAGTTCTTTTCTTTTTCCTAGACCACCCATTTGTGACAACAATATTATTAACAATATAATTCCTAGTCAAATACACTAAAGAATAGAACATAATAAAAATAACTTCTTTTTTTCTATCCCATTTGAACAATTACTATGATGTTTATTTGTCGGGAAGAAGAGTCAAGAGTATCAATATCCCTGTTTGTGCCATGTGGTTGCTACATGTCTATTTGATGTAATCCTTGTTGAAGCCTCTTTATATCCTTATGCAATCTAAATTAAGAATTTAAATTTATAGAAGAGGCAAAAGAGTGAAGAAGGTACATGTGCAATAGAAGATCTTCAAATATCATCAAGGTTTTGTAGTTCAAGTCCAAGACGATATAATCTCAATTACATTAGGCTGACTATTAGAATAGCTCATAACAATGTTGCAATGTATGAGCTGAAGTATGATTAGAATAGTTAATAATAAAGTTTTGCCCAATTAAATTAGGTCCATAAAAGTTCATAACAAAATTTTCTTATGAACTATTAGGGTTCATAATTGGAAATAGAATAGTTCAATTATTATAATTATGTTCAACCCATTTTTGTTATGAACTAATAAAAGTTTAGCCTAATGTATAATTTATATAATATGGTAGTTAAAATTCCATGTACTTGAAGTAGTGCACATCCTTACCTAGGTAGTGTAAATGATATGTGGTGTTGCAATGTTGAGTGATTCACATGGAAATTTGGCACTCAAACCTTACACTGATTGAATCTCGCCTTTTGCGTGTGGTCAACTGTGAAAATGATTTTGTTTGTCTTTTTTTTTTATAGTTCAATTATCATGAACTATTCTAACTATACAAGATCAACCCAATTTTGTTATGAATTGACAAATGTTTAGCTTGATGTATGATTTAGATTATTATGAACTATTCTCTAGTTCAATGGATGAACCAAAGTATGATTCCAATCTTCCACCATTTGATAAGAAACAAATGCAATATAGCTTCTTTATGTCCACCCTTGTGTTTGAACTTATAGACAAATGGAATTGGTGATGGTAGCTATTAGCAATGATATTATGTTGGTTTTGAGAGGAAGACTTCCGCCATCAACTAGTACTATACTTTGCTCGATGTCCATACCTTGTTCCCAAGCTCTCATTTTAGCATAGGTAAGAAGCATGCTAAAACATTTTCAAAATTTTTCTTGACAACTACCATCACAAATTCTCTTTGTTTTCAAGTTTGAACAACCTATACCATTTACTGTGTATCCCATAATCATGGAATTCCATGAGATGACATCTCTTCAAAGCATTATGTAAAAGAATAACCCAACACTAATGTTCATCGCCAAATGAGTCATTGATATCCAATATTGCATCATGATTTTAAAGTAATCATTAAGAAGTTATGTTAAGTTTGTTTCCTATCAAATGGTGGAAGTCTTCCTTTTTAACACTAAGTTGCAACACAAATGCAACGCCCTAGTCCATCTGTACAATACACCCATTCCATGAAAGGGAGGGTATGTATTTGGCATACACAGTAAATGGATATATTAAATGTAGGTTGTTCGAACTTGTAAAAAAATGAAAATACAAATAGTGGTTAGTGGTGCAAGTCTTCTTCTCCAACTAAAAAACTCCTATCGACTCCAAAATTGTGCATCTAGAAATATACAGTTCCATTTGTTTAGAAGTTTGAACAACCTATATTTAATATGTTCAATTACTACATATCCCACAATCATGGGTTTCCATGAGATGACATCTCTTGAAAGTATTATGTGCAAGAATAGTGTGCCTATTATATTCTTCTACATTTTGCACACATATCTACCAATGCATTTTCTAACTATAAAAATTATTTGATAAAAATAGTATTTTCATTATTCTTTGAGGGATGTCTATGTCCTACTCCAAGATAAATCTTAAATCTCTCTAATTACCTACACTTTACATAAATATAATAGAGTCCCTACACTTAAAAACATACACTCAACTCAAGGTTTTATTAAAACAAGTTAAGGGCTTGACTGATGTTACTTCTAGATTAGAGCACGCCTTAGTTTCTTTATTAACATTTCTAATCACTTTTTGTGATCTACCATCAAAATATAGAAATTTATCTTAGTTTTTAAAAAATGTTTCATCTATCATTCGGATGATAGATCATAGTTAGTATGATTTAAAACTTGGATTAAAATATTAAGACATAATCTAATCTAGAAATAAGATTAAATTTATTTATATTTTGAACTAAGAATTCTCATATCATTAACCTTAGATAAACTATTTTATAGACAAAAATCTATAATCAAACAAACATATACGTGAATGATGTTATTATATTTCTAGAAACATACGTAGCACCAAAAAAGTTGTTTGATATGTTTATGCTCATCATGTTGTTTGATGTGTTTTCCTTTGGACCCAATAAGGTCATGTAGAGCAAAAGTCAAGTCCATGAGTCAATGTTGATCAAAGGTCCTAAGGGGAAGGCCCCAAAACCACTCTTCAATAACTTCCATTAACATGTGGAACTACTCCTCTATAATAATCATCATTTGATATTTCAAATTAATAGGTCCAAATAATTATTATTCTTAGCATTTGGAACTCCTCTACAATAATCACTACTTAGTAGTTATGAGATGATCAAGCAAGAGGAAACAATTGAGATCTTATATTGACACGATTTTTAGATGACCATATGAAATGAAATGGGCATGTGATTAGAAAGAAACTAGAAAGAGATTGTGTATAGATGAAGGTATGAAATGGATGATTTTGGATTACTTAGTACAATCACTTAGTATTCAATATGCACATATAATCATTCAAGATCAAATGGGTGTATGGTATTATACACACAATGAACAATGAAAGAGGTAATTGAACATAATAGGGAGGTCCTAAGGCCCACACTTGTTGAGGTCCACTTCAACAATGACCCTTCCTCTTGAACTTTTCTCCCATCGGGCATGCCAAAAACTATTGACAAAAAAGTTTGCACCCATGCCCGACGTGTTATCCCTGGGTGACCTTGTGTAACATTGTAGCAACCTCCAAGTGTGGACTTGTGCCCTAAGGTTGAATCTCTAGAGAAGGATGACTTCCTTACAATAAGGCTACACCTAAACTAAAACTTTGAGGGAAAAGGGAGGAGGATTGCATAAAAGTAGATGTTGAAAGGGAAAGGGGGTGATGCACAAGATTGAACTTTGGTTACTACCTCTGCCTATAGTTGTACTTAACATCAATGAAACACCCAAATATACTAATTCTCAAATCTAATATACCTCCCAAGAACATCCATGCTAGTTAGAACCAATTGGATGCTGAAAGGAAATGGGTTTCCACTATATAGGAACTATTAGTAGATTATACACCACATATAAATAAGGAAAATAGAAATGAAAACATTATAAGCAAGGAAAGATACATGCACATACTAATGAATGTAAAGATGAGGTAAGAAACATGGAATTTTATTAATGGAAGGCAAAAGGAATATAAATGCAAAGCATAATACTGTTGTAATGAACTAGAGAAGAACCCATAAATTATTAACAAACTTGCTTTTTTAAAGAGTTCAAGCATAACTCAAATGTAACTTTGAAGTTCAAACCCCAACCATAGTGGAGTTAGATTACATAGATGAACAATACAAAAAAAATAGAAAGAAATCTGATCATGTACACAACTTGTTGATGGAAGTGACAAGAAAAGCCCAAATGAATGCATCCAACATACACAGAAAGATAAATCTAACAGATCAAATTTTCTCAACCAATAAGCAAGCATGGAGATACATTGGCATTATGAAAAAAAGGCCCAAAAATTTGCTCAACATTAAAGAACTGGTCTGGAAGATGTGTGTTGGATGCAAGAGATCAAATCACGTTGCTATTAAAAAATACAGGAAGGGATAACACACAATGTTAACCCACTTGTGTACACCTAGAGAGTTGACCCATATGGAAAAGATATGATTTTCCCCAAAAAGTGGTGGATCATCAATGAATATCTTTCATTTAAAATGGATGGCCTAGATGTTGTAAAAAATCTCCCAATAAATGATTAAAATACAAACAATGATGAAGAAACTTTAAAATCTTATGGTTGGCACATTTCCCAATGAATGATGGAAGAAACGACAAAATATTTCACTATTATTTTGGCTTCCCAAAGTGACCTCCTGCGAAACAGGTTAACACACAAGTTGACCCTTTACCACTACTAAGCTACTTGGTAAAAGAACAATGAGAGCACTTCACCAAGAACCCCAAAGTAGGCAGCTAAGCTACTCGATGAAAGAACAAATTGTGCCACTCAGTGAAAGAGGGAAGAGACGTTAACCATGACTCCTAATGTGTTAACCCCCTACAAATAATCCAACCCATTGAAGTTTTCTCAGATCCGTTATATGCGATTGGTTGCATGGGGGAAAAAATAGCCAACATTTTTGGTGACTCAATAGGATGCTTTCCTACTAAGCATGAACTAGTGGCCTCAAATCCATTGGCATGGATCACTAGAATAGTACGATGCATTATCTCACCTATAACTTAACAAAAATCTATAACCAACAAAAAAGGCAAAACTCTAAACAACTCTGAGAGAAGAGAACAACTGTGCACATACACTTCTTGGAAAGTTGAAAACACCTAATCTACTATGTATAAGTATTTATAAACAAAATAAATAAAAAAGAGTCACTAACTGGATTGTTGAAGTAGTTTCCCTTCCTCACAAGTTGGTTTTTCCTTTCATGCATGTGAGAAATTGAAAATAATAGCAAGCATAAAATACATATTTTTGCACGGAAAACCTTCCCAATGCTAAGAAACATGAAGCTTTCCAGCATTGGGACACTACCTTGATTTTGAGCATGACCAACTTGCTCATTCTTTTGAAACTCACCCTCATGCTCAAAAGTAAGCATGATTAGGAGAAACATTCTAATTATTTTCAACACTAAATGCCTTATTGGTCATCCTCTTGATGGCTTTGGGTCTAATTAACCATCCTTGACCATGTTGTTGCGCTCTACAACCTTGGTATTCAATTGGTCTAAAAGTGGCTCCTCCTTTTGTTGTGAAGAAACTGTCTCCACACCTTCTTCATGTTGCTCATGAATCACCTTCTTGGGAGCTACTATTATAGTGTGAATCTCCACTTTTTATTGTTGCAACTCATGATCTTCTGATGAAGGAGAAGATCACTTGATGTCTATAGATGAGCAAAATAATTTGAGCTAAGCCCAAAAATTATCTTCATCAAATTCCTCTTTCTTTGTTGTTGTAATATTCATAGGTTGGAGGGAAACCTCATGCATATCAAGATGTTCTTCCTCAAGGAAAAAGCTATCCTTGGGGTTCTCTTTCTCATCCTCCCTATCATGGAGGATTTCCTACTGCAAGAATTGATCTTTTTTGTTTGCTTGCAACAAATCCTCATTTTCTTGTAAAGGCTCAAAAGCCATATTTGTTCCTCAAGAGAAGGAACAACCTTGTTTTCCTTTTATTTCTCAACAAAAGAGGGAATATCTTCAAATAGGAGGATTGGATCCTCTTCCTTATGTTCAACCTCTACCCCTTTGTCCTCCTTAATGAGTTGTAACTCCTTCCATGGTAGCTTTGTTGGATTTGATTCACTCTCCCAAAACAACATGCTTGGACCATCAAGAGTCCATACAACTAGTCCACCCTCAAAGAGTAAAATGATAATATGTGGGGAAGACTGATAGGGCCATCTCTTTTGCTTAGGGAGTGGATAGGTTACAACAAAAGGCTCTTGCAGTAGAGGGAGTTTCTTAAAAATTTGAATGACAAATTTTGGAGAAGGGATTGTCTTTGCTTCCTTGTTCTAAAAATGAGCTAGCCTTAGCCTCATTTCCTTTTCTTTTGTCATAGCTACTTGCTTTGCAAGTTTCTCCTTAAATTGTCTCTCTTGTCTCTCCCTCTTTTCCTGTTCTTAGAGATAGGCATGGTATGCCATCTCCTTATGTTGTTGGTCAAGCTTTTTCCACCTCTCGATATCATCAAGCTACCTATCCCAGGCCATCATCTGCTCATTTTGTTCTTAAAACCTAAAATTCAGCTTCATGCTTCATTCGATTGTTTGCATTTGGAGGCCCAATTAATTCTCATCCATTTTAGCCATCATAAATTTTATGGATTTGATTTCATCATTTAGAGGTGTTGGATTTAGTGGAGCAAGAGTAGGAGGGTAGTAAACATTTTGATCACATTGGCTCTAAACATCTCGAGGTTGAGATTGGAATTGATAAAATGAGGGTTGAGGAATAAAATTATCATGATATGGGGGAGGGGGGGCGTAGTAGTTATTTCTATGAATAGGGTCCATAGTTAGAACTTCATAAAAGTTGTAATCTCGTAGATTTTTTTGAAAATCACAAAAGATCAAGAATGATCTTTACAAACCAACACTTGGTCTTTCAAAACTAGTAGATTTGTACTTTGAGTCACCATGGTGTTAGATGGAAAGCCTCCAAAGGAAAATGACATTGAGAAAATATCTAATTTCTTAATGAATAGGTCTCAAAATAGTTCACCAGTGGACTTATGAAACCAAAATCTTGTTCCATTGGGCGTGCCGAAAATGGTGGTATGACTGATGAAGATTCTGAAAACTAATTTGAATCTTTTAAAGTTTGTCCCACTGGGCATGCCAAAAACTGCTGACGCAAAATTCTACACCCATGCTTGATGTGTTATCCCCAAGTTGTAAGGAAACTCGGCAATAAAGAATATAACCGTTTCCACATAACCCATAATAAATTTGAAATAAATACAGAATTAAAATCCACATGCAAGAGAATAGACAACATACCCACAAAATTGTGACACAAGATATACCCTGGGAAACCCTCATTGAGGGAAAAACCCAACCTCCAAAAGCATCCATCATCATGTATTATTCAACAAAAATACCATTGCCATACAACCATGGAAGCCTTCATGGCCATAGCCACAACCGAGCAAACTATGTGAACAAGCATGAATCCACACATCCCATGCCATGCTTTCAACCTTCACAAATGCTCCCTTGGCTAACCTGTCAAGCCTTGTCTCGCTCGACTCTTGCCTTTTGTCTTCTTCTTGTCACTCTTTCTCTTTTTCTCTACAATAACTACCCTTGTGGCTGCTTATATAGTAGCAAGTCCCACAAAACCACTAAGTGGTATTACATAAACCATGTGCTACCTAACCCACTGACCCCACATTTAATATTGGGCATTTAATTCTTTTCCCCAATATTAAATAATTACATGAAATATTATCACAATGTTACAATACAACTCATCAAGAATATTCCATGGGAATCTTTACATGTTGCACGTCCATCTAGGTACAACATTACATAATAAAATAAAATAATAAAATAACAATATTATGCAATGTGTGCAACACCCATTATCTCAACAATCTCCCACTTGTTGTATACATTGCATAGGGTCAATCCGTAGCCACATAAATGAACAAGGGAACAATCCCTCCCAGCACATCCACCATCATGGATCAAAATACACCAAGTGCTCCATCTTGGTACCCGCAACAAAATCAAAGTATCCAGCATCTCGAACATGAATGATCTCACCTCCTATTATGCCACTACCATTGGACATACATAGAAGCCATCCAAAGAGAAAGCCACCCAACCTGTCGCATTAGAAGATCATAAAATCCTATACCAACTGAAATTCCAAGCACAAATAACCTGATCCAAAGGTAATCACACATATCTGTAGTTGTCAAAATATCTATAGCTGAAATAACACCCACAACAAAGTGCCAAACCCATCCAACTATCCATACCTCAAAGGTATAACAACTGAATCTTATATTACCGACATATCCAATCTGTAACCTGCAATCACAAGCCTCAAGAGCAATACCTGCCACATATATACCAAGAAGCTCCCACTGCAAAAGATAATGTCAAATCTATAACCAATCCACTCAACACATCTCAAAAAAGTGAATCCATGTAGTATCACGGACATCCACAATACATAAACTAATATCCTGCAACTCTCATAACAAGTCTCCAATGCTCTCCCAAGTTCACCACAACCAACAGAGGAAAGAGATAAAGGAATAACCATGTCCACATGACATACATGAGCACAAACCAGTGATCACAATCTTCAACCAATCTCAAATCCAATGTAGTCAAAACTAAACATCCAGGAAGATAACTAAGACCAGAGAAACCATGCAAATCATAACCTGTATCATGTCCTTCTACACACACCTCTAGATGTAAACTGTGCAAGTATGATCTCCTCCATAAAACCCCAACAAGAAGCCTCAACAACACCCAAACCATACCATATAACTCATCATGGGTGTAAGCCTCTCACAAGAAGATCAAACTCAATAAATTCATTCCTAAACCAAGGAATAACCATTCCTAATCCAAGGAAAATGCCCAAAACCATCTCTCAAACTCAACCAGCATAACAACATATGCACATGGAGATAACCAATGCTAAACCATCTCTCAAATGAACCCTCCAGAACTAACTCATGTACCATAGCTCAAGATCCATATCCATGAAAGATAAGCATAAATATAATGCAACTGAGAGAAACAATGGGCTATACCTCTCAAGTAGCAAACCACCGAGTAGACCAAGAGTGGGGAATGAGAATGCTCATCAAGATACCCAAGTCTCCAACCAAGACTCATCTAAGAACAATCTCCTCTCAAGTCCATATCAGGTGACTGCCCCTCGAACTTCCTGCTGAAACCATCAACCATCCCAACAAATACTTCTCTAATCCAAGAGAAATCAGCGTCACCACCGTCTCTAAGTATCCATGAGCACCTATAACCAATCAATCCATGCTAACTCCAAATGCAACATAGCAATATCATGAAGTATCCAGCTTATGATCAGTGTACTCAATACCAAGAAACTAAACCAAGATCAATGTCAAAGTTTCAACCATGGCCTTAGGAACATAAACATGACAACATGATCTTACTATCTCAACCAAAAGAGATAACATGCTCCATATGAACACACCATAACATGTCACAACTCTAAACGCGTATCAAGAGTATACCATGACATAATAATGAAACCATCCTTACACCAAGGATAACATATAAACCACACCTTTGCCAAGAACCCTGTGAGTCCTCAAGATGCAACCATCTCCACACACCATGAAGAAAACCATCTCCACATAGCACAAAGAACCATCTCCACATACCATGAAGATAACAAGTGCACCATGCAAATGTCAAAGACGCTTCTGCAACAACAGGATCTAAGACAAACCTCCAACATCTGCAAACACTCAATAAATATATCAATGCCAAAAAAAACTCCCACTCAACCGTGGTACCAAGTCACCTATGGCATCATAAAATCCATCTCCTACTTGAAGATCCAAACCAAACCAGAAACTAATCTTACACTGTCACCCCATCATTGTCACAAGCTCCCACTGAACCGTGTATCCAAGCTATCCATGACATAATGATGAAAAACCATCTTCTAACCATGAGAATCAACCAAGGCATCAAACCATCAAAGAACTCAAAATGCACATCATGAGCTCCTCAAAAGAAACCAATTAATCATGATCCTCAACCAAGAAGATATACCACCATAACCAAATCAGAAATCCAAGCTAATGAACATCAAGGATGTACCTGTATAATCAATCATGTCATGCCAAAATCCATGGCACCATGATCACATCCATGAACCAAGCATCTGTATCTCAAAGTGTCCAACCTGTCAGCATAAAATAGTCAACCGCAATCCTCTGCCATGATTGTACCTGGTAACAACATCTCATCCCTTCTACATGAAGAAAATAGTAAATCATGTGACTTAGGGCATAGACAACCCAAATCCAAGCCACCAATCTGAATATGCATCAATAATGAAAGATCAATGGGCAAAGACAACCCATAACCAAGCCATAAATGCGACCTGTAAGTATAGACCGCTTACAACACTGCACAACTTGTAGACCGAACAAGTCATCATGCATATCCAAACCAAACACTGATAACCATATCATCATGAGACCAATCTGAAATATGAACTGAGTATACAATGACATCAAATCTTAAATTTCCAATGCCATAAACTCACAATGTTACCATAGTCAAAATATACCTATAAACTGTTCAAATCAATATATCAACAAATAAATCATGCCAAATCTGCACCAAATCTGAACCAATGTGTAGAGCTCTCCAAGAGCTTTCCGTTGACTACTCGAAGTTCAAAATCTGACTCCGTATGCCCAAGTTATGCCCTAATCTGTGCTAAAAAATAAATAACATCTGACTTTAGGGCTCTTAAAACCGGACAAAATTTCAAAATCATAGAACCAAACCTACACCATCTTGTAGTGCTCTGAATTAGCTTTCCAACGCCTGTAAGAACTCTGAAATCCGATATTCTGAGAGAAAGTTATGGCCATTTTACTAAGACAATCTTTTTACCATTTTCAGTACGATTTTTCATTTTTTATTTTTTCAGTGACGAAAATTCCGACGGGATTAAATTTGATGGCCATCATGGGCTGAAACCAAAAAACTCTTTCATTTCCTCTGAACATGGCCAAACTAGGGCATATTATATATCAAATTTTATGGAAATGTCGACCCGGATCCAATGGTGAGGTCTGTTTTTACCCAGGAGGTCATTTCTGCAAGCTACCCCCCAAAACCCTCATTTTAAATGAAACATCCGAAAAAATCTTTTTGTCCAACAATTTCACATGCCAAAATCTTTTAACATCACATCATAACAGCAAACCCAAAATCCTCAGATCTGCAATAAATCATTCATATATCTTGCCCTTTCCTTTTATCCTCTCATGCATTCCCATGGATTCAATCTAGGGTTACAATAATAAAACCATAGCTTTGATACCACTTGTAAGGAAACTTGGCAATAAAGAATAGAACCGTTTCCACATAACCCATAATAAATCTAAAATAAATACGGAATTAAAATCAACATGCAAGAGAATAGACAACATACCCACAAAATTGTGACACAAGATATACCCTGGGAAACCCTCATTGAGGGAAAAACCCAGCCTCCAAAAGCATCCATCATCATATATTATTCAGCAAAAATACCATTGCCATACAACCATGGAAGCCTTCATGGCCATAGCCACAACTGAGAAAACTATGTGAACAAGCATGAATCCACACATCCCATGCCATGCTTTCAACCTTCACAAATGCTCCCTTGGCTAACCTGTCAAGCCTTGTCCCGCTCGACTCTTGCCTTTTGTCTTCTCCTTGTGACTCTTTCTCTTTTTCTCTACAACAACTACCCTTGTGGCTGCTTATATAGTAGCAAGTCCCACAAAACCACTAAGTGGTATTACATAAACCATGTGCTAAAACCATGTGCTACCTAACCCACTGACCCCACATTTAATATTAGGCATTTAATTCTTTTCCCCAATATTAAATAATTACATGAAATATTATCACAATGTTACAATACAACTCATCAAGAATATTCTATGGGAATCTTTACATGTTGCACGTCCATCTAGGTACAACATTACATAATAAAATAAAATAATAAAATAACAATATTATGCAATGTGTGCAACACCCATTATCTCAACACAAGTGACCTTGGGTAGCATGGAAAAACCTCTAAGTGTGGGACTTGGGCTCTAAGGTTGAATCTCCGAAGAAGGTTGGCTTCCTTACAATTAGGATGCACCTAAACTAAAACTGTAAGGGAAAAGGGAGAAAGAATTGCATTAAAGTAAGTGTTGAAAGAGAAAGGGGGCAATGCACCAGATTGAGCTTTGATTACTAGCTCCACTCATAGTTGTACTTAACATCAATGAAACATCCAAATATATTAATTCTCAACTCTAATCTACCTTCCAAGAACATGCATGTAGGTTAGAATTGATTAGATGCTGAAAGGAAATGGGTTTTCACTATCCAACAATTACTAACTGATCAAACACAATATACAAATAGGGAAAACAAAAAGGAAAACATTCAAAGCAAGGCAAGATACATGCACATACTAATGAATGGCAAGAAGAGGTAAGAAAGATGGAATTTCATTAATGGAAGGTAGAAGGAATACAAATACATAGCATAATACTATAATAATGAACCACATGAGAACTTGGAAATTATTTACAATTAAAAAAAAAAAAGAATTCTTGCATAAATCAAATGTAACTTTGAAGTTCAAACCCCAACCACGATGGAGTTAGATTATAGAGATGAGAAATACAAAAAAAATTAGAAAGAAATATGATCATGTATGCAACTTACTCATGAAGTGACAGGAAAATCCCAAATGATCGAAAGCATCCAGCATGTAGAAAGATGAATTTGACAAATCAAATTCTTACAAGAAATAAACAAGCATGGAGATACATTGGCATTGTACAAAAAGACCCAACAATTGACTTAGCATTAAAGAAGGCCTTGAAAATGTGTGTTGGATGTAAGAGATCAAGTCACGTCGTTGTCAAAGAACATAGGAAGGGATAACACAAATGTTAACCCACTCACCTACACATGTAGAGTTGACATGCGTGGAAAACATCTAACTTGTCCCAAAAAGTGGTCGACTGTCAATGAAGGTCTTTCACTTAAAATGGACGACCCAAATGCTACAAAAATATCCCACTGAAAGATTAAAACACAACCATTGATGAAGAAACTTTAAAATCTGATGGTTGGCACATTTCCAAATGAATGGTAGAAGAAACAACAAAAGCTTTTGCTATTTTTTAGGCTACCCAAAGTGACCTCCTGCAAAATAGAGAAACAAGTTAGCATGCAGGTTAACTTTCCACCACTACCGAGCTACTCAATAAAAGAACATCAAGAACACTTCATTTAGAACCCCAAAGCATATAACTAAGCTACTCAGTAAAAGAAAAAATGAATCCACTCGGTGAAAGAGGGCATAAATGTTAACCACAACTCTTGATGTGTTAATCCCCTGCAAAGAATCTAGCCCATTGAAGTTTTCTTAGATCGATTATATGTGATAGGTTAAATGGGGGAAAAAATAGCTAACTGTTATTTTCCAGCACACTCAAAATCACATATTAGTTGTCCAAGGAAAAAACACATTTATATAAAATTAAATATACATTACATAATTTGAATATCAAGGGATAAAGCATGAAGTATGTGATTCATGTGCCAAATATGTGTTCTACACTTGAGGGTGACAAGGGAGAAATTTGAGAACGATGATATATGTATTGTGAGCCTTGTGAAGGCATATTTTTGGTAGCCTTATTTAAGGAATGCATTTCATTGTATTTGGCTTCTCCTCTTGGGTTTGACACATCTCCACCCTCATTCGTGGGTTGCTTGGGTGACCCATTGTGATGCTCAAAATAATGAGAGTTCAATATTGTTCTTGTGTAAGTTTTGCATTGTGAGTTTGTGTGTGTATAACCCATTTAGTATTGGTTCTCCAAGCTTGGGGGTGGTCTCAAATGAGACCTAGGTTGGGAGGTGAGCTCTCCATGGTTGTACTTGTTGTTTTTCTTTGCAAGTTTTATGTGGATTAAATTTGAGGAAAAATGATTTGGAAAATTTCACCATATTGGTGTTACTGTGAAGGAAGGAATTTGATGTATTGTGAAGTTTCATTGTAATGGAAGAAACTCCATGTTATTTTGCATCTTTATATTGCTATGTAGAAAAGTATGCAATGGATAATATGTATCCACTTTTCAATGTAATGTATTGTATAGTGCAAAAGTGTAAATGTATTTCCAAAATGAAAGAAGTTTTGAACTTATTGTGAAATGGATTAGTAAGGAGATGAAGTACACTTTAAAAGATTGATTTTCAATGTGTTTTAAATGATTAATAAAATGTATAGTATGTTTACAAATTCTTTGTGAAATATAGAATTATAAATGATATGTTGAATTCATTTTATTTAAGATAGCTAAGGGAAATATGCAAAAATTGAAATTATGAATGAAGTGTTTTCATAAGGGAAGTTTCTTTAGAAAGGAAATGAATGTAATGATGTATGAAATTCGTTGTTCAATTTGCAAAGAAACAAAGTTAGAAACAATAGTAAATTTTATATTTCATCATGTTTCATTTCCTAAACTAAAAATTTATTAGATTTAATTAAATAAATCAATTTCTTTATATGCATTTGATGTTATTAAAACGTGTCAATAGATTAATTAATGCTTTTGAAACAATACCCATGTTCAAATAATTTATAGAGTTAGAAAATTAACTAGAAGACTCAAGAAGAAAGTGAAAAAAAAAAATACAAATAGACACCTAAAGGTCTTTGAAAAATGTATGGAGCGAAAACAAAAAATCCATGTCAAAAGTTATACAGAGAATTAAATAGCATTCATATTTAGTCTCCTATATTTATTCTATTAAAATGCTAAGTCTTTGGGTCAAAATAAAAGTATAGTAGAGGAAGTTTAATATAATTGGGAACTCAAATAGAATTCCCCTAATTAGAAAATAATAAGAGCTTTTAAAAAGAAATGACTGGTAGTTATTAAAAAAATATTTATAAACCTTTTTATAGACTAAATTCATTTGCATTAAAAATCATTCTTAAAAAAAATGTGTTTACAGGGTTATCTATGTGGGCTACACCCCTTGTCATGAGTTTCAAAGACTGCATGTGATCTATTTTTTTCTAAAAGTCTATATTAAGGGGAACCTTAGTGGGCCCCACCCCTGTCACCATAGTTGGCACACAATCTTAGAAAAATGTTTTATAAAGAGATACATTTTAACAATAAATTTATGGCACCCACATTTATAGTGGGTGGGTTATGTAATGTTGGTGGACCCCGCGACTGTCGTTATGGTTGGCCTGCGTATAGGGGTCTCTGCCACTGCGTCCCTTTATTAAGTGAAGCACCAATGATGTTTAATAAGGTATGTGATTTTTTGAAATTTTGGTTTTATTTATTTTTTTAAAAATTATTATTTATTTAATATATTAAAAAGTTTAATATATAGTTAATATATAATATAAATAATTTAATATATATGATTTTCAATATATATAATTTAATAAATGTAATATTAAATATGCATTTAATTATTAAAATATAGATTATTTGATTTAATACCATTTTATATATAAGTTGAATGGTATTATATGTTATTTTATATATGTTGAATATTATATTATTTCATATCAAATACAAGTATAAAGTTTAACATATATTTAGATCACCTAATATATATGTTAATTTAATATTTATAATAAAAGAATTATATGTTATGGGTGGTATATTATATACATATTATTAAATTTATTAATTCTAGATGTATTCAAATGTTTTTCCTAATGACTTATGCGGACTATCGAAAATGAATTATAAAATTTAACTCATAGCTTAGTTGCTTGATAAGGAAACAAGAAGACATGACTAGATGTATCTACCCTAATTAACTAAAAGATGATGCCTAGTAAATATTTTATATCAAATTTAGTCATCTTGAATTTCATTATGAACCATGCAAAAATTATACGAACATTAAGTTAATAGATGATGCAAGCCTAAGTGTGATATTATGTTTTCTTTGCTTATGGAACTCTAATATACTTTAATACTCCATTGACTCCTTGGCGAACTTAAAACTTATACATAACTATTGATGACTATTTTGAAAACCCAAGACATCAAAGTGGAACATATAAATAGTAAACTTTGAATATAGGAGATTAAAAATTGAAACAAGATTATCTTGAACTATCAACTTGAACAATATAGATATACAATTTAACTATCAAAGTAGTTGCAACTCAACTTAATTATGCAGTCTATTAACCTAATTAAATCCCTTTTAGAAAAAAATTGTTTGCATGGTTTTGTTCAAATTTTGGGCATGACATTCTTGAGCTATTCCTAAATTTTGATAGGATCTTCCACTTCTTGAACATCTTTCTCGAACAATGCTCCTCCATCTTCAAAGATTGAAGATGATTATGATGAAGGGTATGATAATCTGCTCCTTTGCCTCATTTTTTCAATTCCTTGTTTTGGTTCATGTGTGTCTAGTTGGAGTTTCCTTTTTGTGGATTTAGGCTTAATCAAGCTCCGAGACCTTTGTGAGATGCCAACAATCATTCTAGACTTGTCTAAAGTAGCTTTTTTGACTAGTGTGTCAGCTTGTTGTTGCATGACTCCTTGAATAGGTTTATGTTGGACTATTCCATTCATATCCCTTTCTGGATTCTTCTTATTCTTGCCAACATTATCTCTTTTTGATGTTGACATATATGCTACATCCTTATCCACTTCTTCCGTAGCTTTTGTTTATAGGGCTATCTTTTCTTGTTGATCTTCTACTTATGTATGTAGTTAAGGAACACCTTTATCTTTTCCTTCCCCCTATTGTGTTATGCATGATTTATTTGGATCAACTACCTATAGTAGCTTAGGTTGCTTGGGGGTCTCACTTTCTGGCATAGCTCAATTGACAATGCATGCATATTCTACTCTTCTTGGGGATGTAAGAGGGTTGAAGTCTACAGGTACCTCTGGAAGTTCTTAAACATATCCCTCTTCTTCAGTTGCTCTATTGGCATGAACAAACTTGATTTTCTTCTTCTCCCCCTTGTCTTTTGGATATGTCCAGGTTTGAGCTTTTGCTTGCTCAATTTTCTTAAGTGTACATATTATCTCCATTTTCTTTGATATCATTTTCTAACACCTATTTGCACATTCAAATGCTTCCTTTTCTCTTCCTATAGTGATCACTACAACATTTTATTGAGTGCTAAACTATTCAAAGTACGCTTCCACATACATTTTCCTTTCTGATGGTGTGTATTCATGTTTGAACTTTATCAATGCACTATCTAGAATTACCTTGAGTCAGGTAACTCTAATTTGCCACTTTTTTTCCAAATAATAGGCATTCTTCAAACTTACAAGTGTTTTGTTGTAAGTCATCATATTGACTAGTACAACACCTCTAATAACATTATGATCCTTCTCATGCATAAGTGGATATCTATGCTTTATTATGTTGTACTTTCCATTATGAGTTATATAATTTATTATATAATCAATTGAAAGTGGAGGGGTTGGATTACTACCCCTTCTTACGTGTCTAGTTGTCCTTGAAGACAATTCACCTATAGAGTGATTCTTCTTTGCTTCACCTTCATTCCTCTTCTTCTTGTTGGTATCCTAGTCAATCATCTTAGGTTCAAGAGAGGATGACTTTCTTCCTAGGTCAATGTTCATCTCTTCATCTTTCTCTCTCCTTGGAATTGGTGTCTCTTCACTAGTGACCTTCATCTTCTTTCTTAAACTGGTTTGAGATTTGGTTCCACCTTTCTTTTTTCTTTCTTTCCTTGCTTCTTTTGTGGTTTGGTCCTTATCCTTCTCAATTCTAGTGACCACACTTCTTCTCATTGTACTCGTGTCATGCATTGGTAACTTGGGGTCAACAAGAATTGATAGGAGTAACTCAATAGAGGGTCTAACCTTTTTCTTTGTTAGTTCCTACTGGAATTTTGTAAGCCAATATGTTCTAGGCTTCACAGTTAGTATCATGCATGCGTCTATCTAGGCTAGAAAACATGAATCATTCTTAAACTCCTCTACTGGAGTGAAAGGTATAATTTTCCTTATTTTCATAACCTCTTTGAATCTATTAAAATATCTTTTGAACAAATCATCTTTATTGTCTCCTAGCATCATTTATAGTTTGCAAATTTGTTCATAGATGGGATTGTCTCTTAACCAATTGAGTGATCCTTATCTAGGATATTATTGTTTAAAATAGAAGAACATACATACCAAAATGGCTCCATATTTTAGTGAGTATAGCTTGTGGCTTTCTTTGATCTTCATCAAATTGATCATAAGTTGTTCATACAACCATCTGCTCAAGTCAAGTGGGGCATCATTATGAATAATCTAGCATGCTCAATAGGTTGTTCCATTGGGAACATTGTTCTATTTGCTGGAATAAAATATTTGGTATGCAATAATAATGGAAACACACATCATTTATAGGTGTATTATATCATCGATGGCAAGTGACCACTCTTCCTTCCTTGTACCGATACTTCTAGCAACTTGATCGAGTATAAAATTCCATGTATTTAGTTTCATTCCAATGTTGCTGAACTTGATTACCCTCTGGATGATTTTCTTTGTAATTCTATAAGGCTTATCTAGCCACATGTACTCATCGTGTACCTTGCTTTGTAAAAGTCTTACCCAGTTCTCTTGAAATAAGTTAGGAATGTCTATTGCATGATGCAATGTGGTGTTCAAAAAGTGTGTCCATTCCTTCTTCAATCTTCTATTCTCAATAAATGTACAAAATACCTCATAAATCTTGTTTGCTCCCTTTTCCATGACTTTTTTCTTTAAATGAACACTCACATCTTCAATGAGTAACACATCTACAAGTAGCGAGGACAATGTTGTTGTCTAGTTTGCTATGTCTCCTTATAGAGAGGTAATTTCATAATTAGGTTAATCAAATTCCTTGTTTCTAACCAACTCAATCATGTGAACACTTTGTGTCGTGATGTCATTTGTGCTTTTTGTAACTGGTTGCCTCTTCTTACTTTTGTCCCTTAAACTTTAGGTTGGAAATATCTTTGTGAGTAGAATGACATGCAATTGCCCGAATAAGTTTCTATGAATTTTGCACAACTCAAGAATTTGAGTTTTCAAAGTAGTCAACAGTACCTTTTAAACCTATTTATATCCTTCAGTAAACAATTATTAGGTTAACATTATTATGAAACAATAAATAAAATGCATACCTACTAATCATTTCACAGATAATACCAATGACCTTTGCAACAACAGTTATAATCCTTGCACTCTCTTGTCTTGTCATATGATCTTTATACTTTGTCAATCTATTGGTTGTGTTACTAGAGTATCCTTTACCAATTTTGAATACGGTAGCAGTGTATGATGATTTTCTTTCACATCAACCCGTTCTAAGCTAAGATTAGCTTAGTTTGTCTTAATAGTCTCACCCTCAACTAGTGAGCTTCCAACTTCTTCAAAATTGGACACTTCACCTTTGTCAACCTTCTTTGCCCATTATTTTTTGAAGTCTCTTCTAACTTCCTCTTTTCCCATTATCTTTCTCTTTCCTCTGTTATCTAGGCTTTTCACTTGGACTCCTCTTCCTGATTGTTAATATCTAACATGATGACCTATCTTGCCACAATAGTAATAGGTCATGCTCATTACTCTCCATGGTCTTGAGTAGTTTCTTTGATCAGTTCTCAGTTTATATTATTCTTTTGTATGTCCTCTATTCTCACAAGTTGAACATACTAGTGCAATGAATTTGGTCTTCCAGCTAGGACTAGAAGTTCTTTAAGACTATTGGATTGATCTTTCTCTTGATTTTTAGACCTCGACCTTGTGTACGTACTTATTATAAAAGTAATAGTACCCATCAAATATTTTCTCATTTGAATAAGATCCAAACTCTTAAGAAGAGTGACCACCAATGACATGTGTTGAAATACCTGTAGAAAGTATTTTGTACTGTGGGTGCAAAATTTCTAGGTCAACATACATTCTAAATGTGGCCTATTTTACCACAACAATGACAAGTTTTTTTCTTAGGCTTTTTATGTTTAGAAAATGTTCTCCCTTTTCCTTGTTGATTTGGTTCTTACTTCTAGATGACTCACCCCTTTCAATATTTCTATCACCTACATAGCCAAGACTAGTTGTGTTCTTTGTCTTCCTCTCAACCTTGAGTTTCCCATATATCTTTTCAGAACTGTGATTGAAATTTTTCAACTTCTCATTTCTTTCATTGGTGCTCCTTATTCCTCAGTCAACTACACAATCTTCTCATCCTTTTTTTTGACATTCTCTTCATCTATTCTCTTAGCTTCTAGTGCTTCCCTTAGTGCATTTTCAGATATCTCTAGTGCTTTTGTAGTGTCACCTTTCTCTTTTTGTGCTTGGTTTAGCTTTTCTATTATTTATTCTAATTCTTTCTACAACTATGTGAAAAAATTTCTCAACTTCTCATTGTCAGTCATGAGGTTAGATATTATCTCCTTTGATACATCTATGCCATTTTTCTCTTTCACTTTCTCAATGATCTCATGGCTCTCATCGAGTTTCTTTCTTTTTAACAATGATTCACTCAACTTCTCCTTCAAGTCATCAATAGTGTTGAGAGCTTCCTCATATTGATTCTTGTTGCTTCATGGATATTCTACAACATTCCCTCAATATGTTAGGATTTTTTTGTAGGGTTCATTCTCTAATACTAATTGTTGGCCACAATTATTACTTAGAGGGAGTTGGGGGAGGGGTGAATTAGTACTGAGTCTAAAACTGGTTGTTCTCCAAACAATTTCAAATACATTAAACAACAACAACTTAAATGCCAACACAACTATAAATGCAATAAAGTAGAAGTATGCAAACTCACACACAAAAGTATTCATCAATGGACACATAAATTATGCATGGAAACACTTGACGAGTGGATGAAAACCACGGTGGGGATAATATACCCACATTTTAGGGGAAAAAGGGAGACACTTTAATAGGATGTAGATCTCCACTTTTAGGTCCACTAAGCCATTCAAATATATGTGTGAGGGAAAGAGAGAAATCTCCAAATATGATTCTTCTTTATAACCCAAATTAGATTAGCTAGGACCCAAAGGAGAAAGGGAACCAATTCCTAATTTGAATTATAAAGGAGAATGTGATACAAGGGAGAAACACTCTTTGGTCTTTATAAGATAATGTGTATGCAAAATTGAACCAATTGCTCAAATAATCTAGATCTAGATGCTAAGTGTACACAATTAGCCCAATTAAGATATAAATCTAGGGCAAGGATATGAAAGGAAATAAAATAAAAAAATCTCACCTTGATAGATGTAGTAGAAGATATATTTTAGCTTAAAAAATTGAGGATTTGAGCCTATTTCTAAATATGTGATTGTGGATTCCCGAATGAAATAATGAAAGGAACAAAACCCAAAAATCATTCATCTAGAGAAGCAACAGGATCTAGGTTGACTTTGAGGGTTAGATTCCCATGAGGTTGATATATACTAGGAGTACTACAAAAAATTCAAACCATATTCTCCAAGAAGCTCTCGAGGAGTTATTTCTAGATCTACATGAAAAATTCTACTATCATGATCCTACACACATAAAATGAAGGGTTTTTGTTGCTTTTTGGGTGAGGGCTTGCCTTGGTCAAGCCCTAAATTAAGGAATCAACCTTGTAAAAATATTAAACAAGATAGATGTTAGGATTCACCTTGCTTAAAAGCATTGTCAATAAGGATTTTATTTTGTACTATGTTGTAGATCTTGAATTTAGTGTAGGAATGTAGGGTATCTCCACAATTTACAATGGATCTATCATAATCCCATGATAGTGCCATGGATGTAAATATGCATAAATATAGAAGATGAATGATTCAATGTAGATATCTTCCCTTCATGACCAACAATAAGCTAGATCTTGAAGAGGAAATGCTCATAAAGGATCCTTCAATGCTTGATAGAAATCTCTCTTGTTTGAATGCTTGAACAACTTCAATTCAAAGATCAACTTGCTTTTCTTAGAAAATATGTGAATGATTGATCTTGAGAGATCAATTAGATTGTATGCTATGAACATTAAGCCTCCAAGATTTCTTATAAATGAGTTTTTGGGTAGGAAAATAATACAAGCTGACTAGAGATCTAGATTAAAAATAATTAAACCCTCAAGGTTTTTCAAGATCTGGGCCCTGCAAACCTAAGGGTTAAGATCTACTTGGTCAACCTTGACCTATTCATGGTTGACTTGGTCAACCTTGACCTATTCATGGTTGACTTGGTCAACCTTGACTAGTTTAGGTCAACCTAGGTTGACCTGGTCCTAGAGGGGAGGACAAGAGAGCTATGAATAGTTGGTCTAAGGAATAGAGAAGAAAGTGGAAGGAAACAAGCAAAAAAGAGCACCAAGAATAGGTCCATCCATGGTCTAGGAAATGTATTATGGAAAGTGTGCTAAAAGGTCTTAAAAGGAAAGTGCATCCATTTAGCCCTTACTTTAGTGGGAATACGAGTTTCCTCAAACTCACGATAAAGTATATAAAGAGAAAAGAGTCGATCTTATCATGATCTAGGGGACAAAGAAATCATCAAGCCCACAAGAGACTTGAGTCTTCATTACATGAAAAATCATAATAAGAGAGATACACACTACTAAGGGGTGTAGTTATTGTACCTATAAGGTTTTTGTTCCTTATTATGAACCACAAAAGAAAGGGAAAAGAAAAGGAGGAAAGGTATCTGCAAAAGGGGATGCCATTGAATGGTCTAGCAAGTGTGTGTGGCACTAGTCAACCCATCAAAGATGAACCAAATAGTCTAGAAAGTGTGTGTGTGACATACTAGTAAGTCCATCAAAGGATCCAACTTCAAGGGAACTCCATGTCCCAAAAAGAAGAATTGAAAAAGTGGCGCATGCATAAGGATGTGTGTCCTTAAGGGATCAAAATGATACTAGGCTTCCCAAACTATCAATAGTCAAAAGAAGTGTCAAAAACAAGTATTAGGCCTCCCAAACTATCAATAGTTTAGAGAGAAATCCAACAAGACCAAGCCCGCAAGAATTGTCAACAACTCTAGGAAACTAGAAGGAAAGAGAGAGAGAGAGAGAAAGAAAGAAGAAAACATGAAGTGACAATGCATAGATTTGGGAATAACTTAGAAATTATATGAATTACTTAAGGATGAAGTACTCTGAGCTATACACATAATCAATATTTATGACTTCATTGGCAAAGATAAGAAATTTGTATGCCCCCACATTAAAGTGATTGCAAAAACCTTAATGGGAGCAATAACTTTAATAGAAGTGTACATGCATCCACTAAATAATATTTATACTATGATACACCCACAAGAAGAGAAACATATCAAGGGAAATGAGAACATGAAAAAAAATAGAACTCCAAGGGATCTATTAACTTTAGTAACTTTAGGGTCAATATAACCATATGATAATATGTAATATTATATCAAGTATTAAATATCATTATTTCCCAAACAAAGTAGAATTACAACACAATAGAGGAAAATACATGTAAGAGTTACTAAGAAGAGTCTTTTTGGGCCAATAACATGGAGACCAAAAAGAATCAGTGCTACCATATCATAAGCAAACAAGAACACTATACAAGATCACTAGTACAAATAATAGCACATGTACAACATAACATGTAACAACATATAAAAGAAAAGAGATATAATAGAAGAATGTATATGATAAGATTATCACTTTTTCATCTTGTGCTCAACAAAGCAACAAGGATCATCTAAAACAATCAAATTAGAACATCTAATAGAATCACAACAAGGGAGAAAACACAACACAAGAACATAAAGACCATCATGATAGATGAAATCCACATCAAGTGTTTTGCGTTCCCCCCAACCACATCTCAATCAGAAACGCTAGGGGAGGGATGGAAAATTACAAGAGGAATGACATCCAACACAATAGAAATTACAAGAAGTTCTAAACAAGTACTTTGATGAGAGCCACTATGCTTATTATTAGAAGTAATTTTAAGATGCATAGAAAACATGTTAGACAAATCATTATCCATATCAATTAATTATTCATCATTACTAACATGTTCATCATCTAAAATACCTTCCATATCAGGATTAATAGAATCTAAAATACAAACAAAATCAATATGTTTATACATATGTATAGTGTTACCTTGTTTAGCTTCCTCCAAAATGTTATGCATGGTTTGATCAAAGGAAAGTAAGGGTTGAGAAATGAGAGAATGAGCTTTAGCCTTAGCTTTAGTTTGATAGTTATTGCGACGCTGAAAGGCATGTTTTCTATGATTATTTTTATGAGATAAATCAGAAGGATTTAGATCAACTACCATAGGTTCCAAAGAAGAAACAAAAAAAAGTTTAGGTATACTAGTTGAAGGAATAGATGTAGAAGGTAAAATAGGTTTAGAAGTAGAAGGGACATAAGGAGTAGGCAAGATATGTGGTAGGCAGTAACCCTTAGGAAGAAAAAGCTCCATAATCTTGGCTACCTTATATTTCTAATAGTTTATATAAAGATTATCAAGACAAGTAGGTGGTTTTTTAGGATGAGATGGCTAGAAAAAATCAATCTCAACACAATATTGAGGACACAATGACTTATAAAGGGAATAATTAATGGTGAAAATTTCTCCATTACGAGGAAATTTAATGCACTTATGAATAGGAGAAGTTACAACTTGCATGGAACAAAGCTATGGGATACCAAGCTTAACTTGAAATTGATTAGAAGTAGGAATAACAATAAAGTTAGTATAAATAACCTACTCTAGAAGAGTAACAAGTAAAGTGATAGAACCTTGAGGATGATAAAGAAAATCATTACAAGTTTGAATCCATATAGGAGTTGTATCATAGATATCTTTATGCAATCCTTTATTAAAAAAATGTTCTTTAGTAATAACATTCACAACAAAAGAAGGATCGATCAAACTACCACAGGAAGGAATATGAGGAACTCTAGCAGTGATGTAAAGAGGACCATTAGGTTCCTTAAACATATCAAATTTACTAAAGCTAATATGAGGTATCTATTTAGGTTCACGTGGAGAAGAAACAAAGGTTGAGGTTCTAACTCAATATGATATACCAAATGATTTTCTTCTTCTATCGTATCATCGCAATCAATATGTTTGTAAGAAGAAGAAGGTTGATTAATGACACTTGTTGAGTGTAAAGGTAAACAATTAGTATAAATCTACAAATTTTGATTAGGCAATGCAATAGATTTATTCATATTATTAACTTGAGCATCAATAGATATACCATTAGAGTCAATAAAGTTATAAATAGCATTCTTCGAAGAATAGTATCATGATTAGGTTGATGATGATATTGAAAAAAGCATTTGAACTAAAAGACTTAGGCATCGATTTACTAGTATCAATAGGATGAATAGGAGTAAGTTTAAGAATTCCATCATGAATAAATTTAGTCATCATCTTAGATAAATGTTTAGATAATTGAGTGTAATTATGATTAGGATGATATACAGAGGAAAATTAGCTGCATGTTTATATGTACTAGCCACTTGATAAGC
Organism: Cupressus sempervirens; assembly: GCA_028749045.1. Lineage (NCBI taxonomy): Eukaryota > Viridiplantae > Streptophyta > Pinopsida > Cupressales > Cupressaceae > Cupressus > Cupressus sempervirens. The sequence continues at coordinate 509,194,353 of CM053791.1, forward strand.
AACTTCATTTTTTGATTTGATTTTGATGCAATCATTAGGTATAGAGAACTTGTTTGTATTTCTAGTGGAATCACCCTTATCACTAGAAACATTAGCCATCAGAGTAGATCTCTCAAGTTGACTTACTTATAACCAGTAATGTATAATAAATATATGCATACAAATTCTTAAATCTACCAATAAAATCAATAACTTTCTCTTTAACATTTTACTTACAATGCATCAAATCCGTTAAAGAAATTTGTGGACCAATATTATTCTAAAATTATTGAATTAAAGCTTTAGAAATAATTTGAAATGAATAAATAGAATAGAGAGGTAGAGAAATATACCATTTCAATGCTTTATCCATAAAATTATGTGGAAACACCTTAGCCATGAACCTATAGTTGTGAGCAAAATCACTACATATAGTTTGGAAAGATTTAACATGAATCATGAGATCTCCCTTATAATTATAAGTCTCAAGATAAGGTACCTCAATATGTTGTGGTATAAAAATGCAAAGGATATCAAAGGAAAGGGGATTAGCAACATTTCATATAGAATGATATACTTAGATTGAGTAAATTGAGCCACTTTTTGTTGCAATACAGTGATGGTTTGAACCAAGCTACTAACACTAGGATCAAAATATGTGATAATAGGCATATGTATGCTAGATGTATTAGGAAAGTTATAAGAAGTAGAAAGAGTAGGTAGGGGGTTCAAATAAGTAAAGGAAACTATATTATATGAAGGTAATGAAGAAGGTGTGGAAGTAGGAGGAGCACTCATTGGTCATGAAAGGTTAGGAATATCGACACTTAAAGTAGTAGAAACTTGTACAAAAGTAGTCATAAGAGGTGGATCATATTAGATATGCTAAAAAGAGAGGCAAAAATTAGAATAAAAGGTTCAACAATTGTAAAAGGAGGAGAATATCCTAACAATTGAGCACATTCTGTCAAAGATTTAGTGTAAGTATTAATATGGTAATATATACCATACAAGATAGAAATACTATTATCATAATTATTAAAAAGTTTCTTAATAGCCTCAATAGAAACAACACTACTGGGATTCTAATGTTCTTGCATAAGCGAAGATTCAAATTTATCAAATTCATGTCAAAGCTTCAAATTGTGAAGGAGGAACTCTTAAAGCTTTATCTTTATCATGGGATGAGTGAGAAGAGTTATGCTCCATTACAAGATTAAGATCATGAGAAAAGGTGTTAGTGTCATCATGAGTTCTAGGAAGAAAAGATGAATCATGATCAGGAAAACCCATGAGTCTACGACTTCTCCTAACAAGAATGATATAGGTTGGACTTAGTGTAATTAAGCTCATAAAACTTATAGGTTGGAAATATAATGGGCAAGTAAGATGCTGAGAGGGTGGGGGTGAATTAGGATTTCCAAAATTTTTATCACTTCAAACATAAACCATATAAAATTGATTTCCCCACACAACTCATTAAATTTTAACCATGCATCATCATAATAACATGTAGTATCAGATCTACCATCTACTTGCATGAATAAAACACATAAAAAAGTAATTAACACATGACACAATATTTGGTTACACATAAACCCTCCAAGGTGAAGATAAAACTACAATGGGGATGGAACCCACAAAATCTTCACTACTGTAGCAATAAAGTGCCTATTAGGGCTACAATTTGATCACATTTGATGATCTACCCTGTGAGGGGTCTGCTATGTTAAAATTTAATAAGGCTATTAAGTCTATCTTTACAAAAAAAAATTAACATCATAATTAAGTGAGTACTCTATTTGGATATTTACAATAGGCCTATTAGGACCACTCTATTAGGAAATTCAACAAATACACTTGTTAGAATGTAATAGTATCTTGATCTTTTGGTTTGCACTAATATGATAATAAAAAATCTTATCTATCCAATGTGTAATCATGTCTCTATGAATAATTCTCAACAACTCCTCAGTTCACTACTCAGTTGCCTTACTCCTAAATGCTTAATTCACTGATTCACCTTCAACTTTGCATTCATGCATTCCTCTTGCTTGCAACAACATTTTCTATCATGAAAACCTTCTTAAATAGCCATCTTAAGAAGTTTCTTGATATTGATCAACAATTACGAGTCATCCTTTGTTCCTTTCTTTCTTATTTTATGATTGGTTGATCATATCACATAGGGACTAATGATACATAATCACAGGCATAATTACCTCCTTAATTCTCTCCTCAAACATAGAAACACATTTCTAGCTTGCCAAAATGGTTTACATATGATTTTGTGCCATTCCAAACTCAAATACAAAAAATATGTAACTCAACACATATAGCTTATGATGCTTAGATGTGCTTATTCTTTACATTGTCCCTTGGCATGAACTTCTCTTGGCTTGAACTGTCTTCTCTAAATTTCTCTGCTTAAGTAGCACTCAACAACAAACAAAATTCTCAATGTTTGTAATGTGCTTGGAAAATTTATATGCCTTGGCATACACTAAAATTGTATACTTTTGCACTTTATGGCTTGGCCTATATGGTGGTTTGGTCATAGTGTTGACCAACCAACTCTACCTAGTAAATGACTAAGTATTTTGCACTAGTAGACAATACTGTTGTCACAAAAGCTTGCACCCTTGTCCAAAGTCTTACCTAAGGACAACTTGATGAAACATGGAAATAACCTCAAAATTGTGGGACTTGAACTATGAGGTTGAGTCTCCAGAGATGGCCAACTTCCTCTACTATTAGGATGCACTTAAACTATTCTTGAAAAGAAAAGGCAGAAGGAATACATGAAAGCAACTGCCTAATCAATTCTAATGAGGTGATCCACCAAAATAGGGTGTCCAGACCAATCTCTGCCTATACATGCACAATGCTATTATTATGATAGTCTAAAGATATACAAATTCAAACTTTGATTTAATCTATAAGCTACACATAGATCATACAACCATATGAGTGACACACAAAAAATACTTCACTTCTTATCATTCATGTGCCAAAGGGATACAAAGGGTGTAGATTATAGATATTTGTAGTATGTTGAAGAAAGGTAAACAGAAAGTCATATAACTCAGAGGCAAGAGGGAATTTATAGTAGCATGTCAAGGTAGTACTAGAGAAATAGAGAAGATCCAAACCTAAGAAAGAGTATAACATTTTCCTTTATACTGAAGGCATAACTTAGATAACTTCTATTACAAGAAAAAATTCAACTACTACAATTAAATCTCCAAAGAGTAGTTACTGCAAAGTTGAAAGATCTAGCCATTGAGTAAAATCCACACATGAGAGGATCACTTCCATACCAAAAAATTCTTTGAGAGGTTAGTGACAATTATTTAATCTTTGACTGAATGAGTGTATTAACAAATGGTGGTGGAGTATTTCTTTGCACTTATTGAGCCTACGGATCAATGAAAGTGGTTGCAGGAGATCAAAAAGATTAGATTCTTCATTCAAGGAACTGCTTTTGCTATCGCCAATCCACCAAATCAACTGTGATTTTAGTCTACTAGGATTAACAATGAAGTCTTGCCATGTGGATCAAACATTTCTCACCATTATGCCACCTTGTCAACAGTCCAATCCTTATGCCCTACGTTCAATCACCCATGATCACAACGTCGCCACCACTTTTAGTTAATAATTGTTACTGCTTACAAAATCACGATCTGTTGGTCACTACTACCTCGCAACCTGCACTTGGAATTCTTTACTAATCATTGTGACTTGGTGAAAGCTGAAGTTAGACCATACCCATGACATTTCCACCTTGACCTGGTATTATTATCTAACCCTTGCAACTAAGAAAAACAAAGGGAACCACTTGATCGCAACTCAAGGCTTAGCCACCTCTCAATCTATGACGATCATGTGCTGGCATAGATATGGATGATCTAATAGTGTAGGATATATCTTGAATATTGAAGATCTACTTTGTCATGCCATCACAACTTAAACCATAGCATGCCAATATAACTATGTGATCAAGCAAAATCAAAGCAAAGCGCACCTTCACCATCCCGACCTTAGTCAACACTTAACTGATCGGGACCATGTGAATCACATAATCACGACTTGAAATATTACAAGGCATAGCATGAAACGAAGAATATGGAAAATGTTAAATCATTTCACGAGAACGCTAGATGACAATTAAAATAGACCATTATTTGAATTTGATTTTTGGTAGGAGGGCAACTTTGGGCTAACATTTTTGGTGACTTAGGGGGGATACAAGCTTGCTTAGCATATGATCAGTGATGATCAAAAGATCCATTGGGCTATAGAGTCTTTGAAATCATAAAACTCATCAATTTACCACCTCTATTGTATTCTATGCCATGACATGTCCTCCTCTTCTGCAACTTGCAAAACAACTTTAGAACCAGAGCCTTTTCCTACAAAACAAAACATGTGCCTGTGCACTTCTTTGAAAATAGGAAAGAATAGGAAAACAAAACTACTCTAACTATGTACATGAAACATTGATATTCATCAAAAATAGGGCTTAAGATATATCCCATTAATAAGAATAGACAAGACTTCACCATTAGGTTTGCTCAACTAAAAGGCAATAGACTATTTGTAACTAATGATCACATAGGGGCCACCCCATAAGACATCAAAATTTGAGTGTCTCCTTGCCTTTGCTCTATTTGTATCCCATTTAAGCACAAGATCACCTCTAAAATTTCTAGCCTTAGCCTTCTCGTCAAAATTTATCTTCATCTTTTGTTGATGTATTTCTAAGGTCTAGATTGATTGACCTCTTTTCTCCTCTAACTCCGTCAGATCTACCATTCTCATAACATCATTTTCAATAAACTCCAGCTGATGAGCCAACTCAAGAGCAGGAAACTCTAGTGAGACAGGAAGCCTAGCTTCCCTGCCATAGACTAACATGAAAGGATAATTTCCTATGGCTCTCTTTGGAATTATTCTGTTAGTCCAAAGGGAAGTCTTTAATTTCTGGTTCCAACACCTTTGGTTATCCTCAATAGTCCTTTTGATGATCTTGATCAAATTCTTATTAGATGACTCGACCAAGCCATTACCTTGAGGGTAATAATTAGAGGATGTGCTCAAGTAAATACCATGTTCAAGTGCCCATGTACAAATCTAAGCTCCTATGATTATCTAAAATAATAGTTGAGGGCGCACCAAACCTGGTTACAATCACATCAAGGAATTAAATGATTGAAGGTTCTGTGGCATCCTTTAGTGCTACTACCTCTCTCCACCTTGTAAAATAATTTGTAGCAGTTAGAATCCATTTATGAATAGAGCTAGAAGGAGGGTTGATGAGACCAATAAAATCGAATCCCCCCTAGGCAAAAGGTTGATCAGCTTGGATAGGATGGAGTGGAAGAGCTGCAAATTTCTACTTACCTAAGAAAAAAGCACACTTCTCACACTTCCTTACATGTTTGTGACAATCATGGAATGAGGATAGCTAGTAGTAACCAGATCTCATATAGCTAGTAGTAACCATATTTTCATTGTAGTAGTTCTTGCCAAAAAGTGGCCACCATCAGGGCCATCATGAAGTTCTTTAACTATCCTCTCTACTTGATTTGTATCAACACATCATAGCAAAGCTCCATTGAAATCTTTCCTAAAAAGAACATCATCAATTATAGCATAAGGAATAGACTGTAGTCCAAGCTATCTTCTCTTAGCTTTATTGAACCCTTGAGGATACCCATTCCCAGCTAATAATGTCTTCATATCATGCATCCAACTCCTTGGATTATCATTTCTTCCCTCCTGTTATTCTGCCAACACCAAGATAATCTCTTCCTCAATCTCATGAGATGAGATCATTTGTTTACATAATCCCCTTCCCCTTATCAGTTTGGTGATCTGAATATCTACATCATATTCCATTACCTTGGTGATCCAACTAGCTCTTTTCTCATTGATGTCTTTGCTCAACAATAGGGTATTTTTTAGTGGTGAATATTCGTAATTTTGTGATTTTTAGAAAAAAATTGCTAGTAATTTGGCTAATAATTTAAGATTTAATGCAACCTAAATTGCCACATTTTTATTAAATTTAGTTCTAAAAATTTAAAATCACTCAATAATTTATTTTAATTAAAAAAGTTAAACTGAAAGATTCGCCACAATATTCGATACATGATTAGATTTGATTCACCTAAATATTATATATTATTGAAGAAATTAAAATTAATTCACCAATAATTATCATAATTATTAGTTACATTAGAGATATATTACCAATATTTAGTTTTCATTATTGATTTAAAATATAATGTAATTATCCTCATAATTTTCATGAGATAAAACATGTTCAACTTTGATTTGTAATATTCCATGATGATTAGCGAACTTCCTATTATTATTGAGATTCGTGAATATTTTCTACTCAAAAATTATGATTCCAAAATAATCGCCAATGTAAATAATATTTAAAATTAAAAAAATTGAGAGATTTTCCAACAAATATAATTTGGTTTTTAAAAATAATGAAAGATTCACCAATAATTTATATCTTTTTTTGGAGGGAGGTTTCTTAAAGTTTACCCTGCTCAACAAGAAATCCTCTACACTACCATGAGGAACCAACAAGTGGATTTTGTTATGAGATAACAAGTGTCTAAATTTCTTCAAATCTCTTATGACTGAGAGGGTCTACTTTTCCACATAGCTATATTTATTTTCATATTCTTTAAGTCCTTCACTGAAAAAAGTAATAGGCTGCTCTTCATTTTTTCCATTTAGCTAAGTCAAAACAATAGAAATACTTGACTCACCTCCCATGGTATAAAGGATGAAATCCTTATCAAAATTTAGATTAATGAGAGTAGGAGCTGAAGCTATGGCTACTTTGATCTCTTCAAAACTTGCTTTCCCTTCCTTGGTGCATAAGAAAGCCATATTCTTTTTTAGCATAGCTGTAAGAGGTTTCACCATGGTACTTTGTAGACCCTTCGTATGACTGGGAAGAGAGAGGGAAAGTATTACTTTTATCCTTTTTGGATCAGTGGTTAGACCTTCTTTAGACACAATATGTCCTAATAGTTTCCCTTGATTAGTGGCGAAGACACATTTTCCTGGATTCACAGACACCTTGTACTCTCTACATCTCACAATACCTACTTGAGATGATCAAAATGCTCTACTACATCCTTTTAGTATACTGTGATATTATCAAGGTAGACTAACAAAAACCTCTCAATCATATTTTTGAAGGCCATCTCCATTACTTTTTGAAATGTGGAACCTGCATTTGTTAGTTCAAAAGGCATCTTACTATAGGCATATATACCCCATTTGGTAGTGAAAGCAGTTTTAAATCTGTTAGTTTCCTTGACCAACACTTGATTATAACCCAAAAATCCATCCAAGAAAGAGAATCGTTTTGAAGCACTAACCTTGGACAATATATGTTCCATAGAAGGTAGAGGATGATAATCTTTAAGGGAGGCTTGGTTAAGATCCCTTAAATCTACTCACGATCTAATCTCTCCATTCTTTTTCCTAACTGGGACAAGGTTTTCCACCCAAGAGGAGTGCTTGATAGGGAAAATGATATTGGCCTCAATTAATTTGGACAACTCATTTATCATTAGGGGCTCAATCTTGGGATTCACTAGTCTCTATTTTTGCCTAATGGGTTTGACATTATCCATCAGATCTATAGTATATTGAAATAGACTAGGGTTAAATCTCCTCAAATCATTACATGTCCAAGCAAATATATCATTAAATTCTTGATATAGATGGACAAAACTTTCTTGCTTAGTTTTAGAACATACCTTCCCCAAGTTTACCATCTTTCCATTAGCGACTATGATTGGCATATGATCTCCTTTGTTTGTAGCAAGATTCATGCTTCTTTCCCTAACTTGGTCATCAGGGTTGAAGACACTCTCTAAGGTAATGAGACCCTTAGGTAATTTGTTGGAGTTGAGGTTGATGATTTGATCTCCATATTGGTCATGTAATCTTGACTGATTTCTATTCAAGAACTCTGCTTCATTCTACAAAAAACTCATAATTTGTGCATCAGATTCAAAGACTTGCCAATTGATATCATTATTAGGGATAGTGGGCCTGACCACCATTTTAATTTTTTGTCTCTTCTCATCTTCGAGGCTTCTTGGGATACCATGAGATGCACCCACTGCCACAAGTCTATCAACATGTCTGTTCTCTTTTCTAGGAATGCTTTGAGTATTAAATGCACTAAAACCTTCAAGAAAATCCCATACCCTATGTTTGTAAGACTTGAGAAAATTATTCTTAGTGATATTTTGACTCCTCACCTGATTGGTCACCATCTCGCTATCCCCATACACACTCAATGCTTGGATGCCTCTTTTCTGAGCAATTAAGAGACCCTGTTTCAAAGCCTCATATTTGTCTACATTATTAGTATAACTGAACTGTAACCTAAATGAGAAATAGTACTTTTCTAATGTAGGAGAAACCAAAATTACACTAGCCCCTGACCCATTTTTATTTCATGATCCATCAAAGTACATGCTCCATATCCCACTTGTATCTTCTTTGGTTTTCATCAAGTTAGGGACAAGAGCATCCTTTTTTGATATGCAATATGTGCCTAATATAGTCTCTAAGGTTTTTGACATAGGATCAAATTGATAAGCATTAGTCCTTTCATCCAAGAGGAAATCAAGTGTATCAGATAGGGAAGTGGCAGGCTCATTTTTTGTATCATTTTCATTCGTCTCTAGGATGATACAATTCATATTGATGAGGTTAGGAGTATAGGTCTCAATATGATGGAGGGCTAATGGTTGTGCTTTAATTGAAGCCTTGGTTCTATATCTAGTCCTAAAGAACATATATGACCAATCAGAAGATATGTAACTAGCTATTTGAGTAGTGAAGTCTCTTGACAGACAAATGGAAAAATGTGGCTTGACCTTAGCAATTGATATATCCTAAACTATAGTGCAACCTGGATAGGCATGTAAGGCCATTTCCACATTTCTAAGTATTCCAACAATCTTGAAAATACTACTGTCTAATTGCAACACATCTTTCACAATGAGTTCATATTTTATTTCTAAGGTATCAACAACACATTTGGGCATTGCTGAACTACTAGCTCTTGAATCAATCATGTAGTTGTGAACTAGCTTATCTCCTATAAGTAGAGAAACATAAAATGGAGGAGAGGTCTAACCTTCTTGATTATTTCTACCTCCTTTGATGGTTGCACCAGACTCATGACATTCTCTGTGCTAGGTGGCTGATCTCTGAGTTTAATGCTTTCCAACTCCTATTGTAGTAACCTCCTTTGTGACAATATAGTAGTTACAAGATCCCACACATAAATGTTCACATTGGTCTTCCTCATCTTCTCTACCACAATAAAAGGAGCATTAGATGTTCTCATAGGAGCCTTGGAAGTAGAGGTTTGAGGTAGGACAGTTTCTGGGTTGTTCACATTATCTCTACTTTCATCTCATCTCTGTTGTAGAGAAACATCAGCATGCTAATTCACACTGTGTTACTGGGTGACTGCTTGTACATGTGGCACTACACTTGATGTGGAATGTTGATTATGAGGTTGAGGAGCCACCTCTTCCACAACTCTTTTCTTGCTCCTAGTATTGTAAGCACATGAATCCTGGTTTACATTACCATGTTCCTCCACTAGGTGGTCCATAAAAGTACAATCATCCTACTGAAAGGTATCAACAGGTTGAGTAGCATTGTGTTGTTGGAAAACCACTCGCTTAGGTATGTTTAAAGCCAAGTAAGATTCTACCTTCTAAAACATGTAATATCCATAGGAGTAGTTATAGGAATGACATAAATCTTGATCTTGGACAAGGTTGTTCTAAGGGACTAAGGCCTTGTTTAAGTTGGTGTTTGAAGACTAGGGGTGGTTGATAGGTCTATTCTACTTGTTGATGGTCTATTATGATTGTAGGGGGTATGACTTTGCTTTGGAGGTCTACTATGCATGAGACCTCGACTCTAGAGTTGGAGAGGCTTATTATTTTGAGCTTGTTGCCTCTTCATGGTCACCAACTCATTTCCCATTTTTTACATTACTATACTATTCTCCTCCATCTAACTTTCTTGATTCAACATCCTTCTATCTACATTTTGCATCAATTTTTGCATCATAGCCTCAATCCTATCAACTCCACTAGAGGATGTAGGGGCTATTGGGACTACAGCAAGAGGCTAACTTATAGAGGGAGCATGAATAGGGCTACAATGGGTTGATGGTTAGACATGTCAATGAAGAAAGACATTGGGGGTCTTAGAGCTAACTTCCCTCCTTGTATCAAAATATTTTCAGCCCTTATGGAAGCCTCATAAGCATTTGGTAAAGTGTCTCCCCTCATAGATTGCAAGGTGGTAGCAATATCACTATTGAAGGCTCTGAGAAATACAAGAATGCATTACTAGGAGAGGGTTTCACTGTAGTAGGTATTCTATCCCATGTTTTCTAAAATCTATAATTGAAATTAGTCATACATGCATGGGGGGGCCTCTTGATAGTTGTAAGTTTCTCTAAAAGTGACAAGTGGTCACTTTTGTCCTCAAAATGCTTGCATAAGGCTGCCCCTAACCCATCCCAATTAGTAATAGAGTTGTGAGACAAACCTCTATACCATTTTAATGCCTTTCCTTTCAAGGATGAGGCTAGAAGTCTGACAGCTACATCATCCTCGGTGATACTATGAATATTACAGACATCAGACACCTCCTAAATATGTTCGATGGGGGAGATGGAGGTTTCACCAGTAAACTCAGGTATAATTTTGAGAGCTAATACTGGTATGACATGACTGTAAGCTAATAAGAGGGTGCTTCCACCATTAAAGGTGGTAAAAGTATAAGCTCTAGCCATATAAGTAAGTGTTCTATTGATATGAGCAGATGGTATTCTAGACTGAGACCTAACAATAGGAGGAGTGCAGATAGATCTTGTAGGGGCATGTGTTACTGTCACACTCCTAACTGGTGATAAGGATACGCTAACCTTTCTTCTTGGATTAGAAAGAGAAAGTTCTTGATACTGGAACTTACCTCTGGAAGATGCCCTCATGTGTCTTTTGGGCATGAATTATAACAACTTTAGTCTACAAACTAGATGCATTTAAATCTTACAGTCACCAAGTACTTCTGAACAATGAGTCTCTCTAAGGCTTTATATAGAAGGAAATATTGTCTCCTCAACATGGACAAAGAATATATTCCCAATGCCAGTGAACTTTAAATTTTTTTTAATATATGAGTCCTACCAGGCATGCCAAAAATTATTGTCACAAAAGCTTTCACCCTTGTCCAAAGTCTTACCTAAGGGCAACCTCGTGAAACATGGAAACAACCTCCAAGCTATGGGACTTGAACTATGAGGTTGAGTCTCCAGAGAAGGCCAACTTTCTCTACTATTAGGATGCACTTAAACTATTCTTGAAAAGAAAAGGGAGAAGGAATACATGAAAGCAACTATCTAATCTATTCTAATGAGGTGATGCACCAAAATTGGGTGTCCAGACTAGTCTCTTCCATACATGCATAGTATTATTATTATGATAGTCTAAAGATATATGGATTCAAACTTTGGTTTAGTCTATAAGCTACACATAGATCAGATAACCATATGAATGACACAAGGAAAATACTTCACTTCTTATCATTCATGAACCAAAGAGATACAAAGAGTGCAAATTATAGATATTTGCAGTATGTCGAAGAAAGGTAAACAAGTTTACACAATACGATGATGGTTGAAAGAGATAAGGTAGAAACTCATATAACTTAGAGGCAAGAGGGAATTTATAGTAGCATACCAAGGCAGTACTAGAGAAATGGAGAAGATTTGACCCTAAGAAAGAGGACAACATTTTCCTTTACAATGCAGACATAACTTAGATAACTTCTATTACAAGACAAAATTCAACTACTATAGTAAAATCTCTAGAGAATAGTTACTACGTAGCTAATAGATCTAGCCATTCAGTAAATCCACACATGAGAGGATCACTTCTACACCAAACAAATCTTTGAGAGGTTAGGAGTGATAGTTATTTAATCTTTGACTAAATGAGTGGATTAACAAATGATGATGGAGGATTTCTTTACACTTATCAAGCGTAGGGATCAATGAAAGTGGTTGTAGGAGATTAGAAAGATTAGATTCTTCATTCAAGGAACTACTTCTGCTACTGCCAATCCACCAAATCGATCATGATTTTAGTCAACTGGGATTAACCATCAAGTACTACCATGTGGACCAAGCATTTCTCACTATTCTGCCACCTTGTCAACAATCTAATCCCTATGCCCTACATTTAATCACCCACAATTGCAACCTCACAACCACCTTCCCTTAGTAACTGTTACCACTTACGAAACTGTGATCCACTAGTCATCGCTACCTCGCAACCTGCACTTGGAATTCTTTACTAACTACCGTGACTTGGCGAAAGCTAAAGTTAGACCATACCCACACTATTGCCACCTTGACTTGGTATTACTATCTTTGTGACCAAGTGAAACAAAGGGAACCATTCGATCACAACTCAAGGCTTAGCCACCTCTCAATCTATGATGATCATGCACTAGCCATAGATCTGGATGATCTAATAGTGCAAGATATGTCTTGAATACTGAAGATCTTCTTTGTCACACTGTCACAACTTAAACCATAGCATGTCAATATAACCATACGATTAGGCAAAATCAAAGAAAAGTTCACCTTCACCATCTTGACCTTAGTCAACACTTAACTGACTGTAGCCATGTGAATCACATAATCACGACTTGAAATATTACAAGGCATAACATGAAACAAAGAATATGGTCAATGTTAAATCATTTCAAAAGAAATCTAGGTGACCATTAAAACAAACCATTATTTGAATTTGATTTTTTTGTGGGAGGGTAATTTTGGGCTAACAAATACTAATATTGCCTTTAGGATCAACAATCTCCCCCTTTGGAATTAGTGGAAAAAAAACTAATCACGATCAAAATATGTCATAACAAAACTTGAAAACATTTACTCCCCATTAGGGTGTACTCCATACCTCTAGCTCAATCCTCATATAGTATGTTGTAACCTGTATTTTCAAAACCTTTTCCAAAAATATTTTTGCTCAACTTGATCTCCTTATTACTCCATTTTCCCCTTGTGCTTCTTAGACATAATGCATAATTTAATTTAAAAATCTTCATACACTTCCCCCTTTATACTTATACTTAGGATATAAACATTTCCCCTTTGTTTTTGTCACTAATGTTGACTACTGACATTTAATTATGTCATAGGGAGTGCACCAAACTCTTTAAAAAATGGGTGGTGCAATCCCATAACAATAGACACTATATTATCCCAATTTTTTTTGTCTCAAGACCTTGCCCCTTAATCTCCAATCTACCTGTGAGATTCACCATTTTGTGTACTATAGAAACTTGTTGGCTCTACATGAGATCCTTTGCAACCTATAAATAACTTTGCATAGCTTCCAAATGAGGCAATACATAAGGCTTGTATGGAAGTTTCCGCATTCATGGCATTGCACTCCTCATGTAACAATTTTGATTGCTTACCTCGCAAAAATATAATATTTGTAAAATAAACTGAACTGGAACTAGGATCCACTCTCAGATCTAATCCACACTTCCATAAATCCTCATCTATTTTATCCATTTTCTCCCTAATTTACTTTGTGAATCCTAGAACATTGCATATTTTTCCAAACAATTGTTGGCATTGGTAACTAATTGCTCCAAATTTGTAATAAGAGTGGAGAGATCAACCTTCTTAATTGCAATTTTAATAGCAACCTTCTCCAATACTTTATTTTCAAAGTTCCTCTCTGACCATTGCATAAATGTTCCTTGAATATCAATGTCACAATCATTTAGCTTATCAAAAATCTTGATTAGTTGTTCAATTATGGGGGCCTTCTCTCCAAATCATCAACAACAACAATATCAAGGAAAATATCTTTAATGTTATACAATACTTGCCTTTGTTGGTGCTCTCTCCTCATCTCCTCTTGCTTAGCCTTTCTAGCAAGAAAATCATTGAGAATTTCATTTGATCATAATTTAAATTTTTTGTTTCCTAATTAGGAATCACAATTCCTCATCTAGAGTATTAGGCTTTCCCTTCATGGCTTGTGGTGACTGCTTCACCTTCTTCTTTAATATATTCCCTCTAGAGTATGCTGTGTTGGAGCTCGACACTAATTTTTGTTCTTGTACAAGAACTTCTATACTTAGTCTTTGTCGCTTCTCTCTTGTCTCCTCGACATTCTTAGGCTCTACATCTATCTTATTCTCCTTAGGTTTACTTTCCTATTGAGATGGTTCATCTTTCTTCTCCTTTTAATCACAAGTTTTTAGTTAAATATTTGAGCTCTGTTGTCTTGCCTCCTTTTCTCCCTCCTGTATAGGTCATGAGGCATGTGGTCTACTACTGTTAGCAAATTGGTCTGTTGTGTCTTCCTGACCCTTTTCATTCTTCTCACCCTCAATATTAACATTTGTATTGCCCTTTGTGGCATCATCATTTTGTTCTGGCTCTTGGGTGTTATCACCTTTATTGGCCGACACACATTGTTTCTCAACTTCACCAACATTTATATCTCTTTGACTAACTTTTGGACTTCTTTAAATAATATGAATAGTATATGTAATAGGTGCATAAACTACCTATTGTGTGATTACCTATGTATCAAGCTTAGGATAGTCCTTTACTTGTGTAATCATGGGGTTTAGATTCAAAAAAGTTTCATGTGTTGACATAGATTGTGGAGCTTCCTCCTTCCTTTCTAGCTCAATCAACATGGACTTCTTTTCTAGTTTAGCCTCTACATTTTTGTCATTTATCACCTCTTTGACTGGACTGACCTCTAGTTCATCTTCTATTATGGTTGTTTCTATTTGTTCTCCACCTTGTTGAATAGTATCATCATTCAAATATTTAGTATTAACCAACTCCATAGTTTTAGGCTTGACTTGATCAACCTCATCCTTCTTCTCATCATCAACCACAAACTCATAAAATTTCTTCCAAATGATCTAACTCTCTTCAATTGCATTTTCTATTTTAATTTTCAATAGAAAAATGCTCTTCTTTTAGGAACAAATTTACTATTTTACTTACTCATGGCTTTGGAAATTTCTTTTCTACTTAGCTCAGGCATTATATTTGCTAGAGTGTCTTCTCTAATCTTCCTTTTAGCCTTCAAAGCATACTACCTTCTCTCATCAATACTTACATATAACTCATTAGGTATTAAATTACCTAGCTCCAATGGTGCATACTTAAATCTTTCCATCATATCCAAAACTGCCCCTTCGATCTTTACTTTCTCTACAGTGCCTAAGATATCATACTTTATATACTTGAATCATGTCATTCTTGCACTTCCCCTTATATTCCTATACAATTCATCTATGGTCTAGGGTGGCTTGTGTACTACAATTCTAAATTGGTCGGTGACTTTTAACTTGGTCTTTTCATCATCTTCTTCATCATTTCCTTTAGCCATCATAACCTTTCTTCTTGGCTTCTCAACAAACTTACTTGGCTCGACTTCCTTTGTTAAGGTATTCTTCCTCTTTGTCAATATTTTTCTTTGAGCAAGTTTATTAGCTTTAGCTACTTCTTTTTTGGGCTCAACAAGAGGAGTAGTAGATGTCTTTTTCCTTTGTCTTGTGACAATTTGTGTTGTAGGGGTTGGCTAGGTAGCCTTCTTTGTGCTCTGTCTTGCCTAAGACTCAACAATCACTACTTGTTTATATTTTCCTTCTATTTCCTCTTCTTCATTTCCTTCTTCTTCTTCTTTATCACTTAATACATCTTCACCTTTACCTTCAGTGATTTGCAATGGTGCCTCTGGCTTAGCTCCACCAAATATTCTCTCAAAACTCTTTATCATACCTTTTCTCTTTTTCTCTATCTTAGGTGCATTATTATGTACAAGGATATTTACCTTTGCTATTTCATATCTACCAAATGGCTCAACATCCTTATCAATCAGTCTAACAAAGCTGTAATTGCATGTGTAGCTTCATTAATGTTTATTTCATATGGTTATGCTCTCAACCATGCCATCTTAGGTATGACCACCTAAATGTATGTCCAATAAATATCTACTAAGAAACATACATCATGATAGTATTTTTCAACTAGGGATTGGGGAGTCCTTGTCCTATTTTTCATCTTCTTTTTAAACTCTTCAAAATATCCATCCATACCTTCTCAAAGTTGTCTCCCAACCGAGTCATTAACTCATTGATTTTTTGAGTGGCATGCTTCTTCTTATTCCAAATAACATTGCCAATGGTAAAAAAAGAATTGTACATAAAATAATGTACAAACAAGTAGTGAACAAAACTTACATGTGGTATTCTTTTCTTTTTTGATGCTCTCCAAATTCTCGACCAATTATGTCAATTACAGGTTAACAAGATCATAGGTGTGATCTTTCTATGCAATCTTCCAAGCCACATCCACTCCAACATAGGGTACACTATCCAATTGGCTAGACTTCTAGAATTTATGAGCAATGAGCCTCACTGCAAACTTAATTGTTATGGTTTTACAACACACCCTATTTGTGACGTCAAAAATGGGGACACCCCTTCTTTTTTGATTAGTAGATAGGAGAGAATTTTCTCTAGGATATGACATCTTCCTATGTGGCTTTGTGGTGCAAGGGAACCTAAGAAACTCTAGGAATACAAAGAAAACTAGAGGACTCCAAGCATGAAGATGAATCATCCATACCATGGTGGAATCAACTATACAATCTTGAAACCCATCATGGTCCTGAAAGCCCAAAAAGAGGCTAAATGATCATATGGATGTAATAAGGATCATAATAGGATAGTTTAGTCTTTAGGAATGCTTAATAAGATCATCTAAGTCATTTAGTATGGTCGGATTGGTCAAAAAATTCTTAAAACCCAAAATTTGTAATGTTGTAAATTCAAACTTTTGAATTACAACAATTAGTTAGATTTAGGAGGGAAAAGTGTTTTCTTAGTGTTTTAGGCTCTTAATCATTCCTATACTGACCAAGGGTGGTTAGGAAATTTATATAGAAAGTTATATATTGTGGAGAATCCATTAGTATGGAGATAGAAGCAATTATATGGACTGCACATTTAATTAACAAGAAAAACCTCCATTTTTGCAAGTTTTATGAAGTTTGTTCATAGATTTAGTATTCTTGTGAGGAAATTGAATTCATATGAAGGAAGGACATTGATATAGGTTCTAACTTTCTATTTCATGTCCGATTGAAAGTGTCTAGTGGTGTTTCCATTCATATTGTGCTGACTGTTACAAGCATTTTTCAGATTTTCTCAAGCAATTTTGACATTTTCTTATTGTGAAATGGTCATTCCATGAATGTATGGTCTGGTTATCATGGAATTACACTAATTATAATTGTATAATAATCTACTAACAAGTTAACATGTAGTTGTGAAGGAGGAGATAAGTTCTTGGCGATCACCATGCTGATTTGAAAGATTTTTGCATTTAATTGCTAGGTACGCTACAATAGTAACATGTTGGACTTAAGGAGGGGATAATTTTATGTTGGATTGTGTTTATATATGTTGAGGAAAAGGTTTTCCATCCATTAGTTGTTGGAGTAAGTGTTGAGAAGGCATAAATTGATGAAGCCCTAGTGTTTGAGGGTTTGAAGGCATAATTTGAGGTTTTTGCACTTGCAGGATATATATACTCAAATTGATTGAATAATAATTTGAGTCAACTCATTTTATAAGACTATAGAGAGTCTTGGAGTTTGGAAGCAAGTTTTTCTTAGAGTTTCTTTGTAAATCCATCATTTTGGAGGCCTAATTTGCTAGTAAAACGTTAAAATAGAGCCAGTCTACTAAAGTAACCATACCCATCCTTTTGGTATGTCATATTACTTAGTAAAGGGTATCTAGAAAGGTGATTGATTCTCTTAAGTTTTAAGAATCATGATAGTTATGAATTTTTCAAGCTTGTTGGAGACCAATTGGTAGGGCTACTAGGCCTATATTGTGAAATTTCAAGTTTACATCCATCGTGAGTTTGTGGGAGGCTAAAACCTATTGAATAACCTTGGAATTGATGTTTTAGGAGCATCTAAACTATTTTGAGTCTCATAATTAGTCTTCAACAATAACCCTTGTATTAGAGGCAGTAAAGGTCATTACATTGTACTGAACCTTGAGCATATAAACATTTTTCTTACTCTTGCTAATTGGACCTTCATCCCACCATATAGCCCTCTAGATCACTTGGAGAATAGGCTTAGTGTAGTCCTTGGTCAGCATCCTACTAGTTGTCATCATGAAAATTAGGTATTACGGGGTTGCACCTTTGTCATAAGCCCTAGTGTGCACTAAGAACTAGGTGCACCTTCACAACTCTAGAAGCTATGGAATTCCACTATAAGAGCACAAGGTAGGACCACATATGTACATGCAGATGCTGTGCACCTATACAAGTGCACTAGGTGCACATTCTACCTCTTTGCATACACATAAGAAAAAATAAAGGCTAGACATCAACCATGCATATACAGATGCATGTGTGCTATGTATGCAAGTGGGCACAATCCAGTCATGAATAAGTTTGAGGAACAACTTGTGCTCCTGTGTGGGTGCACTAGTGTGTGTTGTTTAGTTTCTTGTCATTTAGGTCAATTCTATTAGTTTTTTGTTAGTTCGATCATGTTGGTTAAGCGTCATTGGAGTATCTTTTTAGTCCTCTATTGATGGTACACTCACATCTATCTTTTGTGCAATTAAAAATGACATCCTAATCATCTTTCATGAAATATAAGATCACTCCTAAACCAGTGGTCTTCAAGTATCAAGTTGCACACAAAGTCTAGATTAATAGGCAAACATTTTGAGATCTATGACACTAAGTTGGGACATATAAATTGGAACACATTTCTAGTGCTA
This sequence comes from Cupressus sempervirens, assembly GCA_028749045.1. Classification (NCBI taxonomy): domain Eukaryota; kingdom Viridiplantae; phylum Streptophyta; class Pinopsida; order Cupressales; family Cupressaceae; genus Cupressus; species Cupressus sempervirens. Next base: position 509,213,301 of record CM053791.1, read on the forward strand.
TGCAACAAATCCAAAGAGAGTTTAGCAATGGTATCATCTTTGATTAGAAGTGGGTTTGTGAATGCAACTTCACATTTAGTGTCCATCTCGTCATCAGAGATGATATTGACATTGGCCCATTACTATGTGCATATAGAGAAGGTAGTTAAGATAATTACTATAGAAATCATGTTGGACATATGTCTACATAATATTGAGAAGGTCATCATGGAATCCTCATCATTTTTAGTAGTGAAGGTTACCATGGTATTGCATGTGTATATTCAACATAGGCACCTTGTGATTTCAGATAGAAGAAGAAGAAGAAAGAGCTCAAGTCCCAATAGAAAGTAAAGTCCACCAATATAACTGAGAAGGGGGACAAGTGAATCAATTATACAACTATTATACAAATTATCAACCTTAATAATAATTAACCATGTGAGAAATATAATCATCAACCATAACAAGATACTCATACACAATAACACTAGTTATGTTAACTAGGGAAGCCCCTGATAAGAGGGAAAACCTTGGAGGGCATGGTACCCACAAAATGATGTACTAATATAAATGTTCCTTGTTAGAGGATGGACCCTATTAGGAGTCAATAAATGCAATTAGTACATATCAATCCCTATGAGGAGACTTTTAATCCCTATTAGGAGTTGTGCCAACACTGTTAGGAGTTGTTGAAGGTAGATGGACCCACTGTCCAAATAGCTTTGGGGGTAAGACCACTAAATTCACTGTCCAATTGGTCTCTATATTATTCCTTGTAGAATAATAGAAATGAATTGTACTTGTACTTCCATTATCCTTTCAACTAGATTGCCTCTTATGATATTGTCACCAAATCACCAACTTCACATCCAATAATCCCTTGGATCACTTACTCACATTTACCAAATACTCTTCTCTTGTTTGTACACTTCACACTTCATACTTCTCAAAAACCACACTTCACCAAAAGGAAAATAACCTTCCTTTATACCATGTCCTCAAAATAATTCCTTGAGTCAACTTTGAGGCTTTCCCAATTAATTATATTAGGAACTCATTAATATAATTAATTATTTTATAATTACACAACACTATCAGCTCAGAGTCTTTACAACTTCTTACACATACTACCTTAGACCTTGCGCACTCATTAACATTATCATCAAACTATCTTTTATCACTATCTAATCTCACATATCATGATTCTATCTTTTTTAGGAGACACAATCCTTTCGTCAAAAGTTGCTTCTTAAGAACTCTATTTATATACTACCCTTTGTAAATAATCATGTCTTATGCATATCTTCAACTCTCTGTACGGGCACTTAACTGCATCATCAGGACATAGTGTAGAAAACATCCTTAATCATGCTTCACTTGATCCTTAATATGTCATATGTATGACCTTGTTCTCTAGTTTCTACTTTGCTAGTCTTCATAGAAATACAACTATGTTGACATTAATGACAAACATAATCATGAATGCAACATGTCAAGCATGCTAACAATCTCCCACATGTTCTGGCAATGCTTAGGATACTCCCTCAAAGGAATACCACTAGCATTCATGCTAACAATATCCCCCTTCAACATTAATGGTAACATAGATGAAAAACATCTAGGTTCCAAAAATACCAAATCCATACTTTTCTACTACTATTGCTATTGTTGTCTTCTATTCAAATCCTCTTCATCAATCAAATTTGAAATCCTTTGGAATGCTACTCTATTAGCATCTCTTCTTTAGGGCTGACATTAGTTGTTCACACTCCGATTCTCATGAACAACTCTCAACTTCTTCTCCATTCAATGTATCTCCCCATTGACATCAATAATACTTTTCTCCCTCATTCATACATAAGAGATCTCAATCTCTCCCTCATTTGTGGTGCTTCTATCTCCAAATTCATAGGATATTTTTTTCATGCATACTCTCCCCCATTAACATCAATGAAAAAGGCTTCATTATGTCAATCATTTTCTCAAAGTCTTCAATTAGATTGAGTGTCCAAAGACACTATTCTAAACCAACTACTTGCTAATCTCAGATTGGTTTTAACAAGGTAGTGATAAAAAACTTAGTCATTTTCTATTAGTATTATAGTGCATGCTGAGTGATCAGAGAAAGCCAAGAAATTAGTATGAGTTGAGTGATCAAAGTATGTTGAGAATAAGTTGCTAGACAATACATGTTGAGAAATATACAAAGTTAGCATTGTGCACCAATATTTGTTGAGCAGATTGTATGTGTTGAGTAGACTATACTTGCTCAATGATTTAGGAGCCAAGTAAACAATGAGTGCTAAGCTATTTAGATTTTGAGCTACAACATAATGAGCACAGTACATGCTGAGAATTAGAGTCTTTAGATGCTGATTGAATAGTTTTTGGCAAAGTTATTTGTCATGGCACAAAATTCTATGTAAACCATTTTTGGGCCAACATAATGATTGTTTTACAATTCTAGAAGATAAGTATGGAGGTATATTGTGAATCCCTATGTAGTACATGCAACCAATCAAATTAAGGCATGATTTAAGCTGCAATATGGATCAAACACAACCATTGATTCCTACCTAATCCATTCCACCTATGTTTGTTTAACAAGGCAAACCTTAAAGAGTTTGTGTGAATGCAAAGTATGAAAGGAGATGAATGCTAAGTGTAGAGAGAACATTCATGATTGCTATGGAGGTTATAACAGTGATGTAAATTGTAGAATCAATTAGAGAGAATAAGGGAAAGAAGATATAGGATAGAGGAGACATATTTGATTAAAAGGATCAAGGTTTTATCAGCAAAGAGATTATCTGATATCTAGCAATATTGTGCTAACTGAAGGATCATGGCACTGAATCATTTTAACAAGTGATGTAGATAAAATCTCCTAATAGAGTAGTTTTAATAGGCTTTTGTAAATCTCGTAACCAAGTGCTTTCCTTATTGTAAATTTAAATCTTCTAACAAGGTGAGACCTAACAGTCCTTGTAAGCCTTTAATAGGGTAGATCACAGTTTATGGTCAAACTCATTATAACCATAATTGACTACACTTTATAGTTACAGTAGTGAAGATTTGTGGGTGTCATCCCCACCCTAGTTTTATTGTCTCATTAGAGGGTTTCTAGGTAAAAAATTTATTGTGTCATGTGTTATTTGTTTCAAGGGATGGATGAAAATGTGTAGTTAGCTATTTTAGTTTATATTCTAAATTATGAGATTGATGTGTAGTGAATGTTTTATGGTTAAAGTTTTGAAATGTTAATTCAACCCCCACCAGAGTTTACTTTTCCATTATTATTTATAACAATCGGTATTAGAGTTTGGTTCTCTAGAAAGGAAAGTTTTACAGCTTTGGAGGTAAGATATTAAAGATGGAAGTCTACAAGTTGGGAAAGACTATTGAGAACCATAAGTTTAAAGTACAACTTACTATACACCAACTCCAAGAGGCAAGAGATGAGCTACAATGTTCATTGCAAAGAAGAAAGGAACTAGGTACTCAGAAAAATGACACTCATTACCAAGAAGAAGACATTACTAGATTGTTTGAGAATAGAAACTCAAGTGAGTTTGATGCAGGAGTTGCAGATCTGATAAAAAAGAATAATGCCCTAATTGAAGAGGTCAAGAATCTTAAGATAGAATAAAAATTCTAATCAATATTTCTATGTGAGGTCACCAAACAGAAAAAGAAAGATGAGGAAGAAAAAGTCATGTTAGAAGATGACAAAAGGACACTGACCAACAAACTAGAAGAGAAGACATCAGATGTGCAAAAAATTGCTAACATGCAATTAGATACAATGAATCAATTGATGATTGCAAACCATTAATTGAATGGAAAGGACATTGAGATCATGACCCTAAAGTTACAAAATGATCAACTAAGGAATGAACTAAGAGAAGAAAAGGAATCCATTGAAAGATTCAACAAACTTAGTGAAGTCATTAAATACTTTGAGAAACTAATGAAATCTCCAAGACCCAAAAATGATACTGCTGGATTGGGATACACCAGTATTGAGTAAGAAGAATCATCTAAAAGTGGTGAGCAAAGAAACAAAAAGGTAACAACTACAAACCCACTTGTCATAATTGTGGAAAGCTAGGTCATACATTAATTGTTTGCAGGAGAAATAATGCAAATCAGAACCCTAAGCAAAAATTCAAGGGTTACTATCATAAGTGCAATAGGCAAGGACACCAAGCACATGAATGGTGGTCCAAGACCATGAGCACTCAGAGATTTGAAGGATACTGCCACAATTTTTAGATGTATGGACACAAAGCATATGAATGCAGATCTAATGCCAAGTAGACATGAAACAAGCAAACAAAGGGACAACAAAATGGAAAATCCTATGATTGGGATTACAACACAAGGTACAGTTGTCACTATTGTCAAGAATATGGAGCTATTCCTAAGAATTGCATTAGAGCACATTTCAGAGGCAACTACAATAGATGTTTGAGTGAGACCACATGCCTTAGTTATCTAAAGAATAGCCATGTTAGCAAAAATTGTCCAACTAAGTCACCAACATCGAGTAATGAAACTAGAAAAGGCAAAGAAAAGGTCAATGTTGAGAAGGTAAAGGTGTAGATGAATAAGACATGGAAGAAGAAGGAAGATTGCAACACATCAAGCTCAGACAAGGTTACTTCATCCAACGGATCAGGTGATCACATCACTTCCAACTAGGCAATCAAGAGGTATGTATCGGACTAATATTATAAAAGTTATATTATGCACTAGTTCCAAGAATCTAATATCTAAAAAGATTATATATGCATGACTTAAGATGCAATATAGTGATTAGAACCTCAATGAAATCTATAGTTTTGCTATTTCCTATGTTGGTGTTGAGCATGGAAGACATTACTATTGTTGCAAAGCAAGGAAAGGAGTAGTGGTTATAGTTGAGTTATGGAGACCTGGTAGTAAGTGCCAAGCTCACAATGTTGATTGAGCCTATTGAAAGTCCTATGATAGCCGAGCTTACATCTATGTAAGCAATGAGCATTTATTGCCAAATATGAAGGGTTATATAGTCAATTTTAGACTCATTTTCACTTACCAAATTTATAGAGTGCACAAAAATAATGAAGGCACATTGAGAAAGAAGATTTAAGTATTTTTGAATTGGATTTAGCTACTACTCATCATCAATCATCAAATTTGAAAGGTATTTAACTATTGCTAAGTTATGTTGGTTAAAATTTTGCAAATCCTAGGTATTTGAAATGGCATCTAGCTCTTTTTCAAATGTTAGGAAAGAGGGGAAGGAAGTTTTAAATATTCAATTTATTAGTAATGATGTTAGGGATCCCCCTTTTCAAGCTATTCCTGAGATAGCATATAAAGGAGACCCATCTGGTGCGTTATTGATGATATCACCAAAAGTATTGATGATACAATATGTTAGATGTTGTTATATGGGAAAGATTAGAGAAGTATGTGACATGTAGATAAGATATTGCTACAACAAACTGTGTGATAATGGAGTCTTGAGGGAAGAATATAAGATCATTGAATGAAAAGGGTTAAACCATGCCCTAGATTTTCCTCAAGTGTTTAAAACTAAATGGATTAGAATTATTCTAAGCTAGATACATGATAACTATATTTGGTTGGAAGGTGGACCAATTAAGCTAACAAAGAAGATCATAAATAGAGTATCAAGGTACCCTATCCTTGATCAACCTAAGAGCATCCAAAGTGATACAAAGGAAACTATTGAAAAGAATATAGGTGCAATATGGAACAAAAGAGGGATGTCTATTGACACAATTTTAGATCCCCTAATTTCCTTTGAAGTGAAGATGATTACTCACAAGTTCTTTTAGTCTAGTTGACTGAATAGTGTATCATGTATGGTTTTTGATTTGGGTTACAAGATAGTAAAGAGGGACCATTCCTATGACCTTGCCAAGTTGCAACTACAACAATTATCAAAAAACTTCGAGGCCATTAGGAAAGATAAAAGTGCATCATGCAAATTTGGTTCTTTACTTATTTTCATATCCTTTGAATGTGCAAAACACATTCCCCAACTTTGACACAGTTGCTTGGAAGACCAATAGGCCAATTGCACAACAAATTTCATGATTCATTGAATAGCTCGGAGATAACTTTGAGTCATTGATGACTAGCTATTTTGAGGATTTTATGAAATTCATTAAATAGAGGTTGAGGATCCCTATATCCTTAGTGGAAAAACATTATGATGATGTTTTTCTCCTAGTGGATACCAATCATACATATGTGCAAGCAGCAATACCAAGAGTCAAATGGCTAAAACCCTCGCCATATGAGATCAATGTAGATGAGGCCTTTGCAGCTATTACAACTCTACTTATAGAAGATATTGAAAAGAGTGCCACCTCATTTGGTAATTATGAGGAATCCAAATCAAGGATCACAATAGACCTAAAGACAACTATAGTTCTTAGAAAGAAGAACAAACTGGTGAAACTAGTGCTAAAGGAGAGATTTGGTGAAGGATATGAAGACGAAGAAGAAGAAGAAGAAGAAGAAGAAAATGAGAGGAAGAACAAGGCCAAGCCCCATTGACATTAACTCAAGGCTTGGGAGAAGATCAAGGAGAAGAAGCAAAAGGTGCTGAGGAAGAAGAAGCCGAGGAATAACCTCAATCAGCTAAGAAGAAGAGAAAGGAAAAGGAGCCAAAAGTGGAGAAACCTACAAATAAGTTTGTGATTTGATCACAATAGAAGCCAACAATACCTACTATTAAGTCTAGCACAAAGGAAGCCACCACATAAGAAAAATATGTTGAGAAGCCTAAGGGAAAAAAGTCTATTGCCATAGGAGAGCCAAGCTAGCCTACTAAGAAGACATACAAAAGATTGAAAAAGAAATCAACATCTCAACTAGATTCAAATGAGGAGATGATTGAGTCAGATGACTTGAGTCAATACAAGGTGGTAAGCAACAATCCCTCTTTTGACTTAGAAAATTTGTGTGAAAATATTATTACAAATGTAGATTGGTCAGGGTTCACACATGTTTATTTTGATAAGCTAGGAAGTGTAGATAAAAATAAGGTTCAAGAAGCCATATACGAGATGATGGATACATTTAAATCTACTCCACTAGAGATTGCCAACTCTTTACCTAAAAGTTTATATGACTAAATTGAACAAAAGTGGCAATATAGTTTGACCACTAAGAAGAAAATAAGAGAGGCTCAATTAGCCTAAGTTATGCCTTCTTTGGACAAGAAAATGATGGAAAAACCCATGGACAAATACAGGGGGAGAATTGCCCCCAAATATAGAGCTTTCAAGATTTTGAGGAATAATATAGAAGAAGTGGTAACTTAAAGCACATTTTTTTGGCAAGAAATCTATGGTTTATCCACCAAGGCCACAACAAAGAAAATAGATGAAGAGAAAAAGGACATTGAGAAAGGTGAAAAAGAGGTAGTAGATACTACAAAAGAGGTCCATGTCAAGGATGGTAAAGTGGAAGGCACTAGGGAGACAATAGCAGAGGAGGCCACAACAAATGAAGAACAATAAAATATACAAGATGTATAGGTGTTGAATGTCAGTCCTTCACATATAGACCAAGTGAGTCAATAGGACTTAGTAAAAATAAAGGATGTTGCTAATAATTCAGCTTAGAACATCAATCCCTTGACTAAAGAAGATTTGAAAATGATATTGAAGGACTCCACCATAGTAGCACAACTATGCTCAAATCCCATATTGGTGAGAGTTGATGAGATCCAGAATGCAAAAGTTGCATCCATAGGGTAGAAACTAGTAGACAAATCTAATGTGCCCCCTCAATCCACATAAGCTAAGGAGAAAGAAAAAAAGGATCTACAAATAAATCAAAGTGCAAACCTAGAAAAGACATTTGTTACAACTGAGACACAATCTGCAATTCCTATAGTTGCATTTTACATAAAAGATGTAGAGGCACAATAGACAAATACATCATTGTCCATCCTAAATAGTTTAGGTATGCTAGCTATATTAACTATTGAGAAAGATGGAACTGAAGTTCACATAGGTTGGGATGCAAGTCCTGCACCTATTTCACAAACACAAGGTGAAGCACAATAGAAAGAGAGCAAAGATGATAAGACTGAAGAGTTCAAGGTGACTACTGCACCAAAAGAACAAATTTCCATACAGACTCTGGTTACCCTACCAGTTTCTATTACTCCTCCTAGTAGTCAAGATCTTCAGAAGTTGAGCACACATGTCACACCTTTGCAAATATCAAGGTTAGGTGCTATTATATCAAGGAACGTCGATGCCACATCATATGAGGATGCTAGTTTAGATGAGGTGATTGATTTTCCAAAGTTTGATTTAAACATAATCACTATAGAGCAGATGAGCATTCTACATGAAGCTCTACAACAAAAGAAGAGACAAGAGTTACTGAGAAGGGAACAAAAGCAAAAGAAATCTTTGCATGACATTGAAGATATATTTATTGATGCTTTCAGCCTTCCTAAGCCATATGAAGACAAACCTATCATTGAGCAACTTGTTGATATGGTTGATAGGATCAGGGATGAAGCCCTGGATTCTAATTTAGACTCTCAAAATAGTCTAAAAGAAAATTTCATTCAAAGGTACTTGAAAAGATATCTAGTGCTATTGCACTTAGACAGGTTGATCTAGCAACCAAAGTGGAGAGTGTGAAGAAGATGTTAGAGAATATTTTCTCTCTACACCAAGCTATGTGATGTAAATCTATTCACATAGGAAGTTCAAAGGGCTATTGACCAACTATAAGTAGATCTACAACTTATAGGTAATACCTTAAACCTATCTCCTAGTCAAATTTAGTCTCATATTCAGAGGTTACTATCCATACAAGGTAAGCTTGCTGAGATGCAAGCACATGATGCTACTATTAAAGCTACCTTGATAAGTATCCAATCCATGTTGACCCCACACTTGGAAGTGTTGCATAAGGAACTAGCCTATTCTAAGACATTGATGAAGAAAGATAACCAAATTTTAACTCAAGATGGCTTAGTTGACCTTACTGCCCAACTAGATATTCAATATCAATCTCTAGAGGTAACATGAAATAATTGGGATGCAATGTTGAAAATTATCAAGAAGATCCATAAATCATTTTTGGATAAAATCACTATTAGTGTACTACCCAAGACATAAGTGTCAAAAAAGTGGGAAATGAGTATAAAAGGGGAAATGAGAAATGATAATAATATAGTTTTGAGTAAGGGGGGGTAATAATCCAGAAATAGGGGACAACAAAACTACTTAGCAGGAGTATTAGATTCAAATACAGAAAGGAAACATTTACTCAATGGGAGTAATGTAGAACTAAGGTATGATAGTTAGTCATAAGTTTTACAATTTTATAAATTTTGCAAATTTTGCATGAGAGCTGAGTAATGTATACATATTTTTTGAGTAATGCTCATAATAAGGATTGTATACGCATGAAAAAGTATTTTTTCCACTCATGTCAAAGGGGGAGATTGTTAATCTCAGATTGGTTTTGACAAGTCAGTGACAAAACACTTAGTCATTTTCTATTAGTATTACAATACACACTTAGTGATTAGAGAAAGCTAAGAAATTAATGTGAGCTGAGTGACCAAAGCATGTCAAGCATAAGTTTCTAGACAATACATGCTAAGAAATATACCTAGTTAATGCCAAGCACTAGTATGTGTCGAGTGGATTGTATGTGCCGAGTCACTCATGCAATGAGTAGACTATACTTGTTGAGTACTTTAGGACCCGGGAAAATAATGAGTGCTGAGTTATTGAGAAGTCAAGCTACAACATAATGAGCATAGTGCATGCCGCGCATTAGAGTCTTTGGATGCTAAGTAAACAAATTTTGACATAGTTGTTTTTTATGACACAAAATTCTATGTAAACCATTTTTGGGCCCACATAATGATTGTTTTGTGATTCTAGAAGAGAAGTATGGAGTTATATTGTGAATCCCTATGCAATACATGCAACCAATCAAATTAAGGGATGAATTAAGTGGCAATATGGATCAACTACAACCATTGATTCCTACCTAACCCATTCCACCTATGTTTATTTAACAAGGAAAACCCTAAAGAGTTTGTATGAATCAGAAGTACACAAGGAGATGAATGATAAGTGCAAAGAGGGCATTCATGGTGGCTATGGAGGTTATAGAAGTGATTTGAATTGCAAAATCATTTAGAGAGAATAGAGGAAAGAAAAGATAGGATAGAGGAGACATGTTTGATTAGAAGGATGAAGGTTTTATCAACAAAGATAAGATCTGAAATGTGCTAACCAAAGGATAATTGTGCCAAATCATTTTAATAGGTGATGCAGAGAAAATATCCTAATAGAGTAGTTTTCTTTTCTAGATAACCTATGACTATTTATCATGGATGTACCAACAAGTTTATAATTTTCCAAGTCAAATATTTTCAACAAGTCTTTCAAGTACTTATCTTGTGATATGAAAATACCATCTCTATATTGCACAATTTATAAACCTCAAAAAAACTTCATCTCACAAATCATACTCATCTCAAATTCATTCTTCATCTCTTGACAAAATTTATCAGTTCATCATTACCTCTAAAGATTATGTCATCAACAAACCATTTTAAATTTCTTTCAAATAAGAGTTGCTATTTGTTGTACCTTTAGCAAATCCTAGTTTTTCCAAATACTTGTCCAATCTAGCATACTGGGTTCTTGGTGCTTGCTTTAGACCATACAATGCTTTCTTCAATCTACATACCATGTCCTTTTCTTCTATTGAAAGAAATCCTTCAAGATACTCAATGTAAAACTCTTCTTCAAGTTCCCCATTTAGAAAGACTGACTTGACAGCCATGTAATACACTTTTAGTTTCATACTTGCGACCTAAGCTAGAAACATCTTACTACTTCCATTTTGGATACAAGGACATATGTTTCTTTATAATCTATACCATCTTTCTATGAATATCCTTTGCATACCAATATAGCTTTGTTCCTCATATCTTCACCTTGTCCATTCATCTTGTTTCTGAATACTCATTTAGTTCCTATAACATTCTGGTCTTTAGGCCTAGGAACCAATTCCCATGTCTTATTCTTCACAATTTGATCTAGCTTTTCCTTCATTACTTGAATCCAATGATCATCCTTACATGGCTTATCTACATTCTTAAGTTCAAATTGAGAAATCAAACATAATTCCTCATGTACTCTATTTCTTGTCAGTACTCCTTTGTCTTTACTTCCAATAATCTTCTATGAAGGGTGATTCTTTGCCAAATTTCTATTTGGTGTAGGAGTTGCTATCTCAACTCTTAACTTTTCTCTTTGTTTAGTTCTTTGTTGTCCTCTTTTCTCAACAATTTGTACGTCATTCTATAAGTCATTGTTAGTCTCAAAGAAAAATTCAACATTCTCTCTAATAGATTTAGGATTATTTTCCTCATCATCATAAATTTAATCCAACATTCTCTCTTTAACTCCAAAATTTTCATCTACTTTCACATTTGTGAACTCAAAAATTGTCTTAGTTCTCTTATTAAATCATCTATAATCTTTTCTTTTCCATGAATACCCAAGGGACATACCTTCATCACTTCTTGGATCAAAGTTACCAATATCATCATCTCTTTTTATGTAACACTTCTAAAGATTCAAAAATATTTTACTGAGGGTGTATGACCAAACCATAATTCATAAGGAGTCTTGTTTGTACCTTTTCTGGTTTGCACTCTATTCATGGTGTATAGTGTTGTATTGACTGCTTCCCTCCAAAATGTCTTAGATACATCATTCTCAAACATCATTACTCTTACTGCCTCTCATACATATATGTTTCTTCTTTCTGCTATCCCATTTTTCTCAGGAGTCTTGGGTGATGATATATGTCTCTTGATTCCATTCTCTTCAGAAAACATGTTAAAGTCTCTAGAAGTAAACTGTCCACCTCTATCTAATCTCAAACATTTAATCTTTACACCATATTCATTCTCAACTCTATTCTTAAATATATTACACTTTTCAAATGCCTCAAAATTTTCTTTAAGAAATGATACCCATATCATTCTAGTGAAATCATCAATAAACATCATAAAATACTTTTCTCCATAGAATCCTCTTGTTATGGTAGGACCACTCAAGTCTATATGAATAATCTCCAACTTCTCTGTAGTAGTGAACTTCTTGCTAGGAAATGAAACCTTCTCCTACTTAGCCATGATACATTCTTTACAAACAACATTTGTAGGCTTCATGATTCTAAGAAAATCTATGTCTGCAAATGTACTAGTAGCCTTCACAATGCTATCAAAGTTTATATGACAAAATCTTTTATGCCACAACCAACTGTTATCGACTTTTGCAACCAAACAAGTCATCTTTGAAGGATTCAATTGAAACACATTATCTCTGGATCTTATACTCATTCTAATAAGCTTACCATCCTTATCTTTGATAATGTAAGTCTTCTCTATAAATTACAACTGATAGCTTTTATCAACCAACTATCCAACACTCAACAAGTTATGTTTTAATCCATCAAATAAATACACACCATCGGTATTAGTCTTTCTATCAAGAGTAATAGATCCTATTCCTATGATGTGACAAGCTACATTATTTCCCACTCCAACAATCCTTCCATAATGATTTTTGAATTTAACAAATTTTTTCATATCACCAGTCATATGATGTGAACATCCAATATCTATAATCCAATCAAAGTAGGGATTTTTCTTCTCTAATTTCAGTTTTAGAACTCGCTTCTTTTATAGCCACAAATCTTAAATCATCATTGCTTTCACTCTGAACTCTTTCCTTAGATTCATCATCTTCATTTGCATACAAATAGTCTCTAGGTCTTCTAGACTTGAAATTTCTCTTATAATTTTTCTCTCTTTTAGGACACTTAGAATCATAATGACCAAATTCATAACATTTCCAATATTAATTTTTTTTTCTTACCTTTTGGTTTTGTCCTTACAAGTAGGGATATTCCTTTAATCTTCCCGTCTTCTTTAGATTTGGATCTGCTACTACTAGCATAATCTCCATTGGTGCTTGTACTTCTTGTGAAATAAAGAGGAACACTTAATTCACTAAAAGCTATCTCCACTCTAGTCAATTCTCTTGATTTTCTCAAACTTGATTCTACCACTTCCAATCTTCCAAGCAAAGTCTCCCTGGTAAACTTCTTAGTACAGGGTATCAAAAGTTTAATGATCTATGCTACTTATTTGAATGGTAGTGTCAAATTTTTTAGAATCTTCCATACAACCTCATCTTCTTCTCTAGATCTTTCACAAGACTTAATTCCTACAACAATCTCAGATATTCTACCAATATAGCTTCTCACATATTCATCTTTCATCATTTTAGCATCTTGAAATAAACATATCCAATTATGTACTCTTACTATTTTAGCATGCTTATCTCCTTCAAAAGTATTTTTTAAAACCTTCCAAGTCTTATGAAATGTTACGAAAGATCTTACTTGATTGTATTCATTTTTCAAGAAGAGCTGTTAGTAATGGCTCGCATATTACACATAAACAAATCTCTTTCTGCTTCACTGCATTCCTCAAGCTTATTTTCTTCCATAATATCTTTGTCATTCTTTGTCAAAAGCCAATATCTTGGACCCACACATATCAAATGATTTTTCAACTTCTCCTTCCAACTTTCATAGTTAAATCTATCAAAATTTGGACTTTCTTTTTTGAAGTGACCTGAGCTCCAAAAGCTGCTAAGCTTCCTCTTTAAGGACATGATGCTCTGATACCAACTATTAGAAAGTAAAGTCCACCAATATAAATGAGAGGGGAGGGGGGTGAATTAATTATACAACTATTAGAATAATTATCAACCTTAATAATCTTTAACCATGTGAGCAATATAATCAACAACCATAACAACATAGTCATATACAATAACACCAAATATGCTAACTAGGGAAATCCTTGATCAGAAGGAAAACCCCGATGGAGATGGTACCCACAAAATGATGTACTAATATAAATGTTCCTTATTAGAGGACGAACCCTCTTAAGAGTCAACAAATACATTCAGTACATATCAATCCTTGTCAGGAGACTTTGTATCTTTGTTAGGAGATTCCAACCTTGTTAGGAGTTGTAGAAGGTAGATGGACCCACTGTCCAAATAGCTTTACAGGAAAGACCACCAAACTCACTGTCCAACTAGTCTTCATATTATTCCTTGTAGAATAATAAAAGAAAATTATACTTGTACTCTCTCTATCATGTCAACCAGACTACCTCTTTTGATCTTGTCACGAGATCATCAACTTTGCATCCAATAATCCCTTGGATTGCTTACTCACATTTATCAAATACTCTTCTCTTGTTCGTACACTTCACACGTCATCATTAGACTTTCTTCTATATTGTCTAACCTCACATATCATGATTCTATCTCTATTGAGAGATACAATCCATTAATCAGAAGCTACTTCTTAAGAACTTTGTCTGTATACTACTCTCTGTAAATCAATCATATTTTCTGCATATCTTTGACTCTTTGTATGTGCACTTAACCATGTCATCAGGACAAAGTGTAGAACATGTCCTTAACAATGCTTCACCTAATCTTCAATACACCATCTGTATGACCTCATTCTCTTTTTTCTACTCTACTAGTCTTCACATAAACACTGCTATGTTGACATCAATGACAAACAAATTCATGAATGCAACATGTCAATCATGCTAATAATCTCCCACATGCTCTTGCAATGCTTAGGATACTCCCTAAAAGGAATACCATCAACATTCATGCTAACAAGTCCATGGAAATGTTGGACTATAAAGAGGGCATAAATCATAAAAAATATTAGAATAAGTACATAAGATTGGCCGTAGACCTCATTTTACAAAAACCCATAAATCATTTTAAAATATGGAAGCTTTAATTTTTTGGCAAATTGAGCACCTTGCTCAACTCCCTGAAGGTGCACTAAGTTCAAAGGTGTGCTAAGTCTAAAGGTACACAAGTGTGAATATCCAAAACATCTATTTGTCCCCAAGGTCCCCAAGGTCCCCAAGACTACCATAGCATCCTTGTCTTCTACAACAGCTAAGATCACACTCAAATCCATGACTTTTAAGTTCCAAGGAGTACCCAAGAAGTCATAATTCATGGATTTATGATTAGAAGTGAGAGATACTGAACGTTGCTAGATATTATACAAGAGAAGAAATGGATAAGATTGATGATTGGATTGAGAATATACATGCTAGTAATAAGGTCATGTTATCTATGTATGAAGATATCCAAGATATGCATAGAACGCATGCTCAACTGTTAAAAGTGGATACTATAATGTAACTAGCTTAGAGATTTTTACTGAAAACTCCAAAACACAATTGTGTGCAATGAAAATATTTGTACAAAAATTCAAGCATCATTTGAAGTAGTATCCTCTAAGGATGATGTTAGATGCATTTTTGAAACCATGTAGACACTAAGGGAGTTGGACTCCAAGCTGGATGACGAAGTAAAGTAAGAATTTCATGATTTCCATAGGGAAGTGATGAAAAATATGAAGATTTAGACTTTTCATATCCTCAATCAACCTTGGAGTTGGTCATTGATTAATTTTTCTAGAGAATTTTTGTCATTAGTGTCATGCTAAATGACCACTTAACGGAAGCATTGTTAGAAGGAGGGTCTAAAATCTATTCTGCCCAAAAGCAAAGTCATTGTTTGATAGTTCTACAAAATTCACAGTTCCCTTTTGATAGTCTATTAATAGTCATAAAGTGTGTATGTCCAAAGGTTCTCTTTTCTCTAAGGTGCCCATTTCAGAAGGTGCACTTTTCACCAACACACTTTTTTTAGAAGGTTCATTTTTTGTATAGGTGAAACAAGATACATAGTGTACTTCCCCAAAGGTGCACAAACTGGAAGATCTTGACCCACCATCTCCCTTTCAATGAGCATTGAGGTCTTCGCTCATCAAGCAAGAGTTCTTGGGACTCAGTCATTTTTGCAAGCCTCACAATGATAATGAGATACCTAGGATCCACTCACTCACATTGAAAATTACATCATCATCATCCACTCTATATTATGCTTCATCCATGCCCATCATTATGCACCATGGCTTTCTTCAATGCCCAAAGTTCACCATTAAACCTAACTAGTCCATTACATGACTTGCCCTATAGTTCATTTATGGAGAAGAATGATCAATAGAAGATCATATTCAAGTTTTCAAAAGAAATATGCAACTAGAAGTAGATTCAAAATATGGAAATGGTTTGTCACTTATTCACTTACACTTTGAGGAAAATGACATTCAATTGGTACCTCAATCTACCACCAACATCAATAAGAGATTGGATCTATTTTGAGAGAAATTTTATGGCACAATTCAAGATCTATATTGATCCATCTATCCTACATCATCAATTCATCTCAATTAAGAGGGATCCAAATGAGTCTATTTCATAGTTTAACCATCACTTCTATAGGATGTATCAAAGATGGTGTTTCCTTACACTGTCCCCCAAATGGTTGCCATCCATATCTATTTGGGAACAATGGATTTACTAACTCCTATTTTTCTAAGAAGGCTCCATTCTAGAGATGTTAATACCCTTGAGAATATCTTCAAAGAGGCCATTAGATTCATGAAGTAGATAGATCCTTGTGGTGGAGGGAAATTTGTGCCTCCCTTCATTTTGAATAATGTAGCAGCCATGCACCCATTTCTAGCAAGAGCACCTACTACATATAATCAAATGCCCCTATTGAATCTATTACCTTTACTATAATAGGTTATTGCTACTCCATTGGTAGGAATTAAATATTTAGGGCATGAGCCCCAAAGGATTGCGTTCTTTGAGAAGAAGACTTCTCCACCTACTAAAATTGAGAAGAATATGGCTAGTGAGTTTGAGGCCATGAAGAAGATAATGTATCTTTTATCCAATGAAATTGCCAAAATAAAGTTGAGTTCCTCAAGTAGCCAAGGCAATCTTCCAAGACAACTTGCTTCCCAAAACCATTGTTCTCAAAATCACAAATTTTTTTTTTTGGAAACTACAATTGTGTTGGTTAACAATTTGTCCTCCTATTAGATTTTATAACCCGACTCTTTGATATCCAATGTTTTGGAGATACAAAAGGATGTTTACCAACAAATGGTTAGTGTATATATTCTATCACTATCCTCAAAATTTATTATATACAAATCCATATGATTTGCAATGATATGCAATGAATACGCTTTTATGAGATTAGAAGTTTTGACATTATAAGCTGACCTAAGAGTAGTAAAGGATAGCCAAATTAGTTGTAGGCACAAATAATTTAGGCAAGATGAATTTTCATAACCTATCACACTCGATGGAATGATTGTAATTGATGATCTTGGGATTTTTTGACTCTTACTTCTATTCTGAATGCAACATTAACCATCTAAATGCAAAGAGCAATGGAAGAAGAAATGCACATGAGGGAAAATGGAATTGATTTGACTACCAAACTTGAATAAAATGGAATTTAGCAAGTTAGTAATAGATTCATACACATCTATCCTTCAATTCCCAATAAAACTATATAAAATGATATGAAATGAATAAGAGAGGAAGTAGAATCATATATGAAGAAATTAAATGGAATCACCTCTACTACAAATATCAAAATGAAATGGAATCCACGCGATCATAATTGGATCACATATAATTGTCCTTCAACTCTTAATGTAGAACTAATCTATGCATGGGCAAGAAAACATGACAAGCAATAGGGTAATGTAATTACATACCAATTCAGCACCAAGTTTGCCAACCTTTGTATTGTCAAATGGGGTTACATTTATAGTTTTCTTTCATCCCTCAATTCAGTAGAGTAACAGTCACAAATAAAAAAGAAATAAAATATGAAATTATCCAATCATATGAACACGTGGCATCTTCTCCATTAATGTTTCTGAACCCATGGTGTTTTTGAAAACACATGATGGCTATTCAACTTCCTACAATCTTCATAAAATCTTGTAGAAAATCACTATTTTCTTCATCTTCTGTTATTTTGTGCCAAACCTACACATTTCATATTCCAATGATCACTACATCTTTAAACTCTAGCTGTTGATCTTAAACTAATGACCACAATTAAAACATTATAACCTTACTTTATAACTTCTTCTGTGGGTCCCTCCGTGTATATGTGTCTTTTCATCGTTATGTCACTATGATTATTTTCCTTGCAACTTTACATAGCGAGATAGAGACAAACATAGATCTTTTTTTGATCTGACGGTGGTCATAAAATGATGTTAAGTCTCTTTGTTTCACAACGTGAGTCTACTTTCCAATTAGGCACATTATGTACCTCATAGCAGATAGATGGAAATAATTCATTACTTGGAGAGTCTAACAACTGTAGAATGTTATGGGCCCATCGAGATATGTGGCTTCATGTCACTTTGTCATATAAATTATCAACTAGGCATTTCTTTTATGATGACACAACAATCTCTGTAAATATTATTTGATCCGACAGTCAACATTATGTCACTCAATTACTATGCATGATTCAAAGAAGGTCCTACCTAAATTGGGTCCCATAGATAGGTGTCAACTTGTCTCTATTTTGCATTGGTTATTCCTCATGCAACTTTGGAAAGCAACAAAGTGACATCTGTAGATCTTTGTAAAATTTCACAATCATAAAAAAGGTCTTATTTTTAAGGTGATTTAACTATTCAACTTGATGACATGGACATTTAGATTGTTTGAATTCATCAATTTAATTTTAGCTCAAGTCTTCACCACCTTTGACCATGTTCTTTGCCATTTTTGCATTTTTGAGTGCTCACTCTGTATTGAGTTCAATTGATCTTTCTTCTAACTTGTTCTAATGATCTGCATATCAATGTTTTAGCCTCAATCCTTAATGTTCTCCACTACCATTTTCTCTAAATATATCTATGATTTCTTTAAATATATCCTTCCTTTAGATATGGATCTTTGACTATGAAGTTAGAAATTCTTAGAGATTTAGAATTGCTTTCATGAACTATTTCACAACATGAATCCTTGTCTTCAACATGATTAGGAACAAATCAATAGAAGATTTAGACCTTCTTCTCATTAGGATGATGCATAACAAACCCTCCAAACCCTAATCACCTAGCTTTGTACTAGTGCATTTCTCATATGATTTCTTGCATTAGGTTAGCTCAAAGGAATGATGAGAAGAAAGACCATCTGATAGGAAATCTTAACTTACACTCAAGACATTGACATTTGGCCTAGCTCAAAACCTTAGAGAAAAGAAATGGACTAAAACTGGGGTAACAAATGGCTATGTTTGGGGATTTAAGCATGATAATGCTTGAAAGAACTCTAGCAATCTTTGGTTCCACACAAAAGGTGACAACTTGGAAACAAAAAAGAATAGACTAAACTAGGAAAAATGACAGCAAAATACCTAGGAAAACAAACAACTACGCTAAAGCAAATTGTATGAAAGCAAAACCTACCTACCTACCTTACTATGGAAGGGTTACTTGCTTTCAATTTTGCATTTGATATAACTTTAGATCTTTCCTGTTATAAGAACATGGCAAGATTTCTCCTGTGAGATATGCCAACTTGAAAGAGTTATTCTAGTTTTCTTATATGATCTGCAATGAAGCTTTCCATAAAGACTTTATCCTTCCTTGGTATTTAGTAATTTTGTCAACCATCTCTTCCCTTTCTTCCTACAAGTTGGTGAGATACATGATTCTCTTATCTAATCCATCTTTGAAAACATCTTCTTCGATGACATTCTTTAATTTACATGCAACAAGTTCTAGAGGTAATGAAAAATTAGCTTCCACTCCATAGACTAATTCAAAAGGTGAAATACCTATGGATCTTTTAAGTGTGGTTATCTCAGCCCATAAAGTATTATGAATCATCTTGTGCCAACTTTTTTGATTATTTGAGACCAATTTCTTCAAAATATTAATCAGATTCTTATTACTAGATTCAGCTTGCCCATTTCCTTGAGGGAAATAGTTAGAAGAATGCCCAACTTGAATACCATTATCATAGAAAAATTCAACAAATTCTAAAGAAGAAAAATAATATACATTAGCCATTATCAACTTTATACGGACTCCAAACTTGATCAAAATATGCTCTTTGAGAAAATCACATATCACCTCTGATGAAGTCTTCTTCATTGGCTTGGCTTCAACCCATTTACTAAAATAATTTGTGGTAATCAATGTCTAAGAATGACCTTGACTGGAAGGAGGATTGATTGGGCCTATAAAATCTAAACCCCCTTGATGAAAAGGAGATTCAATTACCACTAGCCTAAGAGTCAAGGCAAAAAGCTGAGGTTTACTTGTAAACATCTTACATTTTGCACAATTATCAACCCACTTATATGCATCTTTAAACACACAAGACCAATAATAACATTGTCTTAGAATTTTGAATGTAGTGACAATGCTAGAAAAATGTCTTCTACATGCTTCATCATGAAAAGATCTTAACAACTTTACCTGCTATTCTCTGTCAACACATCTTAGGAATGTACCATCAATTTCTCTCTTGTACAAGATATCATCATGAATCACATACTTCAAGGCCTTTATTTTTAGGTTTCTTCTTTTCTTACTAGTTAATCCATTAGGGTATTCACCATATGTTAGAAAATAAGCAATGTTTGAGAACCAAGGGTCCTGAAGACTTACCATAAGAACTTTTGGGGTATCTTCTTCTTTGACTTTTTGATTTTCTGCCAAGGCTTTACAAAGTGCATCACCTCTTACAAATTTTGTTGTCTTAATTTCTATATCATATTCTTGTACCTTTGCTATCCAAAATCCTCTATTATTACAACCAATATCTTGTTGTGTCAAAATACTTTTTGCTGTAGGATCTGGCACATATATCACTAAATGAGAATGCAAAATATAAAATCTGAAATTCTTAAGGGCTCTCACTACTGTATATGCATGTTTTTTAATCCGTGAGTATTTCAATTCTTTATTTTTTAGAGGTATGCTCATGAAAGAAATTGGAGCTTGTATTCTTTCTTTGTTTTCTTACATCAATATGGCTGACATAGTATGTTCCGAGGTATAACAATAAATGATGAACTCTTTAGTATAATCAGAATGGACAAGCACAGGGGCTTTGGAAATGAAACCTTTGATATCTTCAAAAGCCTTTTTCCCAAAATCACTCCATTTGAAAGTTTTATTTCCTTTCATCATATCAAATATGCACTTAACTATCTCTGAGAAGTCAGGCACAAATCTCCTCAAGAAATCTATCGGGCCAAAGAAAGATTTTACCCCAGTTTTACTCAATGGAAAAGTTAATTGTTGAATAGCTTTAATTCTATCTTGATCAATCTTCACTCCTTTTTGAGATACAATATGACCAAGTGGCTTACCTTCTGTTATAAAAAATATTGACTTTGGATTCAGTGAGACAACGTGTTCTCTACATCTCTGTAGTACACTTTCTAGATCATTGTTATGATCTTTCCTCTTCTTAGAAAAGATTGTCAAATCATCAAGGTATATGAAAATGATTCTATCTTTTAGATCTCCAAAATCCAAATTCATGCCACGTTGAAAGGTTGCACCTACATTAATTAAGCCAAAAGGCATTTTATTATGAGAAAAAGTACCCCATGGTGTGGTGAATGCAATTTTGAATTGATCTGCTTCATCTACTTGAATCTGATTATACCCTAAAAAACCATCTAACATTGACATCATCTCTAACCTTGCAATAGTTTGTAAGAGATGACCCATGTTGGGAAGTGAAAACTTATCTTTGAGTGAAGCTTGATTTAGATTTATGAAATCCACATAAATTCTTATCTCTCCATTCTTCTTTCTTACTGGCACAATATTAGAAAATCAAGTAGAATGATGAATAGGATATTTAATCCTAGACTACAATATTTTGTCAATCTCCTTGAAGATTTCTCCTTCACCTATAGGGTTATAGTTTCTTTGTTTTTGCCTAAATGGTGTTGCTTCTAGTTTAAGAGAGATTTCATGTTTGAACTTTCCACCCATGAAATTCTTTATGTCTTCATAACTCCAAGCAAATACATCTTGAAATTCAATAAGTAATTTCCTTATCTCTACCCTCTCCTCTAGTGTGCAACACTTTCCTATGTTTATCATCTTTGGGCTAACTTATGGCCCTATATTGATTCCATCGTATTCACTATAGGTTTTTCCTTTATTATCTCTTTCCCTCTTTATGTATGCATCATGTCTATCAATTTATTTTTTCTAAAGAGATTAGATGGGGTGGAATCTTATTACCTTTCAACTCAATAATATCAAGCTCTCTTTTCTTTTTGTCATTTTCCACTAGATCACCTCTTGAATTAGTGCTTCCTTCAAAATACAAGCCTTCAAAGGGTTCTTCTCCTTTAATAAATTGTTGTACGTGCTTTTCATATTCAAACACCTGCCAAGAATATTCATTATTAGGGACATTGGGCCTGAATAGAACTTTTACCTTATAAGTTTAATCTTTAAAATTAGGGTGTGGTAAGAGAAATGATGCAAAAAATTCTAAAGAATCAACTCTTGAATTGAATTCCCTTAATACTGATATAATTGAGAAAGCATTCAAACTCTCAATTTCATCCCACACTCTATTATGTTAATTCCTCAATCTTGAGTTCTTAACTGCATATTGATTTCAAACTTGTTTTACCACCAATTTTGCATCTCCTTGAGCTTTGAGTAACTTGACCCCTTTTTTTTTTGCCACCATTATACCAAGGAGAATGGTTTCATATTCTACAACATTGTTAGTATTCTTGAAATCTAATTTATATGCCAAACAAGTCACCTCCCCAATTAGTGATATTAACGCTACTCTTGCACCTGAACCAACATCAACACAACTGCAATCAAATTCCTAAGTCCATAATGATCACCTTTAGTTTGATCCAATTCTTCTTGAATATAAGAAGTGTCAGAGAATAACACGTAATTACCAAAATGCACTTCATGATACAATATTTGAGACCTAGGATCATCTGATTTCAAAATAATAAACTTTGTCTTTTCCTCTGGTTCTAGCTTCACCTTTTTATCTCCAACTTGGATAGTAGCACTAGATCAGTCTAGTTTTATCTCTCCTCCAATGTCTTTACACAAATTTTTCTTAGGACCATTTCATAACTTGTAGTGATGTCTTTTTCTACTAGGATGGTAAGTTTAAGTCTCTTTGAAGGATAGGTAGTTTGAGGAAACTTGAGCATATTTTATTTGTCCAAGAAAGGGCACTTTTTTGCATCCATTGAATAACATCTACCAAACATCTTAGTTAGTTGAAGGCCTAAATCTTTTGCTAGAGAGTTAGATATTACATTATTAGAAGCTCCTAAATCTATAATGCAATTACTCAACCTATTCCCATTGATATACAAAGAAATGTAGAAAGGATTTGGTTTTTGATTTGGATAGGTGGCTAAGACAATGCATTCCTCTTCTTGAAACAACTTAGGGAGTGCTAAATCTTCATCAATCAAAGAAGATCTACTAGTACTAGTTTAATTGAGATAATCAATAGTAGCATTAATAGTAACCTATTCTTTATCTTTTTTGCAATGTTCAACTAACCTTTTCAATTGATCAAGATTAGCTTTCAAGTAATCCAATGGAGATATCTAAATTCTTGTCTCTTTACAATATTGTATTAGATCAAAAGAATTAGATGTTTTACCTTTGTGCTCCTCCTATGAAGTTGAAGATACCATGACTTTGTCTTTATCAGTTTTGTTTGATGGTGCATTATTCTTGAGAGGAACTAAATTGTTGGTATGATTTCTATTCTTCTGACCTCTGGTCATTGCTATTAACTAAGGTCCTTCTAGAGTAGAAAAATAGTCACCTCCTGCTTTTGAATCTAATTCATACTCCAAGAAATAATTTTCAGAGTCACCACAAGGAGCATGATCATCCTCACTTTTAGGATATTCAATTGTTTGTTCTTTTTTATCCAACATCTACCTATATCTGATCATATTAGCACATGTATCTCCATCATGGTCTACCCTTAAGTGAAAAACAAACATATTTTGTCTCTTAGGAGAACCTTCAATTCATAATCTCTGTTGAATAGGTGATATTTGTAATGCTTTAACTCCATTTGGAAAAACTAGATCCTTCTTGATGAGGTTAATGAAAAGAATTAGCAGGCCTATTGATTTTTTTCTTTAATGAAATGAACTCATTAGATAATTTTTTCAGTTTTGTATTATTAGAAGTACTAACTTTATTACCCATGGTTCTAGATTGGATTTTTTTTTCAACTTACCAGAGGCTATCATGTCATCCTCCATCTCCATAACTAGTGTTTGGGAAACTTGCAAGTTTTCTACATTTTCTCTTCTAATTTGATATCCCAAATTAGGAGGCATAGAGATAATGTAGAAAGTCTTCTTGTTATCATTTTTAGGTGCACTTGTAGCAGGTATTCTTTTGACAAGTTTATTGAACCTTGAATTAAAATCTCTCATGGAAACAGATGGTTCTTTCTTTATCTATGCTCATTACAACACCAATACTTGTGCATCTTCTGTACTTTTATAATGTTCCTTAAACCTTTGTTTCATAGTATCTAAATTTGTGATGCATCCTATAATAGGTCTTGAAACTAGTTGGTAGCATTATCCACCAATGTATATACAAAGATTCTATCAGCCACATCTTCATGTTGAGGATTTACTATGCCACAAACCTTATGGAAAGCACTTAAGTGCTGTTCTGCAGAGGTGGAACCATCACCATTAAATCTTGGGAAATTATTCCTTGATGCTCTTGAAAAATCCTTGAAAAATCATTATTAGTTACAAGAGAAATAGGACCAATAGAATTTCCCCATGGTTGTGCCATAACTATTGGTATAGTGATTGGGTTTGTCTAAAAAGTAATAGAAAGTGGAAGTGTTGCACCAATCAACAACAAAGCATCAAATGTAGTAGGAATGGAAACCATAGCCAAAAGAGGAGTAGAATATTAAATTCTTCATGTTCTATTAGGAGGAATAATTTTAGACAAGAGAGTATCTTGGAGTTGCTTGGTTACAGATTCCCTTGCATGTGTTCTCCCTCTTCTACAAAGGTCCTCTAGGATAGGAAAATTGGCCTTCATGAGCTCTTCATATATTGGGTCAATATTTCCTTTCTCCTTGGCACTCCTAGTATATTTGGAATCCAGAGTGTATCAAATGTTCAAAAAATGGTGTTTTAAATTTATCTTACCAGTCTTCAACTTTTAATTTGCTTCTTTTCTTCAGTAGGTTAAGGCTATAAAACTGGTATCAAGTTCTTACGGAAAACACCTCACTACCACAAGTCCTTTCTTGAAACTCAAATATATGGAATTAGATTGCAAATTAATGTAAAGAAAAATTCTTTAGAACTTTCATTAGAATCTCCCCAATAGAGTTGGCAAAAACTATTGGTTAACAGTTTGTCCTCCTATTAGATTTTATAACCGAACTCTTTGAT
This sequence comes from Cupressus sempervirens, assembly GCA_028749045.1. Classification (NCBI taxonomy): domain Eukaryota; kingdom Viridiplantae; phylum Streptophyta; class Pinopsida; order Cupressales; family Cupressaceae; genus Cupressus; species Cupressus sempervirens. The sequence continues at coordinate 509,238,815 of CM053791.1, forward strand.
ACCTAATGTTTTGAAGAGACAAAAGGATGTTTACCAAAAAATGGGTCTAAATATTCTATCATTTCCATCTAAATTGATTAGGTATAACTCCCTATGATTTGCGATGATATGCAATGAATATATTTTTATGAGATCAAAAGTTTTGACATTATAAGCTCTTAACCTAAGAGTAGTAAAGGATAACCAAATTATTTGTAGGCAAAAACAATTCAGGTAGGATGGATTTGACTAATCTATCACACTCAATGGAATGACTTTAATAGATGATCTTGAGATTTTTTGACTCTTACTTCTATTCTATATGCATTACTAACCATCTAAATGCAAAGAGAAATGGAAGAAGAAATGTACATGAGGGAAAATGGAATTGTTTTGACTACCAGACTTGAATGAAATCAAATTCATCAAGTTACTAATATATTCATATACATCTATCCTTCAGTTCCCAATGAAACTATCTAACATGATATGAGATGAACAAGAGAGGAAGTAGAATCATATATGAAGAAAGTAAATAGAATCACCTCTAGTGCAAACATCAAAATGAAATGGAATCCACTTGATCATCATAGGGTCACATATAATTTTCCTTCAACACTTAATGTAGAACTAATGTATGCATGGGCAAAAAAACATGATAAGAAAATAGGGTAAATTGAATTATAGACCAATTCACCATCAAGTTTACCAACCTTTTTATTGTCAAATGAGATTATATTTATAGTTTTTTGTCATCCCTCAGTTTAGCAGAGCAACAATCACAAATAAAATATGAAATTATCTAGTCATATGGACATGTGACATCTTCTCCATTAATGATTATGAACCCATGGTGTTTTTGAAAACATGCGATGACTATTCTACTTATTGCAATCTTCATAAAATCTTGTAGAAAATCACTATTTTCTTCATCATCTATTATTTCACACTAAACTTGCATATTCATATTCCAATAGTCACTGCATCTTTGAACTCTGGCCATCGATCTTAAATTAATGATCATGATTAAAACATTATAATATTTCTTTATAACTTCCTCTGCAGGTTCCTGGGTGTACATGTGTCTTTTGGTCATTATGTTGCTATGATTATTTTCCTTGCAACTTTACATACCAAGATAACGACAAATGTAGATCTTTTTCTGATCTGACAGTGATAATAAAATGATGTTGTCTCTTTGTTTCATGGCATGGGTCCACTTTCCAATTAGGCACATTATGTACCTCATGGCAGATAGATGGCAATAATTCATTTCTTGGAGAGTATGATGAGTGTAAAATGTAATGGGCCCATCGAGACATGTGCCTTCATGTCACTTTGTCACATAAACTATCAACCAGACATTTTTTATGATGACATAATGACCTCTGTAGATCTTCTTTGATCTAACGGTCAACATAATGTCACTCAATTACTGTGCATGATTCAAATAAGGTCCTACCTCAATTGGGTCCCATGAACAGGTGTCATCTTGTCACTATTTTGCATTAGTTATCCCTAGTGCAACTTTGGAAAGAGATAAAGTGACGTCCATAGATCTTTGTAAAATATGATGATCATGAAAAAAGGTCTTATTTCTAAGGTGACTTAACTATTCAACTTGATGACATGGATGTTTAGATTATTTTGATTTGTCAATTTAATTTCAACTCAGGTCTTCGCCACCTTTGACTACGTTCCTTACCATTTCTGCATTTTTGAGTGCTCACTCTATATTGAATTCAATCCATCTTTCTTTTGACTTGTTCTCATGATCTGCATATCAATCTTTTAGCCTCAGTCTTTGATGTTCTCCACCACCATTTTCTTTGAATATATCTATGATTTTTTTAAATGTATACTTCCTTTAGATATAGATCTTTGACTATGAAAATAGAAATTCTTAGTGATTTAGGATTGCTTTCATGAAGAACTATTTCACAACATGAATCCTTTTCTTCAAAATGATTAGGAACAAATTAATAGAAGATCCAAACCTTCTTCTCATCATGATGATGCATAACAAACCCTCCAAACTCTAATCACCTAGCTTTGGACTAATGCATTGCTTATATGATTTCCTGCATTAGGTTAGCTCAAAGGAATGATGAGAAGAAAGGCCATCTTATAGGTAATCTAGACTCAGACTCAAGACATTGACATTTGGCCTAACTGAAAACATTAGAGAAAAGATATGGACTAAAATTGGGGCAACAAATTAGAACAATTGTTGTTTTACCCTTGATGTCAAATCTATTGATGATACATGTTGCTAGCTAATCTAAATCTCATATCTATTTGATTGATGAAGAGGATTTGAGAAGTTTCTCATAATAATAGCACCTAGAGAAAAGGTTGAGTTATGAAAGGGAAGCTACAATGGAGATTTGATTAGTTAGAATTTTATAAGACAAAGTGATTTCTTATATCATGTTGATGCTCAAGTGTTTACAGTATAAGTCAAGATATATCATTGATATAAATATTGACTGAGAAATAGAGCAAATTATTAAGGAATGCTGAGTGATGCTAGTGTCAACTGAGACATAGTAGAAGTCAATAAAATCTAGTGTTAATTAAGTATCAATATCAACTAAGAAAGTTAGTTAATGCCAAGCTAAGAGTTCAACAACAACTGAGTAATTTAGTGAGTAATAGCCAAGTGACAATAATTTGAATGCACATGCAAAATTGTGTTTTCCATCTGACTAAATTGATTTCTTGGGATATGGAAAGCATGTTGAAGATAAAATTGATGACTTGGATCATTTAATTAAAGGAGAGGATTAGGTATAATATCTATGATCATATTCAATGGATGAGAAGTTTTTGGAAAAGAGGAAGATGAACAAATACAATGAACCTAATGAATTAGTGTAAACCCTAAGATCTACAATGACCATGGAAAATGACAAAGCCAAAATGACCTATTTAAGGAGGCCTAGAGTTAAGGAGAAATTATAATATTAGAGTGAATGAAGAGAAATGAATGCATGCACACATGCTGCTAAACATTGATAAGTGAATATGAGTAGAAGGCTTAAGTTTGTTGGAAGGAGAAGATTGATTGCTTGAAGAGTTATCAAGATGATTAAAGACATAGATGACAAGGGGGAGCTTATCAAAGAATCAACACATGAACTAAATAGTGATATGAACTTGTAAAAGTGAGTTATAATCATGTAGATCAAACCCTACTATTTTCTTTCTAATCATTATAAATAGTTTGTATTGAAATCCTTTTAATGAAAGGTTGACCTATCAGTCATTGAAGGACTTAATAGTCTATATAAATACTTTAGCAAGGTGACATTCTAAATGGAATGATCAAAGTCCTTTGACAAGGCTACTCCTACTAGGGTGATTAAATCCTCTAACTAGGTCACATTTGACAGTGTCTATGGTAACTTTTAACAGGGTTGGCTCCTAACAGAGCTCACTTCAAAAGAGTGAAAAAGTGGTGACATGTTGCTAGTGGTTTTTGGAAAATTGAGTTTCCACGTCAAATACTTGTGTCAAAATTGTGTTAAATGTTTTGTGGTGCTTTAAATTTACATGTTTTACATTCAACAAGTTAGTTATCTTAGAATATTGGATTATTGGTAATTTTGTTTATTAGTATAGTAGAGACTAAGTTGTAATAGGATAAGCAGAACAATGAATGTTTAATGTTTGATTATTCATATAGTACTTATAGACCTTGAATAATTGATTCAACCTCCCCTCTTAATTATTCTAAACATTTCTAATAGAAATTATGGCCCCTATGATAGCATCAACAATGAGAATAATGGTATTACAGGTATGAGTCCAAGTGAAAATGAATACGGGTACAATGATGTTTCAGACCAGTCTCCCCAAATCATGGAGGAACAACCTTTTTAGTTTAGTGTAATGCTATTTAAATCATATGATAAATTTGGAGGAGGAAAAAATGATGAAGATGATCAAGAAGAGTTTGTGTTCCCATTCAATAAAGAGAAAGATAATGGACACTTTGGGATACATGTTTATTGCAACAATAATACGAAAACAAAAATTTTGAAAGGTAGAGAAGAGTCTCTAATGGATGATGTCTCTCTATGGTTACATCCTACTCCTCTAGACATTTAGGCATGTAACACTCCAATGCATTATGAGGTTCCAACCAATGTTGCCCTAATAGTTTAGAAGGAATTACATGTAAAGGATGAGGTTTTGAAAGGTTTTATGAATAACATAACAAGAAATTTGAAGTATCTTGGAGAAGATTAGAATCCAAACATCCTTTTTCTTCCTAACTATTATTGCCTCCATCAAAGGATTCATTCAAAGTTGGAATGTGCTATTTTCCAAGATGAAATATCTAATGTGTTAGCATAGATAGATCAACCGACTAAATTTGTCAAAAGTAATAAAATTGTTGCAAGTTTTGATTTTGCAATAAGTATAGATACCCTCAGAAATTTTGAGGATACAAAAAAATTTTAGGTTCCAAAACTCCATGTAGTTGCCAAAATTCTCAAAGTTGCAAAAAATGATGGAAATACAAAAGATTTTGAGGTTTTTGAGATTTTTATATTAGGAAGTCATCAAGAAGAAGATACCAATGCTTCCTATTGTGATATTGATTCCCCATTGGATAATGATAAGATACCTCCCTCAAAAAAAGATATGTCATCAGAAGAGATGCATAGAGTGCTTAATTTGGTCTCAAGCTTGACTAAGGAAATATCTATTTATGGGTATTCTATGCATATATCAAACTATGCAATAAAAATTTCATGCAGAGTTCATCCCTTTGGGTTCCATTTAGAAGTAAGTTTTCCTAATTTAAAACATGCTTCCTTGGGATATGAGGGAGAAAATACCGTGATTAAAGATATTAATGAATCCTCTAATTTGAAAGGAAGGCTTATGATTGAGTTTGCTAGTCCCAAGGAGCCTAAATGTGACAATTCCTCATTTAGGGCTAATGATGGTGATAATAAGTGTAGGAGTTGATGAAATCCAACTCTGCAATCGCCAAGATCACCTACATGCAAATAGCTTGCTGAAGAGAAACCAAAGGAGCAAGAGCTTGAAGCAAACAATGCAAGAGAAAATATTTCACAATAGGAAAATGAAATTTCTATGTGAATGGATGAATTTACAATGAGAGAGAGACCGCTTATAAAGGCCTCAAGGAAGCTTGTAGAACAGGCTGGAAGGAGGTAGAAGATAAGGTTGACAACCAAGCATCCACGAAAAAGTGGAACATGCTAGAAGGGAAAAAACTCCCGTGTTGTCAACAACTCATCACTACATGCATTAAATACTAAATATTAAATAAATGCATTAACCTAAGTAAGCTTAAGTAAATATAATAAATAATAAATAAATAATTAATTATTTACTCTAACACCCCCCCTTAAGTGCAACTTAGGGGAATGCCTTAAGCTCACAAAACTAAGATGAAAATGCATAATGGGTCCTGACAATAAGGCCATGTTAGGTACCCATGTACAAATGCAAAAGATGCAACCTCTGAAAATGGGGAAAGAGAGAAAATCACATGGGAAAAACCCTCCCCCAAAAAGAGGTAAGTACAAACATGCTAAAAAATAAAGCAAGGAAGGAAGGGGAGGTGTTAGAGTAAATAATTAATTAATTATTTAATCTAACAATAAGGACCATAAACACAATGTTCTATCTTTTGGGTCTTATTTTGATAACTATATTACATTGTTGACACTAATGTTTGCATGTGTGTTTAGAGTTGTGTACTAGGAGATAAGACCACTCGAAGGAGAAATTACAATGTGTGAGTGTGCCCCTATGGTGGCGGACTCGCTAAATCATGTGATATCTTTCAATTATCCCTTTTAGTTTGATGATTTTCAGTTTTGATATGATGCTAAATGTAAGAAAACTTATTTGTGGATTAAATCATAACAATAGAGAGTTACCACAACTTTTGATTTTGTGTGATTTGTGCCCAGAATTTGACTCAAGATTGTCCAAATTTTATTTTTGTGAGTACAAAGATAGCTTAATTTTTTTAGAACTATATGGGGTGGTTTACTACTATTGCACATAATGAGAAATCTACTGAAAATCACCCCATGTTCTTAATATTAAAAGTTTTCTGTATATAAGTTTCTATTTTTTTAGTCTTTTTAGTTAGGTGTGAGTTTTATTTATGTCGAGTCTTTTTTGTTTGGGTTTCTACATCTTTTTATTTCTTTTTCTTTTTTAGTCTTTGAGTCAGGGAGTCAGTTTATTTTTTCAAGGTTGTTCCCAACATGTGGTCCATCCCAACTGGTCTGTATTTCTGGAAGAGGTGTTTCTTCATCAAAGAATTTAGATAACTTTGTTTCTTATACAAATTAAATATAGTTGTCACTCACAGGTAAAGAGGACTTTTGGCCTTAACATTAGATTCTAGATTGATCGCTCTCAATACTTCACAAATTTAAGGAATTGGTTATCTAGGTTACTTTCAATTTAGGTGGAAAATAGCAAAACAAAATTCAAAACTTATTGGTATGGACATAAGATTTCCCTAGAGACATATTAAGATCATTGTTTGGCATATGAGTTTACCAAAATTTCATTTAAAGAGGAACATAAGAGTCATTAGATTGGAAAATAACCAAAAAAAAAAACACTGACACCTTTGCTATACAATCTAATCATAGTCAAGAAAAGTGAAAGAGAAAAATAAAAGAAAATCAAAGTGGTGTCACACAAAAGATTCCGAAGCTTGGTATAAACAAAAAGGGTAATCAAGTGGAGCTAGCAAAACACAATCACTAGCTTACTTCACATACAAAAAAGGCTTCAAGAAAGAATCAAGTGGAAATGTGCAAGCTCTGTGAAGAAAGAAAATGGATTACAAAATACCCAAAGATGGGCAATTAATGACTCACCAAGATCCCTCTAAATAGATTCTCAAATCTGGTCATGTAGTGATTGGCAATAGGTCTATGGGCATATTCAATATGATTTCCAATTAGCAAAAGATTATTTTTGTATTGCTGGACACTCACAATGGCTGGCACTTGGGAGCATCAAAGGATTCAAGACACTGAGCACACACTGAGCGTGAAAAGTTGAAAACTCTTAGTTTTTAGTTTCAAGTGCTTAGAAGCCACTTGTGACAATTGGAATCAATTTGCAAACTAGACTTGAGTTTGAATAGTGTTTACTGATAAAGAAATGCCTTTGTCATTTCTTCCTTTTATTAGGGCTATTTGTTGTGGTTTCACAGCACATGCCCTATTTTTGACTTTGAAAATGGGACTCCCCTTCTTTTTAAATTAGTAGATAGGAGAGTATTTTCTCCATAATAGGGTAGCTCCCTATGTGCCTTAGAGAATAGGCTTCTTTTAGTCCTTGTTCAATGTCTTTTCAATTATCATCATGTGAATTAGGTATTCCAAGGTTGCACCTTTTTTACTAAGCCCTAGTGTGCACCTATGTACTAGGCACACCTTCACACCTCTAGACACTACAAAACTCTACTATAAGAGCACAAGTTAGGATCACATAAGAACACACACACATGATACACACCTACATAGGTGTACTAGGTGCACCATGTGTGTTCTCTGCATATACACAAGACAAAACAAAGACTAGCCACCAACCACACCTATGCACACGCGCATGTGCAATATGTGCGCAAGTGGGAACAATCTAGTCATGAATAATCTTAAGGCACAAATTGCACACATTACACACCTTCATAGGTGCACAAGGCAGGTTAGTATGCCTTTTTCAATTTCATGTCATTTAGGTCAATTTATTTCAATTTTGTCAAATTTTTGTTACTCTAGTCACATTAGTTAAGAATTATTTGAGAATATTTTTAGTCCTCTATTGATGCTACACTCACATTTATCTTTTGTGTAGGTTAAAATGGCATCCTTATCATCTTCCATGGTAGCTAGGATCGCTCCTACACTAGTGGCCTTCAAGTATCAAGGTGTATCAAAGAAGTCTATATTCATGGACAAATATTTTGAGATCTGTGACACTGAGCTAGGACATATAGATTGAACCACTATTTCTAGTAGCTAAGATCACACACAAATCCATGACTTTTAAGTTCCAAGGAGTACCTAAGAAGTCACACTTCATGGATTTACACTCAAAAGTGAGAGATATCAAATGTTGCTAGATGTTATATAAGATAAGAACTAGATAAGATTGATGATTGGATTAAGAATATACTATTGGAAATATAAGAGGAGTAATTGAGAGGGGAGGGGTGAATCAATTACCACTAAAATATTTCCCAAATCCCTTAGATGTCAGCACAAGACATAAAATTCACTGTAAAATACAATTGCTCAGTAAACACATGCACTTGGTTAATATTGATATTATGCTGTAACTTGGTAACCACTACAATAACGACTATAAATCAACAAATGATTAATATGAAAATATTAAGATGTTTTCTATGATTAACCTTAATTAACTTAGTTGCATACACATGAAAGAAATAACATGAACACAAGTGACACCAATATTTAACATGAAAACCCAATTTGAGAAAAACACCAATTGCAACTAGTTACTCTTTTTCACTCTTTTGAAGTGAGCCCTATTGGGAGCCAACCCTATTAAAGGTTACAAAACACACTGTTCGGTGTGACCCTATTAGAGGATTTAATCACCCTATTAGGAGTGGCCTTGTTAGAGGTCTTTAGACACTTCAATCTAGAAATGCCACCTTGTTAGAAGATTTACAAATAGTTGTTAAGCCAACTCTGTTAAGAGATTTAGATCACTGCTACAATGGTTAGAAAGTAACAACGAGATGATTTGATTTTTGATGCAAGTGAATTATTGATTACAGATATCAATTTTGGCTTAAATACTTGATCCTTCCTGATCAAATGTATCTTTGTAGCTCCTCAAGGATATTTTGCTTATCCTTCTAATTGACTTCCTCTTAGCATCTTCTATTCTTCCATGCACTTGCACACATTCAATCCTCAACATGACCTTATATTTATATCTTATACATTTTCAAGTTGGCTTGAATACAATTTAGATTAATTTATATTCAAATTCTTAGTCAGCTAGAACAAACAAACAAATCCATTGAAATCAATATGCTAAAACAAAAAATCCTTCGTTAGTTGACCCTGCTCGGTAGATACTAACTCTGAAATGATTTTTCTATGTTAACCAAGTGAACTTGACTAACACTACATTTTCACAAAGTTCCATTGGTAATTGAGTGAGCTTGATTAATGCTGGTTCCATCCAACTTTTCCTTTGTTGCTCGAGTGAGCTCAGTTAACACTCAACTTTTGTAAACTTCTCTTTGACACCTAAGTGAACTTGGTAGTCAGTACCTTCTGAACTTGGCAAACACTAGAATGCTCAATAGACACATGAAACCATCTTCATCACTCGAGAAAACTTAGCATACACTATCTAGTAAAGATATGACATTTTGTGTAACATCAAAGATAATACACAATTAACCAATTGTTTTCAACATTAACATGCCAATAATAAGGCCATGTTATCTATGTATGAAGATTTCCAAGATATGCAAAGAACACATGCCCAACTATTAGAAGTGGATAAATACTATAGTTCAATTGACTTAGAGATTTTTGATGATGACTCTAGAACACAACTGTGCAGAGGGAAAATAGTTGTATAAAAACTCAAGCATCATTTGAAATAATATCCTTTAAAGATACATGATGTCAAATGCATTTTTGAAACCAAGGAGATACTAAGGGAGTTGGACTCATTCTGATGTGGAGCCTAATTAGACTCAAAGGTTTATTCACCATGTTTTTCTTCCCATATTATTACTATGGGGTTTTGGGAGCAACACCCCCAAGATGGGTTCAAGGGGCAGCACCCCTGCGCGGTCTTGGGGTGGTACCCCAGGTGTGCTCCCTATCGTAGTATAGGGTGGGGTTGAGGGGCAATACCCCCCAATGGTTTTCGAGGGCAATGCCCCCGAAGCCAAAAATGGCCTTATATTGTAAAAGGTGTTAGCTACTATATTTTCTATTATTCTAGCCCTAATTTGTAAGTGAAAAAAGATTATATAAAAAGGCTTAGGGTTAAGGTTTTTCATAATGTATGATGCAAAAATTGGTTCTTATGGTGATATTGAGCTATAAGGGATTACAAATTATAATTAGCTTGTAATTATTGGATAATAATAATATTGGACTTGTTGTTGGTGGATGTAGCTTACGGATTGGGTGAACCACATTAAATCTTGGTGTCTTGTGTTCTCTTATGTGCTATCTATTATTTTCTGATATTAGTTATAGTTGCATGTAACTATTATTTCTATCTAAGGTTAGTCCTAACAAGTGGTATCAGAGGTAGATGATTGTGAATTTTTTAAAGCCAAACCATCGTCATTTTTTTTTAGCTATCCTATGCAGGAAGGTCTCACGGTTGAGTGGGAGCGATGGTAGATGAGGGTTGACAAGTTAAAATGGCAGAACTTTGAATTATGGAAGATACAAATGGAGTACTATCTCTATCAGAAGGATTTATGGAAGCTGTTGGAAGGAAAAACTAAGAACCAGGAAACTATGACAAATAAGGAATGAGAGATTTTAGACAAAAAGGCACTTAGAAGCATTTGATTATGCCTAGAGCCATTGGTGATATTTAACATTACAAATTGAAGATGAAAAAAGAGTTGATGCAAACCCTAGTGAAACTGTATGAAAAGCCCTCTACTTCAAACAAGGTATTTCTCATGAAGCATTTATTTAATATGAAGATGACAAAAGGTGGATCTATTGTAGATCATTTTAATAAGTTTAATACTATTACTAATCAATTATTTTCTATGGGTATTAATTTTGATGAAGAAATTAGGGCTCCCTTGATTTTGTGTTCTTTGCCTAAAAGCTAGGATGACTTAGTAATGACTATGTGTATTTCTATTTCAGGATCTAATACCCTAAAATATGATGATGCAATCAATGTTATTTTGAGTGAGGAAACTTGTAGGAAAATCTTAGGTGGATCTACATCAAGAAGTTATTTAAACACACAAAACAGAGGCAAAATGACCAAGAGAGGAAATAATTTTAGCAATCATGGGAAATCAAGAGGAAAGTCAAAGGGAAAGCGGTCTCAATCTAGAGGATTGAGAGATTTCTGGTACTATGGAAAACTAGGGCATAAGAAGAAAGATTGCTGGATTCAAAAGAACAATTAAGGATATAAACTAGAAGGGAATACAGAGGCAAATGTGGTAAGTAACAAATCCAAAGAGGATGCTTTGCTTCTTTCTTTAGAAAGTATTAATGATTCATGGGTTTTAGATTCTGGTGCTTCATTTCATGCTACACCTCATAGAGGTTATTTCATTGATTATGTCCAAGGGGATTTTGGGCTTGTTTTATTTGGGGGATAATGAACCCTGTCAGATTGTTGGAAAGGGAAAAAGGTTAAGATTAAGTTGAAAAATGGGGATCATTGGCTACTACATGAGGTAATACATGTTCCAAGCTTGAGTAGGAATTTAATTTGAGTAGGGCAACTCAATGATGAGGGTTGTGTAGTTACTTTAATGATAAAATTGGAAGGTTTCAAAAGGTTCCCTTGTAGTAGCAAAAGGTGTGAAAGTAGGCACCTTATATCTTTGTACATGTCATAGTGTTCCTTCTACTTTGATTGTTTTAGAGAAAAAAGAACTTTTAGGAATAATTGTTGCAGTTGAGCGGGGAGAACAATTAGCTGATATAGATTCTAATACAACACTGTGGCACAATAGACTTGGGCATATGAGTGAGAAAGGTATAAAAGTACTTCATTGAAAGCAAGTTTTACCAAGTCTGAAATGTGTCAATATGGATTTTTGTGAGAGTTGTGTATGGAAAATAAAAGAGAATGAGTTTTGTGAAGACTGGGAAGGAAAAGAAAAGTGAGATATTAGAGCTTGTGCATACAGATGTATGGGGATCAACTTAGGTATCATCCCCTAGTGGATCTCATTATTATGTTACATTTATTGATAATGTAACTAGAAAAGTATGGGTTTATTTCCTTAGACAAAAATTTGAAGTATTTCAAACTTTTAAGAAATGGAAATGCTTGGTTGAAGATGAGACTAGAAAGAAATTAAAATATCTCAAATCTAATAATGGTGGTGAGTATTGTAGTCATAAATTTGAAGATTATTGCTTCATTGATGGTATTCATAGATAAAAAATTGTTCCCAAGAATCCACAGGAAAATGGAGCAGTTGAACACATGAATAGGACTATAATGGAGTGTGCAAGAAGCATGAGGTTACATGCTGGGTTGCCCTTGAACATGTGGGTGGAGGCTGTCAATACTACTATTTATTTGATTAATAGAGGTCCCTCTACTCCTTTGGGCTGTGGTATTCTAGAGGAAGCATGGACTGGTAAGAAAGTGATTTATTCTTTTCTCAAAACCTTTGGTTGTGAAGCATTTGCTCCTATAGATTTTGAAAATAGAACCAAGCTAGAAGCTAAGTCAAAGAAAGATGTATTTGTTGGATATTGCATTAATGGATTTAGTTATAGGCTTTGGGATTTTGAAAATCATAAAATTTTAAGAAGCAAGGATGTCATATTCAATGAGAAAGTATTGTATAAAGATCTATTGCAGCAACATGAGAAGAAAGAAGATGATTATGTAGTGTTGGATGATACTTCAAAAGCCGAAGTTCTAGTAATCCCTCATGATGTGTACAATTGAAACAACAAATACCACAGACCCCAATGAATGTTAGATGGTTACCAAGGCTAAATAGACCTCCAGAAAGATTTTATCCTTCCTTGTACTCTATTTCACTTACTAATGTTGGTGAACCTAAATGTTATGATGAAGTTGTGTAGGTGGATACAAAATTCAGTGGGAGTTTGTAATGAAAGAAGAAATGGACTCTTTGCTAAAAAATAAGCCATGGGATTTATACAAGTTGCCTTGCAAGTAAAAGGGCTTTACAGAATAAATGAGTTTATAGGTTAAAAGAAGAGGATGGAGGTAAGAAAAGATTTAAAGCAAGGTTAGTTGTAAAATTATTTGCACAAAAAAAGGCATTGATTTTGATGAGATATTCTCTCTCATTGTTAAGATGACTTCTATTCGCACTATTTAAAGTATTGTGGCTACTAAAGATTTTCATTTGGAGTAGTTTGATGTTAAACAACCTTCCTTCATGGTGACTTGGATGAAGAGATATATATGGAAAATACTATAGGGATTTGTGGTCAAAGGCAAGGAGAAATTAGTGTGCAGATTGAAGAAAGGTTTATATGGCTTGAAGCAAGTACCTCAACAATGGTATCTAAAATTTGACAATTTTATGCATGAGCATAAATATAGTAGGTGTCATTTAGATCATTGTGTTTACTTTAAGAGGTTGGATGATGACAACTACATTATTTTATAATATATGTTGATGATATGCTTGTAGTTGGGTCTAACATGGATCATATTAAGGGGCTAAAATGCCAGTTAACACATGTATTTGCTATGAAGTATTTGGGGACAGAAAAATAAATCCTTGGTATGAAGATTTGTAGAGATAGGAAGAACAAGAAATTGACTTTATCTTAGGCTAATTATATTGAGAAGGTGTTGCAATGTTTCTCTATGGAGAATGCTAAAGTTGTTAGCACACCTTTACCTAGTCATTTGAAGTTGACTAAGGATATGTGTCCCAAGACATAAGAAGAGGAGGATAAGATGTCCAAGGTACCTTATGCTTCAGCTATAGGAAGCTTGATGTATGCTATGGTATGTACAAGGCCAGATATTGCACATGCAGTGGGAGTCATTAGCAGGTATATGAGTTATCTAGGAATTGAGCATTGGAATGCAGTCATATGGATTCTTAGATATTTGAGAGGAATATATAGTAAGTGTTTACACTTTGGGGGCTCTAATATTGACATATAGGGCTATGTTGACTCAAATTTGGCAGGAGATATTGATACCAGGTAGAGTACTATAGATTATGTATTTACTATTGGTGGGGCAGCCCTAAGCTAGGTTTCTAGGTTACAAAAGGTTAATGCTTTATCCACTACAGAGGCAGAGTATGTTGCTACTACAGAGGTAGCCAAGGCGGTCATATGGCTTCATTTCTTCATGGAAAAGTTGGGACATCCATAGAGGGATAACTATTTGTTCATAGATAGCCAGAGTGCCATTCATCTTGCAAAGAATTTAGCCTTGCATTCAAAGACAAAACACACACAATTGTGCTACTATTTCATTCAGTCAATTTTGGATGATGGATAGTTAAAGCTAGAGAAGATACATATAGATGATGATCTAACATATATGTTTACAAAGGTAGTGACAAGGGAGAAGCTAAATTCCTCTTCAGTTTTGGTTGATCTTCTCAATTGAAAAAAATACAAGAACAATAGAGTCCAGGGTGGTTTGATATATTTCAGTGGGAGCTATAGGTTTAGTAGTGCTATGATTAGTCTCCGAGTGGGAGGTTATTATTGTGGAGTCTAACTAGTCTCCAAGTGGGATATTGTTGTGATGTGGAGCCTAATCAGACTCAAAGGTTTATTCTGTGCAATTTTCTCCCCATATTATTTCTATAGGGGTTTGGAGGCAGCGTCCCCAAGATGAGGTCAAGGGGCAGGGCCCCTGTGGGGTCCTAGGGTAGCACCCTAGGTGCACTCCCTATCATAGTAAATGGTGGGGTCAAGGGGCAACAACCCCATGAGGGTTTTCAAGGGTAGTGCCCTCAAAGCTAAAAGTGACCTTATATTTTAAAAGGTGTCGGCTAATATATTTTTGATTATTCTAGCCCCAATCTATAAGCAGTAAAAAGCTTGTATAAAAGGCTTAGGGTTAGGGTTTTTCATAATGTGTGATGTGAAAATTGGTTCTTGTGACGATATTGTGTTGTAAAGGGTTATAGATTGTAATTAGGTTGTAATCACTAGATAATAATAATATTGGACTTGATCTTAGTGGATGTAGCCTAGGGATTGGGTGAACTATGTTAAATCTTGGTGTCTTGTGTTCTCTTATGTTTGATCTATTATTTTCTAATATTGGTTATATTTGCATGTAACTATAATTTCTATCCAAGGTTAATCCTAATAGACTCTGAGATGGATGATTTTGTAGAAGTAAGGCAAGAAGTTTGTGATTTCTATAGGGAAGTAAGGGAAATGTATGAAGCTCTATACTTGTTAGATCCTCAAGAAATCACATCTGCCATCCAAAATTTCAAAAGGGAATAGCCAAACATTATTCTGGTTTAAGGTCAACAAGACCCAAATGTTGGAAACTAAACATGGTGGACTTAGAATTTTATTTTATCAATTTTGGTCATGTCCTAGAGGTGCATGTTTCACAAAGGTGAACTTTTCATAAGGTGTGCCAAAAACAAGAGGTATTAATTTCATAAGGTGCACCAAACACAAAGGTGTGCCAACAATTTTGATCAATTGTGATGGCACTAGCAGTTAACTACCAATTGCTATTTTGAGCATATCATGCACCGAAAGCACATTTCATGATAATTTAATTCCTAAAAATGCCTAGAGAAGGCCAAGCTTTCATTTTATGAGGCTCCAATGATTCCTAGATAATCTCATGGCTTCTCTCTTCTTATCTTCTCCTCCTTTTATTATTTTAACTCATACAAAGGCTCATACACCCATTAATTGACATAAACAAGGATGGAGACCTACTTAGCACCATTTAGAGAGTCAATTTGTATATAATTAGCTTTATTTTATTAGTTTTTAGCATAGTATTTTCATTATAAGAGTTCTCACTCCTAACACAAAACAAGGATAGGGCTTCTTATAAATACATGGATGTAATGTGTACTCCAAGCTAATATTTTGATGAACTAATAAAAGTTATTGGTGCTCTCATTCTAATTGTGGTAAACCTTGCTGGAGTGTGTATGGTAATGGGGCTAATGGTTTTATTATCTCAAGATAATTGTGTGATCTTTTAGTTATGTTATTTTCCTTATGTTAATAAATTTTGTTGTGAGAAATTGGAGAAACAATCACTATTGTTCTTGCATAGCATTTTGTCTCATATACACTTTCTTTCTTTGACTACATGATTTGATGAATCATGAAACATCTTTTGGTTTTCATTAAAATTTCCATTGACAATTACATCGGTGGAGTTGAGGAAGCATTGCTCCTAATTTTATTTGTTTCCTACTAGGTCGTTTTGATAATTTAATTCACAAACATGTTGTTTTGGCTTATGTCCATTAGGAATTTCTCTTCCAAAATTTTTATTTAATATCTTGTTACTCTATCTTCATTTTTTTTTTCCAAATGTGTGGTTAAAATAGGAATTCGTATATTTGCATTGATTAGAAATTGCATTCATCATAAAATGGAAAATACAAATATACATTGGTTTTGTGGTTGTGTTTCATCAAAGTTGTGCAGAATTGATAAATAGCAATAAAGGCCTCCATGTGAACATGCACATTTACCTTCAACTAAGCTACCTAGAGGGTTGAGAAATAGCCATCCAAAACCTTAGAGTTAGTCATTGATCAACTTTTCAATAGAGATATTTGAGAGAGTTTTTGCCGTTAGCATTGTGCAAAATGATTTCTCAACGTCAATCTCTCCATTAGTAATGATGGAAATAGTCATACCTTGATTATTCCATACTACTGGTGTGTTTTCCTCAATAATGTCCTTGCTCAATGAATTTTCTTAACCTTGTACTTGACAGGGTATCCAATGACTCAATGTACGATCTCCTTTGTAATCTTGATAGGTCTACCTTCCAACAATATCTTGATGTCATGGATTTGGCTCAATACAACTTTAATCAATTCAATTTTGAAATCCTCAAAAAATTTAGGCCATGTGTTAACTCTTTCTCGGTGAAGTGCTTATGTTCATCCTTAAGTTTATCATCAACACACAACTTCTCATAAACACTTCTCAACTCAAAATATCCTACCTCACCAATTGTTCACATGTAACATGATCTCACATTATGAATCAAAATTATTCTTGGAGGGATCAAGAATAGGGAAACTAATGTACCCCTCTTCACTGAAATTTATGGATAAGCTTTTAATTTAGGTGTCTTAACAACTTCATTCCTAAACAATTAAACACTACTAACCTTTAATTTAGTCTTCTTCTTAGCTATAGATAAATTGGATGCTATTTTCTTCAACTAGGGTTTGATCTCAAAATTCTACTTTACTTGGCCACAATGAAAGTCTCAAAAATCACTTTAAATATTGATTTATGCACACAAATCTCACAAAATTTCTCAACACTTGATGTAGAAGCATCGTAGGCTTTCCTACAATCATGCATGTTTGGAGGGATTTTGGTTAAGTTTTGGGGAGCATCGAGCTCGAATTTTGGTGGATTTATGTTTTTATGGTTAGGGATGTGTTGGACACATTGGGTAACCTTTCCTCATGATTGCATAGAGGTTGGATTGATTGAGTTGAAGTTTGAGTTGTTTGAACCTTGTTGAAATTGTGTTTTTTTGGTTTATAGGTGCATGTTGCAGGGAATGTAACTAATTTTGTATAATTAATGAGAGACCTCACACTTAAAAGATTTAAGAGGTCCTAGATTACTAACTCTGGTTAAAGGTACAAGTCCTAATACCTTATAGGTTGGGAGATATGTAAATTCTCCTGGAGTATCAATTTATGGTAGTTTCACATGACAATTTGTTGTGTGTGACTTTTAGGATGGATGGACACTTTTTTATTGGGGAATCAACCTTTGTGAACTTAAGAGGTTTTAGAGGACCTAAACTACTACCTATGGTTCAAAGTGTGAGTTCTAATTCAATAAGAGCTAGGAGATATCCTAATTTTACTTGAATACTAATTTTTGGACATTTAATTGTTGTTGCAAGCCAACTTGTGGCATTTAATTTATGCATTTGTATTGAATTTGTGTTCTAGTCCAACTTGTGGCTTAGATTGGTATAAGTATGGGTCTTTTGGAGTCTTTTGTCATAGAGTTGGGATAAAAGGAGGGATAGATGAAAATTTGAAGAGCTAGAGTTGCGGCTTAGGAACTAGAGGATATCTTGGTGGACCTGCGGGTACAAGTGTGGATTCTTCTTGGTGTTCTTATCTAGTGGTATATCTAGACTAGCTGAGATAGTTTGTAAGTTGGATCTTGTAGAAATGATTTTTTTAATTTTCTATTTGTATTTGGCCCTAACTCAAAAGGCCTTATAGCTGGGCATATTGCATGTAATAAGTTATATATTATGAATAAAGGATAGTGATTTAGTATAAGATCTTGCATTATTATTTCTTTCTATTGTGTTTTTGCTGTGTAGTTATATAGCTAGGGGCTAGGACATATCCTTTGGGGATACTCCCACCCTACTCTATTTTAGGTGGCATTAGATCTTAGTTATTCTTGAGTGTGTACACAGATCACCAAAGTTGAGGCAGTTTGCACTAGGACTTGGGTTGAATAAGTAGATCTAAGTTGATCTTGATCTGTTGGTGGATTTGTTGCTTAGGGTTTGATAAAATTTTAGAAGATGCCTCCAATAAGATTGGACCCTAGGGAAATTGATGATCTTAGTGATGCTATATAAGAATGGATCTCAAATAAAATGAGAGCAGAATTTAGATCTAAGATTGCATTGATGAAGAGTGACATGATACTAAAATTGTAAGTGCTTTAGGTGGTGTACCTAGACATGTGGGTACTGAAGATGGTTATGAGGAAGCTATTGAAGACTTTGAATTTTTTAAATCAAGTATTGAGGCCAAAATTAATCGTATAGAGAGACCTATGGGAAATAGGGTTGGTCAGTTTGCTCAACCTGAATCTCAGTTGAAGCTGAAGCATAAGGTGGAGGTTTCTAATTTCTTGGGTACTTTGAATCATTAAGACTTGATTGATTGGATTGGTGAATTGGAAGAATACTTTGAGCTTGAGGATATTGAGGATCCACTTAAAGGTTGGCATAAACTAAGTCAAAGGGACATGCTGCTCTTTGGTGGAAAGAACTACAAAGAGATAGAGAAGAGGAAGGTGAAATGAAGATCACTAGATGGAAATCGATGGTGACTAATTTGAAGGCTAAGTCCATTGCTATTAATTATGAAATTGAATTGTTTAAGAGGTTGCAGAATCTGAAGCAAAAAGATATGATTGTGAAAGATTATACAAAGGAATTCTACAAGTTGACTATTCAGTTTGGGCATAGAGAATTGTCAAAAGAGAAGGTAGCTTGACATATTAATGGTTTGAGATTCAATATTTAGGATGAGGTTGGTAAGTTGAATATTTCTTTAGTTGAGGATGCTTATTAGTATGCTTTGAGAGTAGAGGAGAAGCTAAAGAGGAAGAATCAAGGTAGTTCCCAAGGGAAGGAGAAATAGGATAGTTCAACACAAGCTAAACCAAAAGCAGAAGGTGAACCAAAAATTGTTGAATAGAAAAGAAGGACAAGTGATGGTGGGTTCAAAGGTAATTATTTCAAATGTGGTCAAGAAGGGCATAGATCTTTTGAATGTCCAATTGGAAGGAAAATTGCTATTGTAAATGAGGTTGCAGTATAGGATAGTCAACTTGAGCAAGGAGAGAGTTTGCTAGCTCAATGAGTACTAGTTAGTGAGAGGACATTGGAATCTTGTTAGAGAACTAGCTTGTTTAGGACTTTTTGTAAGCCTAGTGGAAAAATTTGCAAGGTGATTGTGGATGGTGGTATTATTGATAGCCTTGTGGAGGAGATGGTTTAGAAATTTGGTTTGAAAAGAATGAGACATCCTTATCCTTATAGGATTGGCTGGTTGCAAGATGAGCATGCTTTATAAGTGAGGGATCAATGCCTTGTTTATTTCCAGATTGGGTGGTATGAGGATCAAGTGTTATGTGATATTATGGATATGAATAGTTGTCATGTGTTACTTGGAAGACCTTGGCACTATGATTACAGGGCTATCCATGACTGTGTTAGGAATGTGTTTACACTTGAGAAAGGTGGTAGGAAGTTTTCCCTAATTCTTTTGTAGAATGAAGAGCTTGGTAGGAGGAACTTGAGTATTGGCAGCTGATTTGAGTTGATAGATTCTGAGAAGGTTGGAGATCAGCATGGAAAGCAGACTTATGGAACACATGCGGTGGATGTGAAGAAGAAGAAGAAAAACAAGGGAAAGAGTGTGCAAGTTGAAGACTTGGAGGACACATATGCTAAGAACTAGCTTGGGATTTATGTGCTAAATCCCAGAAGATGTTCTTCCAATTACTAGAACATCTTTTTGAACTTGGGTTGTCTGATGCAGGAGCATCCTATGCTTTCCTACAATCTTGCATGTTTGGAGGGATTTTGGTTAAGTTTTGAGAAGCATCAACCTTGGATTTTGGTGGAGTTATGTTTTCATGGTTAGAGATGTGTTGGAGACACATTGGATAACCTTTCCTCATGATTTCATAGAGATTGGATGGATTGAGTTGAAGTTTGAGCTGTTTGAACCTTGCTACTCAAATTGTGTTTTTCTGGTTTCTGGGTGCTTGTTTCAGGGTGTGTAACTAATTTTTCATAATGAATGAGAGGTTATACAATTAAAATTTTAAAGAAGGCCTAGAGTACTAGCTCTTGTTAAAGGTGAAATTCCTAATTCATCATAGGTTGGGAGATATGGCAATTCTTTTGGAGTATCAATTTCTAGTAGTTTCATGTGATAGTCTGCTATGTGTGACTTTCAGGATGGATGAACACTTTTCCTTGGGGAATAAACCTTTGCAGACTTAAGGGGTTGTAGAGGACCTAAATTAATACCTATGGTTTGAAGCACAAGTTCTAATCCAATCAGAGCTAGGATATATCACAATTTTACTTGGATATTAATTTTTGGACATTTAATTGCTATTGCCGACCAACTTGTGGCATTTAATTTATGTATTTGTATTTAATTTGTGTTCTAGGCTGACTTGTGGCTTAGATTGGTATAATTAGGGGTCTTGTGGATAATTTTTTCATAGAGTTGGGATGAAAGGAGGGATATATGCAAATTTGAATAGCTAGAGTTGCGGCTTAGGAACTAGAGGATCTCTTGGTGGACCTGTGGGTACAAGTGTAGATTCTTCTTGGTGTTCTTATCTAGTTGTGTATCTGGACTAGCTAAGATTGGTTGTGAGTTAGATCTTGTTGGATCTTGTAGAACTAATTTTTTAATTTTCTATTTGTATTTGTCCCTAACCTGGAAGGCCTTATAGCTAGGCATATTGCATGTAATCAGTTATATTTTATGAATAAAGGATAGTGATTTGGTATCAAATCTTGCATTATTATTTAGTGCTATTGTGTTTCTACTATGTGGTTATATAGTTTGGGGCTAGGAAATCTCCTTTGGGGATACTCCTACCTTGCACTACATCAACACTGCATTGAAATAACTTGGGTTTTATTCACTCTTGAAAAATTGAATGAAATGTGATCAAAATGAATAGTGAAATTTGCTATATAGTTTGAAGATTTGATTTTAGGGCCTCATTAATGCTTCATACATTTTGTGGGTACATAAAAAATATCTCAACCAATACTAAATTTTTTTCCATTATCAATTTAAAAATCCTTCGACTCAACTTGGCCAAAACCACAACTTGGTCTATATTGACACTTATGTTCGACTACTTAACACTTTTTGTTGACACTCAACCATCACCAATTTTTTAACTCAACATTAAAAAATCCACTTAGTTCAAACCTCAAATCTATCCCAATACATCTAATATTATGATAATTTTGACTTTTATGCATGTAATCTTAGTAATTGTTGTATGATTTAACAATTTGAAATATAGTTCCATAATACCTCTTTATCTTAGTTTGTGGCATTGGAACCATTTGATCCATTGGATTAGGCCATCACAACTTCATCATTTTCAGTATTACTTGCTTTAGATTTCTTATTCCAAGTTCGATTCATCTAGATTCTTACTTCTGTAGCATTAACTTTTTCTTTTCCATTGTTCTCTTAAATATTAGGTGCTGGTGCTCCATTCCAACACTCTCTGCTTAGGTGACTGATCTTGTGACAATGAAAGGATACTAGACCAAACTTTATCCAATTTCTTATCCTTTCTCTTAGATGTATCCTTGTAAATTTTTCTACAATATGTCCATACTTTCCAAATAACTGACAATTGACCCAAGTATTGCAATCCAAATTTATTGCATTGCCTTACCTAGTTGCATTGCCATGATCTTTGGGTGTCTAACTATGTTTTGTATTAGATCTACAATCTTGTGCCTTATGACCATAGTTCTACCATGTATAGAAATAACCTTCAAATCTAGATTTAGCTTGAGTCTTTTAGACCTAAGATCTCCATTTGTATGCTTGGTGTCTATACTTCTTGCAATTGAAACATTACCATCAAATTTAGGCTTAGGATTGGACTTGTTAGTTTTTCTCTAGAAAATATATGTTGTATGACCTGGTTTCCCATAGTGATAACATGTTGGCTTCTTGTTCTTTAGTTTTTTATTCCTTTATTCTCCATACTTTGATTACTCTCCTTGTTTAGTAGATAATATGAACTCAGTAAAGCCTAATCTAGTAATATTATGAGTTCTTCTTTGTGCTTTTAACTATTCATCAAGTTTTCTCATGGTCTCTTTAGATCTATTCATTATTTCAATGATTTCATTTTTAGATCTCAACTCAATTTTTAGTTCATCATTCTTTGATCTCATATTTTTAATCTCTACCACCTTCTTAGAAATCTAATGATTAACACTTAATAACCTCTTAACCATGTCAAATTGATTGTGTGTTAGCCTTTTTACTTTAGTGATCTTGTCATCAAGACTTGTAGCCATTTGTATTTTTTCTTCATCTTCCATATCTTTATCTTCTTCATCCTTTTTCTTTTTTTAGTAACCTCACATAGTCTTAGTGATTGTATTTCATGTTTTCTATTCAGTGATCTTAATTCTTCATTCAAGATGTTCTTCTTCTCTAATAGATATCTATTGTTGCATCAGTTTCACTAGATCTTATTTCATCACATATGTCTTCAATTATTTCTTCCTTGTATTGTGTCTCATTTTTTTGGATTTCCATATCCTTCCATATTTTCAATGATTTCTCTAGTTTCTCCTTTCTAGCCTTAACTTGCTAAAACACAAGCTGCAACTTTCCTAGTTTGCAGGCTTCCATCTCCAAGATCTTTCACTATCAAGTGGCTAGACTTCTTTCTTAGAGAATTCAACTCTAAAACTAATTTTTGGAAATATAGTGAAAAAATAAGATGGTAAGAGGAGGGTGGGGGGTGGGGGTGGGTGGGGTGAAAAGGATCTCCAAAACTTTTATCACTTCAAACATAAATGATATAAAACTTATTTCACCACACACCTCATTAACCTTTTAACAATGTATCTATTGGAAATATAACAAGAGTAACTGAGAGGGGAGGGGTGAATTAGTTACCACTAAAATAAATCTCAAATCCCTTAGATGTTAGTATAAAAAAACTCTATAAAAACTTAATTCTGCTGATGCTCGGTAAACACACAGAAACCATTGTAACTTGATAGAAACTTAATATGAAAATATTAAGATGTTACCTATGATTACTTATTACTTTAAATTAGTTGAAAAATCATAAGAGAAATATCATGAACACATTTAACACCATAAATTAACATGGAAACTCCATCTGGGAAAAACCACCAATTGCAACTAGTTACTTATTTTTACTCTTCTGAAGTGAACCCT
This sequence comes from Cupressus sempervirens, assembly GCA_028749045.1. Classification (NCBI taxonomy): domain Eukaryota; kingdom Viridiplantae; phylum Streptophyta; class Pinopsida; order Cupressales; family Cupressaceae; genus Cupressus; species Cupressus sempervirens. The sequence continues at coordinate 509,262,489 of CM053791.1, forward strand.
ATTAGGAGCCAACCCTGTTAAAGGTTACAAATTTTTTTTTTAGGTGTGACCTTGTTAGAGGATTTAATCACCCTATTAGGAGTGGCCTTGTTAGAGGTCTTTGGACAATTCAATAGAAATGCCACCTTGTTAGAGGATTTACAAATAACTGCTAAGCCAACTCAGTTAAGAGATTTAGATCACTACTATAATGGTTAGAGAGAAACAATGACATGACCTGATTTGGATGCAATTGTAATTCTAATTACATATTTCAATTCTAGCTTGTACTTGATCCTTCTTGATCGAATATATATTTTCATCTCCTCAAGGATATTCTGCTTATGCTTCGAATTCTTTTCCTCTTAGCATCATCAAATCTTCAATTCTCTTTCATGCATTTTATACTCTCTAATCCTCAACTTGACCTTATGTTTATATCTTTCATATTGTTAAGTTGACTAGAATACAAATTAGAATAATTAATATTCATCTCTTCATTCGGCTAGAACCAACAATTAAATTCGTTAAACTCAATGTGGCAATATAAGAAAATCCTTTGTTAGCTAACCTTGCTCAGTAGTCACTAACTCAAAATGATTTTCCTGTGTTAACCAAGTAAACTCAATCAACATTGTATATACACTAAGTTCCTTTGGTAACTAAGTGAGCTTGATTAATACTAGTTCTATCCAAATTTTCTTCATTAAGTGAGTGAGCTCAGTTAATACTCATCTTCTACAAACTTTCCTTTATCTCATGAGTGAACTCAATAGATGCTGTCTTCTAAACTAGGAAAACTCTAGAATTCTTGGTAGACATAGAAAACTATCTTCAATGCCCAAGTGAGCTTGGCATATACTGACTGGTAGTGACATGACATTTTGTGTAACATTAAAGACAATACACAATTAATCAATTGTTCCAAAAATCTCCCTCTTTGGCATTGACGGCAACACAACATGTCATAATACAATGAAATTTTAGAGCAAGAATAAAGTAAGGAACATATCCTTAGTTGCATTTTGATTGTCATAAATGAGAACTCCCTCTATCAGTGTGAACTCTTCCTATCTTCAATTTCTCCCTTTGTCAAAAGACTTCTTTTGATTCTGCCAAGTTCTTTCTCCCTCTTTAACATATCTTCTTTCTATTTACAAAATTTCTATGATATATAACACCAAACTTCTCCACAAAATTTCTATGAGATATGATAGAAAACTTCTCCCTTTTTGACATCTCATGCCAAAGACAATGTTTAGTGAATATAAATGTACCTTAAGTACTGATTCATTTGAAATATTCCCTTGTCAATACTATACGAACTGATTATTTTTCAACATGCTCAGGTTGATGCATCACTAAAATTCATTTAGTGAGCTTCAAATAGGGGAATGACCCTTATCATACCTCTGAGATATAGAAATGCATCCTTAGGTAATGGCTTGGTGAATATGTTTGCAATTTGTTCTTTTGTATTTACATATTCCAATCTACCTTTGTTATCTTGAACCAATTCTCTCAAGAAATGATATTTATGGCAATGTGTTTTATTTTGGTATGCATCACTAGATTCTTTGATATATTGATTGCACTGGTGTTGTCACAGTATATGACTACTAGATCCTTGATCTTTATCTTCATACCTACCAATAGTTGTTTGAACCAAACAACATTAGTAAAATTGACTGCTTCTGCTACATATTCAGCTTCTATTGTGGACTGAGAGATACAATTTTTTTTCTTGTTTGTCCAAGAAAGAATGCTCCATCACTAGTGCTTTTTCTATCATTAGTACTTCTTGCCGAATCAACATTTGTGAATACTTTAAACTTTGAATTGCCTCCTATTTTGTACCATTAACCATATTCTTCAGTACCTTTTAGATATCTCATGATTCTTTTGACTACCATCATGTAATTTTCTTTTGATTTACTGAGAATCTTGGCACCATACCGACTGCTAATGCAATATCAAGCATTGCGTGCACTATATAGTGCAATTTTCCAATCATTGATCTATATGTGGTCTGATCTACCTCTTTGGAATCATCATTTTTTGAAAGCTTATGTCCACTAGACATAGGGGTTCTAACTGGTCTTGAATCCTCCATTCCAAATTTCTTTAGTATCTCCTTTATGTATTTATATTGGTGATGTAGATACCATATTTCTTTTGTTGGATCTACAATCCAACAAAGAATTTTATTTCTCCAAACATAGACATCTCAAATTCTTTACTCATTTCTTTTGAAAATGCCTTGCACAAGTCATTATTTCCTATGAATAAAGTGCCATCCACAAAAAGAATGAAAAACTTATCTCCATTATAACTCTCTATTCCAATAGGTCCACTTAAGTTCGTATGCACAAGCCCTAAGACTTCTTTAGAATGATAGTTCTTTCTTTTGAAACTAGTCTTTCCCATCTTACCAATTTGAATTTTTTTGCATAGACCCATATCAGGTTTCCTCAAGCTAGGAGTACCTCTTACTCTTTTGTATTTGCTTATCTTAACTAGGCTATCAAAGTTTACATGACATAATATTTTGTACCATAACCAACTTTCTTCTACTTGAGCAATAAAACATGAACTTTCACTGAGATCAAGCTAGAATAGATTACCTTTTGTTTATTTGCTAGATCCAACCAAATTTCCTTTTCCATCTAGGAGTTTGTCCTTCCCATTCATAAATTCCACCTTGAATCCAATGTTATTCAACTATGCCACACTTAGTAGATTATGTTTTAGCCCTTCAACCCAATAAGCATTATCACATATAATTTCATTAATTAATGAGATACATACTTTTCCTTTTATGCAACAAGGTTCATTGTTTCTAAATCTCACACTACCACCACCATAATATTCCATGTGCTCAAATGTTGTTTTGTCTCTAGTCATATGATGTGAACAACCATTTTCAATAATCCATGTGTCATTTTTGCTAACATGAGAGATAAGTGCCATCTTATCTCCTTCATCTTTAAATTCATCTTTTACAATAATATATACCATTTCATCTTCATTGTTATCAAAATATTTAGCCATAAAACAAGATTTCTTACCTTTGTCCTTATAGGTCTTTGTAGTTCTTGAGTTTCTTCTTGCCTTTGTTCTTATTACTTTTCTTTTCATCCTTGTTTTCTCTATTTGGGCACCTAGCAGCAATGTGACCAATTTCTTTACAAGAAAAATAGATTAGAGGAATCTCAACTTTGTATTTTCCTCTGCCTTTGGAATATTTCTTTGCAAGTAGGGCTTTCAACAACTTCAAGATCATTATTAGAACTTTCTTCTATTTCTCCTTCACTTCCTGATTGATTGGCCTTTGATTTATTATTCTTTTTCTTGAGTGAGAGTTTGGCTTCAAATGTAGACTCAATACCTTTGGAACTAGGAACATAGTTATCATAGTTATCCAACTCAAAAGATGACAATATTCCAACTAAAGCATCCAAAGTTATATCTCTATTTGGATCACATTTCATCTCTTGAATAATAGACACTCTAATTTGCATAGATAATAAGAAGGGTTTTGAGTACTTTGCTCACAACTGTTTTGTCATCAATGTCTCCTCTAGATGCTTTGATTGTGCTCACACTTGTTTTGATTCTTTCCACATATTTTGCAATGTTTTCATCTTCTCTCATTTTCATCTAATCAAATTGACCTCTGAGAATTTTTGCTTTAGCTCTTCTTACAGTGTCATATCCTCCATAGATGTCTTTCAGTTTGATCCACTTTGCATGAGCTATAGTATAGTCTTTTACTTCATCAAATTTAGCATAGTTAAGAGTAGATGCAATATCAATCATCATGATGTTATGATTTTTCTTTTCAACAATGTCTTCAATTGATAATGTTCTAGTAGGAGTCTTATATTCTATATCAAGATACTTACAACTTGAATCACTATAGTTGCAAGATGTAACCAAATAAGTCCTTGCCATGTTGCAAAATTGTCTCGGTTCAACCCAAGAATATCTCTTCTATAAGACTTCTTGATCTTTAGCTTAAGTCCTTGAAACCTTCTCTACAAGAACCAAAATCTCTGATACCAATTGTTGGAAATATAAGAGGAGTAATTGAGAGGGGAGGGATGAATATGTTACCACTAAAGTAAATCCTAGATCCCTTAGATGTTAGTACAAAACAACTCTGTAAAAACTTAATTTTGTTGATGCTTAGTAAACACATAGAAAATGTTGTAACTCGATAGAAACTTAATATGAAAATCTTAAGATGTTATCTATGATTACTTATTACTTTAACTTAGTTGAAAAAACATAAGAAAAATAATAGGAACGCATTTGACATGAGGATTTAATGCAAAAACCCAATTTGGGAAAAACCACCAATTGGAACTAGTTACTAATTTTCACTATTTTGAAGTGAGCCCTGTTAGGAGCCAACCTTGTTAAAGGTTACACAATACACTATCAAGTGTGACCTTTTTAGAGGATTTAATCACCCTATTAGGAGTGGGTTGTTAGAGGTCTTTGGACAATTCAATAGAAATGCCACCTTGTTAGAGTATTTACAAATAACTGTTAAGCCAACTCTGTTAAGAGATTTAGATCATTGCTACAATGATTAGAGAATAACAATGACATGACCTAATTTGGATGTAACTAAATTGCTAATTAAAAATCTTAATTCTAGATTATACTTGATCCTTCTTGATCAAATATATATTTTTAGCTCCTCAACGATATTCTACTTATCCTTTCGATTCGCTTCCTCTTAGCATCATCAAATCTTCAATTCTCTTTCATACCTTCCATAATTTCTTTCTAATCCTCAACTTGACCTTATATTTATATCTTTCATATTGTCAAGTTAGCTAGAACACAACTTATAATAATTAATATTCATCTCCTCAGTCGACTAGAACCAACAAACAAATTCATTAAACTCAAGGTACCAAAATAAAAAAATCCTTTGTTAGCTAACCCTACTTGGTAGTCACTAACTCATAAATGATTTTCCTATGTTAACCAAGTGAACTTTGTCAACACTACATATACACAAAGTTCCTTTGGTAACTGAGTGAGCTCAATTAACATTGGTTCCATCCAATTTTTCTTCATTAACTAAGTGAGCTCAGTTAACACTCATCTTTTGCAAACTTTCCTTTGTCTCCTGAGTGAACTTAGTAGACACTATCTTCTAAACTAGGAAAACTCTGGGACACTCAGTAGACACATAAAACTGTCTTCAATGCTTGAGTGAGCTCAACATACACTAACTAGCAATGACATGACATTTTGTGTAGCATCAAAGATAATATAGAATTAATCAATTGTTCCAACAAAATCATCATAAAAACATGTACTATTAGATCTACCATCTACTTGCACAAACAAAAAACACAAAAAAAAAATCAACACATGACACAATATTTAGTTACATAGAAACCCTCCAAGGTGAAGGTAAAATTAGGATGGGGGTGACACCCACAAAATCTTCACTACTACAACAATAAAGTCCTGTTAGGGATACGACTTGATCACTTATGATGATCTACCATGTGAGCAGATTTTCTCTATTAAAAGATAATAATACTATTAAGTCTACCTTTACAAAAGGATTTTAACATCACAATTAAGTGATTACTCTATTAATAGATTTATAATAGGAATGTTAGGACCACTTTGTTAAGATATTCAACTGACACACTTGTTAGAGTGTAACCATACCTTGATCATTTAGTTTGTGTAGTTATGTTGATTGCATATCTTCTCTATTCAATGTGTGATCACCTCTCCATGATCGAGTCACAATAAATTCTCACTATACTGCTCAGTCTCCCTACTTCTCAAAACTTAACTCACTAATCCACCTTCATCTCCACATTCATGCATTTCTCTTTCTCGCAACAATATTCTCTATCATGAAACCCTTCTTAAATAGCCATCTTAAGGAGTTTCTAGATCTTGATCAATGATTATGATTCATCCTTTTTGCCAATTAGTCTTTCCTATTTTCTAATTGCCTCCTTGATTTTCTCCTCAAACATAGAAAAAAAATTGTATCTTAGAAATAAAAGCATATGATTTTATGCCATTCCAAACTCAAATACAAGAATTATGTAACTTGACACATATAACTTTTGATGCTTGATTGTGCTTATTCTTCATGCTATCCCTCGACATGAAATTTTCTTGGCTTAAACTATGTTCTTTGAATTGCTTGGCTCAAGTAGCACTCATAAACAACTAGAATACTCAATGATTTTAATGTGATCGACACTATCTCTACCTTGACACACACTAAAATTGTATACTTATGCACTTATGGTTTAACCTATTGTTAGAAACTACAATTGAGACAAATTTTATGTTGTCATTGATATAAAACCTTATTGGTAAGATAATTACTATCTAAGTAGAGTGCCATATCTAGATGATTGATGAAGAGGATCTGAGGAGGACATAACAAAAGATCCTAGAGGCAAGGTTGAGTTATGAGGAACTATAATGAGCACTTAGCTAAACATTGAAAAGACAATATGATTGTTTAATCATAACCTAAGTGGATAATACAATTGTACTAAATCTTAGAAGAAGTGTTCAAAGAAAGACCAAATGTGTAGGCTTGACTAAGAAAAAGTGCAAAAGATTGAGGAACTTGAAGTTTATGATGAGTGATGCTAGAGGTTATCAAGTAGTAATATAAGATAAGAAAGATATAGTATCAATCAAATATCAACATTGACCAAGAATCAAAAAGTATGTTTTGTTACAAGCTAGAGTTTCCATTGCACCGAAAGATTGACCTGTTAATGCCCGATACAACCACTAGACTTATAGAACATAGGAGGCGGTTAAGCCATGTCACAAATCCTGAAGGGGAAGGCTAGAAGTTAGTCCAACAACTCCCCCCTCAGCATTACCTGAGGGGATTCAAACCTACGACCAAGCTCTGATACCACTTGTTACAAGCTAGAGTTGTCATTGCACCAAAAGATTGACCTTTTAATGCCTGATACAACCATTAGAATTATAGAATATAGGAGGTGGTTAAGCCATGTCACGAATCTCAAAGGGGAAGGCTAGCGGTTAGTCCAACATGTTGGACACAACAGTTAGTATTAACTGAGTAATTTAGTGATGACCAAGAGTTAGAACCCAGTGTTGGCTGAGGGACAATATTTTACAGATTATGAGAAAATCTTTATTTTTAGACAATACAATTGAATTCTTGGAATATAGAAAGCTTGTTGAAGATAAGGATTGATGAGATGGATTATTTAATTCAAAGGGAAACCATGTTTGAGCATTTCTATGCATGAATTCAAGGATAAACTTGGAGAAGTTTTTAGAAGAGAAAAGAGAAGATGAAATGATGGAAGGATTCGATGAATCTGACCAAACCTTAAGATCTACAATGATTTTTAAGTGGAAAAAATCAAAATTACCTATTTAAGGAGGTATAGGGGCTAAATTTTAAGAGGTTAGTAGAGCTAGTGAAGATCTAGATACAAAATAATGTGTATGCAAAATTGAACCAATTTCTTAAATAATGTAGATCTAGATACTAAGTGTACACAATTAGTCCAATGAAGATATAAATTGAGGCCAACAATATAAAATAAAATAAAATATTAAAGACTCACCTTGAAAGATGTAGTAAAATATTTATTTTAGCTTTAAAAATTATGGATCTAATCATGTTTTTGAATATCCAAATTTAGATTCCTGAATGAAATGATGAAAGGCAAAAAACCCCAAAAATTTTCGTCTATAAAAGTAGCAGAGTCTAGGTTGACCTAAAGGGTCAGATTCTTGCAAGTTTGATATGTACCATAGGCATTGCAAAAAAGTTGAACCAACTTCTCCGAGAAGCTCTTAGGGAGCTATTTCTATATGTACATGTAAAATTCTTCTATCTTGCTCCTAAACACATAAAATAGAGGGTTTTGTTTGTTTGTTGGGTGAGGTCTTGCCTTCCTCAATTGAGGAATCAACATTGTAAATGATAAATGTAAATGTAAATGCAGATGACTAAAAGAAGATAAATGTTAGGATTCACCTTGCTTAAAAACCTGCTAATAACGATTTTCTTTTGTAGTATGTTTTAGATCTTGAATTTGGTATAGGAATGTAGGGTATCTCCATAATTTGCAATGACTCTACCATAATCCCATCATGGTTTCATGGATGTAAGTGTGCACAAATGTAGAATTTGATGAATGATTCAATATGGACCTCCTTGCTTGATGGTAAACAATGATCTAGACCTTGAAGAGGGAATGTTCACAAAGGATCCTTCAATGCTTGATAGAAATCTCCCTTGTTTAAATGCTTCAACTCCTTGAATAAAAAAAGTAGCTTTCTTGTCTTCAAAAATATAGGAATAATTGATCTTAAGAGATCAATTATATTTTATGTTATAAAAATGAAGCCTTCAAGCCTCCTTACATATGCATTTTTGGGTGATAAAAAAACCAAAAAAACCTAGAGAGCAGGATTAAACTAATTTAACCCTTGACGCTTTTTGGGCTCTAGGTCCTGTGAACCCTGGGGTTAAGGATGACTTGGTTGACTATGACTATTCTAGGATTAAATTGTTCCATAGGGGAGAATAGGAGAGCCACAGAGAGCTTAGGTAGTTGCCAGAAGGAATAGAGAAGAAAGTGGAAGGAAATAAGGAAAGAGAGCACCAAACATAGGTCCCTCAATGGTTTAGGAAAGACATTATGGAAAGGGTGTTGTTGGCCATTTTTGTCCCCCATTTAGCCCATCACTGATAACTGATCTGAGAGATCTTCAATGGGTTGGATTCTTTGATGTGGGTTAACACGCTTTTTGGTTAAGTTTAATATCTCATGTTAATTCAGTCCATCATGAGTTGAGTTGGCTCAGTTCCTTCATTGACTAAGCTAGTTCAATTTGTTCTTTGACTAAGTTGGCTCATTTTCCTTAATTTTCTAAGTTGTGGTTAACAAACATTTTCTACTAGGGTTAACATTTTGTGTTAACCATTTTCACTATTTCAAGGAGTGACTTTTCTTGCTTTTGAGAAATCACAAAATTGTTTCTGCCATTGATATCAAACCTTATGTTGTCATTGACCATTTTATGTGTTATTGATATCAAACCTTATTGGTAAGACAATTAGCATCTGAGTAGAGTGCCATATCTAGATGATTGATGAAGAGGATCTAAGGAGGACATAACAGAAGGACCTAGAGGCAAGTTTGGGTTATGAGGAACTATAATGAACACTTAGCTAAACATTGAAAAGATAATATGATTGTTTAATCATGACCTAAGTGGATAATACAATTATACTAAATCCTAGAAGAAATTATCAAAGAAAGACCAAATGCATTGGCTTGACTGAGAAAAAGTTCAAAATATTAAGGAACTTGAAGTTTATGATGAGTGATGCTAGAGTTGACCAAGAAGTAGTATAAGACAAGAAAAATATAGTATTGATCAAATATCAACATTGACCAAGTATCAGAAAGTATGTTTTGTTACAAGCTAGAGTTGCCATTGCACCAAAAGATTGACTTGTTAATACCTGATACAACCACTAGACTTATAGAGTACAAGAGGTGGTTAATACATGTCATGAATCCTGAAGGGGAAGGCTAGCGGTTAGTCCAAAAATTCCCCCCTCAACATTACCTGAGGGGATTTGAACCTATGACCAAGCTCTGAAACCACTTGTTACAAGCTAGAGTTTCTGTTGCACCAAAAGATTGACCTGTTAATACCCAATACAACCACTAGACTTATAGAAAACAAGAGGTGGTTAAGGCATGTCACAAATCCTAAAGGGGAACATTGGTGGTTAGTTCAACATGTTGGATAGAACAATTAGTATTGACTGAGTAATTCAATGATAACTGAGAGTTAGAACCTAGTGTTGGCTAAGGGACAATATTTTATAGATTATGTTGTTGAATCTCCCCCTTTGACAGAATCCTTTAATACTTTCCTTGTTTGGGTTAGGTTGTTGAATCTCCCCCTTTCACCTTTGGGTAGATTCTATTTTGGAGGAAGTGGGGAGTTCCCTTGGTTCTTTCTACTTGATTGATAAAGATTCTTCCAATGTTTTTTGTACTACATATGCTCGCATACTAGTTGAAATTGATGTTTCTAAGGGACTCCCAGAAATGATTTCAGTGGCTTCTTCTTTAGGTTCTTGGAATATCCTTCTTGACTATGAGGGTATCCCCTTCCACTGTAGGAAGTGTTGCAAGACTGGTCACATGGCTTCTGGTTGCTCCCTAGGAAAATCTAGACCAAAGATGCCCCCTTCTTGGTGGAAAGGGGTCTTAGAAGATCACTACATGGTCCACAAGGTCCTCTCTCTAGGGGATGAAGACTCTCTTCAAGATATTGTGGTGGAGGTTTCTTCTACTATTGTAGGCTCTTCGGTAAAGGATCATCCTATGACACCTTTGGTTGTAGCAAATCAGTCCTCGATTTCTATTGTCCCGTCTTCTGGTGCTTTAAAGGAGGATCCTCCATCAGCTCCTCCTCTAGTTTCTATTGTCCCATCTTCTATGGATGTAGCTGATTTATCTTCTGGTGTCTTGGGCATAGCCACCTCTATTGCTCCATCTATGGTTGTTGTTCCTTCTCTTGTTCTTGCTGCAAACTCCACTATTGCTTTTTTTCCCCTAGCTTCAGGGGTTTCTAGGTCTCATTGTAGCTTAGCTAATTCTCAGTGCTAGCTAGCTACTAATTTGGTGGGGGTTGGGAGGTCCTCAGTTAATGTGCCCTCCCTTTCTGTTTCATCTAGATCGACCCTTCTTGTGTCCTCTTCCTTGGATGTAGAATTTCCTATTGTGGCCTCTTCCCTGGTATCAGGGATTTATGGTGGCTCTGATGTTGCTAATTTTAGGTGGCAGAAGGCTGCGAGTTTGGTGGAGGAAGGATGGACTATAGTAAAAGGTAAAAAGATCAAGCCATCCACATCCTCTTTTGACATGGCATTACGTTCTCACAAGAAGGGATCTAAAGGCAAGGCATGCTTTGGGTCTGCTGTTCTTTTTTGCCCCCTAGATTTTGGAATGTCGTTTCTTTGTAGTGCATAATGGTTGGGGATTTCTTCCCCTCTTATCTTTGGGTTTTAGGAGCCTAGTCAAAACCTATGTTGGTGGCTGTTGTTCTGCCACTTTGGTCACTTTTTCTTTGGTGATCTGTTGTATTGGCCTTTGTCCTTTGGCTGGGCTTTATTTGCTTATTTTCAGCCTTTTGTTCTATTTTAAACTTGGGTTTCAGGATCCCTGCAAAACTTGTTTATCTAATCAAAAACATTTTATAGATTATGAGAAAATCTTGATTTTTAGAAAATACAATTGAATTCTTGGAATATGGAAAACCTGTTAAAGATAAGGATTGATGACATGGATTATTTAATTCAAAGGGAAACCATGTTTGAGCATTTCTATGCATGAATTCAAGGATAAATTTGGAGAAGTTTCCAGAAGAGAAAAGAGAAGATGAAATGATGGAAGGATTCAATGAATCTGACAAAACCCTAAGATCTACAGTGATGTTTAAGTGGAAAAAATCAAAATTACCTATTTAAGGAGGTACAAGGGTTAAACTTTAAGATGTTAGTAGAGCTAGTGAAGATCTAGATGCAAAATAATGTGTATGCAAAATTGAACAAATTTCTTAAATAATGTAGATCTAGATGCTAAGTGTACACAATTAGTCCAACGAAGATATAGATCGAGGCTGACAATATAAAATAAAATAAAATATTAAAGACTCACCTTGAAAGATGTAGTTAAAGATGTATTTTAGCTTTAAAAATTATGGATCCAATCATGTTCTTGAATATCCAAATCTAGATTCCAAATGAAATGATGAAAGGAAAAAACTTATTCATCTAGAAAAGTAGCAGGGTCTAGGTTGACCTAAAAGGTCAGATTCTTGCAAGTTTGACATGTACCATAGACATTGCAAAAAAGTTGAACCAACTTCTCCAAGAAGCTATTAGGGAGCTATTTCTATATCCACATGCAAAATTATTCTATCCTACTCCTAAACACATAAAATAAAGGGTTTTGTTTATTTTTTGGATGAGGTCTTGCCTTCCTTGATTGAGGAATTAACATTATAAATGATAAATGTAAATGTAAATGAAAATGACTAAAAGAAGATAAATGTTAGGATTCACCTTGCTTAAAACCCTTTCCAATAAGGATTTTATTTTGTAGTATGTTGTAGATTTTGAATTTGGTATAGGAATGTAGAGTATCTCTATAATTTGCAATGACTCTACCATAATCTCATCATGGTTTCATGGATGTAAGTGTGCATAAATGTAGAATTTGATGAATGATTCAATATGGATATCCTCCCTCAATGGTAAACAATGATCTAGATCTTGAAGAGGGAATACTCACAAAGGATCCTTCAATGCTTGATAGAAATCTCCCTTGTTTAAATACTTCAACTCCTTGAATAAAAGGAATAGCTTTCTTGTCTTCAAAAATATAGGAATACTTGATCTTAAGAGATCAATTATATTTTATGTTATATGAAGCCTTCAAGCCTCCTTACGTATGTATTTTTGGGCGAGAAAATAATAAAAGATGACTAGAGAGTGGGATTAAACTAATTTAACCCCTGAGGCTTTTTGGGCTCTAGGTCTTGTTAACCTTGGGGTTAAGGTTGACTTGGTTGACCATGACTAGTTTAGGTTTAAATTGTTCCATAGGGGAGAATAGGAGAGCCATAGAGAGCTTAGGTAGTTGCCAGAAGGAATAGAGAAGAAAGTGGAAGGAAATAAGGAAAAAAAGCACCAAACATAGGTCCCTCAATGGTCTAGGAAATGCATTATGGAAAGAGTGTTGTTGGCCATTTTCCCCCCCATTTAGACCATCATTGATAATTTGTCCAAGAGATCTTCAATGGGATGGATTCTTTGATGTGGGTTAACACGCTTTTTGGTTGGGTTTAACATCTCATGTTAACTCAGTCTTTTCATGAGCTGAGTTGGCTCAATACCTTCATTGACTGAGCTAGTTCAATTTTTTCCTTGACCGAGTTGGCTCATTTTCCTTAATTTTCTAAGTTGAAGGTTAACACACATTTTCTATTGGGGTTAACATTTTGTGTTAACTATTTTCACTATTTCAAGGAGTGACTTTTCTTGCTTCTGAGAAATTGCAAAATCACTATTGCCTCTTCGATTGTGCATTCAAGAAATGTGCCAACCAACCAATTTCTTCCACATGGTGGACTCTTATCATGTTGAGTTTCTTTGGATTGGATGGTTCTCATATTTTTGTGTTGATGCCCTTTTCTCTTGTGAAGATATGATGGAGGTTAGATTTATATGCATATTTGGATATTTTGAAGTGCATCACAATCGTCTGTTAGAGAATAAGGAGGATCTTGATCTATGGTTGGGTTTTAATCACTTCTTGAGGAGATTTTTCATAGCATCCAAGCTATTAATTCCAAAATGAAGATCTACATTGATGGTTCATTTTATTGGGGCAAATCAGATTTATTCCATGTGTGTTAACTCTATGATTTTTGCAGCGAGTTCGTGTTATATCCTATCCCACATTTTTTGAGAAGGGTGCAAATTTATTTGTTGTATCCATGAAACATAACAAGGATTGTTTCTTCAATTTGGAATGACATTTTGGACCTTGTTCCACATTGTTAATGCATTTCCATGCCTATTTATTACATGTAATGATCAGATCTTTTAGATGTGATCTCTTACGATTGGATGCATTGGTTTTGGTTTCTTCCTGCCACTTCTATAGTAGATTGTATTTCATGATAATATTTAGTTCTGATATTCATTTATGGGTTCTCTTTGTGACTTAAATCCACCTTGGTTGGGTTTTGAACTCCATAGTTTAGATTTGAGTTATGTATGAACTCTTTAAAAGGAAGTTGTAAATACTTTTTCTGGGTTCTTCTATGTTCTATTATGTCTACTTGTAGTAGCCTTGTGCTCTACAAATGTATTCCTTACTTTCCATTAATGAAATAGTTCTCTTTTTACCTCTTCTTTCCATTCATTATTTGCGCATGTATCTTGCCTTGTTTTGAATGTTTCTTTCTAGTTTCTAAGGTTTATATGTTATGTCTAAATTGTTGATGATTGATGTATTGTGAAGATGTCTTTCTATTCAACTTTTAATCAATTCTAAACCTGCATGTGATTCTTTTGGAGTAGAATGGAGTCAAGACTAGTGTATTTAGTTTTTTTTATTGATGTGCTATGTATTCTTGAGTAGAGTTGCAACCATTTCAATCAGGTGCATAACCCTATTTAGATTAGATTAGGTAGTTTTCTTTCTTGCATCTCCTTCTCCCTTTTCCTCTCAAGAGTAGTTAGGTGCATCCCGATTGTAAGGAAGCCGACCTTCTCTTAAGAGTCAACGTCAGTGTGCAAGTCCCACACTTGGAGGCTAGTTTCATGTTACAAGAGGTCTCTTGAGGATCATACCTCAAGCAAAGGTGCAAACTTTTGTGTCAATAGTTTTTGGCACTCTCAGTGGGACAATAAATTTCAGCTACACAAGTCCGCTAGAAGCCATGTAATCTTTATGAATTGAGAATTTGGGTTTTATTCTTAGTGCTTTCAGCATTTGGAGGAATTCCATCAAAAACCATGGTGATTCTAGTGCACATCTACTAGTTTCAAGATGAAATAGTGCTAGTATGTAAAGATCATTCTTGATATTTTTGTGATTTTCAAAGCTTTATATGAAAATGCATTTTTTTATGAAACTCTAACCATGGACCCATTTCATAGAAACAACTACTATTTTCCCCTATAATATGAAGAGGATATTCCTCAATGCTCATAATGCCAATTCCAATCTCAAGCCCAAGTTGGTTATAACTAGTATGCTCAAGGTTATTCCTATTCCCCTACCCCTTGCTCCACCAGTCCCAACATCCCCATATGAGAAGATTAAAGATATGATGTTGTAGTTCCAAAGGCATATTGACTACAAGCTCTAGGAGAAGATTATGAGAATAGGCCAGATGTTGCATGAGCAAGATACGAAATTGTTGGCCTGTGATAGGTAGCTTAATGAGATTGCAAGGCAAAAACATATAGAGAGACAATAGGAGGAGATGGCATACTAGGCCTACCTCCAACAACAACAAGATGAGAGGGAGAAATAGAGACATTGTGAGGAGAATATTAAAAGGAAAGTTGTTGCAGTAAAAGAAGAGGAAACCCCTTCTCCCAAATATGTCACCCTGAGCTTCAAGAAGCCCCCTCCATTACAAGAGCCTACTACTATAACTTCTCCACTCCTTGTGCAAAAAGGATGGCCTCATGAACCTTACATACCTATCACCATTTCACTCTTTGAGGATGGATCAGTTGTATGGACTCTTGATGGCCCAAACATGGAGTTATAGAAGAATGAAATAAAGTGATCAAAACTACAAAGGGAGGAGTTACAACCTACTAAGGAGAACAAAGAGTTTTCTATTGAGAAGAAGGAAGAGGATCCAATCCTCTTATTTGATGAGCTCCCCTCTTTCATTGAGGAGAAGAAGAAAAGGTTATTACTATTACTGAGGAACAAAGTGTGGCTTTTGAGCCTAAGAGGGAGCCTGAGGACTTGCTGTTGAAGCAAAAGAAGCTAGACCTAGTGTTGCAATAGAAAAACCCCCATGATATGATGGGTGGAGAAGAGGATTCCAATGATAGATTTATCCTTGAGGAGGAACATGCTAACATGCATGAGGTTGCCCCTCAACCTATGCACGTTATTGCAACTATAATGGAGTAGATCAATGGTGAGGATAATATCTTGGATGAGCTTATTGCTATCTGCTCTTCTATAGATGTTGAGTCATCATCTCCTATAGATGAAGACCATGTTCTTTAGCAACAAAAAATGGAGAACCATGCCATACCAGTAGCGTCATAGGAGGTGGTTCATGAGCAACATTAATACAACATGGAGATTTTTTCTTCATAGGAAGAGGAACCATTTCCAAATTAGTTGGATGCTACCATTGCAGAGTACAACCAAGTGGTCAAGGTTGATTGCATAGACCCAACACCATCAAGAGGATGCCCCGTTAGGCATCTAGCTCTACAATAAATCAATAAATTGCCCTCAGTCATGCTCATTCCAGAGCATGAGGGAGAAGTCTACATGGAAGAGAAAACATGTTTTGCTTAGGGTCAAGGCATTCTAGTACTAGAGAGAAAATTCATTATTTTTAGCATTGGGAAGAAGGTTTTTTACATAGTAGTATATTTGTAATGTCTATTGATCTTTTTAGTTGCCCTTATGCATAGAAGGAGAAACCAGCTAGTGAGAAAGGGAAACTACTTCAACAAGCTAGTCAATGGATTTATTTTAGATTTTTGCATTATAAATACTTCTACATAGTAGAGTATGAGTTTTCAACTTTCCAAGAATGCATGAGCACATATGCTCCCTTTTTTGGAGCTATTTTAAGCTTTCTAGAGCTCCCTTGAGTTTTTTTTTTTTGTTACTTGTAGAATTTTGTGAAGTTTCAGGTGGGATAACACATCAATTCTTGTTACTAACTCCATGCCCAATGGATTGCTTAAGGCCACTATTCTATGCTTAGAAGGTAAGCATCCCCTTTGAGTTGCCAAGAATATTGGCCATTTCCCCCCCCCATTTAGCCCATCACTAATAATCTATCTAAGAGATCTTCAATGGGCTGGATTCTTTGATGTGGGTTAACATGCATTTTGATTGGGGTTAACATCTCGTGTTAACTCAGTCACTTCATGAGCCAAGTTGGCTTACTTCCTTCATTGACCAAGCTAGTTCAGTTTGTTCTTTGATTGAGTTGGCTTGTTTTCCTTCATTTTCCAAGTTGTGGATTAACATGCATTTTCTATTGGGATTAACATTTCACGTTAACCATTTTTTCTATTTAGAGGAGTGACATTTCTTGCTTCCATGAAATCATGAAATCACTGCTGCCTCTTTAACTATGCATTTGAGAAATGTGCCAACCAACCAATTTCTTCCATGTGGTGGATTCTCATCATGTTGAATTGCTTTTGATCAAATGGTTCTCATATTTTATTATTGATGCCATTTATCTTATGAAGATATGGTGGATGTCAGATCTATATGCATATTTGGATATTTTGAAGTGCATCACAACTGTCCATTGGAGTCTAAGGAGGATCTTAACCTATGGTTGGGTTTCAATCACTTGTTGAGGAGACTTTTTTCAGCATCCAAGCCATTCATTCCAAAATAAAGATCTACGTCAATGGTTCATCTTATTGGGGAAATTTAGATTTATTCCAGGCAGGTCAACTCTGTAATTCTTATGGTGGGTTAACATTTTGTGTTATCCCATCCCTCAATTTTTGACAGCAGTGCAAATTTATTGGTTATGACCATGACATGTATCAAGGATTGTTTCTTTAATGCTGATTGAGATTTTGGGCCTTGTTTCATGGAATTAATGCATTTCCATGCCTATATATTATATGTAATGATTAGATCTTTTGGATTTGATCTCTTATAGATGGATGCATTGATTTTTTTTTCTTTCTGCCACTTCTACAATAGATTCTATTTCATGATTAGATTTAGTTTTGATATTCATTTATGCCTGCTCTCTATGACTTGACTCCACCTTGGTTGGGGTTTGAACTCCATAGTTTAGATTCAATTATGCTTGAACTCTTTAAAAGGTAGTTGTAAATAATTTTTTTGGGTTCTTTTCTATTCTATTATGTCTACTCAGTAACCTTGTGCTCTACAACTGTATTCCTTGCTTTCCATAAATGAAATAGTTCTCTTTTTACCTCTTCTTGCCATTCATTATTTGCACATGTATCTTGCCTTGTTCTAAATGTTTCTTACTAGTTTCTAAGTCTTATATGTTGTGTCTAAATTTTTTATGATTGTTATATTGTGAAGATATCTTTCCATTTAGCTTTTAATTAGTTCTAAAACTACATGTGATATTTGGCTTTTTTATTGATGTGATGTACATTACTAAGAAAAGTTGCAACCATTTCAATTAGGTGCATCACCCCCTTTAGATTAGATTAGGTTGTTTAATTTCTTGTATCTCCTTCACCCTTTTCCTCTCAAGATTAGTTACATGCATCCTAATTGTAAGGAACCTAGCCTTCTCCAAAGATTCAACATCAGAGCACAAGTCCAACACTTGGAGGTTGTTTCCATGTTACACAAGGTTGCTTGAGGATCATATCTTAAGCAAGGACACAAACATTTGTGTCAATAGGTGCTAAAAGATCTTAGAAGGAAAATGTGTCCATTTTAAGATAGTACACTCACTAGCATTTTAGTACAGATAAAAGGTTGCCTTGTTAAGAGCTATATCTTATTCCTTATAGGAACACATCTTAGGATTACAATTAGCCTATTAATGCTACATTTTTATAGCATTTTAGCACTCCTTCTGATAGAAACCTTGTTAGAGGATTTATCATATGCTTTCTACTAAAGCATGCTCAGTTAAGAGGTTACAAAATGATTACAATGTTTAGAAAGCAATCAAATATGATCTAGACTATATGTCACACCTTGGTTTATAGATCTCTAGTGTATAACTAGAAGATACCTTAATATTCTCTTAATGCTTTGGAAATCACTATAATAGCTTCTATATCATGACTCTCTATCTCTTCTTGTCCCTTTTTATAGTGCACAACACTGTATTGGGTTGATATTGTTCTTCATTCCCGCACTCTACTCAACAACACTTGTTCTTCATTCTCTCATTCTCCTCTTCTTTCAATCTTATTCAATGCAACTACTTATACCACACTCTTTGTCCACTCTCTCTCTCTCTCTCTCTCATCACCTCTTTTGACATGCATGATCTTATATCTTTGGATGTCAAAATCCTAGAGAAATTTCATGCTCAAAGCATTTTTAATTTCTCTAATATGAAATTCATAGACAACCTATGAAATCTATGTCATACGGTCTAGATTGTTAGCCCTGCTAACTTTCTCTAGGTCTATCCTCAACTCTTCTATCCTTTCTTCTTTCTATCATTTCATTAGAATGCTAATCTCATAGCTATTCTTTCCGTATCTACTTATGTCTTCTCATAGTGTTGACTTATTGTGGTGACTTTAATTTATCTCATTCACATATCCTACACCGAGTAGTGAGGATGTCTATTGGCAATCATGAGATGGTATACTTTACTCGACCAGTTGCCAATCAATGAAAAAAATTGGTTTGTAAAGTATTTATAGCACTAACTTCCCTTCATAATTCCAATAAGATTATTAGTGTCAACAATTCCTACCAAGGAAAAATAATCATATTTATCACTTCTAATATAAAGACACCACTCCCAAGATTTTATTCATCAATTTGTCTATTTTACTTAATTTGCATGCATTTAACCAAAATTGCAATTTACCAATATGAATATAAAATTTTTAGGAGAAGAATTTCTTATTTCACCTACTTATGCATGGAAATTTGGAATTTACTAATGTATTCTAGTTGTCTCAAAGAAATCCAATTGAAACACTTAACTTACTACACAATTATTTTTGTAGCACACTAGAAAAATAACACTCACATGTTCCTGATAATTTTTAATGAAATTTTATGTTTTCCTTATCATTAATATCATTTTATTCTCTTATACACTATTATATCTCCCCATCTGCATGAAATTTCTAAATTTCATATGGTTCATTTCAAAGTAAAGGATGTTTTTTGACGAAAATTTTAAAGAGACATAGCCTAATTATAATTCATACAAACTTACACACACTTCCTTATGATCTAATCATATTTGAACATAATGAAAAATGAAATTACCTTCACTTAATAAAATAATTTAGGAGAGAAGAGAGAGAATATCTTTAATCTATCTAATCCATTGTAATTTAGTTATCAAGTACAAATTCTATAGGAAATCACGATACAATCTTTTCAAAATCATTTTCAAAGCCAAAAAAGGCTAATCTATTACCCTATGCAATTTTTTTTTCCATATTCAAATATTCAAAGATAAGGAAAAACACACACACATAATAACACATTTATAATCTTCTAAAGATAGGTTGGTTATGGTAAAACAAGCACATATAGAATAGAGGTTACTTGTTCTAGATATAATTCAACATATACTAATTATAGAGTTTTTTCTAGGTGTAAGAGCACACACATTGTAAAGAATAATTATTTTCATTATGATCCAAAATGAAAAACATATGTATTTCACCAAAGATATTTCTATTGCAAGACAACATGAATATATGATTGTAGATCTGGGAGAGCGATGTCTTGTTAATAAATAGATTGGACAATATGTTGATCAAGTGTTGTGTGATATTGTGGACATGAATAGTTGTCACATATTACTTGGTAGACCTTGATAGTATGATTGGAGGGTTGTGCATGATTGTGTTTAATTTTGATAAGGGTGGCAAGAAGCATTCCCTCATTCCTTTGCAAGATGCAGAACTTGGTAGAAAATGGTTTCAAAATTTATAGTCAAACGTATTAGGTGGAATTTTGGGTAAAGTTAGAGCAATTATTTTAAAGGAAAAATTCTTAATTTAAAGGGTTTCTCTAGATCGATTAATTATAGTTTTGATGAGTTTATTATTTATTAATGTTTGTTGGGTCTAGCAAATTATTAATAAATAATAGTATAATGGTCTAAATGATTATTGATAATACAAAATTATTAAAGAAATGTTAGTATTCTTTGAAAGAGTAACGAATGTGGTCATTATAGATTTATTAATAAGATTTTCAATATAACTTGTTATTAATTATTAACAAGTCATTATTAATATTAGAGAATTGGATTATGGTTGGCTTTTAACTTACAAATTATGGCTAGTTATTAATTGGATCGTGATATGGATATGTAATTATTAATTAAATTAATTAATTAGAGTTTATTAAATTTAATTAATAATTAAGATATGTAATAAAGTTTTAATTGATATGCTAATATCGATTCCTCTAGCGAAGTTGTGAAGTATTTACATCGAAGTTGACAAGTCGTACTCTCATGACTTGAGTAATGACCTTAGATATTTTAATGGTGAGACTTAGTAATATTTAATTGAGAACTATTAGAATGGTAAAAATTCATGAATTGTGTACCTCTGTTAATTGATTGATTTAATTGATCATTTTAATAAAATTATAATCTTCTTATTCGAAGATTGATAATTGGCTCTCTTATAATTTAACAAATAACGATCCTTTGTTTATGTTGAAAAGTTGACGTAACATTAAGGAAGAGTTATTCAATTAGTAACATGGATCTTAGTAAAATAAAGCAAAATATTAAGGGTCAATGAAGATCAGTTTAATAAGTAAAATATTTATCCTTCAGTTATTCTTAGAATGTAATTTTAAATAATGGAAGGATAATGCTATTGGGGGAACAAACAGGTTGACTCGTAGGTCAAATGATTAAACTTAGACACTTGAAGTATACTTGCAAATGAAAATTGAGATCTCCAAACTTTATTCAACTATGTGATTTTAATAAACCAAAACATGTGTTTACATTGTGTTTTCTCTATGCTTCTTGTTTTGGGTTTTTTGGGTTGACTAGTGTTGACCAGTCTTAGGTTGTTACCAGAGGCTCAGGGGTTATGAGATGTGATGGCATGTTGATGTTATTTAGTCTCGATCTTTCTAAACCCAACCATAGTTATGTGATGGAATGCTCTATGAGATGTTTGTAATTGCTGATTGTTATTGTTCATCAGTCTTCTTGAGTGAAGCCGAGTTATATGTATCTGAGACACTTGACTTAACCATTTTTGAGTTATCGATCAATTATCCTTGGATTATTTTCCAGTTGCCATGATGGGACTGAAATGTTAATTTATGATGTCATGTTGTGACATGTTTTGACTCAACCATTTTGAAGTCTTTGATCAGTATGATTTTGAGATATATTTTGGTTATTGAGAACCAATGGATACTTTTGATTATCAGTGATACCTTCAGTTGCCAATAGAAAACTGTCGTGGTCATGATTATCTATGGATGTTTTTTAGATGCTCATGGAGATTTGATTCTTTTATTGTTGATATTTGATGATTCTTATTGTGGATTATCTTTTGGTATTTCTTTCCAGTCGCTCGTATAGGACTAGGGTGATTTTATGATTCCATGAGCCTAGGATAGGTTATCTACTTGTAGTGTCGAGAAGTGGCTTGCAATGGGGGCCAGGGCCTTGAGTGGCTGCCAGGGTAACTCATTATAAGTTTTATTAATAATTGATAACATTTACACTAAATGGGGATTAAATGAACCTAAAAAGATAATTGTTTTGTTCTCGCCCATGCCTCAAGTGCTTGTACAAACTAGGATGGGAGTAGAGAGAATGCTTGTTGCGACCTTGCATTCCATAGTATGCCTTGTCAGTATGAGAGGATACTAATGGCTGCACAAGGATCAGTAGGGACCCGTGGAGTTGTAAGCTAACTACCAGGGTAACTTCTACATGATATATGTGATGAAACTTGCTCGCTTACATAGTAGGTTTCCTACATGTCATTGTTGTGCCTCTGGGAACTAGATGTCGGTTTGTGATTGGAACCTTTGAGTTAGTATACTTTTAGGATTCCTAGACTTAGAAAGTATTTTTGCTATGTGATTGTTGATAACTTGTTTGGGACTTGAGATTATCTCCTCAACATGGTGGGAGTGGACCACTTAGGTTCCATGCAGTCGGGTGGTAGTGTTTTTCCACTCTTATCATTTGAGATCCATCTGAGACACTGTAGTTGGAGCATTCTTGGTTGGTATTTATCTTCATTCTATTTTTGGATCATTATGATAGATGATATACCCTATGATGGATGTACTTACTGGTATGTTTCTTACATTGATGAGTTGCATATGTTAGATGATGTTATCTTATGCTTTACTTTGCATGTTAGATTACTTTCTGCATATGATGTAGTATGATTTAGGAGTGACATTCCTACTATGTTAATACCGATGATCTCTTCAGTGATTTGGGATGTTACACACAGAGGGATGGCTAGGATCCATGATGGTCTAATGATGCTATTTATGGTTGGGAGGAACCGTGCACTTAGTTATTCATGTTTGTGATATATGGTTATCTTTTATGATGGATGTTTATATCTTTTGTGATGATGTATCATGTATGACATGGATTAATATTGGATGATGATGTACTTTATTTACATGGATGTTTATTCTTTCAAGCCTTTCATACCCTGTGGCATGTACAGTAGATGATTGAGCAATCAGAAATTTAATTTAAGAACATTGGATGTATCATTGCTAAGGATGTGATGTTAGATGAATAGTTAATTTAGATGTGATACAATGTTAAGGGATCCTTAAAGAATGTAACCTGTTATGTATGTCATGTTTACTTTCATTTGAATTGTTGCTATTGCTTCCGCTATCATGTGGATGGCTTATCTTTCATGTTAAAAAAAAAAATTGTTTGGAAAACTTAGTGATATTTTAGATTAATTATTTGGATCCCTTGGCGGGGCATTACAAATATATGATCGTGGATCTGGGAGATCGATGTCTTGTTAATAAATAGATTGGACAATATGTTGATCAAGTTGTGTGTGATATTGTGGACATGAATAGTTGTCACATATTACTTGGTAGACCTTGGTAGTATGATTGGAGGGTTGTGCATGATTGTGTTTAATTTTGATAAGGGTGGCAAGAAGCATTCCCTCATTCCTTCACAAGATGTAGAACTTGGTAGAAGGAACCTGAGTTTTGGTAGCTGAGTTGAATTGAAGGATTTTAAAAGAGTTTGAGATCGGCATGGAAATAAGATCTAGTGCACACCAAAGAAAGATGTGAAAATGAAAATTGTAGAAGTGGAACAAAGGAAAGAGTGTACAAGTTGGTGTGGTGAAGGACATGTATGTGAAGAACTAGTTTAGGGTTTATGTGTTTAACACTGTAAAATGTTTTTCCAACTATTAAGAACATATTTTCTTTGCACCTAGGTTGTCTACTACAAGGGCATCCTAGGGAAGTCAATAATAATTTGTGGAGTTATGGTTTGCATGGTTGGGGTTGTTTTTGAGGTGTATTGGGCAATCTTGTCCTAAGTGCACATAGAGTTTGGAGTTATCATCTTGGAGTTAGAGCCATTTTGGTGACTATTGGTTGTGTGTTCTTGATTTGCTAGTAGACTTTGAAGATTGTATTTGTGAGCTTTGATTTGAGGGAGTGAGCATGTGCACTCTTGGATTTGGATCATTGGATGGCATGTGCACCTATGTCTAAGTGTACATATTCTTATGTGGTCTATTGAGTTAGTATGCATTGTAAACTTGGAGCTTGTTGTAAGTATTTAATTTTTTTATGTATTTCATATTTAATGTTTGTAGTAGAGCTGACTTGTGGCTTGAGGGCATATCTAATGTGAGTGTTTATTTAATGTCTACTATGCTAGGCCAACATATGACTTGGTTTAGTATAAGTAGAGGGTCTTGTGGAGTCTTAGATCAAAATTCATCCATTATGGAGGAAACAAGGAGTAGTTGAGAGAGTAAAGTTTGTTAGTAGAGCTAGTAGTTGCAGCTTGGGAAACAAGGAGGTTGCTTGGTGGCTGGCAAGTACAAGTTTAGATTCTTCTTAGAGTTCTCTACCAGATTGTGAATCTAGGCTAGCTAGTGTTTGGACATTTTGAGGTTTTGTAGAATTACTATTGTAATTTCCTTTATTTGGTCATAACCTGGAAGGCCTTACAACCAAGCATGTTGGATGTAAATCTTATGATTGTATTATGAGAATTGTCATTATTGTGGATCTAAATCTCTGTGTTATTATTTATATTTTGCTATGTGATTAATTACTAGGGGCTATGACATATCCATTGAGGATTCTCTTGCCTTGCACTAAGTTAGGTGGTATTAGAGTGAAGGTTAGATCTGGTCGATTCATTACTTTGGGTTTGCAAAGATCTTGGAAGATTCCTTTGAGAAGATTGGAACCTAGGGTGATTGATGATCTTTGTGTGTTGCAAAGAGAAAAATTTCAAAAAGGGTTAGATCAGATTTTAGATCTAAGATGGAGTTGATGAAGAATGAGATCATGAGGGCTATAGATGGTGTACCTTGACATGTGGGTACTGAAGATAGTTATGAGGAAGTCACTAAAAACTTTGAGGTTGCTAGATCTAGTAGCAAAGACAAAACTAATCAAATGAAGAGACTTATGGAAGATAGGGCTGGTCGATTAGATAGATTTGGATCTTAGTTGAGGCTAAAGCCTAAGATGGAGGTTTCTTATTTCTTAGGAAGTTTCAATCCTGAAGACCTGATTGATTAGATTGGTGAATTGGAAGACTACTTTGAGTTAGAGGATATTGGTGATCCACTTAGAGTGAGGTTGACAAAGACTAAGATAAAAGGACATCCTTCTTTATGGTGAAAATAATTGCAGTGAGATAGAGAAGACATCAAGGTAATTCTTGAGGGAAGGAGAAGAAGGAATATCATGAGAATAATAAACAAATTTCTAAAGATGAACTAAAACTTGTTGAACAGAAGAAAATAATAGACATAGGTGCATTTAAGGGTACTTGCTGTAGATGTGGTGAAGAATGATATAGATCTTTTGAATTTTCTAAGGCTAGTAAAAGAAGAATCGCTATGTTGCAAGAGGTTGAAGACTTAGTGTATGAACCTGAGCAAGATGGGGAGAATTCACTAATTCAAAGAGTATTTCTTGTAAAGAGGATGCTAGAACCTTGTCAAAGGAGGAATTTGTTAGGACTCATTGTAAGTCAAGAGGTAAGATCTATAGTGTAATTATGGATGATGCTATTACTAATAACCTAGTTCCTGAGGAGATGGTTCAAAAAATTGATTTAAAGAGAGTGAGACATCCTTGTGCTTATAGGATTAGTTGGTTACAAGATGAGCATGCTTTGGAAGTGAGAGAGCAATGTCATGTTAATTTTTAGATTGGACACTATGTTAATCATGTATTGTGTAATATTGTGGACATAAGTAGTTGTCACATATTACTTGGTAGACCTTGGTAGTATGATTATAGTGTTGTGCATGCTTGTGTCAAGAATGTGTTTATTGTTGAGAAGGGTGGCAAGAAGCATTCCCTAATTCTTTTGCAAGATTCAAACATTGGTAGAAGGAACCTAATTTTTGGTAGCCGAGTTGAATTGAGGGATCTTAAAAGGATTTGAGATTAGAGTGGAAAGAAAATCTATTGCACAACAAAGATAGATGTGAAGATTATAGTTGCAGAAAAGAAGTTACAGAACTGGAACAACGACAAGAGTGTATAAGTTGGTTTAATGGAGGGCATGTATGTGAAGAACTAGTTTGGCATTTATGCGTTTAACTTAGAAGATGTTCTTCTAGCTGTTAAGAATATATTTTCTTTGCATTTGGGGTGTCTAATACAAGAACATCCTAGGGAACTTAATAATCTTGTATGCAAGGCCTTCGAGCTTAGATTTGAGGAATTATGGTTTGTGCGATTGGGGTTGTGTTCGAGGTATAGAGGGAAATCTTGTACTAAGTGTGCATATATTTTGGAGTTATTGTCTTGGAGTTAGAGCCATTTTGTTGACTATTGGTATTGTATTCCTAATTTACTTGTTGGATATTGTTGATCAATTGTGTATTGTCTTTAATGCTACACAAATGTCATATCATATGCTCACTCGGGCAGTAAAGACAATTTTTTTGTGTCTACCGAGCATTCTTGTGTTTTCCTAGTTAAGAAGGCAGTTTCTACTAAGTTAACTTGGGCATCAAAGGAAAGTTTATAGAAGACAAGTATTAATTGAGCTCAGTTAGTTAATGAAGGAAATGTTGGATGGAACTAGTGTTAACCGTGCTCACTCAGTTACCAAAGGATCTTATCGAATATGAAATGTTAAACAAAATCACTTGGTTAACACAGAAAAATAGTTTTTGAGTTAGTATCTACTGAGTACGGTCAACTAACGAAGGATTTCTTATTTTGGCATATTGAGTTTAATTGATTTATCTATTAGTTATTCTAAGTTGTATATGAGCTGACTTGATAATATGAATGATATAAGGTCAAGTTTTGAATTTGAAAGTGTGTAAGAATGTGAATGCATGTAAGATTTTAAAGATCTAATAGTGTAGCAAAGAATTGAATCAGAAGGATAAGTAGAATATCCTTATGAAGCTAAAAAAATATATTTGATTAGGAAGGATCAAGTACAAGCCATAAAAAAGATCAGTAATCAACAATTTAGTTGCATCAGAAATTAGGTGATCTTATTGTTACTCTCTAACCATTGTAGCAGTGACCTAAATCTCTTAACAGAGTTGTCTTAACAACTATTTGTAAAACCTCTAACAAGGTGGCATTTCTATTGAATTGTTTAAAGAACTCTAACAAGGCCACTCCTAATAGGGTGATTAACTCCTTTAATAGGGTCACACATAACAATGTGTTTTTTAACCTTTTACAAAGTTGGCTCCTAATAGGGCTCACTTCAGAAGAGTGAAAATAGTAACTAGTTGCAATTGATAGTCTTCCCAAATTGGGTTTCTATGTCAAATATTGGTGTTAATTGTGTTCATGCTATTTTATTTTATGTGTTTGAATCTAAGTTAAAATAATGGTAATCACAAATAACATCTAATATTTTCATGTTAAGTACTTACCGAGTATATTCAATATTTACCGAGTTACAACATTTTATGTGTGTTTGCCTAGCATGAGCAGTATTCAGTTTTTAGAGTTTATTTTGTATTAAAATCTAAAGAGATATGGGATTTATTTTTATGGTAACTAATTCATGCCTCCCCTCTGAGTTACTCCTTACTTTTGGTGCTTGTAGAGAAAGTTTCAAGGACCTAAGCTAAAGATCAGGATGTCTTACAGAAGATAAATTCACAAGTTGAACAAAGAAATTTTTGCAACATGATAAGGACTTATGAGGTTACATTTTTTTACCATCAGTGACTCAAGTTGTAAATATCTTGATGCTAAATACAAGACTTTCATTGGAATATTATCAGTTGAAGATATTGTTGAAAATAAAAATCATAACATTGTGATGATTGATATTGCATCTGCTCTAAGTTATGTTGAATTTCATACAACAATAGATTGTAAGATTGCTCATGAAATGTGAACCAAACTAAAAGACATTTATGGAGGAGATGAATATATAAGAAGAGCTAAGGCTGAAAGTCTTAGAGGTCATTTTGATTAGATTAAAATGAGAGAAGATGAGAACATTTCAAAATATGTGGAAATAATCAAAGCAAGTGTGAGCGCAATCAAAACATCTAGAGGAGACATTCAAGAAAAAATAATTGTAAGCAAGGTACTTAGAAATCTTCTTCCTATTTATGCAATTAGAGTATCTTATATTGAAGAGATGAGATGTGACCCAAATAATAAAATATCTTTGGATGCTCTAGTTGGTGTAGACACCTAAAAACCTTTAGAAAATAAAGTATTTTTATTTTCTGAAAAAGTCCTGATGACATCATCATTTATTAATTAATTAATTATTTAATTAATTAATTAATTTTTATGCCATTAAATCCCTTTATCTTAATTAAAAATATTTAATTAAGGAATCCCTCCCAAAAATGTTTAAATCTTATTTAAACATTATTTCCTTATTTATTAATTATTTAATTAATAAATTGACCAAAAATCCTAAAATAAATAAAAAATTTATTTTTTGCCCAAAAATTGGCCAATTTCCTTATGACCAATAACCTCTTCCAAAATCTTCTAATCCTTCTTTAATTTCGATTAAAGGCTAATCTCATCATTTCCTACCCCTAACCCCAACTCAAAATATTTAATTAAAATTAAATATTAATCCTCATGTTTATTAAAAAAGTTTTAATAAATATCTCCTCAACCCAAACCCTTGAAATAAATAAAACTTTATTTATTTCTTAAAAATCTAATTTATCCTCATCCTAAGAAGTTCTAGACTCTTCTAGAAAGTCTTCATCCTCATCCTAGGAAATTCTAGACTATTCTAGAAAGTCTTTATCCTCATCCAAAATCTAGACTCTTCTAGAAGATGTCTTTAAACCTAATCCTAATCCCCTCCTAACCTTGTCACATTCCCTAAACATGGGTTAAGACTTACTAACCCAAGCCAAAGTTAACAAATATCTCCTCCTTCACCCACCCTCATTAAATGCCATCCACTTGCCTATCCTTAAGCTAATCCTAAACCATCCTAATCCATCCTCTAATCATTTGCACAAGCCTAAACAAGCTTAAAACTTTTCTAATCAAGTCCAAGTCGAATTTGCTCTCATCACCCTCAAAATATCTCAACCATAAAACTTTATGAAGTCCACTAGGTCATAAATGACTCTTACAAGCCCTTTTATTGCTCTTACAAGTCATTATGAGGGTCTTTATGAAGATTTTATCTCTTGAGCCTCCTTTGTTGACTCATCCTTGCCCTTTCCTCCATCCTCTCACCATGTGACATGTGTCACTCCTTGATTGGCTATAAGGAAGCACAATCCATGTGCTCTCCTCTCATGCAATCTGAGCCTTCCATAAGCTTTTTCCCATCCTTGCATCTTAGCCCTCAATCCCTCAAGCCTCTTGCCTATAAATTGGATCCTTCCCCTTTGCAAAATAACACAATCCATGAAGTAAAGTTATAATGCTATTTTGAGAGCCAAATCCATACTAAAGCCATCTATCCACACCAAAAATCCACAATCATCCATTGAAGCCTTTGGAAGCATATTGAGCATACATCCTATCCATTTAGATAAAGCTACTCAACAAGAGAGCTTCTTATTGAGAGAGTCCATTAATGGCTCATATTCTCAATTGAGAGCTCATCTTAGTCTATCTTGAAGTTTATGAATTTTGTTTAGTTTGTAGAAGCTTTATTTAAATTTGGTTTCTATTAGCATACTAACATTGCTCATATACAGTTGGAAGATTGACATCTTTTGAGTTAGATAACTTTGATAACTATGTTCCTAGCTCAAAAGGTATTGAGTTTGCATTTGAAGCTAAAATCTCACTCAAGAAAAAGAGTAAGAAATCAAAGCCTGGTTAATTAGGAAGTTAAGAAGAAGAAATAGAAAAAAGCTTAGATAGTGATCTTGAAGTTGTTGATGCTCTACTTCCAAGAAAGTATTCCAAAGGTAGAGCAAAATACAAAGGTAAAGTTCCTCTGATCTACTTTTCTCGTGAAGAAGTTGGTCACATTGTTGCAAGGTGTCCAAATAGAGAAAAAAAAGATGAAAAGAAAAGAAATAAGCACAAATGCAAGAAGGATTCCAAAAACTACAAGAACTACAAGGAAAAAGGTAAGAAATCTTGTTTTATGTCTAAAGATTCTAATTAATAGTGAAGATAAAATGGTATATATTGCAGTAAAAGATGAATCTAATGATGAAGGAGATTAAATGGCACTTATCTCTCATGTTAGCAAAAATGATACATGGATTATTGATAGTGGTTGTTCACACCATATGACTAGAGACAAAAAAAAATTTTGAGCACATGGAATATTATGATGGAGGTTGTGTGAGATTTGGAAGCAATGAACCTTGTAACATAAAAGGAAAATGATGTATTTCTTTGACAAAGGAACTTGTATGTGACAATGCTAATTGGGTTCAAGGACTAAAGCATAATCTATTAAGTGTAGCACAGTTGAATAACATTAGATTCAAGGTAGAATTCATGGATGGACATGCCAAACTATTGGATGGATAAGGAAATTTGGTTGGATTTGGAAAACAAACAAAAGGTAATCTATTTTATCTTA
Organism: Cupressus sempervirens; assembly: GCA_028749045.1. Taxonomy (NCBI): domain Eukaryota; kingdom Viridiplantae; phylum Streptophyta; class Pinopsida; order Cupressales; family Cupressaceae; genus Cupressus; species Cupressus sempervirens. Next base: position 509,293,224 of record CM053791.1, read on the forward strand.
CTCTCAGTGAAAGTTCTCAAGTAGAAAAAAGTTTGTTATGGCACAAAATATTATGTCATGTAAACTTTGATAATTTGGTTAAGATAAGAAAACATAAAAGAGCAAGAGGTATTCCTAGTTTGAAGAAGCCTGATATGGGTCTATGCAAAAATTTTCAAATTGGTAAGATGGGAAAGACTAGTTTTAAAAGCAAGAACTATCAGTCAAGAGAAGTCTTAGAACTTGCGCATATAGACTTATGTGGATCTATTGGAATAGAGTGTTATAGTGGATAATTTTTTTTCATTCTTTTTGTTGATGATTATTCTAGAATGATGACTGTAATGCATCTAAAAGAAAAATTTGAAGCTTTTCAAAAATTCAAGTGGCATTTGGCAAGAGTAGAAAAGGAAATTGGAAAGATATTAAAATGTTTAAGATTAGACAGAGGTGGTGAATTCATCTCCAATGAATTCAATAATTTCCACTAGAGGGATCAAAAGACAAGTATCAGCCCCTAGTACTCCACAACATAATGGTATAGCTAAAAGAAGAAATAGATCCATCATGGACTGTGCAAGAACACTAATTATTGAAAAGAATGTTGCAATCAAATACTAGAAGGAAGCTATAAGCACTGTTGTTCATACCTTGAACAAAGTAAAGTTGAAGAAAGATTGAAATTAAACTCTTTATCAACTATTGTATGGCTACAAACCTAATGTAAGTTACTTGAAAGTATTTGGCAACAAATGTTATATCTTGAAAGAATCTAGAAAAGGAAAATTTGATGTTAAGGGTGATGAAGGCATATTTTTAGGATACTCCTGCAAAAGTAAAGCATACAAATGTTTAAATTTTTCTACTCATAAAATCATAGAAAGTGTACATGTGAGAATTGATGAGTTTTCAAAAAAGAGTGAAGAAGAAAGTAACAAAGAGCTAGAGGATTACAGAAGATTTTTTTACTATGAACCTGATACCTTTCCAAATCTATCTTAGAGAAAGGAAGCTTCACCCCTCAGGTCCCCAAAATATTCAATAGTTACTGAGTTGTAGACAGTACAAACTGAGTCACAATCTGAAGGACCCGAGTCACAATTAGAAGCTACCAAGCTTGTTCAAACCGAGTCTAATGGACCTGAGTAAGAGATAGTAGAACCCAAGATTGATACTAAAGTTGATGATGATAATAGTGGAACTCATTCCAAATCCAAAGAACTTGTGTTAGTGAGATATGTCAGAAGGCATCATGCACTTGAACAGATCATTGGAGACAATTCTGATGGAACAATGACAAGAAGCAAGTTAAAAGGTACATGTTTACTTGCTAAATTTGAACCTAGAAATGTTAAAGATGCTCTAGATAATAAAAGTTAGGTTGGAGCAATTAATGAAGAAATATAAAAATAGAGAAGATAAAAAACCTAGACTCTTGTTCCAAGACCCTGGGATAAAAATGTAATTGGCACAAAATGGGTATTTAGAAAAAAGCTGAATGAAGATGGAAAAGTTTCTAGAAATAAAGCAAGATTGATGTGTAAATGCTATTCTCAAGAAGAAGCTATTGACTATGGTAAATTTTTTTTATCCTGTTGCAAGATTAGAAGGTGTTAGAACTCTAATAGCATATGCAGCACACAAAAGATTTAAAGTGTATCAAATGGATGTTAAATTTGCATTCTTGAATGGAATTCTTGATGAGGAAGTCTACATTGTACAACCAGAAGGTTTTGTAGATCCTAACAAGAGAGACATTGTCTACAAATTACACAAAGCATTATATGGTCTCAAGCAAGCTCCCAAAGCTTGGTATGAAAGACTTCATAATTACTTGACATAGATTGGCTTTCAAAGAATAAATGATAACAATAGTCTGTATATCAAAGAAGGACAAGACAAGAAGATTGTGCTAGCAGAAATACTTGTTGATGATACCTTATTCATAGGAAATGATGACTTATGCAAGGCATTTTTACAAGAAATGAGTAAAGAATTTGAGATGTCTATGCTTGGAAAGTTAAAATTCTTTGTTGGATTGTAGATTCATTAGAAAAAAATGGTATATACATTACTCAATCCAAATATATCAAGGAGATACTAAAGAAATTTGGAATGGAAGATTGAAGATTAGTTGGAACCCTTATGTCTACTGGACATAAGATTTCAAAAAATGATGATTCAAAAGAGGTAAATTAGACCACATATAGATCAATGATTGGAAAATTGTAGTATGTAGTGCATACAAGGCCTGGCATTGCATTAGCAGTTGGTATGGTGGCAAGATTATCAAAAAATTCTAGATAAAATCACATGATGGCAATCAAGAGAATCATGAGATATCTGAAAGGTACTGAAGACTATGGCTTATGGTAAAAACTTAGAGGCAATTTGGACTTAAAGGTGTTCACTGATGCTAATTGGGCAGGAAGTATTGATGATAGGAAGAGCACTAGTGGTGGAGCATTCTTTCTTTGTAAAAGACTAGTGTCTTGGACAAGCAAGAAACAAAATTGCATCTTTCAATCCACAATAGAGACAAAACATGTTGTAGTAGTAGTAAATTGTTCTAACATTGTTTGGTTCAAACAATTGTTGGAAGGAATTAAGATAGAGATCATAGATCCAGTAGTCATATACTGTGATAACACCAGTGCAATCAATATATCAAAGAATCTAGTAATGCATACCAAAACAAAACATGTTGCAATAAAATATCACTTCTTAAGAGAATTAGTGGAAGATAAGGAAGTTAGATTGGAATATGTGAACACAAAAAAATAGATTATAGGCATATTCACCAAGCCATTACCTAAGGATGCATTTCTGTATCTAAGAGGTAAGCTAGGGTCCATTCCTCTATTTGACACTCTCTAAATGAATTTTAGTGATGCATCAACTAGAACCTATTGATGATCAATTAATTGGTGCAGTATTGACAAGGGAATATTGCAAATGAGTTAGTACTTAAGGCACATTGATATTAATAGAGTTGTCTTTGGCATGTGTTGTCAAAGAGTGAGAAGCTTACAGTCATATCTCATGAGAAATTTTAATGAGAAGGAGAAGTTTGATGTAAGAGGGAGAAGTATGCTATCATATAGATGTCTAAGAGGGAGACTGAACTTGGTAGAAGTTTTCTGATAGAGGGAGAAATTAAAGATAGAAAGAGCTCATTCTAATAGAGAAAGTTCTGATAGATATGAATGAAAATGAAACTAAGGATATGTTCCTTACTTTATTCTTATTCCAAAATTTTTATTGTGTTATGACATGTTGTGTTTCCATCAATTCCAAAGAAGGAGATTGTTAGATACAATTGATTAATTGTGTATAATCTTTGATGTTACACAAATGTCATATCATTATCAATTAGTGCATGCCAAGCTCACTCAGGTAGTGAAGATAGTTTTTTGTGTCTGTCAAGAATTCTTGTGTTTGCCTAATTCAGAAGGTAGTGTCTACCGAGTTAACTTGGGCGTCAAAGCAAAGTTTATAGAAGATGAGTGTTAACCAAGCTCACTTAGTTAATGAAGGAAATGATGGATGGAACTAGTGTTAATTAAGCTCACTCAATTACCAAAGGATCTTAGTTGATTGTAGTGCTAACTGAGTTCACTTGGTTAACACAGGAAAATCATTTCTGAGTTAGTGTCTACCAAGCAGGGTCGACTAACGAAGGATTTTCTTATTTTGGCATATTGAGTTTAATTGATTTATCTATTGGTTCTAACTGATTGAGGTGATGAATGTTAGTTATTCTAAGTTGTATATGAGATGACTTGACAATATGAACAATATAAGGTCAGGTTGTGAATTTGAAAGTGTGTAAGAATGTGAATGCACAAAAGATTTTGAAGATCTAATGGTGCAGATCTATTGGTTTAGCAAGGAAGCGAATTAGAAGGATAAGCACAATATCCTTGTGAAGCTAAAAAGATATATTTGATCACAAAGGATCAAGTACAATCCAAAAGAGATATTTGTAATCATCAATTTAGTTGCATCATAAATTAGGTCATCTCATTGTTACTCTCTAATCATTATAGCATTGATCTAAATCTCTTAACATAGTTGATTTAACAACTATTGTAAAACCTCTAACAAGGTGGAAATTCTATTGAATTGTTTAAAGACCTCTAACAAGGCCACTCCTAACAAGGTGTTAAATCCTTTAATAGGGTCACACTTAACAGTGTGTTTTGTAACATTTAATAGGGTTGGCTCCTAACATGGCTCACTTTAGAAGAGTGAAAATAGTAACTAGTTGTAATTGGTGGTTTTCCCAAATTAAGTTTCCATGTTAAATCTTGGTTTCAATTGTGTTCATGATATTTTCTTTTATGTGTTTGAATCTGATTTAAAATAATGGTAATCACAGATAACATCTAAGATTTTCATGTTAAGTACTTACCGAGCATATTCAATATTTACCAAGTTACCATTTTATGTGTGTTTGTTGAGCATCAATAGTATTCAATTTTTGAGTTTATTTTGTATTGATATCTAAAGGGATCTAGGATTTATTTTTGTGGTAACTGATTCACCCCTCGCCTCTTAGTTACTCCTCTTATATTTCCAACATTACTAGCAAACTTTGGAGATTGTATTTGTGACGTTCAATCTAAGGGAGTGGGAATGTGTTCTCTTGGATTCAGATCATTGGATCACATGTGGACCTATGTATAAGTGTGCATATTCATATGTAGTTTTTTGAGTTATCTATGCATTGTAATCTTGGGGCTTGTCCTAAGTATTTAATTATTTCATGTATTTAATGTTTGTAGTAAAGTCAACTTGTGGCTTGAGGGTGTATTTAATGTGATTGTTTATTTAATGTCTATTATGCTAGGTAGACTTGTGGTTTGGTTTAGTATGAGTAGAGGGTCTTATGGAGTCTTGGATCATCATTAATCCAACATGCAGAAACCAAGGAGTAGCTGAGAGAGTGAAGTTTGTTAGTAGAGCTAGTAGCTATAACTTGGGAAATAAGGAGCTTGCTTGGTGGTTAGCGAGCATAAGTTTAGATTCTTTGTGGAGTTCTCTACCAAATTGTGGATCTAGGCTAACTAGTGATTAGATCTCACGAGGTCTTGTAGAATTAATATTGTAATTGCTTTGTATTTTTTTGTAACTGAGAAGGCCTTACAGTAGGCATGTTGGATGTAAATCTAATGATTTTATTGTCATAATTGGCATTATTTTGGATCTAAATTTGTGTTATTTTTTATATTCCATTGTTTGATTATTTTCTAGGGGCTATGAAATCTCTATTGGGGATTCTCCCACCTTGCACTACATCACTTTTATAGGAAAAAGGTTTTACTAACCCTCTGTAAACCCTTTAAATGGGTCTACACAAAACATTGAGGGTTATGCATGGGCTATATATGAGTTCTCATAGTTCCAAGTATGTGAACTTAAGGCTTTAATACTAGATGTAATGCTGCACTAGGGAAATTGAGAGAATAAGCCATCTAAATACTAGAAGTGCAAGTAATTTTTTTATTTGATGGGATATGCATCATTTCTAAAACATAAACATACAGCTGTTTACTAAAACTTAAATGTGACATTATAGGTTCCCAAATATTGCTACTAAATCAACATCATCAAATATATTTACTTGTGTAAATATATACGTTGAATTGTGATATATATTAGTTTATGATCATTTTAATATTCATATCTTAGTTAAATCAACTATCACTATTTGAATTATCAACTCAAGCTATTACTACAAATACTAATCATTTGTAACCTCTACTAGTATATGCTTAGTATTAGTTATATTTAGACATTAAGTTAGAGATAACTGGTCATTAAGGCATGCACAATCTTATTACTCTACATTCATTTTAAATGCATTAAATAAACATAAACCTTTCACTAATTAATATAATCAAGTTAGCATCCACATTCATCACATGATAACCACCCATTTATCAAAAGCCTAATTCCCACAATTTGTCATTCATAATACTTACTTTTAACATTAAATTAGAATTTGACATTTTCTTTCCTTTCTACCATTCACTTAGATACATCATAACATAACTATTCCCAAGCTCATTTTCCCTTTATCCATCAACACAAAAAGATACTTAAACAAATACCATTATTAAAATGACATCTTTGAAATTCTCTAAAATAAAACAATATGATCACTTCCCCCTTTCCTTTCTCTTAGAGACACCATTTCCCTTTTTACATGACTTTAAAACTGAATTACATCAATATACATCGTTATATCATACACTTACAACTTGAATATATATACATTAGTACATTTCAACATTAAATATGTTGGAATGCTTTAGAATAAATGAGATGGGGGTGATTTAGTGATCCAAGGTCCAAATGTACAGATAAAACTTTTAAGTACTTAATAAATACTTGTGTATGCATTGATCATCCAATATCTCAAACCATAATATATTACTATCCTAGGTCAAATGAACTTTTTAGAAATGTAAACATGAAATACCACAAAATCATTCACATAATTTGACACAAGGATTTTACATGGAAAACCAATTTGGGAAAAAACACTAGTAACATGCTACCAATTTTGACTCTTTTGAAGTGATCTCTGTGAGGAGCCAACACAGTTAAAGGTTACAATGCACACTGTTAAATGTGACCTTGATTAAAGGATTTCAATCACCCTATTAGGAGTGAGTCTTATTAGAGGACTTTAGAACATTCCATTATAATGCTACCCCATTAAAGGGTTTACTCATGAGTGTTAGGTCAACCTTAATCCAATGTATTTATCGAGACTAATACCATTGTTAAAAAGTAATAGTAGAAGTTGATCTAATAAAAAAACAACTCACTTGCAAATTAGAGATAACTTATTCAGTCCTCCATTCTGCTTGGAATTCAATCTTCTTTGTCTCTGATAGCTTGTTTTCCCTTCAAGCCTTCTTGCTTAGTATGCCGACTACAGATTCATCCCTTCGGCCACCAAATGAAGCAACACCTCAAGACTCCTTGTCTCTCTCTGGTTCACACTATGACACTTTGCTTTAGGCCTAGTATATATTTATATAGAGAATTTAGATGTTTACCACTTAACCAAAATCATCCATCTTAGAGTTGGGTTGGATTCATTGAATCTACCCTCTTTTCAATTTTATTCCCTTTTAGAAACTTCTCTTACAATCATATTCAAATTCTTCTTCAAACAATTTATTATGAATTCTATACCACTAGCTCATCATACTTATCTTCCACATGATTCACAAAATTCAAGAAATCAACTTTATTAGCTTAGATTCATCAAATCTTTGATCAAACTCATTTTATTGGCACTTGAAACTAACATGTTATTTGCTTGGCAATCACTATCTTTCGATACTCGATCAACACTAGGTTGCCCAACATAAACTAGGTCTTTACTAGTGCTTGGCACATATTAAGCTTTCTTCACTTACTAGATTTCTCTTTTCTCAACACATACTGAACTTACTTTTCTTGGCTTCAACTAACTTTTTGCTCAACCTGCACTAACTTGCTTTGCTTCCATTATTTTCTTGGTCAAGCTTGGCAAACACATTTCTTCACTTAGTCTTCTTCTTATTTTTGCTCAAGTATCCTTTCATTATAGGCTTAAGTAGATAAACAATAGACTATATCATCAAAGTCCTACTTGGTCTTAGCGCTCCTTTTATACACCATATAACTCAATCTTTCTCCTAGGTACTCTTGTTATCATTTATTTTCAAATCCTCTTCATCAATCAGTCAAATAATAACATTTAGACCAGTTTAGAAATTATCTCACCAACAAGTAGCGGGTTTGATATCAGTAACAACTAATGATTGTTTCATGATAGTTTTTTCATCAATATTCCTCATTTGTATACTTCAACAATCTCCCTCTTTGGCATTGATGGCAAACCAATACCAACAACAATACCAAAAGGAAACTTAACACTTTGTATTGAAATCTCTCCCTCTATTAGTATCTGTCCTTCTTTTGTATAGGCTATACAATCCCTCTCTTCTTTAGATATTTTGTATAACTCTTCCCCTTTCTCTTTCATATTCTCCCTCTTTCTGGTTTCTCTCTTTTTTGGTACTAACTCCCTCATACTTGTAAATTCTCCCTCTTTGACAACAATGCCAAAGAATTGACATCTTCTCATGTAGATACCATAAATTTAGGCTCTTCCTCTATCACATTTCATGTGATTGTAAATATTTTATTTCAGCTCCTTCCTTACTTCAAGGAATTCCTAACATAAGATCCATTGCATCAAGTTGTAAAATATGTCATTCAACTTAGTTCATGTACAACACTACTCTTGCTTCTTAAGTAGATTTGGATAGAGGTATCACCCCTAGTTTGCCTCTAAGATATTCATGTGCATCCTTAGGTAAAGCCTTTGTGAATATATCAGCTATATGTTCCTTTGTGTTCACATATTCTAATCTCATTTCTTTGTCTTAAACTAACTCTCTCAAATAATGATACTTGAATGCAATGTACTTTGTCTTTGTATGAATCATAGGGTTCTTAGATATGTTTATAACACTTGTATTGTCACAGTAAATGACCATAGGTTCAATGATTTCTTCCTTCACTCCTTTGAGTAACTGTTTGATCCATACCATATTTGTGCAATTTACATCAACAACCACATATTCAGCTTCAATAGTAGATTGTGATATACAATTTTTTTCTTATTGGTCCAAGTAACCAATCTTTTTCCTAAGAAAAATGCTCCTCCACTTGTACTTTTTTTGTCATTAATCTTTCTAGCCTAATCAACATTTCTATAGGCTCTCAATTCAAACTTGTCATTTTTTTGTAGTATAGACCATAGTTTTCAGTACCTTTCAAGTATCTCATAATCTTTTTAACAACCATTAAGTGATTCTCCTTAGGATTTGCAGAAAATCTTGCAACAATCCCAACAACTAGTGCAATGTCAGGTTTGCTATGAACTACATATTACAATTTTCATATCATAGACCTATACAATGTTTGATTTACTTTAGCATAATCATCAATTTAAAATAGTTTACATCCTATTAGCATAGGAGTAATAACTGGTCTTGAATCTTCCGTACCAAAAGTTTTCAAGATTTCCTTTACATACTTGGACTAAGTGACGTAAATACCATATTTCATTTGATAAACTTATAATCCAACAAAGAACTTTATTTCTCCAAACATTGACATCTCAAATTTTTTCATCTTTTGATTTGCAAATGTCTTACACAATGCATTTTCTCCTCCGAAAAATGATATCATCAACAAATATTTTAGCTAGTAAAATTCCTTTACCTCCTTCTATCTTTAAGTATAGATTGTTGTTTTCATTAGTCTTCTCAAAACCAATCTTCACAAGATAGTTATGTAGTCTTTCATACCATGCTTTGGGAGCTTGCTTTGAACTATATAAATCTTTGTGCAGTCTACACACCATGTTATTATTGTTTGCATCAACAAATCTTTTAGGTTGTTCAATGTAAACCTCATCTTCTAGCATACCATTCAGAAATGTTGACATAACATCCATTTGATAAAATTTGAATCCTGTATAGGTAGAATAAGAAAGTAGAGTTATTACTCCTTCCAATCTTGCAACTAGGGTAAATGTTTCTCCATAGTCAATTCCCTCTTCTTGTGCATATACTTTGTAGACTAACCTTTCCTTATTCCTTGTTACTTCACCATTCTCATCCAATTTGTTTTTGTACACCCACTTTGTTCCAATAACATTCTTGTTCTTTGGTCTTGGTACTAATGTCCATGTTTTTCTCTTCTTAATCTAGTCAATTTCTTCTTTCATGGCTTTACTCCTATCTTCATTCTCTAATGCATCCTTCACTAATTAAGGTTCATGTATGCTTAACAAACATGTCTCATTCCTTAATCTATTCCCTGCCATTGGTCCAACCTCTTTTTCTCCAATAATTTATTTACAAGGTATAATTTAGTGGCTAATATTCACAAATTGGCTAATTTTTTTTTTTTTTGGCTAGTAATTTGGCTAATAATTTAAGATTTGATACAACCTAAATCACCATAGTTTTATAAAATTTAGTTCTAGAATATTTTAAATTTCTCAATAATTTATTTTATTGAAAGATTTAAACTCAAATATTCGCCACAATATTCGTTAAATGATTAAATTTGGGTCACTTAAATATAATGTATTATTGAGAAATTATATTTAACGGGCCAATAATTATCATAATTATTGGTTACTTAAGGGATATATCACCTATATTTAGTTTTCACTATTGATAGAAAGTATATGTAATGATCCTCATAATATTCCACAAGGTAAAAAAATGTTCAATTTTCATTTGTAATATTCCATGGTGATTAATTAACTTTCTATTATTATTGAGATTCATCAATATTTTACACAAAAGAAATATGATTAAAAAATAATCACCAATATTAATCATATTTAGAATAAAAAATTAAGAGATTCACCAATAGAAATAATTTTATTTCTTTAAAATAATGAAAGATTCACCAATATTTTATATCTTTTTTTGGAGGCGATTTTGATAATCTTGGCTCTATTCTTCTTTTAACAATAGGTCAATCATGAAGTTCAGTCGTAGGTTAATTGCATACTTCTCTATCAAGTAACTTGGTATTCCTCTCTTATAAATTGATTTTGACATCATAATGTACCTTAGCTTTTGATTGTAACTCAACTCCTGAATGCAACTCGACATCCATTGTATGTGACTCGACAGTCACGAGTTCTTGTTTATTAGCAGCTACAATATCATTAGCATTAGTAGACATGCGTTCATAGTAGTACATAAAGGTTTTGAATTTCTCTTCATTTATTTCTGGATATTCATCAAATTTTACATTTTCACTTTCCATAGCTTTGTTAGTGTTAGTATTTAAACACTGATAAGCTTTACTTCTTGTGGAGTAACATAGGAATATACCTTCTTAAATTTTAGCATGAAGCTTGCCATTTTTATTTTCCTTAAGAATGTAACACTTGCTTCCAAATACCTTAAAATATTTGACATTAGATGAGTATCCATACCATAATTCATAAGGTGTGAAATTTGTACCTTTCTTGACTTGTACTCCGTTCAAGGTATAGACAACTGTACTAATAGCTTCTCTCTAGTATTTTAAAGAAAAATTCTTCTCCATCATCAATGTTGTGGTAGAATCCATCACAGATCCATTCCTCCTTTCAGCTATTCCATTTTGTGGAGGGGTCCTAGGTACATAAGTTTGTCTCTTGATTCCTCTATCATTACAAAATTTATTAAATTCATTTGATGTAAACTCTCCACCTCTATCAGATCTCAAACATTTCAAGCTTTTACTAGTCTCCTTTTCAACTTTAGCCAGATATCACTTAAACATTTGACAAGCATCAAATTTCTCTTTTAAAAACACAACTACCATCATTCTTGAGTAATCATCAACAAACAGAATAAAATACTTGTCACCTTTGTAGCTTTGCACATCAATTGGTCCATGTAGATCAGTATGAACTAATTCCAAAATTTCTTTTGAAGTATGAATCTTACTCTTAAAACTATACTTTGTCATCTTGCCTAACTGACATTGTTTGCAAATCACATTATCAGATTTTCTTCAATTTTGGCAAACCTTTGATTCTCTTCATCTTATTGATACTAACCAAGTTGTCCAAATTTACATGACATAATATTTTGTGCCATAGCCACACATCATCAAATTGTATAACAAGACAAGTAGCTCCATTCATGTCAAGTTAAAATAGGTTACCTCTTGTCTAATCTAATCTCCACCCCCAATAAGCTCTCCATCAAAATCATAGATCTTAACTTTCTTGTGTACAAATTCAACCTTGTATCCTAAACTATTCAATTGTGACACACTCAATAGATTATAGTTAAGTACTTCTACATAGTAAGAATTGTCACACATGATCTTATATGTCAATTTTATTGATCCTTTACCTTTCATTGGACTGGATGCATCATTACCAAATCTAACATTATTTCTATTATAATGCTCAAGGGTAATGAACTTACTTTTTTCACCAGTCATGTGATTAGAAAATCCACTGTCAATGATCCATATTTCACCTTTAGTTACATAGGATACTAAAGTAGTTGCCTCATCTTCATCTGAATCATCTTTCATAGAAACATACAAAACATCATCATGACCATATGATTCTTCATTAGATCCTTCTTCAACAATGTAACAAGCTTTATTTTCCTTATCTTTATAACCTTTGTTACTCTCATCTTTTCTACCTTTGAATTTGTGATCATTTCTGTTCTTTTTCTTCTCAGTACACCTTGTTGCAATATGACCAACTTCATTACAATTAAAACATATGATGGGTAACTTACCTTTGTATTTCCTTTGCCTTTATGAAATCCCCTAGCCAACAATGCTTCCAATTCTTCTATATCTTCATCATCTATGTCACTATCACTAGCAACATGCTTGACCTTTTTCTTTCCTTTAGGTTCTTTTGGTGTTAGCTTAGCTTTGAAACAAGAATAAATATTCTCAGATTTGAAACTATCAAAATTTGAAAGTTCAAAAGCAGTCTCAGATTAAAGGATTTCAATCACCATATGAAGAGTGAGCCTTGTTAGAGGACTTTAGAACATTCCATTAGAATGTTACCCTATTAAAGGATTTACTCATGACTATTAGGTCAACATTAATGCAAAGGATTTATCCAGATTGATCCAATTGTTAGAAAGCAACAGTACGACTTGATCTAATAACAAAAAAACTCACTTGCAAATTATAGATTACTTATTCGATCCTCCATTCTACTTGGCATTTGATCTGCTTTGTCTCTGATAGCTTGTTCACCCTTCAAGCCTTCACCTCCTTAAGCCTTCTTGCTTAGAATGCCAATTGCAAATTCATCCCTTCGGTCACCAAATGAGCAACACCTCAAGACTCCTTGTCTCTCTTTGGTTCACACTATGACAATTTGCTTCTGGCTTGCTATCTCTTTATATAGAGAATTTATATCTTTTACTGCTTAATCATAATCATCCATCTTAGGGTTAGGTCATATTCATTAAATCTAATCTCTTTTCCATTTTATTCCCTTCTAGAAACTTCTCTTACAATCCTCTTCAAATTCTTCTACAAATAGTTTATCTTGAATCCTATGCCACCAACTCATCATAATTATCTTCCACACACTTCACACAATTCAAAAAATCAGCTTTATCGGCTCATATTTATCAAATCTTTGATCAAACTCATTTTATTGGCACTCAACAATAACATGTTGTTTGTCCAGTCTGGTAATCACTATCTTCTGATGCTTGATCAATAGTAGGTTTCCTAACATACATTAAGTCTTTGCTAGTGCTCAATACACATTAAAATTTCTTCACTCAACGCCTACTAGATATCTCTTTGCTCGACACATACTCAATTTACTTCGCTTGACTTCAACTAACTTTCTACTTAGCCTGCACTGACTTGCTTGACTCTCACTATTTTCTTGGTCAGGCTTGGTAGACACATTTCTTTACTTAGTCTTTTTCTTGTCTTTCATCAAGTATCCTTTATTATATCCCTAAGTAGATAAACAATACACTATCTTTGCTTCTGGATTTGATTGTGTGTATGTGTGTGTGTTTTTTTTATAACATCAATGTTTTGGACCACACTCTATGACCCATCATCAGGATGAGAGAATGCAAGAATGGAATAGTATGAAGATCAAGCTAGACCAAGGGGGTTTAAAAGAGGAAATGGGTGCAGAAAAGTACATAGACACACACACACACACACACACACATGAAAAAGGAGTAGCAAGTGGAAAATAAGTATAAGAGAAAGAAACAAAGTGAAGCGACAAAAAATAAGAAAGATCCTAGTGAAAAGGATGGAACTGAGTGAGGAAAGAACAAAGGGGGGAAGGTCAAGGGCTGGAGGAGGGGAGGGGGTGAGAGGAAGAGAAAAAAAATTGGGAGAGAACCAAGACAAATAGAAAGGAGGAGACCCAAGAAGTAGAGGCCCACACATGACCAAGGAAGAAGACAAGGGAAAGGCTTAAGGGATAGGGGGGGAGGGGATCAAGGAAGGTGATGACTATCAAGCAAACTTAATAATGGTTGCTAAGACTTGCTCAAAGACCACCCATCATCTCGATTGAGACTAAGGGGATGGTGGTTTATTTTAATATCCTCCATTAACTTTCTTTTGAAATAGTTATCTTCCTTGAAAAGGATTTGGGTGCTCTCCAAACATATATGGTGTTTGGTAGAAGATGAGTGCTCTACTAAAGCAAATTTTTGGACCCTATCATGTTTGATGTCTACACCATGCTCCCTAATTATAGTTTGGAATGAGCAACCCATTTCTCCTATGTAGGGTACACCACAAGAACACACAATCTTGTAGACTCTCAAGTCTAGAAGAGCATCCTTTGAGTCCTTAAGCAGGGGGACATAGTTTTGCACCCTAGAAAGGGGCTTGAAGGCAACCCAAAGACCTTTTTTAGATAAGATTTTGGCAATCTTTTGGGATATACTATCAACAAAATGAAGGACAAAATTTAGGGGAGGTGGAGATGCGAGAGGTTTGGGGTTGGCACTAGAAAAATAGAAAGACATGGCTATGTTAAGAGCCTTAGAAATTTTCCTATGAGATTACCCATTTAACTTGAAGACTTGGCGAAGATGGGTCAACTCTTGGTTTAAGTTTTCATCATCGCAAATTCTATGAGCTCTTATACCAAGGGTCTGAAGGATAACCACCTCTTGAATGGGGTGATGGCAAGAGGATGAGTGGAGGTATAAATCAATGTGGGTGTTCTTGTGATACACACTTCGATCGAGGGTTCCATCTACCTTCTTGATGAGAAGAACATCAAGGAAAGGTAAATGGTTGTTTGACTCAAGTTTCATGGTGAAGGAGATGTTAGTGGCCAAGTTATTGATGTGCTAGTGAAACTCATCAAGTTTTTCCTGACCATGTGACCAACATACATTGGTGTCATCAACATATTGCTTCCACCATCTAGGTTTAAGGGAAAAGGAGTGGAGGACCAACTCCTTAAATTGCTCCATATAAAAGTTGGCAATGGTAGGGGAGAGGGGAGAACCCATAGCCACCCCATCTACTTGCTCATAGAAGAAATCTTAGAAGGAAAAGAATGTGGACCTCAAACACATATCTAGTAAAGAGGCAATTTCATCACCCATCTTCCCCTTAATGACATCGATTGAGTCAGGAATAGGCACCTTGGTTAAAAGTGATACCACATCAAAAATTACCTAGATGTTATTTTGCTCCATCTTAACGTCTTTGGTGAATTGGACAAAGTGGTTAGAATCTTTGACAAAAGTGTCTAAATTTCCCACCAATGGGGATATAAGCTTGGCAAGATGAGAGGCCAACCAATAAGTTGGTGACTCACTTGTGTCCATAATGGGTCGTACAAGATGCCTTCTTTATGAATTTTTGGAACCCCATAGATACAAGGGGTTACTTCTTTAGATGGTAGCATTTTTTTTCTTAGTGGCCTCATCAAAGGAGGATTTGGACACAAACTCTTAACTAGCTTGAGAATCTTTGAACAAGGGTTACGAGGAAGGATTCTATAGCTATTAGAATTAGAGAGCAAAACCAACATTTTGGTTGCATAATCATGCTTGTTCATGATGACAGTGTCATTTCCTTTGTTAGCCTTGGTGATAACAATATCATTGTTGGCAACTAAATTTTTTAAGGCAAACATCTCAACTTTGGGGAAATTGAGCCTAGGTGGTTTGGCACATTTGAGGGCAACATCACAATCCTACCTAATCTCTTCAGCCAAATCAAAGGAGAGGGAATGAATTGCATGTTCGATCTCAATAAGAAATTCAATGTGAGGAATAGAACAAGGAGCACAAGAAAAGTTAAGACCATGTTTCAAAAAATTAAAAGAAGGATGGTCAATAGTGGTATGAGACAAGTTGACCATAAGTTTGCTCTGCCAATCACACACTGTGTCATGAGAAGGTGAAGTGTAAGGTTGGTTCCACACACTATCACTAGCAAAGCAAGCACCAAGGTTCCAGGGCAGATCCACGTGGTTTGTGTTTATCCTCATGCTCATTATATTTACACACCTTAGTTTGAACTTAGAATTATTGTCCTTTTTAATTACACTTTTGAACTTTTCATATTTTTGCATTTTTCATGGTATACACACACACACACACACGTATAGATACTTATATATAAGTGCATGTTTGTGCACATAGATGGTTGTGTATGTGTACATGCATAGATATAAATATATATATGTATGTATATATATGGGCATACATATATATAGGTATACACATACATACATACATACATAAATATATATACACTCTAGCATTTATGTATAGCACACATATATCAAATTATACACACACACACACATGTTCCCATATATATATATATTGTTTTTAATTTTTTAATCTGTTTCTTGCTAAGTTTTAAGTTTAGGGTGTGGTTTTATGTTTTTTGCTTTAACTCTTATAATTATTATAGTTTCACTTTTATTTATTCTTTTATTTTTCCTACTCCTGTAGGTTTAGTTTTTTATTCAAATTTTCTTTAGTTCACCTTGGTTTCTGCACCCCTTTCCTCTTTAAATCCCCCTTGGTCTGGCTTGATTTGCATACCATTCCATTCTTGCATTCTCTCATCCTGATGAAGTATCACAGAGTGTGATGCGAAATGTTGATGGTCAAAAAAACAAAAAAAATACACAATCAAATCTAGAAGCAAAAATTATATTTCTAATGGATTATGAAATTCTAATAAAAATAATACACCATATCATCAAAGTCTTACCTTGTCTTAGTGCTCCTTTTATACACCATATAACTCAACCTTTCTCTAAGTATTCTTTTTATCATTTCTTTTCAAATCCTCTTCATAAATCAATCAAATGATAGCATTTAGACCAAATTAGCAATTCCCTCACTAGAAAGTAGTAGGTTTGACATCAATGAAAAAATAATGATTGTTCCATGATACGTTTTTCATCAATCTTCCTCATTTCTATACTTCAACAATATTCTTTAACAAAATAATATACTTGAATATAAAGTCTTCAAATAAAAATGTGGAGGGGAACATGGACAAGGATCATCCACAATACCCTGATAAAATTTAGCAAGCAACTACATGAAACCAAAAAGGCCCACTCTCTCGAACTAGGAGATAAAAACCGAGGTCCACACAAGTGGTGAAAACTAGGATATATTAATAATAAAAATGTATATCCCAACTCATAAGGCAAAAAGAAAGTGGATATAGTTTGGTGATAGTCCTTCTATACGGTCTACCATTTACAAATTTAATCATAACTTCTAGGACCATTATCTCCTAATTGACAAAGGAATCCTCAAATACTAAAGAATAAAACCATCTAATATATCATAGTTAGAGGTAAAAACCTGAAACATCATATGCCTATATGATGAATTAGTAATGAAAATAGTTAGGATGAATCAACAAGATATTGAAGGGTGAATCCATTGACCAAAAAACATGAATAAGAGAGAAAAGAGGATAGAACATCCATCATCACTTCATAATGCTATCCAAATAAAACAAAAATATAGCTTAAGGGCACTCTACATAACACCATCCAAAATACATCTTATAAACCCATAATAACATAAAATTTAGTAAAATGACAAAGAAATCAATGCCTTCCTATATACGTTAATCTCTTAGAATAGAGCAAGGAGGTAAGGGATGAAAGAAGGTAAAAGACAATTAATCTTCCAATACTACATGGGGAGAGGGGTGATTCTCTACCTTAGAGACATCTTATTCTTTAGGTAGTAGAAGTGCTAGACATTCTAGGCTTACTTCATTATCATTTTCCCATGCCCCAATGCATTCCTTAGCTATGTAAGGTTTTAACCAATTATTTACCTTGGTTTTTTTGACATACATAAAAAAAAGGGGAAAACATACATTTATTTATATGATGGGGAACCATTCAATCAACTTGGCTGGATCACAAGATGTAAAAATAGGGAAAAGTTGGACCAATTTCCTACCATGAAAGGGGATGTCATAGTGAGATTTATTATGTACAAGAGGGATCCTAGACTGTAGGGGGCAAGGACTATAAAGTTGATTAATCATGGATACTGCAAGGTGTGAAGGAAATCCCATAATTAATAAAATGAGGGAGGAAAATTAATTAAATAATCATAGATAATGCCCCAAAAACATTAAGTCTCTAAGGTTCTTAAGAAAGTGTTTATGCCTACATTAGTTAACTCATCGACCCTTTTATTTCCTTTGTGGTAGATGTGGTTAAAAATTGTTTTGTCAAAAGACTTGCAAGGAACTAAGGCATTAGAAAATTTTGCATCCATTCTCCAATTTGGAAGGGATTCTTTTCTAAGTGCAT
The DNA here is from genome assembly GCA_028749045.1 of Cupressus sempervirens. Lineage (NCBI taxonomy): Eukaryota > Viridiplantae > Streptophyta > Pinopsida > Cupressales > Cupressaceae > Cupressus > Cupressus sempervirens. The sequence goes on from CM053791.1 coordinate 509,311,603, forward strand.
TTATGATTACAATGTATCTCCTTCTATTTCTATTTTTTTGATTTTGAGGGATATCCCTAATTGTGGACCTTCCACTGAAGAAAATAATTCTACCCAGTTATTAGTAGCTTCTCCTATATATTTGGAAATACATGCCACTTAATTACCTTGGTCATTAAAAATGCTATAGGCTATACTAGCTAACTCAATGTTGCCCCTATATGCTCCATCAAAGTTGAGCTTAAACCACCCTATTTTTGGAGGCCTCCAGACACATTCTTTTCTCTTAGATTGCTTTTTGATTCCCCAAATCCAATAAAGGGTGGAATTTTTAAACCAATCCATCTACCCCACATTTTTTCATCCCAATGAGTCATCCTAGTTGACTTAACTTGAGAATTGAGCAACCTATTGTTGGATAGTTCAATGATTAGAGATTCAATCTTGATCTTGAGCTAAGAACAATGCATCTTCTTATCTTGGAAGATTCTCCCATTCCTTTCCTTCCATAGTTATCAAATGAATATGGAGGGCGAGGAGATCCAAAGACTATGATAGATGCTATCATATCTAAGAGAGGGCCATTAAGAAAGCATACTCACTATAGAGTTAGGGAAATCCACACTAACACCTAGTTATTGGCATAGCCATTTCCAACATGAACTAGCATACAAATATCAAAGGAAAATATGACAAGTTGTCTCTTCAGCTAACTCACAAAGGGGACATCAAATGGGTCCATTAAACCCTTATTTATTAAGTCTTTCTATAGTAGGGGATCTCTGATGGAGGACAACCCAAGTGAAAAAGCCATCCATTGGTAAGCAAGTTTTGTCCCAACATAGTTTGAAAGGCATAACATATTTAGGAAGACCAAGAAGAGATTCTAAATACCTGTAACCTAGTTTGGAATTATATTCTCCATCTTTTTTCCCATTCTAGATAAGGAGATCTTTACCTCCTTTGAAAGATAGATTTAGAGATTAGAGGATGGATTTGAGAAGAGACTTCTCAAACATAGGGAGAACTATAGAGTACAAATCTCTCCACTTCCATTCAAGTCCATTTACATTAAAGATAACATAGTCACTTACTCTAGGGCCCCATAAGGCTACATGCCAAGTTTTAATCTAGGTAAGGTAAGGATAATGAGAAAGGGCCTTGTACCCTCCCCATGAGTCTTCCCAAAATAACACTTCCTTTCCATCCTCGAGTCTCCAAGAGAGTTTATCTTGAATGATAGATCTACATTTCAATAGGAAGTTCTAAAATTTGGACCCTTTTAGGGGGTTAGGCTCTCTAAAAATATTTATAGGTTTTGAGGAGGAAATATGTTTCTTGGGAAGGACTTTAACTCATTTGAGATGAAGAGATCTAATCATCTGCTATAATAGTCTTTCTCCTAGGGAAAGACCCTTAAGTTTAATGTTTTTAACACTTGCTCCACCCAAGTCTTTAGATATGAAAATCTAATCTCATGAAAATAGAGAGATATTTTTCTTGCCAGTAGTACCTTACCAAAGAAAAGTTCTAATGTGCCTATTGATATCATTAATTTTATTTCTAGGTAGATATAAACTTGAAATTTTGTATATAGGTTGGGATGATAGAAGTGAAGAGACCATTGTCTTCCTACCTACTTATGTCAGCCACTTTTCTTTCCACCCAACCATATTTGACTTAATCTTCTCCTCTATTGGTTCCCAAAGCTTTTAGACTCTTTGACCCAAGTTAAGAAGAAGTCCAAGATATCTGCAAGGTAGGGATCCTTTATTAAAAATAAGAATGTTACGTATTGATAAATCCATATTGAGGTTAGTATTGAAGAAAAAATATAAGATTTGTCTTTATTTACCTTCTACCCTAAAGCATTGGTGTAAGTGTCTAGACTATCCTTTAGGGTAGATGCTTCCATAATCAAGATTTCAACAAACAATATAGTATCATCTACCAAATGTAGATAGGTGGAGGGGTCCTCACTACTAGTAATGTGAATGCCTCTTATCCTTCCTTCCAATATTTTATGTAAAATAGATCTCCCAAGTGCATCTGATGTAGAAGCATCTAGTAGTGTAAGGGAAATCTTGTATCACCCAAAAATATTCTTAGTGTTAGTTTCTATTTTATGTACATTTGTTTTTGGATACCCATTTGTACCAAATTCAAATTTCAACTCTCATAGTTCAACTATTGGTTTTTTGGGTTGGTGTTTTTGAACACCTTGGGATATGTGCCAATGTAGAAAATAGGTTATTTTGTAATTGAGACATAATTATGACAAGTTAGAAGTTTTAAGTTAGAGGGATTATTTAATTTTTAATTTAAATCATTCCAGAAAAGGAATCACGTCAAAAGGCTTTACACTTTGAAAGATGTTGCAGTTTTATGTTGCCTAGAGAACCCCTAAGAATGCTTCACAGTTAGATTTGAGGCACTAAACAGCCTCATATGGGCCCAAAAAATGGGGGATAGAGCTATAGAAAACTTTGAGATCTTTCCAACAATGTAAAGAATTTGTCAATCAGAGTCTCAGATCAAAAGTTATGCCTCTTAGAAGTTGGACTACCATTTCTAGATTCTTCTAATTTTGCACCATCTTTTGACATGTCTTCTAGAACCTTCTATATTTGTGGTGGATGAAAAATAAAATATTTTAAAATTTATTCCTAACCCTAACCCTAATTTGGGTTACTTAAGGTTATTTTGTAAAGGCTATTTTTGTGGAGTTTGGGAGTAGGTACTGTGAGAAGGGTTTTTCTCCATGATCTGATAACATTGTAAGCCCATAGGGCATGTAGTTGAGTCTATTTTTTCTATATTGGATTTAATAACATATCATTTCTGATTAAGAAATTCTCCTTTTCCTATTGTGTTCATTTTGTCTTGGGTTGTGCCCTCATCAACATCTGCCATTAAAATGAAAAGAAAGGGGGAGATAGGGTCCCCTTGTTTGAGACCCCATGATATACTAAAAAACCCAACCAAAATGTTATTTACTATAATTGGCATTGAGTGTTGAAATGCATTCAAAAATTAAATTTACACATTTCTTAGAGAAGCCTAATGCTTCTAGACATTTGTATAAAAAATGCCAATCTACCCTATCATATGCCTTTTTAATATCAAGTTTAATGAGCATGCTAGGAGATTTATTGGATTGAATTGAATGGATAGCTTCTTGGGCTAAAATAGAACCTTCATAAATAGATCTACCAAGGACAAAGCCAGTTCATTCCTCACTAATGAGGCTAGATAGAATTTTTTGAAGGACCTATGTACCAAAACTTTAGTAAAAATCTTGTAAAGGGTGTTACATAGAGAAATTGGCCTAAAATCATTAAAGGAATCCACACTATATTTCTTAGGGATTAAAGCTATAGAGGTATTATTGACTTTGCAAAGAAGTTTTCCCAAGTTCATTACGACCTCTAGGTATTTGGTAACATCATCTCAGAGAAAGTCCCAACACTTTTGAAAGAAGACAATTGGAAAGCCATTTGGACTAGGTGACTTATCTGGATTCATTTGCTTAAGTGCTATTTCTACTTCATCTTTTAAGCTTCTTTGTACCCGGAGCTTATTTTGGTCCTTCATAATTAGTTTAGGGATATTGAGAGAATATTACATTGGGAAGTTAAATTAGAGTTGACACCATGTTGTAGTTTTCACAACACACGCCCCATTTCTCTTAGAAATGGGGACCCCCTAAATTTAATTTTTACTTTTTTAGATGCCTAGTCTGGGGTTTGAGTCTTTTTTAGGGCTCTATGTAGTGTTTGAGACTAGCTTGGCCTTCTGCCTAAGAAACCTAGATCCCAAAATTAGAGATTTCTAGAAGAAATTGAGATTTTTATGGTTAAGGGGCACACTAGCACACTAGTGCACCCTTCAAGGAGTGCTAGTGTGCTAGCTATGCTAGTGCTGAGCACTTCCTCTTGGAAGTGCATAGGTGTGCACCTCTAAGAGGTGCACTCCATCCTGGGCCTATATAAGCCTAAGACCTCTCTCCTCTTCCACACTTACACTTCCACTTTCAAGACTTTGATAGTGCACCTCCACACCCACAGAGGTGTGCTATAACCCTCAACCTACACACACAAGCACTAAATTAAAAAGCATAAAGGTGTGCACCTTGCACACCTATCCAAGGTGTACACATTTATTTAATTCAAAAAAGAAAACCTAAACCTTAGTCACTAAAACATAACTTAAAAATATCTCACCTAATTGTAAGGTGCACATATGCGCACCTATCTAAGGTGCGCATATGCACACCTTACTTTGCTCCATCTTTGTAATCCCAAAGGCAAAACCTTCAAGAGATTAGTGCACACCCTTTTTGTTAAAGCTTCTAAAGTATGAAGGGTGCACCTAGTGCACCTTTAAGGTGTACAAGGTGTGCCAATATTTTGCATAATAGAGCTAGAAATAGGGTTTTTAGGTGTTTTATCAAATTTAGGGTTTTTCGGGTTTGTTTTCTTAGTAATTAGGGTTTGTTTAAGATTGTTTTTTTACACCTTTTGGACTAATGTGCTTCTATTTTATGTAGATATAATGGCTTCTTTCTCATCCTCCCTCATAGAAAAGATTGCTCCTAAGCCAGTCATTTTCAAGTTCCAGGGTGTATTATCCAAATCACATTTTCAGGTTATGCATTCAAAGATTAGAGATATAGAAATGGGTCATATTGATTGGAATGTATTCTTGGTTCCTAGATCCCATAATCAAAGATTTCTAGAAGAGAGTGAGATTTTTATAGTTAAGGGCTGCACTAGCGCACCCTTCAAGGAGTGCTAGTGTGCTAGCTACGCTAGTGCTAAGCAATTCCTCTTGGAGGTGTGTAGGTGCGCACCTCCAAGAGGTGCACTCCATCCTGGGCCTATATAAGCCTAAGACCCCTCTTCTCTTCCACACTCACACTTCCACTTTCAAGACATTGATAGTGCACCTTCGCACCCACAGAGGTGCACTATAACCCTCAACCTACACACACAAGCACTAAGTTAAAAAGCATAAAGGTGTGCACCTTACACAGTTATCCAAGGTGTACACCTTTATTTCATTCAAAAAAGAAAACCTAAACATATACCTTTAGTCACTAAAACATAACTTAAAAAGCTCTCACCTAATTTTATGGTGCACATATGCGCACCTATCTAAGGTGCGCATATGCACACCTTACATTGCTCCATCTTTGTAAACCCAAAGGCAAAACCTTCAAGAGATTAGTGCTCACCCTTTTTGTTAAAGCTTCTAAAGTATGATGCGTGAACCTAGTGCACATTTAAGGTGTACAAGGTGTGCTAATATTTTGCATAATGGAGCTAGAAATAGGATTTTTAGATGTTTTATCAAATTTAGGGTTTTTTGGGTTTGTTTTCTTAGTAATTAGGGTTTATTTAAAATTGATTTTTTTTCCACCTTTTGGACTAATTTGCTTCTATTTTGTGTAGATATAATGGCTTCTTCTTCATCCTCCCTCATAGCAAAGATTTCTCCTAAGCTAGTCATTTTCAAGTTCTAGGGTATATCATCCAAATGATATTTTTAGGTTATGCATTCAAAGATCAAAGATATAGAAATGGGTCATATTGACTAGAATGTATTCTTGGTTCTATACAACAAACCACATGAGTGGTCCCCAATGGTGTCTACAGTTATAAGATCAAAATTAGTAAATGCAGCTTCACACCTAATTTTAGTACAATCTTTTGAGTTGATCATGACTTTGGTTGAGAATTATGTTTCAGAATAGAGAGTGGTCAAAAGCATAACTGGAGAGATCATTCTCAATCTAAGGCCCAAGAATATAGAGAAAGTATTCCATATTTCAAGGGTAGATCAATATATAAGACTAACATATCATCAAGCAGAAAGGTGGTACAGGGATCATGAACAAGAAGCTACAAAAATTATTCAATTGTCACATTTGATTGATAGGACGCCTAGGGGAAGAAAATCTAGAAAAGTAGATCTGATAAGAGGTTACATGAAGGATGGTATCAGACATTCTATAGTGCTCTTGAGCAAGATCATGGGATTACTAGTAGTAAGACACTTGAAAATATGGATGGTACGCTTCATCAAAACCATCAAAATGACAAAGATACTAACTGATTAGGCTACTATGCTTAGTGAGAATTTGGATGAAAAATTGGTGGTTGTTAAAACTGATCCAAGATTCTATATCACCTCATACTTGGTATATCTTTTAGCAACAAGGACTATTGATTACCCAAAGCTATTTAAGAGGGGAAGCATGCAAGATGCTAATGCTTAGCCATATGTGGTATATCCCCAGTTGGTGAAGAAAAAATTGTTAGATCAAAGCAAAGAGTATCAGGAATTGAATGACACTTTCTTTTCAATAATCAGATCCATTGAAGGTGATTATGCAAAAAGGATGTTAGTAGAGGTAGGAACAAGAATTGTAGAAATATGTGCCTACTACATCCAATTTAAGAAATTCACTTACCTAAGGGTAGCAAGCACAATGGTAAATCCTAAGAAGCTCCATAGGTATCCATTTGATAGAATCATTTTTATAGAGATAGCAAGGCAACTCATATCTACACATGGAAGAGTGAGGAAACAGCATAACAAGACCTGGGTATTGTCCATCACTATAGGTCTTTTTACAGTTAAACAAAAGTAGGACATAATGACTTTTGATTTAGAATGGGATCAGTATCCCTAAAAGGATTATAACTCCCCTCATTTATGTTTTGACAATATTGGTAGAGTCTAATATTTGGTGGGGAAATAATTTGAGCATGAGGATGCCATAGAGGATCACTGGATGAATACGACAGATGACTAGGATATCAAAATCAGGGATTATTGTAGGATGACTCTTTATCTAGCAAAGAAGGTCTTGAAGGTTAAGGTCACATTGAAATTGGTTCAACAAGACACAAAAGAAGTCTTGGATCCTTTGTACAATCAAGATAATGTTGGATACAATTGATTAATTATGTATTGTCTTTGATGTTACAAAAATTTCATATCATTATTAGTTAGTGCATGCCATGCTCACTCGAGCAGTGAAGATAGTTTTCTATCTCTACTTAGTGTTATGATGTTTGCCTAGTTAAGATGGCAGTGTTTGTCGAGTTTACTTGGGCGTCAAAGGAAAGTTTGTAGAAGGTAAGTGTTAACTGAGCTCACTCAGTTAATGAAGGAAATATTGGATGGAACCAGTGTTAACTGAGCTCACTTTATTACCAAAGGATCTTTATGAATATGCAGTGTTAACTAAATTCACTTGGTTAACATAGTAAAATCATTTCTAAGTTAGTGTCTAACAAGCTAGGTCGGCTAATGAAGAATTTTCCTATCTTGGCATATTAAGCTTAATTGATTTATCTATTGGTTCTAGTTGACTGAGGTGATGAATATTAGTTATTCTAAGTTGTATATGAGCCAACTTGACAATATGAATGATATAAGTATAAGGTCAAGCTATGAATTTGAAAGTGTAAGAATGTGAATACATGGATGATTTTGAAGATCTAATGATGCAGTAAGGTAGTGAATTAGAAGGATAAGAAGAATATCATTGCGAAGTAGAAAATATATATTCAATCAAGAAGGATCAAGTAAAGATAGAATCAAGATCTATAATTAGCAATATAGATGCATTCAAATTAGGTCATCTCATTGTTACTCTCTAACCATTGTAGAAGTTATCTAAATCTCTCAATAGAGTTGTCTTAACAACTATTTGTAAAACCTTTAACAAGGTGGTAGTTCTATTGAATTGTTTAAAGACCACTAACAAGGCCACTCCTAACAGGGTGATTAAATCCTCTAACAAGGTTAGACCTAACAGTGTGTTTTTTAACCTTTAATAGGGTTGGATCCTAATAGGGATCAATTCAGAAGAGTGAAAAAAGTAACTAGTTGAAATTGGTGGTTTTTCCCAAATTGGGTTTCCATGTTAAATCCTGGTGTCAAATGTGTTCATGCTATTTTCTTTTATGTGCTTACATCTAAGTTAAGATAATGGTAATCATAGATAATATCTAAGATTTGCATGTTAAGTACTTACTAAGCATATTCAATATGTACTGAGTTACAATATTTTATGTGCGTTTGTCAAGCATCAATAGTATTCAGTTTTCAGAGTTTATTTTGTACTGACATCTAAGGGATTTGGGATTTATTTTAGGGGTAATTGATTCACCCCTCCCCTCTCAATTACTCTTATATTTCCAACAATAAGTATCAAAGCTTTTGGTGCTTGCAGAGAAATATTCAAGGACCTAAGCTAAAGATTAGGATGTCTTATAGAAGAGAGGTTTCCAAGCTGAATAAAGACAATTTTGTAGCATGGCAAGGACTTATGAGGTTACATTTGGCTACCATTAGTGATTCAGGTTGAAAATATCTCGATGCTGAATACAAGACTCCCACTGGAACATTATTAGTTGAATTTATTGCTGGAAAGAAGAATCATAACATCATGATGATTGATATTGCATCTATTCTTAGTTATGCTGAATTTGATGAAGTTAAAGACTTCAAAATATCTCATGAGATGTGGACCAAACTAAAAGAGATATATCGAGGAGATGGCAATGTAAGAAGAGCTAAGCCTGAAAGTCTTAGATGTCATTTTGATCAAATGAAAATGAGAGAAGATGAGAAAATTACAAAATATGTTGAAAGAATCAAACCAAGTGTGAGTGCAATCAAAGCATGTTGAGGAGACATTGAAGAAAAGATAGTTGTAAGAAATGTACTTATAAATCTTCTTCTATTTATGAAATTAGAGTGTCTACTATTCAAGAGATGAGATGTGATCTAAATAATAAAATATCTTTGGATGCTCTAGTTGGAACATTGATGTCTTTTGAGTTAGATAACTTTGATAACTATGTTCCTAGTTCAAGGGTTATTAAGTTTGCATTTGAAGCTAAACTCTCACTCAAGAAAATAAGAAATAAAAGTCTAGTCAATTAGGAGGTGAAGAAGAACAAATAGAAGAAAGCTCAGATAGTGATCTTGAAGTTGTTGAAGTCCTACTTGCTAGAAAGTATTCCAAAGGCAAAGGAAAGTACGAAGGTAAAGTTCCTCTAATATGCTTTTCTTGTGAAGAAGTTGGTCACATTGCTGCAAGGTGTCCAAACAGAGAAAAAAAGATGAAAAGAAAAGCAATAAGCACAATAGAAAGAAGGATTCCAAGAACTACAAGAACTACAAGAACAAAGGTAAGAAATCTTGTTTTATGGCTAAAGATTTCGATAACAATGAAGATGAAATGGTATATATTGCAGTAAAATATGAATTAGATGATGAAGGAGATAAAATGAAACTTATCTCTCATGTTAGCAAAAATGATATATGTATTATTGATAGTGGCTGTTCACATCATATGATTGGAGACAAAACAAAATTTGAGCACATGGAATATTATGATGGAGGTAGTGTGAGGTTTGGAAAAAATGAACCTTGTAACATTAAAGGAAAATGATGTATTTCATTGACTAAGGAACTTGTATGTGACAATTCTTATTGGGTTGAAGGACTAAAGCATAATCTACTAAGTGTGGCAAAATTGAATAACATCAGATTCAAGGTAGAATTCATGGATGGACAGGCCAAACTACTAGATGTATAAGAAAATCTGGTTGGATTTGGAAAGCAATCAAAATGTAATCTATTTTATCTTGATCTCAGTGAATTTTCATGTTTTATTGCTCAAGTAAAATAAATTTGGTTATGGAAAAATGTCATGTGAACTTTGATAATCTGGTTAAGATAAGCAAACATAAAAGAGTAAGGGGTATTCCTAGTTTGAAGAAACTTGATATGGTTTTATGCAAGAATTGCCAAATTGGTAAGATGGAAAAGACTAGTTTCAAAAGCAAAAACTCTCAGTCAGAAGAAGTATTAGAAATTGTTCATACAGACTTATGTGTCTCTATTAGAATAGAGAGTTATAGTGGAGAAATTTTTTTCATTCTTTTTGTTGACGATTATTTTAAAATGATGACTATAATGTATCTAAAAGAAAAATTAGAAGCTTTTTAAAAGTTCAAATGGTATCTGGCAAGAGTAGAAAAAGAAACTAGAAAGAGATTGAAATGTTTAAGATCAAACAAAGGTGGTAAATTCATCTCCAATGAATTCAATAATTTCTACATTGAAAGAGGGATCAAAAGACAAGTATCAACCCCTGGTACTCCATACTAGAATGGTATAGCTGAAAGAAGAAATAGATCCATCATGAATCATGCAAGAACATTGATGATAGAAAAGAATGTTGCAATCAAATACTGGAAGGAAGCTATCAACATTGTACTTCATACCTTGAATAGAGTTCAATCAAAGAAAGACTCAAATCAAACTACTTATGAACTATGGTATGGCTACAAGCCTAATGTAAGTTACTTGAAAGTATTTCGTAGCAAATTTTATATTTTGAAAGAATCTAAAAAAGGAAAATATGATATAAAAGCTAATGAAGGCATATTTTCTAGGATACTCTTGCAAAAGTAAAGCATACAAATATTTAAATCAGTATACTCATAAAATCATAGAGAGTGCACATGTGAGAATTGATGAGTTTGTAGAAAAGAGTGAAGAAGAAAGAAATAAGGAGCCAGAGGATTACAAAAGATTTGTTTACTATGAACTTGATACCCTGCCAAACCTATCTGAAAGAAAGGAAGCTTCACCCTTTGAGTCCCCAAAATTTCTAACACTTACTGAGTTGCAAACAGTACAAATTGTGTTACTATCTAAAGGAGCTGAGTCACAGTAAGAAGCTATCAAGCTAGTTCAAACCAAATTTGATGGACCTGAGTCATAGATAGTGGGACCCATGCTTGATACTGAAGTTCATGATGAAATTAGTGGAACTCATTCCAAATCCAAAGAACCTATATTAGCAAGATATGTTGGAAGGCATCATGCACCTGATCAAATCATTGGAGACAAATTTGATGGAACAATGACAAGAAGTAAATTAAAAGGTACATGTTTACTTGCTGAATTTGAACCAAGAAATGTTAAAGATGCTTTAGATAATGAAAGTTGGGTTGAAGCAATGAATGAAGGGATATAATAGATAGAAAAGAACAAAACTTGGACTCTTGTTCCTAGACCCAAGAGTAAAGATATAATTGGCACAAAGTGGGTGTTCAGAAATAAGGTGAATGAAGATGGAAAAGTTTCTAGAAATAAGGTAAGATTGATATGTAAAGGCTATTCTCAAGAAGAAGATATTGATTATGGTGAAAGTTTTTCTCTTGTTGCAAGATTAGAAGGTGTTAGAACTTTACTAGCATATGCATAACATAGATGATTTAAAGTTTATCAAAGGGATGTTAAATTTGCATTCTTGAATGGAATTCTTGATGAGGAAGTTTACATTGAACAACTAGAAGGTTTTGTAGATTCTAGAAAAGAGACATGGTTTTCAAATTACAAAAAGGATTATATGGTCTCAAGCAAGCTCCCAAAGCTTGGTATAAAAGACTTCATAATTACTTGATATAGATTGGCTTTAAAAGAACAAATGATAATAGTAGTCTGTATATCAAAGAAGGACCAAGAAAGAAGATTGTGTTGGTATAAATATTTATTGATGATACTTTATTCACAGGAAATAATGACTTGTGCAAAGCATTTTCAGAAGAAATCAATAAAGAATTTGAAATGTCCATGTTTGGTGAAATAAAATTCTTTGTTGGGTTGCATATACAATAGAACAAAAATGGTATCTACATCACTTAATCTAAGAATATCAAGGATATACTAAAGAAGTTTGGAATAGAAGATTCAAGACCAGTTGGAACCTGTATGTCTATTGGACATAAGCTTTCCAAGAATGACAATTTCAAAGAAGTAGATTAGACCACATATAGATCAATGATTAGAAAATTGCATTATGTAGTGCATAAAAGGCTTGATATTGCATTAGTAGTTGGTATAGTGGCAAGATTCTTATAAAATCCTAGAGAAAATCACATGATGACAATCAAGAGAATCATGAGATATCTGAAAGGTACTGAAGACTATGGCTTATGGTATAAACTCAGAGGTAATTTGGACTTAAAGGTGTTTATTGATGCTAGTTGGGCAGGAAGTATTGATGATAGAAAAAACATTAGTGGTGGAGCATTCTTTCTTAGTAAAAGACTGGTGTCTTGGACAAGCAAGAAACAAAATTGCATCTCTCAATCCAAAATAGAGGTAGAATATGTGGTAGCAATAGTTACTTGTTCTATTAGTATTTGGTTCAAACAAATTTTGGAAGGAATGAAGATAGAGATGAAAGAGCTAATAGTCATATATTGTGATAACACTAGTGCAATCAATTTATCAAAGAACCTAGTGATGCATACCAAAACAAAGCACATTTCTATTAAATATCACTTCTTAAGAGAATTGGTGCAAGATAAAGAAGTTAGATTGGAATATGTAAATACAAAAGAACAAATTACATACATATTCACCAAGCCATTTTAAGGATACATTTCTATATCTAAGAGGTAAGCTAGGGGTCATTTCCCTAACTGTAGCTCACTAAATAAAGTTTAGTGATGCATCAACTAGAGAAAGTTGAAGATCAATCAATTGGTGTAGAATTCACAAGGGCATATTGAAAATGAAGTAGTAGTTAAGGTATATTGATATTAATAGAGTTGTTGTCTTTGGCATGTGTTGTCAAAGAGGGAGAAGTTTACTATCATATCTCATAGAATTTTTTTTTATTACAAAGAGGAGAAGTTTTTTATAAGAGGGAGAAGTATGCTACCATAAAGGTGTCTAAGAGGAGAATGAACTTGGAAAAAGTTTCCCGACAAAGGGAAAAAAAAAAGGTAAAAAGAGTTCATACTGATGAGAAATTTTTCATAAAAATAAGGATATGTTCCTTACTTTATTTTTGTTCCAAAATTTTATTATGTTATGACATGTTGTGTTGCCATCAATTCCAAAGAGGGAGATTGTTGGATACAATTGATTAATTTTGTATTGTCCTTGATATTACACAAATGTCATATCATTATTAGTTAGTGCATGCCAAGTTCACTTGGGTAGTGAAGACAATTTTTTGTGTCTACTGAGCATTCTTGTGTTTGCCTAGTTTAGAAGGCAATGTCTACCAAGTTCACTCGGGCATCAAAGAAAAGTCTACAGAACATGAGTGTTAACCGAGCTCACTTGGTTACTAAAGGATCTTTCTAAATATGTAATGTTAACTAAGTTCACATGGTAAACATAGGAAAATTATTTCTGAGTTAGTATCTACCGAGTTGGGTCGACTAATGAAGGATTTTCTTGTCTTAGAATATTAAACTTAATTGATTTATCTATTGGTTCTAGCTGATTGAGGTGATGAATATTAGTTATTCTAAGTTGTATATGAGCCAACTTGATAATATGAATGATCTAAGTATAACTTCAAGCTGTGAATTTGAAAGTGCATGGCTGATTTGAAGATCTAATGATGCAGTAAGGTAGCGAATCAGGCTGTGAATTTGAAAGTGTAAGAATGTGAATGCATGGATGATTTTGAAGATCTAATGATGTAGTAAAGTAGCAAATTAGAAGGATAAGAAAAATATAATTGTGAAACAAAAAAGATATATTTGATCAAAAAGGATCAAGTAAAGCAAAAATTGAGATCTGTAATCAGCAATTCAGTTGTATTCAAATTAGGTCATCTCATTGATACTCTCTAACCATTGTAGCAGTGATCTAAATCTCTTAATAGAGCGTGCTTAATAGCTATTTGTAAAACCTCTAACAAGGTCATAGTTCTATTGAATTATCTAAAGACCTCTAACAAGGCCACTCCTAACAAGGTGATTAAATCATCTAACAGGGTAACACCTAGTGGTGTGTTTTGTAACCTTTAATAGGATTGGATCCTAACAAGGCTTACTTTAGAAGAGTGAAAATGATAACTAGTTGCAATTGATGGTTTTTCCCAAATTAGGTTTCCATGTTAAATCGTGGTGTCAAATGTGTTCATGCTATTTTCTTTTATGTGCTTACATCTAAGTTAAGATAATGGTAATCATAGATAACATCTAAGATTTTTATGTTAAGTACTTACCAAGCATATTTAGTATTTATCAAGTTACAACATTTATATGTGTGTTTGTAGAGCATCAACAATATGCAGTTTTTAGAGTTTATTTTGTACTGACATCTAAGAAATTTGAGATTTATTGTAGTGGTAACTAATTCACCCCTCCCCTCTCAGTTACTCCTCTTATATTTCCAACAGATAAGATATATGATCAACTGATCATGAATGTAGAGATTGATAGGGAGGAGAACGTAGATATCAACTACAAGACAAGACATATTATCCAACTAACCAAAGATTAAATCTAGAAGCTTTTCAAGTTGGACTTGGTTCCTAAAACAATTGTCTTATAGGCCACAACCCATCCAGTAAAGGAAAGAGGGGAAAAGGTTATAATATTAACATTCACATACCAATCTCCAACAAGGCCAGAAATGATGTATCGACATGATAGGGAAGTTGGATACTTGAAGGCACATAAAGGAAAGAATAAGAGGAAGAGGGATTCTCCTCAACAAGTTAAGCCTGAAGCTAAAGGGACTCAAGCCCAGGAGGCAACTCAAGCCCCTAAGAATCAAGAGCCAAGAAATGTAGAAGCTACTCAAGTCTAGGACAATCCAGAAGTGCCACCTTTAAAACAAGGGAAAGGATCAAAAGAAAGAGAATCAGAAGTGTCTCTAGTTAAACAAGAAGAAGCACAAGAAGTGTCTTCACCTAGTCAAGAGGCTTCCCCATTAGTAGCTAAGAAAGCTAAGAAGAAAAAGACTCCAGTAAGAAGAACTAGGAGACAAAAGGTGATAAGAAGGGTTATTCCTATTCCCTAAGTTCTAGAAACCATCCCTGAAGAGGATTAAGAAGATGCAGAGGATGACCTTCCCTTGAGTCAAAGGAATCATCTTGCTAGGGCCACAAAGGAAGAGTGAAGGAGCTCCACTATAACAATGCCATCCATTCCTACACAACCTATTTAGGTTACTACTTCAGAAGATGAGCTACAACAATGGATTGAAGAGAATGAGAATCAAGGAAATGATGAATTTAATATGCTAGATTTTGACTTCATGCCTATGGGTACTGAACTTGTTGGTGATAAGATAAGGGATACACCAAAAAATTAGCCTTTGGAAGGGGATTGGAGCCAATCACCACCTCAACCACAAGTACTTAAGGTGCCCTGCCATCATCAAGTCAAGATTTATCTTTCTTGGATAAAGGTTTAGCCACTCCTCTCCCTTTAGTTAATGAAGAATAGGTGCAACCAATGCAAGAAGAAGAGCCATAATAGAGATTTTCTAATGAAATATTATAAGAGGGGTAGATATATGAAGAATCTCAACAAACTTCTGAAGATACATAGGCAAGGACTGTGGATTAAACATACACAAAGATGCCTAATGTAGATCCTTTATAGAAAGAAAGGACTCTGGAGAGGAGCAATAAGTGAAAGGGTCTAGTAGAAAAAACCCCCTCTTCATCTAAGTCTCTAATGAAAACTACTCCAAGAATGGTTGAATAAAGAAGTGATGGTTAGGAATTAAAGGTAATTTTACTATAGTAAGGAAGAGGGAATGAAAGAATTAGTTGAAGCCCTAAAGAAACTTGAGCTACATATGGGTAATGCACTAATATTGGCCTTTATTATGAGGAATCAAATTTAGGACTTGTTTTCTCACATTTCCATCCCTCCTCTACATACAAATACTAAAGATCTAACCACAAAAGGTTATCAAATTAAAGAGGTCTTGCTAGGAAAGCCATCTGTGGACACAATTAAATTGATGGTCACCACAAGAATAAAAGAAGTGTTTAACCACTTGGAAAAAGATGAGTTTGAATTGTTAAGACTCTAAAAATAGGATGAAATCATGAGGGGATTTTTGCATGAGTTAGTTAGTCCTATTGACCTAGATAATCTAGAGGCCACTCTTGAAGCAACTTTAGATAAGAAAAATAAAGAGGGTGCATCTATACAAGTAGATCCATTTTTGAAGGCTTGTTAGTTATGGAGAGAAATTTTTGAGGAAAAGGGTGCACAAATAATACAAGGGAACCTTAAGTTATTGCACCATATGTAGAATAATGCAAAAAAATTGGTTGCTATTTTAAACTAGGATTTTTTATTGATGGATGAGGTACATACTTGGGGAAATGACCTTTGAGCATTACAGTTAATAAAAGGTTAGACCCATCATATGCTAATGGATGTATATATGGGGGATGGCTTAGATAAGATAGATGATTGGATTGAGAAAATTATGGATGGTAATAAAGTAATAGAATCATTACATGCAGATATTCATAATCTCAAGGATCAAACTGAAGAGATGATTGGATTGAGAAAATTATGGATGGTAATAAAGTAATGGAAACATTACATGCAGATATTCATAATCTCAAGGATCAAACTGAAGAGCAAATTTTGGAAGCAGAGAAGTATTATAGTGATGCATGCCTTGACATTTTTGAAGGTGAGTCAAGAGATAAAATCCTACTGGTACAAACAATCATCAAACAATTTCAAAAGATCTTTGAAGAAGCTTCAACTAATTAAATTATTAGACAAGCATTTAAGATGGAGGAGGCATTGCTAGATTTGGATATAAAGCTTGAAGACTTTGCAGAGACTTGTATAGAAGTGGGAAACTATCAACAAGTAGTAAAAGATAAGTATAACACTTTAGATTTTACAGATGTAACCCAAGTGATGGAGATCATAGAGAAATTCAAGAGAAAACATCTAGACATAGCTCTAGTATGAAGGGGAACAAAACCCAAAAGCTAGAATTTTGGTTTTGACACTTGGTAAATTTTGCATTATTTGAGCCCTATCACTAAGGTGTGCCTCTCCAAAGGTGTGCAAGGTGTGCCACTCCTAAGGTACACCTCTCCAAAGGTGCACTAGAATTTTTTGAAGAATCCCAAGGTATGCTAACAGTTAACAACTAGCTCCAAATTTAGAGCTTTCCATGCACCAAAAATGCATTTTGATGGTAGTTCAACTACTACAAACATCTAAAGAAGGTTGAGCTTCTATTTTTGGCATCTCCAGAGACTCCTACACCATCTTATGGCTTTCTTCTTCTTATTTTCTCATGCTTTCTTTGTTTTAAGACATGTAAAGGCTCATGCACTGATAAAATGATATAAACAAGGGTGGAGTCCTACTTAATACCATTTAGAGAGTTAGTTTGTACATAAATAGATTAGTTTTATTAGTTTAGAAGCATATATTTGCATGAAGAGATCTCTCACTCTCAACACAAATTGAGAAGAAGATTTCCTATAAATTAAGGAATTAAATATGTATTTTGGTTGTTGTTTTGATGCAATAGTATATGCTATTGGTGCTCTCATTTTGAGCATAGATATTCTTGTTGGAGTCTATTATATTTTTTAAATGTATGTTCATGGAGTGTAATGGAGCCAATGGTTTTGTTGTGTTATTTTGATTGAGTAATCTTTTAATTTTGGTGTTTGTCATGTGTTTACAAATTCCACTAACATACTGAGTTGGAGAAGAAGTCACCCTTTCCTACATAGCTTTTTGTCTCACATGAGCACACTTTCCATGGCCTTGTGATTTGATGAAAAGTGAAACATCTTATAGTTACTAAATTCTCATAGAAAATTACATCAGTGGAATTAAGGAAGCACTAATCCTATTTTCATTGATTACCTATTGATCTTTTCAAAGGCTTAACTCACAGACGTTTTTTTTCTGTGGCTTATGTCTGTTAGGGATTTACTATTCAAGATTTTTAAAAACTTCTTGTTACTCTATCTTCATTATTTTCTTTACAAAACACTTGGTTGATTTAGGAATTCATATAGTTGCATAGTTAAAATTACATTCATTATAAACAAAAAAAATTTAAAAAATATATTTCTTTTTGTGCAGTTACTTTTTTTGAGATAGCAAGCAGATTCAATATTTTATCCAAAATTGGTCAAACCAGCAAAGGCCTCCTCATGAACGCTCACATTTATCTTGTACTGAGTGAATTCTAGTAGGTTGCAAGATCACCTAGAACCTTGAAGTTGATCCAAGATTAGCTTTTCAACAGAGGAGTTCAAAAGGATTCTTGCTGTTAAGCATTGTGCAAAATGACATCTCAACACACCATTATTGTAAATGCCTTTGAAGAATGATATAGCTTCTGAGTTAATATCCTTAGGAGAATTTTTGGCACAACCATCTAGCCCTTTTATGGAGCTAATATAGTTTAAAAATCTTCTTTGTTTAGAGCTATTATGAATTTTTTTTGTATTACTATCCACAAATTCTAACCATACATCTTTCGGTTTATGTCTCCAAAAGATTTCTTCTTTGGCTAGGATGTCCTCATATTGTTGCACCAACCTCTTTTCTTCTAGAAATTTCTCCTCTCTCATACCATTTTCCATAACTATTAGAAATGTTTAGAATAACTAAGTGAGGGGGAGGGTGAATCAATTACTTAAGGTACATAAGTACCATTTGAACAAACAAACATTAAACATCCATTTTTTTTCTTACCCTGCTATAACTTAGTCTCTATTGTATACTGAGAAACAACAATACTAGTAATCTACTATCCTATTATACCAAACTTGCTAAATGTAAAACATGTAAATTTAAAACACCATAAAAAATTCAATCACAAGTTTGACACTAGGATTTGATGTAGAAACCCAATTTGGGAAAAACCACCAATAACAAGCCACCACTATTTTGCTCTTTTGATGTGTGCTTTGTCAGGAGCCAACCCTATTAAAGGTTACAATAGACACTATTAAATGTGATTTGGTTAGAGGATTTAATCACCCTGTTAGGAGTGGCTTTGTCAGAGGACTTTGATCATTCCATTTAGAATATCACCTAGTTAAGTCCTTCAAATGACTATTAGGTTAACCTTTAATTAAAAGGATTTCAATAAAAACTATTTACAATGATTAGAAATAAAATAGTTGGGTTTTGATTTGTATGATTACAATTTACTTTTGTAGGTTTAGATCACTATTTGGTTCATGTGTTGATTTACTGATTAGTCCCCTTGTCAACATTGTCTCTTAACTTTTCTTCGCAACCCTTCAAGCAACCATCCTTCTTCATTTCAAAATTAAGCCTTCTGCTTAGATTCACTTATCAACTTCAATAGCATCTAGGTAAGAATTTTCATCTCTTACTTCGCTGTTAGAATCACACACTTGTGTTCACTCTTGTGCACCTCTATTCCACCTTTCTCTATGTGTGTATATCTCTAAATTTTGGCTCTATACCTCCTTAAATAGACAATTATTGCTTTATCATTTTCCATGATCACCATTGTGTTGAAAAAAATTGTTCAATTGTATATTGTCTTTCATGTTACACAAAATGGCAAGTCTTTTCCAGTTAGTATCTACCGAGCTCACTCAAGAAATGAAGACTATTGCCAATGTCTGCCAAGCACTCCAAAGTTAATCATGTTTGAAGACAATGTTTGTGGAGTTCACTTGGGAACTAAAGGAAGTTTTTAGGGAAACCATGTTTTCTAAGTTCACTCAGGTGTCAAAGAGAAGTTGGCATAGAACTAGTGTTAATTGATCTCACTTAGTTACCAAAGGAATATAGTTTAGGATGTAGTTTTAACTGAGTTCATGCAGTTAAAAAGGAAGTCTGAAGAAAGTCTTTTCTAAGTTAGTGTTGACCAAGTTGGGTAGGCTAATGAAGGATTTTCTTGAATCAATATATTTATTTTGATAAATTTATTTGTTAAGTCTAGCTGACTTAAGTGATGAATATTGAATATTTTTAAGCGTATTCAAGTAGACTTGACAAGGCAAAATATATAAGGTCAAGTTGTGGCATTGAAAAAGAAGCATGGGATTAAAAAGATAAACCAAGGAAGCAAATTTGAAGGATAGTAGAGTATCCTGAGTGGAACAAGCTACAAAGTTTTATCTGATCAACAAGGATCAACTATTCAAGCCAAAATAGAGATCTGAAATCAGCAATATAGTTGCATCAACAATTAGGTCATATCATTGTTACTCTTTAATAATTGTGCCACTGTATCAAATCTCTTAACAGAGTTAGCTTAATAGCTATTTTCCAAATCCTCTAATAAAGTGGCATTTCTAGATTGAAGTCTCTAAAGACCTCTAAAAAGGCATCTCCTAATAGGGTGATTAAATCCTTTAACAGGGCCACACCTAATAATGTTTTTTGTAACCTTTAAAAGGGTTGGCTCCTAACAGGGCATAGTAACTAGTTGCAATTGGTGGCTTTTCCCAAATTTGGTTTCCACATTAAATCTTAGTTTCATATGTGTTCATATATATATATATATATATATATATATATATATATATATATATATATATATATATATATATATTTTAGCAACTAAATTAATTGTGGTTACTAACATTAAACATCTTAAGAAGCATTTATTTCGATGATAACTGAGTTACAATAGTATTTTCAATTTCAATAGAGTTTGGTTTTGATTTGTATTGACATCTAATGGATATGGGATTTATTTTTGTGGTAACTAATTCACCCCTCCCCTCTTAGTTACTCTTCTTATATCCCCAACAATTGGTATCAAAGCTTTTGGTGCTTGCAGAAAAGGTTCCAAGGGCTTAAGCTAAAGATTAGGATGTCTTACATAAGGGAGAACCCTAAGCCGAACAAAGATAACTTCAAAGCATGGTAGGAAATCATGAGATTGTATTTGGTAACCATTGGAGACTTAGTCCTTAAGTACCTAGATGCCAAGTATGTGCGACTTTCTAGAACTATGACTATTGAAGAAATTGTAGAAAATAAGAATAATAACATTATGTTGATTGATAATGCTTCAACTCTCATCTATGCTAAATTTAATGAAGTCAAATACTGTGATACTACTCATGAGATGTGGATCAAAATGAAAGCCATCTATGGAGGAGATGATAATTTAAGGAGAGCTAAGGAAGAAAGTCTCAGAGGTCAATTTGATAAAATGATAATGAGAAAAGATGAGAACATTGCAAAATATAGTGATAGGATCAAAGTCAATGTGTGTGCAATCACAACCTTAGGAGGAAAGATAGAAGATGAGAGAGTGGTAAGAAATTTTCTCAGAACACTTCTTCCTATATATGCAAATAGTGTTTCAGCAATTCAAGAGATGAGATGCAATCCCAAGAATGATATAACATTGGATGCAATGGTGGGAAGGTTGAAAACATTTGAGTTAGATAACTATGATAATTATGTTCCTAACTCTAAAACCTTGAGTCTGTATTTCAAGCCAAGCTATCACTCAAGAAAAAAGATGCAAAATCTAAAAGGCAATTTGATAGTGAGGATGAAGATGGTTATGATGAGGATCTTGAAGTATTGAAGCATTACTTGCCAAAAGATTTACCAAGGGTGAAGGGAAGTATAAAGGATAAATTACTTTGATCTATTTTTCTTGTGAAGAAGTTGGTCACATTGTTGCAAGGTGTCCAAATAGAGAAGAAAAAGAAGAAAATAAGAATGACAAGTATAAGGGAAAGAAGGATTTCAAAAGATACAAGGACTACAAAGACAAAGGTAAGAAATCTTGTTACATTGCTAAAGATTCTGAAAGTAGTGAAGAAGAAGATGAAATGGTTTACATTATTGTTAAGGATGAATCAAATGATGAGAATGATAAAATACAACTTATCTCACATATTAGTAAGAATATTACATATATTATTGATAGTGATTGTTCTCAACATATGACTGGTGACAAGTCTAAATTTGAGAACTTAGTACACTATGATGGTGGAAGGGTTAGATTTGGCAATGATGAACCATGTTATGTGAAAGGTAAAGGTTGTATTGCACTAACCAATGATATCAAATGTGATAATGCTTATTAGGTTGAAGGATTGAAGCATAATCTACTTGGTGTGGCTCAATTGAATAACATTGGATTCAAGGTAAATTTATGAAAGGAAAGGCCAATTTGCTAGATGGAAGAGGAAATCTGGTTGGGACTGGAAAGCAAACAAAAGGTAATCTATTCTACCTAGCTCTTAATGGAAGTTCATGTTTCATTTCTCAAGTAGAAGAAAGCTAGTTATGGCATAAGAGGTTACATCATGCAAATTTTGATAACCTGATAAACATAAGCAAGAACAAAAGGTTTAGAGGCATTCCAAGCCCGAAGAAACTTGACATGGGCATGTACAAGAATTGTCAAATTAGTAAGATGGGCAAGACAAGTTTTAAAAGAAAGAACTATCATTTTGAAGAAGTCCTTGAGCTAGTTCATACAGACTGCAAGATAACTTAACCTATCTAGTGCTTCAACTTAACTTGACCATGGCATGTGCAAGAATTGCCAAATTGGTAAGATGGGCAAGACAAGTTTTAAAAGAAAGAACTATCATTATGAAGAAGTCTTGGAGTTGGTTCATACAAACTACAAGATAACTTAACCTATCTAGTGCTTCTCCTTAAGCTTTTTAGAGTAGCTTGTTTCTTCCCTTCTCATTTAATCTCTCATTCATTGTGTTTCTTGTTCGCTGTCTCTCATCTTTGGTCTCACATCCCCGCCCCTCTCTCTCTCCCCATTCTCCCCTAAATAATTGCATGATTAATAACCCTAAATTTAACCTTAATCTTGACCATAGATCTTAGGCTTAGGTCAACTCCAAACTCCCTTCTTAATTTTCTATAATAATCTCACTTATACTTCTCAGATAATATTTCTCTAGTAAAGTCTTCATTGTAATAGTGACTTCCTCCATAGTTCGATAATAACTTCTTCTATACTTTGATAGTAACCTTAACTTAGTAATTCTAACATCAATAATATTTTTTAGTCTAGCTTAATTAATCTCCAACAGTATCCCCCTTAGGCATTAATGAAAAAAATGAATACTTGAACCTTTAATTTGAATTCTTCTCCATATTTTATAATATTTACTTGTATTTGTACTTTGTATTCTCCCCATTTGATATGCTCCAATATCTTCTATATCTTCTTTCTTGTATCTCTTCTCTATTATGCTTCTATATTTCTAATTGTTAATTACATATAGGAAAGGTCAAGTACTAAGTGGGGGGGGGGGGGGGTGAATTAGTACTTAGACAACATTTTAAATTTTCATTCATTTAACTAATTGTCTATAACAACATTGTTCCAATAAATTAGATCTAACAGATAGCCTAATCACTTAAACATTAATAGTTCATATGAATAAAATTAAACCAAAATTCATGAAAGAAAATTCATACACATAACACAAAGATTTTGGTATCACAAAAAACCCTTGGTCAAAGAGTGAAACTCTGGTGGGGATGGAACCCACAACTTTTTCACTAGAGTAAAAAAGGTTTGACAATTAGGCATACATTGGTATTTTCTTTTAAGAAACTCACTCTGTTAGGAGTGACTAATAAAGTTTTACTTGTATCTTTTAGCCCATTAAGACTACACCACTAAGAGATTTTATCCTAATTGTTTAAGCATTCCCCTTGTTAAAAGTTTTAACAAAAGTTCATAGACAAACTTGACAGTCCTACAAAAGACCTTTAAATCTTGTAAAAACTATTTAGGTATTATAAAAGATAACTTGAGCTATAGTTTGCTTTTCCTTAATCTTTTTAAATCAAATTTTTTCTTTCCTTCTTGGTTAATCTCTCCTTCATTGTGTTTCTTGCTCATTGTCCTTGGTCTCTTTTTTTGAATATCTCTCTCCATGTTTCTTCTTTTCCCCCTTAAATCATTGCTTGAATTATATCCTTAACTTTAGTCTTGACCATAGAGCTTAGGGTTAGATCAACTCCAAACTTTCTTCTTAGTTTTCTCCAATAATCTCACTTGTACTTCTTCAATAAGCTTTCTTTGATAAGTCTTCTTCATTCTGATAGTGACTTCCCTTGTAATCTAATAGTAACATCTTATATACTTTGATAGTAACCTTAGTAATTTTGACATTAATGACAAAAAATTTTCTATCTCAATCAATCTCCAATAATCTCTCCCTTTGACATTGGTGACAAAAACAAAAACTTGAACCTTTAATATGAATTCTTCTCCTTGCTGCATAATCTTTACCTATATTTTTATTTTATACTATCCCATTCTGTATGCATTGATATCTTCTGTATTTTCTTTCCTATATCTCTTATCCTTTGTGCTTCTATATTTTTGTGTATTTCTCCTTCTTTTTGTTTATGGTAGTCAATGCTGATAAACATGACCAAATAGAAAATATGCAGTGAAAACATTCATAACAACATTACCATTTACTTACACTATTTGTATACTTAGAATTTGAAAGCTACAATAGTGTATCCCATGTTCTCCTTAATGCCAAAATATTTAGAACATGCTTCTCAAATTTTGCTCTCATATTCTCCATTCCACTTACTAGAGTTTCTTCTCACATTTGTATATTTTTTTGTGATCCCAATAAGCTTTTTTGCATCACATCAATATGGAAACTTATCCTTCCTTGAAACTCCAAAATTTTGGCATTTAGTTTATCTCTTTCTGATAATATTTCTCCTTCTCTAGAAATTAAAGCTTTTAGCTTCAGTGCATGTTGGACAACATTGAATGATGATTCTAGGTTGGTGATATGACTTAGTCTTTCATTTTGAGCTCTGATAAGTTGGCTATTGATATCTGAAGTGATGTTTCAAAACTACAAAAAGTAGTATATTTACTTGATACAAAGTTAACAATCACCTGTAATCCATTTATATTCTCATGTAGCTTCCCTTTCAAATTTGTAAACTTAGCTATTAAGCTCTTCCTTTTCCATTCTTCCAATTTTTTTGTGAGTTCCTTCACTAATTATCCTTTCAAATTTCCTCATGTTGCTTCCATTTTATCCAAATAAACTTTTGAAATTGTCTTTGTATTGGCTTCTCCTTATTTGTTTGAAATTTTGGCATGAGACTCTCAAACATTCTTAATGTCTTCCTCAATACTTGTCTTTTAATTCTTTTGGATCTTCTCTCATCAATCTCTATCTTTAGATCAAATGCTTTCTTGAATAGTTCTTTGTCTTTCTTGTTTAGAGTTAGTGTTGGTTGCTTTAGTATGTCAAATTGGGGATCATTTCTTGGTGGATCATCATCAATTTCATCATCTTCATCGTCCTCTTTTCTTTTCTTTTTACCTTTGAATTTTGTTAATTGTATACTCTTATCATAAATTTTCTTCTCATCTTTATCTTTATGTTTGTTCTTGTCGACTAACCGATATGCTCTAATAGTTATCATCTAGGATGAGCTCGATCCTTGATTGTTAGTATTCTCATTCTTTTCTTATTCTACTCAAGTGTCTAAGTCCTTTGGTTGACTCTCTATTTCTCCACTATCTTTCTTTCACTTATGTTACCCTCTATAGCTATTGATGACTCTAGTGTCATATCATTTAATACTTCCTCTATCAATATCAGAGATTGTGGTGCATGGGGACAAAATAAATATTAGGCAAAGTAAATAGTTTTAAATTTGTGTGCGCACATTTGCATGTGTGTAAATTGAAAGTCCACTTTCTATGCAGTGGCAATGCCACGGTGACATCACATATAAGCCAACCAAACATTAGCCACTTAGGACTTAGGCTTTTTTTTTAAATTTTTTATTTTTTATTTTTATGCTTTGATTGTTTTAGTTTGAGTTTTATTTTCCCAAAAGTGTCTATGTGGGAAAAATATTAAAGTTCCTGATTATTTATTAGGTTGGGAAAATATGCCAAAATAACATGAGAAATCTTTAGAAACAACTGGTATTCGAATGTAAGTGAAGGAAGGAATTTAATGGCTTCTTGGAAGTCACAAAAATATGATTTTTTAAAAAGAAGGGATTCATTTTGTTAAAAAATGGAGAATAGAATAGATTGAAGTTTTTTCTTGGCTTTTCCTACAAATTCTTGAGTTTTCAACATTCATACAAAATTTCTTAGTTGTCTTTGTATAGAGTTTTGCATGCAAACTTTCTGGTATTCTTTGAAGTTCATTTGAGAATCATTGAGTTCCAAATATTTGTAGCTTAGATTCATTTTCATTTCATATTTAGAAGGTTAAAATTCTCTATTGATGTGAGAGTGGTCTTTACATGGAGGGTTTTTGAATATCCTCCAATGGTCCCTGTTAGCCATTGGAGGATCATTAATTAATTCATTTTTTCTTCTAGTGTTGTATTATTACTTTTGTTGGAGGAGAACCAAAAGGACATGCATAATTAATTGGGTGATATCTCTATGTGTCTACCCATTTTTATTTAACAATTTTTTGCATTTATGATATGTACTTCCATTAATATCAATTTTGAATGGAATGGCTCTTGTGTGTGTGTGTGTGTGTGTGTGTGTGTGTGTCTGAGAAATTTGATGCCCTTGCTGGTTCAACTCTGAATTTTCTAAGTGTATTTTGATAAAAAAATGGGTTCAGTTATAGGGGTCATATCTCCCTAACCCACCATTGGTTTTTCATGATTTTTGGATATATTATTATAAACCTAATTCTCTAGAGTTTTGATGAATAGATGTTGAAAATATGTTCAGAAACAAATGTTACATATATTTTAATAGGGTACTATTAGAATTTCTAGAATATCCATGAGTTGACTTTGCATGTTTGAGGAGTGCCTGTGGTTGTGGGTTTTTTTTTCTATAGATTTATTGGTGTTTCTTGGAATATTGAAGGAGTGAGCTCATTTTTAATAAAGAAGGGCTTATAATTCTTATTAGTTTATTGGCTTTGATAACTAAGTTTTTTGTTCCTAAAGAATTTAAAGATTGTACATTTTTTGACTTTTCTGATTTAAAGTATGATCTCTATTTTGTTAGCTGGATGATAAGTGTTTGTCTTAATTCCGGTCACTATGAAGGTAACTTGAGAAGAGTGTTTAATTTTCTATTCTAAAAGTATGATCCTACAGAAAAGATAATATTATGGAAAGATAAGTTCAAAGATCCCAACTTGATGAGTGTGAGCCTTTGATGAGGCATTTTTGTGCTGAATTTATCCATAAAAGACATTCCAAAGTATATCTCTACATCAAATTGAGTAGTTAGATCAAGTTGAACTACACTACTTATCAGTATAATTGAAGACTAGCTAACTATAACCTTGTCAAATGTATTTGCTTCTCTGTGTTCAACAATAACAATGGTTGCTATCTCTATCTAGACTTCTATTCTCTTTTCCTAGTTATCTTTCTCTAAATATGATTCTTCTATCATATTTGTGGTATCTTCACTTGTAACTTGATCTTTTGTAGCTTTCTTCTTAGTTTCTATACTTGTGGGTCTAAGTAGCTCACTTCCTAAAATTACATCATTAACATTTGAAGTTTCTAATAAAGACTCAGTTTGTTCCTTTTGCAATTATTCCATCCAAACTTCTTTAATATTTTATAGTAAAATAGGTTCTTCATCTACTAGTACCATGACTATCAATATCTTTGTTCTAAATTATTTTTAGAACTTGTCCACCTAGGCTTCTACATCATTAATTGATACATCAAGATACAACTCTTGAAGTACTTGTTTCCTCAACTCTTTTACTTCCATACTTGTTGACTGCCATCTTTCCAATAGAGTGGTATATAGCTCAAGTGGCACCACAACCTTCATATCTTTAGGATAATTGTATACTTCCTTAAAATATTTTATGATTGAATCCTCAATAAATGTTTTTTCTTCTTCAATAAATTTTATAAATGAGCTAGGATCCATCTTCCTAACTTGTCTTGTCTCAGTAATATATTTTGTGAGTTCATAGAGATTAGTAGGAATCTTGTACATTCTTTATCCTAATTTCCTTCACCAGGAACTTACTTAGCTTGAGATTTATTCTTTGGTGGTGGAGTTTGAACTTGACTCCTAGTCATCATTCTTCTCTTTGCCGTAACATGTTGTGTCTTCCTTCTTTTGAATACTTTTCCCCCATGGGCTTTTATAACTCTTTCTTCGCTAGCTTCTTCTTGAGTACTCAGTTCTAGTTATTCTTTGCTACCTTCTTCCTATGGCTCTAAGATAGTGTCAGTTTTGTTGGAATAATTTAGAATGTTTAGGGGGTGTGAATCTATTATCCAAGGTCTAGATGTACATATGAAACTTTTCAATGCTTAGCACACTCATATCCATAAAACTTTATTGTGCATGCATCCATTAGATCATACAACTCTTAAACTTTGTAGGTTATTGTCCTAGTTCAAAAAAAACTTTGAAAAAATGTAAACATGAAACATAAAAAATTCAATGACACATTTTACACAAGGATTTTATGTGGAAACCCAATTTGGGAAAAATCTCTAGTAACATGCTACTAATTCTCACTCTTCTAAAGTGATGCCCTATGAAAGAACAACCTTGTTAAAGGTTACAATACACATTGTTAAATGTGACCTAGTTAAAGAATTTCAATCACCTTGTTAGGAGTGATTGTTGTTAGAGGACTTTAGATCATTCACTTGGAATGTCACCCAATTAAAGAATTTATAAATGACTGTTAGGTCTACCTTAATCCAAACGATTAGAAAGTAATAGTAAGTCTTAATATGATAACAAATTACAACTCACTTGTAGATTATAGATCTCTATTTTAGTCCTTCATTCTTCTTGTCTTTCACACACTTTAGCTCTAATAGCTTGTTCACCCTTCAAGCATTCATAGTATTAAGCCTTCTTTCTTTGCATGAAAATTGCAATCTCTTCTATTCGGCCATTGAATGAAGCAATACCATAGAATCCTTGTATTCCTTAGGATCTCACACATGAAAACCTTTTCTTCTAACCAACTCTCTTTATAAATAGAGATTTTAGATCTTTTTTTGCTTAACCACAATCATCCATTTTAGGGTTAGATAGGATTAAGTAGGATACAATGAATCTACCCACTTTTTCATTTGGTTCCACTAGAAACTTCTTCCTCAATCTTCCTTGAATTCACCACAAAATGGTTTACCTTGAATTCTGTGCCACCAATTCATCATAGTTATCTTCCACACACTTCACATAATTCAAGAAAACAAAATAGTTTGCTTAGATTAATAAAATCTATGATTTAACATGAATACTGTCACTTTGCATCAACATGTTATCACTTGACTTCCATACTATTCTTCCACTCGTCTTACACTAGTATACTCGACGAACATTAAAGTTTACTGATGCTCGAGATCAGCTAAAATTTACTCAGCTTACACTATGTTCACTCAAAATACACTAAATCTTCATTTTTCTCAGCTCCAACTAATTTTCTTCTCAGCTTACACTAACTTTTCTTAGCACCAACTATGCATTTGATCAAGCTTGACAGACACAATTCTTCTTTCTTGTTCTTCTAGAGTTAATTAGTGTATCCAACCTTTGTATCCTTAAGTAGAAAAACAATACACTATATCATCACTATCTTAACTGATCTTTGTACTCCTTTTTCATACCATAACTCAACCTTTCCTCTAGGTGCTCTTGTTATCTCATTTGATCAAATCCTCTTCATTAATCAAACAAATGATAGTTCTCAAATCAACTAAGTAGTTATCTTACTAGTAAGTAGCAAGTTTGACATTAGTGATAAAACAATGATTGAAACACATCCTCATACTTGAATTAATCAATTTCAACAATCTCCCTCTTTAGCATTGATGGCAAACCAATACCAACAATAATGCCAAAAAGAAAATTATTCCTTGTATTGAAATCTCCCCCTTAATCAGTAGCTTTCATCTTTTGTATAGGCTACAAAATTCAGTTTTGATCAAGATACAATCAACTCTTCCTTATGACTCCCTTTAGTTGTCATCTTGCAAGCATTCTCCTTTTGAGTTTCTCTGATCACTCCCTCTTTCTAATATGTAGGTATCTATCTCTGGGTCTGTACTTATATCTCCCTCAGTAATTTCTCCTTCTTACTAGGTAAATGTATTTATCTTAGTCATTTCTCCCTCAATAGGGAATATATCTCCCTCTTAAGTTAAACATTAGGTACACTATCTCCCCCTTTGACAACAATTCCAAAGACTTTTCATCCCAACATGTAGATGTTAACAATTTTAGTTTCTCCCTCTATCACCTAACTTGTGACTGTAAATATTCTAGTTCAACTCCTTCATTATTTTAGGAAGCTCCTAAAGTAATATCCAATGCATCAAGTTGTAAGATACAACATCTAGCTTGGTTGATGTAGGACACTACTCATGCTTCTTAAGAAGATATAGATAGGGGCATCACCCCTAGTTTACCTATTGGATTCTCATGAGCATCCTTAGGTAATGCTTTTGTGAAGATATCAACTATCTACTCTTTTGTTATTACATATTCCATCCTCACTTCTTTGTCTTGAACTAACTCTCTCAAGTAATGATACTTGATTGCAATGTACTTAGTCTTTGTGTGCATCATAGGGTTCTTTGATATGTTTATAGCACTTGTATTATCACAATAAAGTACCACAAGTTTAATGATTTCTTTCTTCATACCTTTGAGTAGTTATTTGATCCATACAATTTTTGTACAATTTACTACAACAACCACATATTTAGCTTCAGTAGTAGATTGAGATATGCAATTTTGTTTCTTGTTGGGCCAGGTAACCAACATCTTTCCTAAGAAAAATGCTCCTCCACTAGTGCTCTTTTTGTCATAAGTGTTTCCATCCCAATCAACATCAGTGTAGGCTCTCAACTCAATTGTTTTTTCTTGTAGTATAGACCATGGTCTTCTATTCCTTTCAAATATCTCATTATTCTCTTAACAACCATCAAATTATTCTCCTTAGAAGTAGCAAAGAATTTTGCAACAATCCCAATAGATAATGCAATGTTAGGTCTACTATGTACTACATATTGCAATTTTCCAATCATAGACCTGTACAATGTTTGATTCACATTAGCTAAATCATCATTCTCTGGTAACTCATATCCTATTACCATAGCTGTGCTAACTAGTTTGGAATCATCTAATCAAAAAGTTTTCAATATTTCTTTCACATACTTAAATTGAGTGATTTATATACCATATTTCTGCCATAAGTGTTTCCATCCCAATCAACATCAATGTAGGCTCTCAACTCAAATTTTTTTTTTTTCTTGTAGTATAGACCATGGTCTTCTGTTCCTTTCAGATATCTCATTATTCTTTTAACAACCATCAAATTATTCTCCTTAGGAGTAGCAAAGAATTTTTCAAAATTCCCAATAGATAATTCAATGTTAGGTCTACTATGTACTACATATTGCAATTTTCCAATCATAGACCTATACAATGTTTGATTTACATCAGCTGAATCATCATTCTTTGGTAACTCGTATCCTATTACCATAGGTGTGCTAACTAGTTTGGAATCATCCAATAAAAAAGTTTTTAATATTTCTTTCACATACTTAAATTGAGTGATTTATATACCATATTTCATCTGATATACTTGCAAACCAACAAAGAACTTGATCTCCCCAATCATAGAGATCTCAAATTATTTCTTCATTTCATTTTCAAATGCCTTACATAATCCATCTTGACCTCCAAATATGATATCATCAACAAAAATTTTAGCTAGTAAAATACCTTTACCTCCTTCTGTCTTCAAGTACAAATTGTTCTTATCATAAGTCCTCTCAAATCTAATCTTCACAAGATAATTGTGAAGCCTTTCATACCATGCTCTTGGGGCTTGCTTTAAACCATATAAATCTTTATGTAGTCTACATACCATTTCTTGTTGTCAACATCAACAAATCCTTCTGGTTGTTCTATGTAAACCTCTTCTTCTAATATACTATTTAGAAAAGTTGACATCACATCAATTTGATAAAATTTGAAACCTTTTTATGTAGTGTAAGCAAGTAGAGTTCTTACTCCTTCCAATCTTGCAACATGTGAAAATTTTTCTCCATAGTCTATCCCTTCTTTTTGTGCATACCCCTTACAAACCAGTCTTGCCTTATTCCTTGTGACTTCACCATTTTCATCTAATTTGTTTCTATACACCCACTTGGTTCCAATCAAATTCTTATCCTCTGGTCTAGGAACTAGAGTCCATGTCTTGTTCTTCTCAACCTACTCAATCTCTTCTTTCATAATTTTGCTCTAGTCCACATTTTCTAAGGTATATTTCATTATCTTAGATTCATGCATGCTTAGCAAACACTTATAACTTCTCAGCCTATTACTTGTCATTAGTTTAGCATCTTTGTCTCCAATTATTTGTTTAACAGGGTGATGTCTTTTGACATACTTTGACAATCTTGGTTCTACTCTACTTTCCTTATTAGGTCTATCAATTTATAAATCACTACGTACTTCTCTATTAGGTAATTAAACATCTCTTTCATGTACAATAATCTTAGAAACAAAATATGGCTCAGCTTCTTTCTATAACTCGGTTCCTAACTGTAGCTTGGTTCCTAAATGCAACTCGACATTCATTGTATGTGACTCGATAGTCACTAAACTTTCTATTGATTTGCAACTTGGTTTACAACATCTTCATCAGAAGGCATACCTTCATAAAATTATACAAAAGATTGTATTCCTCTAGTTCCTTCATAAGTTCAGCCTTATGTACCTCTATATATTCATCAAACTTCACATTTGCACTTCCCCCACTTTGTTAGTGTTAGTATTTAACCACTTATAAGCTTTACTTCTTGTGGAATAGCCAAGGAATATACCTTCTTAACTTTTAGCATCTAATTTACCATTCTTGAAATCTTTAAGAATGTAGCACTTGCTTCCAAATACCTTAAAATATTTTACATTGGGTGAGTATCCATACCATAATTCAAAAGGTGTCAAATGAGTACCTTTCTTGATTTTTACATGGTTCAAGGTATAGATAGTTGTGCTTATAGCCTCTCTCCATTATTTCAAAGAAACATTCTTCTCCATGATGAGTGTCCTAGCACAGTCCACTCAGATTTGTTCCTCCTTTCAAATATTCCATTGTGTGGAGGGGTCCTAGGTGCATATGTCCATCTTTTGATTCCTTTTTCATTACAAAACATCTCAAAATTATTTGGTGTAAATTCTCCACTTATGTCACATCTCATACATTTCAAGATTTTTCATGTCCCCTTCTCAACTCTTGCTAAGTACCACTTAAATATTTAGAAAGCATAAGATATTTGTTTTAGAAACATAACTTTCATCATCCTAGAATAATCATCAACAAATAAGATAATTTCCTTGTTACCCTTGTAGCTTTGCACATTAATTGGTCCACCCAAGTTAATGTGCACAATCTCAAGAATTTATTTAGAGAAGTGAGTCTTACTTTTAAAACTATATTTTGTCATCTTGCCTAACTGACATTGTTTGCAAATTATATTGCACCTCTCGCTCTTTTCATGTTACTAATACTAACCAAGTTATCAAAATTAACATGATATAATCTCTTGTACCATAACCACACAACATAAAATTCTACAATAAGACAAGTAGCATCATTCATATCAAGATAAATAGATTACCTCTAGTTTTGTCACCTTTTCCTATTAGATTCCCATCAGTATCATAGATCTTAGCTATCTTGTTCTCAAACTCAACTTTGCAACTTGAACTATTCAGTTGTGACA
This sequence comes from Cupressus sempervirens, assembly GCA_028749045.1. NCBI lineage: Eukaryota > Viridiplantae > Streptophyta > Pinopsida > Cupressales > Cupressaceae > Cupressus > Cupressus sempervirens. The sequence goes on from CM053791.1 coordinate 509,345,154, forward strand.
CACTCAACAAATTGTAGTTAATTCCTTCAACATAATAAGCATTGTCACACAAAATCTTTTCTGTGAGTTTGATAGATCATTTTCCATTTATTAAATAGGGTGCATCATTACCAAACCTTACAGTATTTCCATCATAATAATTTAGGGAAGTGAACTTACTTTTATCTCTAGTCATGTGATATGAACACCCACTATCAATATCCATCTATCACTCTTGTTCACATCAGATACCAATACAATTTCCTCATTCTCATCAGGTTTATCCTTCATTGTAACATACACCACTTCATTATCATGGTCATCAAATCCATCTTTGGTTTCCTCTTCTGCAATGTAGCAAGACTTCTTGCCTTTGTCTTTGTAATCTTTTTTGTCCTCATCTCTTTTACTTCTATATTTATCTCCACTTCTATTGCTCTTCTTCTTTAGAAATCTAGCAGCAATATGACTGACCTCATTGCAATTAAAACACATGATAGGTAACTTATCTTTGAATTTTCCTTTTCCTCTATGAAATCTCCTTGCTAGCAGTGGTTGAAGCTATTCTACATCTTCTTCATCTATTTTACTGTCACTAGAAAAACATTTGACCTTTTTCTTCTTCTCTTTAGGTTCCTTTAATGAAAATTTAGCTTTGGAAGTAGATTCAACATTGTTAGATTTGAAGCTCTCAAAATTATAGAGCTCAAAGGTAGTTAGCCTACCTACCAGACCTTCAAGAGTCAGATTAGAACCTAGTATACATCTTAATTCTTGTATGGTAGAGACTCTAGTAGAATAGATGGGAAATAATGTTCTAAATATTTTTCTTAATATCGTATCATCATCTATCTTTCCAGTAGTTCCTCTTATAGCATTAATAACATCTTTTATTCTAGAGAAATATTGAGAAACATTCTCACCTTCTTACAACCTCATATCATCAAACTTACCTCTAAGAATTCCATATTTGGCTCTTAGAATATTTGCATCTCCTACATAAATGGTGTGAAGAGCGTCCCACATCTTCTTTTCGGAATCACAACCCTTCATCTCATCAAACTCAAAATAACTTAGGGAAGAGGCAATCTCTAGCATTGCATGATTGTGTTCTTTCTTCATTTTTAGATCATCAGTAGTTAGGGCTCCATCAGGAATGACATACTCAATGGAGATGGTAGATTGTGTATGATCTCAAAGACCTCATAGGTGTAGCTTCATAAGACTTTTCCATGCAAGTTAGTTCTCCTTATTAAGCATGGGTACCTATCTTTTTGACATCTTGATCTTTTACTTCTAGTACCTTCAAACTAGTCCTCTTAAGCACTATGGCACTTTGATACCAATTGTTGGAATTCTTTAGAATAACTGAGGGGGGGGGGGTGTGTGAACCAGTTATCCAAGATCAAAATGTATTGATAAAACTTTTCAATTCTTTAGTAGACCCATATCCATAAAAAAATATTATGCATGCATCCATTAGATCATACAACTCTTAAACTTTGTGTGTTCTTGTCCTAGGTCAAAACAACTTTGTAGAAATATAAACTTGAAAATTACCATATTCAATAACACATTTGAGACAAAAATTTTACATGGAAACCCAATTTGGGAAAAACCACCAGTAACATGCTACTAATTTTCACTCTTCTGTAGTGATTCCTCGTGAAAGGCCAACCCTATTAAAGGCTACAATACACACTGTTAAATGTGACCTAGTTAAAGGATTTCAATCACCCTGTTAGGAGTGATTCTTATTAGAGGAACTTAGATCATTCATTTGGACTATCACCCAATTAAAGGATTTACAAATGATTATTACATCAACCTTAATCCAAATGATTTATCCTAGGTTGATATAATGATTAGAAACTAATAGTATGGCTTGGTATGATAAAAAATTACAACTCATTTGTAGATTATAGATTTATACTTTAGTCCTCCATTCTTCTTGTCTTTCACACACTTAAGCTCTAATAGCTTGTTCACTCATCAAGCATTCATACTCTTAAGCATTCTTGCTTTACATGCCAATTGCAATCTGTTCTGTTTGGCTACTGAATGAAATAATACCTTGGACTCCTTGTCTTCCTTAGGTTCTTACACATGACAACCTTTTCTTTTGACCATCTCTCTCTATAAATAGATATTTTAAGATCTTTTTCTACTTAACCAAAATTGTCCATTTTAGGGTTAGGTAGGATTAGGTAGATACAATGAATCTACCCACTTTTCCATTTTGTTCCTCTCGAAACTTCTTCCTCAATCTTTCTTGAATTCACCACAAAATGGTTTACCTTGAATACTATGCCCCCAACTCATCATAGTTATTTTCTACATGCTTCACACAATTCAAGAAAACAAAATAGTTGGCTCAAGTTTGTCAAATCTATGATTTAACATGAATATTTCCACTTGGCATCAATATGTTGTCACTCATCTTCCATACTATTCTTCCACTTACCTTTGTACTCCTTTTTCATAACATAACTCAAGCTTTCCTATAGGTGCTCTTGTTATCTCATTTGATCAAATCCTCTTCATTAATCAAACAAATGATAATACTCAAATGAACTAAGTAGTTGTCTTACCAGCAAGTAGTAGGTTTGACATCAGTGACAAAATAATGATTGAAACATATCCTCATACTTGTATCAATCTTTTCTCAACAAGTTTTTCCTATAGACTATATTTATTTACCTTTTCCTTTTTATATTAGTGTGCCTAGCTGAATTATAGATATGGCTTGTGTGACCTATATGGATAGGTTGCTCAATGTCTCATGTACGACTGTTGATGTTCTCTTTGTCTTTTTTTTCTCCTTCTTTACTATTGGGGCCTTTGAAGCTTTAATTTTTAAATTTTTTCATAAGTCCCAAATCATTCAATTGAAGTGTTCTTTGGTAGACTTAGTATATGGTTAGGATAACTAGCCAACTCTTCTTTTGATATCTCATAATCCAAATAAGAAACCCAAGAAGTTTTTGGCTCCACTAGTTGTAGCTTGAAATAATTAGTGTCAACAACAAAACATAAAGTGTTTTTATACTTGTCAAAAACTCCACTTGGGATTTGATAACACACTTGCATTTTTAGTTGAAATTCTTTGAAGAAGATCCACATGATTTTCTTAAATTCATCACCTATATACTCAACATACTCATTAATTTGATATATGATAGGTCTATTTTCATTCCATTTTACATTTCCTATACTAGGGAAAACGTTCTTAACATAGAAATATATACATAAAAGTAGAGTGCCAATTTTTATATCTTGCTCTTGGTCCTTCTTCAACCGTTCCATATTTACATTTAATTGATTAACGACCATACCTGAAAGATCATATTATTTACATTGTGTAGTGATTTCATGTGTCATCCATTTTCCAGGGCTTGGCACACTATTAGGGAAAATGGATTGATAGATTTTATATTTAATTATCACTATAGAAAAAAATTTTCCTACATGTTTCACCTTATCAATGATCATAGCTCTCTTTCTTGAAGTTCTCTCAGTTATTAGTCTTTGCTCAATCATATTGCTAACTCTTAATGGGCATTCTTTTCCTTGTGCCTATAGACCTGTAACTCTATTGATGATTTATCTTGTAACCTTTATTAGTCCATATATGTCTAAATTTATTTCTCCATCCTGTACTTTTTTTAATACAAATCATATCCATTCATCAACAAAACTTTTGGCATATGCACCATGTGTGTGAGGCCTTGAGTTTTGAGGTGTTTATATTCATCTTTCAACTTTTTATTCACACTTATTTCCTTTCTATACATATCTTTAATTCCAAAATTTCCTAGTACCACAATCTTGTTATGAATAAAATATAGATGTCCTTGGTTAGTACTACCCTCAGTGGTAGTGATGAAAGAGCTCCGGTATCATCACTTTTTCTCAATAACACACATAATAAGTCATTTTAGAGTTTTAAATTTTGCACTTAGTAATTTCTTAGAAAGAAAGGTGTTGAATGAATTACCATTTGCATCTACTTATAATCTAAAAACTAAGCAAATAGTTAAATGTGCAATTATTTCATTTGCAAATAGTAACTTTTCTCTAATAGGCTTAACCTAATAGAGTTTTAAATTTTATTACTAGGAGTGTTGTACTTCTTATTCATTATGCTTCATTAGCTTGTCAGGGATGCAATAGAATTTTATCATTATTAGCTTTCCCTAAGAAGTTCTCATGCTATCTTAGTTTGAGGTCATACTTTTTTTACTTGAGTTTGATGTCCTATTTTGGTTACACTCTTTTCTTCCTTCTTAAACCATACTTGTTTGATGTTATTACTTGGTGTACCAGTGTTCACATAGCTCTTGTCCATAGTTTGTCGATATCTGCACATTTTTGTTATGTGATCATACTTATGACAGACATAACATGAAGTTGATTTTTTAATGTTCATATTTCTATGCTAGGATTCTCTTGCCATAAGTCATCTTTTTCCACAGTTGTTGCATTGTATATTTCCTGACCTTCTTGTTGGTAAAATTCCATTCCTAGGATATTCGACCTTATGACCAACTAGGTTATAGTTATAGAAGTGAACCATTGAGCTTCTTTCCATTTATATACTTAGTAATCTTGTTGTGCAATATTTTTATTTGTGTCCAAGCTTGTAGCAAAGACTGTTACATGATACTTTTTGTGAGACATTTGAAAATTTGCTTCTACACAGATTAGATGTATGTCTTGATTTACTACAATGATAGCATGCAGGTTTCTTATTCTAATTATTTCTTGGTTGAAATTTCTTTTCTTCATCAGTTTTGGATGATTCACTGATTTCAAATATATTGTTATTGATATAACCCACTCTAGTTGTATCTCTTGATTTTCTTTTCCATTTCAATTTTTCATCAATATTTTTCATGGTCAGATCAAAATTGGTAAGCTTCTCATTGACTTCTTGTTCTACCTTTAGTTTTTTTTGACAGATCTTCCACCTCTTTTCTCAAATTTTCATTTTTAGATATGGCTTATTGATTTTCCCCATTTGTATTACTTATATATCTATTCAATGTATTTTTTTCTTGTTATAGTTGAAGAATGATGTTGTCCTTGTATTTAATTCCTTTTTGCAATATTTTCTTATCATTTTCTAGTTTTTCTTTTTAATATTCAATGGTCTTCATTTTGTCTAGTAGTCCAATCATCCTTAAGGCTTGGCTTTCAATTTCCCTTTTGCTTGTTGTAAATTTTCTTCAAGGATAATGTTTTTGTCTAGTATATTAGCTATTGTAGCATTAGTTTTTTCTAATCTTGTACTATTTTGAGAAAATTATTCAAGATCTTCAAGGCTTGTTTGCAAACTTTTTTTATAGTTCTTTCCTTTTTGCAAATGAGACTTTTACTTTCTTCTTCAATTCATCATTTTGAGCTATAGCTTCATTTAGGGATTCTTCAAGTTTTCTTTCCTTTTTGTATCTTTCCATTTTCTAGATCTACTCTCAAGTTATCAAACTTCTTTGAAGAGAACTAAGTGCTAAAACCAATTTGTTAATTATAGGTAGGAAAGGTTAAGTATTGAGAGAAGGGATGAGTCCATACTTAGAAAACAATATAAATTTTCATCCATTTGATTGATAGTCAATAACAACATTGTTTTGAAAAGTCAAATCAAACTGATAGCTTAATCACTTAAATCATTAATAGTTCATATGCATGAAATTAAACCACAATTCATGAAAAAAAATTCATATACATAACACAAAGATTTTGGTATCATAGAAAACCCTTGGTTAGTGGGCTTTCTACGGTGGGGATGGAACCCAAAAATTTTATACTGTACTTCAAAAGATTTTCCAATTAGGCATAAATTTGTGTTTCCTTATGAGAAACTCACTCTATCATGAGTGACTAATATAGTGCTAATTGTATCTTTTAGCCTATTAAGACTACTTCACTAAGAGATTTTATCTTGGCTCTCTAGGCATTCACCTTGTTAGAAGTTTTAACAAAAGTTTATAGAAAAACTTGACAATCCTACAAAAGATCTTTAAATATTGTAAAAACTATTTAGGTATTATACAAGATAACTTGACCTGTCTAGTGCTTCTCCGTAAGCTTGTCAAATTAGTTTGTTTATTTCCTTCTCAGTTAATCTCTCATTCAATGTGTTCTTGTTTGTTGTCTCTTATCTCTTGTCTCATATTTCTATCCCCATTTCTCTTATTTTCTCCCTTAAATCATTTCCTAATTGATAACCCTAACCTTAATCTTGACCATATATCTTATAGTTAGAGCAACTCCTAGCTTCCTTCTTAATTTTCTTGGATAATCTCACTTATACTTCTTTAATAAAGTCTTCTTCATATTGATAGTGACTTCCTCCATAATCTGATACTAACTTCTTCTATACTCTGATAGTAACCTTAACTTAGTAATTTTGACATCAATGACAAAACTTTGTCTAGCTCAATTAATCTCCAACAAGTTGATGGATGATGGAAATAGGAATACTGGATGAAGGCCATGAGAGAAGAACTTAATCATATTGAAAAGAACAAGACTTGGGAACTAGTCCCTAGACCTAAAGACAAGAATATTATTGGAATAAAATGAATGAATGAGACGAAGTGGTAAGGAACAAAGAAGTGCTAGTATGTAAAGGATACTCACAACAAGAAGAAATTAACTTCTAAGAAATATTTTCCCTTGTACCAAGACTTGAAGTAGTAAGAATATTTTTGGCTTATGCATCAAACAAGAATTTCAAGGTATATTAGATGGATGTTAAGTCGACATTTTTGAATGGAGAACTTGAAGAAGAAGTCTACATTGAACAACCTGATGGATTCACACTTACTAAAGGAAACAATATGGTTTGAAAATTGAGGAAAGCATTGAATGGATTGAAACAAGTTCCTAGAGCATGGTATGCAAGATTGGACAAGCACTTGATAATTTTGGGATTCAAGAAAGGTAATATAGAAGTAATATGTAATTAAGGAAGAATTTAGATGGTTTACTATTTATTGAAGTATTTTTTGATGATATTATCTTTGGAGGGAATAATGTAGCAAGTGATTTTTTTTTTGAAGAAATGAGAAATGAATTTGACATGGGTATGATTGGAGAAATGACATATTTCTTAGGATTGCAAATAAATAAGAATGAGGACAAAATATTTACATATTATAAAAAACATCTTAAGGATCTATTTATAAGATTTGGATTAGAAAATTGTATGCCAGTTGGTATACCCATGGTTATAGGTTGCAAATTATCAAGAAAAGATAAGTCACCTAGTACAATGCAAACAAGGTATAGATCAATGGTAAAAGGATTACAATATCTAACTTGTATAAGACCATATGTAGAAAATGTAGTTGGTATTGTTGAAATATGTTAAGTATATCTAAAAGAGACTCACCTAGCAACACTAAAGAGGGCATTCAAGTATTTGAAGGGTACATTAAATTATGGACCATGGTATGACAAACCACATGATTTCACTCTATGTGAATGCATTGATACAAATTGGGATGGTAATATGGATGATAGGAAAAACACCAGTGGTGATGCATTCTTCTTGGGAGGAAGATTAGTTTTATGGCTAAGTAAGAAATGAGATTATAAATCATAATACACAATATTAATAGAGTATATAGTGGTACAAAATAATTGTAATCAAATATTTTGAATGAAGAAAATGTTGAGGAGATAGATATTGAATTATATAAATCTATTATCATTCATTGTGATAAAAAAAGTACAATACAAATGTCAAAAAATCCATTTTTAAATTGAAGACAAACACATTTCTATAAAGTATCAACTTTTGAGAGAGAAGGAAAACAAATTGGAATATGTCTGTAAAAAGAAATAAATTATAGACATCTTTACAAAACCTTTGGATAAGGATACTTTTGAGTACCTTAGAGGTATTCTTGGAGTATGCACCAATCTATTTTATAGTAATTGATGAAATGGGTGCATCTAACCAAAGAATTTTTATACGCTTGGATTGGATATTTTGTGATGATCCTTTGGGGCAGTAGTCACTTTGGGAAGAGTTACCAAGAACTCTTAAGAAATGACTTGTATAATAATGTTTATTGGCACTTGGCATCTTAACATTTTTTTTTGGAGATGATTGAATAATGAAAGAACTTTAGATTCTAGATTGGCATAATAACACCTTTTTCATTAACGTCAATGGGGGAGAGTAATATATGAAAAAATCCCATGTCTAAATGGGGGAGAATAAGAATGAAGAGAATATATGATAGAGAGTACTCAAACAAATTGATTAATGTCAATTAGGAGAGTATTTATATTGATGTTTTGGCATTTTTGGTTTTTCATCATATGTTTCCATCAATGCCAAAGAGGGGAGATTATTGGAGATGATTGAGTGGTTGGAACATGGATTGATTACTTATTTGTTGTATTTATGACTTGGTTTTTCATCATATGTTTCCATCAATGCCAAAGAGGGGAGATTATTGGAGATGATTGAGTGGTTGGAACATGGATTGATTACTTATTTGTTGTATTTATGACTTGGTTTTTCATCGATGTCAACATACATGTACTCTAGTATATGTCATAAAATGTTGCAAACCATCATAGATAAATATTTGATCAATGAGGTTAGATATCAAAGAGTTATGTTATGCGAGATTAAATTAGAATTCAAAAATGTGTTCAAATTCTAAATATATATTCATGGAAAGTAATATGAGGAATTTGATAAGGTAAAAATAATATAGTGAAGACTAGATGTTGGCCACTATGTCAGGAATAGGATACTAATATTTAAGATATATCTTTATGTAGGAGCACCCTAGGTTTCCTTACCATCCTGCACTTTTGTTCATTTTGGTAATCTATTCAAGTTCCATCTATGTTGACCAAGCTCTCTAGTGTTAGTCAAGTTATTTTTGTGTTAACCGAGCTTGTTGTGTCAATTGATTTTTTCTTTGTAGACTAAACTATGGAGTGTTAAATAAGTGAGTTTAGTGTCAACGGAGCTTTTAAGCATTGATTGAGTTCTACAGTGTTAGCTGAGTTGTTCTATGATAACTGAGTGATCCTTCATGCATTGAGTGAACATGTTGTTACTGATGCTTGGGTCATTCTTTGATCGAGTTGTCTTTGTTTTGGTTCTTAGTTGGAGCCAACTCTTGTATTTAATTTAGATCATGAATTTAATGATATGATCTTTTCTAAGGATGAGTGTTGATCATTTTGAGGTCAGTCTTTCTTTGTATAATGTTCTAGAATCTTTTGTAAGCCATTTTGGAAAGTACAAGTAGAGGTGATTTGGTTTTGTCTAGGGTAGAGATAGAAGAGGGAATTTAGGAGGAAGAGGGACTTAGAGAGTCTAGAGTAGCTTTTGCAAATTTGAAGTTATATTTTATATCTACTTGTAATAGAGAAGGCCTTATCGATGGTAATGTATGTTGATAACTTGATGAATCAATAAAGTGTTGTTTTCTCTCTCTCCTCGGTGTTTTTATCCATTTTTTTCTTCCATTGTGTTTGCTGGATAGTTAGGTTTACCTTTGGCCCTAGTTATTCATTTCTCCTTGCACCATATCTTTTACATGAGATGCAATTGAGTTAAGTGAGATGGGATAATTATTGAAGAAATGTGCATGATGGTATGTTCATGATAGAAAAAATATAGAGATCATTAAGTGAAGATCGTTGAAGGATAACATGTGATTTATTCCTTGGAAGCCAACTTTTGATTATATTCTTTTGGGGAGTAAAAATTGTAATGTAACATGCATTATAATATCATAATGAGGTCCTATATTATTCATTATGCATTGGGAAATCCCTCACATGTGAACTCAATTAGTTATTAATACTAGGTATAAATGATATATGTTTACCTTGGTTTTAGAGTAAGTGGTAATTGTGTGTACAATTATGTATATGACTATATTGATGGTAAGGATGATCAAAGTAGAGACAAATATGGTAGCGAGGATATATTAAGAACTTCAAATGAACTATATTGGGAAAGAATTTTTTGTACTGGTCATGTTACCTTGAAGTAATTTGTATAACACTGACTGAAGCAATTGAACATTAGTTTCAATTGTCTTCCTTTTGCTCCTAAGAAAAATATAATCTTTTGAAAAGATTCAAAGTCTCCTAAAAAGGACTCATTTGTAATAATTGTATTGAATTGGATCTTAATAGGGTCACATCATTTCACAAGGAATATTTATATTAGTATTTCATCTTGTGGGTATCAGTCCCACCAAGGTTTTCCCTATGATCAAGGGTTTCCTTAGTTAACAAATCTTGTTTAACCATGCATGTTTCTTATCTTATGGTTTTTCCATATTTTGGTTATTGGAGTTGGATTTAATAAGTTCATTTTGAATCTATTAAACATATAATTGACACCCCACCTAGTTGTATTGGGGGATTTTACTTTCTAAAAAAATTACATTAGAAGATTAAAATTATTAGCATTATTAGTGGGCACACTAGCATTTTATGTTGAGTATTCCAATTATAATTAGGCCTAGGTTGTCTATCCTAGTTATCTTGAGGAGTGACATCATTACATTACTTTTATTGTTGTAGGAGTTGTAAATTCTATTCTAATTTTGGGAATAATTATTTTAGGTAGCAAGTTGTTTAGGATGACATCCTTGATTGGAGGAGGAATTCAACTTCATTCTAATGAGTTAATTGGATAAATGAGACACTATCTTCTTTATGGCTTCAAACTCACTATCCATATTATTATCTAGTTTAGTTAGAGTGGTAGTTTATTTCTCAAATAGTGCAAGTTTATGTGGTTCATAACTTGGGTATGTAATGGATGGTGGTGCAACAACTATTTGTGGAATGGAGAGATTTAGAAAAGGTGTAAGATTGATCAAAGGTTAGTTTATTGTTGAAAAATATTTTTGGGAAATATTATTACCTAAGGTAAACAGAGTACCAAAATTTCCTCCACCATGGGGATCCATTTGTTAGGTGACTATGACAACTTAGCTATAAACTTTTCCAAGGTATCAATATTAGTACCAAAAAGCTATCTCAAGAAAATAGAAGTGGGAGGATCCAATGCCTTTAGGTAAAATTGATTAGTAGTATCTTTAGTGATAGTGTAAGGAGCCTCAAGATTTTGGTAAAACTTATGGAAAAGATGATTAAACACAATGATGAGATCATCTGACTCTTCTCTTATAGTAATAAACTAGTGTTGTAGCCCAACAAGATCAATGTAAAGATTGAATAGATCAAGGAACTTAGCCTCAAATTCAAACCAATTAGAAATAGATGTGTGCAATAGATTTATATACTAGTTATGTGCCAACCATCCCAAAGTGTACGAAAACAATTGACACACCAGATCTTTACATGCAATCTCCTTGCAATTGTATATTTAATTAATGCAAAAATGTGTTTTTTTTTCTATTTGTGATTTTCCATACACAAATTATAGGTGTAATTTCTTAGGATTTTTTGGTAGATCTTGTAGTTGACAAGTTGGTTTCAATCAAAAATTTCTTTTCATTAGCAAAGAAGGCCATTGTGTATAGAGGTATTGGTGGCTTTTTTTTGACCGATCAAAGAGATGCTAGTACTAGATGAAGATGATATTGCAAAAGAATTATGCATATGATTAAATAGAGATCCTACAAAGGAGAGTGAGATGAAAGATGAAATAGATTTGGAGCTCCGCTTATCAATATAAGTTTTGCAAAAAATGGTCAACTTATAAAAACTCTGTTTTATTTGGTGATGACCTCAATACTCATTCAAACTTGTGGTGAGATGAGGACTCACAATATTTACCCTTCTTTCAAAATTTCTAATTTTTCAAGTTTTTGAAGGTTCAAGCCCCCCTTCTAGAACCACTTCTATAGCATCATTTTAATGAAATGATAATGAGATAAAGCCACAATAGATTTTTCTCATAAAAAAATGATAATCAAGTCCAAGTTTCCTTGAGGATATTTGTCAACCAATCAGGTAATTCAGTAGGAGATAAATGTATAATGAAGATTTATGAACACACAATGTTCAAGCAAGAAAAAGCACATAGAGAATAGGCGCACCAATTATATAACTTTATTGCACAAAATACTGACCCTTATTACAATGTACAATCATGCTTGTATAGAAAACCAACATCAAATTTGTGATTTTTTGAGGTAGGGTTTCTACTATAGAAAATATAGAAAACAATGCAATTTAATCTAATTATTTGAAAAACTTGTTGGAAACTACAATTGGAACAATTGTTGTTTTGTCATTGATGTCAAATCTGCTGATGAGAAATGTTATTATCTAATCTAATTATCATATCTATTTGATTGAAGAAGAGGATTTGAGAAGTTTCTCATAACAATAACACATAGAGGAAAGGTTGAGTTATGAAAAGGAAGTTACAATAGATATTTGATTAGGTAGACTTTGATAGTATATAGTAATTTTTTATATCATGTTGATGCTCAAATCTTTAAAATACAAGTCAAGATATATCATTGATGTAAATCTTGACTGAGAGATTGAGTGAAACCATAAGGAATATTGAGTGAGGCAAATGTCAAATGAGCCATAGTAAGTGTCAAGAACATCTAGTGTTCACCAAGTATCAGTATTGACCAAGAAAGATAGTTGATGCTAAGCCAATAGTTCTACAACAATCAAGCAATTTAGTGATGTCCAAGTGTTAGAACTTAGTAATGGTCGAGTGAGAGCATTTTGAATGCATATGAGAAATTGTGGTTATCAAATGACTTAGTTGATTTCTTGAGATATAGAAAGCATGTTGAAGATAATATTGATGTGTTGGATCATTTAATTCAAGGAGAGGATTAGGTATAATACTTGTGGTCAAATTTGATGGATGATAAGTTTCTAGAAAAGAAGGAAGATGAATAGATACAATGAATCTGATGAATTAGATCATAAAACCTAAGATCTACTATTATCATGAAAATGGTAGAGCCATAATTACCTATTTAAGGAGGAATAGAGTCAAAGAGAAAGTGTGTGTGAAAGAGAAGCAAGAGAAAGGAAATGCTTGCATAGATGCTACTGAAGTTGATAAGTGAATTTGAGCAAAAGGCTTAAGTTTTTTTGGAAGGAGAAGATTAACTTCTTGAAGGGTTGTAATAAGGGGGAACTCAACATAACCTGAATAGTACAAAAATGAGTTGTATTTATATAGATCAAAACCCTATTGTTTTGTTTCTAATCATTGTAAATAGTTTGTATTGAAATCCTTTTAATCAAAGGTTGACCTAACAGTCATTCAAGACTTAATAGTCTATGTAAATCCTTTAGCAATGTGACATTATAAATGGAATGATCAAAGTCCTCTGACAAGGCCACTTCTAGAAAGGTGATTAAATCCCTTAACCAAGTCACATTTAATAGTGTGTATTGTAACCTTTAACTGGGTTGGCTCCTAATAGAGATCACTTCAATAGAGTGAAAAAGTGGTGATATGTTGCTAGTGGTTTTTCCAAAATTGGGTTCCACATTAAATCCTAGTGTCAAACTTGTGTTGAATTTTTTGTGGTGTTTTACATTCAGCAAGTCTTATATCTTAAGATAGTGAAACTCTAGTAATTTTGTTTATCGGTATACAATAGAGACTGAGTTACAATAGGATAAGAAAAATAATGAATGTTTAATGTTTGATTGTTCAAATGGTACTTATGGACCTTGTGTAACTGATTCACCCCCCAAATATTCTAAATATTTCTAATAATTGGTATTAGAGCTTAGTGCTTATAAGAGAAGTTTGAAGCTACTTAAAGTTAAAGATCAAGCCTAACAAAAGAGAGGCACCAAAGTTGAACAAGGAGAACTTCCCTACATGGAAAACATTGACAAGGTTGCATATATCTAGTATCATTGATCCTTATATAAAATTTGTGGACAATGAATATGTTAAGCTAACAAATGTTCCTCTGACTGCTCAACAACTAAAAGAAAAACAAAAACACAATTAGGCAATGTTTGAGATTTCTTTAGCACTAAGTTATGCAAAGTTTGATGATATAAAAGATTGTGATAGTGTAGAATAGATGTGGGACAAATTGAAGACCATATATGGAAGAGATGACAATGTCTTGAGAGACAAATTTGATGACATGAGAATGATGGAAGGTGAGAACATAGTACAATATTGCATAAGAATCAAGGAAGTTGTCAATGATATTCATAGAGAAAATGGATTAGAGTCTCTAAAATTGAAGAGTAAAGATGTACTCTATGTAAAAATTTGACTTTGGAAGGTGTAATTGGTAGACTTACTACTTTTGAGATGTCTAACTTTGATAACTATGCACCTGCTAGTATTGAATCTGCATTTAAGTCTTAACTGGTTCTTAGCAAAAGGAAAGGAAAATATGTGAAAAGTGATAGTGGCACTTCTGATGATAAGCTTGATGAAATTGAAGCACTTGTTGAAAAAATATTTGGAAGAGGTAAAGGTAAATACAAAGGTAAATTACCTATTATTTATTTTTCATTCAACAAGGTTGGTCATATTGCTGCTAGACATCCTAACAGAGAAGAGAAGGATGAGAGAAAGGAAAGAAAGTACAAAGGAAGGAGAGATAATCATGACTCCAAAAAGAATAAGGATCAGAAAGGTAAGCAATCTTGTTATATTTCCAAAGAAGAAATTGACATTAAACCTGAAATTAATGATGATGAAGTTGTCTATGTTGTTATGAAATTAGATTTTGATGAAGATTTACTATATGGATAACTGATAGTGGATCCTCTAATCATATGACTAGTGATAGAAAAAAATTTGAGGACATTGAAATTTAAAAAGTTGGATGTGTTAAATTTGGTAATGATATTCCATGTATTGTGAAAGGTAAAGGTACAATTCAATTAACTGACAAAATTGAGTGTGACAATGTTGACTGGGTGGAAGGACTTATAACTATAATCTATTGAGTGTTTAACAACTAAAAAAATTAGGATACAAAGATGAATGTTGTCACAGAAAGGCCAAGATATATGATAGTGATGGTACGCTGATTGGAAGTGGTGATCAGACAAGAGGTAACTTGTTCTATCTAGATTTATCTAATGAGACATGTTTGTGTGCACAACAAGAAGATGTTTGGTTATGGCACAAAAGGTTATTCATGAATTTTGACAATTTGGGGAATATTATTAAAATGAAGAAAGTAAAAGGGTTGCCAAAACTAAAAAATCCTAACAATGCTATTTGTAAACAATGTCAATTAGGGAAAATGACCAAGTCTAGTTTCAAGAGCAAAACATATACATCTAGTGATATTTTGGAATTGGTTCATACTAACTTATGTGGAGCTATTAATGTTCAGAGCTATTGTGGAGATGAGTATTTCATTCTATTTGTTGATGACTATTCTAGGATGATTACTATGATGTTTCTTAAAGCTAAATCTGATGCTTTTCAGTTATTTAAGTGGTATTTGGCTAGAGTTGAAAAAAGAAACAGGGAAGAGTATGAAGTGTTTGAGATCTGACTAAGGTGGTGAATTTATTTTCAAAGAGTTCAATACAATCTGTAATGATAGAGGAATTGAGAGACAGATGTCAACAACAAGGACCCCTCCTCAAAATGGGATAGTTGAAAAGAGAAACAAATCGATAATGGATTGTGCAAAAACATTGATGATAGGGAAGAATGTATCACAAAAGTATTGGAGAGAGATTGTCACTACTAATGTCTATAGCATGAATAGAGTACAAGTCAAGAAAGGTACAAATGCTACTCCTTTTGAACTATGGTATGGATATGTTCCTAATCTGAAATATTTCAAAATATTTGGAAGTAAATGCTATATATTCAAAGATAATAAGAAATAGAAAACTTGATGCAAAGAGTGATGAAGGTATATTCCTAGGATATTCCACTAAAAGTAAAGCTTATAGGTGTTTAAACTCTAACACTAACAAAGTTGTAGAAAGTGCAAATGTGAAAGTTGATGAATTTATAGAAAGAAATAATATTGAATGTAAGGAAGAACCTGAAGATTATAGTGCATTCATATATGTCAATGTTTTCTCTCCTAACACCTACTGAACAAGAAAACCAAGCTACGGTTTCCCAAAAGATAGGAAATGATGTAGAGAAACAACAAGTTTCTGAGTAGCAAATAGTGGGTATTGTGTAACAAGTTGAAGATGTCAAGTCATAGATAGGAAATTTCAACCATCAGACAGATAATATCAAGCATGCAGAACCTAGACCAGAAACTGAACAAGAAAGAGAAAATGAACTCAATATTATTTTTCAAGATGAATCTGTTGAAGAATAGAGAAGGAGACCACCTATGCTAGGTTGTATGTAAGAAGACAACATAAGCATGAACAAATTATTGGATATGCAGAATTTGGTGTTATGACAAGAAAGAAACTTAGAGATAATACATGCTTACTTTGTGAATTCAAGCCCAAATCAATGAAGGATGCTCTACAAAATGAAGATTGGATCTAGGAAATGAATGAAGAATTGAACAAATTGAGAAGAATATTACTTGGACCCTAGTATCAAGACCAGAAGACAAAAATGTTATTGGAACAAGTGGATTTTTAGGAATAAGATAAATGAAAATGGTACAGTTAGAAGGAACAAGTTAAGAATGGTATGCAAGGGATATGCTCAAGAAGAAGTAGTTGACTATGGAGAAATTTTTTCTCCTACGACAAGACTAGGAGTCAAAACTCTACTTGCATATTCAGCTTGCAAGAATTTCAAGGTATATCAAATGGATGTCAAATCCACATTTCTAAATGGTATACTTGAGGAAGAAGTGTACATAGACCAACCTGAAGGGTTTTTGGACCCAGACAAGAAGAATATGGTATGTAAACTGAAAAAAGCTCTATATGGATCGAAACAAGCCCTAGAAGCATGGTATGAAAGACTAGACAATTATTTGGTGAAGATTGGTTTTGAAAGGACAAATGATAACAAAAACCTATATTTGAAGAGTAGTAAGAAAAATTAAATACTACTATCTAAATTTTTTGTTATATTTGGAGGTAAAGAAGCATTGTGAAAATCATTTGCTGTTGAAATAAAGAAGGAATTTGAAATGTCAATGTTTGGTGAAACAAAATTCTTTGTTGAATTGTAATCATGTCAAATAAATTATAGTCTTTTCATTACTCAATCCAAATATTTCAAGGAGATACTAAAACCCTTTGGAATGGAAGAATCAAGACTAGTGAGCACACCTATGTCTACTATACATAAATTAACTAAATGTGATGAATCTACTAATGTGAACTAAACACTATAGAGATCAATGATTGAAAAATTGCAATATGTTGTTCATAGTAGACCGACTATTGCATTAGTTTCTAGATTTTTAGAAAATTCTAAAGATAATCACATGATGGTAGTGAAAAGGATAATGAGATATCTAGAAGGTATAGAAGATTATGGATTGTATTACAAGAGAAGTGATAGATTTGAATTGGAGGTATTCACTTGCTTTGATTGGGTAGGAAATATTGATGTGAGGAAAAAAAATGTGGAGGTGCATTCTTTTTAGGAAAGATATTGGTGCCGTGGAAAAGCAAGAAACATAAATGTATTTCCCAATCAATAGCTAAAGCAGAGTATGTGGCAGTTGTAGTGAACTGTTCAAACCTTATGTGGATCAAACAATTGCTGAAAGGAATGAAAGAAGATATTATAGATCTAGTGGTTATCTATTGTGATAACACAAGTTCTATTAATATTTCAAAGAATCCAGTGATGCACACAAAAACAAAGCACATTGCTATCAATTATCACTACTTGAGAGAACTAGTTCAAGACAAAGAAGTGAAGTTAGAATATGTGCACACCAAAGCACAAATTGCTAACATATTCACTAAATCCATACCTAAAGATGCTCATGAATATCTTAGAGGAAAATTAGAGGTAATTACCCTAAGCCAGGAAATTTAAGGAGAATAGGTGCATTGCATCAAATGTGCTAATTAGACTAACATACATATTGATGTAGACAATTCTACTTTAGGATATGGCTAAGGTAGTGAAGTTTAGTAAATAGAAGATCAACATAACAAATCAGTCATAGAAAAATGACAAAATTTAACCAGACATGCAAATATCTACATTATATGGATGTATGAAGCATATGAAGCCAATAAAGCCAGTGTCTTTGGCATTTTGTCCAAAGAGGGATAGAATCATGAAAGAGGGAGAGAATCATCAAAAAGAGAGAGAGAATCACCCAAGATAAAGAATATACATAAGTAGAGAGGTATACTATAGAGGGAGTTTCTAAAATTACATATATGAGAATCAGAATGAAACTAAGGATATTGGTCACTCATGGTAGTGAAGTCTTTTGGATTGCATTTTAACAAAGAGGGAGATTGCATTCTTGTATTGAGGTGTTGCCATCAATGCCAAAGAGGGATATTGTTCGAAACTATAAATGGAACACTTGTTGTTTTGTCACTGATGTCAAATCTACTAATGAGACATGTTTCTATCTGATCCAAATGCCATATCTACTTGATTGATGAAGAAGATTTGAGAAGTTTCTCATAACAATAGTACCTAAAGGAAAGGTTGAGTTATGAAAAGGAAGTTACAATGGACATTTGATTAGCTAAACTTTGATAAGACAAAGTGATTTTTTAAATCATGTTGATGCTCAAGTCTTAGAGTATCAGTTAAGATATATCATTGATTGAAAGCTTGACCAAGGAATTGAGTAAAAGGATAAGGAATGCCAAGTGATGCTGGTGTCAACTAAGTCATAGTAAGTGTCAATTACATCTAGTGTTTCACAAGAATCAATATCAATTAAGCAATATAGTTGATTCTAAGCCAAGAGTTCTACAACAACCAAGAAATTTAGTGATGCCCAAGTGTTAGAACTTAGTAATGGCCGAGTGACCATATTTTTAATGCATATGAGAAATTGTGATTTCCAACTAACTCAATTGATTTCTTGGGATATGAAAATCATGTTGAAGATAAGATTGATGATTTAGACCATTTAATTCAAGGAGAGGATTAGGTATAATACCTATGATCAAATTTTATGGATGGAGACGTTTCTACAAAAGAAGGAAGATGAAAAGATACAATGAACCTAATGAATCAGATTATAAATCCTAAAATCTATTGTGATCATGGAAAATGGAAAAGTTAGAATTACCTATTTAAGGAGGTATAGAGTCAAAGAGAATGTGAGAGAGAGAGAGAAGAAAGAGAAAGGAAATGATTTTGCAGCTACTTCTGAAGTTGATATGTGAATTTGAGCATAAGACTTAAGCTTGTTGGAAGGAGAAGATTGACTACTTGAAGGGTGTCCAAGCAGGTCAAGGATAGATATAACAAGGGGGAACTTATAAGAGAATCAACTTATGAACCAAATAGTGATATGAAATTGCAAACATGACTTATAATTATATAGATCAAAACCTTACTATTTTCTTTCCAATCATTGTAAACAATTTGTGTTGAAATCCTTTTAATCAAAGGTTGAGCTAACAATAATTCAGGACTCAATAGTTTATGTAAATCCTTTAGCATGGTGACATTCTAAATGGAATGATAAAAGTCCTTTGACAAGGCCACTTCTAGCAGGGTGATTAAATCCTCTAACTAGATCACATTTAATAGTGTGTATTGTAACCTTTAACAAGGTTGGCTGAGCTCACATCAAAAGAGAGAAAAAGTGGTGAAAGGTTGTCAGTGTTTTTCCCAAATTGGGTTTCTACATTAAATTCTAGCGTCAAACCTATTTTGAATTTTTTGTGGTGTTTTACATTCTGCAAGTCTGTTATCTTAGGACAGTGAACTACTAGTAATTTTTTTGTTTATCTGTATACAATAGAGACCAAACTATAGTTAAATAAGAAAATAAGAAAATATTTAATGTTTGATTGTTCGAATGGTACTTCTAGACCTAGAGTAACTAATTCACCCCCCTCTCAATTAATCTAAACATTTCTAACAAAACCAAGTTCTAAAATGTTTCTAGCAAACTTCTGTACTATCTTAAATACTTTCCTTTTAAGATTGTTAAGCTCCCTCCTCTTCATAATTCCCTCTTTTGACCATGGATATGCTCATGCTCACTCTTCTTTCCCTCTCTTTCCTCTTCTCTTTTCCATATTTCCACCTTATCTCTCTGGTATGTTTTGTGTCTTTTTGTGGCACCTAGGACCTATCCTCTCAGACTAGGCCAACCCAAGTTGACCTAGTTCATTCTAGATCTTGAGGCCTGAAAGTCCTTGGGGTTTAATTAATTTATGATCATTATCCAGTTGGCCTATATTGTTCAAAAACTCATATATAAGGTGAGCCTTTTATATTTCATTTCATTTCATATGTTTAGCCTAGATTTACATTTCCTAAGTTATTAGTTCAATTTCACATTCACATCATCCTAAGAGAGTGTATTTCTTTGTATTGCATTCCTCTTTATAACCATGGTTTAGTATTATCATACTTGGAAATCCCCCTCTTTCCCTCACACACACATATTTGAATGAATCAGTGCCCTATAAAGTGGAAGTCTACATCCTATTAAAGTGCTTCTATTTTACCATTGAACAACCTCCACTTTTTTTAATACATTTACTTCATGCTTGATGGCTTTACATGGATATAAAACTAGAGAAGAAGGGAAGAAGATGCGATGTAAATCTAGCTGAAATTGGTCTTCAAAGTGTACTTCAATATTTTCTTCTTAAAATATCACTCCATACTCATGCATACCATTATCCATTCATTTAGTTCTCATAGTTAACTCTACTACAATGTATCTCATCTCAAAATGTGAATAGAAGCCTTTTGAATTCATAACTAGCAGTGAAAAATGTGAAAACACATTGCTGGCCAAATTTTTTAGATGGATTTCACGACCTCATCATAGTTTGACATGGGCATGGACTTGAGCATCTTGTGTTACCTTAATCAAAACTTCAAAAGGGGTGCATTGATTCTTTGAATCCAAAACAATTGTCAATAATGTTTTATTGAAAAAAATTAGTCAAACTATCATAAGAAAATTAACCTAATTATGATCTAAATTATGAATCTACATAAAGTCTAATTGATCCCAAGGGTTTTCATCATGCTCTAGAAATGAAAAATGAAAGATCCAAACAACATATATAAAAAAATAAACTAAGAAAACTACCAAAACTATTTGTAATATATATAAAATTTAGGCCTACTTTGAGAATGTGTAACTTCGTGCCCCTAACTCAAAATTATGAATTGTTTACTTCATTAGAAAGACATCCTAAATTCAAGAATAAAAATTGAATAAAATCCTCCACAGACCTCTAAAAATGAAATTTAATACAACATAGAAAAAATATTTAAAAAAACTAATTTTTTTTTGATAAAACTAAAACAAAGACCTCAAAACACTAAGATGCTACTAAGAAGGTTGACTAAGGATTCAAAAATACCAAGAAGGAAAACCTTTAAGTTTCAAAGTAGTTGGGGTTGTTGGAGTGCAAAAGTATGAAGATTATAACTAAACCCTTTAATTTGAAGATAATTTGAAGACTTGTTGGAGACATTAGAGCTGTCAGAGTGCAAAAAAAAGTGTAAAATTTCCAAAAGTTCTATGGAACTTAGGTGTTTTCCTTAAAAAGTGATTTTCACACTTTGGAGTTTTCATATGTCTAAAAGTCCAACACATTAAAAAATTTGCAGACTTCAATTTTTTTAATTAATTTTTTGATGGATTTTTTGGGGGATTTTGAGAATTTTAAAACGTTGAAAGAATGGATATATCAGACATTTTGAAGTTTGATAATTCAAAAATATTGATGGAGTTAGCCATTTTCACAAAGTGGAATTAGATGAATTTGGGGATATCAAGGTTTTTTGGATTAATTAGAGTTTGAAAACTACATAAATCTACCTTCAACTTGAATTAATTGACTTGGGGATTTTAAACATATCAAGGATGTCAAATGTTCAACATCTCTGATTTCTAAAAAAGACTTTGAGAAACAAACACAAGAAAAATTAGGACTTCTTAGAGTTGATGAAGTTGACCTCAAAACATTTAACTAGACTCTAAACCTCAAAAAATAAACAAGGAAAAAGGGAAGGTCTGCAAACAGGAACCTAGAAAGCATAATTAAAAATACCAAGAGGTACTAGAGATTCAAGAAGCAAAAAAGAGGGGGTCACCATTTCAAGAAGTTCTCAAAATGGGGCATGTGTTGTGAAACTACAAAAAAAAACCATGACAAAAAGAAGTAATAATAAAGGAATTTATTTTTTAGTAAACATCATACTCTAGAATTTTTCTAGTAATAAACCAAATATAATCCTCCCCTCATGAAGATGACATATCATCAAATGTCAAGCTCATAATTTTGCATTCAAATCAAGTGTGTGCTTGTATATTGATTATTTCAAAAATTTGGGGTCGACATCATAAGCAACCAATAGCACAAATTGGTCTTTACTAACTGAGATAAAATTCAACAACCTAAATTTAACCTAACTCTACTATCAAATGATATTTTCAACTCTAGTAGAGATTGTTGGAATCGATCAACTCCATCTTCTTGATCAAATTTGAGAATCCATTTAGAGGGCCCTTTATTATTCAACATAATTCGTTAATTTTTATGAATTCAGTGACTCAGATGAGCCATTTTCCTCTTTTTCATTTTTCCATTTTTCATTTTTTGATGAGCTAAAGAAAGAATTAGGTTGTGCTACCTCATTATTTTTATTTTTTATTTCTTTAATTTTCTTTTCATAATTTTTCATTCTTTCTTTTTCATTTGAAACAAAGGCAGTTGTTAGACTATGCCCCCAAGGTATTTGAACTTCGATATTTCATGTTGACTTAATGATTTTTCACTCCTCTTTTTAGTTGTGAAAACTCACAAGTCAATGATGAGACAAAGAATGGCTTCGAGAACCAATGCCACTCATGCTAGCCAACTACAACCAATTCCCACTACTTACTCACTTAGGAAATCAATCTTAAGAATATGTTGTGAAGAGAATGATCCACCTTAGATTCTAGCCTAATAATCAATTAAACACATCTCCCTTGGTGATCTCTATATGTAGTTTCTTGAAAGACAAATCCATTAAGGCACTTTGACAAAGAAATACATTTACCTTCTATCAAACACCAATTGAGATGCACCATTTTGATGGGAATAATCTTGAAAAACAACATAGATTCCCTAATTCAAAATAAAAAATTAAATAATAAAAAGATGCAAAACTTAAACAAAACAAAAAATTATCCTAATACAAAGGAAACTAACAGGTGCCTTATTAAAATGAAAAAAAGTACCATAATTATACACAAAAACCTTGAATAATAAGAACATGGGTTGCTCATCAATTGATTTTTTATTACATACAATAAAAATAACTTGCAATTGATTAGCAACATTATGATTTTGATTTTAAAGGTTGTTCTTATTGGAAAATGATGCAAAGACTTAGAGGAGTTACTATCAAAAAATAGAAGAGCATTATAAAAAATGAAAGGATCTATCTAAGGAGTTGTCGAAATAAAGAGAAGTTTAGTAGAGACACTATGAAAATTTAAAAATGGCCTATGGAAGATTTAGGAAAATGCCTCAAGGAACCCTATCTAGGTTAAGGACCTAGCACGGAAGTATGCCAAGTAATACTATAAAAGGAATCAGAGGAATAAGATCAATAAGAAGGAGAAAAGGAAAAAGGATGAATGAAAAATAAAGCTACGTGGTTATCAGAAAGAAGAGTATAAAGTGGAAGAACAATAATGATTTAGAGGAAGGATATTACAAGTAAAACTTCTTATTTTTTTATTCTTAATATATTGTCAACAAGATTATCAAATCCCTTAACCAGGTAGTCTTTAACACAACTTAGGAGTTGTAATTTGGAACTTATTTTAAATCCCTTAACTATATAAACATTATATATTGTTAGAAATGTTTAGAATAAATGGGGAGGGTTTGAATTAGTTACTCAAGGTTGATATGTACCACTCGAACAATTAAACATTAATCACTTCAATGTTCTACTCATCCTACTATTGTTTGGTCTCTACTGTAAAACTATCATAAACTTTAACTTACATTGCATAATGAAAACATTCATCATAGTTTGACACTAGGATTTTATGTGGAAACCCAATTTGGAAAAAACCACTAGCAACATGTTACTCTTTTTCACTCTTTCAAAGTGAGCTTTGTTAGAAGCCAACCATGTTAAAGGTTACAATATGCACTGTTAAATGTAATCTAGTTAGAGGATTTAATCACCTTGTTAGGAGTGGCCTTATAAAATGACTTTGATCGTTCCATTTAGAATGTCACCTACTTAAAGGATTTACACAAATTGTTAAGTGTTCAAATTACTATTAGGTCAACCTCTGTTAAAAGGATTTTAATACAAACTATTTACAATGATAAGAAATAAAGAATGGGTTTTATTTGTGTGATTACAACTCACTTTTTTAGCTTCAGATCTTTGTTTGGTGCTTATGTTGGTTCACTAATAAGCCTTCCATAATCATCTCTGATCTTGATCTACTTGGTCACCCTTCAAACAATTAGTCCACTCTTCTCATAAACACTTAAGCCTTCTTCTCTAATTCACTTATCAACAACAACATTATATCTACAAGATTTCTCCTTTAGCTTTGCATTCACACTCTTCTATGTTTTTGATCAACCTCACTCTGTATGTCTCTCTCCACATACAAAATCACTTATACACACATTGGCTAGGCTCGGCTAGGCTTGACTAGACATGGTTGGACATGACACTAAATGATCATTTCTATATCTCTATAAATAGGCAATTCATGCTTTACCATTTTCTACATCCACTATAGATCTTAGGGTTTACAATCAGATTCAACTCAATTCAATGTATATGTCCATCTATTTGATCATCCTCTAGAAACTTCTCTAGAATCCAACTCATCAATCTTATCTTCAACATATTTTAAATCTTTCAAGAAATCAACTAAGTCAGATTGATCTTACTATTTCTTTGAATTTGATCTCTTACCATCACTCAAAAATCTCTATATTCTTATACTCAGTCAACACTGAAATACTTGGTCGTTGTAAAGATTTTTGGCTCGGCATAAACTAACTCGCTTGATGGATGCTAATGCTCAATCAACACTAGATTTTCTTAGCACTAACTGTAGCTCATTTGACACTAGCATTACTTAGCACTCCTTCGTATTTTACTCTTTTTCTTGGTTTATCTTAGCTTTCTTGACATAAACAATTAATTTCCTTTATCAAAGTCTATATAATAAAATTTCCATTGTAACTTCCTTTTCATAACCTCAACCTTTCCTCTAGGTGCTATAGTTATGAGTAAATTCTCAAATCCTTTTCATCAATCAAATAGAAATGACATTTGGACTAGGTAGTAATATGTCTCATCCATAGATTTAACATCAATGACAAAACAACAATTGTTCCAATTGTAATTTTCAAACAATCTCCCTCTTTGGCATTGATGGCAACATGTCAAACATCTTAATACTAGAAGTAGCTAAGTTATCATATAATCCAAAAGATTTTCACTTCCATGAGTGACCATTATCCCTACTTTCATTCTGATTCTCATCCATACAATTTTTGAGAGCAACCTCTATCATCATTCTATACTTTCAAATTTCTCTTACATGATTCTCCCTCTGAGGTTTATCTTACCTCCTTTCTCAATATTTTTTCTTAGTAATGTATCCCTTAATATGTAATCTATCTTTCTTCAATAATTTTTGATACAAAATCTTGCACCCTTTCCTAAAGTCTTACCTAAAGGTAACCTCGTGTAACATGGAAACAATCTCAAAAGTGTGGGACTTTGCAACTTGAGATTGATTCTTTGAAGAGGGCTAGTTTCCTTACTATCAAGATGCACCTAACTATTTCTTGAGAGGAAAAAGGGAGACGGAATGCATGAAAGAAAACTACCTAATCTAATCTAAGAAGAGGCAATACACCAAATAGTATGTTCAACCTGATCTCTACCTAAGAATGTACAGTTCACCAATACAACTTCAAAGTATAAAAATTCAATCCTTGCTTAATCCAACAACCATATGTAGATCAAAAACCAAAAGAGTGCTATAAGGAAGAGACTTCACTTTATATCATTCAAAAGGCCAAGTAGATACAATAATACAGTCAAGAAATGAAGACAATACATCAACACAAGGCAAGAAAGTATTGCACAATGTATTAATGGAAGAAATAGATACAACATAAAATGTATTCACTTAGAGGGAATTATAGTAGTAGAGCATAGACATACAATGCTATAGAATTAGAGAAAAGATTGATCCTATGAAGTGTTATAAAACCTACTTTTATAAACCAAGAATAACTTAGATAGCTTCTACCCTAAGAAAAAACTCAATAACTACATTCAAGACTGTAGAGAACAATTACTACAAATCTAGGAAATATTTGATCATGGAACACATCTAGATGTAGGAAAATTACTTATTCACCAAACAGAACATTGAGAAGATAGAAATAGTAACCACTATCATTCCAACTGATAGATGGGTCACTAGGTGGCAATGGAGTGTCCCTTTACATTAATCAAGCATGAGAAATTATGAAAGTGGTTGAAGGAGATTGAAAAGATCATATCTGCCATCAAAGAGTTTCCTCCTTTGTTATTAGCACGCCAGATTAGCCATGTCATTGGTCAACTGGAGTCAACCCTTAGGCCTTGCCACATGGACCAATCATACTTTATCATTCTAGCACCCTGCCAGCATTCAACTTATCTTTCATGTTTGACCACCCATGATCACATATTTGCAACCACCTCTCTTCATTAGCTGTTATTACCTACAAAATTGTGAATCAAAGTGTATCTTTGCTTCGTACCTTGTCCTTATCATCTTCTCCTAATTGTCATGATCAAGTGACAATGTGAAATTGACATCTTGCATCATCTTCATTTAATATCCAACTTAGCATTAGATGCTTGTGACTGTGCAAAATTATGATCCAAACTACCAACATAACATTCACATTATTGCAACATGATCCTTGACTTGACATGAAATACATGTGACCATGCAAAAATAGACTTAACCTTTGTTTCTTTCTCTCCACCCAGGCCCACTGAGACATGTAGTTTTCTATCACTATGTCCCTATGACTTTTGATCATACATTTTTCTATAGCAATATAATGAAAACCATAGATCCAATTGATCAAAATACAACTGGAACCCCTCCTGCATAGTTTAGCTCCTCAACCAATCAAGAACTACCACATCACCAACGTCATCCATATGGTGCCATGCCACAACTTCATGAGCTTAACCTAGGATTATCTTTAACTCATCTGACCATGCAAATAGGGAGAGATGCATGACCATAGTACTAACTATTGTTCAAGTCACAACTCTAGAAAAATTGCAATGATCATCTGGTCTACTCATTTCATTTTATCATTGTTTCATAGCTTGATTCTTTAACCCATCATTGACCCTTGTGACCATGCGCACAAGGTGATTCATGAATTTTCCATCCTGACCATGGTTAACACTAATCTCTCTGCACTCATGCAAACAAGGAAGGGTCATGAAACCTTGAGTCAAGGTCATAACCCTACGACCGAGTGATAAAGAGAGATCGATATGTCACCACCCATAATTGGATGTTAATCTTCTAAACCATAAAGTTGCGCTAACCCTTGAAAAGACCATGTTAGACATTCACACATCCCTTGATGGTTAAGCCATGGACTCCATAGACTGGGAAATGAAGGGTAGCCACATGATCATGACTTGAATCTCCAAGGGGATAAAGCATAAAAAGCTCGAGTCTTAGGATATAAAGTACAATCCATGGTTTAAATATATCATTTATAACATTTGATCATTTGAATATATGAAAATATGATTGAGGGACATGTTTGACAAGAAAAACTCAAATTTTTGTAGGAGGGTATGCTAGCCTACTAAGTATAAGATCAGTGGCCTTTAAGCATCTATTGGGCTATAGAGTCACAAAAAATTAGAAATACAAAAGGAATACAACCTTTGTAACTATGAAACAAAGGAACTTTTCCTCCTTTGAGCTATAAACTCAAAACCTACTATCTCCAAAAGAAATAGCACGTGCTCATACACTTATTGAAAACAAGAAACACTACTCTGATATATATAAAAAACCCTAACCATCTCTAGAAGTAGGGTTTGAGGTAAATCCCATTAATTAGAATGGGTAGAACATCACCATTGGGGCTGGATAGCTGGAAAGTACTGGCCTACTTGCAACTAGTGATAACATAAGGCCCACTCCAGATAGCATCAAACTTAGAATCCCTCCCTAGGTTGGCACTATTGGCATCTCATTTGAGAACAAGATCTCCTTCTCTGAATATGCTAACCTTGGCCTTTATGTCAAAACTCATTTTGACTTGTTGTTGATGTATCTAAAGAGCCTCCATAGCTTGTTGCCTTTTTTCTTCTAATTCAACCAAATCTGCTAACTTGATTGTCATGAGATTATTTTCCTCTAGCTCTAATTGATGAGCCAACTCAAGAGAGGGGAATTCTAGTGAAATAGGAAGCCTGGATTCCCTTCCATAAACTATCATAAAAGCTAAATTCCCAAATGCTTTCTTGGGTATAATTTTGTTAGCCCAAAGGGTTGTCTTCAACTTGGCATGCCAACTCCTTTGATTGTCTTCAATTGTCCTCCTCATGATCTTGAAGAGATTATTATTCGAGGATTCAACCAAGCCATTTCCTTGGAAGTAATAATTTTAGGAAGTGCTCAAATATATCTCATATTCTAGAGCCCAAGAACATATGTGAGCACAAAAGATTTGACATTATTAGATATGATAGTTGAGGGAACACCAAATCTTGTTACAATTCCATCAAGGAATTCAACTATTGAGGCTTCTGTTGCATCCTTCAAAGCCACTGCTTCAGTCCATCTTGTGAACTAGTCCATGGCTGCCAAGATCCATTTATAACTATCAGTAGAGGATGGATTTATTGGACTAATAAAATCCAAACCCCATTGGGAAAAAGGTTGGTCAACTTGAATAGGATGAAGGGGAAGGGTAGCCAATATTTGTTTTCTTGAGAAGAAATCACATATCTCACACTTCCTTCCCACCTATGGGAGTCATTAAATAGGGTGGGCCAATAATAGCCAACCCTCATTATGTTCATTGTAGTGACTCTGGCTAAGAAATGACCACCAGTAGGGCCATTATGAAATTCCCTTAGTAACCTACTGACCTAATTCATCTATATACATCTAAGAAAGAATCCATCAAAATCCTTTCTAAATAATGCTCCATCAACCAAGATGTAGGGAATAACTTTCAATGTAAACTATCTCCTCTTAGCTCTGTCTAAGCCTCGGGGTCATCTTCCTTCTATCAAGAAGGCAGTCATGTCTTATAACCAGTCAATCCAATCTTCATTCACCACTAGTTACTCATTTTGGATTAAGAGGGCAACTTCTCCATGTGTCTCAAAAGATGAAGCCATCTTCTCACACAATCCCTTCCCTCTAACCATCTTGGTGATCTTAATATCTATGCCATATCCCATGGCTTTGGTAATCCATCTAGTCCTCTTCTCATTGATATCATTGTTCAAGAGGAAATCCTTTACACTTGCATGTGGAACTAAAAGTTAGACTTTTTTGTAAGAAAAAAGATGTCTAATTTTTTTGAGAGCCCTCACAATAGCAAGGACATATTTCTCTACATAATTGTATCCTTCCTCATAATCATTAAGCCCTTCACAAAAGAAAGTAGTGGGTTGTTCTAATTTTTTATCATTTAACTATGTTAGAACAAGTGAAATGCTTGACTTTCCTCCAAGGGAGCATAGGATGAAATCTCTATCAAATTTATGGTTGACAAGAGTAGTGGCTAATGCAATTGACTACTTGATTTCTTCAAAACTAGCCTTTCCCTTTTTGGTCCAAGTGAGAACTAGTTTCTTCTTTAATATAACTATGAGAGGCTTTACCATAGAAGCAATATTAGGGATGAAACACCTTAAAAAGTTGATCCTACCAAGGAAACTCTACAATCCTTTCTTATGGGTGAGAAGTGGGAGAGAAAGAATTGCTTCTACCCTCTCTAGATCTATTGTTAACCCATTTCTTGACACAATATGCCCTAATAGTTTTCCTTGGTCAATAGGAAATAAACACTTCTTGGGGTTCAAGGACACATCATACTCTCTACATCTTTGAAATACCTATCTCATATGATCAAAATGATCTATTGCATGCTTTGAAAAGACAATTATATCATCCAAATACACTAGCACAAAATTTTTCAATACACCCTTGAGGGTCATCTCCTTTGCCTTTTGAAATGTGGCACTAGCATTGGTTAGTCCAAAAGGCATCTTATAATAAGCATAGGTGACCCATTTAGTAGTGAGAGTGGCCTTATATCTGTTAGACTCTTGAACCAATACTTGGTTATAACTAGAAAACCCATCTAAGAGGAGAAACCTTTCTGAAACACTAACCTTGGATAGGACTTGTTCCATGGAGGGAAGGGGTGGTGATTTTTAAGAGAAGCCCTATTAAGGTCTCTAAAGTCTACACATAGTCTAATCTCTCCACTCTTCTTCCTAATAGGAACAAGGTTAGCCACCCATGAGGAGTGCTTGATAGGGAAAATAATGTTGGCCTCTATGAGCCTTGAAAATTCTTTTCTCATTAGTGGTTCAATCTTAGGGTTAACTGGTCTCTGCTTCTACCTAATAGACTTGGAATTATCATCTAAAATATGGTGTGATGATATAATTGTGGGTCAAAACCCTTTAATTATTCATATTTCGAAGCAATAACATCATTGAATTCTTGACATAATTTAATGAAGACCTCTTGTTCAATATTAGTGCATACCTTTCCCAAGTTGAGAGTCCTTCCATTAGTAATAGTGACAAACATATGATCATCCTTGCTTGCAGTCATATTTGAACCCTTGCCCTTTTCTTGATCATCAAAGTTGAAATTGCCCTCCAAGTTGACTAGACCTTTAGGTAACTTGTTGGAGTTTAGGTTCAAAATTTGGTATCCATACTGACTTTGGATCTTAGACTAATTTTTAGTAGAGAACTCTGCTTCATTTTGCAAGAAATTAAAAATCTACACATCAGAGTCAAAAACCTGCCAATCTGTATAATTATCAAGAATGAAAAGCCTTACAACAATTCTGATCTATTGCTCCCTTTCATTGGCAACATGTTTTGGTATATCATAAGAAGCATCAATTGTTGCAAGCTTGTCAACATGTTTATTTTCTCTCCTAGGGACACTCTAGATGTTGAATGCTTGGAATCCCTTGAGCAAATCCCAAACATTGTGCTTGTATGATTTGAGAAGGTTGTTCTTTGTAACATTCTGGCTTCTTACTTGATTAAAAACCAACTCACTTTCCCCAAATACTTTCAAGGAATTGATTCCTCCCCTTTGTGCAAGTTGGAGACCCTAGATCAAAGCTTCATACTCTGCTACATTATTAGTGCAATAGAATTGGAGCCTATAAGAGAAATAGTATTTCTCCAATTCAAGGGAAATGAGAATGACACCAGCCCCTGAGCCATTTTTATTTCTTGAGCCATCAAAGAACATGCTCCACAATCCATCAATATCTTCTTTCCCTTTTATGAGATTAGGAATAGGAGCATCCTTCCCTGATATGCAATATGTATTAAGGCCTATCCCTAAAGCTTCTTGTACTGGATCAAACTAATAAATAATGGCCTCCTCATCCAAAAGAAATTTAGGCACTTTTTCTAAAGAAGTGATAGGCTCATGTGCCATGTCTCCATCCTCTTCTTCAAAAAAAGTGTAGTTCATGTTTATGGGACTAGGGTTGTAGGCTTCTATATGAATGAGGGCTAGAGGATCTACTCTTATAGAAGCTTTTGTTCCATACCTTGATCTAAAAAAAATATAAGACCAGCCAAATGAAATATAGCCACCTATTTGTGCAATAAAGTATCTAGAAAGATAGATGGAAAATGTGATTTGACCTTAGCTACTGATATATCTTGTGTTGTAGTACAACTAGGGAAAGCATGCAATGCCATCTCTACATTTTTTAAGAATCCTACAGTCTTGATAGAGTTTCCATCTAATTGGAACACATCTCTAACCATTGTCTCATATTTAATACCCATGAGGTCGACTACACACCTAGGCATTACAAAGATACTACCCCTTGAATCTATCATACAATTATGGACTAGTTTATCTCCTATATTAAAAAGGCATAGAAAGAAGGAGGCCTGATTTTATTACTTGTTTCTCCTTCTTTGGCCAGTTGCACCAAGTTGGTTGCATTCTCCTCTGTAGGTAGCTGATTTTTCACTTCTATGCCCTCTAGCTATTGTTTTAGTAGCTTTTTTTGTGATGGTTTAGTAGCAACATCATCCCATATAGAGATATTGACATTAGTCTTTTTCATTTGATCTACCACATTGAAGGGAGGAGCATTGACTACTTTGATTGAAGCTTTAGGATCTTTATGGATGGATGGCTAAATTTGAGAAGTCCAAGATTCAATAGACTTCTTGTCGCTCATATCTTGTCTCTACTAAGGAGTAACATTGGATTGTGAATTCATCACTAGCACATGAGGAAATGCATCTAAATTTGAAGCTTGATTTTATGGAGGAATGGTATTCGCAATAGCTCTTCACTTACTTCCAATGTTGTGAGCTATGACATCATGATTAGCATGGCAATGTTCCTCTAAAAGATGGTTCATGAAAAAAAAATCACCTTGCCATTGTAGATGAGAAGCATCATCAGGTTGATTAACATTATGTTTCTCCTCTACTACTTGTTCTTGTGTAGTTAATGTCAAGTAAGAGTCTACCCTCTGACACATACTGTATCCACAAGAGTAGTTATAAGAAAGGCAAAAGTCTTGATCTTGAGCATGATTATTTTGAGGGACTAAAGCCATATTTATGTTGGTATTAATAGCGGGGGTGTTTTCAATAGCCTATTCTAATTATAGGGGACATGACTCTAGTTTGGTGGTTTGTTATATATGGGACCCTGATATTGAAGTTGGGGAGGCTTATTATTTTGAGCTTGTTCCCTCTTCATAGTCACCAACTCATTACTCTTTTTTTGTATCATTGCACTGTTGTCTTCCATCTTTTTTCTTGATCCTACAACTTCTTGTCTATATTTCGCATCATGGCCTCAATCTTATCAACTCCATTAGAAGATGTGGGAGCTATTGGGACCACAACAAGGGGAAGACTTGTAGATGTGGTAGGAATAGGTGCTATTAAAGGTTGATGATTGGGCATGTGAAGAAAGAAAGGCATTGGAGGCCTTGGAGATAACTTCCCTCCTTGAATTAGGATATTTTCTGCCCTTATGGCTAACTCATAAGCATTTGGTAAGGTGTCTCCTCCCATAAATTGTAGAGTAGTGGCAATATCACTATTAAAGGCTCTAAGGTAATACACGAATGCATTATTAGGAGAAAGCTTTACTACAGTGGGTATTCTATCCCATGTCTTCTAAAATCTATTATTAAAATCTATCATATATTCATGGGGTGCTCTCTTGATAGTTGTTAGCTGCTCCAAAAGTGATAGGTGTTCACTTTTGTCTTCAAAATTCTTATAGAGCCTTGCTCCTAACCCATCCAAATCAGTAATAAAGTTATGAGGCACACCTTTATACCATTGCAATGCTTTTCCTTTCAAGGATGAAGATAGAAGCCTAACAAAAACAACATCATCCTCTATAATACCATGTATATTACACATTTGAAATCTCTTGAATATGTTCTATAGGAGAGATGGAAGTTTCACCAATCAAATTAGGTATACTTTTGAGAGTTGACATTGGAATATCATGTCTTTGAGAGAAAAGGAGAGGAGTCCCACCATTAAAGGTGGAAAGTGCTTGTGCTCTAAGTCGTGCCATATGGAATAATGACCTATTTATATAAAAAGATGGAAACCTTGGTATGTGCTACTATTGCACTCCTAGCTAGTGATAGAGATAATCTATTTCTCTTTCTTCTAGGGTTTGAAAATGAAAGTTTAGTGTATTGAAAATTACCTCTAAAAGATTCCCTTGTATGATCCTTGGGCATGAATCACAACAACTTGGTCTAGAAACTAGATGTATTGTAGGGTAGAGTCACTAAGTACTTGAAAATGAACCTCTTGAAGGCTTGAAAATACTAAGAACCACACTATCTTCTCAGCACATATTGGAACTTTTCTTCTTTCACACTAGTGAACCTATAATGCTTCAAATGTTAGTCCCACCTGGCTTGCCAAAAACTATCGACACAAAAGCTTGCACCCTTGCCTAAAGTCTTACCTAAAGGCAACCTTGCATAACATGGAAACAATCTTGAAGTCTGGGACTTTGCAACTTGAGATTGAGTCTATAGAGAAGGCTGGTTTCCTTACTATCAAGATGCACCTAACAATTTCTTGAGAGGAAAAAAGGGAGAAGGAATGCATGAAAGAAAACTACCTAATCTAATCTAAGAGGAGGTGGTATATCAAATAGTATGTTCAAACTTATCTCTGCCAAGAATGCACAATCACCAATACAACCTCAAAGTATACAAATTCAATCCTTTCTTAATCCAACAACCATATGGAAATCAAAAACCAAAAGAGTTTTATAAGGAAGAGTCTTCACTTTATATCATTCAAAATGCCAAGTAGATACAATGATACAATCAAGAAATGAAGACAATATATCAACACAAGGCAAGAAGATATTCTACAATATATTAATGGAAGAAAGAGATACAAAAGAGGAATATATTAACTCAAAGGCAAGGAAAATTATAGTAGTAAAGCATAGACATACAATGTTATAGAATCAGATAAAAGATCAATCCTAAGAAGGGTTACAAAACCTACTTTTATAGTGCAAGCATAACTCAGATAGCATCTACCCTAAGGAAAAACTCAATAACAACATTCAAGAGTGGAGAGAACAATTACTGCAAATCTAGGAAAGATATGATCATGGTACACATTCAAACACATGAAAATTACTTATTCAAGATTAGATGGATCACTAGGTGGTGATGGAGTGTACTTTACATTTATTAGGCATGGGGAATGATGAAAGTGGTTGAAGGAGATCAAAAAGATTAGATCTACCACCAAAGAGTTTCTTCCTTTGTTATCAGCATGCCAAGTTAGCCATGTCATTGGGCAACTAGAGTCAACCCACAAGCCTTACATTGTGGACCAATCATACCTTATCATTCTACCACCTTGTCAACTTTCAACTTATGTTTCATGTTTGACTGCCTATGATCACAGCTTCACAACCACCTTTCTTCATTAGCTTTTATTCCTTGCAAAATTGTGAATCAAAGTGTATCATTTCTTGGTAGCTTATCCTTATCATTTTCTCCTAATTTTCGTGATCAGGAAACACTATGAAACTGGCATCTTGCATCATCACCACTTAATATCTAACTTAGTATTGGATGCATGTGACCATGCAGAACTATGATTTGAAGTGCCAACATAATATTCACGTCATTGCAACATGATCCTTGACTTGACATGAAATGCATGTGACCATGCATAAATGGACTTAACCGATTTTTCTTGCTCTCTACATGAGCCTATTGAGACATGTGGTATGCTATTGTTATGTCGCTATGACTTTTGATTGTATTTTTTCCTATAGAAATATAACAAAAGTTGTAGATCCAATTGATATAAATACAACTGGGACCCCTCCTACATAGTTTAGCTCCTGAACCAATCAGGAAGTACCACATCACCAACGTCATCCATATGGTGCCATGTCACAACTCTATAACCTTAACCCTAGATTATCTTTAACTCATTGCAACCATGCAAATAGGGAGAGATGCATGATTACAGTACTAAGTATGGTTCAAGAATAACTCTAGCAAAATTGTGATGATCATTTGGTTTTCTCATTTCATGTTATCATTTCTTTGCAGCTTGATTCTTTAACCCATCACTAATGCTAGTGACCATGCACACAAGGTGATTCACAACTTTTCCATCCTGACCATGGTTAACACTAAACTCTCTACAATCATGCAAAGGAGGAAGAGTTGTGACATCAAAACTTAAACCTTGAGTCAAGGTCATAACCCTATGACCAAGTGATAAAGAGAGATTACTACATCACCACTAATAACTAGATGATAGCCTTCTAAACTATGAAGCCACATTGACCACTAAAAAGACTATGTCACACATTCACACCTCCCCTAATGGTTAAGCCATAGACTAAAGTGATTGGGCGATGAAGGGTAGTCGCACAATCACAACTTGAGTATCCAAGGGGATAAAGCATAAAAAGCTTGAGACTTAGGATATAAAGTTCAACCCATGGTTTAAATATATCTATTATAATATTTTATCATTTGAATATTTGAAAATATGACCATTGTACATGTTTGACAGATAAAACTTAAATTTTGGTAGGAGGGCAGATATGGCTAACAATAATCTCTCCCTCTTTGACAACAATGCCAAAGATGTGTAGCTCTCTCAACTTCAAAACTCTTCATACATCTAAATTATGTAGATTTTGCATGTCTAGCTGATACTTGTCATCTATCTATAGCTGATCTATTTATGTTGTACTAAAGTATTCTACCTTAGGAATGTCCCAAAGTAGAGTTGTATTGCACCACTATGTAGTATGTTCTGATTAGCACATGTGATGCAATGCACCTTGTCTTCTTTAAGCAAATTTAGTTAGGGGAATCACCCCTAGTTTACCTCTAAGATATTCATGAGCATATTTAGGTAATTTTTTTGTGAATATGTCAGCAATTTGTTCCTTTGTATTCACATATTCTAGCTTCACTTCTTTGTCTTGAACTAATTCTCTTAAGTAACGATACTTGATAGAAATGTGTTGTGTAACGCCCTGCTAGGGAACCCAAAAGAAGTTAATCTAAAGTTTCACTAAGTTTTCCAAACTTTTTTTTTTGAAAATAATAAACAACAAGAGATAATATAGCAGAAGCAATAACTCACATATATATAACCATCCATAAAAAAATTACATCTCCTAAGGTCCCATGACATTAAAACACATTTATTAAGTTTATTAATATTAAGTCTAACACATAACCAAAATCCACATCATGGAATAATCACAAGTACAAATCTAATTAAATAATATACAATTACATATGATGCCAATTGGCATATCCAAAATGCATAATCATCCACTGTACAAGTCACATGGTATGAAAAGCTCAAATAATATACATCGTAAATAAATATATCATCTCATAAGATCTCTAAAAAATCAAGTACAGTATAATAGAGTATAACCATCCAACATAAGTACAAGATTATAAAAAAAGGAACAACTGCATAGGTATGTCCAACAACGACATCCAATTGTCAGATCTTAATGGTATAAGTAAAAAACACTACCACCTAACCCCATGGAACCTAAATGGCCCACTCCCACCATGCTGAGGAGATAGTCTCAAATCCCAAAAAAATATCAAACCACAAGTCATAATCAACATCTAGGTCAAGGAAAACCTGATAGTAATCTATCTCAAAGGTACCAAAAAAAAATTCATCAAATCCCAGAGGCAACAAAGACATATAGGAAATCCACTATGTAAGTGGGCAAGTTTCATTGCATGAGCTAGCTCTGAGGTTACCCTGGTAGCTTCTTTGGACTTCGACCCCTTAGTGTCTTTATGTGGTACTAGTATCCTTTCATACATACAAGGCATACTAACAAAGCAAGGTCCAAAACAAGCATTCTCTCTACTCCCATCCTAGCCTAAACTAGAACTCGAGGCATTAGCGAGGAAAACACTTTGTCTTATTAGTTCATTTTAAACCTATTTAATGAAATGTTATCACTTATTAAAAAAACTTACAATGGGTTACCTATGTATCCACTTAGGGATCCGACCTCTATTGCAAGCCACTTCCCAACATACACACAGATCACCTACCCTAGGCTTATAAAAAGTACAAATTATAGAATCAAATTTTTCACCTCACTCCTTTACAAGCAACTGGAAAGAACCTATAGATAAAACACAACATTCAACTTAGTCCTTTACAAGCAACTAGAAAGTACCTAAAGATCAATCACAATAGTCACCTTAGTCCTATACAAGCAACTAGAAAGCACCAGAAGATAACCAATTGAAAACTCAAAGCTTAAAACAAGAAAGTCACAATAATCACCTCAATTCTATATAAGCAATTGGAAAGCATTAAAAAATAACAAATTGAACTCATCATAGAAGACATGTGACTACATCACAATGGTTGGGTAGAAACGATCATATACATAACATCATCATAGGACAAAACCCCCAAGCCTCTGGTACATGCCTTGATTGGTCAAAGTACTAAGTCGAACTCAAACCCCAACATGAAGTAAAACATACATTGCAATAGAAGTTTAACAATTTTTTTCATAGTTCATTAGGTTTTCAAAGCAGAAAGACTCAATATGCAATCAAGGTTTTTAGTTTTCATTTTCATAATACTAAGATAACAAAAGTTTTTGAATTATCAAAAGATGTAATAAAATTCCCCTAATAGTAGAAATCATTTTCATATAAAATAAAATCCATCAAGTAAAACCCAATTTTATCAAAATAATCATTTCTCCAATTATAATTATCAAATTACTATATCTATACATTTTAATAATACATTAATTAGAAAATTCAATTAAATATTATTAAAATTAAATCAATAATAATTAAATTATTAATGATAATAATTATTAATAAAACAAATTCCTTATCTATTAACAAAATAAAAATTATTATTATTAATCATAATGCTTATAACATTTAATAATTAATAATAAAATTATTTAATAACAAATCAATATTATATATCTATATATATATATATATATATATAGACTTTAGTATATATAAAAATCTTATTAATTTATATTAAAAAAAACATTTAAAACAAACTTACCTATGCTAACTGTATTAAGCAGCTGTGGGCTACCTTTGGCACCCACGAACTGCTTAGGTAGTCGCGGGCTACTTAGCAATTGCATGCTCCATGAACAAGCTATCAGAAGAAGGAAGGGAGGAGGAGGGAGGTGGGGGTGGTGGCTTGTCTCCCCATAACAATATAATATTTTAAAAAAATCAAAATCGTACATAGCCCCCTCCCCCCAACTACAAAATCGTAGAGATCATTAATAATTTCTTTATAAAAAAAAATTCTTTTTTTTAATATTAAAACAAACAAAAACAATTCCCTCACAATAACCTTTGTAATTTCAATTATTATTATTTTTATATCTTTTTAAATAAAAACCAACATAGATATGATAGAAAAATA
Source organism: Cupressus sempervirens (assembly GCA_028749045.1). Taxonomy (NCBI): domain Eukaryota; kingdom Viridiplantae; phylum Streptophyta; class Pinopsida; order Cupressales; family Cupressaceae; genus Cupressus; species Cupressus sempervirens. Next base: position 509,384,479 of record CM053791.1, read on the forward strand.
AATAAGAACTATCAAATTTATAGATTTTTTGAATCTCTAGTATTCCTTTTTATTCAAACCCCAGCTCAAATTCAACCAAACTAAATATGAATTCCCAAAATTCATTGAATAAGGGTTTCAATCATTAATTTTTTTATAGATATTTTTGAAAAGAAAAACAATAAATTCACAAACAAGGGTTTCAACCCAAATTAAATTCCAAATATGGATCCACAAGCACAAAGAAGACAAATATTTCAAAGAATGAAACTATTGCACAAAATCCACAAGATCCTATCTAGATCTGATGCTAAACAACCGAATGCACAAAACTTGCAAGCAATTTCCTTTTCTTTCAAAACCCTCTTCTCAGAAATCGACTCCTCCAAAATTTGTGCATGGAAAAGAATTTTTCCCAAATTATGGCTTCAATTTTGCAATCACATGAAACCCTTTTCTTAAGTATTTTATTATATTTTACTTTTCATGTGCAACATTTTTATAATTTAATTAAAATAAACTTTATTAAAACAATTCCTTTCTCTCTTTTATTAAGTCCCAAGACATTTTTAATAAAATATTTATTAATTTAACTAATAATAATATTTAGAGTTTATTATAAAAATGAAACTCCTAAATATATTATTATTAAATTAAATATATATCATTACGCCAAAATTAAAAATTTAATTAACTCTTTTAAATTTAATTCTTTTACTTAATCAATTTCTCAGTTAATTAAATATAATTAAATATTGATTTTTTAATAAAATTTTCATTAAATTACATCATTAAATTATCTTGTAATTTGATTTAATTATAATTGAAAATCACAAGAGAACCACAAGACTAAATATGAACACTCAACTAAAGGACAAATCATAGATTCAAACTCCAGGGTCAAAATCATGAATTCACATCACTTGACGAATTCAAAAGAGTAAAATTCAGATACTTGTCCTACTTTCTAGGACAATTAGCTTAAGGTTACAATTTTCCTAGGATTATCTCCTCTCTTTTACCATTGAGATACTGTGACAGGGCACACTCATCCTGAAAATTTAGGGAAGTCGATGCTCGACACCAATGATATGCATAAAATATGAGCATGTACATACACATATAATCTAAACTAAGTAGGAAATGGTGGGAAGTGGTGCATTATGTAGATCACAACTAGTAGGTGACTACAACTCCCTCTCTCAACCACATCAGAAACTTCAATCATCATACATGTACACCATACACAAACAAGTATAGGGTAAGTAACCATAGAAAATTGCATATAAATCATCCATCTAACTATCATCACGAAATAACTAAAATCACTATATGAACATACATATATCATCATCAAAAAAATAAATATAAACACCTAAAATAATCATGTGTTAAGTAGCTCGTAAAATATATCAACTAAGTATGAGATAAAATCTAATCCAATTCGATAACCAAGTATCTCTAATCATAGAATATAATCATAAAAATTGGCCTAAAAGAATCTGACAATATGACATGAAAATTCAACTAGGGGTAGGCATTACATGCTTTGTCTTAGTGTGCATCACTAGATTCTTTAAAAGTTGACAGCCCTTGTGTTATCACAAGAGATAACTACTGGATCTGTAATCTCTTCTTTCATACCTTTCAGTAACTATTTGATCCACATAATGTTTGAATAATTCACTATAACTACCATATACTTGGTTTCAGCTATTGATTGGGAAATACAATTATGCTTCATTCTTGTCCATGACACCAATCTCTTTCCTAGAAAGAATACACCTCCACTAGTATTTTTTCTATCATCAATATTTCTATCCCAATCTAATTCCTTGGTACTAACATCTTTCTTTTGATTCCTCTATCGTTGTAGAATGTATTGAACTCATGTTAGATGAACTCACCAACTCTATCAGATCTAAAACACTTTGGACTCTTCCTATTTCTTTTTCAACTCTAGCTAAATACCACTTGAATAACTAAAAAGCATTAGATTTAACTTTAAGAAACATCACAATCAGCATTCTATAATGGTCATCTACAAATAGAATGAAATATTGATCTCCACAGTAACTTGTAACACCAACGAATCCACATAGGTTATTATGAACAAATTCCAAAATATCACTAGTAGCCTATGTTTTTCTCTTGAAAGTAGACTTTGTCATCTTTCCTAATTGACAATGTTTGGACATAGCATTGTCGGACTTCTTTAGTTTAGGCAATCCTCTTACTTTCTTCATCTTATTGATATTCACCAAATTTTCAAAATTCGCATGACATAATTTTTTGTTCCATAACCAATCATCTTCTTGTTGTGCAAACATACATGTCTCACTTGATAGATCTAGATTGAGTAAGTTACCTCTTATCTTATTGCTAGTTCCAATTAGCTTACCATCATCATCATGTATCTTGGACTTTCTATTGTGAAATTCAACTCTGTAACCTAATTTTTTAGATGTGAAACACTCAAAACATTGTAGTTAAGTCCTTCAACCCAGTAAATATTGTCACATGTTATCTTAATAGTCAATTGAATAATGCCTTTACATTTTAAAACACATGGGATATCATTACCAAATTTAACACATCCACCATTGTATGGACCAATATCTTCAAATTCGTCTTTATCACTAGTCATATGATTGGAATGTCCACTATCTATTATGAATCTATTACTTTTGTTCACATAAAAAATTAATGTAGTTTTCTCATCTTCATTAGAATATTCTTCCATAGAAACATAGATAACTTTGTCATCGTTACTCTTAGATTCATTGTCGAGATTTTCTTTAGTAATATATACCTTTGTATATAGCTCTTCCTCTTCCAAACCATTTTTCAATTAGGGCTTCCAATTCATCAATCTCATCATTAGAACTATCACTTTCACTCTTCACATGTTTTCCTTTCTTCTCACTAAGAACCACTTGTGACTTGAAAGCAAATTCAATGTAGCAGTTGTGTAGTTATCAAAACTAGACATCTCAAAAGTAGTAAGTCTACCAATCACACCTTCTAGGGTCAAGTTGTTGCCTGGTGTGCATCTCAGTTCTTGGATTGCAAATACTTTGATGGCATAGGTAGGGAATAGAGTCCTCAATATCTTACTTATCATTGTTTCATATTTGATTTCTCCATTTGCACCTTGAATAGAATTAACAACCTCTTTAACTCTTGTGTAGTATTGTACTATGTTCTCACCTTCCATCATTCTCATGTCATCAAATTTACCTCTTAGGCTTTCTAATTTAGCTCTTAGAACATTGTCATCACCTCCATGTATGGTCTTCAATTTTTACCACATTTTCTTTGAAGTATTGCAATCTTTTAAGTCATCAAACTTGACATAGCTTAAGGCTGAGGCAATCTCCAACATTTATTGGTTGCGTTCTAACTTCTGTCTTAGTTCATTAATAGTCAGATGAGAAGTTGTTACTTCTACATAATCATTTTCTAGAAATTTGACAACAACATCACTAATATTGGATATGTGTAGCTTCATCAGGGTATGCCATGCAGGAAGATTCTCTTTGTTTAGCTTGGGTACATCCCTCTTATTTTTCATGATCTTTAGCTTTAAGTACCTTCAAACTTTTCTCTGTAAGTAGTGAGATCTAATACCAATTGTTAGAAATGTTTAGAACAACTAAGAGGGGGTAGAAGGTGAATTAGCTACTCAAGGTCTATATGTACCACTTGAACAATTAAACATTAATCACTTCAATTTTCTTATTATCCTATTGTTTCTCAGTCTCTATTATAAAACTATCATAAACTTTAACTTGCATTGCATAATGAAAACATTACCGAATGAAAATATTCATAAAACATTCATCACTTTTTGACACTAGGATTTTACATGGAAACCCAATTTAGGAAAAGCCACCAGTAGCATGTCACTCTTTTTCACTCTTTTGAAGTGAGCTCTATTTGGAGCCAACCCTGTTAAAGGTTACAATACACACTATTAAATGTGACCTAGTTAGAGGATTTAATCACCCTATTAGGAGTGGCTTTGTAATAGGACTTTGATCATTCCATTTCAAGGTATTTTTTGGTGGCTAATATTCATCAATTGGCTAATTATATAAATTTTTAGTTGGTAATTTGGCTAATAATTTAAGATTTAATGCAACCTAAATTGCCACATTTTTATAAAATTTGGTTCTAAAATATTTAAAATTTGGCTAATTTAGTTGGTAATTTGGCTATGGATTGTGGAAATTTGATCTCTTTAATTTATTTAAAATCTCTCAATACTTTATTTTATTTAAAAAATGAACTCAATGATTCGCCACAATATTTGATACATGATTAGATTTGATTCACTTAAATATTACATATTTTTGGAGAGATTAAGATTAATTCACCATCATTATCATAATTATTAGTTACTTTAGGGATGTATAACCAATTTTTATTTTTCATTATTTTAAAAAAATATAATGTCATGATCCTCATAATATTCCACGAGGTAAAAAATGTTTAATTTTGATTTGCAATATTCCATGGTGATTAATAAACTTCCTATTATTATTGATATTTTCCAATATTTTCCACACCAAAATTATAATTTTAAAATAATCGCCAATATAGATAATATTCAAATTTAAAAATTGAGAGATTTGCTAATAGAAATAATTTTGTTTTTCAAAATAATGAAAGATTCACCAATATTTTATATCTTTTTCTCGAGGAGGGTTTCTTAAATTTTACCCTGTTCCATTTAGAATGTCCCCCACTTAAAGGATTTAATCAAATTATTAAGTCTGGAAATGATTGTTAGGTCAACATCTGTTAGAAGGATTTCAATACAAACTATTTACAATGATAAGAAAGAAAACAACAAATTTGATCTATGTGATTACAACTCACTTTTGTAGCTTCATATCTCTATTCGGTCCTTATGATGGTTCACTGATAAGCCTTCCTTTGTCATCTCTGATCTTGATCCACTTGGTCACCCTTTAAGAAATTAGTCCACTCTTCTCATCAATACTTAAGTCTTCTTCTCTAATTCTCTTATCAACAAAAATATTATATCTGCAAGCTTTCCCCTTTAGCTTTGCATTCACACTCTTGTGTGTTCTTTATCGACCTTTTTCTATATGTCTCTCTTCACATACAAACTCTCTTATACACACACTAGCTGGGCTTAAACATGGCTAGAAATGACACCAAATGACTAGTTCTCTATCTCTTTAAATCGGCAATTTGTGCTTTATCATTTTCTACATCCACCATAGATCTTAGGGTTTACAATCAAATTTAACTCAATTCAATGTACTTTTCTATCTTCTTGATCATCCTCTAGAAACTTCTCTAGAATTTGTCTATTAGGTCTTTACCTGATCACCTCCTTGAATTTAATGATCCAACTCATCAATCTCATCTTCAACACATTTTACATCTTCCAAGAAATCAACTAAGTGACTTGATCTTGCGATTTCTTTAAAATTTTGAACTCTTACTATCACTTGGAAATATCTATATTCTAATACTTGATCAATACTAAAATACTCAGTCATTATATAGCTTTCTCGCTCAACATCAACTAACTTATTTGATCGATGCTAATGCTCAGTCTCTTGGCCTAATTTTTCACCCAGCTAAAAAAATTGTAATACCTTGTAAAAATCAGGAAGAGAATCTATTTTTGCTGCTTAGGATTTCTAAAAATGCATCATTCCTCATAGAAACCCTAGAAAATAGTCATGACCAATGTTCTAATGGATTGTTGAAGATTATTTGCAAGTATGAAATAGGATACATGAAAAACCATGGTCATTTGTTTAATTTTCCATATCCCTAGGTTCCTTGGCTATTTTTCATATTATAAGGGTTGTGTCTCTATAATGTTTTAAGTTGCGATGTTGTGAAGTTGCCTTGGTCACAATATCACCCCATTTTGATTTCTAACTAAGTTTATAGCTGCGAGAATGTGAAATAGTCATCAAAATGGTCAGCACAGCTTCGTAGTTGTTAGTATTAACTATCAAGTTAAGGGTGCAAATGAGTGGTTAAAAGGAGATAACATCATTGCAAATCATTTCTGGTTTTAAGAAATTCAAATTGTAATGGTACAAAGGGTATAAATGGTAGTCAAAGTTTGAATCATCACTTCATTGCAGGAAATCAGATAAACCTTAAAGTCAAATTTACGAGGATGCAAAAGACAAACAAAAATTAATTTTTAAGATTAGTGCATCATCGCAAAGTTAAGTATTGAGTAGGAAATCAAGTTAAGAGGTTGCCATGGCATGAAATAGATAACCATCAAATGGTTATCCTACTATCACAGGTTAGAAAATATTGAAGGGATTTTAAGTTGTGAATGCATGAACAATCAAGATGGTTAAGGTCAAAGAAATCATGCCATCGCAAGGAGTAAGGTCACCTTGAGGCTAGGCATGATATTGCTATAGCATATAGTACACAGGTCCATCATTGTGTGGAGAAGACTCATTTTAGAAATGGAAATGAGCGATTAAGGAAGGCATATCCCTGTAGCTTATGGCAATCATTGGCAACTAGGATGTCAAGGATTTGGCTTTGGTGATGACCAATGAGGTTATCAATAATAGTTATGAATGGGTAAAGGAAGCTAGATATGAATTTTTCATTTTATGTAATGGAAAAATTAATCATCAAAGATCAGTAAAGTGACATTTAGTTACAATGAATGGTGATGAGAAATCTTACATCGCTATAGGTTTTGGCAATGAAGAGACTTGGAGATGTTGGATCATTATTTCTATAGTGATAAGGAGTTTGGTGATTGGATGAGAAATATTTTTTTATTGTGACAAAATAATGATCTTTATTCTCTAAGGTGATAGGCAGTGATCGCAACATTGCATAGTTAAAGAAGACCTTGTGTCTAGTAGTCGCAAAGAGGCAACAAGGTTAAATATATTAGGCATAATGATGTCACAAGCTTGGCATGACAGTTTTGAAAAAGGGTCACGAAGCTACGAAACAACTAAGGTAACCCATTTCACATGATTATAGTTAGGGATTAAAAAAGAAGGAAAATTATAATGAAGCAGTGACAAAGAAAAATTGTGTCATCGCAAGCATAACATCATAGTTTGGTTTTGTTGGTTAACAATTTGTTCTCCTATTAGATTTTACAATCTTGACTCTTTGAAACCCAATGTTTGGAGAGAAAAAAGGATGTTTACCAACAAAGGGATCACTGTATATATTCTATCACTGCCCTTTGAATATATTAGGTATAGTTCTCTATGATTTGCAATGATATGTAATCAATATGTTTTTATGAGGTCAAAAGTTTGACATTATAAGATCTTAACCTAAGAGTAGTAAAGGATAACCAAATTTTTTATAGGCACAAACAATTCAACCAAGATAGCTTTGAATAACCTATCACACCCAATGGAATGACTATAGTAGATTATCTTGATATTTTTGACTCTTCTATTCTAAATACATATTAACCATCTAAATGCATAAGAAGAATGAAGAGATATGCACATGAGGGAAAATAGAATTGTTTTCACTACCAGCCTTGAATGAAATGGAATCCAACCAATAACTAATAGATTCATAGACATTTATCTTTCACTTCCCAATGAAACTACCTAACATGATATGAAATTAACAAGAGAAGAAATTGAACAATATATGAAGAAAGTAAATGGAATCACCCTCATTGTAATTACCAAAATGAAATGGAATCCATATTATTATCATAGAATCAAATATGATTGTCTTTCAACTTTTAATGCAGAACTAATCTATGCATGGAGAACAAAACATGACAAGCAAATAGGGTAAATGGAATTACAAACCAATTCACCATCAAGTTTGCTGACCTTTGTATTGTCAAATGAAGTTACATTTATAGTTTTTTGTCATCCCTTAGTTCAGTAAAGCAATAGTCACAAAATAAAAAGGAAATAAAAATGAAATTTTCCACTCATATGAACACTTGGCATCTTCTCCATTAGTGGTTCTGAATCCATGGTGCTTCTGAAAATACACGATGACTATTCAGCTTCCCTCAATCTTCATAAAATCCTATAGAAAATCACTATTTTCTTCATCTTCTATTGTTTCATTTCAAACCCATGTATTTCATATTCCAATAGTCACTACATTTTTGAATTTGAGCCATTGATCTTAAATCAATGATTGTGATTAAAATATTATAACCTTTCCTTTATACTTCCTTTGCAAGTCCCTTCGTGTATACATGTTGAAGTGTTGTTATGTCGCTATGAATATTAGTCAAGAAACTTTAGGTAGCAACATACCATGAACGTAGATCTTTTATGATCTAATGGTGGTATTAAAATGATTTTAAGCCTCTCTTTTTCATGGCATAGGTCCATTTTCTAACTGGGCACATCATGGCATACAAGTGGCACAATTTCATTGCTTGCAGAATCTAACATCAAACTACTTTGATTTGTGATAATGCATTGAATATATTGGGCCCATCAGGACGTGTCATCCTATCACTTTGTCCCCATGATTAAAACATGTTCATTTTTTCATAATGATATAGTGATGACCATGGATGGTCTTCAATTTGAAGATTTTAACTCATTAATTTCCCTTTGCAATGTGGGTCTGTCTGTTCCATGTGTCCAATCATGATTATGTCACTAGTTATTCTCTATGTAGCTCTCCATGGTGACATAATGATGAGTGTAGATCTATTTTTGATCTAACAATCAACAAGATGCATCATCAAATACTTATATTTCCATCATTAAAACATCACCCCTTGATTGGGTCTTTTTCAACAATCTAGATTTGATCTTCTAAACCATTTGACTTGTCAACTGGCCAATGGTGTGCATTCTTTTATTCATTTGACTTTTCTCCACCATGTAGCTTATTATGATCTCATCTAAACTATTCATTTTTTGAATTGATGATGTATATTTGCTTATCTTCATGTTTTGACTCCAAGAGGTCTCTGAATGTTTTCTTTACACGAACTGCTTCTACTTATTGATCTTGCTCATCTACAATGTCTTTCATGGAAACCATAACATAACATTGAATCTTTGTCTTTATCATGGTTATGAACAAATCAATAGAATATCCATACCTTCTTCTCATCAAGATGACACATAACAAACCCTCAAAACCTTAATCATCTAGCTTTGGACTAATGCATTTCTCATATGATTTCCCACATTAGGTTAGCTCAAAGGAGTGATGAGAAGAAAGGCCATCCTATAGCCAATCTAGACTTAGACTCAAGACATTGACATTTGACCTAACTCAAAACCTTAGAGAAAAGATATGAGTTGAAACTGGGGCAATAGCCTTCAAGGCTCTAAAGCTATGAAAAGGCTTATTTCACATGATCACAATAATTAACCCATGGTTAGGGAAATGGGATCCAATGGTGTGAAAAGGAGTTAATCACATGATCACTCAAGTTTGAGGATGTTAAGGGTTAAAGTGATGAGGTTGTGAAAAGATGACATATGGCAAGAACTTACTGACAGGGTGACAAGGTGACAAATTTAGCCTTTCAAATGGTGACACATGACTATCTTGGGCGGACAGCTGTAGGTTATGTCTACGCTCCATTTATGTGGTAGAAAAGACTAGGTTTAAGGTTTAGATTATAAAGCTTGAGTAGAGGGAAATAGAGCCACAAAAAAATATAATTTATGCTTGATGTACACAACAATAATGAGGATCTAATTTTTAGGTGGAACAAAGTTAGATTTGGATGATTTAGATGAAATTAGATGTGTTGAACAACCAAGAGCGAGGATCATTGATGATCAAATATATACAGTAAGGTGGTAAGATATGGGCATCCATCCTAAAAATAATGATAGGCCATATAGTAGTGAATCTAAGGAAAATCTCTCATAAATGAATTTATTAAACTTTTGGAAGTGGTTGGAGAGATCAAGGCTCTTCCAGTGAAAAGTATTTGAAGTGTTAGAAACAATAGTCCACAATGATAACTAAGAGGGGGAGGGGGGTGAATCTGTTATCCAATAGTTATAAACATTTATCCTCTTTAAACAAACTTAACCATTCAACCAAAGTAAATAGCAACCATAAAGATGCACATAAACAATTACACTAGATTTGTTGACTAGGGAAACCCTTGATCAGAGGGAAAATCCTAATGGGAATGACACCCACAAGATGATGTACTAATATAAATATTCCTTGTTAGAGGATGGACCCTATTAGGATTCTATTACAATATTTAGTACAAAGATTCCCTATTAGGAGACTTTGGATCCCTGTTAAGAGTTGTGCCACCCTGTTAGGAGTTGTGGAAGTCACCTAAACCCACTATTCAAACAGCTTTAGGATCAAATCAATGAACCCATTGTCCAATTGGCCTCAGTACTATTCCTTTTATAATAATAGATATGAAACAAGCTTTTGATTCTTCCTCTATCTAGTACATTAGAATTCTTCTTCCTTAGACCATGCAATTAGATTTGGAACTTAGTTCTCAATAACAATAACCTTTAGGTCAATTACACACATAGGTTGATCACTTTGCTTCTTTAGTGCTTTGCTTCCTCAATATTTCACAAGTCTCATGTATTCTCTATATATTAAACACACAAAATATCTTTACTTTATATCATGCCCAATAATAAATCCTTGAGCCAACTTCCCACTTAATTAAAATATGTCAATTAAAGAAATATACATTTAATTAATGTTGTCAGCTCATAGTCATAAGAAAAATTTTACTCATGCAACTTTTGTACATGCACATTCTCTGACATCATCATCAGCTACTATACTATCTCTAGTTAACTATGCAACCTTTAATTACATCTTTGAGGAATTGCAACAATCACACAATAGGAATTGATTTCCTAATACTCTAGTCCCTTATAGTTCTTTGTAGATCAATAATATCTTTTGTAGATTGTTAATTTAGCTTTCATGCACTTACCCTTGTAACACACACACATTGTAGTGTACTCTTCACAACTATGCATCAATAGATGAGTAATGTATTGTTCTTAATACAAAGATCACAGTTTGTTGTTCTGTCAATCTTCACAAACTTACTACTATGTTGTCATCAATGATAAACATAGTCATGAATACATCATATCAATGTTTTGCAATGCTCCCCCATAGTGATAGCATCAAAATTCATGCTAACAGTCTGCCTCTTTGGTATTGATGGCAACATAGATGAAAAACATCTAAGTTCCAAGAATGCCAAGTATACAAATCAAAAAATTCTTGCTTTATTTTCCTCAAGGAAACATCATGTATCATGTTCTCATTTCTTCCCCATTATACCACATAGAGTGTTTTTCATGTCACTCTCTCCCCATTGACATCAATGTCAAAGCTTAAGGTGTAATACACAAATAGTTCTATTTCTCAAAGATATAATAACCTATCAACACAACCACAAGCTAGTTTGTTGCTTTAGAAATTTTGTACATGAATCCATAAATAGCTTAAGTGTCCAGAGACAATATTGCATACTAATTACCAATTAACAAGAGTCCTTTGCTGACTTTATGCATCATATGCCCCATTGAGGAAGCACCAACATTTAGTCTAATCTAACAATGGTACTATGTACCCTGGACTAATGCACTTTTGTATCTTCTGTTCTGAAGTAGGCAGGGACATAACCTCAAGCATACCTCTTAGGTACTCAAATGTGTCCTTTGGTAAGGCCTTGGTGAAAATGTCTACAATTTTTTCCTTAGTGTTGATATATTCTAGTTTGATTTCTTTCTCTACAACTTTCTCTCTCAACACATGATACTTTATAGAGATGTGCTTAGTCTTAGAATGTAAAACAAGATTCTTAGACATGCTTACTGTACTTGTGTTATCACAATAAATGATAATAGGTTCTTTGAATGTAATTCCAATATCCTTCATCATTTGCTTCATCCATATAACTTGATTATAGTTATTTGTTGTTGCAACATATTCTACCTCTATAGTACTCTGTGAAGTGTAATCTTGTTTCTTGCTAAGCCAAGAAATTAATCTTCCACCAAGAAAGAATGCCCCTCTATTGGTGCTTTTTCTATCATCCATATCTCCTACCAATCAACATCAATATAAGTGCAAATAGTAAAATCATTACCTCTATCATACCAAATGCAATAATCAGATGTCCCTTTCAGATATCTAAATCTATGTAGTGATATTATTTCGGATCAGCCCTTAATCTTGCTACAATTCCAATTGCATTAGCTATATCTAGTCTACTATGGGTTAGATATGCAATCCTCCAATCATAGATATGTACTTCTTTTGTTCAACAGTAGGTGTCACATCCTTGCTAGATAACTAGTGACCAATTACCATAGGAGTTCCAATAGGTTTATAATTTTCTATTCCAAATATTTTTAGTAAATCTTTCAAATACTTAGTCTAAGAAATAAAGATATCTTCTCTGGTTTGAACAATTTGCAATCCTAAAAAAATTTGCATTTCTCCTATCACATTCATCTCAAATTCATTCTTCATATCTTCTGAGAATTTGTTACTAGCTTCATTATTTCCTCCAAAAATGATATCATCAACAAATACAATGATTATCAACAAATAATTTTATATCTCTTTCAAGTACAAGTTGTTGTGTATTGTTCCTTTTGCAAATCCAAGCTTTGCTAAGTATTTATCTAACATTTCATACTAGGTTCTAAGTGCTTATTTTAATCCATACAAGGCTTTCTTTAATCTACAAACCATATTCTTCTCTTCCATCAAGGGAAAATCTTTTGGCTGCTCAATATAAACTTCTTCTTCAAGTTCTCCATTCAAGAATGTTGACTTAACATCCACTTGATGTACCTTGAAGTTTTTTTTTTTTGCATATGCCAAGAACATTCTGACTACTTCCATTCTTGCTATAGGTGCATATATTTCCTCATATTCTATTCCTTCTTTCTAAGAATAGCCTTTGCATACTAGTCTTGCTTTGTTTCTTATTACTTATCCTTGTTCATTCTTTGTTTCTAAATACCCACTTTGTTCCAATCACTTTCTTGTTCTTAGGTCTAGGAACTAATTCTCGTTTGTCATTCTTTATTGTCTTTTGAATTTCTTCCTCCATTGCTTTCATCCAATGATCATCCTTGATTGCTTCATTTGCACTCTTTGGTTCTACTTGAGATATTAGACAAAGTTTTTTATTGATTCTGCTTCTTGTCATTGCTCCTTTTTCTTTACTTGCTATTATCTGATCAGCAGGATGATTTCTTATCATATTCTTATTTGGGTAGGAGTTTTTTCTTCGACTCTTACTTCTGGTACTATGTTATGTTCTCCTCTTATTTCTTCAATTTGCACATTATTTTGCAAGTTATTGTTAGTCTTGAGAAATAATTCATTACATTTTTTGGTCATCCCAAAATAATTATCTTCATCAGAGTTATAATCCATCATCTTTTCTTTGGTTCCAAACTTGTCATCTATTCTCACATCTATGCAATCTACTATAGTTTTTGTTCTATAGTTGACACATCTGTAAGCTTTACTTTTAATGAATAGTAAGAAACATAGCTTCATCGCTCCTTGGATCAAACTTTTTGATATCATCATCTCTTTTGATGTAACATTTACTCCCAAATATTCTAAAATATTTGACTGATGGTGAGTATCCAAACCATAACTCATAAGGTGTTTTCTCCATACCTTTTCTAATCTATACTCTATTTAGAGAGTATACTATTGTATTTTGCTTCTCTCCAAAATGTCTTTGGTACATCATTCTAGAATAACATAGCTCTTACTACTTCAACAATTGATCTATTTCTTCTTTTAGCAATCCCATTATACTCAATTAAATAAGATGAAGATAGTTGTCTCCTGATTCCATGCTCTTCACAGTAGATATTGAATTCTCTAGAAGTAAATTCTCCTCCTCTATCAGATCTTAATCTCTTGATTTTAACTCCAAATTCATTCTCTACTTTGTTCTTGAATATCTTGAATTTCCCAAATGCTTCTATTTTTTTTAAGGAAAAGTTGCCCATATTATTCTAGTAAAATCATCAACAAGAATCATAAAATACCTTTCTCCATAGAATCCTCTTGTTCTTGAAGGACCACTTAAATATGTATGGACCAATTCCAACTTTTCTATAGTACCAAACTCCTTCCTAGTAAATGAAACTTTCTTTTTCTTAGCCAGGGTATATTCCTTACAAATAATGTCAATAGGTTTAGTGATCTTAGGTAAATCTCACAGCATGTGTATTATTGACTTTCATAATGTTATCAAAGTTTATGTGACAAAATCTTCTATGCCATAACCAACTATTATCAATTTTAGCTACTAAACATGTTATTTCAATGGTGTTCAATTGAAATACATTACCTCTGGTTCTTGTGCCATTACCAACCAATTTTCCTTCCTTGTCCTTAATGATACAGGTGTCATTACAAAACTATAATTGGTAACCCTTATCCATAAGTTGTCCAACACTTAACAAGTTATTTTTGAATCCATCAACAAAGTAAACATCATCAGTATCTTTTTTACCATCAAGTGTGATAGATCCAATTCCTATAATGTGGCAGGCTACATTATTCCCTACTCTAACAATCCCTCCATCATGACTTATGAATTTGACAAATTTTCTCATATCACTAGTCATGTGATGTGAACAACCACTATCAATGATCCAATCTTTTCTTTCAACTTGTGAGACCAACACACTTTCTTCTCTGGTTTCTTTTTCAAGATCATCCTCCCTTATAGCTACAAATCCCAATTCATTTTCACTTATGCTTTGATCAGATTCCTCTTTTTCTTCTTCTTCATTAGCATTTAAGCAATTTCTAGATTTTCTAGGTCTAAATCTCCCCTTATACTTCTTTTCTCTTTTAGGAAACTTAGATGCATAATGACCATATTATTTACATTCCAACACTTAGGACCCATTTGTTTCATGGAATTGGCTTGGAATTGGGATATGTGAAACCTAGTTTTGACAAAGTTGGTGTTTGGCGGAAAATTTTGAAAACGGAATTAGAATTCCAGTATTCTAATTTTTGGTCAAAACAAGGTTTCTAGTCTTCCATCTCAATAGATGGAATTGAGAATTCAATTCAAGGTTTCAATTTTTGAGGATTAGATGAAAATTAGAATGAATTCTTTTTTGAAGTTTCGTGACCTGTCACAAGGTTTTCACCATATCAAATGGACTTTTTTTTGTCCATTCTCTATGGCACAAGCTATTGTTTTCATCTATAACATGGAATAAGGTGACTCAAAAAAATGTAGTCAAACAAAATGAGCTACTTTGCCATAACCTTGTATTGACAGTTCCTACGAATGCACGTCCAGGGAAGGAAAACCCTCAACAAACAATTTTGTGAGGATAAAAAAATGCCTATTTTATTCTCTCTCTACCCATTTTCTTCTCTTCTGTTGGCACAGGTGAAACCTATACAGCAACCATGCTTCCCTGCCTTATTTTGATGTTTAATAATCATTTCAACTAGAAATTCAGAGAAAATGAATTATTTTTTTGTGAGCTTCAAGCCAATGAGATCATGCCTCACATAATGATGAAAAAGCTTCAAAATGGCATAAGATTTGTCATGGTTTCTTTGTTGGCAGATTGCGAGAGGTATGAAAAATATCATATTAGGATCTTGTTATTGTTATTAATTTATTTGTTATTGAGTTTATCTTAATGTTTCAAATTATATTGTGGAGAAAGATGTAAAATGATAGACCCAAGATTAAAATTTTTGTCAACATTATCATGATTGTTTGTAATAGACCAATGGAAATTGAAGGTCCCACCGCTCGATAGATTTTCCAATTCATGATAAGTTTAGCGGTAGTTTTGTGCTTCACCGTGGTGGTGATCATGTTGTTGATAAACTAGTCTTGAAAATAGTCACACAGGTTTTGGATAACACCCGATCAGGATCCTAGTCAAACAAAATGAGTTGTTATCCAATTCCAATTTTATGAACCAAATGTGGAAGATGTATCTTCCCACTCATTTTTCAGGTTAACCAAGAAGGACAAATCTTTTTTTTTAAACCTAATTTTGAAATTCAAAACCTAGTTTTGACAAAACTAGGTTTTGAATCAAAACCCAGTTTTGCTAATTTCGTGAAACAAATGGGCCCTTAAAGATATTCTTACCATCTTTTTCTCTTTCCACAAGAAGAGCCACTCCTTTGATCTTTTCCTTAACAAACTTGCTGCTAGCAATGTCTCCTTGTGCTTTTGTGTTCTTTGCTAGACTAGGTTTAATATTTAATGCACTATTTTCTGCCTCAAATTTTGCTAATTGTTTAGATTATCTCAGATCAAATTTTGTAGCTTCCAATCTACCAAGCAATGTTTCTTTGGTGAAATTATTAGTATAGGGTATCATCAGCTAAATCATCTATGTTATTGTTTTCAAAAGGAGGTGTTAGACTTTTCAAGATCTTCCATATTACTTCATCATCCAATTTCTTTCCACCATGAGATGTGATTCCTACAACAATATCAAATATTCTACCAATATAGCTTCTTACAGATTCATCTTCCATCATTCTAGCATCTTGAAATGAACAATGAAAATTTTGTAATCTAATTCTTTTTGATTGTGTATCACCCTCATAATTAACTTCTAAATTTTTCCAAATTTTATGAGATGTTTTGAGTAGTTTTACCTGACTATACTCACTTTTAGGTAGAGCTAACAATATTTCTTCTCTTTCCCTTATGTTGCACATAAATACTTCTTTTTGCTCCTTGGTACAACTTTCAAGAACATCTTCTTCCACAATATTCTTAGATACCTTGGTTACAAGCCAATATCTTGGACCCATGCAAAAAAGATGAGTCTTCATCTTATCTTTCTAGTTGTCGTAATTGGTGCCATCAAATCTTGGACTTTCCTTTCTAAACATATTTTCCATGGATCTTCAAAAGATATTAAACTTTTTCTTCAAGGACCTCAAGCTCTATACCAATTGTTAGAAACAATAGTCCACCAAGATAACTAAGAGTGGGCGCAGGGTGGGGGGGTGAATCAATTATCCTCTTTAAAAAAACTTAACCATTAAACCAAAGTAAATAGACACCATTAAGATGCACATAAAAAATTACACTAGATATGTTGACTAAGGAAACCCTTGATCAAAGGGAAAACCTTGATGGGAATGATGCCCACAAGATGATGTACTAATATAAATATTCCTTGTTAGAGGATGGACCTTCTTAGGAGTCCCTATTAGGAGATTCCAACCCTGTTAGGTGTTGTGCCAACCCTATTAGGAGTTGTGGAAGACAATTGAACCCACTATTCAAATATCTTCAAGATTAGATCAATGAACCCATTGTCCAATTGACCTTGGTACTATTCCTTTCAGAGTAATAGATGTGAAACAAGCTTCTACTTCTTCCTTTGTGTAGTACATCAGACTTCTTCTCCCTTAAACCATACAATTAGAGCTAGAACTTAGTTCTCAATAATAATAACCCTTTAGGTCACTTACACACATAGGTTGATCACTCTACTTCTTTAGCACTCTACTTCCTCAATAGTTCGCAAGTCTCATGTATTCTCTATATATATTAAATATGAAAAAAAATATTTCCTTTATACCATGCCCAATAATAAATCCTTGAGTCAGTTTCCCACTTAATTAAAATATGTCAATTAAACAAATACACATTTAATTAATGATGTCATCTCATAGTCATAAGAAAACTTTTACTTGTGTGACTTCTGTACATACACATTTTCTAACATCATTATCGGCCACTATACTATCTCCAGTTGACTACGCAACCTTTCATTACATTTTTGACAAACTATAGCAATCACACATTAGGAACTACTTTCCTAATACTTTGGTTCCATAAGGTTCATAGTAGATCAATAATATCTTTTGTATACTATTAATTCAAGTTCCATGCACTTACCCTTGTAACACACACATACTGTAGTGTACTTTGATAACTACACATCAATAGATGAGTAATGTATTTGATGCAGTGCATCTTAAAAATCAACCAAATAATAGGATCATTTCTGATTCTTTCATCATCAAATCAATAATATCATAATGTAGAGGCATCTCATGAGGTAAAATAAACATGTTTTAACACAAAAACATCAATTCTTCTCCATTTGCATATCCTAATTCCTATGTCTGATTACATTATTCATAACTTCTGTTTTAAACATCCTATTGAATTTTTTTTTGGTTTAATTGTTTTGCATTAGGAATAATAAAACATATCCAAATATGAGTCAAAAATAATAAATAAATTGCAAGTTATAGTCTTTGTACTTAGACCCATTTTCTCTATCATAAACCAGAAACAAAACTTGTAACCCTGCTGAGGGCATAAAAAATATTTCACAAAACATATTCAAATAACCCCAAACCAATTCCATATTATCCACTTTTGAGTCTAGTTTAAAAATCTGTAAGCCACTTATTTTTCTCATTCAAAAACCATTTTATAAGATCAAATATTTTTTTGCAACACCATTGAAGACATTAAAAAACCATTTTTCACTCAAATACTCATAACTGTCACAAATCTGCATAAAAATAACTCAAACAAAAAGGAAATGAAAGCTAATTCACACATATGGTTAATGAATATATTTTTAGTTCTTGAGTCTCCAAAATATGTCTGTACCACACTCTATAACATGATTGTATTTCGGGAATCTCAAATCTACAAATATCCATTTTCACCAAAATGCTCATAACTTATTCATTTATTTATAAAGTTGAACCAAACCAAAAGAATGAGAAGGATAATTCATCATTCTATCTATCCATTACTATATTACATGGTTTATTGGCAATAAAAGGCTGTACAAGGCTAGGAAACAACACTAAAACTAAAAAACCAATAAAACCCACAACAATAGAATGCACCAAAAATGTATCAAAGTATTTCCTCTTCTCCAATATTGATTTTTTTTTACCATAAAATGATATTTATATCTATTTTATAGTTAGAAACCTTCCTAACTACCCCCAAGACCAATCATATACCTTTCTACATCATTTTTGTAATGTTAGAAACTTTCTCAATGTTGCATTTTACAACTTTTTATGCAACTTTTACATTTTTGACAAAATGGCTTCATAGCCTTTACAACTTGAGCCAAATACTATATAAATGACTCAAATGGATTTAAATATCTCAAATAAGGAATCTTAACTTTTTCATGTTCTTGTACTTTAGGTGCTTCTGCACCATACTCCCAACCTTTAAAAGTTTCCAAGTCTCTTGGAAACATGGAATCAATAACCTGCAAGAAATTTAGACCAAAAATCTTCATCTTTACATTCATTTGTCTTTGCTTCTTCATTCCTGTTCTCTCATCAACTTACTCTTCAAGGACATGGGACTATCCTAAAAATCACTTTCTCAAATACTCCTGTTAGTGGAGCATTAATGGCTATAACTTCCATGGTGCCTTATCAGTCAAAGATCCACCTTTACAAAGATCACAGTCTGTTGTTCTATCAGTCTTCACAAAGTTACTACTATCTTATCATTAATGAAAAACATAGTCTTGAATACATCATATAAATGTTTTGTAATTCTCCCCCATAGTGATAGCATTAGAATCCATGCTAACATGAAGAATTACACAACTAAAGGTAGTAGATGACAAACAAAATTAAATTGAAAACTCCTGCAATAAGAGCCTCCTGCCATCGTTGCAACTACTTTCTCAATTCTATCCAAATACAAAGAATTTCTTAAATGTAACATTGTATAAATATCTTTGTATTTATTTTTAGTAATATTTTGACATGTGTCCTCCCATCTGAAGCTTGTTGCAATCCTTCACTGTATAAGGATTTCCAAGATGTGGAGTAAGGGTTCTAGTTTTTGGATTATTTTCCACTACTATGATACCACAAGGTTAGTTCTAGTTTATTGGAAGGTTTCTATTATTATGATACCACCATCCTTAGTATTTTTTTCTATTATGAACAACATTGTAATTTCTTTAAGCATTTAGATAATGTAGTCATCTGTTGTGTATTTTCTGAATTCTTGCATACATTTGATGTATTAGTTTCAAGGAAATGAATACAAAGCTTTGTTGAAAGTTTCAATTTGAACCTTTTCTCCTCTTTATGGGATTGTAATTTTGTGTGATATACGTACAAGGTGCATATTGTCCAGTTGCATCTTGGCTTTAAAGTTGTATGTCATTGTGTATTTTGTTATAGGGTCAAGGACTTGAGTAAATTACTTGATATGCATTGATAGAATTGCAGGGATCATGGGAGGATTTGATAAGTATGAGTTTCATTTTGAAGATAGATGTTTGTTTGCAAGGTGAATGGATAGATCTGATATATGGGTATATGAGTATCTCTTGAGTATCCTTATGTATGTTCTGACTTATTTAATTCCTAATGAATAAGAGATTGATCAGCTTGGAGATTGCATGTTTATTATTGTTGCATATGTGGGTTATGTTGATAATCAACACATTAATCAAAGTCTTTTCCCTTTTATATTGAAGAGTTGAAAGGATTTACCCTCACTCAGCTTGTAAATTTCATAGGATTTTCAACTTGCTACTACATACCTTTGTCATTGCATAAGTATAGGATAAATAAGAGTTTTGTCTATTTTTTCTAGATTCAATTGTATGCTTTGAAACTGGTACCATATGAATGAATCTAAGGTTCACCCACCTAGGTTTTGTAGAGACTAAAGTAGAAGAAGGAGTATAACCTTATAGTTGGCTTTAGTGTTTGAATAGGTATGTTGAACATGGGAATTAGCTACCCCTAGATGTATTATGTTTCTATCATTGGGTTATTCAAAAGTTGTTAATTCAGGAGCCAACATGGTCAACAATATATTTTCTTGGCACTAACTATAGCTTAGTTGACACTACTATTACTTGAAACTCCTTATTATTTTACTCTTTTTCTTGGCTTAGCTTAGCTTGATAAGTAGGAGATAATTTCTATAGCAAGTCAAACTGTGATATTGCTATCAGGATTTAACTGTGTGATTTTGAGTCCAAATCATTGACCCAAGTTTCATGAGTAGTGATTCAACATGAATCCATCTCTCATGAGAATAAATGGGACACTTAGCACTCATTGGATCTAGGTGATGCTTACAGGGGTGAAGCACCAGGACTTCCCAGGAGGTCACCCATCCTAGTACTACTCCAGCCTGAGCATGCTTAACTACGAAGTTTCCTCCATGGTTAAGACCAAAGCTTGCAACCCCATTTGAAAAACCTTCACCAAATGTTGTGCCTTATGAACCATTTATTAGAAACCCCCTTAAGCTCATCAATTGATAATTAGGACATAATTTCCATAGCAAGTCAAATTGTGATATTGTTGTAAGGATTTAACTGTGTGATTTTTAGTCAAACTCATTGACCCAAGTTTCATGAGTAGTGATTCAAAATTAATACATCACTCATGAGAATAAATGGAACACGTAGCACTCATTGGATCTAAGTGATGTTCGCAGGGGTGAAGCATTGTGACTTCTCAGGAGGTCACCCATCCTAGTACTACTCCAGCCTGAGCACACTTAACTACGAAGTTTCCTCCATGGTTAAACCCAAAGCTTGCAACCCCATTTGCAAAACCTTCACCAAGTGTTGTGCCATATGAACTATTCATTAGAAAGCCCCTTAAGCTCATCAATTGATAAGTAGGAGATAATTTCCATAATATATCAAATTGTGATATTGCTATCAGGATTTAACTGTGTGATTTTGAGTCAAACTCATTGACCCAAGTTTCATGAGTAGTTATTCAACATGAATCCATCTCTCATGAGAATAAATGAAACACTTAGCACTCATTGGATCTAGGTGATGCTCATAGGGGTTTCACATTGTTCACCAAGTCACATAGTGTTGACTAAGTTTGAGTTACTCAACATGATAATTATGGACCAAGCTTCAACTTCAACCAAGTGCTAGAGTTTTCGAAGCATTGATAGTGCTTGCCGAGTGTCAAAACATCACTAAGTTTTCCTTTAAAACCTAAGTTATAGTACTCAGTTTGACTTGGTGAATTATGATGAATTTTGTGTTGAAGCCAACTATAGTAATGGATTATTTGGATTGATATATATGTAGCTCATTTTATCATATCCAAGTGTGTCAATAAGAAATAATATGAAGTGTATGAGTGTGAATTGAAGTAGGCTACAAGAAGTATAAGGGATAGAAAAGATTTACCTATTACAACAAGGTGATTATTACAATTCAAGGAATCTCATTCAACAAATAAAAGTTGTAGATCAGAGATCAGCCACTAGTTCATTCTAACAAGTGTATTAGTTAAATTCTTTAATTAGTTGGACTTAACAGTCTTTTGCTAAATCTCCTAATTGAGTGCATGCTTCACTATATGTTTGCAAATCCTTTTACAAGGTGGAACTCAATCCTTATTGCTCCTAACAAGGCAAATCACCATAATTGGACAATTGTAATTCTTGATAGGCCAACTTTATACTACAATACTAAAGCTTGTGGGTATCATCCCCGCCCTAGTTTTACTTTCTAATTAGAAGGTTTTTGGGTCACCATATCTTGTTTGAAAGTGTTATAAATATTTTTATTAATTTCATTCTTTCATGCATGCAATTAGATTGGAATAATTTATGAAGGATTAATTGGTGAAGTTAGTTAAAGTCTTATTAGTTCTTGATTCACCCCCTACCCTCTCAGCAAGCTAGCCTTTCTTATATTTCCAACAATTGGTATTAGAGCTACTAGTTCTCACAAAAAAAGCTTAACAACTTGAGAAATGATCAAAGGCAATGGAGGTATATGGACTAGAAAAGGCTATGAAGAATGAAAAGATGGATCTTAAATTAGCTATTGGAAAAATTGAGAAAGAAAAGGAGCAACTCTCTCAATCATTGAAAAGAAGGAAAGATATTGCAGTACAAATGGATGACAATCTCCACATTGAAGAAAGAATTGAAGACTTATGTTGAGAAAGAAATTCAGATGAAGTTGATGTAATAATCAAAGACCTATTAGAGAAGAATTCCAATCTTCAAGAAAAAGTCAAAAAGATGAAAAGAGACCAGGAAATCTGATCAGTCGGATTATGTGAAGTCATGGAAGAAAATGACAAAGCCAAAGAAGTGATAGAAGAAAAAGACAATGAAATTCAACAACTATCCCTTCAGCAGGTAGACTTTATTGATCAACTCAATGATGCAAATTAAGAGGTTTTCAATCTAAGGATAGAGAATGAAAGACTACATAATGATCTCAATATTGAAAAGAAAACCAATGAGAGAATGATGAAATCTCAAAAAAGTATGAATCGGTTGAATGAGAAAACTCAATATAGATACAAAGGAAAAGTTGGATTAGGATATATAGAAGAAGGTGAATCATCTCAGCAAAGATCTAAAAATAATAAAAGACCTACTTGTGATCATAGTGGTAAGATAGGTCATACATCAAATAATTGTTGGAGCAATGATAAAGAAAAATTTAATGGAAAGTGTTACAATTGCAATAAGCATGGTCATAGAGAAAGTGACTGCATAGGGAAACCTAAGTTTGAAGGAAAGTGTCATAACTGCAACAAGAAAGGACACAAATCTTTAGAGTGTAAGACTAAGGAGTGGAACCTAGCAAAGAAAATTGTGAAAGCAATATTTGGATGAGATTACAACACATGCTATAGATGTCACTATTGTGGTGAGTTTGGGCACATTGGAGCAAATTGTGTAAAACATCACATGAGGAAAAGAGACACTACAAAGAGATTTTTTTTTGTATAGAACGTGGACACATTTCCAAGAACTGTATGAACACGAGTAGAATAGAAGATGAAAAGAAATCCAAAGTAGACATTATTAAAAAAATGAGGTAGCAATGGGTTCAAAAATATCTAGAGAATGCAAGCCAAAGTCCTAAAATTGTTGACTCCCAAGTCAATAAGTTGGGTGGACCAACCATTTCAACTTAGTTCCCTATGCAGATCACTAGAACTTTGATTTAGTAGAAATCATCAAACATCAATTCTATTTAGCAAGAAAAAAGATCCATATTATCATTCAAGATGCATGAGGATCACCGAGTGATGGTGGAAACTCAAAACCTTACCGAGAAAGGTTAGGTCACAAGACCTTACCAAGAAAGGTTGGGTTACATATCCTTTTCAGGATGCAAATGTCGAGTTGGTAGTTCCTACTGAGTCTAGAGACATTACCAAGTTGAAGGTGTCTTCTGAGCATTAAAGACCAAACTAAGTAGAGGACAACCTGTCACCAAGTGAATATATATATGAAGCATTAATGGCAATTGTAAAGACTAAAATTTGTTAAAAGGAGGAAATTGAATTTATTGTTTCACCATGAATGTTTAGAGAAAAGTGTTAAGAGAAAATTTAGAGCCTCTAAGTGATTTTAAGTAGTCATTATTGAAGATTACTTATGTGTCTAAAACCCTACCAAGTGATGACATCTTCAAGTAGAAAGATTAAGAAAGGTTCTGAAATGTTGGTACATGGAGTTGATTGCAAGGCTCCCCCATTCAAACTAAGTCTGGCAATTGTAGAGGCACTTGATCTTGTTGGAGCACAACCTCAGATTCCATCCAAGGTACTTCTTGTCCATGATGTTTTTTCATTTTATCATTATTTTATTCAAGAGCTTGGAACCCTAGATATGAATGAAGCATACAAAGAACTATGTATGGATGGTAGTCTAAAACCTAAGCACAAACATTTGGAGACAAAGGGTTTGACGCATATATTACATATGTCGAGGGATTTTCAAGTGAAGTGGATTAGACTCATCCTGACCTGTGTTCATAACATGCAATTATGGTTAGATCACCATATTTTGATAACCAAGAAGATGATACTCAAGATTACTAGATTGCCCATGTTAAATAAGGTGAAGACCACTAAAACTCTAGGTCATGTTGACTTGACAAAGAGGACTCTTGCAAAATGGGATGGAAGAGGCATGGACCTTAGTAGTGTGATTGACATGGAATTGAAGTTTGACATTCATGTGATAGCTCACAAAATCTATAGCTCAAGGTGGTAAAAGCATGTCATGTGAAGCGGTTGACCTAACATACAAGGTGGTGAAAAACAACTTATACTTCAACCTTGCCAAGTTGTTGTTGAATCAATTGACCAAGAATATGGAGAGCATCTAAGTATCAAAGAATAATATGTGTAATTTCATTTCTTTGTTGACATTTTTATTTTTCTATGTTTAGTATTTTTTCCCTTCTAAAGGTACTATAGTATGGAAGAAAGATAACCCAGTACTATATCAAATCAATGAATTCATAGCAGAGATTGGAGAAAACTTTGACAATATTATGGATAACTATTTTGATACATGTAAGGAGAAGATGAAAAACATATTTAGGATACCTAGGAAACTTGTATAAGATTATGAGTAGGACATACATTTCATGGTTGACTATGAAAAAGTTTACATTCAAGTAGTCAAACCTAGAGTGGCATGGGTTAAGCCTCTAGAATATGAGGTAACATTGATGACACTAAAGATATTGTTCAAGCTTTATTGAATGAGCTTGTAGATACTAAGGCAACATATTTTGGAACTTATGAAGAGGCAAAGGCCAGAACTAAGCTTGAGATCAAGTTACCTCATGCAATGAATAAAGGAAGGAAGAGGATAGAGAAAATAATTAAGAATTCTAAGTCATCAAGTTCTCCCCTCATGATTAGTGAGGGTAAAGGAGATGACATAGAATATGAAGATGAAGAGGATGATGTAGAGGAAGAAAAAATTGAGGAAGAGGATCCTTCCAAGAAGAAAGGGAAGATTATAATAACCAAACCTTCCAAGTCTTCCCTTACTGCATTTATAAGAAGAATTACTAAATCCAAGAGGAAACTAAAGTTAGGTGAGGAAGATGAAGTTGAATAGATTATATTTCAAAGGTTTGCACCCACCCTTTAGGAAAGATTAAAGAAAATGGAGCAAGGAATAGGTATGGCATGTTTTAAGTCTCTTAAGTATGAGACCAAGAGGGATGAAGAGAAAAAGAAAATTGAGGACACCCTTGTGAAAAAATTGGGTAAGTGGAAATATTCACCTAGTGAGCTATCATAGAAAGTTCCTGATATGGTTTTGAAAGTAGTTAAAACTTGATGGAATAGTGTAGTGAAAACTACCAAAGACATCAGTGAACAAACTTTGAGACAACTTATGCTAAGTCTTAGGGAGAAAGAGGTGAAGGAATCTTTGAAAAATAATGAGAAGAAGATCACACTCAAATTAAATACATGTATAATACTACTTAAGAACATTGAATTTGTGGTGAATTCTACTACTACCATGTGGAAAAATATCTATGGCCTACACAAGCCTAGTGACTTTGTTGTGCATGTTGATGACAAAGATGGTGAAGATGATGATGTTAAAGAAGAAATAGAAATCAAAGATGATGAAATAGATGATATCAATCTTTATGATGAGGAGGAAGAGTAGGAAGCCACAAGAGGAAGTCTTTAGAAATATAGAGTATTGAAGAATCTGATGCAAAAAAGATTGCAACATTAGTTATGACTTCTTTTCCTCACTCTCTGAGAAAAGCCTTAGTGTAATTAGGCTTAGAGAAGGCTTCTACCAAGTTGGTTGAGATCAAATCTACTACACCAAGCACACAATCAATCTATGGAATTTCTCTACCAAGTATTTCAATGACTGAAGTGCCTAGCACTACATCTGCCAAGCAGCAAGTCTTTCCAACATCAGGCTTGACCAAGTAACAACAAGGCATTCTTGTTGTTAATGGCATTTTTTTTGTTAGTACTATTGGTGCTATTCCTAGTTTTCAACTATTATTTCCACCATGGCCAGTGTAATGAAACTTGAGAATCAGTCTCAAGCACAATCTAAAGTTTTGAATAAGGGAAAAGAAATTGTTCATTTTGTCATTCCAAAGATTAAGGGTAAAGAAGAGGAAGAAATTGAGATAGATGATGACATTTTTATTCCAAATTGGGATACCTCTAACCTCACTCCAAAAGAGATGGATATCATTGATGAACTTTGGAAGAAAAGGGCTAAGAAAATGAAGCTTAGAGAAGAGAGAAAAGAGATTAATCGAGTCCTTGAGGAAATTAAGAGCATATTTGTTGATGCTCTAAATATTGAGGTTGATGGTAAACAACCTATTATGGATCAGTTACCTGAAATTTTCCACAAGTACAATAAAGAATTGAATGGACAAGAAAAAAAAATTGTAGAGAGTTGAGAGAAAATTTGAGAGAGAATAAAGTGTTGGAGCAAGTAGCATAGAAGATTTCTATAAATTGAGTAGAACTATCTACTATTCTTGCTGCATTGGAAACATCTGTCAATAATTTTGTTTCTTTATTTGTCAAGCTAAGTGACACATTTATATTCACAAAGGAGATCAAAGATAAATTATCCAAGATAGATGAGGATATGAAGGAAAATGCACACCAGCCATCACTTGATCTAAATTATAGTTCTACACACTTCACAAAGATCAAATATCTGACAAATCTCCAAGCAGAATTGTTGAGGGAAGAAGCCATAATTAGGGCCACACTTGAAAAAATTTAGTGCATGGTTCTTCCAAATATGGATGCACTAAAAAAACACAACACACATGCAAAGACTCTCATCCATGATAATAACTTCTCCATAGCTGACCTCATGATGGAACTATTAGCAAAGGTACTTATAGCCCTACATGCAAGTAAGGTATTGCAAGAGAATTGGGACAAGACTATCGTACTAATCTTAAAGGCACATTCTAATTTCTTGTCACATTTTGGAATTAACTTGTAGATATTATACACCTTTGGAATTAATGTCAAAAAGTGGGAGAAGTAAATATGCTTAGGGGAGAAGATATGTATATTATTAATAAAGGGAGAGAAGAAGATGATATGTATATAGTATGGAAGAAATAAATGTAAATATGCTTATTAATAATATAGAGAAGAATTTTATTGATAAAGGGGGAGAAGAATATTATACTCTAGATATATGTATAAAGGAGACATATATGTATGGGGGAGTAGTAATATGTATAGATAAGCAATAAATATGTTTACAAAAGAAATTTTGAAAAAATAGAAAAATAGAGTAATTTACCAAGCTACAGTCGTAGGAAGTCAAAACCAAGCTGAAGACACAAAATGTTGATAAAGGAAGTTTTGACTTATAATTTTGAGAATTCAGATTTTTGGTTTGATAAGTTTTTTTTTGACTAATGCCAAAGGGGGAGATTGTTGACATTAAGGTGAATTTGTCTATTAGTGACTTAACACTTAATCAATTGGTTACATTGCTACCAAGCTCTATAGTTGCCACCGAGCTTATCATTCATCTAGTAGTCTTAACTAAGTGTTTCAGTTTCTACCAAACTAAGTAGTTAGATCACAATGCTTACCAAGCAATTGAGACAGTTTATAGTATAGCTCAAGCATAGCAGTGTCTACAAAGCTATTCAGTAGAAGTGATGAAGATCTAAGTGTTAACTAAGCTTTGTAGTGTTAACCAAGTTCTATAGTGTTTACCAAGCTTGTAATGTTAACAAATTAAATCTAGTGTTGACCGAGTCATGTAGTTTCAACTGAGTGATTTTGTATCTACTGAGTTTTGCAATGTTCATCGAGTCACATAATGCTAACTAAGTGTGAGCTACTTGAAGTAATCAGTATGGACCGAGCTTCAACTTTAACCGAGTGCCAAATTTTTCTGAGCATTAGCAGTGCTTTATGTGAGTCAAAACATCACTGATTTTGTCTTTAGAACCTAAGTTACAGCAGTTGGGCCAACTTTGTGAATTGTGATGAATTTGGTATTGCAGTCAACTCCAATAAGTAATTATTTGGATTGGTATATATGTAACTCATTTTATCATATCCAAGTGTGTTAATGAGAAATAATATGAAGTGTATGAGTGTAAATTGAAGAAGGCTACAAGCAATATAAGGGACAACAAAGATTTATCTACCATAGCAAGGTGATCATTGCAATTCAAGGAATCTCATTCAATAAATTAAAGTTATAGATGAGATATTAGCCACTAATTCATTCTAACAGGTGTATCAGTTAAATCCTTTAACTAGGTGGACTTAACAATCTTTTTCTAAATCTCCTAACCGAGTGCATGCTTCACTATAGTTTGTAAACATTTTAACAAGGTCAACCTTATAGTCCTTATTTCTCCTAATAGGGAAGATCACCAGAAGTGGTCAATTGTTAGCCTTGATAGGCCAACATTATACTATAGTAATAAAGCTTGTGGGTATCATCCCTACCCTAGTTTTATTTTCTAATTTGAAGTTTTATGTTTCACCATATCTTGTGTCAAAGTGTTATGAAATTTTTATGTCTTTCATTCTTTTATGCATGTAATTAGATTAGAATAATTATGAAGGATTAATTGGTGAAGTCAGTTAAAGTTTTATTGGTTCCTGATTCAGCCCTCCCCTCTCAATAACCTAGCCTTCCTTATATTTATAACAACATCTCACTTTGTAAGTGCATGTCATAATTATATTCATAAGTTGATCCACTAACTATGCTTCATGTCATCTCTATCTCTAGTTTTCTTGGCAACCCTTCAAGCAATCACCCTTCACAACTCTTTTAGCCTCCTTCTTAGGTTCACCAGTCAATAGCATCAACAACTACTCCAACCTTGCTAGGTCTTCATACCCCTTTGTACACACATGAGCTTAGCTTTTATTCCTCCTTAAATAAGTAATTCTATTATTTTGTTTCTTAAGCACCATCATAGATCATAGGGTTAGGTTGGATTCATCGAATCCTTCTAAAAAAATTTCTCCTCTTTTATATTCTAGAAACTCCTTCTTGAATCCTTGCATAGAAAAATGTAAATATGGTTTCCCTTGATTTAAATGTCCCAAGTCATCCATCTGTATCTTCAATATACTTTACATATTCCAAGAAATTAACTCTATCGGCTGGAAATCATGATTTTCTCACAAAATGTGTAAATGTCGTTCCTAACACTATATTCTGACACTTAGTCATCACTAGGTTAATCAATTTTTATTAACATTCTTTTTTAGCATATATACTAACCCTTAGCCAATACTAATGCTTGGTTGACACTACTTCTACTTGACACATGTTTTGGCTTGATCAACACTAGCATCACTCGGCATATACTTCAAGTTTCTTAATCATTTTCTCTTTTTCTCAATCAAGACCATGCATTTGATCAATATTTGATCACTTATTTAAGGCTTTGATACAACTATCTTCTTCACTTGTAGCATGATTTGAACAACCACTTTATCTTGTCAAAGTCTAACTAATGTAGTGTCCATTATAGTTTCTTTTCATAACTTAACCTTTCCTCTAGGTACTATTGTTATGTCTAACTTCTCAAATCCTCTTCATCAATCATCTAGATATGACACTCAAATTAGATAGAAAGCTATCTCACCAATAAGGTTTGACATCAATGACAATATACTAATTTTTCCAATTATAGTTTCCAACAATCTCCCTCTTTGGCATTGATGGAAACATGTCTACTTACTATGCAATCCAAAACATGTACTACATCGAGAAAAACTCTCTTTGGTTTTTAGCATAAGATCTTCATTAATATCCTTAGTTTCATTCTAGTTTGTATCCATATAGCTCACATAAGATATGAATATTTGATATATATGTTGATCTTTAGAGTTCCTTGTAACAACACCTCATATTCTTTTGTTGTCTCTATATGACTTCTCACATATTCTCCCTCTTACTAATCACCGCATAAGTAACTGCTTCAATATTACCCCCTCTTCTTATTTTCAAGCCATGGTAACTAATTTAAATCTTCTCCCTCTTTGATAACAATGCCAAAGACACTTTATCTATCTCATGCATCTTGATCATGCAGATATCTTCATGTTTGTACTAAATTTTCCTCTGTCATCTATATATGATTGATACACCATTCTTCCTTTACTACTACTTTAGGAAATTATTAAAGTAGGACTTTTTGCATCAACTTGTAAGATATTCTAATCAACACACTTGATACAGAGCTCCATATTAGCTTAAGTATCCTTGTCTAGGGGAATGACCCCTAATTTACCTCTTAGATATTGATGAGCATCCTTAGGTAATGCATTAGTGAATATATCATCTATTTTATCTTTAGTGTTTACATACTCCAATATCACATCTTTGTCTTGAACTAGCTTTCTTAAGTAATGATACTTGGTAGCAATATGCTTAGTCTTTGTATGCATTACATGAATCTTTGATATTTTTATAGCACTAGTGTTATCACAATACATAACAATTGGATCAATGATCTCTTCCTCCATTCCTTTCAAGAATTGCTTGACCCATATGGTATTTGAACAACTCACTATTTCTGTCACATACTTAGCTTCAATTTTTTATTATGAAATGTAGTTATGTTTCTTACTTTTCCATGAAACTAGTCTCTTTCCTAGAAAGAATGATCCTCTACTTGTACTTTTTTGTCATCAACATTTCCTGCCCAATCTGAATTAGTAAACACCTTTAGTTCAAACTTTTTATTCTTGTTGTAATAGAATTTTTAGTCTTATTTTCCTTTTATATATCTTAGTATCTTTTTCACTACCATCATGTGATTATCTTTAGGACTTGTAGAAAATATTGCAACTATCTGAGTTGCTAATGCAATATCAAGTTTTAGTGAACAACATATTGTAGTTTTCCAATCATTTATTTATAAAATGTCTGGTTCACATCAGTAAAATCATTATTCTTAGGTGTACTAACTGGTCTTGAATCTTTCATACCAAAATTTTTCAATATCTTCTTGATATATTTTGATTGAGTAATGAATATTCCTTGCTTCATTTGATATATTTGTAAACTAAAAAAGAATTTTATCTCACCAAACATAGATATTTCAAATTCCTTCTTCATCTCATTTACAAATGATTTACATAATGCTTCCTTTCTTCTAAATATGGTATCATCAACAAAGATTTCAAATAATAATACTTCATTGTTATTACTAGCCTTCAAGTATGGATTCTTGTTATCATTAATTCTTGCAAATCCAATCTTTACCAAATAGTTGTGCACTCTTTCATACCATGCTCTAGGGTCTTGTTTCAAACCACATAGAGCCTTATGAAACTTGCATACCATATTCTTCTTGTTAGGGTCAACAAATCCTTCTAGCTACTCAATATAGAGCTCTTCTTCCAATATTTCATTTAGAAATGTAGATTTGACATCCATTTTCTATACCTTAAATCCTTTATAAGTAGAGCATGCAAGTAGTTTTTTGACTCCTTATAGTCTTGCAATGGGGGAAAATGTTTCCCCATAGTCAATTCCATCTTCTTGTGATATCATTTGCATACCAATCTAGCCTTTTTCATTGAACTTGTTCCTGAATACCCACTTTGTTCCAATAACATTTTTATCCTTGGGTCTAGGTACCAATGTCCATGTTTTTTTCTTTTCTATCTATTCAACTTCTTCATTCATTGCTTGAATCTATTCCTCATTCTCCAAAGCATCTTTTACTGATTTGGGCTCAAACTCACAAAATAAACATGTATCACTTCTAAGCCTTTTCCTTTGTCATGACTCCAAATTATTTATCTCCAATGATTTTCTCAGGTGCATGATGTCTTCTTACATATTTTTCTAGTACATTTTATTTCCTTCTCTCTTCTTCTAAAGGTTCATCTTGAAAGATATTATTCATTTTCATTTTTTCTTTTTGGTTTAGGTAAAGCTTCATGTACTTCTTTCTTGACATTACCTTACTGATGTTGGACTTTTTCAGTATGTACCTCTGCATCATTTTGTTGTTTCTCAATATTCATAATTTGTTGCTCAGCAATTGGTTGTTGCAACTCAACATTCCCATTTGGTTTTGATTTGTAGCTTTTTTCTCTTGCTCATGTAGGGTATGAGGAGCATCTCCATTCACATATATGAATGTATTGTAGTCTTTAGGTTCTGTCTTACATTCAAATTCATTCTTTTTTGCATATTCATCAACTTTCACATTTTCACTTTCCACAACTTTGTTAGTGTTAATGTTAGAGTTCAAACACTTCTAAGCTATTATCTTATTGGAATAACCTAGGAATATACCTTCATCAATTTTAGCATCAAGTTTTCCATTTCTATTATCTTTTAGTATATAGAATTTTATTCCAAAAACATTAAAATAATTCACTTATATGCACATCCATACCACAATTTAAAGGGTGTAATATTTGCACCTTTCTTGACTTTCACTCTATTCAAAGTATAAATAGATACACGTATAACTTCTCTCCAATACTTTTGTGATACATTCCGCTCCATCATCAGTGTTCTAGCATAGTCCATGATTGATCTATTTCTCCTTTCACATATTACATTTTGGAGAGGGGTCTAGGTGTTGACATCTGCATTTTGATTCCTTTATCATTGTAGAATATATTGAATTCAATAGAGATGAATTCTTCACCTCTATCAAATCTCAAGCACTTTAGACTCTTTCCTATTTCCTTTTCAACTCTGGCCAAATACCACTCAATGAATTGAAAAGCATCATATTTTTCTTTAAGAAACATTAAAATCATCACAAAATAGAATGAAATATTGTCACCATAATTTCTTTGAACACCAATGGGTCTACAAAGGTTAGTATGAACTATTGAGCTTTCGTTTTGTACGATGCTTTAATGATAGGAATCCTTTTGAACTCCTCTCTTGAAAAGTTAATATAGGATTAACTCCAAGGTTGTGAGCAATCTTGCAACCTACTAAAACTTTCTCAATTGAAGATAAATGTGTTCGTTCATAGGGAGGCCTTTTCTGGTTCTATTCAATTTCAGATAAGATGTTCAATCTGCTTGCTATTTCAAAAGTAACCACAAAAGAGATATTTTCTAGTATTTTCTATTTTATAATGAATGCAATCTAACAATGCAACTCTATAAATTCCTAATTTAACCAAGTGTTAGCAAAGAAAATAAAAAAGATAAGGTAATGAGAAATGAAAGAAAATAGCATGAAAGGGAAATTCCTAATGGATAAGAAACTACAATAACAACAAGTCTGTAAGTTAAGTAGTCAAAAAGATTGGATAAGAAACTAATGAAAATAAGAGCAACACTTCCTTAAGTCCATTGAGGCAATCGTTAATGGGAACTTAGTAAAACCTGAAAGATGGTTCACTTCTCATCGAATCACAAGGCCATAGAAAGTGCGCTCATGCAAGACAAGAAGCTATGTAGGAACAATAGGGTGATCTCTTCTCCAACTCAGTATGTCAATAGAATTTGCCAACACATGGCAAACACCAAAACTAAAAGATTACACAATCAAAT
The DNA here is from genome assembly GCA_028749045.1 of Cupressus sempervirens. Lineage (NCBI taxonomy): Eukaryota > Viridiplantae > Streptophyta > Pinopsida > Cupressales > Cupressaceae > Cupressus > Cupressus sempervirens. The sequence continues at coordinate 509,418,790 of CM053791.1, forward strand.
AAACACAACAAAACCATTGGCTCCATTATTATCATGAACAAGAATTCACAAAAATAACACACTCTGACAAGAATAACTACACTCAAAATGATAGAACCAATAACATATATTATTGCATCAAAATAATGGTTTAGAATACATGTTGCATTCTTAAATTTATAAGAAATCATCTCCTCAATTTGTGTTGAGAGTGAGAGATCTCTTCATGCAAACATATGCTTCTAAATTTATCAATTAATGGGTGTATGAGCCTTTACATGAATTAAAAATAGTGAAATAATAAGTAGAGAAGAAGAAGGAAGCTATAAGAGGATTTTTGAGTCACTGTAAGCTCGACCTTCTTTGAATGTTTCTGGGAGTTTAATTGTCATCAGAATGCATTTCTGATGCATGGAAATCTCTAATTTAGCAACTAGCATTTAATAGTTAGCACATTGTCACTTCTTCAAAAAAATTGGTGCACCTCTAGAATAGCACACCTTGTGCACCTTGGTGGCAGGTTCAAAAAATCCAAAATTGGAAGCTCTAAAACTAGAAGCTCGACCTTATTTGAATGTTTCTGGGAGTTTGATTGTCATCAGAATGCATTTCTGATGCATGGAAAGCTCTAATTTAGCAACTAGCATTTAATAGTTAGCACATTGTTACTTCAAAAAAAAATTGGTGCACCTTTGGAATAGTGCACCTTGTGCACCTTGGTGGCAGGTTCAAAAAATCCAAAATTTTCCCAAATGTCAAAACTGAAATTCTAGGTTTGTGGTTTTCTTCCCTTTTATACCAAAGCTACGTCTAGATGTTTTCTCTTGAATTTATCTATAATATCCATCACTTGGGTAGAATCTAGAAAATATAAAGCCTCATATTTATGAATGACTATTTGATGATAATTATTGACATCCATTTGAGTCTTTGCCAAATAATCAAGTCTAGTGTCTAGTTCTAACAATACCTATTCAGTCTTAAATGCTTGCCTAATATCTTTATCAAATGAAGCATCCTCAAAAGTTATTTGGAATTGATTGACCACTAATTACACTGACTTGATCTTTATTTTAGACTCATCTTCAAAAATCTCAAGGGAAATAGCATCATAATACGTTTTTGCTTCCAAAATTTCAATACATCTTCATGAAGTCCTTCCAAAATATCTTCATGAATTCCTTCCATTGCCTAATTTCCCACATCTATCTTTTCAATACAATCTTCTAATTTATCCAACTCTTATTCTATATATACATCTGTTAGAATATATAGTCCATTGATATAACTAAGAGGAGGGAGTGAATCAGTTATCCAACTATTATCACAATCATTAACCTTAAACAAACTTAACCATGTGAGTAATATAAATTAAAACCACAAAAAGATACTCATATGAAATTAACACCAGATATTTTGACTAGGGAAACCCTTGATTAGAGGGAAAACCCCAGTGGGGATGGTACCCACAAGATGATGTACTAATATAAGTATTCCTTGTTAAAGGATAGATCTTGTTAGGAGTCTATTACAACATTCAATACATATGAGTCCCTATTAGGAGAATTTGAATCTTTGTTAGGAGTTGTGGAAGACAACTGGACCCACTGCCCAAACAACTTCAAGATTAAGATCAAAGAACCCACTTTCCAAATGATCTATGAATTTTACAGAATAATAGAACTGAAATGCACTTCCTTCGTCTATCTTTTTCCTATCAACCAAACTTATGCTCCTTTAGATCTTGTAACCAGATCTCATATAATGCAGCCAATGATCCCTTGGATCGCTTACACACATTTAGTAAGCATTCTGCTCCTTCTCAAACTGTGCACTAATACTTTGCATTCCACTTGATCCTCTAATTCAAGTTACCTTTACAATTCTAACAACACTATCAGCTAGCAATCTATACAAAATTTCACACATGTGAAACCATGTCTTTGAACATGCTAGCATCTTCACATGATTGTCCTCTATATTTGTACATCACCTTCATCATCCTATATGAAAGAGAGCGATAGATCATCTGAACTCTATTTTCTAATGCTTTGTTTTTGCACTACTTCTAGTAAAACAATTGGAACTTTCATACAACATCAAATCAAACTTACTCCTTTAAACTACATCATCAAGACAACCTCAGGGACATGTCCTCCTCTATGCATCATCTAAAACTTCCTCAACCTTTGAGCATGATAATATTTTTGACTTCTATTTTTCTAATCTTAACAAAATTACTATTATATTGGCATCAATGACAAATACAGTCATGAATTCATCATATAAATACTCTATAATTCTTAGGATACTCCCCCAATGAAGTATCATCAACATTTATGCTAACAATCTCCCCCCTTGGCATTGATTGCAACATAGATGAAAAAAATCTAAGTTCCAAGAATACCAAACTATACTCTATTGTTGTCATCTTCGCAATTCCTCTTCATCAATCTGAAATCTTCTAGAACACTAAACTTTCTTTCTTCTTCTTTTAGGATTGATAATAGTTGTTCATGGTAAATAACTTCCAATACTTTTTGGTTGCATCTGTACACTTACATGAATCTTTTTAAATCTCCCTAAAGAGATAACTCTCCACTATTGCCATCTCAATGGGTGCTTCTCTTCTCATTGCTTATGTACATTGTCTCAATATGTTTTTCATGTACATTCTCTCCCCCATTGACATCAATGTCAAAGGTGTCAATCACAATACTTATTGTTAATCCCAATTTTTAATCAACTTCTCAAATCATTAACCAACTCAAGTGCCCAAAGAAATTGTTCAATACCAAATACCAATTACCAAGTGTCCTTCATGACTTAGTACATATCAAATACTCCCCCATTCAAGAAGCATCAGTATTCAGTCCAATCTATCCATAGTTCTCTCTACCACTAGATTGATGCACTCCTTGCATCAACTACTCTTAAGTAGCTAGGGGCATAGTCCCTAGCATACCTTTTGGGTACTTAAAAGTATCCATTCTGCAATCTAATCTTTAGTTCTTACATACTCCAACCTTATTTCTTTTTATGTTGCCTTCTCTTTAAAAACATCATACTTTATGGATATGTGTTTTATCATAGAATGTAGTATTGGATTCTTAGACATACTTATTGTACTTGTGTTATCACAGTAAATGATAACAGGTTTAGTAAACTCAATTCCAATATCCTTTAACATTTACTTCATCTACATAACTTGATTAGTATTATTTTGTACTGCAACATACTCTACCTAAGTCGTACTCTGAGATATACAATCATGTTTCTTGTTCAACCAAGAAACCAATCTTCCCCCAAGAAAGAATGCTCCACCACTAGTGTTTTTTCTATCATCTACACTGCCTGCCCAATTTGCATTAGTATATGTGCACAAGGTAAAATCACTTGATCTATCATACCATATTCCATAATTAGATGTACCCTTCAAATATATGAATATCCTCTTTACTACTACATAATGATACTCTTTTGGATCAACTTGAAATCTTGCTACAATCCCAACTGCATTTTCTTTATCTAGTCTGGTGTGATTTAGATATTGCAATTCTCAAATCATAGATCTATACTTCTTTTGTTCAACTATAGGTGTCTCATTTTTAATGAATAACTTGTGACCATTTATTATGGGTGTACCAATAGGTTTGCAATTCTCCAAACCAAATATTTTCAAGAAATCTTTCAGTTATTTAGTTTGTAAAATAAATATCCCATCTTTGTTCTATGCAATCTAAAATCCTAGGGAAATTTTCATTTCTCCTATCATGCTCATTTCAAATTCATTTTTCATCTCTTCAGAAAACTTAGCACTTTCTTCATCATTTCCTCCAAATATTATGTCATCCACAAATATTACAATGATAAATAGACCATCATCAATTTTCCTCAAATACAAATTAGCATCTGATGTAGCTTTGATAAATACATGTCCAACCTCACATACCAGGTTCTACGTGCTTTCTTTAGACCATATAGTGCCTTATTTATTCTAAATACAAAATATATATCTTTTGTTAGAGGGAATCCATTAGGTTTCTCAATGTAGACTTCTTCTTTAAGTTCTCCGTTTAGAAAAGTCGACTTGACATCCATCTGATAAACCTTGAAATTCTTGCTTGTTGCATTAGCCAAGAACATCCTTACTACTTCCATTCTTTCCATGGATGCATAGGTTTCTTCATATTCTATGTCTTCTTGTTGTGAGTAACCTTTGCAAACAAGTCTAGCCTTGTTTCTCACAACCTCTCCTTGCTCATTCATCTTATTTTTGAATACCCATTTGATTCCTATCACATTCTTGTCTTTAGGTCTAGGAACTAATTCCCATGTCTCATTCTTCACAATCTGATCTAGTTCTTCTTTCATAGCTTTCATCTAGTGATCATCCTTACATGCCTCATTTGTGCTCTTAGGTTCCACTTGAGAAATTAGACACAATTCCTCATTCACTTTGTTCCTTGTCATCACAGCTTTATCCATGCTCCCAATTATCTACTCTAGAGGGTGATTCTTTGTCATGTTTTTGTTGGAAGTAGGAGTTGACATCTCAACTCTGATCCCTTCCCTAGGTTCAGATCTTTGTTCTTCTCTATGCTCAATAGATACATCATTTTGCAAGTCACTGTTAGCCTCAAAATGAACTTCAGCATTATGTCTAACAATTCCAAAATTATCCTCTTTTTCATCATAATTATAATCTACCATCTTCTCTTTAGCACAAAAAAATTCATCAATCCTTACATTTTTGCACTCAACTATTTTCATAGTTCTATAGTTGAAACATCTATATTCTTTTCTTTTTAATGAGTAACCAAGAAACATACCTTCATCGCTTCTAGGATCAAACTTACCAATGTCATCATCTCTCTTTATGTAACACTTACTTCCAAATATTCTAAAATACTTGACTGATGGCATGTGGCCAAATAATAACTCACAAGGTGTCTTGCTCATACCGCTTCTGATCTATACTCTATTCAGAGTATATATTTCATTGTTAACTGCTTCTCTCCAAAATGTCTTTGAGACATCATTCTCAAATAACATAATTATTGTTTCTTCTGCTACTGACTTGTTCCTTCTTTAGCTATCCCATTTTGTTCAAGTGTCCTAGGTGAAGATAATTGTCTTTTGATTCCATTCTCTTCACAAAACATGTTGAACTATCTAGAAGTGAACTCTCCTCCTCTATCTGATCTTGAACACTTAATCTTGACACCAAATTCATTTTCAACTCTATTCTTGAATATCTTAAATTTCTCAAAATATTTAGACTTCTCTTTAATAAATGCTATCCATGTCATCCTAGTGAAGTCATCAACAAAAATCATAAAGTACCTTTCACCATAGAATCATCTAGTTCTTGTAGGACCACTCAGATTTGTGTGAAAAATATCCAATTCCTCTGTAGTAGAGAACTTCTTGTTGGGAAAAGACACTTTCCTATACTTAGCCAAAATACATTCCTTGCAGACAATATTAGTAGGCTTAATAATCCTGGGTAGATCTCTCACTGCAAATGTATAGCTAACTTTCACAATATTATCAAAGTTTATATGACAAAATCTTCTATGCCATAATCAACTGTTATCAACCTTTGCAACCAAACATGTCATTTTAGTAAGGTTCAACTAAAATACATTATCTTTGGATCTAGTTCTAGTACTAATTAGCTTACCATCTTTGTCTTTGATAATGTAAGTCTTCTTTGTGAACTACAAAAAATATCCCTTATCTACCAACTATCCAACACTTAACAAATTATGTATCAAACCATCAAAAAAGTAAATATCATCAGCGTTAGTTTTACCATCAAGAGTAATAGATCCAATCCCTGTGATATGATACGTTGCATTGTTACCAACTCTAACAATACCTCCATCATGATTTCTCAACTAAACCAATTTCTTCATAGCACTAGTCATGTGATGTGAACAACCACTATCAATTATCTAATTTGATTTCTTCTCAACTTGGGTAACTAGAGCTCTCTCTTCTCTAATTCCTCTATCAAGATAATCTTCCTTAATAGCCACAAATCCTAATTCATCATCACTTTCACTTTGATCTTTTTCATTAGATTCTTGATCCTTGTTAGCATATAAAAAATTTCTATCCTTATCTCTTCTAGGCTTAAATTGTCCTCTAAATTTTTTCTCTCTTTTAGGAAATTTAGATGCAAAATGACCATATTCATCATAAGTCCAACATTTAAAGATTTTCTTACCATCTTTCTCTCTTCTTACTAAAAGCAGTATTCCTTCTTCAATCTTCTTATCTTCTTCAGATATGCTACTACTAGCGAAATCTCCTCTTGCACTTGTACTTCTTGACAGGTTAGGTCGAATGTGCATAGCACTGAAAGTTGTCTCAACTCTGGCTAATTCTCCAAAGTATCTCATTTTTGGTTCTACAGATTCTAATCTTCCAAGTAAAGTTTCCTTTGTGAAATATTTGGTACAAGGCATTACTAGCTGAATTGTCTAAGTTGTTTTCTTGAATGATGGTGATAAAATTTTCAAGATCTTCCATATAACCTCATCATCATGTTTAGTTCCACCAAGAGGTCAAATACCTACAATAATTTTTGATATTCTTCCTATATAATTTCTAATCAATTCATCTTCCATCATCTTAGTATCTTGAAATGCACAAATCCAACTTTGTAATTTCATTCTTTTTACATGATCATCACCTTCAAAAGCAACTTCTAATACTATTCAAATTTCATGAGAAGTTTGAAATTTCTTTGCCTGATTATACTCATTCTCTAGAAGAGCTAATAGTAGGCTTCTCTGGCTCTCATGTTACACATGAATAGATCTCATTCTCCCTCATTGCATTCATCTAGCTTTGATTCTTCAACAATTACCTTCTTAGCTTTCATCAAAAGCTAATATCCTAGAACCATGCAAAGTAGATGAGTCTTCATCTTTTCCTTCCAATCATCATAGTTGGCCCCATCAAATCTTGGGCTATCCTTTCTAAATATATTCACCATTAATCTCCCAAATTTGTTAAGCCTTATCTTCAAGGACCTCGTGCTCTAATGCCAATTGTTAGAATATGTAGTCCACTAATATAACTGAGAGTGGGGGTGAATCAATTATCCAACTATTATAACAATCATTAACCTTAAAAAAATTTAACCATGTGAGTAATAGAAATTGAAACCAAAACAAGATACTCATACATAATTAACACCAAATATGTTAACTAGGGAAACCCTTGATCAGAGGGAAAACCCTAGTGGGGATGGTACCCACAAGATGATGCACTAATATAAATATTCCTTATTAGAGGATAGACCCTGTTAGGAGTCTATTAATATATTCAATGCATATGAGTCCCTATTAGGAGACTTTGAATCCTTGTTAGGAGATTCCAACCTTGTAGGATTTGTACCAACCCTATTAGGAGTTGTGGAAGACAACTGGACCCACTACCCAAACAACTTCAAGGTTAAGATCAAAGAACCCACTATCCAAATGATTTATGTATTATCCCTTGCAAAATAATAGAACTAAAATGTACTTCCTTCTTCTATCTTTGTCCTATAAAGTATATTTTTTCTCTTTTAAATATTGCAACTAGATCTCATGCTATGCATCCAATGATCCCTTAGATCACTTACACACATTTAGTAAGCATTCTACTCCTTGTCAAACTATGCACTAATACTTCACATTCCACTTGATCCTCTAATTCAAATCACCTTTACAAATAAGGAAAATAACTTTTCTTTATACCATATCTTCATAATAATTCCTCGATTTAGCCTTGAGGTTTTTCTAATTAATTAAAATAAATTATTTCACAATTGTAACAACATTGTCGACTCACAATCTATACAAAACTTCGCACATGTGAAACCACATCTTGCACACATACTGGCATCATCACACAATTTTCCTCTATCACTATTATTTGCACATCACCTTCATTACATCTTAGATGAAAGATAGTGATAGATCATTAGAACTCTATTTTCCAATGCTCTATTTCTACACTGCTTCTAGTAAAACAAGTGTAACATCCATACAACATTCAATTAGACTTAGTCCTTTAAACCACATCATTAGGAAAACCTCAGGAACATGTCCTCTAATACACATCATTTGAAACTTCTTCAGCTTTTGTGCATACTAATATTACTAACTGTTATATTCCAGTCTTAATAGAATTATTGCTATGTTGACATCAATGACAAATACACTCATGAATGCAACATATCAATACTCTACAATTCTTAGGATACTCCTCCAATGTAGTATCACAATTCACATTAACAACATCCATGAAAGTGTGATATCTTTGACCCTTTATTACCATAAAAACTTTGAGGTCCTTATCCCAGGTCTACACCTCATCCATCAAACCAAAATCCTAGTTCACTATAGATACCAATTTTTCCGCACTAGACTAAATGTAATGTAATAGTTTTAGATTACTCGATATTATATGTACACCTTTCTACTCAAAATTTTCATGTCATTGTTGACATTCTCCCAAAAATGAATCAACTTGTACATTCCCTTTATCTTTCTTCTCCAAGGTCACACAGAGAGTAAGTTCTGGGTGATCTTGTTCCAAAGGGCCCACAATTTCATGCAGATAACCTCTTAGAAGCTCACTCCATTTTTACAGCATCACCAATACAGACTCATTTCTATCTAATTGTCTAAAAACCTCCTTGATGCTCGTAGTGATCATTACTTTATCTGTGTCTATTGTGGGCTTTCCTAATAGGATTTCTTTAATCTAATAGTCCTTAGGAGTCAAATCTTTGGTACCACATGTGGAGGATGGATGGCTATATGGGAAAGTAAGTATTGATCTTTATTATTCATTAGAAAGGCCAATTGTTATGCATCACCCATAGGTGGCTCGGGCTTCTTGATTTCTTTTACCAGCTCTTCCATAGTCTCCTCAGTAGTCATGTCTAGCTACCTCTTTTGCTGAATCATAACCTCCCTCTTCAGCCATGCTAGTGTAGTGCATGTGGAAGACATGTATTTGGTTGTAGATGAAGTTTTCACTATTGGCCCTTTACTCTTATCACTCCTTTCTAGAGTCTTATCCTTCTAAGAGAGATCTACATTGGGAGTCCCTATATCTATTGTAGCCAAAGTACTTTCCTCTGTATCTTAAGAAGTTTGTTGAGGTTCTTTGGGTATCTGTCAATCCTTTGATACTTCATTGGATGGCATATGTTCATGCTCTTCTTCATGTGTTGCTTGCTCTTGTTCTTTAGTGATAGGAGGGAGAGGAGTGACTGAGACTTTTTCCAATAAAGACAAGTCTTGAAATGGTGGTGATGGTGTACCTAGAGACCCTTGTGGTAAAGGTGGAATTTGATTCCAATCCTCTCACAAGGGTTGGTTCGTGGGTGTATCTTGTATCTTATCGCCCACCATTTCAGTTCCCATAGGCATAAAATTGAAATCATAAATGTTGAAGATATTTGTTCCTTACCCTTACTGGTCATTAATCCACTACTACTACTCATCTTCAAAAATGGTAACCTGAATAGTTCCTTAGGAATTGATGGTGGCATTATGGTTGAGCTTCTTCTTCTCTCTTCTTGAGTAGCCCTAGCAGTGCGAGTTCTCTAACTTAAGAAAATATTATCTTCTTCTTCTTCTTATTTGTTAGCTTTGGGGATCGTATTTGGAACTAAATGAATGGGAATAACTTTCTTCTGTAATCTCCTCCTTTATGTCCTTTTCATAGTAGTTCCAACCTTAGCCTTCTTAACAGTAGAAGAAGTGGCCTCTTCTTCTTGACTATGTGGTGAAACCTCTTGTGCTTCCTAGTCTTGTTCCTATTCCTATGGGGGCACTTGTTCAGTCTCTTGATCTTGAGCTATATGCTCATTTTGAGGCTCTTCTTCTATCGAACCTTGCTGAGGTTGATGAGATGGTTGGACCTTATCAACTTTCTTGCTCCCTTTTGTTTCACTCTTTCTTTTATTCTTTCCCTTATTCGCCCTAAAGTACTCAACTTCCCACTCATTGGATGCACCATTTTTGGTCTAATTGGGGATTGAGTAGGGAAAGTTGGTATTGTAACTTTAGCACCTTTACCCTTAATTAGGTGTGTTGTGGCTTGAAAGATAACTTCATGAGGAACTAGGTCAAGCTTAAAGGATTTCTTAATCCATCCTCTTGTTAATTAGATTATGTGGCTTTCCTTATGACTTATATCCACACTCTCATCTTTGTCTATCTTAGCATTCATGATCACCCTATTATGAATCCAAAACATCTTGAGTGTCTTGTTGAAAAGCATTGAGTGGGACCTTTATTTTTAAGGCACTTCTTTCTAGATTTAGAGTCATCCAACAATAATCCCTTATTTGGATATCATAATCATCTATCACATTCATCCAATGATCTTCTATGGCATCTTTGTGTACAAACTTCTTTCCTGCCAAATGTTGAACTCTGCAAATATTTTCAAAATAAGGATGAGGGGAGTTGTAATCCTCTAAGGGATATTGATCCCATTTTGAATCAAAGGTCACGATATCCTATTTTTGTTTAACCTCAAATGAACCTATGCTGATTGGCCATACCCATGTCTTCTTATGTTATTTCCTCACTCTATCACATATAGATGTGAGTTGTCTAGCAATATCCAATAGAATGAATCTATCCAATAGATATCTCAGGAGTTTCTTCAAATTCACCATCATACCAGCTACCCTTAGGTAAGTGAATTTTTTAAGCTACATGTAATAGGTGTCGATCTCTGCGATCCTTGTTACTACCTCTACCGACATCCTCTTAGTGCAATCACCCTCTATAAATAGGATGATTATGTAAATATGAAAGCATTATTCACTATCCAATATTCCTTGATCTAATCAGAGAGGCTTTTCTTCACCAATTGGGGGTATACCACAGAAGGGCATGCATTAGCATCTTGTATGCTACCTTTCTTATAAAGACCTGGGTAATCTATCATTCTAGCCACCAACAAATACACCATGTATGATGTCATATAGAATCTTGGATCAACTCGTACTCCTATGAGTTGCTCATGCAAATTATCATTGAGGATGATAACCTAGTCTATTGGAATTTTGGTCATTTTGATTGTATCTATGAAGTGGACCATCTAGATATTAAGATGTCCAGTAGTTGGTAAGACCATGACTTAGCTCAAAAGAATAATAGTGTATTCAATTTCATCCTTCATATATCCTTGTGTCATGTCTACCTTTCTAGCTCTGCATCCCACAAGTGTTCTATCAATTAAAAATGAAGATTGTATCATTTTTGACACTACCTTTTCATTAACCCTATACCATCTTTTTTCTCAGTCATAGGTTATCTTAACATATTGATTAGTTGTTGGGAGATGGAAAACTTTCTTAGTGTTCTTGGGTCTAAGCTCCAGGACTATCTCCCCTGTAATGCTCTTTACCAACTTCTCTTCAAGTACATAGTTCTCTACTAATGCCATGATAAGTTCAAAGGACTACATGAATGTGGGATGTGATGCCGCATTTACTAATCTTGATGTGATCATTACTAACATCATGACATACCTCTCTTTAGGTTTATTGTATATTGTGAGGAAAGCATTCCAATCAATGTAGCCAAGCTCAGTCTCTCTAATCTTCAAATGTTCATCCTGAAAACATGATTTCTTTGGTGCACCTTGAAATTTGAATACTACGGGCTTTGGAGCCATCTTTTCTACAAGTGAAGATGATGAGGATGCCATTTCATCTACACACAAGAGGAAAATATTAGTTTGGCAATTGTAAATAAAACCCTAAGAAAACCCTAAATGCTAGAACATCAAACCCAAAACACCAAAACCCTGAAAAATAACTCAAATCCCCCTTCATAACTTTTGAAAGCAATTTAGTGCATTTTGTGCACCTTGATAGGTGTGCTAGGTGCACTTAATAACTATAGTCATTTTGTTCATAGTTGCACACCTATGCAGATGTGTACCCTAATTGGATGTGCACATGTGCATGTGCACTACTGCACACATTGCAAATCATGTATGATAAAGGGGGACTAGGCTAGTTAATCAAATGCTCTAAGTGTGTGCACTTGTGTGCATACCCTTATAATACACTTAATGTTTTAACACACAAAAAAATGGTACACAGATGTGCATCATTATCTCCAATATTTTGTGTAGAAAGGTGTGCATGTGATCACCTTGGGGAGGTGCACACATCCACACCTTTCCTTAGTGTTTCCTTTTTTCTTTTTATCTTTCTTAGGTTTTTTAGGTGTGATTAAAGGTGCGTACATGTGTACCTTGAATAGGTGTGCATGTGCGCACCTTTGGTGACTAATGTTTAGTGTTGTTTGCAAGTGCACCTCTAGATGTGTTGAGGTGTGATTGAGGATGGAAATATGAGAATAATGAGGAAGGGAGAGGGGGGTCTCAAGATTTTATAGGACTGGGGAAGTGTGCACTGTTTGGAGGTGTACATATATATAGGTGTGCATCTCTAAAGGGAGAAAAGTGTGCATTTGTGCATTTAGCACACCTTGAGAGGGTGTGCATGTGCATTAGGTACACCAGTGCACCCTTTAACACTAAAATCCTTCAATTTCTCAAAATTTCTATGTGCATTTAGCACACCCTGAGAGGGTGCGCATGTGTATTAGGTACACTAGTGCACCCTTTAACACTAAAATCCCTCAATTTCTCAAAATTTCTCTACTCTAACATCTGGGTTCCTCAATTAGAGGACCATGGCTTGACTCAAACTCTAGGTGGAGTTCCAAAAATTGATCCTAGGCCCCAGACTAGGGGTTTGGGAGACAAAAATTTTATTTGGGGGTCCCCATTTCTAAGAGAAATTAGGTATACATTGTGAAACCATAATATGAACCAATTCCAAAATATCATCAGATGAATATGTCTTTCTCTTGAAATTAGATTTTGTCATTTTTCCCAATTGACATTGTTTACACATAGCATTATCAGGTTTCTTCAATTTTGGAAAACCTCTTACTCTTTTCATCTTACTAATGTTCAACAAATTGTAAAAATTCACGACATAACCTCTTGTGCCATAACCATATTTCTTCATACTATACAAACAAACATGTCTCATCAGATAAATCCAAATAGAACAAGTTACCTCTTGTTTGATCACCACTTCCAATTAGTTTACCATCAACATCAAATATCTTGGCCTTCCTATGATTGAATTCAACTCTATATCCTTATTTTTTCAACTGTGAAATACTCAACAAGCTATAATTAAGTCCTTTAACCCATTAAACATTGTCACACTTGATCTTATCAATCAATTGTATTGATCCTTTACCTTTCACAAGACATGGTACATCATTACCAAACTGAATACAACTACCCTTGTATGGTCCAATAGTTTCAAATTTATTTTTATCACCAGTCATGTGGTTTGAATAACCAATATCAATTATCCATCTATCACTTTTATTCACATAAGAAATTAATGCAATTTTCTCATCTTCATCATAATCTTCTTTCATAGCAACACAAACAATTTCTTCATCGTTACTTTCATATTCATTATCAGTTTCTTCTTTAGCACTATAACAAGATTTCTTACCTTTTTCTATGTAGTCCTTGTTTCTCCTATTGTCTCGGTCATCTCTTCTTCCTTTGTACTTACTTTCCCTCTTTTTATCCTTGTCTTCTCTGTTAAGACATCTTGCACAAATATGTCTTTGTTACATGAAAAAAAAATTATAGGAAGTTTACCTTTGTATTTTCCTCTACCTCTTGGAAGTCTTCTAGTCATCAGTGCTTCAAGCTCATCAAGTTCATCATTAGAAACATCACTATGACTTTTCACATCTTTGCCTTTTCCTTTCTTACTAAGAACCAATTGTGATTTAAAAGAACATTCAATAGTGGTAGGGGTGGAATTATCAAAATTTGACATCTCAAAAGAAGTAAGTCTACCAATCACACCCTCTAGAGTTAGGTCATTACTAGGCATACATCTCAATTCTTGTACCGTTGTTCAAGGGTAAAAGAACAAATGTTGAGATATTGGGTGTTGCAAACATTGCATAATATTATTATATTATTTTATTTTATTTTATTATCTAATGTTGTACCTAGATAGACATGCAACATGTAAATATTCCAATGGGTTATACTTGAGGAGTTGTATTGTAACATTGTGAAAATATTTCATGTAATTATTTAATATTGGGGAAAAGAAATTAAATCCCCAATATTAAATGTGGGGTCAGTGGGTAAGGTAGCACATGGTTTACCACTTGGTGGTTTTTTGAGACTTGCTACTATATAATTAGCCACAAAGATAGTTGTTGTATGAGTGAGAAAGGCAAGAGTTGAGCAGAACAAGGCTTGATAGGTTAGCCAAGGGACCATTTGTGAAGGTTGGAAGCATGGCATGGGATGTGTGGATTCATGCTTGTTCACATGGATTGCTTGGTAGTGGCTATGGCTTTGAAGGCTTTCATGGTTGTAGTGCAATGGTGTTTTTTCTAAATAATACGTGATGATGGATGCTTTTGGAGGTTGGTTTTTTCCCTCAATGAGGGTTTCCTAGGGTAAATCTTGTGTCACATTTTGTGGGTATGTTGTCTATTCTCTTGCATGTGGATTTCAATTCCGTGTTTATTTCAGATCTATTATGAGTTATGTGGAAATGATTATATTCTTTGTTTCAAGTTTCCTTACAACAAATCTGTGTCACCTTTTAGGATACCAAAACGTGTTTTGGTCAAATCTCATTTCTCTATCAAAACTCTTTTTTTTTTTCAAAAACTAAAAATACCCTTTTATAGATCTCAGATTCGATATCATCATTTTATAAATTTTTGAGTGTTTTGATTAGTTATAATATGTTATAATTTTAAAATATTATAAGTTGGTAATTCAACATTTCAGAAGATGATCCCTCAAAAAAGGAAAAAAATAGTAAATCATATCAAAAAAATTAAAAATATATTTATCTCTAGAGGAGAGAGTCCTCTTCATGAATATGTAATTTTTTTAAAGAATTTGTAGGATTGATAGGGAAATTTTTATGGGATGAAAATACTATTAGCTTCTGATAAGGTCGAGCTTGAGTACTTATAACAAATAAAATATATATCAAAAATAATTTTTTTATTTTTTTAATCTCTAGCTATACATATCATCTAAAAGATATTTTCAAATCATACAAAAAAAGATGATTTTTATATACTTGTTTTACGGGAACAACACCCTATCTTTTTTATAGTTAAAAAAGGGACTTCAAAATAAAATAAAATGAATAAATTCTCACTCAAAAAAATTATAAAAATTATAGGCATAAAATTCATCCAATTCTACACATTTCATTATTTTACATCATCTTCAAATTCTAAACACAAATACCATTTTTTGTCATTAATGTTGAATTGTTGCATTCTCATATCCTATTTCTTTATAAAAGGTGACACAAGTTTGTGCTTGAACCAAGAAACCCTAATAGCATAAATAGGAAGTAAAGTTCTCAATACCTTTCTAATTACAATATCATTATAAATATTTCCATTTGCTCCTCTTATAGAATTTACAACCTTTTTTATTCTCCCACAATACTAAACTATATTTTCACCTTCCATCATTATCATTTCATCAAAATTGCCTCTCAAGCTCTCTAATTTTTCCCTTGAGACATTCATGTCTCCTCCATAGATGGTCTGTAGTGTATCCCACATTTCCTTATCAGTTTTGTAGTCTTTTATGTCGTTAAACTTGGCATAGCTTAGGGTCGATGTAATCTCCCACATAGCTTGGTTATGTTCTTTCTTCTCCTTCAGGTTCTAAGATGTCAGAGGAAGAACTATTATATCCACATACGCATTGTCCACAAAATGTATTGCACCATATCCAATTCCTTCCATATGTAGCCTCATCAGACTTTTCCATGTAGGTAAGTTGTCTTTGTTCAACCTTGGAACCTCCTTTTTGTACATTGTGATCTTTATCTTTATGTACCTTCAAAATTTTCTCTCCAAAAACCAATGCTCTAATACCAATTGGTTGAATGTTTAAAATAATTAAGAGGGGGCTTGGGGGTTGTGAATCATTTATCCAAGGTTCAGATGTACCAATTGAACAAACAGACACTTTAACTACTTCATATCTAAATATCCATTAGCTTGGTCTCTATAGTAAGCTTTTAGTAACATAAACTAGCAATTCATTATCCTAAACATAACAAACTTGGAGAATCTAAACATTAAAAGTACATCATCAAAAATAACATCCACACAAGTTTGACACTAGTAACATGTCACCAATTTGGATCCAATTTGGGAAAAATCACCAATAACATGTCACCAATATTTTCACTCTTCTAAAATGAGCTCTATTAGGATCCAACCCTATTAAATGTCACAAAACACAATATTAAATGTGACTTTTTTAAATTATTTAATCACTTTGTTAGGAGTGGCCTTGTTAGAGGACTTTAGAACATTCTATTACAATGCCACCTTGATTAAAGAATTCCAATACTAATACAATGGTTAGAAAGTACCATCAAATTTTGATCTCAATAAGTATAAGTCGCTTTGTAAATATAGATCATAATTTCATTCATAAGTTCATCCACTAATTGGCCTTCATGTCATCTCTATCTCTGATTTTCTTGGCAACCCTTCAAGCAATCCCCTTTCACAAATTTGTTCAACCTCCTTTTTAGGTTCACTAGTCAATAGCATCAAAAGTCATTCCAAAATTTCTAGGTCTTCACACCTGTAGTGCCTGCCCCTAGTTTGCATTTTCGCTAACATTTTCAAACTCTTTTAGACTTGGTTTTATGTGGATGGTTAGCAACATTTTGTTGAGACTATCAGATATTGTGCTATGGATTCAGTTAATACATGATGAGATTACTTGGTACTTTACTTTTCATGTATGTATGATGATTATTTCCAATGTTTGTAGTTATTAATGATGATTAGTAAGATGATTTATCATATGTGTTTTCTTATGGATACTTACCCCATACTTGCATGTGTATGGTGTGCATGTTTGCTTTGCATGTTTGCTTTTGTATGACGTGTCTGATGTGGTCAAGGAAGGGAGTCGTAGTCACCTGATAGTCGAGATCTACACAATGCACCACTTCCTGCCATTGCCTATTTAGTTAGTATATATTGTGCTTGTACATGCATAATTTTTATGCAGGTTGCAGGTACCGGGTATCGACTTCCCTGAATTGCCAGGATGAGCGTACCCTATCACATTATCTCAATGATAAGAGAGGGGAGATAATTCTCAAGTCCAAACCCCAACCCTTTAAGTCATTTCTTCTAATTGAAAATTAAGACAAGTATCTAAGTTGAGTACCCTCTGAATACGTCGGATGACATAATTTGTGATATTAACTCTTGGTTTGATTTTGTATGTATTTTGGCTATGATGGGTTTTCATATTTTTACCTTATGAGTCTTTGATGTATTTTCTATTAATTAAGCCTAATTAAAAGATTTAATTAATGTTAGTTTAATGAAAAAATTAATATGATATTTTAATATTTATTTTATTTAATTAATTGAGAAATTAATTAAATTAAATAATTAAATTAGAAAATAAAAGTTATAAGTTTAAATTTGGAATATATTGGACTTCATTTTTAAATAAATGACTAAATAATATTATTATTAAAGCTAATAAATATTTTAGCAATAAAGTTTTGAAAATGAAATTTAAAAGTGAAAAATATATTTAAATTATTAAAAGATTCTAGATTTCATGTGATTAAAATATAAATACATTAAGATTGAAAAGTGGAATTATTAAAGTTAGTGCATGAGATTTAATAAATTAATTAATTAAATTGGAAAGAGTAAAGTAAATATTATATTAATGATTGTGCATTATTTTAATGTTTGCTCACATAGGAGTTTGCAAATTTTCAAGAGTTGTCATGTAGACAACACAGGGGTTTGTACTCTAAGAATGCACAAGTTGTCTACACTTAGAAGTTAGCATTTTATTTGAGCACATGGTCTCTACAACCTTAAGACTTATCTAGAAGGTTGGAAAAGACCCATGCTTAGTTGTCATGCTTATCTTCTAGTTGTTTCTAGAGACACTATAGATGCATCTTAGAGGCCTTTAAATAGAGGCTCTCCTAGTGTGTTTGGACAAGCTTAATGGAAGCTACAAGCTACAAGCTACAAGCTTCAAGCTAAAAATGGAAGCTTCAAGCTTACATGCTCATATTCTTTTTCATGCTCATATGCTCTTTCATGCTCATATGTTTCTACATGCTCATATATTTTTACATGCTCATATGTGTCTATATGCTTCCATGCTTCTTCTAGCACTTCTAGTCACTTGGAAGATTCGATTGGCTTGGATCTTGGAGGAATTGCGAATGTTGGAGAAGGAAGGGATTCTCTATGGACTTCTGAGGCATGGAAAATTAGCATCAGTGTCCAGGTGCATTCGTGATAATCACATAATTTATTTGCACTCTTTCTCTTCCTGTCTTCATCATGTCTGCTATATGTGTCTGAATATTCTTTGTGATTGGATCTGCAATTTTGAAATTGGAATCTAGATATGCTATTTGGTTGAGAAGAAAACAATAGAAAAATCCTAGATCCAATTAAGGAGAAATAATTAGATATGAATCAAGTTTGAGTTCGAATTTATATTAAATTAGAAAGACAAGATTTGGAATTAAAATAGAAATTTTATGGTGAAAATTCGAATGATTAGATATAATCTTTCTATCAATTATATTTTTAGATGTGTATGAACAAACCCTTTTATGGTTAAATTTAGAGAACAATTATTTTAAGAGGAAATTCTTAATTCATCACAAATTGTCCTGTCACTGCCCTTGAATAGACCCGAACTCAGTCATTCATAACTTTTTATCATGATCGAATTTATTCGATCGCTCCAGTCAGAATTGGCGCAACTTGGCCCCCTCCAACATATTTCAATTTTAGCCCAATCCAACAATTTATTAGAGAGATATGACCCTCGTACTGGGACTGTTTTATTCAAAGGCAGATATTTCTCCATTTCTCATAACCAAGAGTTCTTTATGCTTAAACTTCACAAAAATAATATATCAAAGCATGGAATGAATTAAAGATATTATTGTAATTTTTTCTTATTAGAATCTTATTAATATGCATTAGTTTTATATGGTTTATTATCTAATCTAATTAAAATAAATTTAATTAAAATTAGTTAATATTAGAAGAAGTGTAATTAATTATTAGTCAATCTAAGTAAATGAATTTTTAAATGAGAGAAAATTAAAAGAAAAGAGATTTTAATATAGTTTATATAGTGGACTTTTTATAATGTACTATTTAATATATATTAAATAATTTAGAGATGGTAATTTTATATTACGTTTTTAAATGAAGAGACTTTAGTGATAATGGATTAAGATTTAATTGACATGGAGTCACTGTTATAACATTGTTATAATTTGAATTACTATGGTATTATTAATACTTTATATATTATGAACTAAATTATTGATATACCTTAATGATATTAAGAGTTAGTTAATGAATCTTATGTAAAGTTCTCTAGATCGATTAATAATAGTTTTGATGAGTTTATTATTTATTAATGTTTGTTGGGTCTAACAAACTATTAATAAATAATAGTTTAAATAGTTTAAATAGTTATCAATTAATACGATCAGAGTTAATCTAGAGGAGATTAGTTAATGATTGAAGTACTGTAAAAGATATTAATCAAATTGAATTGGTTAATAATTTGGAAGAGTATCAATTAATTGAATCAACGTACATAGGGAAAACTTATTTGAGATAATAATACTTGGTATTGGAGATTTATTATAACTTATTATTAAAATATAAATGGAAACATTGTTGCAGAGTGACAAATGTGGTCATTATAGATTTATTAATAAGATTCTCAATATAAATTGTTATTAAATATTAACAAGTTATTATTATTGAACTATGAATATGAATATTTGTGTACTAGATTATAGTTGACTTTTAACTTACAAAATTATAGTTAGTTATTAGTCAACTGATATTAATTGGAACGTTACCATGGATATGTAATTATTAATTAAATTAATTAGAGTTAACTAGATTTAATTAATAATTAAGTTATGTAATAAATTTTTAATTGATATGCTAATATCGATTCTTTTAGTCAAGTAAAGTAATTACATCGAAGTTGACAAGTCATACTCTCATGACTTGAATAATGACCTTAGATATTTTAATAGTGAGACTTAGTAATATTTAATTGAGAACTATTAGAATGTTAATAGGTCATGGATGATGTACCTATGTTGATTGATTAAATTGATCATTTTAATAAAGTTATAATCTTCTTATTCGAAGACTAGTAATTGGCTCTTTTATAAATTTAGATGATTAATGATTCTTGATTTATTTGAAAAGTTGAAGTAACATTATTGGAAAGTTAATCAATTAGAATATGGATCTTAGTTAAATAAAGAAAGCAATTCAATTAAAGGTCGATGATCAGTTTAGTGAATATTTATCTCTTAGAATATTATTTTAATGATGGAAAGAATAATGTTATCGGGGAATAAAACGGGTTGATGTGTAGGTCAAATGAAGAACCTTACACATTTATATTTGAAACGAAAACTGAAGCTCTACACATTATTCAGCTATGTGATTTTAATAAACCAAAACATGTGTTTGCATCGTGTTTTCTCTATGCTTCTTGTTTTGGGTTTTGGGTTGACTGGTGTTGACCAATTATAGGACATCTACCAGAGGCTCGGGGGTTCTGATTGTGATGTCATGATGGTGTCGTATTCTGATCTTTATAAACCCAACCATAGTTATGTGATAGAATGCTCTATGAGATGTTTGTATTTACTAATTGTTATTGTTCATCAGTCTTCTTGAGTGAAGCTGAGTTATGTGTATTTGAGACACTTGATTTAACCATTTTTGAGTCATCATCAGTTATCCTCAGATTGCTTCCAGTCGCCATGATGGGACTGAAATATTGATTTATTTCTTGATGATGTCATGTTGTGACATGTTTGACTCAACCATTTTGGAGTCTTTGATCAGTATTATTTTGAGATATTCTTAGTTGCTTGTTAAGAACCAATGGATATTGTGATTCATATTGGAGATTATATTTATGAAGTTTATGTATTCTTGGATGAGAGAACCATCTTATTATCAGGTTGTCTGTTAAGGAACCGAGTTTGATCTTTATGTGTGTTGTGGTATGGTACACAACTGTGGATTTATGTACCTAGGAGAGGTTGTCTAGGTACATGACTATGGGAGTGGCTTGCATAGGGGTCCGGGGCTCAAAGTGGTCAGTACCAGGGTAACCTAATGCAAGTTATGTAAAAAGTGATAATCAAGTAATTAAAATTTATGGGGGGGGAAACACACTAAAAAGATAAGTTAGAGATATTTAAACCACCCATGTCTTGAGTGCTTGTATAGACTAAGGATGGGAGAAGTGCCTCGTCTTCTTGAGAGGGCTTCTTGATTTCCACATGTGCCACGTTGAGGGTCCAGGGTTCAGAGTAACCAGTCTAGGGTAACTCAACTCTTGAGGGTCTGGGATCTATTGAGAGACCAGTCTAGGGTAACTCAAGCAGCCATGTGATGACACTCCCTAGTATGTAGCCTGAATCTCCTCTATAGATTTTGTGTACCTTCGGTGGTGTACTTATTATTGTGCCTCTGAGATTAGATGTCGATTTTGTGATTGGAACCTTTGAGTTAGTATACTTTTAGGATTCCTAGACTTAAAAAGTATTATACTATGTGATTTTGATAGCCTATTTGAGACTTGAGTTTATCTCCTCAGCACAGTGGGAGTGGACCACTTAGGTACCACGCGGTCGGGTGGTAGTGTTCTTTTCACTCTTATCATTTGAGATCTGTCCAAGACACTGTGACTTGAGTATTCATAGTTTGAATTTATCTTCATTATGATCTTGGAGCATTATGGTAGATGATATACCTTATGATGAATGTATTTACTGGTATGTTTCTTTCATTGATGATTAGCATATGTTAGATGTTGTTATCTTATGCTTATATTTGCATGCTAGATTACTTTCTGCATATGATATAGTATATGTTAGGAGTGACATTCTTACTATGATAATACCGATGATCTCTTCGATGCTTTGGAATGTTACGCATGGAGGGATGGCTAGGATCCATGATGGTCTAATGATGCTATTGACGGTTGGGAAGAACTGTGCACTTAGTTATTTATGTTTGTGATATATGGTTATATGTTATGATGGATGCTTATATCTTTTGTGATGATGTATCATGTATAACATGTGGTTTCATTTACTTTAATTGCATCATGGATTAATATTGGATGTTGATGTACTTTATCGACACAAATGTTTATTCTTTTAAGTCTTTCATACCTTGTATCATGTCTAGTGGATGATTGAGCTAAACAAAAATGTAGTTACAAAAAGGAGACTTGTATATGGTTTAAGAACATTGGTCCATGTATCATTTTTATTTCATAAGGATGTGATGTCAGATGAATAGTTATTATTAGATGTAATTCAACGTTAAAAGATCTTTAAAGAATGTAATATGTTATGTTTACTTTCAGTTGGATGTTGATATTGCTTCTGCTATCATGTAAATGTTATGAATGGTTTTACTTTTATGTTTTATAAAAAAAAAATTGTTCGAAGGGACCCAAAAGAATTTCACTAAGTTTGCCAAACAATTTTTTGAAAGTAAATCCATCTACATCATTCACATGATAGCGGAAGCAATAGCAACAAATCAAATGAAAGTAAACATAATATACATAATAGTTACATACATGTAAATCAACCATTCATCTAACATCACATCCTTATGAAATAACAATGATACATCCAACATTCTTAAACCATATACAAGTGTCCTTTTTGTAACTACATTTTAGTTTAGCTTAATCATCCACTGTACATGATACAAGGTATGAAAAGCTTAAAAGAATAAACATCCATGTAAATAAAGTACATCAACATCCAATATTAATCCATGATGCAATTAAAGTAAATGAAACCACATGTCATACATGATACATCATCACAAAAGATATAAACATCCATCATAAAAGATAACCATAAATCACAAACATAAATAACTAAGTTCGGGTCTATCCAAGGGGCAAAGACAGGACAATTTGTGATGAATTAAGAATTTCCTCTTAAAATAATTGTTCTCTAAATTTAACCATAAAAGGGTTTGTTCATACGCATCTAAAAATATAATTGATAGAAAGATTACATCTAATCATTCGAATTTTCACCATAAAATTTCTATTTTAATTCCAAATCTTGTCTTTCTAATTTTATATAAATTCGAACCCAAACCCGATTCATATCTAATTATTTATCCTTAATTGGATCTAGGGTTTTTCTATTATTTTCTTCTCAACCAAATAGCATATCTAGATTCCAATTTCTAATTGTAGATTCAATTACAAGGAGTATTCAAACACATATAACAGACACGATGAAGACAAGAAGAAAAAGAGTGCAAATAGAATGTGATTATCACGAGTGCACCTGGACACTGATGCTAATTTGCCATGCCTCAGAAGTCCATAGAAAATCCCTTCCTTCTCCATCATTCACAATTCCTCCAAGGTCCAAGCCAACTGAATCCTCCAAGTGACTAGAAGTGTTAGAAGAAGCATAAGAGCATATAGAACCATATGAGCATGTAGAATCATATGAGCTTCTCAAAAGCATGTAAGCTTGAAGCTTGAAGCTTCCATTTTAGCTTGTCCAAACACACTAGGAGAGTCTCTATTTAAAGGCCTCTAAGATGCATCTAGAGTGTCTCTAAAAACAACTAGAAGATAAGAATGACAACCAAGCATGAGTCTTCTCCAACCTTCTAGATGAATCTTAAAGTTGTAGACACCATGTGCTCAAATAAAATGCTAACTCCTAAGTGTAGACAACTTATGCATTCTTAGAGTGCAAACCCCTATGTTGTGTACATGACATCTCTCGAAAATTTGCCAACTCCTATGTGATCAAACATTAAAATAATGCACAATAATTAATTTAATATTTACTTTACTCTTTCCAATTTAATTTATTTATTATTAAATCTCATGCACTAACTTTAATAATTTCACTTTTCAATCTTAATATATTTATATTTAAATCACATGAAATCTAGAATCTTTTAATAATTTTAAATATATTTTCCACTTTTAAAATTTCATTTCCCAAAACTTAATTGCTAAAATATTTATTAGCTTTAATAATATTATTATTTAGTCATTTATTAAAAAAATAAACTCTAAATATATTATTATTAAAATAAATATTGTCACATTCCAAATTTAAACTTATAACTTATTTCCAAATTTAATTATTTTATTTAATTAATTTTCCAATTAATTAAATAAAATAAATATTAAAATATGATATTAATTTTTCATTAAATTAAACCATTAATTAAATCTTTTAATTAGGCTTAATTAATAGAAAATACATCAAAGACTCTCAAGGATAAAATATAAAAATCTATCATAGCCAAAATACATACAAAATCAAACCAAGAGTTAATATCACAAATTACGTCATCCGACGCATTCGGAGGGTACTCAACTCAAATGCTTGTCCTAATTTTCAATTAGAACAAATGGCTTAAAAGGTTGGGATTTGGACTTGAGAATTATCTCCCCTCTCTTATCATTGAGATAATGTGATAGGGTATGCTCATCCTGGCAATTCAGAGAAGTCGATACCTGGTACCTGCAACTTGCATAAAAACCATGCATGTACAAGCACAATATATACTAACTAAACAGGCAATGGCAAGAAGTGGTGCATCGTGTAGATCCTAACTAGCAGGTGACTATGACTCCCTTCCTTAACCACATCAGACAAGTCATACAAAAGCAAACACGCATACCATACACATGCAAGTATGGGGTATCCATAAGAAAACACATATGATAATAAAAACCATCTAGCACACACACAAGATTAGCTCTTTTTTCTCCTTAAATAGGTAATTTTGATCTTTTCTCACTTAAACACCCCTGTAGATCTTAGGGTTACATAAGATTCATTGAATCCTTCCAAAATTTTGTCTCATCCTTTCTATTATAGAAACTTCTCCAAACTTATTCTTAAATCCTTGCATAGAAACACACAAACATGGTTTCCCTTGATTTAAATATTCTAGGTCATCCATACTTATCTTCAACATGCTTTACATATTCCAAAAAATCAACTATGTTGAAATTTTTATAGTGAAGAAAATTGATGAAACCTATCATGGTACAATCATTATTTTTTCATTGATGTCAAACCTACTACTTGTTGTTAAGACAATTTCTTACTTTGGTCTAAATGTTATCAATTGATTGATAGATGAAGAGGATTTGAAAATAAAGGATAACAAGAGAACCTAGAGAAAGATTGAGTTATTTGGTGTATAAAAGGAGCACTAAGACCAAGCAAGACATTGATGATATAATGTATTATTTATCTACTTAAGGTTATAATGAAAGGATACTTGAGAAAAGACAAAAAGAAGGCTAAGTAAAGAAATGTGTCTACTAAGCTTGATTGAGTAAATAGTGGAAGTTGAAAAAAGTCAATGTAGGCCAAGCAAAAAATTAGTTGAAGGTGAGTAGTAAGTTCACTATGTGTCGAGCATGAGAAATCTAGTTGGTGATGAGGGAAGAAAGTTAGTATGTGTCGAGCACTAGTAAAGACTTAGTGGATGTCATACAACCTAGTGTTAATTGAGCATCAAATAATAGTGTTTGCTGAGGAAACAAAGTGTTATTGCTGAGTGCCAATAAAATGTGTTAGATCAAAGATTTAATGAATCTGAGCCAACAAAGTTGATTTCTTGAATTGTGTGAAGCGTGTGGAAGATAACTATGATGAGTTGGTGGCACATAATTCAAGATAAACTATTTTGAGGCGAATTCAGTGAGGATTGTAGAGGAAGTTTCTAGAAGGGGATAAAATGAAAAGTGGGTAGATTCAATGAATCTAACCTAACCCTAGAATGGATGATTGTGGTTAAGCAAAAAAAGATCTAATTTCTTTATTTATAGAGATAATAGGCCGGAAGCAATTTTTGTCACGTGCAAGAACCTAAGGAAGAAAAGAAGTCTTGGATGTTGCTTCATATGGTGGCCAAATAAAAGAGTCTATAGTTGGAATACAAAGAAAGAAGGCTTAAGGTGATGAAGACTTGAAGAGTGAACAAGTGTTTAGAGATTAAAAGGATGAATTCCAAGTATAGTGGAGGATTGAATGTGAGATCTATAATCTACAAGTGAGTTGTTATTTTTATCAGAAAAAGTCCTTATGTTACTCTTTAAGAATTATATCAATCTGGATAAATCCTTTGGACTAAGGTTCACCTAACAGTCATTATTAAATCCTTTTATAGGGTGACATTCTAATGGAACTTTCTAAAGTCCTCTAACAAGGCTCATTCCTAACAGGGTGATTGAAATCCTTTAACCAGGTCACATTTAACAATGTGCATTGTAACTTTTAACAGTGTTAGTTCCTTGCAGAGCTCACTTCAAAAGATTGAAAATTGGTAGCATGTTACTGGTGATTTTTCTCAAATTAGGTTTCCACATAAAATCCTTGTGTCAAAATGTGTGATTATTTTTTTGGTATTGCATGTTTACATTTTTGCAAAGTTTTTTTGACATAGGACAACAATATGCATATGTTTAAGATATTGAATGGTCAATTCATGCATAAGAATAAGTTGCAGTACTAAAAAAAATTATTTATACATTCAGACCTTGGATAATTACTTCACCCTCCCCCCATCCCTCTCATTTATTCTATAGTATTCCAATAATTGGTATGAAAGCACCAAGTACTTGAGAGAAAAGTTTGAAGGTACTTAAAGCTAAAAATCAAGATGTACAGAAAGGAGGTACCCAAGTTAAACAAGGAAATCTTTCCTATATGGAAAATTTGGATGAAGCTACATCTAGGGGGCCTTGGAGATTATGCACATTCAATTATCACCACTAAGCATGTTGATCTAATTGGAGCCCCAATTGCTAAACAATTGAAACAGAAGAAGGAACACAATTAGGCAATGTTGGAGATTACATCTATCCTAAGCTACTCAGAGTTTGATGACATCAAAGGATGTGATTCTACTAAGAAGATGTAGGATGCCCTATATAAGATCTATGAAGGAGACAAGAATATGTTGAGAGTCAAAGCTAAAAGCTTAAGAGGAAATTTTGATGAAATGAGAATGCAAGATGTTGAGACTATAGTCCAATATTGTAAAAGGATCAAAGACATTGTTAATGCAATTTTAGGATTAGATGGATAGATTGAAGATGAGACTATGATCAGTAAAGTATTAACAACCATGCTTCTTATCTATGCTATTAGAATCTCTCCTATACAAGAACTAAGGTGTACCCTTAGTAGTAATTTGACCCTTAAAGGACTCGTTGGTAGCCTAACTACTTTTGAACTTTCAAATTTTGATAATTTCAAATCTAAGAATGTTGAATATGCTTTTAAAGCTAAGCTCACACTAAAAGAACCTAAATGAAAGAAAAAGAAAAAGGTCAAACCTGTTGCTAGTGATAGTGATACAGATGATGAAGAACTAGAAGAACTGGAAGCATTGTTGGCTAGGAAATTTCATAGAGGCAAAGGAAAATATAAAGGTAACTTTCTCATCATATGCTTTAATTGTCATGAGGCTGGTCATATTGCAACAAGCTGTCATGATAAGTCAAACAACAAGAATGAAGACAACTTCAGAGGTAGAAAAGATGGCAGTAACAAAGGCTATAAAGATAAGGGAAACAAGGCTTGTTACATTGTTGAAGAAGAATCCAATGATGAATCTAAAGATCATGATGATGAAGTTGTCTATGTTGCTGTGAAGGGTGATTCTGATGAAGATACAACAACTGCATTGATATCTTATGTGAACAAAAGTGATATATGGATCATTGACAGTGGATTTTCACATCACATGAATGGAGACAAAAGTAAGTTTGTTACCCTTGAGTATTACTTTGGAAATAGTGTTAGATTTGGTAATAATGCACCATGTCTAATTAAAGGAAAAGGATCAATAAGATTGATAGATAAGATCATGTGTGACAATGCTTACTATGTAGAAGTACCTAATTATAATCTATTGAGTGTGTCACAATTGAATAGATCAAGTTGCAAAGTTGAATTTGATAACAAAAAGGCTAAGATCTATGACACTAATGAAAAATAATTGGAAGAGATCAAACTGGAGATAATCTATTTTATCTTGATATGAATAGTTCTATTTGTCTTGTTGTACACTTTGATGATGTGTGGCTATGACACAAGAGGTTATGTCATCTAGATTTTGACAATTTGGTCAGTATCAATAAGATGAAAAGAGTCAAAGATTTGCCAAAACTAAAGAAACCTAATAATGTGATTTACAAACAATGTCAGTTAGGCAAGATGACAAAGTCTATTTTTAAAAGTAAGACTCATTCTTCAAGAAATTTTAGAATTAGTTCATACTGATTTATGTGGGCCAATTGATGTGCAAAGCTACAAAGGTGACAAGTACATTATCCTATTTGTTGATGATTACTCAAGAATGATGACAGTAATATTTTTAAAAGAAAAATCTAATGCTTTCCAAATGTTTAAGTGCTATATGGAAAAATTTGAAAAGGAAACTAGTAAAATATTGAAATATCTAAGATCTAATAGAGGTTGAAAGTTTACATTAAATGAATTTAAAAACTTATGTAATGACAAAAGAATCAAAAGACAAACTTTTGTACCTAGGACTCCCCCCCACAAAATGGGATTACTAAAAGGAGGAACAGATTTATAATGGATTGTGCAAGAACACTGATGAAGAAGAAGAATGTTTCTTTGAAATACTAGAGAGAAGATATTAGTACATTTGTCTATACCTTCAATTGAGCACAAGTCAAGAAAGGTAAAAATTCCACAACTTCTAAATTATGGTATGGATAATCACCCAATGTAAAATATTTTAAGGTATTTGAAAGTAAGTGTTACATTCTTAAGGACAATAGAAGTGGAAAACTTGATGCAAAAAGTGAAGAAGGTATATTCCTAGGCTATTCCACAAGAAGTAAATCTTATAAGTGTTTAAATTCTAACACTAACAAAATTGTGGAAAGTGCAAATGTAAAGTTTGATGAATATACATAAGTGCATGAAGATGTTCACCAAAGAAGGAACTTAAAAATTACATAGCATTTATGTACTACTATGAAGACATGTCTGTTGATGCTAATAATTATGCAAATCAAGTTGCTAATCAACAAGAATCAATAACTATTAAGTCTACACTTCTGAATGATATACTGGAAGAAGAGGTTTACATAGAACAACCTGAAGGAATTTTTGATCCAAAAAACAAGAACACTATATGTAGATTACAAAATGCTTTATATAGTTTAAAGCAAGCTCCCAGAGCATGGCATTAGAAGCTTCACAACTATCTTGTGAAGATTGGTTTTGAGAAGACTGATGACAACAACAATCTGAACTTGAAGACAAAAGAAGGTTAAGGATCTTTACTAGCTGAAATATTTGTTGATGATATCATATTTGGAGGAAAAAATGCATTGTGTAAGGCATTTGCAAATGAAGAAAGAGTTTGAGATGTCTATGTTTGGAGAGATAAATTTCTTTGTTGGATTGTAAGTATATCAGATGAAATATGGTATTTACATCACTCAGTCCAAGTATGTGAAGGGAATATTGAAAACTTTTGGTATGGAGGATTCAAAACCCATTAGTAATCCTATGGTGACAAGACACAAACTATCCAAAACTAATGATTCCAAAGAATTAAATCAAACATTATACAGGTCTATGATTGGCAAATTACAATATGTAGTTCATAGCAGACCTGACATTGCATTAGTTATTTGGATTGTTGCAAGGTTTTCTAGAAATCCTAAGGAGAATTATTTAATGGTTGTTAAAAAGATCATGAGAGACTATGGTCTATGCTACAAGAAACATGGAAAGTTTGAATTAAGAGTCTATAAAGATGTTGATTGGGATGGAAACGTTGATAAAAGAAAAAATACAAGTGGTGGAGCATTTTAAATAGGAAAAATATTGGTCACCTAGACCAACAAGAAACAAAATTGTATATCACAATCTACTGTTGAAGCTAAATATGTGGCTACTATGATGATTTGCACAAATTTGATATGGATCAAACAATTATTCAAAGAAATAAAGGAGGAAATTATAGAACTTGTGGTACTCTACTGTGACAATATAAGTGATATAACCATATCAAAGAACCCTGTGATGCATACAAAGACAAAGCACATTACAATAAAGTATCATTACTTGAGATAATTGGTTCAAGATAAAGAAGTGAGAATGGAATATGTGAATACAAAAGAACAGATAGTTGATATGTTCACAAAGGCTTTACCTAAGGATGCACATGAATATCTTAGAGGTAAACTAGGGGTGATAACCCCTACCCAAAGCTACTTAAGATGTAAATAAGGAGCTGAAAATAGAAGATTTAGAGTCATATGCAATGTAACAGAGGGAGAACCTAAATTGATTATATCTACATGTATAGATGACAAGTCTTTGGCATTGTTGTCAAAGAGGGAGAATATAATAGAGAGTTGTACCTAAAACCTAAAGAATATAGTGAGGGAGATATCAGAGAGATCAGATCAAAGAAGGAAGGAGAAAAGATTGTCAAAGTGGGACAAGATCAGGTGAGGGAGAAATAAGAGAAATCTAAGATCAAAGTATACAAAGGAAGGCAGACATATTGATAGAGGGAGAGATTTTAATACAAGGTATTTAACTTATTTTTGGTATTGTTGTTGGTATTGGTTTTCCATCAATGCTAAAGAGGGAGATTATTGAAAGGAGATTATTAAAGTGAAGAAGTTGATGAAACCTATCATGGAACAATTATTATTTTATCACTGATGTCAAATCCACTATTTGTTGGTAAGACATTTTCTTACTTTGGTCTGAATGTTATCAATTGATTGATTGATGAAGAGGATTTGAAAAGAAAGGATAACAAGAGAACCTAGAGAAAGGTTGAGTTATTTGGTGTATAAAAGGAGCACTAAGACCAAGCAATGCATTGATGATATAGTGTATTGTTTATCTTCTTAAGGCTATAATGAAAGGATACTTGAGAAAAGACTAGAAGAAGACTAGTAAAGAAATGTGGTTGCCAAGGTTGACCAAGTAAATAGTGGAAGCCATGCAACATCAATGTAGGCCAAGCAGAAAATTAGTTGATGTCAAGTAGTAAGTTCAGTATGTGTTGAGCACCAACAAAGATAATGGATGTCATGTGACCCAATGTTGGTTGAGCATTAGATATTAGTATTTTTTGAGAAAACAAAGTTTTATTGCTGAGTACCAGTAAAATGTGTTAGATCAATGATTTAATGAATCTAAACCAAAAAAGTTGATTGCTTGAATCTTGTGAAGTGTGTGGAAGATAACTATGATGATTTGGTGGCATAGAATTCAAGATAAACCATTTTGAGGAAAATTCAAAGAGGATTGTAGAGGAAGTTTCTAGAAGGGAATAAAATGAAAAGTGGGTAGATTCAATGAATCTAACCTAACCCTAGAATGGATGATTGTGGTTAAGCAGAAAAAGATCAATGTTCTCTATTTGTAGAGATAACATGCCATAAGCAATTGTTGGCATGTGAGAGAACCTAAGGAAGATAAGAAATCTAGGTTGTTGCTCCATATGATGGCTGAATAGAAGAGTCTGCAGTTGCCATATAAAGAGAGAAGACTGAAAGTGATTAAGACTTGAAGGGTGAACAAGTTGTTAGAGACAAAGAGTATGAATGCCAAGAAGAGTGGAGGACTGAATGTGAGAATTATAATGTGCAAGTGAGTTGTTAATTTTATCAAATTAAGTCTTTTTATTACTCTCTAGCAATTGTATCAGTCTAGATAAATATTTTGGACTAAGGTTGACTGTCATGTCCCCTTTTCAAATAATAAAAAAAATAATAATCTTTGCTAAGACAGGCAAGCCCAAGAAAGTGAAGTTTCGGAAAAAGGGAGTTAATCTTTGGAAACCGTTGGACTAATAAATGATAATTATTATTAAAATATGTTTCATTAACCTCTCTTGGACGTGAGTTATAGTTATTCCCTTTTTAAAGAGGTTTGGAGGAATTTTGGGGGGGATTCCAGACTTGATTTTCACTCATTCTTTGTTATTCTTCAGAGGCTGCCAAACCTGTGGAGAAGGAGACCCAAGAACGGGAGTTTGCTGGTTTCCAGGGAGACCCAAGAACGGGAGTTTGCAGGTTTCTAGGAAGGCTAAGGACGGGAGTTTGAAGTCATTCCATGTGCATGCTCATACAGAGTTTGCCTTTGTGCTGAACAGTGCAGATTTGTGAGTTTCCGGGTGTATTTTTGTAAGAGTTTGGTGTTTCCGGTTGAGTATTTCATATCAGTTTTGGTTGCTGCTGTATTTTATACTTTAAGCTGTTAAAATAGATCTGAATATATATATTGGGATGTGATTAAAATTCTGAGATAGATTATTAGTGTTCTTGTGGTGTTTCTGGGCATATTTTGTGCTATTTCGGGAGCTCGATGAGCATAGTTTTGGTCCTACATTTTCAAGCTATTGTGTAAAGGCTATACGGATCTGGAAATTTCAATTTGTAGGCTGTTATGCTGCTGAAAGTTCTGTAAAAATTTCCATTTTCAGATTCATTAATAATTTGTGAAGTTGTGAAGCTTTTAGCACTATTTTCAACATACCCGATTTGGGGTTTCTTGAGAAATTTGGTGGATCTTTGTGATAGCAGTTGTTTGATTTTTGAAAATCTGATTAGAGGTGTGAAATACCATATCAAATCAGAAAAGGGACATTTCAGTGGTATCAGAGCCATGATCTTGCCAGCCTGAGGGTTTGTAGAAGTTTGCAGGTCAGTTTTGACAACTACCCAGATCTTGCATTTCAGTTTTGAGAACTACCCAAATCTTGCATGTCATAATTTATGATTGCATGTTGCTTCTAATCAGCTGCATGTCAAAATTTATGGTTGCATGCTACTTCTAATCATTTTCATGTTAGTTCTTGGTGAATTTGGTGGTTGTAGAAGTTTGCACGTCAGTTTTGACAACTACCCAGATCTTGCATGTCAGTTTTGACAACTACCCAGATCTTGCATGTCATAATTTGGTGGTTGCATGTTGCTTCTAATCAGTTGCATGTCCAAATCTATGGTTGCATGCTACTTCTAATCATTTGCATGTTAGTTCTTGGTGTTTGAAGAAGTTATATCCTATTGGGGTTACACTCTATTTTATCCAGAATGGACAGGTATAGTACAGAGTCTCAGAGGGAACGATCTTGGACAATTGATAGCCAAAGTCAAAATAGTAGAAAGGATGGTTATTTAGACATTCGAGATAAACTTATGAAAATAAGCCATGACATGTCTAAACAGTTGGTTGAGCACCACCGTATAAATGACATGTTATCTGACCCAGCTAAGGTGGATAAGTTGACTGGATTTCTATTTGGCAGATTTTCTCACAGGACAGATGACACAATTTCCAAGAACTTGCATGAGGAGTTTGAGAAACTAGCTGATAGCCAGGTAGAGGTCTCAGATTCTACTCTGCCACAGGAGGTGGTGGGAAAGGATATTACACAGATTGATAGTAACGGTCAACTTGATACTCAAATTGAGACAATTGTTTACAGGTTGTCAAAGGGTGATGCCACAGGTATTCAGGATGGTATAGTTACAACAGGCAATGACTACAGTGTAGTGGGTTCAGATGATGATTATGAGGATGTTGTTGTGCAGGATGGTGAGATACCTGGTAGAGATGAGCAGACATTGAGCATTCATGACTTTGCTGAGAAAGAGTACCAGGCACAGTTAGATGCTTCATCACATGAGGTTGAGGCTGGTAGTACTTCACATGATTTGTCCAACTAGCTGAAGGTGAACACAGATAGTATTGTGACTTCATTATCTCATCATGACAGGTATGTGGAGTTAGTTGGTATTGGTCATATTACTCAGGTGAGGAGTTTGCTTGAGTTACCAGTTGATTCTAGTTTACGGATATGGACTCGAGATTGTTATATTGGCATTTGGGATTCAGTTGACTGGAGATCTTTAACACTTTTTGGTAGCAGTGTTTGTTTGGGTGCTATCATGGATTTGATTATCAGATTACACGGTGTTGTCTTTTCTTGTGCCAGTATCTTGTCTGATGTTGGTATTAGTTTTTATACACCGGTGTTGGGCTTTGTTCATATATCCAGTCGACCATACTTGCTGGAATGTGTTGATGATCTTTCATATTTGGCAGTGTGTACAGATGAGTCTCAGGATCATATTGGCATTGATGACATCCAGGAGGATGTAGTGGGAAATTTTGAAGACTTAGTTTCTTTGGGTACAGAGGAGTTGGACAGCAATGCTACAGTTTTTGATACTCTCTATGTTGATATGAGCTTTAGAGTTGATTCACGGGACATGGATGGTAATACTCTAGAGACTAGTAACTTTGAGGATACTCCTTTAGATAGTGCATCAAAGGAGGTTTGTAGGAGACAGTCAAGCCAATGCCATCATGTGTCTAATCAGTTGAGAGTTAGTGACCGAGACATTGCTATCACTTGCCAACATTTTGATGCTGCTCGTCAGTTATTAGCAGTTTATGGATGGGGTTCTCCTACTAGTGATGAGCAGGAAAGAAGTTATCTTTCCTTGACAGAGATTCACTCTTTATGGGAGGCTATTCGGATTTTGAGACAGAATTATATGCAGTTGGTAGCTGATAGAGATTATCTTATGGAGTGGGGTAGTACAACATATGATGCATTGTTGGCCAAGGAAGATGAGGTGAGTGAGCTTACTGAGCAGCTTGAGGTGATTTCTGAGATTCTTGAGAGTACACAGTTGGCTTTCAAGGAGTCACAATTTCATTTGGCTAAGGTGACCATGGAGTTAGAGCGACTACAGTCTTTATCTGATTCTATACAGTCACAAGCTATGGTGTTTGGTGATTCGAGGATGTCCATGGCTGAGATTGTCAGAGACAGTGGAGATGGGGATGCATCCATCCTTGATACTAACATTGGCATATCAGGTTCATTCCCACTAGAGTCAAGTTTAGTTGAGTTGGGTATTGTATCAGATTATTGTATGCCTGACAGGGTGGTGGCCTCTAGTACTAAAGGCACAGAGACTAGAGATGTATCAAAGGTCATGTGTGATGTTGGTGAGTCGACAGTTGGCATGGTTCCTGCTAGTAATACTACTCCCTTGGTGATATCTTTGGAGGTAGTAGTCAGTTCCAACATGGTTGATGATCAATTGCAGTTAGTTTCATCTAGATTACAGTCTGAGCCACTGACTAAGATTGGCGCATTCTATCGGCATTACACTGTGAGGTACGCTCATCAATTTACCTTTGATGACCATGTTGATGAGATTATGATACAGAGATGTACTTTGGTTCCTAGTGCTTCTCATCAGTTATGGAATAGTTTGATGCCTCGAGATGAGAGTTGTGATGGGCACGACATGGCGACAGGTTCTGTAGTTGATAGCTTGATAATACATGACTTAGAGCAGGAGTTTTGGAGTGATGCTTCAGCAAGTGTTGTTATTGATTCTACTCCTTTGGCTATGACATCTCCTGACTTAGCTAGTGATCAGTCACAGTGGGTTGTATCACTTGTTCATGGTGAGCTATTGACTAAGGTTGGTTTTTTTAATCAACATTATATTGCAGGGTATGTACATCAGTTAACAATTGATCCTTATGCTGAGGAGTTGATGGTAGGAAAATTTGGTTTGGGTTGCATTTCTTGTTGTTTATCTTGTGATGGCTTTTCACCATCAGGGATGCATGGGAGTTATGGTTATGAGATAGTGGCCAATGATCTACAGAGTTGTGTTGACTGCAAGAGTTGTACAGTGTGTGGATTCTCCATACTTGGTATAGTTTCATTTGAGAGCATTCACCATTGTTGCAGAGTTGGATTGTACATTCCATATAGGCCAGTGGAATGCATTGATGGTATTTACTATGTTGGTAGTCCACTTTACTTGGGTTTTGATATTCTAAGAGTTTGTGTCTCATGGGTTTTTTTACTGTGGTAATGGTGATTTTGGAGTTTGCTTGAGCTATAATTGCCAGTTTGATTATGGATTCCTCTTGGTCATATTGCAGAGGATCTTGCAGGAGTCTGTGTTAATTGGTAGTAGTATAGTTCATGACTACATTTGGGATCCAGGAGGATTGATTGGTTTATTGTTCAGCCATTGCTTGAGGACAAGCAATTATTGGGAGGGGAGGACTTGTCATGTCCCCTTTTCAAATAATAAAAAAATAATAATCTTTGCTAAGACAGGCAAGCCCAAGAAAGTGAAGTTTCGGAAAAAGGGAGTTAATCTTTGGAAACCGTTGGACTAATAAATGATAATTATTATTAAAATATGTTTCATTAACCTCTCTTGGACGTGAGTTACAGTTATTCCCTTTTTAAAGAGGTTTGGAGGAATTTTGGGGGGGATTCCAGACTTGATTTTCACTCATTCTTTGTTATTCTTCAGAGGCTGCCAAACCTGTGGAGAAGGAGACCCAAGAACGGGAGTTTGCTGGTTTCCAGGGAGACCCAAGAACGGGAGTTTGCAGGTTTCCAGGAAGGCTAAGGATGGGAGTTTGAAGTCATTCCATGTGCATGCTCATACAGAGTTTGCCTTTGTGCTGAACAGTGCAGATTTGTGAGTTTCCGGGTGTATTTTTGTAAGAGTTTGGTGTTTCCGGTTGAGTATTTCATATCAGTTTTGGTTGCTGCTGTATTTTATACTTTAAGCTGTTAAAATAGATCTGAATATATATATTGGGACGTGATTAAAATTCTGAGATAGATTATTAGTGTTCTTGTGGTGTTTCTGGGCATATTTTGTGCTATTTCGGGAGCTCGATGAGCATAGTTTTGGTCCTACATTTTCAAGCTATTGTGTAAAGGCTATATGGATCTAGAAATTTCAATTTGTAGGCTTTTATGCTGCTGAAAGTTCTGTAAAAATTTCCATTTTCAGATTCATTAATAATTTGTGAAGTTGTGAAGCTTTTAGCACTATTTTCAACATACCCGATTTGGGGTTTCTTGAGAAATTTGGTGGATCTTTGTGATAGCAGTTGTTTGATTTTTGAAAATCTGATTAGAGGTGTGAAATACCATATCAAATCAGAAAAGGGACATTTCATTGACCTAATAGTCATTAGTAAATCCTTTAGCAGAGTGACATTCTAATGTAATGTTCTAAAGTCCTCTAACAAGGCTCACTCCTAATAGAGTGATTGAAATCCTTTAACCAGGTCACATTTAACAGTGTGCATTGTAACCTTTAACAGGGTTGTCTCCTCATAGAGCTTACTTCAAAAGAGTGAAAATTGGTAGCATGTTTGGTGTTTTCTCCCAAATTGGGTTTCCACATAAAATCCTTGTGTCAAAATGTGTGATTGATTTTGTGGTATTGCATGTTTACATTTCTACAAAGTTATTTTGACATAAGATAGCAATATGCATATGTTTAAGATATTGAATGGTCAATGCATGCATAAGAATAAGTTTAAGTACTAAAAAGTTGTATTTGTACCTCTGGACCTTGGATAACTAATTCACCCCCTCTTAGTTATTTGTGCCCCCTCTCAATTATTCTACAATATTCCAACAAACTATGTTGGTTGGAAGTCATGATCTTCTCACAAATAGTTAAAATGTTGTAGCTTGGCCAACATTGTATTCTAACACTTGGTCATCACTAAGTTACTCAGTTTCTATTAACATTCTTTTTTAGCATGTATATTGACTCTCGGTCAATACTAATGTTTGGTCAATACTACTTCTTCTCAGCATATGTTGTGGCTCAATCAACACTAGCATCACTCGATATATACTTCAGGTTCCTTAATATTTTGCTCTTTTTCTTGGGAAAGCCTATGTATTTTGTCCATCTTTGATCATTTCTTCAAGGCTTCAATACAACTATCTTCTTCACTTGTAGCATGATTCAAATAGTGACTTTATCTTATTAGAGTCTAACTAATCAAGTGTCCATTGTAGTTTCTTCTCATAACTCAACCTTTCCTCTAGGTGCTATTTTTATATCTAACTTCTCAAATCCTCTTCATCAATCATCTAGATATGACACTCAAATCAGATAGAAAATTGTCTCACCAATAAGGTTAAACATCAATGACAACATAACAATTGTTCCAATTGTAGTTTCCAACAAAGATATCATCCATCCTATACAAACCTAAGTGTAATTGTGTAAACAAGAATTCTTTGGGGACATTGTAATTTTTGATCATTTCCTTCAACTTAATCTCTACATCAATTTTCATTTGATTATTTATACATTTCCATGATAACCACAGTTGTGTGAAATTAGTAGAGAACCATCCCCTTAAGAATTGGCTCCATCCTCTTCTCAAAATCAGTCCATATATTTGAAGGATGTTTACCACATGAATATCTATGATGTCTTAGACACGTGGATTGATTGTCAACTAAATAAGTGTGTCTTTGAGCACATTAATCACTTTAACTTCAGTACTATCTAGTTGGATCGCTAATCTACTTGAAGATTGCAGACTAACCCCAATTTTTTGAGAAATTGATAGTGACATGAAATTTCAAGAAGCTCTAGAATCTATTATACAATTATGTAGATCTTTATCGAAGATTCTAAGACTCAATAGACATGGAGGGACTTCTACTCTTCCTTATAACATTATGGGCACAACTTCTATTGTATTAATAGTAGATATATGTTCCTTTTGAAATGTTGGGACAGCATTTATTGGAGCCTTAGGAGGAACTAGATCATTACTAACCTATAGTTTAGGAGGAGTAGGATGTAACCTAAAATCGACACAATATATTAGAGGCTCTTTTTTTCTTACCATATTGTATGTGTTCCTATAATTTTTGTAGAATGCATATATTTTATAATATTCCAACTCTTCCTCCTTATTGAGTAGGAACACAATTCCTCCTGATCCTCTTCATCTTTTTGTCCTCCTACAAATTTATTGTATGAATTGAACACCATAGAATTGAATTATAAAGGTAATTCCTCCATTATTATGGGAGACTAATTAAAAACATCATTGTTCACATATCCATTTTTATTTGGTCCCATACTTTATATAACTAGAAAAATTACATTAGCATATTCAAAAGTCTTAGCATTATCAATCGGTACTCTAGCATTATTATGTTGGATATTCCAAGTCTGATTAGAGCTAGGATATCCATACCAGTTATCTTGAGGATTGACATCATTCCCATTACTTTTACTATTGTAGGATTTTTAATTTTTTTTATTATTTAGAGAATAGTTTTTTTATGGCCACAAGTTATCTCAAGTAATTGCCTTGATTGGAAGAGGAATTAAACTTCATTCTATTAAGTTTATTTAATAAATGATATCTTCTCCATGGCTTCAAAATCACTAGCCATATTATTATCAAGTTCAACTAGAGTGGTAGTTTGTTTGTGAAAGAATGCAACTTTGTGTTGTTCATAAATAGGGTATGTAATGGACGGTCCTAAATATACATTTATGGAGGGGAAGGATTCAACAAAGGTATAGGATTAATGAGAGGTTGATCAAAACTATTTTTGTAATGCAACATTACCTAAGGTAAGTGGATTATTGAAATCTCCTTGACCTTGGGGATCTATTTTTTGAGTGAATGTATCACCTTCAATATAAACATTTTCCAAGGTATCGATATTAGTACCTGGAAACCATCTCAGGAAAATATGAGTGAGAGGATCCAAGGCCTTTAGGTAAACCTTAATTTTAGTAAATGTAGTGATAGTGTAAGGGATTTAGTAAAACAACTTATGGAAATGATGATTAAACATAGAAATGGGCTCATGTGAGTATTTTCTTATAGTAATAAACTAGTGGTGCAACATAATAGGACCACATAAAGATTGAACTTATTGAGAAACTTAGCCTCAAATTAAGGCCAATTAGAAATAGATACATGTGATAGATTTAATACTAGTTGTATGAAATTATCCTAAAGTGTATGGAAATAATCGACACACCAAATCTTGATGAACAATCTCCTTGCGATTGCAAATTTCCTTGAAGGCATAGATGTGTTCTTAGGAATAATTTCTTAGGATATTTTGGTAGATCGTGTATTTGAAAAGTTAGGTTTAATGGAAAAATTTAGGCATTAGCCAAAAATTTCATCGTGCGTAGAGATGTTGATGGTTGATTTTTGAGTGATGAAAAAGATGGTAGAAATAAATGAAGATGATAGCACAAAAGCATTGTGCATATGATGAAAAAAGAGCCCTAGAATGAAGGTGAGATAGAAGATGAAATAGATTTGGAGCTCCCCTTATCAATATGACTTTTGCAAAAAAAAATTAATTTCTAAAAACTCTCCCTTGTTTGGTGATAACCTTAGTACTCATTGAAACTTGCTCAATAGGCGATAAATGTGATTGTTTACAATTATTCCTTTTATTTCAAATTGTAAAATAACAAGAAGACAATAATTTCTAATATTTTGTTGTGTTTTCTTTATTTTTATTGAATGCAGATTTGAATGTGCAACTACTATGAATTCCCTAATTTAAACAGATTTGTAAATAAAATGTAAAGGGAGTAAGGCAATTAGATATAAACTAAACTAGTAGGAATCAAAACCTAAACAAACATAATTCATTGTTGCAACATTCTGTAAGTTAAATCTTTGAGGGAATGATAGAAAACCCATGTAGCTAGGAGTAGCACAACCATGGCTTTGCAAATGCAATCATCGAAGGAACTTTTTAAAGATTGTATTATATACTATAACTCACTAGATTGTGCAACCAATTAAATGTATACACATACGAGATGAATTACTACAAATTCACTAGTAGAAATTATCTTTGCAATTCACTACAACAGAGGAATTCACAAAAATTATGACAAACTCTAAAATTCTAAACTCGACAAGTATCGCATATATAATAAATAATCAGTTTTTTCATCTTTCATACAAAGAAGATTTATGAAGATACAATATTAAAGTATGAAAAACCATAGACATAATAGGGCTACTACTTGTATAACTTTATTGCATAAATTGTCAACCCTTACTACAATGTACAATCATGATTATATATAATACTAACCTCAAATTTGTGAATTTTGGAGGTAGGGTCTCTACCATACAATAAATATTAAAACAATGTAATCTAATCTAATTATATGAAAAATAAGTCCTAATATATTTTGGAATTATATGCACTTATTTTTATGCATTTATTTCATACATGAACCCTTTACATGGATAAAAAGTAGAGAAGAAGAGGAGGGTATGGAACTCTAGGTGAAATTGATCTTTAAAGTGCACATCAATATTTGCTTCATAAAATATCACTCCATACTCATGCATAGCATTATCCCTTCCTTTAGTACTTATATTTAACTCCACTACAACATATCTCATCTCAAAATGTCAATAGAAGCTTTCTAGATTTTGAAATTGTAGTGAAAAATGCAAAAATGCGTAGCCAACCAAAATTGTTAGATGTCGAGGCTATATCCAATATCTTGGATGCCAAAAATTGTCTAAGTGTCAAATATTTTGGAGTTATTAGATGTTTAAAATTTGGAGTTCTTTCTGGTCTTCTAAGATTAATCCTGGATATTTTGTACAAAATTGTTGGATAGTTTCCATAACCTCTTCATAGTTTGGCATGGGCATGGACTTGAGACTCTTATGTTTCAGGTGCATCGATTCATTGCATACAGAATAGTTGTCAACAATATTTTATTGAAAACAAAACAAAAAATAATAGCAAAACTATCCTAAGAATATTAACCTAGTTATGGTCTAAATAATGAATCCACACAAAGTCTAATGGATCCAAAGGGTTACCATGATGCTCTAGAATGAAAATGAAAGATCCAAACACCATATATTGCAAAATAAACTAGAGCCACTACAAAAACTATCTGAGATCTACTTGGAGAAGGCTTAACTTCCTACTCTTAACATAGAATTTTGAACTTTACTTTGGTGGAAAGATATCTAGAATTTGAGAAAAAAAACTAGAAGGACTATGTAAGGTAATTCATGCTTGAAGAAATTTTGTTCCAAAATGCCACCAAGACCTCTAAAAATGTGATTTTCTACAACATAGAAAAATGACGATAAAACTATTAAAAAAAGAAAAGAAAAGACCCCAAAACACTAAGACACTATTGATAAGGTTGACTAGGGACTCAAAAAGACCAAGTAGACTTCAAAGTTTTAGAGTAGTCAATATTGTTAAAGTGCAAAAGTATGAAAGTCCAAAGCTTAGAACTAAGCCCTTTTTCTTGAACATAATTTCCTGACTTTTCAGAGCCATGAGAGGTGTCAGAATGTGAAAAGTGCTAAATTTTAGAAATTTTTATTGGAGTTAGGTGTTTTCCTCAGAAGCAATTTTCAAACTTTCAAAGTTTTTGATGTTTGAAACTCTAAAAGGTCTAAAAAAATTGTGCACTTCAATTTTTTTATTTTTTTGTGGGGGATATTTTAAGAATTTTGAAGCTTCAAAAGTGCGGATTTTTTTATGCCCAAAACTCTAACAACTCTAAAAATTTGGTGGATTTAGCCATTTTTATGAATTGGAATGAGACGAATTTGGAGATATTGAGGTTTACATATTTTTTAGAGTTTGACAACTAAAAAACTCCAAAAATCTTCCTTTGACATGATTGACTCGAATCAACCACAAAAAATAGCCCC
This sequence comes from Cupressus sempervirens, assembly GCA_028749045.1. NCBI lineage: Eukaryota > Viridiplantae > Streptophyta > Pinopsida > Cupressales > Cupressaceae > Cupressus > Cupressus sempervirens. The sequence continues at coordinate 509,461,616 of CM053791.1, forward strand.
AATAAAAGAAAGAAACAAGAAAGGCATTTATTTATTAGTAAACACCATCTAGACTTTGTCCAGTAATAAACTAAATATGATCATCCCTTCATGAAGATGTCATCTCATCAACTGTTAGGCTCATAACTTTAGCTTTCAAATCTATTATGTGCTTGTGTACTCATTCTTTCAAAAGTTGGATGCTCACATCTTAAGAAAAAAGTTGTAGAAACTAATCTTTCCTAGATAACATAAACTTCAACAACCTCAATCTAACTTTGATCTACTACTTGATGAACTTTGTAGCTTTGGTAGAGATTTCTAGAATAACCCAACTTGATCCTCTTGACTAGATGTGAGAATTCATTTAGAGGGCTCTTTATTAGTCAATATCATTCTTTTATTTTATGCATTTAGTGACTTGGATGGATCATTGCACTCTACTTTGGCCACTTCTTTATTTTTCTTTTTTCTTTGTTTGATGAGCTAAGGCAACAATTAGGTTTTTCTACCTTTGTACTTTCTTTTCATTTTTTCCTTTCTTTTGATGGTGTTTTTTTCTTTTTTTTTCTGAAACCAAGATAGAGATTGGACTATGTTACCGAGTTATTTGACCTTCTATATTTCTAATTAACTTTATAATTTTGTGTTCCTCTTTTTAGTTGTAAAATCTCACAAGTCAAGGATGAGACAAAGAAGGGTCTTGAGAGCCAAAATCACTCATGCTGACTAGCTACAAAAATTTCCCACCACTTAGTCACTCAAGAAATCAACAATTCTTACATCATTCTTAAGTGTATATTGTGAAAAGAATAATTTACCTTAGATTCTAGTTCGATAATCTATGACAAACATCTATATTGGTGACATTTGTATGTATATTCTTGGAAGACAAATCTCTTACGACACTTCGAGTAAGAAATACCTTTACCTTTTGTGAAAACCAGTTGGGATGGACCACTTTGAGAGGAAAACCCCCAAAAAAAATGTAGACTCCCTAACTAAAATTCAAAATAAAAACAAGCAAAAGTTGAAAAACCTAAACAAAACAAAAAATTATCCCAATACAAAGGAAACTAACACCTAACTTATTTGTATACATGAAAAACCTAATATGTTGGGAGCATGTGTAAACAAGAAAATGTTAGTAGCACATGCATACATCAATATTTCAATCAAACAAAGAGCTACTAACTATCGTTGTGTTCACTATATTAATGCACCAAAAAGAAACAATCCCCATGCAACCTCAAAGAAGCTCAACAAGGAAACCCAAATGAGACCTTGTTGGTGTGCTCAAGATTGATGTATGTGGGTGTTCTCTCCTCAAACACAACTGTGATGAATCCCTAGATGATTAAAGTAATGAATGAAGCTAAACTAGATGAGTGGAGAATGCTTCAAAAGGAGGCTATGGAAGAAGCCACTCATGAGAACATTCAAAGGAAGTGTGATGGATGCAAGTAAACTAACAATGAAAATCTACAATGCAAATGAGAAAAAAAATGCAAGAACTACCAAAGGGTTAGTGCTAAAAATCTCTAAAAGCTCTAGAATAATACTAGCATGATAACAATGCAATAGAAGAGATTAGAAATGCTTGTGAAAAAGGCTCTACTTATAGGCTTAAGGGAGACCTTAAGGATGTGGCATCTATGTGTCATCTGCATAGGTGTCACAAGGGAGACACATGGGCTAAAGGACAAGCCATGCAAAAATCAAAAAGAGCCTTTATGGTTAAGGGGTTCAAGTATTGTTCACACATGTGTGAGCAACCTTGGGGAAAGGAGTGGGGGACAAAGGTGTAAGAGTGCATTTTTGGAGAATTTAATGAAAGGAGTCTCTTGAGCCTTGTGTTTCTCACACATGTGTGAGCAACCACTTAGTTGCTAAAGACGTGATTGTAAGAGGTTTAGAATAATAAAGTGGGATTAACTAGTGGGTAGGCTGAGAAGGATGAGAGTGATGGATGATAATCTAGTTTTTTAGGTAGGATTGGGATTAAAGTAGATAAAATTTAATTTAATCATAGGATTAGAGAAGTTAATAAAGTGGAGGGATTTAAATAAATAGGAATTTATTTAAAAGGGATTTATGGACCACTATTCATTAAATAAATTTAACACATTAGGGGGAAGTATATAAATTAAATTTAAATACATTTGGGAAGTGAACCTATTTAATTAAGTAAATTTAATTAAATAAGTAGAGGAACATGAAAAATATAATTAATTAATTAATAATCAATTGTGGTGTCAAGAGAAATATTAATAAATTAATATAGTATTTTGGGACAATTTTAAGCATCTACATTTTAAGTGTCAAGGCAAATATTAATAAATTAATTTAGTATTTTGGGATGATTTTAAGTGTATATTGTGAAGAGAATAATTTGCTTTAGATTCTAGTTCGATAATCTATGACAAACATCACTATTGGTGATATTTGTATGTAGTTTTTTGGAAGAAAAATCTCTTAAGACACTTTGACTAAGAAATACCTTTACCTTTTGATGAAGACCAGTTGGGATGGACCACTTTGACAAAAAATCCCCAACAAAATGCATAGACTTCCTAACTAAAATTCAGAATAAAAATAAGCAAAAGATGAAAAACCTAAACAAAACAAAAAAAAATACCCCAATACAAAAGAAACTAACATATTATTAAATTGTATGCACAAATAACTTGATTAATAAGAACATGGGTTACTCATTAGTTGATTTTTTATTACATGTAGTAACGATAATGCACCCCAAATAGTTATAAGGAATGTTGACTCATCTTTGTACTCAAAAAATTGAACTTGGGCAATCTTGGTTCAAATTATGGGTACAAAACATACAAAATAAAAAGTTGTGGCAAGTTCTTTCACCTTTACCATCATATTCAAACTGAAAATATCAAACTTCAAGGGATAATGGAAAGATATCCCCTAATTTAGTGAGTTCCCAACCATCGTAGTATACCCACACAACATGATTTCTTCTTCTAGAGGTCTTACCCTATGGTACACAACTTCACTTATATCAGAAGAAAACATACGTGTTAGTGATGTAATATAGCTATCATAATAAGGTTCAAAAGATATAACACCACAATTATGTTCCTTATTATCTGTTAGCCTCAACTAATGATGTAACTAAGAATGCCATGAATGTATGTAAAAGAGTCATTTCAGTTGTTATGTTTTCATTGATGTCAAATTGTAGTTTATTAGCCATTATGCTGATTTAGTAGAGTGTTATATCATTTGATTAATGAAGAGGATTTGAAGAGAGTATCTTAATGACAGAGTTGATAAGTATGGTATTCAATGAGCACTTGAATTAGTTGGATAGTGATAATGCAATGTTGGTTTTATTGGTTTACAATCATATAATATCGTAATGTAATGATCTATACAATCTATACTAAGTGACAAGGTAAAAGAAGGAAGATAATTTTCATCGAGTGACTACAGTGTTCACCGAGAAGTTAGCTAAGAAAAGACAAAGTTTAGTAATAATCGAGCAAGTTTAGTATTAACCATCTAATTTTTTACTCAAGTGGTGTTTTACTTGAGTGAAATGTTATGTTCACTAAGTAAAAAAATTAAGAACAAGTTTATAAAGTCGGAATCTAAAGCTGACTTTTGATGGAAATAAAGAATGTTCAAGAAACTCAAAGGCACAAGTTAAAGTTTGTTACAATATCTACATTTGGAAAATGCAATGATGACCTAATGATGGATATTGAAGAAGGATAAGGATGAGAAAAAAGTTCTATTAAAGTACTATTTTAAAAGTGACTAAATGAAATGAACCTAAGATCGACGATTGTGATTAAGCGAAAATAATTGGAAGAATCTAGAAGTACAAAGACTATTATTTTACTTGAACATTTTTTGATTTCTAGTTGTATGGTGATAGAATGCTAAGGAAGAAGATAAAAATAAAATGTTGTTGAAGAAGAAATAAGAGTTAGGTAAGTTGGGCAGAGAAGAGAGAAGATCAAATCATAATTAAAGAAAAGTGAAAGAGTGAAGGTGTGAATCATCTAGTAAAGAGATCAAAGGATAGAGAATAGATGGAGAGCGGGTAGAAAGGAACAAGAAAAATAGTCCTAAACCTAAATAGATCAATTTTTAGTGTTACTTTATAATCATTGTAGTAGAAAAATATCTTAACTAAGTGGACCTAACAAGTCTTTGAAATCCTATATGGTAACATCGATTAGTGGTGTAAATCCTCTAACAATGTCACATTAACAATGTATATGTAAAAGTTTAACAAGGTTGGCTCCTACAAGAGCTCACCTCATGAGAGTAAAAATTTTGGGTTGCCATTCCCAGGTGTTTTTTCCCTTTACAAGGTTTCCATTTTAAAAATCTTGGTGTGAAATGTGTGATTGTTTCCATGTTGCAAGTTTTTTTACATGTTGTTTACTTTTTATTACAACTCAATAATAAATAGGTAAATAATCGGTAACAAATAAGTTTTATTATTGGCATTCGGTAATAACAAATATAATGAATGAGCAATTTGGAGTAAATTGACTATGTGAATTAAATAAGAAGTTGAATGAGAACACTAAGTAAATGCTTATGATGTTTATGAGTTTTTTTTTGGTAATAAAGCATTTATAGGGACTATAGGAACTAAACATAACTTATTCAACCGCCACCCCCCCCCCCCCCCCCCTCTCAATTATCTGACAATTGGTTTCAAAGCACATGGCTTGGAGAAAGAAATTTAAAGGAACTTGAGCCAAAGATCGCAAAATGTATAAGAGAGAGGCACTAAATATTAATAAGGAGAATTTATCATCATAGAAAGACAGAATGATGATACATCTATCTAGAATTGGAAATTATATTACTCAATGGTTGGACAATGAATACACTAAACCCGTTGCTCCCATGATTGTGGAACAAATTATTGGAACAAAAAAGTAAGGATATATGATGATGAAGAAAATCTGATTAGAATCAGGATGCAAACATTGTTGGAAATTTTGTTAAGGGGATACTTTGAGGTGGTCATTTATGGAAACATATATGTTGTATTTAGTGACTAGATTCTGGAGTTATGTTTTGCAAAAGATAACATAGAAAATTGTCTAAATGTCATGAATACTAATGATCAATAGAGGGGCCTTTTTGTTTGGCAAGGTTCACAACAAGTGAGTTGGCACATGTACACTTGAGGAAGATAGTACATGACATGAGAATCCTATATCTCAAAGCACATTTCATAATGAGTTGTACAAATAGAGGTATCAATGATTTACTAGTTCCAATCATGTACAGGAAGAACAAAACATAGGCAAGGAAATGGTAAACTATGTTAAGGAATTATTTTGGTTTACCAAAATAATTACTTAACCATTATGGGATGAAATCTTGGATGTTAACCCTAACTTAAAGAATGCTATTTTTGTGTTTTTGAACACGTGAGAAGACTTGGAGGCTGACATGAAAAAATAGAAGTGTATAAAGGAAAGATTTGTATATGTGAAGTTATGTGATGACTATGTCATTAAAATACAATTGTTACATGATTCAAATTTTATGCTAGAACAAAGAAAGGACAATATATGCAAAATTTGGTGATGAGAGCTACAAAGGAAAAATCTGATTTTGAAGAGATTGGCATTATCAAGAGGTTTTTTTGCCTTCGCCTTTTGTGCAAAAAAATATATCATTGTATATGTCTACTTGAGAAGTGGGCTTATCTTTCTACTTTTTTAATTGTAATACCAACTCATAACTAGGTTGAGGTTTTTAACAAGGCCTAGTCCTCTAAAAAGGACAAAGGCACAATAAATTTGTAATGACTCCTAATAGGGTCAATATATTTCACAAGATACTTTTTATTAGTGGATCATTTTGTGAGTACCATCCCCATAGGGTTTTCCCTTGGCTAGGGTTTCCCTAGTTAAAAAATAATGGTGTTATGAGTTGCATTGTGATACTATTATGTTTACTTTTTAGTTTGATCACATGTGCATAATTTAAGATTATTAAAGATATCCATAATTGGGTAAAATTTTATGAAATACTAATTCACCTCACTCCCCCTCTTAGGACTTCCTATTTCTAACAATTGGTATTAGAGCATTGTTACTCAAAGGAGGCTTAACAACTTGAGTATGATCATTATGGATATGGATCAGTTGCATAAGATCCTAGAAGAAAATCTTGAGTAACTTGATGTAATCATAGAAGAAAGATGATGGGCCTCTAAAAGGTCATTGTTTTAAGACCTTTTTATCTTGTTTTTAAGCAGTTATCTTGCAGAAACAATCATGACTCTATGGTTTCAAGAAAATGAACTTATTTTTTTTATATATATGTATGTGTATATATATGTATATATATGTATGTGTGTGTGTGTGTGTGTGTGTGTGTGTGTGTGTGTGTGTGTGTGTGTGTGTGTTAAGACATGAAGTAGAAGTATGGATAGTATATTTTCTTGAGCCTATGGTCAAAAATGGTATAACGAAGTGATGTTGCATGATAATAAATGTTTCCTCATTCATGCTATGTCTTGGGTAGTTTTCCTCCTATAGTCATAGGATTTGCAAGAGTGGTAATTTGAACTTTACACATTTTCCAATATTGATGATGAAATAAATATATGTATGTGGAAGTTGTGTGTGCATTGAATTTTTTTTAGGTACTTTTCATGGATATTCAAGGGTCAACACCTCAGTTTTAAAGTCAAAGCCAACTAAATTGTTGAATCATCATGAGTGGAGCAAGTCATCATATGTTTTCTGTTGGAAGAGCACACGAATGTATCTTCCACAGCCTACTATATTTATGGAGGATTTATTAATGGTTAATAGTGATTTTGTTTCAAACTTTATGAGTCTATAATTGATCCTCATTAATGGAGTGATCGTAGAGTTAGGAAGTAGTTGTAGTTTCCTTTAAATAATGTCTGTTGTAGCTTGAAGTGTAATTTTTGAAGGAATAAGGTAAGTTGGTTTTTGTAGGAGCAGAGTGTGATTGAGTTTTTAATCAAGTGTAATTCCTTCACCATGAATGAATAGAATGAGCAGTCCAAGTTTATATCTCTTATCTTGATTGTCTTTTCTATTCACTCATCCAAGGGGCCCACTTGGTGAGTGAACTGTTCTATTAGAATAGATTTCATTTCCTTGTTTGTTTCCTTGCAAGATAGAATTTTGTTGCTCCTCCATCCATTGATAACAGAATCAATGAATTTTTCATGCAACATAGGTGAATAGACAGGTTTACTATTGCAGCACTAATTTAAAGCTTTGAGTTAAGTTGTTGTTTGAGTTGCTAGCATAGAATTCCTTCAACATTTCCTTCACTTTAGTTGTAATGACTTGAAGGAGAATTAGAGCATAGACTTTGTAGTCATCCTCTCAAGTTTATGCTCCCAAGTTGACAAATTAAATGAAGTTAGTGTACTATTTTAAGTAAAACACATGATGTTGTATGACCATGGAATCACTGTGAAAGGATGTCCAATCCTTTGTTATTAAGGAATTAAGTTGACCAAACAAAAGAGACAATCTGAAGAACAAGTATAAAGAGGCCAAAGCTATCAATCAGAAGTTGAAAGAGAAGATTGAATCTAAGTTAAGAATGAGTTAAATGATCAGATCAAGGATAGTGATGTAGTTTCTAATCTTAAAAATGAGAATGAGATTCTAAAGCATGAACTTGAAATTACCCATCTTAAGATGAACTTCATGGAAGATGAGAAGAAAATTCAATAATATTTGAGATATGAGAATGCAATCTAAAATCCAAACTTACCAGATGACATCTAAAATTTAAATGACAAAGCTACAATATATAGAACTTGAGAAGTACAATACTAGTGTGAAAGGAGATCTTACACTGACAAAGAAAAAACTTGAGAAGTTGTACTCCAACACCAAAAATATTTATGAGAAGATCATGGCACAAAGACCTAAAGATGATATTATTGGTATTTATTTTTGTGAAGGGAAAACATCTAAGAAATTTGAAGTTACTGAGGAACTAGATCTAGTCATGCAACAACCTGAACAACAACAAGAAGATTTGAAAAGGGAAGTGCCTAATCAATCTGAACACCCAAAGAAGTGAGACAATTTATTAGAAGATTCTTTGCATGTAATGATATTGGCCACATGAAGAAGAACTACACAAATGTACTATCCCTATCATAAGAAATGGATTCATGTGTTATAAGTGCAACAATTTTGGGAATATTGCCAGAAATTGTAGATTACAGCTCAATTAGCTAAGACCTAGATATGGAAACAATAAGATAGCATGTGATATTTAAAATAATTTGGGACATACAGCAAGATTTTTTAGGATGAACAACATGAAAATGACAAATAACATGAGATCATAGAATGCAAGGACACCTAACTATAGAAGGAATGCTAACAACAATAAGAGAAGGAATTAAAATATAATAGATAGACAAAAAGAGAATGTGAAAGAGCATGTAGAGAATTTCAATGAAACATTTGTTAAAGCTAAGACACCAAAAAGCACAAAATTTGGGTAGAAAAGAAGACAAGTGATTCATCTAAAAATAAGTTATTTAAGTTAGTAATAGTTGTTGACAAACCCTTATCAATTTAAGTAATCTATTGATTGATAAGTAAAGGGGAAATAGCCCTAAAAAAGTATATAGCCCTTGAGAGATCGAATTAATACTTGCAAAGTTGGGAATAGTCTTATATGGATAAAAGGAAACTATAGTTAAGTGGGCATGCAATTTTGAGTTCATATGTGAGTGTGCGACCATAAATTAGTTCTCTAGTTAAAGGAAACAACTTTTTGGCCCTGCATACTTGCACAGTTAATGCATAATCAAATTGAATCAAATATAATGGTTGAAATTGATGGAATAAGCACTGATTTATTGAGAAAGGAATTGTGGAGCTTTAAGAAGCAAAGTGGAAAGAGAATTATAAGTTGTCAAAATAATTTATCAAAGGATTCAACTAGTTTCATGCAGTGAGCCCTAGTATGTAAATTAAAGGTATTTACATCTCTACAAAGTCAATTTGTGAAGTGTGGTTAAGATTTTAAGCCTATTCAAATGGAAGAATCAATGTTGCATAATATTATAGAGGTAGCAAGACCTAAATTGAAAGTAAACCCTATACCACCTATGGAAGATGACCCCAACACCACATTTTCTCAAATTCTCAATGGAGTCTTGTATCTAGAAGACATCAAAAGTTACCTCATTGAAAGTTTGAGACAATAGGAGAGAATAATATTTCATATGAATTTGATAAAATATACAAACAGGATATGTCATTTAAGGAAGGGTTTAAATTCCTATGTCAATTTGATGTAGTGAAGTATATGTTTTATCATGAGTTTGATAATGAGGGCTGGAGTAAGATCATTTTAAGTAGGATTCATGATGAGAATTTTTTGATGGGTTACAATGTATTAGCCATTTCAATTGAATGGATTCATGAAGTAACTGGCATATGAAATCAAGGATCAATTCAACTCAATGAAAAGAATGTTAACACTATTGTAGTAGAAAACACCAAATAAACCTATAATGGTAGGGGTATAGTAATCAATCAAATTAAGAAAGATGGTGTGAATTTTGTGACTAACATCATTACCACCAAACTATGTTCTAGTTCAAGGGATGATGAGTTAGCAATTGGATTTGCACATGCACCTTATAGTTTATGTGTTGAGAAAGCTCAAGTTAACCTATGTGAAAATCTAAAAATTCAACTGGTAGGTAATTTGGAAAGGATAAAGAAAACAAAGAATGGACAATTCATATTTCAAGCATTAATTACATTTATTTTTCAATCTATTGAAGATATTTCCATTCATGCCTATATCTAATTGGACAAATAAGAAGTGTACAATGGAAAAGATTACGAATTTCTATAGGAGACATCCTGTGGATAAGATTGATGCAATTTAAAGCTTATAACAAAAAAATTTCAGTTAGAAATCAAGGAGAGATCAAGAATACCAAAATCTATGGTTAAGAAGTATTGAGATGAAATATGTTTATGTTGGAATATAGGATAGAGACGGTGTTGGGGGATGGGTGGGTGAATCAGTCTCCTCCAAGTCTCCTCCAAAACTTTTCATTTTGACAAATTAGTCCTCTCTTACCTTCCTCTATTACTTAGTTAACAATAAACATATCATAGTTTACTTATAAATGAAAGTAAAACAACCAATTCAACATCAACACATAAACTCATGAAACATAACACATAACACAAATATTTGGTATCGCAGAAACCCTTGGTCAATGAGAAAATTGTGGTGGGGATAGTACCCACAAATCCACTACTACTGCAATAAGAGGTTGTCTAGTTAGGGCTACAATGTTTGGTCACTTTTGATGACTTAATCAGTTAGGAGTATACAATGAGATATGAAAGGATATATCTTTTACAAGGATTTTACAATACTCATCAAGTGTGTAATCAGTTAAGATATTTACATAAAAGACTATAAAGTCCACCTTTTCCAAGGATTTAGAAAACTACTACAATGATTAGAAAGTAGTAGCAAATAACCTATAGTAGTAACTTTGCTTAGTTAGATCCCTCTTCTACACATTAATTATCACCTTCATGTAATAGATTTGTGATTTCTCTTTATTTTGTCCTTAACTTTGATCTCTGACCTCTATTCTTTATATATATATATATATATATATATATATATATATATATATATATATATATATATATATATATATATATATATATATATATATATATATATATATATATATATATATATATATATATATCCCTTTTTGATACTTATGTCAAAATAACATAATGTACATGAAAAGTTACTCGGGGTGCAATCCATGATGATCAAGAAAAAATTTATGATGCAACTTCAAAATTTCTATTGTATTGTCCTGATTGGTTTTGATCAAATTTATTCTCTACACTTCAATCAACAATTTGGTTGGAAAATCTCTTATGTGATATGCTATTGATAAACTCAGGGCCACAACTAGTTCTCTCACAATCCTCATATGCATTTGTATCACTTCAATATGTGGTAATAGTAAGGCCTAAAATTCATTTATCTTGGCTCTTATGTTGCTCTCTTCTATGAACACTCATGTTTTAAACCAAATAAATACCTTACTCGAGAGTAGTACATGGAGGATGTACTCAGGTTATTCTCCAATTCTTTTGCACTTACCTCAATCTTCATTGATCTTCTATATTTTTTTCTTTACTCCACTTATCAAGAATGATGTATCTCACTACTTTTGAAAGAATAATATAAAAATTTGTTCTAGCCTCTCCAACTTGGTAATAGAAGTAGATATGGATACTTATTTTATTTCTATATAAATGGAAACTTTATCCAAGACTTTTCTTTCAAATTTCTTTTCACTTATTTCTAGTAATAGTGGATGTGTCTCAATTTTTGGATCATTCAAAGTGTCAACAATTTGAACCAATTGATCCAATATGGGCACTTTCTCATTCAAAACTATATTTGGTACAACTTCAAGAAGCATCTCCTTCACATCATGAAGTATCTATTTTTGCTTATGTTCTCTCCTCAATTGTGCTTTCTCTTTATTCCTTTCATATAGATCTAAGTAAATAGTCATTTAATCATCATCCAAAGTGTTAGGATCCTATCTTGGTATAATGATTTCCTCTTCTAGGGTGACTAGATTGGAATGGAATGTGTGGGACTCCTTTTTTACTTGAGCTTCTTTCCTTTTCTAGTGCTTGGTGAAATATTTGATGGCGATGGACTTGGATTTCCAAATTGTGCAATGTGGTCCTTAATTGATTCTATTTGTGATTCATTCTCCTAATTGATTGGTTTATTTGAAGATAATTGTGATACAAATGGTACTGGTGCCATGCTCAGTGATGCATCTTTTTCCTCATTATCCTTGGTCTCTTCCCTTAGTAGCTCCTAAACTTTGACTTCGGGCAGCTTCAAAACTAATGTTTGTAAAAACATTGGATCAATAGAAAAAATTGATATTGGACAGATTAATGTAAGTCCTCTTGTGTTCTAATCATATGCTTGAATCACTTGGCCATGCCCAATTCTTGCCTCACTCAGAGGTCCATGGGTTGGTGTTATATCACCCAGTAGCATAAATATTTACATTATGCTCCATGGATTCTCCTCTAGTTTGAGCATGTTCATCATCATTTTTCTCATCTCTGGTACTTTCATCTCCTTGTCCCCTTTGATTTGGTTGAGCCTATTGCTTAGTTTCTCCTTCAGTTTTTGTTTTTCAACATTCATAATGGTGTCAAATCTAGGTATATGAGCATGTGTAATTTCATCAAGTGTTGGTCCCTTCATGACTAACTCAGTAGTCACTGTGATGTATTCATCCTTCTTGAACTTCTCAACAAGGTCTTCATCAAGAATGTCTTTAATTGTAACATCATCTTCTTTATTTTCAAGTTCCATAGTTTGTTCGGTTGCAGTATCATCGACATCAATAGTTTTAGTTGGATCCTTAATGTTACAAACTTGGTTCCACATCATCTTTGAGTCATCATCCACTAATTTTAATTGTCTAGACAAAACATAAAGATGTCTATGCTATCGTACAAATATATTTTAAAGCTTCTCTAGATATTCAAATATGTCTTCTAAACCAAAATCTAGCATTAAATTAGCTACTAATTTTGTCTTCATTTATTTCTTGGTTCTTAGAGCATATTTCTAGCTACCTTCAATCCTTTGATATAAATCATTTGGGATCTGATTTCCAATCTCCAAGAGTGCATACTTAACTCTTGTCAGCATGACTATCAATGCTTCTTTGACCATTTTCTCATCTTCTTTACTCATCAATTCATATTTATAATATTTGAAATCACTAAATCCTTTACAATTCTTTATATTCTCAATTATCTCTTCTATGCTTTGCGGTCCTATAGGAATATGAGCTTTAGATCTTCCCTATTCATCTAACTTTATTTTCTCACTATCTTCTTCATCATTACCATCATCCTAACTATGAGTTGTATTCTCCTTCAGTAGATGTTTGAGCCTCTTTGCTAGATGACTCACTAATCTTCTTTCTCTTTTGAGATTTTTTCACTTGTGGTGTTGCAGGCTATTGTAATTTTGACAACACCCTTCTTCAATGATGTAGCTTCTTGTGTTGCTTGGGTTCTGGACCTTGTAGCCTTGGGGCTTGTAGGGGTAGCTACAATAGACCTTTTCCCACCTTTTGATGACTATGGCTTAGCTATAATGATAGCTTTTCCTTTTCCCTCTTCTTCAGTTTCATCTTTACCTTTCCCTTCACTGATCATCAATGGTCTATTTTTATCTTCTTCATTGGATGTAGTCTCCAACTTCTTCATTATCTTCTTTACTTTTATTTTCATTGTTTTCTTTTTTGATATTTCATATGTCCCAAACTTAGGTTCTCCAAGGTTAATAGGTTCATTAATCAAATCCTTAATTGCCTTAGTGTCATGATCAATGTTGACTTCATTTTCTATTGGCTCCAACCATGCAATTCTAGGTTTGACTGCTTTTACAATAGTGTTGTCTATATCAACTAAGAAACAAATTTCACCATGTTAATTATCAACTAGGGCTGGGGGTATCTTATATCTCCAATGCATCCTCTCCTTGAAGTTCTCAAAATTTTCATTCATGAAACTCTCAAAAAATTTACCTAGTGTTTGAATATACTTATTGATTTGGTAGATGACTAGAGTATTAGTTTTCTAGTTTAGTTCACCAACACTAGGAAAATAAGTTTGCATACAAAAGAATACATACCAATAGTGAACCAAAATTGCATGTTTTTGAAATTATAACTTGGATTATTTTCATGTTTTTTGTCAGTTGCTTGATCCGTAACTCAACGATATCATACATATGACCATTCTTAACAATCTTATAACCTAAATCAACAACCATGCATGGAACATTTGGTGCCTACTAGATTGAAATATCTTGTATGCCACCACATACACACCGAATTTAATCTATAAATCTGTAATGGTGTCCACTTTCATTCCTTTGCTATCCCATTGGGCCTTTGTGTCTTCCTCAATCTCATTCTTGGGAGTCATCCTAATGTTTTTGACCTTATCAGTGACACAGTGTCTCATAGCCATGTGAATAACATCCTTAGTTATCTTAACAAATTTGTCTAACCACATGTGCATATCATGCACTCTACTCAATATAACCCTAATCCAACTTGTTTTGAAATTTTGCGGAAAATGTTGGGCATGAACAAGTCCAATTGATTCCAAGTGCTTGAACTCATCTTTTAGTTTTCCTTAGATGCACATCTCATCATAAGCCTCGCGCAATTCCACATTTCTAACTTCCCCAATTTTGCAATGGTAAAATGAGTGTACATTGTTTACAAGTGAAACCCTAGGTGGTATAGCAAATAAGTCACCCACCTTGTTTGTTTTTGCAACAATTTTTGGATACAATTTATACTTCAACTCTTCACATGCTTCATTTTGGATCAACTTAATAAAATTCACCTTTACCTTGGTTTGTCTTTTCATGCTTGTGGAGCTGGAAGCCATGTTCGCTAAGTAGGGTTTTGACAAGAACTTGACTTTCGCACTTTGTTGTTTTTAACCTTCTTGGTGCACAAATTCTCACTACAAATCTTCTACAAATGATTCTTGGCACAAATTGTCCAAACTTTCTCTTTTTCTCTTCAAATGTAGTATGGGATAATAAAAATTAAAAAAACTCAATATATACACAATAAAGTTACCTTTTTTTATCATTAGGGCACATTAAATGCATCGTACCCCATGTTTTATCGTATTTAATGAACTTGGTTACCTCTAGTAGCTCGGTCACCACACACTTTTATCATCACTTGTGTGACATAATAAACCTTATTCAAACTCGAATATGACATCATCACACCTTTAGTATTGCTTGTTCAGTTGCCACTGCTTTCACTTAGTTACAACATACTCAGTAATACTATCTAATTGCAAGATTACCTAACTCCATGTAATGTCCTTGTGCATCATGTATTATGCATATATGGACTTGTTTTTACTTTATTCTAAGAACTAATATATGATTTGTCAATGATAGCACAGTTCCTTACTTCCCTATGTGAATTTAGTTAGAGATGGAGGTTTCACCTAATCCATTGGATGAGGTGTCCCCATTTGTTGCACTTGATGTCTCATTTTCTCATACAACATGTATGTCATAGATATTTATACATGTCTTCTATGACAATATACTCATTTACAAATATATTTACATAGTAAATGTTAATACAATAGTAAATCACTCAAGACATAAATAGTTGATGTATAAAGAAACCCAAGCCCCCAATAAATAATAATCAAACAAATAATCTAAACACCAAGACTTACAAAAATATATGAAACATCTAATATCAACAAAAAAAACTATAATATAGAATCAATAGAATACTTCATTCAAACTCGTCAATATGTATTTCACAAATGATAGTTCACAAGAACTCATATTCAACAAATACTAGTCCACTATAACTTCTCTTACATTTGAATGAAAGTCATAAACAAAAGAATATAAAACTATAAAAAATATCATCAATTATAATACAACTACTTAAAATTTTCTTTAAAACACACCCATAAAATAGTAATCAATAAATTTAACTCAAAGAGTGTATAATACCTTAATAAAACATCACAATCCAATCTCAAACCATATCACATATAAGAGTATTAAAAGTTGTCCCCATCCTAATGATAAGAGTAGCCCCCATGTGATATTGTCACTAAAATACAAGCAAGTCATTAGGTATTTCAACAAGGAGGAAATTGCTAAAAAGCAAGCAACAACTACGTCAACCAAATCCAATCTTCTTGTGAATCGTGTAAAACTTAGTTTTTTGTAAGGAAAAAATAATACTAACAAATATCGATGGAGTACTTTACCCGGAAACATTTGTTTTTTTTAAATGTCACTTTCTATCCACCCTAATATGGGATTCAACATTTTATTTGGATAACTATTAAAAAATAGCATCCCCATGTGCACTCCACGTGAATTAAAATGCTCCCTCACATGCCCATGTGGGTCCCCGAAATTACATCCTACATAAATGGGTGTGCATTAAACATCACAAATTGTTGTTTTATTTTTTGGGGGAAACAATTATGGAGATTTAGGGTAAGAATACTATCACTCCTTATAGTTTATTGTACTATCAATTTTTTCATATGGTACATTCAATTTTTTTATATTTTTTTAATTGTTTTTGTACAATCTAACTACTTGTACATAATGTTATGTTTAGGAGTAAAAATAAATGATGTGGGATCTCTTGTATGTATAGGGATTGTAAGTGGTCATTTCCAAGTCATACCAACAATATTTTTCATATGGCCTCTTATTTGTTAGGAAAAAATTTATGCATATGATTCAATAATTTTTACACAAATGTCCTAATAATGGTATGTTATTGATATCAATAACGTTCCACAATTGATCTAATTAGCAAAAGAAATGGACAACTATGGACCAGTAGATGATTTTTTATGGGTTTTAAATTAGCAAAGTTTGACTAATGATAACTAGAACACAAGCAATAGCTAGTGCTCTTCCAAAAAAATGTTGATGGAATAATATTTATGCAGTCATAAACAATGTTTAGTTTATCATTCTTTTTTTTTCTATGTTTTCCTTTAAGGGAAGAGCACCAATACTTGCATACCCTAGCCTTGTACACATGTAGAGCCTAAATTATACATCAAATTTTGAAGATTTTTTTCTTTTTTTTCCTTGTTGCAATATTGCTATTACGATTCAATTGTGTATTTGTTTAGTCAAACTCATTCACAAAAACCTGTCACTCATGAGAATGAATGGAACACTTAATACTCATTGCACCTAGGTGATACTCACAGAGGTGAAGTGTCAGGACTTCTGGGGAGTTAACTCATCCTGTGAAGCGTCGAGACTTCTGGGGAGTTAACTCATCCTAGTACTACTCCAGCTCAAGTGTTCTTAACTACAAAGCTTTCTCCATGGTTAACTATGCTTGCAACCTCATTTTCTAATAGAGTTTTCTTGTTATCTTTGTATGCAAACTGACACCTATAATATTCTTGGCTTTTGGATATAATGAAACTCCTTACAAGGATTGTTAAGTGTCAAATGGTTCAAGAGTGATCATTTCAAAGTGGCATATAAAACCCACTCAAAGTGTACCAATAATCATTCACTTAAACTTGTTCTTACACATGTGAACAAATGTCCTGGTAGTCATGCACAAATGGGTCAATTACCAACCAAAATAGCATAAAAAATGATTGATCCTCGGTGCATGTGTTAGCATTTTGAGGGCTTTTTTACGAATAATAATTTGGGAGTCAAATGTGTGTGGAGTGTGTGGTTATTGAAATGTGTTAAGTTATTGGTGCCCTCCTCCTATCTTGATGATCGGTCATAGATATTATGATCTCAATCATTGACTAAAAAAAGGTTTATGTTGTGAAATCCAATAGTTTTCAATTTCAATAAAAATTAGTTACAATCAAATACAAAAATAAGGACCACTAATTTTACTTCCTATTTAAACTAGTCAAAAGATATTTGTAATTATTTTACTTTTTTGTCTTTGTGGTGAAATCAATGAATGAAGACTTTCAATAATATTTGTAGGGCTAGTCAATTTGGGTTATTAAATGTCGTGATAAAGGGGATGTCCAATCAACCTTGCAAAACTTTGAAACTTTTTTATGTTAAATCTTCTACTATGTGGCTTGACAAAAACATTGTTTGTTTTGTCTAACCTTGAGTCTTTAAATAAAGTAGTTAGGTAGTCTACTTTCAAATTGTCTTTGTACTTGATATAGACGTTACTATAAAATATATATAGTACATAATGTAATATAATGTTGTTTCCTCCGTTTGTTTTAATAAAAACATCTAATCATTTCCTACACATCTTTGAATATTCTCTACTTATAGATCTTGCATAGTAAAATGCATGCTAATTTATATGATTTTCCTTAAGTAAAATAAATAAAGATTTCTATGAAGACTCTTGTACACGATCTCATCTAATCATGATTTTTTAGACACATAAAGATCAATTGTTTATTACTTGGATATATACAAAAATCAAAATGTAGATTAAAGTTCTATCCTTTCATCTTGATTAAGTATTATTCCTCTCACATTGGGTATTCCATTATTATTTATAGAGTTTAAATCAATCTTAAACTATTTACAATATGGATATCTTACATATTTTTGTAATTCAAGTGGTCTTATCTTACATATTTTTATAATTCAAGTGGTCTTAATTTATAGTTGAATGAGGATGAAGGAAAAAAATTGTATCATATTTTATACTTTTATTTTATATTATCATTTTGAATATATGTGAAGAATATGTTGTTTTATAATATTCAATTATATTTATTTAGTATAGATATGTTTTTTTTTTTGTAAAAATAGTTAATTACTATATGAACTTCTTGTTTAGAATTTTCTCATTTACAAGTGTTATTTTAATACGAGATTAAATTGTTTGATATGATTTAATTTGTGCATTAGCTTGTAATGTACAACTAGTCCACTTCTTTTAAATTGTATCCTTCTTATTTTTGAGTTGATCCACTTTTCTAGGAACCGATTGTTGTCTTGTTGGCTTGTGCACAAAACACCTTGAATTGAATAGCCAAAAATATGTATTTGTAAACATTATGTCATTAGTATTCATTATATGATAATAGAAATTACTCCAAATACATTCAATTAGAAATCATCTTAGCTATTTGCAGCTTCTATGTTGCATGATTGTAGATTTATGCATCCCTCAATATCGAGAATCCACTTGTAAGCAAAACAATGTCACTTCTCCTCTTGCCCTACTTTTGTCTATTAATATACCTTTAACATACCAATTTAGAGAGCAAGGTACAGTTGACTTGGAAGGGAAAGACTCTCAAAAAGCTCAATTTACTAATTAAACTACATATCATGATAAGTAATGGTCATGTATAATTGTTTTTATAAGAAGATACTAGTTTCATATTTTTAATTAAAAATTTATTTGAATTTATTTTAATATGAAACATGTGAATGTCCTTATTTAGATTATTTCATTTAAAAATATTTCTAAATACGTTTATAAAAAATTAATAAAAGTAAACTAATTAGATTGGCATTAAAGAAATTGAATGAACCTTCTTGTTTTCATTTTGTTGATTTCATTCAAGAATCCAAATATCTGTATGATCATCATACATGTCCAACTTTGTTTATTTTCTTCTCTCTAAAGTTTATCAACACAAATCAGTGTGAGGGGCTCAAAGACTATGTCATTCATATATTTTCAAAGAAGTTTCCCCTTTGCTAAACACTAATGAACATGTTACAAATGATTCTATTGTATCACATATACCTACATAGATATAATATTTTTATATGCTAATGCATTCAACTATAAGCAAAATTAAATCTACAATATTAATAAAATTATATTGACTTTTGTGTTGTCAACGTACAAGAAAATAATGATTCACTTAATATTAGATGAATTCTACCAATAAGCATAAGTCTTATATAAACTAAAAACTAATTTACAAAACTTTGAAACCTTCACAAAATGAACCTCTCTAAGGCCTAAGAACCTTGCTAGATGTTTTTTATATTATTCCAATAATATCTTTTTTATGGGTAATGGGATGAAGTCAATAGTAATTATAATTGTTGAGATTAATTAATTAGTATTATTTGTTAAGCTTGAGTAGTCTCGAACACATGACATCTTAGATAAGAGGCTCATAACTTATCATTGTGTTATAGCTTCTTGTCAATTTCAACAATATCTTTACAAAATAGAAAAATGCTACTAATTTTTTCTTCTTTTTGTTTTATAGGAAACAAAATTAATAAAAATATGCCATGGTGTCATGTGATATCATTTTATAATAATCTAGTTAATTCAATTAATAGGTAACTACAAGTCCAATAAATTTTTAAGCTATTTCAAACCCTATAAAGGTAAATTAAATCACTAAAGTCAATCAATTCAACTTAAAATATATATAAAAGGGTTTTAACAACTAATAATTGATAAACAATAAACATGCATTAAGCTCCATAGCATGAAATTAAAAAATATGATTCCCCACTCTTTGTTATACCCATTTCTTTAAGAAATGATAACTGATCTGATAACTCAAACTCTCTTGGAAAAAAATAAGGTGACAACCAAATTTCAATAGGCATCTTAAGCTTATCAACATAATATTTCAAGCTAGAAAGGTTCAAAGGATATAACTTTAATGATACATTTCTTGAGAAGCATACATTATTTCAACAATTCATTTGATCATGTTATTGTTCTTAAAATCTATATCAAAACCTTGTCTTAAATCTCCTTGCAATCATTATGAGAATATAAAACTATTCAAAAAAAAAAAAAAATTATCAATAAACCCTTGATCTACTCTCAAGTTGAGTGATTTTTAATGAACCCACCAAGAATTTGTTGCTATAGCCATAATCATATACTCACTTTATATTGATAATCATAAATTGGTTCCACCAATGATTGGTGGGTATCTTAAACTAGCTATTGATTTATCATCTCAAAGACATTTTTATTGACATGAATAGTTTGATGTCTTCTATCTCTTCCAAATATGAGAGATTTCTTTATTTTTTCACTCATGACAAAAAATTGATGACTATTTTTGGAATATGTGCTCTCAATCATGGTGATCTTCTTATTCTTCAAATAAGCTTCCATCACCCTACATATCCAGATCCTAAGCCATTACAAGCTCAATTTTGTTTTCAAAGGAACCCAAATAGATATCCCTCTAATTATCCCTCAGTAGATTTGTGCTAGGTTATACTTGTGGACCTTCTCGGTGACTTCATTGCTAATTAGTTTTGTAGAGGTGATTCTGCCTTTGTTCACCAAGTGGATTGGGTTCTTCTTTCGCTGAGTGTTTCTATTATGTATTAATTGAGTGCCTTGGTAACCTTTGTTGTTGTTGTTTGGTGACCTCTTTCACTGAGTTGTCTATTTGGTTCTCATTTGTGAATTGGCTTGTGTATTTAATTTGAGGTTGTAATTTAATGTATTGGATCAATCATTGGGATACGTGTAGATTGCTATTTGGCCAGCCTTCTCCTTATGATGATCTAGAATCTTATGTAAGTTATTTTGGCAAGTATGAATAGAGGGCCTTGGTCTAGAGCTAGGTATTGATGAGTTAGGAGGAGTTAGAATCTGCAAAGGGAGATTATAGATCTTGCACGTTGGAGGTTATTTTCCTATGTATATGAATCTTTTTATTGACCATAACTTGAAGGCCTCACATCCAAGCATGTATGATGAAAATTTGATGAATCACTGAAAAATTTCTTGTTCTCTCTCCTTTCTAACACTATCTCTTTGTGATTTTCTTTGGTTGTGTTTGTATATGAGCAATGTTAGTATGCTAATAGAAACCAAATTTAAATAAAGCTTCTACAAACTAAACAAAATTCATAAACTTCAAGATAGACTAAGATGAGCTCTCAATTGAGAATATGAGCCATTAATGGGCTCTCTCAATGAGAAGCTCTCTTGTTGAGTGGCTTTGTCTAAATAGATAGGATGTATGCTCAAGCTTATGCTTCAAAAAGGGCTTCAAATGGAGTTGGAATTTGGGTGTGAGTGTATGGTTTTGATGTAAAATGGCTTCTTAAAATGGCATTGTGACTTTACTTCATGGATTGTGTTATTTTGCAAAGGGGAAGGATCCAATTTATAGGCAAGAGGCTTGAGGGATTGAGGGCTAAGATGCAAGGATGGGAAAAAGCTCATGGAGGGCTCAGATTGCATGAGAGGAGAGCACATGGATTGTTCTTCCTTACAACCAATTAGGAAGTGACACATGTCACAGGGTGAGAGGATGGAGGAAAGGGGAAGGATGAGTCAAAAAAGGAGGCTCAAGGGATAAAATCTTCATAAAGACCCTCATAATGGCTTGTAAGGGCAATAAAAGGGCTTTGGAAGAGTCATTTATGGCCTAGTGGGCTTCATAAAGTTTTATGGTTGGGATATTTTGAGGGAGATGAGAGGAATTTCGACTTGGGCTTGATTAGGAAGGTTTTAAGCTTGCTTAGGCTTGTGCAAATGATTAGAGGATAGATTAGGATAGTTTAGGATTAGCTTAGGGATAGGCAAGTGGATGGCATTTAATGAGGGTGGGTGAAGGAGGAGATATTTGTTAACTTTGGCTTGGGTTAGGAAGTCTTAACCCATGTTTAGGGAATGTGAGAAGGTTAGGAGGGGATTAGGATTAGGTTTAAAGACATCTTCTAGAAGAGTCTAGACTTTGGATGAGGGTAAAGACTTTCTAGAATAGTCTAGAACTTCCTAGGATGAGGATGAAGACTTTCTAGAAGAGTCTAGAACTTCTTAGGATGAGGATAAATTAGATTTTTAGGAAATAAATAAAGTTTTATTTATTTCAAGGGTTTGGGTTGAGGAGATATTTATTAAAACTTTTTTAATAAACATGAGGATTAATATCTAATCTTAATTAAATGTTTTGAGTTGGGATTAGGGGTAGGAAATGATGGGATTAGCCTTTAATCAAAATTAAAGAAGGATTAGAAGATTTTGGAAGAGGTTAGTGGTCTTAAGGAAATTGGCCAAGTTTTGGGCAAAAAAATAAATTTTTTATTTATTTTGGGTTTTTTGGTCAATTTATTAATTAAATAATTAATAAATAAGGAAATAATGTTTAAATAAGATTTAAACATTTTTGGGAGGGATTCCTTAATTAAATATTTTTAATTAAGATAAAGGGATTTAATGGCATAAAAATAAATTAATTAATTAATTAATAAATGATGATGTCATCAGGAATTTTTCAGAAAATAAAAATACTTTATTTTCTAAAGGTTTTTAGGTGTCTACAAGGTTGGTTGATTGTTAACTATTCCTCTAGCCCTAGTTATCTTCTCATCTTGTGTCACAAGAGGATTTGATGGTTTGTCAGTAAAGAATATACAAAATTTCTTCTTTACTGATCCTCATCTTATGCAAAAAAACTTTCTAGGGTTCCTTGTCAAATGATGACATATTAAATAGATTTTACATGAAATTTCTACTCCCGAGACCTAATGTTGGTTTGAATATCATTTTTCATTAACATATCATGTAGAATATACTTTAACAAGCTATCAAAGACAATATTGGAGTTGCCTTAGAGTCCAATTAATATCATCATTAGAACCCACTTTATTTTCCTTCAATGATGTTGTATATCGGCCTACCTAGTTTATAAGTGTCTAGTCCATGTATATCCATATTTATTTCAATTTTACCTCTTATTTGTAGCTCAACTCAAAAGATTCTTTTATTTTTTTCTTTGTGATGAAATCAATGAATAAAGACGTGCATTAACATTTGTACAACTAATTGATTTGTGGAATTAAGAGTTGTAATAAAGAGGATGTTCAATTAATCTTACAAAAGTTTGAAGATTTTTTGATGTTGAATCTTTTACTACCTACGTGTCTTGACAAAAAAGTTACTTGTTTTGTTGAAAGTCTTTAAATAAAGTAATTAGGTAGTCTACTCTCAAATTGTTTGTGTACTTGATATGGATGTTATAATAAAATATATACTTTATAATATATCTAATATCTTTTACATTTCCACCATCCATTTTAATAAAAACATTTACTCATTTTTTATCCATCTTTGAATGTCCTCTACCTATAGATCTCATATATTAAATAATGCATGCTGACAATATTTTTAATTTTTTCCTTTTTTAATAGATACAATAAATTAATTTCATTAAACTATAATTAAGTAAACATAAAATACAAAATTTTATAAGAACTTTTGTTACATAGTCCTTCCTAATCATGCTTTTTCTAGACAAATCAATTGTTTATTACTTGAATATAAGCAAAAATTAAAATGGTGATTGAGTTTCATCCTTTCATCTTGATTATGTATTATTTCTCTTGCAATTGGCACACTATTATTTTTTGAGTTCAAATCAATCTTAAACTATTGGCATTGTGGATACCTTACATTATTTTTATTATTTTTTCAGTAGTCTGCTCAAAAAAATAAATAGATTGAAAGTGATCTTGATTTATAATTGGGTGAGTGTAAGGGAAAAGAGTTTAATCGTGTTTTATGTTTTTATTTTATATAATAATTTTGAATATATGTGAGGAACATTTTGTATATGCCTAATTATATTTAATTAGTATTGATATGTATTTTAATTTATTGTAGAAACAGTTAATTTACTATTAGAACTTTTTTATTTAAAATTTTCTTATTTTTAATGTGTGATTAAACTGTCAGATATCATTTAATGTTTGAATTACCTCATAAGGTGCACCTAGTCCACCTCTTTCAATTGTATCCTCCTTGTCTTGAGTTGACTCACTTTTCTAGAAACAAATTATTATTTGCAAGAAATATTCAATTAAGTGGCTAAACATATGTATTTATAAATATTCATAGGTCATTAATATCACAAAATGATAGTAAAAATCATTCTAAATACATTTGATTGAAAATCCTATTAGTTATTTGTAGCCTCCATGGGAAATAATTATACATTTATGCATCCCTTAATATCAAGAATTGACGTGTGACCAACATGGGCTCACTTCTTCTCCTCTTACCTTGGAGTTGTCTATTCATATGCCTTTCAACACACCAATTTATAGAGCAAGGTAATGTTCACTTGAAATGGGAACACTCTCACAAGGTTCAATTACTATTTAAAACTATATATACTTATAATTAATTGTCCATGTACAATTTTATTATGAGAGGATACTAATTCTTTTAATTCTTTACTAGAAAAATTATATGAAACAAATTTTGTGTGAATCTATGTGAATTTCCATACTTAAATTATTTCATATAGAAATGTTTTTGTGTATTTTTAAAAAAGTAAACTAATTATATTAAATCTAAATAAAAGGCTAGTAGAGTTAGAGAAAGTGAATGAATCATGTTATTGTTTCTCTTTCATTGATTCATTCGAGAAGCTAATTATTTGTATAATGACCATACATGTCAAGCACATTTTGATTTTTCTCTCTATATAATTTATCAACACAAAATAGTGAGGGTGACACAAAAGACTATGTCCCTTTTCATAAAAAAAATCATTTTGCTAAACATTTACGAGCATATTACAAATTGTGTTATTGTATCACAGATATCTATATAGATTTAATATTTTTATATGATAATTTATTCAAGTATGAACAAATAAAAATCTATAATATTAATAAAAGCACATTGATTTTTTAACAATGTAAAACTACAAGAAAATAATGATCCACTTGATATTGGATGAATCCTAAGTTAATAAGTCTTACATAAATCAAAAAAATAGTTTGCAAAAATTTGAAGCCTTCACAATATAAACCTCACCGAGGAATAAGAATACTGTTATATGTTTATTATATTATTTCAACAATACTTTTACAAAATATCAAATGCTACTAATTTTGTCCTCTTATTGTTTTATACAAAAAATCAAGAAAGAAAGATCCCTTCAAAATCCATTTAATAATTATTTGGTTAGTTTAATTAATGTGTAACTATAAGTCTAACAAGGATCTCCTTGTTAACCCAAAAACATGGTTTGAAGGCCATTCAAAACCCCAAGGATCGCCTTTAAGGGGAGATTGTATAGGATTAATGTCATAAGGCTTAGGCCTTGTGTTTAGATTGGGACAACTTGAGAGGTAAAAGTTCTATGTGATTTTGTTATTCTCTAAATGTTGGTTCTAGGCTTCTATTCAACAATGTCATGTCTTTTGTAGTATTTCATCTTGTGGGGGTTCCAGATTTCCTCCAATATTTGTTTGTAATGGGTTTTGGGGCTCCATCAAAACCTATTTTTTCCTTAATAAAAAATTATAAGCCTAGCAAACGTTTAAACCACTCTAAACCTTATTGAAAGTAATTTAAATCACTTAAGTCAATCTAGGTCACTTAAAAAATATAAAAGGGGCCCAACAACTTACAATTGATAAAGAATAAACATGCATTAAGATCCATAACATGAAATTTAAAAATATAATGTCTCACTCTTAGCTATACCCTTTTCTTTGAGAAATTCTAACATATCCAATAATCTAAATTCTCTTGAGCAAAAATAAAGTGACATCAATTTTTTTCTTTAAATCTCAAGCTTCTCAACTTAATCTTGTAAGCTAGTGAGGTTCACAACAAGTTTGTTCCTTTAATTATGCACTAAAGGATTTGAGCCATACAAATCCAAAAAACTTGAAATGCCTGCATGCAAGAACCTATCACAGAGAAGAAAAGACAAAGAAGAGGCAAGGATTTTGCTCTAAGAATATGCAAATTATATTATCAAAAGATCAATCCTTATAGAAGGAGATCAAAAAACCTAAAAGGAAAACCCTAAGAGGTAAATGACATTTAATAATCACTAATTAATAATTAAATGGAAATGCAAGTGCATAAAGTGAACTCTTAAGAAGGAAGTAAAGGTAATTTAATAAATTAAATTAATTGAATGCTTTACTCTAACACCCCCCCCCCCCCCCAACCTTAAGATGAGCAACAATACAACTACAAACAATGCATGAAAAAGAAAGGAAACTACAATGCTAAAAGAAAACTTGGGTCCCTGCAACAAGGTCTAATCAAGTACCTGATACCATTTTTTATCACTATGCAAAAATGGGTAGAAAAGTTGACCAATCTCTTTTCCTCTAAAGGTGGTAACCATAATTCACATTCTTATATTTGACTCATTAATACCATGCACGTGTGAGAGGGATACGTAAAAGGATTAATCATGTTCTATCTCCTATATCCCTGAGTTTTCTAACTCTTTGAGTTTTCATGTCTTATGCTTTGCTTCAAGATTTGTTAAAAATTTAAGTCATGATCTTGCAATTTTCTTCATGATCACGAGTGGTTATGGCTTAATCCTCAAAACAGTGGCAACAATGTGACGTAGTCACCAAGTAGCTAAATCCTTGTTTGCATGCTTGCAAAAGGTTAATGCTAACTCAAGGTCAGTGCAACAATGTAACAAAAGCCTTGTTCATGCAATCACAAGTGGTTAAATGGAATCATGGGTTTAGATCATGGAGATGCAAAAGTTTGTATTGTTTGATCACAAGGTTAGTGGCTAGGTTAAATTTCCAAGTTACGATGATGCGTTGATGAAGGAAATAGTCAAATTAACAGCCAATTGCTTGATTGCAAGATTAAATGCTATAGCCAAGAAGTAAGTTGTGAAGCAACGATTCCTCTTTGATTGCAAGGTCACACAGAGTTAATGAAAACCCATGGTTAAGGTTGCAAACATGCGATTCTTCATGTTTGCACGTTCGTGATGGGTTAGAAGCTTAACCCATGGTTTTGACTGCAGAATAAAGATGTGGAAATATGTCAGGACAGTGTGATAGATTAGCAGTACCTAATTGGTCGATGATGTTGATTATGCCAAGAAAGATTTAGTTATGTTGTGACTGTCAAATCTTAGCAGATCGAGGGCTTTCATACTCTCGCATTCTGAAGTTGCATGATGTTTAGTCAGTGCAAGAATACAACAATGTGAGACATGTCCTAGTGGGCCCAAATGGTGAAGCTAGAGCATAGGGAGACAAATCAAAAGCTAACATGTGGCACATCCCTCGAGAGACGAAAGGTCAACAGAAATGGTAGGGTCACATTTTGAAAGAATTTATCAATAAAAGAAGCATAAATTTATTCAACATCCTTCTTTTGAAGAAGCAGTAAAGAACAGTTCATTTCCTAGTTGCACTAAGATAATGTTGACCCAGGGTTAATGCAATGAACTGGAGAAAATTTGGATTGCACATTTGCATGGGTTAGTGGTTGAGTTAACGACCAAGTTGTGAACCCGCGATCATGTCAGAAGTAGTTGATGTTCAGTGTTGGCACATCATCACAACTTAAACCTGCTAGTTGATGAAATTGAATGCAAGGTTGCAAAATAGTTAAGGTTTCTACTTGTCACATGGTTGCAATCTAAAATGGTGTTAAGGGCTTAACCATAGTGAAAGGGGTGATTGGAATCTATTCGTAGCATCATGGCTTCATAGGATTGCATGGCATATCAATTTTTAACTTTTGGACGAGTATTGATTGATAAAGGCAAGTATGATTCATTCAATGTCTTTTAGCCGAAAAGGAATGGGTTACGATCTTATGACAGTCATAAGATCATAAAACCAAGGAAAAGGGCTTGAGATGATATGAAGGGTATCATAGGGTCATGGGCATCTAGGTTCAAGGATGAGATGCTATGCTTCATCATAAGGTTATATGGTCGTAAGATCCTACAAGTGTAAGATCAAGTGGATAAAGCAATGAAGCTAAGATGTCACGATAAAGACGTGGAGCTCTAATGTTATGATATGCAGTAAGTCAAGAAATCTCAAGGTAGAAGGTTAAAGAACAAGATGATACTATCTTGTGTGATTGCATCGTTGCGACATCGTAAGGATTCGCCTTGATCGTAGGATCGTATGAGGCTAAAAAGTATGTTTTGATGTCATGGTAACTAAGGCATCATATGGTTGTAAAAGCCATTTTCAAGGCTTATGATACTATGATTAAGGGTTTAATTTATGATGATCATAAGATTGTAAAGCCAATACTTCCCTTCAAAGATGATATGAAGGACTTCTTCTCTAGTTTATCATGAGATTGTGACATTATGAGATTGAGAGTTAAAATGGTTTAACAAATTTTAAATGTTGCACATGTGGCTCCTGCTAAGCACTTAGCTAAGAGTTTCACCAAAGGTGGGAAAATAATAGGTTCAAGTCACAGAGCTAAAACAAGGAAAAATCAAGATTTGATCCTGGATAAAGTAGAGCAAAGAAATTGAAAGAAAGGATTAGATATTTTGAACAACCCCAAAAAATAAATGAACATGGTAGGAGTAGTTGAAGATGTCATGGCACTATCAGCTGATGTAGTTAAATAATTTCATGACTAAAGGCAACAAAATGAAACATAATCAATTAGAGAACTCCTATAGCAAGTACCACCTAGCAAATTTCATGACCATCTTCTTAGTTTTACTTGAATACAGAGAATGTAAAATGTAACTTTCTGAAATATCTTTGTACTCTTCCAATAGTCTTTTGACATGTGCCCTCCCATTTGAGACTTGTTGCAATCCCTCTCTTTATAAGGATTTCCAAGATGTGGAAAATGGGGCTAGAACATTGGAGATTTTATGAAAAAAATAGTGTGTTCATGATTTCTTAGGATTCCTTCATGGCTTTTTCTATAGATTACTTTACAGTCAGTCTTGATGAATGTTGTGGAACTACCTTTGAAGCCTAAATAAAGGAATAGTTCAACAACCCTTCTTTTGTATTTTACTTCTTAAATTACTAATCTAATACAACTTTTGTGATTTATCTTGAATCCCTAAGTTTTGTCTCAGTTTTATCTGCAAGTGAAATTCTGGAATGTTTATACAGGTTATAATTTTTGAAATTGTGCTTTATCTCAAGTAGTTAACTGTGAATGTTAGCATTCCCCTTAGCATCTTCTATGAAGTGCTTCCTTCTTGTGAACTATTCATGTATGAGTTTCCTGAGGTCAAAATTGTTCTTATCTTAATTGTTCAAAAGTGTTTCATCGTGTCAGACCAGAAATATTTTCATCTTAATATTTGGTTTATCACCCCAATTTACTTTTCACCATTTACTTTCAAGCAATCCTTCTATCCCTTTCCCTCTCAAGCTTAATTTCAAGTTTGAAGAAGCAAATAAAAGAAATATCATAAGGAAATGGCCTATAACCCAGAGATTTACTCCTAACCTTGGTACACCCACTACCTAGGAGTGTTTCCATGTTACTCAAAGTGATTAAATTTTAGAATCCAGTCGAGGTGCAACTTTTAGAGATAACAATACCCAATCACAAAAAAAAACTCTATGAAATGGATAAATATGGAAAACCACATGGGAAAAACCCTACTCCAAAAAGAGATAGCAAAGAAAAAAATTACAAATGATATGTCTCAGGAGACTCTCTCAAAACCATAAGTACAATGAAACCCTAAATGATAGAGGCTTGAGACTCCATAGGCCCCCCAGAATGGTAGAATGCCTATGTCTATGAACATACCAATGTGGCTCCAATCATAAAGAAAAAAAGGTAGTAGACAAGGAGGGTGAAACCCCTAAATGTAAGGTGAAGTTGGAAGTCCTAGCTGATGCTCAAAGGAGAATGCATGAGAATCCTAAAATGGAATCTCTAGTGGAGGTGGGATAACAAGTGTGTTGAATTTGTCATCAAAAAAGATATGTGTATCCTCTAATATATCCTCAAAAACTATTGTAGGTGGCTCTATGACTAGAGCTACAATGGTAGGAAAAGAGTAATCTCATGTAATAGATGGAATATGAATGGGAGGTGGAGGTGTAGAAGTCACAACATTGGTTTCAGGAACAACACATAAGTTCAAGTGACCTAACTTCACCTCAGTAGTCTCTCATGAAGAAGGAGAGTGAGTCTTTGATAGTGGAGATGGTGGACCAAAATGAAAGAAAGATTACAGGAAGGAAGAGTGGTCAACAGTCCCTATAGCAACAATATTGCATTTCTTGTTATCTCTAATGTGCATTGAATCTTGTGCAAAATCAACTGTCTTCCCTATCCCATTGTGTGTCAATTGATAAATAGAGAGAAGGTTAGAGGGAAAATATGCAACACATAGTACATCATGAAGTATACCATCAACAATATCAATAGAAAATTTTCCCCATACGGTCATAACAGTGTTGTTCCCCATCAAAATGTGTGGAGTAGAAGAAGCCTCAAAAGAAGAGAACAAATCTTGAGAACATGCCATATGGTGTGAAGCATGTGAATCCAGTAACCATCTAGAAGAATGTGGAGTGTTAGTTGCACATAGTACATGACCCTTTCCTATAAATTTATCATCTAACTAAAATGATGAAGAAGAAGAAGATCTATGAGAAGTAGAAGGAATATCATTTTTTCTCTTTTGAAGGAGAGTTGTCAAATCTGAAACTTGTTTGGCGTAGCCATCTAACTTCATCTCATATCAACATAACTCATCATGATTGGGCTTATTAAAATAAGAAAACTTTTCTCTTTATGACTTTGGTTTATCTCCCTTAGGAGGAGGTGGGTCTGATGTGATGTTAGGGCTAGAATCAATCTAAGACTTTATAGGATGTGATTTATGTTTCTTCTCCTTCATCCCAGAAGATGGTCGAGCTACTAATGCATAAGTATGCGATCCTGTGAGAGAATCCAACTAAGACAGCTTAGCTTTCTCTCGAGACAAAATATCACAAAAAACCTCAAAGCTAGGCATAGTAAATCTGGTACCCAAAGCATACATAGTCGAATGGAAGGTAGAAAAGAAAAACTAAAAGTTTTCTCGAAGCTTTGATAGAATCATATAGATGCACTCCTTATCTGTCTTCTCTTTCCTGCATCCCTTTAACAAAGTTCTCTATAGTTTTAACCTCATGAGAAAGTCCTCAATAGAGGGGAAAGCATCTCATACAAGAGAAGTAAGCTCTAGCTCAACCTGAAGTTCTCTGAACTCGTTGATGGTACCAAAAAGGTCCTTGAACTTGTCCCACATTTTTTGAGGAGTGGAACACTGATTGAGATGAAACTGTAATCTATCTGAAACATTTAAAGAAATCAAAAATGGCTTCATTCATCTTATTCATGTGCTACAAAGTCTGATATTAACTCTAAGATATTGGTTGCTCTATATCTAAACAAGACCAAAAACCCTTTGAATGGAGAAGTTGCTGCATAGCAAATTTCCATGTGTGATACTTATGTAAGTTTAGAAGTACTAGACAAGAAGAGGTCTTGGCCATTGTTTTAAGAAATTTTTTTGAAGTTTTATGATATACTGATATTCTAACAAAAAATAATGAAAAACCACCCCCCAGAATGCAAAAAAATGAACCCCAGCCTGTAGAAGGAATTCATATACAAGAATAGAACAAAAAGACTTCAATTGAGTATCATAAATACCTATTAAAAAATAATGGTGAAATGATAGAAAATTTGGAAAGTGTTCAAGAATATCTTTCTAGTGCTTCTTTTGGATTGAAAAATTGAGCTAAATCAAGCAAGTTACGCCCTCTAGAAGATAGAAGGCATCATCTGGATTCAAGCAAAATAATAGGTACAAAACTAGGAAAAAATCTAACATTTACCATCACCATCATCTTCATCTCTAAATCATATTTTTGACACTTCTTTTGGATCCAAAAAACACATCTGTATGCTCAAGTTAGAGCAAAAAGACTGCCAAGGCCACCAAAAGGCTTAAAAAAAAATTCAAGCCCTTTCAAAAATTGAAAAAGGGCTAAAAGACTAGCCCCAGGCCCCCCATATGATCACAAGCTAGGCGGTGGTGGCTGGGAGGTGATAGATTGGTGGCTTAATCAATGGAGGTGGTGGTGCAGTTGTACAACCTAGTGGAGGCAACATCTAAGTGGCAGAGGTCGTGGAGATGACGTTCGAGAGACGGTGGCCAAGTTTTGGTGGTGCAGGCTTGCACGGCAAGGCACAAAAGGCGTAGTAGTGGTCACTCCACCCATAGTGGTGGTGTGGTGTTTTTAACACTTTTTTTGTTTTTTTTAATTTTTTTAATTTTTTTAATTGCATTAAAATATGTGCAAAGGATCGTACGACCCTTGTAGGCAAAACTAATTGTCTCAAATTTTCCCAGTGACCAAAATTGATTATTTTACATATGAAAATAGGGGTTTTGACATCTTCTAAAACCATTCGTGATGTTTGTTTGGCCTCAAAGTGCTCTGAAAATCAAAGACCCACTATTTTCATAAAAAAATACCTAAAAAAGCCAGATCTATTTTGTCAAACCCTTATTCTTCTTTTTCTCCAAATAAGAATAAGCTAGAGTAGGTCAAGCTTTGATACCATGAAAGACTTGAGCAATAAAAATCTACAAAACCCGAAGAACGCCTCCATGCAAGAGCATGTCATAAAGAAGAAAAGACAAAGAATAGGCAAGGGTTTTTCTCTAAGAATATGCAAATTATATTATCATACTTAAAGAATGAGAGTTATTTACAAAAGATCAATCCTTATAGAAGGAGATTAAAAAACCTAAAAGGGAAACCCTAAGAGGTAAATGACATTTAATAATTACTATTTAATTATTAAATAGAAATGCAAGTGCATAAAGTGAAATTTTAAGAAGGGGATAAAGGTAATTTAATAAATTAAATTAAATTAATGCTTCACTCTAACATGCACATCTTGAGAAGTGTACATTATTTCAACAATTCCTTTGACCATGCTTATGTACTCAAAATTCATATCACAGCCTCATCTCAAATCATTGTCCTTCATTATGACAATACTCAATTGTTCAGAAAATGATATTTTGTCAATAGACCCTTCATCTACTATAAAGTTGAATGGTTTTGGATGAACCCAATGATAATTCATCCTAAAACCACATTCCTAAAATCACTTTGTTTTCACAATCATAAATTTGTTCCACCAATTATTAGTGGGTGTCCCAAATTGACTATTGATTTTCCATCTCAAAGACATTTAGTGATACTTTGATTTTAAATGTCTTTTATGTCTTCCAAATGTAAGAGATTTTTTAATTTATCCACTCATGACAAAAATTCATGACCATTTGTAGAATATATTCTCTCCATCATGGTGATCCTCTTGTTATTCAAATAAGATTCCATTGCTCTACTTGTCCAACCTTGAGCCATTACATATTTGTCAAATGAGCTCAAATAGATATCCATTTGATTTATCAAGAGGCGTTAGCAATTTTTTGATAAACAGTATGCACAAATTCTTCTTTTGTGTGATTTCTCATATTATGCAGGATGTTTGCTTGGTATCACTTCCAAATGAATACATATCAAATAAATTTTATATTCAATCAATTCCCCCTCAAATTGGTTCTCATTTGAATATCATTTCCTTGTTAACATATCATTTAGAGTATAATTTGGCAAGCCATCAAAGACAACATTGGAGTTGTCCC
The DNA here is from genome assembly GCA_028749045.1 of Cupressus sempervirens. NCBI lineage: Eukaryota > Viridiplantae > Streptophyta > Pinopsida > Cupressales > Cupressaceae > Cupressus > Cupressus sempervirens. The sequence goes on from CM053791.1 coordinate 509,495,659, forward strand.
AAAACCTAATAACTATCATCATTATAACCCACTTTGTTTGCTTTCAAATGATGTTGTGTATTAGGTTTACCTCATTTATAAGTGTAACACTTTGTATATTCATACTTATTTCAATCATGTGCTCTTTGCATCTTAAACAACATATCCTCATCTTTGATTTTTTAGGTTACTCATTTGAAATCAAACTAACAAATGGGGCTTGTAAGCAAAGCTAGTACGATTTTGGATGACCCATCTACGTAAATCAAAACTTAAAATGTGATCTTTAATGTTTTTTGGGATGTCCATTTGCATTCTCCTCCAATACCTACATGTACACTTTGATGTCATCCTATAAACAAAAAATAAAATAAAATTGTTGAGGAAGTTAAAGATTGAGCCATTTCAATTATAGTCATTTTGAAAATGCAATCAATGTGCTTCATGTGGCACTATCGTTGTGATCAAAAATATCAACAATGAGACGAGGGCACAAGGGAAATGAAGCAACCATAATAAGATTGTCACATGGATTTCTTGTGTTTGTCAATGTTATTAAAATTACTTACTAATTTTTAGTTTATAATTATATTAAGTAGTAGTAAAGAGTGAAGATGGAAGTGAGAATAAATTTGAGAGAGTATTTCAAGTTTCATTTTTTAATATTATTTGTATTATAATTTTGATTGGAAAGTGACAAAAAAATTATATTATTTGAAAACATGGAAAATAGCATCACTTGAAATGTGTCAATTTTGTTGATATGTAAGAGGTATTTTCCATAGTATGTTGAATAATGATATTAATATCACAATCCAACTGCATAGTTTATTGGCAAAATTCATTAACCCATATTTCATGGGTAGTGATTCATACGAACCCAGTTCTCATTATAAAAAAAAAAAATCCACGATGCATCTAGGTGATGCTCACAAGACTGGAGCATTTAATACTTCCGTTAAGGTTATTCAAAAAGAATTATTTTGGAAAAAATATATTTAAAAATTGGAATTTCCCCCTAGTTCAAACCTACTTTTCAAATGTCACTTTCCAATTGAAGTGCCTTTGGTATTTTTTCTTTATACATTTAACAACAACAATGAAGATGAGGGTTCCTTGACATAAACTTCTCATAAAAGAACCATCTCATTGTGACCCTATAATTTTTATTATTATTAAAATAGTCTGGAAATGAGGTTGGCCCTTACACCACCACATCCCAAGGGTTATCCAAAATAACAATTTAGAACAAGGTCAAGAAAGATGATTAATAATAAACTAGCATAATAGCTTCTAATTTGCATCAAGGATAGCCTGTAGACAATTTACCAACCTCCTAGAAAGGAGAGTGAGAGTCTATAGAGTGATTTTCTCTTCATCTACAAAAAAAATATTTAGGAAATAGTTTCAATGGGGTCCCCACCATAAGGGAAAGGTGGCAGAGCCCTCTCTGATAGAGAATCAACAATCAGAGAAGAATGTTGACTATGTCATGTCTCAATAGTCAAGGTTGAAATGAACCAAGAGAAACAACAACCAAAGAAGGGCCCACATGGCCAAAGGGGACTGCATCAATGGCATTAGGTAGGGTTAAACTCACCAGGTGCAAAGAGATAGGATAAGTAGAATTACCACTCTGTGAAGAGTCATTGTCACCCTATTAAGAGTCATTAAAGGAAGATTTGGATACATGGAAAGTCATACATAATGTTGTTGGATGCATTTGAAATGTGTCCTCTCCTATCAAATGCTTCTATTTGAGAAGTAATAACAACTCTATCTGCAGTAGAAATTATCATTGATCTCATTGTTGGAGTCTTATGACCCACCAACTGTCAATGAGTAGATGGAACTTGATCAACCCTATGGTACTAATCACAATTAGTAAGTATGTCATGTCAGTGATCAAAATATGCTAGAAGATCCAAATAGTTGATGTTGAGCCCCAAATAAAACTCCGTGTACAATTGTATGGAAAAATATAATGATATTTGGTTGTTATCAAGATAACAACTATGTGTTACAAGAAATCGAGGGTATATAATACATGAAATCTATGGAATAACACATTGCATAGCCCAATATACCCTTATTGTGTTCTTCCCTTCATAACATGATAAGACCTCTTGTTTGATGATATCCTTAAAGACCAAGTTGTGAACCTTCTATAAGGACACATCAATCAAGACTTTTTCTCTAAGCTCTGAAAAAATCCTATCAATAGCCTATGGCATAAATGAGGAATATGATCTAAACTATTTTGTAAGGTTATCAAGACTCCTAAAAGTCTACTAACAAGTATCTCTATACAACCCTTCCCCAGGTATACTGATGGACTATTTGAGTTGATCCATCTTCATAATCAAAAACTAGAATATGGTTGCTAAATCAGGAGCGTGGGGTGGACAAATGGTACAACTACCTGTGGTCCTTGCCCCTATTCTATCCATGTCCTTGTCTCTCTCCCTATCCTTGATCCTTGACCCTAGGGTTATCCCTGATTCTAATCCTATCCATGTCCATGTCCCTAACCTTGACCTTGATCATTAGGTGTATGAGCATCCTCATGCATATCTTAGGGAACATGATCTCTATACACTCAAAAGTGTCCCACTCTAAACCCTTCTATCCAAATGATTCCATGAGTTTGGAATGCTTGGATGTCAACTTAGAGCTCCCTATCCATGGAGTGCAAGAAGGTAGGATTCAAGTATGAAGGCTCTCAGTCAAGCCTTAAAGATACACTTCTTGCTAGTAAACTATGCAATGGGAGGTTCCAAAGACAAGATGCAAGAATGCAAATCTCCCAGGGAGTTCCTCAAGGTTGCAATGCAAGATGGAAGCTACGCTAGGATGAGAATGCAAAGTGAAGCTATTCTAAGCATGGATGAGAGTTTTACAATCCAACTAATTACTATGTGAGATAGATTATTGCAAAATAGAAGCTAAACTAACATGCAACATGATTCTAAGCTAAAATGCTATGGCATGAGAGAATGAGACAAGATATGAGAAGTTCTCCTCAAAGCTCTAAGAAACTTGTCAGAAAACCTAAACCATAACAATATTCAAACGGTGGATGGATCCTTTGAGTGGGAAAGCTCTCTCCCTTTTAAAGTCATACGAATAGTAGAGATCAAGATGAAGATGATGGATGATCAACGATTGAATTCAAAAATGGGAGGGATCCATGTGCACACACAAGTCAACCAATAGAATAAAAGTTGACTTCTCACACAAGACAAAAGTCTCAAAAGCCTTTTCTTTAAATTGCAAAATAGAAAAAGGACTTTATGTGTGCACTTTAAGTGGGTTAGAAGAATGGGGTCTTTTATTTAATTAAAAGGGGACATGTTCTTTTAATCAAATAATGAACTTAGGATAGCATAGTCAAACTATAGGTTATAATCAAATTAATTGATTATTAGCAATTTGGTCTAGGTAAATGATTAATTAAATTAGCCAAAATGTTGAGAAGGGGGCTAATAGTCCAGATGACCATTTTTAGGTGATTACATTTTCTCCTCTTTGACTAATGTGTGATCAATCTAGGAACACATTACATCAAAGAAAATAGAAGCCAAGTTGGCAATGATAGATATAGATATCTAATTCCAAAGAACAAAATGCAGAAAGAGATAGCAAATCCTAAATGTACAGCCTGATAGCGGTAGTACTAAACATTAGGAAAAAGATGATGTTAGAATTCAAGAAGAATGCTAACACCTAGCAAAGTAGATAGATCAAGAGAAAATGAAAAGATTTAACATATGCTCCTAGGAAATAGATAGTTGTAACAAGCGATGATAGAGTATTTATGGCCCCTTGGGATTGAAATCGAAATAAGGTAAGGGATCTAGAAACAAGCTAGATATGAGAAAATTGAGATATAGCAATGTCCAAGATGACAGATAGATGATTAGAACCGAAGAGTGCCTATAAAGAAGTGATAGAATTCCCCAGTTTGACCAGAGTTTACCACAAAGGATAAAGCATGAAAATTAGGAAAAATCAAGTAGAAAGATGATTTAGACATGAAAGGGTGAATTTAAGTAGATATGAAGCATGGAAATCATGAAGACATGAAGAAATGAAGAGAACTCTCTAAGCTGGCATCCAAGCATTCTGAACTCATGGAATCATTTGGATAGAAGGGTTTAGAGTGGGACACTTATGAGCATACATTTTTGGCACCCACCATAGGAGGTTCTTTGAGAAAAGAGCAAGAATGCAAGTCTATACAATGAGAACTCTCAAAAATTTAATGCAAATGGAGACTAAACTAGAATGAACATGTAAAATGAAGCCATGTTAACAAGAATGAAAGTAAAACAATCCAAACTAGTTATGCTATGTGATCTTAGATTATTGCAAAAAGAATTGAACTACCATGCAAGATGCTTCTAAACTAGTATGCAATGGTGATGAGAGAATGAGACAAAGAATGAGAAGTTCTCCACAAAGCTCCAAGGAAACCTATTAGAAAACCTGCAGCATAACAATATTCAAATGAGGATGGATCTTTTGAGGGGGAAAGCTCTCTCCCTTTTAAAGTCATATAGACGATAGAGATCAAGATGAAGATGGTGGATGATCAGTAGTGGAATTCAAAAAGAGGAGTGATCCATGTGCACACACAAGTCAACCAATAAAATATAAGTTGACTTGTCATATAAGAAAAAAGTCACAAAGCCTTTTCTTTTAATTTGAAAATTAGAAAAAGGACTTTATGTGTGCACTTTAAGTGGATTAGAAGAATGGGTTTTTTTATTTAATTAAAAGGGGACATGTTCTTTTAATCAAATAATGAACTTAGGATAGCATAGTCAAACTATAGGTTATAATCAAATTAATTGATTACTAGCAATTTGGTTTAGGTAAATGATTAATTAAATTAGCCAAAATGCTGAGAAGGGGGCTAATAGTCTAGATGACCATTTTAGGTGATTATATTTGCCCCTCTTTGACTAATGTGGGATCAATCTAGGAACACATTATGTCAAAGAAAACTAAAGCCAAGTAGGCAGTGATAGATATAGATATTTGATTTTGAAGAACCCAATGTAGAGAGAGATAACACATCCTAAATGTATAGCCTGATAGTGGTAGTACTGAACATTAGGAGAAAGATGATGTCAAAATTCAAGAAGAATGCTAACACCTAGCAAAGAAGATAGATCAAGAGCAAATGAAAAGATCAAACATATGCTCTTGAGAAATAGATAGTTGTAGCAAGCGATGATAGAGTATTTTTGCCCCCTCAGGATCAAAATCAAAATGAGGTAAGGGGAAGTAGAAACAAGCTAGATATGAGTAAATCAAGATACAGCAATGTCTAAGATGACAGATAGATGATTAGAACCAAAGAGTGATTATTAAGGAATGACAGAATGCCCCAATTTGATTAGAGTTGACCATGAAGGATATAGCATAAAAATTAGGTCAAATCGAGGGGAAAGATGATTTTAGACATGAAAAGGTGAATTTGAGAAGATATGATGTATAGAAATGATGAAGACATGAAGAAATTAAGATGCCCTAGTGATGATTTGAAGATTAGACCAAAGAAGATCAGCTAACTGCACAGAAGAAGGTAGAATTCTAAAATGTGATTGATGAACTTGAATTTTGATTTCAATCTTGAAAATGGATCTAGGACGTCAAAATTAGTCAAGGGTGCAATTTTTTATAGATGTGATGATAGGATAGCAAAGAAAAGAGATTAAGTGAAAGATCAAGATTATGAAAAGACATGATAAAGAAGAAAGCAAAGAAAGATGTGAAAGTAGTTAGCCAATATGTCTACAAAAAGGATGAAGAGAGAGCTCTCCCCATATGCAAGAATGCAAGACTAAGCTAGAAAAATGAACCTATAACTCAAACTATTATGCAAAGTAGTTTACCAGCAAGAAACGCATAAGATGTAGACTCTTATTTCATCATTGAGCATTTATTAAGGACATCATGAGATCATACAACCATCACTAGTATAACTATGAGGATATGAATATGATCGATATCAAATAGGTATGTGGAAATCCAATCTAAGCATCGGAGACATATAAGTCAGGATAACTACATGATTAGATTCCCTAAGTTTGATGTAGCAAGATTACACCTGTATCAAGGTATAAGTGTCAGGACAACCCCTGAGTGTGGTCTTGCAAAATAGTCAAGGATGATACATTTATAAGTCAAAGTGTCAAATAGGACAAGCATAAATGCTTTAAACACTATAGACAAATAAAGTATACCCACAAGCATAAATCAAGAAAATATGCCACATGCCCCTAGTCTTCTAGTCAATGACATCCTTGAAAGACTATTAGGGAGGGAACATATAGCAAAGAAATTTTCATAGACAACACACAAAGTAGATAAAGATTAGCATAGCTTAGTCGTTTAAGTGTTTAAGTGTGTGTGTGTGTGTGTAAGTCACTTGGCTATTTCTTCAATAGGATAAGCCACTATGCCCCCGAGATGAGGACAAGAAACAATTTCAAGATAGGAAATGAGGTGCAAAGTGGGTGATTGAGATTGATAGACATAGGTGCAAGGGTCTCAAGTAGTGCCTGTTTCCAAGTTTTCACCACTTAACAGATTTTTTCAAGAATTTTTTTTATTTTTTGGTGATACACCAAAGCACCTATTGCTAGGTTTTCACTAAGATGATCATTTTTTCGAACATTTTTTCTAATTGTTAGGATTTTTTACGATTTTTCTAGGACTTTCAAAAATCACTAATTCTCAAGCAAGATCACATTTTTTGTCCTAGTGTCTAGCGAGGTGTAGGATATGATGGAGTAGAAAGGTGGTGGATAAGAAAGGATGGATAGGTGAGGAATATGAAGCAAGTGAAAGTGATCCTCAAGGATAGACTCCTCAAGAGCACCCAAGCTAGGGAAAGATAGCCATAGGAAGCAAATTTTGGATAAGCAATGGAAGCAATGAGAAAGATACCATAGAATAAGAAGTTGAAGACAATAAGAAAGATAGCATGAAAGTTTGTAGTCCAAAAGAATAGGCATGCCAAGAGACCTATGAGAACTATGTTTCATTTATTATGATCAAGACCAAGGGGTCAACTAGATAGGATAGCGATGGGATAGAGCAATAAGAATAAAGCTCAAGATGGAGGCTATGAGTGAATGAGAAAGCATAATAGAGAATCTCATGGATAAGATAGCCAATATGAAAAGATAGCTCAACATTATTAAGATCAAAGAGGGAAGAGGGGATAGATGGATGATGGAAGAATTGTGCATGATGCCTGTTTACCATATTTTCATCATAGTTCTTATCCAAGGTGCCACAAGAAGCAGTTTTCACCATAGGATGAATTTATTTGTCTTTTCTTTTGCTACCAAGGTGCCATAAGAAGTGATTTTCACCAAGGCACATTTTCATTTTTTAATTTTTTCTATTTTTTCTTCTTCTTCTTTTTTGGAATTTTTAGAAATAGGTCAAGCTTTTTTTTTCAATTTAGATAGTGCTCTTATAGGAAGGATAAGTCATGATAAGCTAATACCATAGATAAGTATGCTCAAAGATTTTGATAGGGTGATGGAAGGGAGATGATAGTAGGAAGAGTAAATGGAGGATAAGATTTTATGTATAGAAAGTAAGTGTAAGCATTAGAGGATTTCATGAGGGTAGCTGAAATATTGGACAAGATCAACATTAACACACACCTTGAAGGGTGTTGGAATGATGGAGGAATCATGGTGAAATAGCTTGAGGTTTAGATGTATGGGGTAGTAGGAGAATTTGAGAAGAAGATGGAGTGGAACCCTTTGGAAGGTTTTGAGGAAGATGTTTAAAAGAAAATGGAGTGGAAGTTTGGAAGCTTGAATGTCAATTTTGAAGTATTTTAAATATTAAAGTCTTTCAAAAGAGACATGGGAATCCATATAGCTTTAGATTTTTCTTGTTCTTTGGATGCTTGAGAGTGCATTTCTTCAATAATGGATTTAGGAACCCATATTTTCTTTGATTTAGCTCTCTTAATAGTGGACCTTTGCAGTCTCTTTTGCACATTTTCCTTCTTACCATTCACATTTTTTTTAGATGGGACATAGTGATCTTCATTTTTCAATGGATTCTTATATTTATTCTCACTTCCAAAGGACTTGGTATTTGTGGAAGAATAAGACCAACATGATTGGTTTAGATGGATAGATGGGTGAAAAGTCATCAAGGATGAGTGTCTTTGTTGATCTTGACGTATGATGGGAGAGCTAGGAGTGGAAAATGTAGGAGATGAAGGAACATAAGGTCCCAATATAGATGGAAGGTTTGAAGGCTTTAGCTTTGATGGATAAGGACCAAGGATAGACTTTGGATATGCAAATGGATAGTTAAAAGGGATATCAACATCTTTAGAGTGAGAAATATAGTTAAAGCCATCAATAGACTCATGAGTATCTTTGATAGGAACAAAAATTTTAATAGGAGCACTTGAAGCTTGAGCACAATTTTGAAGTGGACATTGAGAAGTAGAACATGAGGGGACACTTTGATCTTTACAAGTAGCTATGGATAGCATAGGAAGAGAACTTTTCTCATAATTTTCAGTAAGCTCAAGGAAGATAGTGGAAGTGGTATCTTCATCTACTTGGGGGATGGAAAATACATAGGATACAGAGGGGTGAAATTTTGAAGGAGATGAAAGGATGCTTGATCTTGATCTTTCTTGACATTTATAGCTTTTTCTTTTTGAGAGTCCTCTTGACATGGAGCCACTTCTAAGGATAAGGGAGCATGAAGAGTGAATGGAGTATTGCTTGGATCTTTAGGCTTAGTAGCATGGAAAAGGTTTGCTACCAAGTGAAGGTTATCTTGAGTTTCTTTTAGAGGTAGCCCTTGAGGATAGGCATAGTGTATGTGAAAAGAATTAGGTTCTTTATTTGATAGAGGCATGTTGGAAATATTTAAAGTATTGGGAGGTGCATGAGTGTTGCAAGAAGTGGAGGTATCACGGAAACCATCACTAGACATAGGTTCATTAATATGATCTTTCTCAAGAAAAGTGTCCTCATCACATGAGTCATTAGAGGTATCAATAATCTCATTATCAATAAGATCTTGGATTTTATGTTTCAGCTCAATGCAATCTAAAGTACTATGCTCATTATGTTGATGATTAGCACAATAGATATTCAAGAATGGGTTTCCATATGAGCTAGACTTAGGTAACGTGATGAGCTTGGTGCCAAGAAGTGTTTGCAAAGTGTCATCGTAAGAATCTTCCAAGGGAGAAAAAGTTCTATCAAAAATATTTCTAGAGTCCTTTTGTTGTTTCTCAAGTGAATGATATGCATCCATGTCTTCATCATTGTATTGGTCAAAGGTAGGTCCATCATGATAGCTTGGAATAGGCTCAAAGGAGGTATCACTTTCTTTCTCTCTAAGGAGGTCTTTAGATCTAGAAGATGAAGACATTTGATATCTTGGAGTAGAATATGTAGACCTTGAAGAAGATGAACCATGTGTATGTAAAGGTCTTAAGGGAGATTCATTTAAGAATGAAATCTTCTGTTCTAATCCTTTCTCAAATATAGACTTCATTTCTATCATACGCTTAGAGAGATGAAGGTAAGAAAGATCGTTTGTCTCTTCTACTTCTTTGTATTGAGCATATAGATCTTAAAACTCTTTAGTGGCATAGAGTATATCATAATCATCTAGATTTGGTTGAGGTTTGGTAGCACAAGGTTTGAATTCCATAGTGGTAGATAGATAATCAAGCCAAAAGGAGACTAGAGGAAGCTAAGAAGGTGACATATGATAACTTGATATCCAAACTAAATAGGTAGAGTGTTCACTTACCAAAACAGTAAAGATAGAGTAAAGTGACTTGTCAAGAAAGTGTCCAAGAAAATTAAAACACTAGTGACTCAAGTCAAGATATAGGCAAGAAGCCAAATAGCCAAGTAGATAGAGCAAGCAGGGTGACAAGTGAACAACTTTTCCCAACATAAGAGTGTCACCAAGAAATCAAGATAACCATTTCAGCAAAAAAATATAACTAGCAAGCGGACATAGACCATGAAGATAGAAATACCAAAGAGTCACTTTAAGCATGTTCAAGCACTAGAGATGTAGAAAAGAAAAATAAAATGATGAGACTCCCCTTAGCAAGCAACACAAGAAAAATGTTAAGACTTGATGCTCTGACTTGGTTGACAAAGTTTGACAATAGTTGATAGCATAGAAAGTATGATGTTCAAAATTAATTTCTTTCCAAGCAAGATAGTGACACATGGAGTAGTCTTCAAAAAATCAAGCAAGGGACAAAGAAACCTTGCATGATACAAGCATATGTGAGGTCTTAAAAGAAATCCCTAGAACTATCATCATGTGAATGTTCAAAAGATTTCCACAGGTCTAGCACATTTGACAACACATCAAACAATATCTACCTAAAAGTCATGGCTTGTTACTCAAAAACTTGGCCCATGCTTGATGCTCCTTCACCTCACATCAAGTGGTTTCCCACAAGAGATATTGGCTTTTCATGGAAGTTCCATAAGAACAACCAAGGGAACACAAATGGTAAGTGTAAAATCTTGGGCTGATACAGGTAGTCCACTAGGATCAATCCTTGCACCAAGAAGTTGAGCCAAAAAATAGGGTAGCTACTAACCTAGAGTGTTTAGAAAGAGTTGCCATTTTTAATGTTCCTCTTGTACCCAATTAAGGGACACCCCACCTTGCGGTGGGTAACAGACCTCGTGGTCACAAGAGCACCTTAAGCGTTCTTGCCTAGTTATCTCCTTATGGTCAAAATCCCATAAGCAATCACACTAAATGAAGATAAAAACTATGTCTACCAAGGTTTTATGTCTTTGATAGCCTTGAGTTTATAGTGGGTTGGAAGAGCTGGGTAATTTGCTTGTCCCCACTTGGGTCATTCCTCTCAACTTGTCCAAGAGCATGCCCTCTAAATGATTCTAACTAAGAAAAATTCGATTCACCTTCAAGAGTCAAGATTTTTTATTCACTGCAAGGGTGAAGAGCATACTCTCCTATCTTTATTGTTTCCCCAAAACACATCAAAAACCATAAATTAATCCTCTTGTTCTCAAAATTCAAAGGTGAGTCAATATTTCTGATTCACCGGAAGAGTGAAGAGAATACTCTCCTATCACCAAAGAACCTCAATCACAAGTTTAATGTGCCTATGAAATGAAAGAAATTAGTAGAGTTCCACACGTGGAATAAAATAAATACAAGAAATTTTGGTTTTTATGCATTGGGCAGCCCATGCAAACAAGTGTTAGTAGCCCTTGCGCATTTGAAGCTTTGACATGTGTTTTTTTTAGCAATGAAATGAGAAATTCTCTACAAAGCAACCAAGGTTAGGGAATAAAAACCAAGTAAGACCTAGAACAAAAAGTGGTTAGTTGCCTTAAATATTCAAGTTATCATCCAACCAAGTGTATGCAAAGAAAGTGCAAGCTAATCACAAATGCTCTTATTTTTACTCTTTGCTTTTGACCTTGTCAACAAGATTGGACTTTTTTTCTATGATTTCAGATCCAAAAACAAAAATTAAAAGAAGACACCCCTACTAAAAACCAGAGAGCTTTCCAAAAATGTAAGAAATTCAAAAAAATCTCTTCATTTGTGCCCTAGGGACCCATTTTGTCAAAATAGACCAGATTTATCAAATCAAGTTTTTGATCCTTAATTTGACCTCAAAATTCAAAACACAAAGCAAGTACCCCCAATAGAATTCCAAAACCTTTCTTAAAATGTAAGTTTTTCTTAAAAAGTCACTGATTTGCAACCAAAATGACTTTTTATGAAAAACAAATAAAAATTCATAACTAATGCAAAACAACTCAAAATGATCTAAAAATTATATTGAGACATTTTGGACACATAATAAACTTGTAAAAAAAAATTAAGAACCAAAATCCAAGTGATTTAGGAGATATGATCAAATCTTCAAAAACTTAGGGTTTTGACCTTCAAACCAATCTGCATATGGGTTAGCCTTAAAACCAAAGTGATAACTCTGCCAAACCACTTGATTAGATACAATATGTTGTTGTAAAAAACCAAAAATAAAAAATGAAAGTAAATGGAGCTAGAAACTCAATTCAAGCCCCACAGTGGGCACCAAAAATGTACATTCAAAAGGTGGCACACTCTAAACCCTTCTATCCAAACAATTTGATGAGTTTGAAATGCTTGGATGCTGACTTAGAGTTCTCTATCCATGGAGTGCAAGAAGGTATGGTTCAAGTATGAAGGCTCTTAGCCGAGAGATACACTTCTTGCTAGTAAACCATGCAACAGGAGGTTCTTTGAGATAAGAGCAAGAATGCAAGTGTCTATAATGAGAACTCTCAAAAATAAAATACAAATGGAGACTAAGCTAGAATGAATATGAAAAATGCAGCTATGTTAACAAGAATGAGAGTATTACAATCCAAAATAGTTATGCTATGTGATCTTAGATTATTGCAAAAAGAACTAAACTACTATGCAAGATGCTTCTAAACTAGTATGCAATGGTGATGAGAGAAAGAGACAAGGAATGAGAAGTTCTCCACAAAGCTCCAAGGAAACATGTTAGAATACCTACAGCATAACAATATTCAAATGAGGATGGATCTTTTAAGCGAGAAAGTTCTCTCCCTTTTAAAGTTGTACAGACGATAGAGATCAAGATGAAGATGGTGGATGATCAACTGCGGAATTTGAAAAGAGAAGTCATCCATGTGCACACACAAGTCAACCAATAGAATATAAGTTGAATTCTCATATAAGACAAAAGTCACAAAGTGCTTTCTTTTAATTGCAAAATAGAAAAAGGACTTTATGTGTGCACTTTAAGTGGGTTAGAAGAATGGGATCTTTTATTTAATTAAAATGGGACATGTTCTTTTAGTCAAATAATGAACTTAGGATAGCATAGTCAAACTATAGGTTATAATCAAATTAATGTATTATTAACAATTTGGTCTAGGTAAATGATTAATTAAATTATAAAAAATGTTGAGAAGGGGGCTAATAGTCTAGATGACCATTTTTAGGTGATTACAATCTCTATAGTGTGTGGCCATCTAGGGGTAACATGTGAACTAAATTTTAATTTACTTAATTGCTTGAGTATATATATTACAAGTGCATATACAATGAAAACTAACATTAAAATCTAAAATATGTTACATTTGTGTTCTATGTGTTAGAGAAAACTTTAAGGGGCTATAAGTGATATAAGTGGGTCATATATGTCCTAGGGGTCAAAAGGGGTCCTTGTATACATCTTAATGGTGCCTGGTTTCTACAATGAGGACCCTTATATATATTAATAAAACATACTCGATAAAAGTAAATTAAATATACATGCATCAAAATAAATTAAATGTGCATGCATAGATAGAAATAAATTAAATGTACATCTAAAACTAAACATAAATTAATTTGACATCTTAATATCTAAAGCATTTAAACAAATGTATATAAAGTAAATAGATAGTTAAAAATCTAAGTAGGAAATAGAGAAAGGAGAGAGAGGGGAGAGAAAGTGAAGAGAGAAAGAAGACATAGGGTTTTATTTTAGTTTTCTAGACCTAGAGTTTTTTATTTTTTGTTTTCTATCCACCTAGGGTTTTTGTTTTCTATCCACCTAGGATTTTTAATTTTTTGTTTTTTTTTTCACCTTGGATTTTTCTTTTAAATGTTTTATATCCACCTAGGTTTTTTATTTTTTATTTTCTAGACCTAATGATTTTTCTAACTATGGTTTTCTAATTTTAGTTTAAAAGTTATGGTTGAACTAGAACTTTCTTAATATAATTTTTAAAACTAGAACTTTCTTAATATAATTTTTAGAGCTTTCTAACCATTTATGTGTAAAACTATTTAACAAAATACAAAAAAAATAATGATCTAACATAAAACTAATTAAGATGTATAAAAAAGTACAAAAAATATAAAAAAATATTTTTAAAAAGATATAATATTAAAAAAACTAATTATTATTAAAAAACATTAATAAAAGGAAGACTATTGCCTACTTGGTATGCAGGATGCTCAAAGGAGCTCAAAAATGTTGTTGGGAATGTTAATGTAAGTCGTAGATGTCATTATATTCACTCTAGTGCCTAGCTCCATGAATTCACCAATTGGAAATGGTGAAATGAGAGCAAACCCGAGAATTTTTCAAAAATCTAACAAAATCCCTTACATAGGAGTCTTTCAGGGAAGGGGAGGTCTTTTCTCGAAGACCCCTAAAATAAAAAATTTCCAGTCATTCAAGTTTTCTTTATGATGTAATTGGGAACCACTTTTTGGGGTTCACCTAAATTCACTATACACTATAAAGAACAAGGAATCATAAGGCAAATATCGACTCCCAAAATACCTCAACATAATGCTAATGCTAAAAGGATAAACATGTCAATCATCATCTGTGCTAGAATATTAATTTTTCAAAGGTATTTCTCATAATTTTTGGAGAGAAGCGGTAAGTATTGCAGTCTACACATTGAACAAGGTATAGCTGAAGAAAGGTACAAACAATACACCCTCTGAATTGTGGTATGGTTGATCACCCTGTGTAAGTTATTTCAAAGTATTTGAAAGAAGATTCTATATAAAGAGAGATGAAAAATCGAGCAAGTTTGATTCAAGAAGTGATGAAGGAATATTCCTAAGGTATTCCACTAAGAGAAAATCTTAGTGTTTCAACAAGAGAACAAATAATAAGGTAGAAAGTGCAAATGTGAGGTTGATGAATACTCGAAGAAAATGATGCCTCCAAAAAATAAGAACTAGAAGTTTATCATGTATTTATCTACATACAATTGATTGAACAAAATTTTATAGTAGAACCAATGGAAGAATAGGTGAGTGGACAAGATCCAGTCCAAGCATTTAAAGAATCTCCCAAAGAATAACCGGTGTTAGCAAGGTATGTCAAGCTAAGTCACTCCCCATATCAAATTATTGGTAATGAAAATATTATTGTACTAACAAGAAGAAAGGCAAGAGAATTTATATTTTTTTCTATCTAAATTTGAATCAAGGATGGTAAAGGATGCATTAAAGGGAGATTGGGTAAAACCCATGAAAGAATGATTGGAATAGATTAAGAAGAACCATTCCTAGACATTAGTGCCCATATTAGTGGACAAGAATGTGGTTGACACCAAATGGGTTGTCAGAAACAAGACAGGTGGTTAGGAATAAGGAAAGACTAGTTTGCAAAGTATATGCACAAGAAGAAGGCCTAGACTATGGGGACTCATTTTCACTTGTGGCCAGACTTGAAGGGGTAAGAATATTTCTTGCATTTTTTTCTTACAAAGGATTTAAAGTTTCTCAAATGGATATGAAGTCACATTTCTAAATGGTATCTTAGAAGAATAAGTATACATAGAACAACCTGAAGGGTTTTCTAATTAAGAAGGCAAGAACATGGTGTGTGAACTGTAGAAAGTATTGTATGGATTGAAATAGAAACCAAGAGCATGGTATGAAAGGCTACATTCATACTTAATCAAGATTGGGTTCACAAGAACAAGTGATAATACAAATCTGTACCTAAAGGCCAAAAGTGATGACAAGTTATTAATTGCATGAATATTTCTAGAGCTACTATTTTTTTTGAGGAAATGATGGGATGAGTATTACATTTGCACAAGAAATGAAGAAAGAATTTGGAATGTCTATAATCGATGAAATCAAGTTCTTCATATATTTGTAGATATATCAACTCAAAGATGGAATCCACATAAGTCAAACCAAGTATGTGAAAGAAATATTGAATACATTTGGTTTAGAAGACTCAAAAAATGTTTGTACTCCAAGGGTAGTAGGATGCAAACTATCCAAGGAAGATGATTCTAAAGAAGTGTTTGAGACACTATAGAGATCTATGATTGATAAGCTACAATATGTGATACACATCAGAATGGATATAGAACAGGTAGTTGGGTTAGTAGCTATATATTCCCCTAATACCAAAGAGTCATATTTGATTGCAGTAAAGAGAATCTTTAGATATCTCATTGGGACTAAATAGTATAGTCTATGGTATAGACACAAAGGTGATTTCACAGTAAATGCATTTACTCATACTAATTGGCAAAGTAATGTAGATGATTGGAAGAGAACAAGTGGAGGAGAATTCTTTCTTGGTGATAGGCTTGTGTCATGGAAAAGAAAGAAATAAAATTGTGTATCTTGAACAACAGTTGAAGTTGAGTATGTGGTTCTTGAAACTAATTGGACAAGGATGATATGGATCAAGCATATTTTGGAAGGAATTAAAGAGAAGATAATTAAATAAATAGTTATCTACTGTAATAACACAAGTGTCACTAACATCTCAAATAACACATTGATGCACTCTAAGATCAAGCACATAACCATCAAGTGTCATTTTCTTAGAGAATAATTTCAGGCAAATGAAGCAAGGTTGGAGTATGTGCCAACTAAGGACCAAGAAGTAGACATATTCACTAAACCATTGCCTAAGGATATGTTTGAGTATCCAAGGGATAGGTTAGGTGTAATTTTATTACTTGAGAGTAATTAGAAGAAGATTTCATTGCATAGATTCAGGTCTACTCATTGAATGTCACTATGCTTTGAATTGATTTTTGGAGGCTACTCCTTAGGATGAGTAGTTGCAATTTTAGTAAGTACTAGTAAATCAAGATTTGCAAAACAAACAACAAGTGTGTATTAGCACCTTTTCCATTATTTTCAAAGGGGAGAGAATTTTATGATCTAGATAGGGAGAAAAGTATGTGCAAACAAAGGGAGAGAATGTATGAAAGGAGATAATTTTAGTTAAAGGGAAAGCATTTGAAGAAGTTATGTAAGATAGAAGTAAAAATATTTTTTTGTAGTGTTGATTATTGTTGAATACATTTGTGCACATTGAGCATAGAATTATAATAGGTATTTCCATCAATTCCAAAAGGGGCTATTGTTTTTATAATTGATATAACTAATCATGTGATGATAGTTGATGTCAGTCATATCATTGTACAGATTTGATTGCATTATGATCAATTATTATATTGTCATTGATGCCAACTATTGACCTAGTATTTCTACTATATTTCCTAGTATTATCATATGATGAGAGGAGTGTTGAAGTGAAGTTTAGTAGGTGTGGTCATTAACATAAAAATCGGGATGTCTCTTGAAGTAAATATGGTACCCATAGCTACTAAAGTAAAGATTGACATGATCAATGAACTAACAATGTAACTACTAAAATAGTTAGTGATAAGTGATAGATGATTTGATTGGTTTGTCAAGTCTATATCAAGTAGAGTGGAGCTATCATGGGATGATGTGAAGAAGACATTGAATCTAGTGTGGTTATGATAGAGACTCGCTATCATGATAGGTAAATTATTTCTAGGATGGAAAGGCTATCAATGAAGTGGTGATAGGTATGATGATCAGGTTAAAGGAGAATAACTTCTTGAGATTAGTTAGTTGATTATTGGTGACCAGTGTCAAAGTTGTAGTGAATCTAGATAAGTCAATCATGATCCAATGATGTGGATGAACATGTGGAGGTGATGATATGGCATCACATTGCTTGATGATAGTGTATGGAGAAGATTTTAGAGGAAGAAAGTAGTTGATCAAAATGTGTTTGAACACGAAATTCATTGAATTAGTTGGTGTGATCATGTAAACATTTTATGTGGCTCAAGATATTGTCTTGTGGTGGTTGGATCTAAGTGGGATATTTTTAATCTACATTGATTTCAAATTTTAGGGCTTTATTAAAGAGGTGGATTTAGGAATTGTAAAGGTAAATAGTTTGATATTATTGATCATGGATGAGAAAGTGCAGAAAAGAAGTGCAAGGTGTGAACCAACTAAGATGAAGTTAGGTGTGTTGAGAAGTGATTTTTATCTTTAATGGATCTAATCAAAAAAAGGTAGTGTTGTTACACAAATCATTCTTTCTATTTTTCCCTAATAGTTATAGTAGTCAAACATCCTTAACTTGGTGAATCCTGATAGGTCCTTTATTCTAAATCCTTAAATAGGATGGCACTTTAGCTAGTGTTCAAATTCCTTTAACAAGGCTACCCCTAATAGGGTAAATCTCCTAACAGGGCTAAAGGTAAATCCCATAACAGGATGGAACCTAACAATATCTTTTTAACTCCTAACAAGGTTAAGCTCCTAAAAGGGTGTACTTCTTAAGAGTACAAAAACTATGAGTACTAATCAATATGCCATAGTTTTCATCCAAGTTGGGTTTTTGCAATACCAAAATCTATGTGTCAACTTTATGAATATTTTCATGTCATGAATACTTTTTTGTATTGGTATTAAGTTATCTAAGAGGTAAAGGTTTAAAAGGTTAAAAATATGATTATTTGGTTGATTACTTATTCAACCAGAACCCCCCTAGTTATCTACTCCCTTAGGACTAACACATAGTTATATGAGATCTATTCTCAAGAGATTTTCTCTTTTAAGGATACGTTATCTCTTTGTTGTTCCTCTCATGATAACTAAGTAGAAATAACATGGTACCATTTTCTCTTCTTCTTTCATTTCCCTATAGCTTGAAATTATTTTATGATACATTATTCTCTTTGGGTATGTAATGTTTTGTTTCATGCAAGACACAATTTTTGTTGCCTAAAAATTCTTTCCATATCTTGGACTTAAAAAAAAATCATTTAGTAATCACCTATAGCATCTATAATTTACTTCATATGTGATATATTTTCTAGCATATCATGTTGTTTAGAATTCCATATCCTGTGATGTATCTTTCCTTTTCTCTATGGTGTCGCATTATTATATAATACATATATATTTTTATAAAGGTTGTTTTGTTTTGTGCAATGCTAGATTATGGCCACTCTTTATAGTCTTCCTATTGTTAATTTTTAATTTCTTTCCTCTTTACTTGGGGGGAAGTTTTATTTGTACATTCTTTATCTTTATGTCTAAGGATTAACTTCTGTTAGTACAATGGTATTTATTTATCATGTGACATTTTTTTTTATATGGAGTTATTATCTATTATCTCTTACAAGACGTGAATGTCCTTGATCATCACCTATTATTTATTTGTAAAACTACGTTCATTAATTTAAAAAAATCTTACTTTTCATCTTAAATTTTCTTATCCTTCATCCAAGGATCCCTATTTTCTCCTACATGTAGGGGGATAATAGGTGAATTCTCATTCTCTTCCCCCTCTTTTCTCTTGAAGATGTTATCTTTGTTTAAACACTACTCTTAAAGATAGATGTCTTGCTAACAAGGTTTATTAGGGTATCTTATCATAAGTAATAAATTATTTCATAATCATCTATTTTATAAGATTACAAGAGCCAATGCTCTTTGTTAGGTTTGTAGCATTTATTATCACTTTAAGGATATCTCCTTGTTGATAGAAGTAGTTATCCTTGATTATCTTCCTTGTGATGTATATAGGTACATAGTCATCATAAGCAATGGGCACACATATGCCCTAATTGTGCTATAGTTTACTTTTTATGTATTGCCCCACTTTTCCACCATATACAAATTTTTGCAAAGTGGAGAGTAAACTAATGTCATGTTCTGTCAAGTCGAGTCACTAGGTCTTTCTTCTTAGGGTGCTGAGTTTCTCAATCGGGTTTTCATCTTTTTCTCTCTCCCATATCACATTTAGCCTAGGTGGGTATTTCTTGGTTGTCATGAGTCTTAGGGGTAGTTTAGAGCCATCCTCGATGGAGATTCTTGATTTGTGCTACTTCTTTTGATTTCCATGCAGCTCATTTGATCTGGAGTTAGAGAAAATTGAATCGGCAGAAAATCAAGCTCCAGGTTCATCTCTGTGGGTTTTCGCACCCCGAAGGCAAATTTATGCAAAGACTAGAAAATGTTATTTATAAGCTTCCTTGAAGAAAAGTGGATCATGAAAAGAAAAGATCGTTCAAGTGATATCATGATCTCGCGGCGAGAACCATTTTAAAGCTTGGAAAATGATCGAGATAAGCATCAGCTAAAAACCAGAAAAGAGCTTCTCCATGGCGAACTTCGAAGTTAATAATCAATTTTTTGAAAAGGTATATGTAAAGGAATTGAGAAAGCCAATGGGCCCCATCCCTCCCTTTCGAAGTCAATTTTGCATTTTTTGAAGGCTTAAAAATAAAATAAATAAGGCGAAGGAAGTAAGACAATGAGTAGTGGCAGAAAAACAAGTTTCTTCTTCTCCATTGCGGGTTTTCGCACCTAGAAGGTAAAACTCTGCAGGGATCCATGGCTGCTACTGGTAGGCTGAAACAAGGGTACATAAGCTGCATAATGGTTAGATTATTCAAATACCATCGAATCTGCATAACGAAAATTACTCAGAGCTCATTAAGATGAGTGAGATAAGCATTGGCGAAAAATTCAGAAGTGGTTTCTCTTCTGGCGAATTTCGAACCAAGAATTAAATTTTTTGCAAAGGCCCCAATGTAGAAATAAAATTACTAAGTGGTCCCCATTTTTCACCCATGAAGCCTCTTCTATATTTCCTGAAAGTTTTTATTAAAGCGCTTAGGGTTGAAAGGTAAAAGTGAAAGTTAAAGGGAAAAATTGAAAATCTGCTGCTCCATTACGGGTTTTATACCTTCAAAGGCCATTTTTCGCACTTCAGAGAAAGTCATTCCTGCAAGCACGGTAAGTCTGTGATTTGGTTGCAGATTATTTTGGGCGAGTAAATAGAAGAAAATCAGTGGATTGATTAAGTTTTTACAAGTAGAATTGACCTAAGCGCATTTAGCCCAAGGGAGTACTTCATTCGTGTTTTTTCGAAAGACAGATGAAATGGGAAGTAAATTGGTAATTAATGAGAGTTACCGTTGAGCCAACAGAAATAGTGAAAAGACAAAGATAGATCCGTTAGAACCTTTACATCCACCAACCCAACGGATTTACCCTTAATTTTTCTCGTGTGGCGTGATTTATGAAATTCAACGGGAAAATCTAGGGTTATTTTATAAAAAGGGAAGTAACAGATTTTCAAACTCCCATTTCACTGTTATACTGTTATACTAAATAGTGCTTTCAAGTAATTTTTGAGTTACAGAGTTTGCTCCTTGTATCAACTACAATTTTCTGAACTATTGCTATCATACATCAAATAAAATGGCAACAAGATTCGTGGGCTTCGATGTATTGGGCAGAATTAAGTCGGCATGGTCGACTATCACAGATACTTCACTCTGTTTCTATGATATGGAAGACTTTCAAAGGAGATTGAGAGCAGAGCCAATCCATCCCATAACAGAGAATCTTCGGGGAAGTGGATTAGTGGAAGTAGCTAGGTTTCTTGTGACAGTGCAAGCCCCGAAGTTGATTTTAGAATGCATCCATCATTACAACCTAGATACAAAGAAAATTCTATTGCCTGATCAAACGGTGTTGATTTCAATTGACCGCCAAGCCGTAGTGAATTGCTTGCGGATTCCAGAATGAGAGGAGTTCTCTGATTTAACGATGAGTGGAGCCATGTCTGAGTACTCTTTGAAGAAGATGGTTTGGAGGAGGGAGATCATGCAGTCTTGGTTTCAGAAGCCAAGGGGAGCTAAGAGTAAAGTCCCTAAAACTCTTTTCGGCACGGACCTCAAACCAAAAATTGTTGACATTTTGGTTCTGTTGCATCCACTCAAAGGTGAGGTAGAAGCTTTTAATTTTGTAGAGCAGTACTTCTTTTTGGTGCAAGTCATTTTCTCAGACACACAGTATATTGACTAGACGTATGAGGTCAGTGAGCATCGTTCTAGGGCTCTTAGTGCAGCCAAGTTTTATAATTCATTTTATATGTCATCTTTCTTGATATACATGTTGGCTTCTCTTCAATTGTGGCCAGGACTCCCTAGAATTGAGAATTTTCCTGATAATGTAAAAAGCTATGAGTTCTACCCATGCTTGCAATTACAGAATAGTTATGCAAAATACATCCGAGTAAATGATGCATTCACCATGAGGATTTGCAAGGAGCTCCAAGGGTGTCCAGAATGAAGATTTAGTCCAGAAGCAATGGCGACCATTGGTCAATTTGGCAGTTATTTTATTCAGTTTTCATCATTTTCTTATTTATGTCTTGCAACGTTCGATGGATTCCCACTGAAGCTGCCCAGGTACCTAGATGATATGATCGTGCTAGTGGAGATCGTGAGGCAAGCAGTACAAGTGAACGTGTTGAGTACCAGCCTGAACAAGAAAGGGTATGAATTCCCTATAAAATTTGGAGCATACAATTGCGAAACCAGATCAGATGCAAAGAATATACTCAAAGTATTTGAGAGTAAATACAAATTGGAAGAGTATGAAGCAGTAAGGCCCCTGTTTGATCCTAACGGATATGCCAGAGATGTGCTTCAAGTTGGAAGCGTAATCAAACATGTAACAACCATGGAGGATTACTAGGAAAATTGTAAAGATGAATTGGAGAGTCAAGATCGTGCCTTTGCCAGATTTACAATTGATCAGGTAAATACATATGGTATAAATTTAGACGTGGAGGGACTAGAGGATGATGGTCAAAATATGTACAGCAATACATATTTGACTAAGTTGAGGAATACTCCCATAATTTATGAACCATATGTTGACATAGTAGAAGATCTCGATGTCATGATGGCAAGAATAATCAAAAGGACTGGAAAGTGGGTTGAATGGATAGCTAAGAAAAGTTGGAGTAGGAGTAAAGCTACTCAAGCTTCCACATCCATAGCTACCACAGCTTCCTCTCAGAGTGTCATTCCCAGTGCTACTACCATAGCTGCTCAAGCTCCGGCTCAATCTGCAAGCGGAGGTGATCAACCCCCAGAGAGGAATGTTCCAATAACCCCAACCTGTCAAGGGGGATCACTACCAGTAATCAAAACTCAAGCCGAAGCTGAAAAAGAAACAGAGGAATAGAAAGATGGATCTCCCGCTCCAGTATCACCTCCACGTGCTGCTCTTCCCCCATCTCCTCAAGCTTCTCCAACTCCATCTCTTCATGCTGTCCCTGTCTCATCCTCCCGTCGTAGCCCTACTCCATCTGTAAGCGCTCCTATTCTTAAGCCTGTTGGTTCTCCTATTCAGATAGTAGAAATCAGAGATGATAAAAGTAGTAGTAGTGAGTCTACTGAGTCTGACGAAGATGCCCAGAAAGCTCAAGAAGAAGAGAAAGCTCCAGGTTCATCTCGGCTCCTTTCTCAAGATCCAAAGACCCCTTTTTTTGCAGCTACAACAACAACAACTCTAGTAAAGAAGAAAATGTTCAGCATTGAATCGCTCAGAACAGCTTCCAAAGTGATTAATACAGAGTCTTGGCTTGAGGATACTTTGGAGAAGAAGAGGAAAAGAAAAGATGAAAATTTTCCTTCAAAGGATGTTGCTTCTCAAGCGGTTCGCTCAGGATCTACCTTAGTAAAAACTAGAAAGCAGAAGACCTTGTCAATCTTGGGACGAGATCCAGAAACAGGGCACCTAACTATGGAGGTAGCAAAACCAAACAAGGTGGGAAGAATTGAAGATATGAGGCCAGAAGATTTCACTCTACACTCAATTGACCTTGGGGAAGCTAGACATGATACAAAAGTAGGCCTATGGAAATCGAGTAATGAGGTGATAGAAGAGCAACTGGAGGATCTCAAGTCATCAAAGGTTAGAATGAAAGCAGAAATAGAGGAGTTGAGAAGATTCATCTGGCAATTAGTTGTTCCATTGGCAACTATCATTGGTGTGCCTGCCACTGAAAATCCTTCAGCAGAAGAGGTGCAAGCCTTAATATCATAGCTCTAGAAAGATAGGCATTTTGGTCAGATTGGAAAAGAATGGATTGAGAAGCTCAGTATGGATAGAGTTGTCTTGATTGATCAAATTGGGAATGTTATCCTTCGTTTAGAAATTGAGAAGGATAATATCACTTCCAATCACAACACTTTGGCCGCAGAAAAGGCAACGTGTGACGAATGCATTTCTCTCTTAAATATGATCATCCAAATGAAGGCAAAAGAGGTAGTTGAAGCAAAGATTTTGAAGAAGGGAACTGAGCCTCTGTTTGAATGGCTTCAAAACATGCAATTCAAGCAGGAGATGATTCAAGATGCAGAAGAAGGACTTAGAGAAACAAAGGAAAAGGTGAAGAAGATACAAGACAGAGCATTTGAGCTCATGCAAGGATTACACACTGACTCACAAAGTAGTGGGCAAGGAAAGGCTCTCATTGAGATAGAAGTAATGAAGAATAATTTCTCCACATACTTGAGTAACCTATATGGGATGACCTCAATCAGTCAAAACATAGTGATAGAATTGCAAGCACTAAGTGGATGCGTGCTTGTGGCAGCTGAAGAGTTAACAAGTCAGCTGGGTGCAGTAAAGGAGTTAGCTCGAGAGCATTCAAGGTGGCTCTTAAGATTCACCAATGTACATGTGCATAATCACGAGGAGATGATTCCAATTATAGTGGTTGCCAGAGCATATAGGGAAAAAATTGAAAAGGGAAAGAAGTCTAAATGACTTATTCGATACTCCTTTTTCTGTTTTTTGATGTAAATGTTGCAAATTTTTGTAAATTTTGAAATCCAACAAACTGGCATCTACCCATTTGTCATGTTCAAAAGATGAACCGATTGAAATTCCCATTGTAACGATCATCTCTCAAAACCTATATGTATGAAATTCAATGATTAATCAAAGGTCAGCAAATTTTGGTGTGAAGTACTATCTGTTGCAGAGACAATTGAATGGCACTTCGTTTCAATCATTTTCCGTTCCAGTAGGTACTGTAATTTGTTAGTATTTCCTTTCTGTGTTATAGAGAACTAAGAAAGAACAGAGTTTCATTTCCCCTGTTTTCTAGAATTCAAATGGATGTAATAAGTATTGTTATATTTCATTTGACGAAAGGATTCTGTTAGTTTTCTTGATTCATCAGTTGTAGTTTAGATTTAGATTTCAACTTATTTTAGTCTTGCGCAGATGGATTTATGAATTCATAAGAAGTGTGGATACATAAATCTGTTTCGATGTTGAGAAAATTTACCTGCCTAAATTAAGTTCTAGTTAGGCTTAATTTGGTTTGCCTCTCCTACTCTCGAATTAAGAGCATACCTCGATTTAGATAAGTAGAAACAAACATAATTCATTGAAGATTATTCATATAGGGAGTTGTACCTACCAATTCAAAGAAAAGCCAGTAACCATAAAATGGCTTTTCAGCTATTGTGAATAGATATTGTTCATAATCTAGGCATTAAGACTCATAATTCCACAAAAGATAAAAGAACAAAATCTGTTCACCAACATTATGCACTTTTGCATTGTAACATGTTACTCCCTAATGGGCATTAGTAATACTTCTCCATCCTAGTAAAATGTATTTACATACACACACAAATATTCATCTCTACAAAAATTGGACCATTTCCTATCCACAGAGAATACAAACATATTTACACTTTGTGGGGATACCAAGGAATTGATCCATGGGTCTACACACATAAATGCAAAAAATTTTGACAAGCATACAGGATTGACTACCAAGTGGACAAACTTGTTAGACCATTTGATCCATAAAAAAATAAAATTGATTCACAGTAAGGAACACAAACCTTACAGGGAAAGATACTCTCTCTCTCTCTCTCTCTCTCTCTCTCTCTCTCTCTCTCTCTCTCTCTCTCATGCCACTAGCATAGAATCATGAGGAGTATCATCCTGTGCGGTGCTCTTCTCTTTCCTATGTGATCTTTTATGGTTTTTAATAGCCTTCCAAATATGATATTATTAGGTGAACAATTTATTTAGCTAGGGTCTCTTCCACTAAGTTGATTTGGGTTTAGTACTAACCCCTTTTGTGTTTTTTGATTTTATTTAAATTTGTTTTTCTTTCTTTCTTTCATCTTATTTTTGTGTTTTTCTACATGGGAATAGGGTTAGGATCCTAGGTTTGGGGGCTTATTTCCTTAGGCTTGATGATATACTATCTTTTTGTGACATTGTCTCTTTATCTCTTCTTCCTTTACCAAGAGTATGTCTTACCTCATACACCCACTAAAGTGGGGGATAAATATATTGTCTTAAAATAGAACCTTTTTCATTTGAGACATTTTAGCCCCCCTTAGTGTGGTTTTTGTCTCTCTTTCTTGTTTAAATTTTTAGGTCATCTCTCATTTTTTGGCATGGTCCTTTAGGTGTTATTTTGTCACCATTTTGGTCATATCTTCTGGAATTTTCAATATTTCCAAAATGTTTGTGCACTTTCTCTAAGACTTAGATGGCCACTTTTCTTGGGACCCCCTCAGGTATAAAGTAGCTTGGTTGACCTATACCTAGATTCATTTAGGTCCTAGGGCCTGATGGGTCTCAAGTTTTCAAATTATTTAATTCTATCTCTCAGGTCAACCTACTTTATTTTTTATCCCAAAAATTGGCATATAAGGAGACTTGGGCATCTCATTTGCATCCATCAAGGTATCATATGTGCACATGATCAAGTGCTAGTAAAATTAAAGCAACCACTTCAAGGAATTCATCCAAGATCTAGATTTCCTTCTTGCATCAAGCTTCTTCCACCAAAGTAGTAGTGGCCAAGTTTGGCTTCTAAAGAGGAGATACTTCATTCATCCATTCAAGTTCTTTAATTCTTCATCAAGGCATGCCACAAAAATTCTCATCCATGAGGATTTGACTTTCATGGTTTATTTTTGGTTTCCCAAGTCAAGGCTATCACATTTGCATACTTGATCACCTATCGAATTCAATTGCATCTACAAAGGTAATTGTACTTCTAATCTATTCAATCCTAGTACGTACTAGAATTTATTTTATCATTATATACATTTAAATTGCAAGGTTGATTCCTAAATATAGGGCTTGACCGAGGAAATCCCTCATCTAACAAAATAAAATCCATTTTTCTTGTGTGCAGGAATAGGTTGTCGAAATTGCGAGTTTGGATCTGAAAACTACTTGTTAGGGGCTTTTGAAAAAATATGGATCCACTTTGTTGCAATGCTCTGAGAACATGTCCAACATTTTGTAAAACTATAGGTAGGTTTTTTGTTGGACAACCTGTACCTGGAGACCTAGGAAACATAGAATTTTAAGGGTTTTCTATTTTAATCACAAGTGTGTAGTTAGAATCTCAGTCACTACTTTAGATTAGTAGTTTTCAGAGAGAGAAAAAAGCATCTTCCTTTTCACATTTCAAGGTCAATTATCCACCCTTCTTTTTATGTCTTAACATAGACATTTTTCTATATTTTTAATTGGATTGATTGCATACATTGATCTCCTAGATCTATCTTATTCTTGTCATTTAATCAATTGGTTCAATTTATATTTACACTATTGAAGTTGATGAAAGATCAACATGTGTCTCCCAAGAATCGCTTGCATGCAAACACTTATCACAGAAAGAGAGGAGCAAAGCTATGGAGGCTAGAATTCATATATCCACAGAGGAGACATTCTTAATGAGAAAAAATATAAATTTCTATTAATCAAAAAGTGAATGAATATTATTATAAAGAGAGATCATCCTTATAAAAGAGATCAAACCCCTAAAAGGTAAAATCTAGGTTGCATGATAATAATAATTAATAAAAGGATTAATTATTGTATGCCTAAAGTTTAGCTTAAGTAAAATAGAGTTAATTAGAAAATATCTAATTTCTCTAACACCTTCCCTTGAGATAAACTTAGGGGGTAGATAAAATCCTAGAAACTACTACTAAAAGTAGATTTGAGTCCCAACAACAAAGCTTGATGAGGTACCCAAGCACAAACAAATATCTATAAAGAGGAGAAATGGAAAAAACCACATGGGAAAAATTCTACTCCAAAAAGAGATGGAAAGAATAATGAAAGAACCAGTGAAGTACTGCAAAAACCTCCAAACAAGAGAATGTCCTAGAAGATAGGGAAAAAAAAGTGATCATGAAGAACACCATTGTAGCATGTAGAAGCTACAAAGCTTTGTCAAAATTAATTGTTGATCTAAAGAGCCTCCACTAAAATAGAACCTGATTATGTAGAGAAAACTATAATCTGCATCAAATATTTTTTTAGTTGCAAATCTTCACCATTTGTTGATTTCAACTCCTTGGTTGATTGTCATTTGGCAAATAGAGCTTATAATTGGTCAATAACGTCATCAAAAATTTACATATTTTGGCTCAAAACCCTAGGCTAGTCACCCATTAGTTTACATGTAGTTGGTCAAAAATCTCGGTCCAATCACCAATGTAATATACCTTTAAGATATAATTATTTTTTTAAAAAAATCATCCAACATTATTTCACCCTTAATTTTAACAAAATATTTTCCCTTAGGTTGGGCATCACCTACCATTTTACCGACATGTGTTGCCAACCAACCCTGCTTAGCCAACTATTTAATATTTTGGGATTACATTGTAATGTCTACCCCTAGTTTGCTTCTCATGTTATTTTTCCGTATTCTTTTAGCCCAATTTTATGATTATGTTTTATCATTAGCGGTACTCAGTTACCAGATTGATTAGATGTTATTCCATACTCAATTAATTTATATGTGATGAGTTACTTCATTATTTCATGCGTTTAGGATTATTTCTATGATGATACATGTATGTTCATACAGTGATTTTATTTATCTCATGATGATAGTTAGATGTGTGATTTATATGCAATTTTATGGTTACTTACCCCATACTTGCATGTGTATGGTGTACTTGTCTATGTTACTTTAGGATTTACGTTCATGATGTAGTTGAGGGAGGGAGTCGTAGTCACCTACTAGTCACGATCTACATGATGCACCACTCTCTGTCATTTATTTAGTTTAGATTATATGTCTATGTACATGCTTCAATTTTATGCAGATTACAGGTATTGGGCATCGACTTCGATGAATTGCCAAGATGAGTGTGCCCTATCGTGATATCTCAATGGTAGAAAAGGAAGGGGTAATTCTTGAGTCCAAATCCTAACCCTAAGCCAATTGTCCTAGAAAGTAGGACAAGTATCTGAGTTGTTTACCCATCTAAATTCATCAAGTGACATGAATTCGTGATTTTGACCCTAGAGTTTGAATTTTTGCTTTGTCTTTTAGTTGAGTTTTCGAATTTAGTTTTCTGGGTCTATGGTGATTTTCAGTTACAATTATAAAAAAATTAAAAGATAATTTAAATTTTTAATTTAATGAAAATTGTAGAAAGAAAAATAATTTTTTAATTATATTTAGTTAATTGAGAAATTAATTAAATAAAATAATTAAACTTAAAGATATAGTTAAAGTTCTAATTCTGGCATAATCATATTTATTTAATTTAATAATAATATATTTAGGAGTTTTATTTTTATAATAAACTCTAAATATTATTATTAGTTAAATTAATAAATATTTAATTAAAAAACGTCTCATGATTAATAAGAGAGAGAAAGGAATTGATTTAATAAAGTTATTTTAATTAAATTGCAAAAAGGTTGCACATGAAAATTAAAATATAATAAAATACTAAAGGAAAAATGGTTTTGTGTGATTGCAAAATTGAACCCCTAATTTGGGGAAAGCTCTTTATTAGGAAATCAGAGCTCATTTCTCCACACACATGTTTAAAGGAGCCAATTTCTGAGAAGAGGGTTTCAAAGGAAAAAGGGAATTGCTTGCAAATTCTATGCATTTGGTTGATTAGCATTAGATCCAAGTACGATCTTGTGGGTTTTGCACAATAGTTTTCACTGTTTGATTTCTTTTTCTTCTCCATGTCTAAATGAAATTGTTTTCAAAATTTCAATTGAGTTGAAACCCTTGTTTGTGAATCTATTGTTCTTTATTTTCAAAGACGTCTGTGAATGAATTTCATCTTTTTTAAACCTTGTTTGATGAATTTGGGGATTTGTATTTGGATTGTTAAAATCAGGATGAGAGTTTGGAAAAGAAATCAAGATTTAGTATGTAAAATTTGATTAGGTTTTTCATAATTACCCTATCAGATCTATTATATAAATTATTTTAAAACATATATATTATATAAAATTACCACAGTAAATAAATTTACTATGATAACTTAACATATATATATATGTGTGTGTGTGTGTGCGTTAAAATAGCTTTGTTGAAAATCCCAATTTAATTATGAACTAGTGATTTTAGTTGGAAGTGAGCTCACGTTTTATGTTTTTAGGAAACATTTTAAATATATATATATATAATTAAGGAGGGGTTATGAACTCCCCCCCTCGACTGCGATGGCAAATCGCTGCCATTGCAATGGACATTGCTAAGTCAGCAAGCATTGTCGAGGCAGCAGACACTACTAAGGCAGTGGGCTACCAAAGAAGTCAAACATACTTTGGCCTGCCCTTAGTTAAGGGTTTACGATATTATAATCACAAGTTATTTTTTAAAGGTTTTTTTGTTCATTGTTATTTTTATTAAATAAAATTTATGATTGTAGTTTTTAATATATTATAATTAAAATTATTAATATTAACATTAATAATTAATTATTATAATACTTAATTTAATATTTATTATTAATGATAATTTTATATATTTTTATTTATTTTATTAATGAGTTTATAAATATTATGATTGATAATAAATACTTATTATTAAATTTTGATAATAATATTTAACTAAATAAAATTGTTTAATAAAATATTTTATTTATTTATTTATTTTATATAGAAATAATTATATATTAAAATAAATGAATAGATGTTTTTCATTTGTAACTAACAATATTTTTTTGTTATGAAGAAAGTTATTTTAGAAAGGATTCAGTTGTTATGAAATAATTGTATACAAAAGAAATCTTATCATATTTGTGAACTCGGGAAAACTTGAACAGAAAGAATATTTGAGGAAAATGAAACTATAACCCTGTTTGTAAATCGAACCTTTATGATTTTTTTAAAATAGACTATGAAAACACTTTTTTAAATACTTGATGAGATGTATGTTGTATTGTATGATTTGGGGTTCGAGTTTCGAATTAGTTCGTTGACCAGTGAAGATGTTTACTAGAGGCTTGGGGATTTTTCTTCTATGATGATGTTTCATTTATGATCTTTCATACCCAACCATGGTGATGTTTTGTATATGATCTTTCATACCTGACTATGGTAATGTGACACGTGTTTCAATGATGAGTTATGATCAATTTCTGTTTGTGTTTTCTAGTTGCTTGTATAGAACTAAGGTGATCATTGTGACTTTCTTGTTGTAACCTTTGAGCTTTCGATCAGTTATATTCTAGTGCTTTCTAGTTGCTTGTTTAGGACTGAAGTGATTATTGTGATTTGTCTTGTGGTGCTTTCTAGTTGCTTAGATTGAAGTGGATGTTATGATTTTTTTTTAGGTTTTTTCCAGTTGCTTCTAAAGGACTGAGGTGATCTCTGTGTTTTATCTATAGGTGCTTTCTAGTTGCTTGCAAAGGACTGAGGTGAAAAATTTGATTCTATGATTTATACTTTTTATGAGCCTAGGGTAGGTAACCTATGTGTATGTTGGGAAGTGGCTTGTAATAGAGATTGGAGCCCTAAGTGGCTTCTTGAGTAACCCATTGTAATTTGTTTTAATAAGTGATAACATTTCATTAAATGGGAGTAAAATGAATTAATAAGAGTCATTATTTTTCCTTGCCCATGCCTCAAGTGCTAGTACAGGCTAGGATGTGAGTAGAGAGGATGCTTGGTTGTGACCTTGCTTCGTTAGTATGCCTTGTCTATATGAGAGGATATTGGTGCCACATAGAGACACTAAGGGGCCGAAGTCCATAGTGGTTGTTGGGGTAACCTTAGAGTTGGCTCATGCAATGACACTTGCCCACTTATACAGTAGATTTCCTATGTGTTATTGTTGCCTCTAGGTATAGATGTCATTTGTGTCTTGGTACCTTTGAGATAGATTGCTTTCAGGTTTTCCTTGACCTAGATGTTGGTTATGACTTTTAGGATTGTTATCATGTTTGGAACTTGAGATTATCTCCTCAACACAGTGGGAGTGGACCATTTAGGTTTCACAAGGTCGCGTGATAGTGCATTTTAAGATCTGATAGTTGGATGTCGTTGATGGATGTCCTTGTGTTGTATTTCCTTTCATTTCATTTTTGTGTACTATGAAGGATGGTTATACTCTATTGTATTTGATTTGATTTTAGGGATCTTAACAGATGATGTGATTTATTTAATGATATATATTCTTTGAGTTTTTCATACCCTATGACTTGTACAATGGATGATTATGCATTTTGATTATTGCCAATTGGCATTCAATATAATTGTATATTATTTAAATAGATTCATACTTGTATTTATTCTTTGATGTGGATTTGTTATATATTGGATTTAGTATTAATTAAACTTAAATGTGATTCAACATCATGGGACCCTTAAGAGATGTAATATGTTTTATGGATTGTGTTTATGTGTGCGTTTGTTGCTTCTACTATATTATATATGTTTTTGTTAAGTTATTATCTTTCAAAAATAAATATATGTTTGACAAACTTAGTGAAACTTTAGGTTAATTTCTTTTGGGTTCCCTAGTGGAGCATTACATACATAGGAAGCATCATTTTGCCTACTTTTGAAATTCCCCCTTGTTAATCTCGCACAATTCACCAACCTATTTTGGTATATGTACATTCATAAGATACTATTACACTACACAATTTTCTCTTTTCTGGTGTGGCATTTCTTATTGCTATTGAACTTTTAGAGTGCTGAGTGCATTGCCCATTGAGCAATTGTGACTCGTGGTTTTCTTGAAAGGTAAGTGATTTTTAATTTATTTATTATGTGGTTATTGTTTACTGACTGTCGGGAGTGGGTAGTAAATAGCCTTTGGACATCTCACATGCTCAAATAGAAATGCAAATTTTATTAGGTAGCATCATAGTAGGTATACCCTTTTATGTGAACGAATCATCTATTGTTATTATATGTAGTCTAAGTAGTCTACTGTCATAGTCTTTTTCTTAACAAGTTGAGATTTTTTTTGCAGCCTTTATTGGTTTGCAATGTCAAACAAGAGGGGTTCCAGTAGGATCCCTGAAAGCCAAGAGAGGCCACCAAAATGCAAAACCTTATCAACATACTTTGGTGGTAGAAATGTTGGCAACCTACAAGATTCACAACTTACATCTCCACTGCATATTGAAAATGGATATTCATCACAAGTTGGAGACCATGTTGAAGAAATTCAAGTTAGTGAACCTGGTATCTTAGTCAAGGAAGACTTGAAGATAATTTTGAGGAAGTTCCCCTAAGTAGGGAGTCATAAAATGATATTATAGACTTGGGTGAGAAAAGAAAAAGTGACGCCAAAAATGATATTACAGACTTGGGTGGGAAAACCAAAAGGGATGCCATAAATGATGTTCGTGCACAAAAGTGGAAAAGAAAATTGGAATAAAAAAAAGATCGATCTTGTTGGGATTTGTCCAAAAGGAATTTAATTAGAATGGGTGGAAAATTCCTAGTTCATTGAACTAGTGCCCAATCCATTTGATGGTGAGCCTCCTATAGAATGTAGATGTAAGATTTGCACAGAAATATCAAAAAATGAAAAGAGGTTGTAGCTTAAACTTGATACCATAGAAAAGCATGTCAATAAAGTTTACAGAAAGGAAATTATAGATGGAATTGTAAAATTTGTGCTAACTTGGAAAATGAAAGACAATTGTCTACATATCAAGAATGACTAATTATACGAGTTACACAAGCAATTATGGAAGATGTGCTCTACAGTAAAAGGTTCTATTGAAGCTTTCCTTGGGAAAGAAATGGAAGTGGAAAATATGGGAAAAGTTATTCAGTTAAGTGTTTCCTTTTATATTTGAGTAGAGGCTGTCCTGTGATAAACCACCCTTCAATTACTAATTTATTGTACTTTTTGAAAGTTTGAAACTATTCGAATAGTCACTGGTCAGTAAACAATGGATGGGAAAGGGTTAGTTATCTTGCACAAGTTGAAAAAGAAGATATGAAAGAAAAAATAAAACAATCACATTTCATTGCATTATCTCTAGATGAAGTTACAGTAATTGGTAATAGTTCTTGGGTGTGAATGTATGCTTATATTGTCAATGATATTTGTTGTCAATCCTTTCTACTATTTGTTGCTAAATTGAAATGTAGTGCGACAGCAAAAAAATTGTATTCAATTTATTAAAGAGTACTCTAATTGACTATGGAGGTATGCATAACATGGAGATTTTCAAAAATTTGGTGTGTTGGAGCAGATGGAGCTTTGAAGGCAGTCTTTGCAAAAAGATTGAGAATGATTTGGCACCCTATGTTATTCTCATGCACTCCATGGCCCATCAAATGAATCTATCTTTTGGAACTGTTAGTGATTTTGGTTGTGTTTGTAAAGTGAAATCTTAAACCAAAGATATTTAACAATACTTTTGGAAAATTCCAAAATGAATTAGGAAATTTCAACACTTTTCTCAAGGACTTACTAATGGGAGAAAGCTTCTTAAAGACAATGACACTAGATGGATCTCTTTGGATGGACCATTGCATCAAGTATTCTCTGAATATATGTCATTTCTTGGACTAATCCACTTTGTGCGAGACACATTTCCTTGGTTGTATTCAAATTCAACTAATATTAAGATACTCTTAACTTTAGTAGTTATTCTCCCCATGCTACACGACATGAGAAATACTATGAAAAAGGTTCATTAAAGAGCTATTTATATTGCAAAATATAAAAATTTGTGTAAAATGACATGCAATAGCCTAGATACTCTATATCAATTACAACAATTAGATGAATCAAAGTTTGCAAAGTGGATAGAAATCGTAGATTTGAACAGTCCTAAAAAAAATTTGCATATTGGTGCCAACAATGAGGTATGTGCCAGGGTACATGGAGTTGACATACCAATGTAGTACTATGCCCGTGTCAACCTCGAGTCTGACCCCAGTGAACTAGGAAATGAAGTAGAACCAAAGAAGGTACTTTCACGTGTTGAAATTGAAGACTTCAAGAAGATCAATGACTCTGTGCTTGAGTCTGTCAAGCGAGTTTGCTATAGTATTTTGTCACAAATTAGATACATGTTCCCTCTAGAATAACTACTCAAGGTAATGTCTATTTTTTTCCCTCACTATTGGTCTCTAAATAGTCTAAATGATTTTGAAGAAGGATGATGTATTTGATTAAGCATTTTTGCAAAACTAAAGTAATCAATGTAGTAACTATAAATAGAATTTTAGATGAATCTCAATTTAGAGATTAGTCATATTATTTTGCAAACATAATGGGGGAACAATATGATATTATGGAGAATCCAAATGAAGAGGGAGCAATAACAAAGCTTTGGAAAAACCTTGGTTAGAGAAATCAGTTGAGAGAGTCAATGTCATAATATTTCAAGCTTATTGATTTATGTTTGACAATGATATTGGGTTCAATGGAGGATGAGAGATTTTTCAGTATTTTGGACTTCCTGAAGACAAAGGTTAGAAACAAATTAGACATAAATTTGGATAATTGTTTGAGGCTCTATAATTCTAGGTATGAGGTAGATAATTTCCCTTATGAAAGGGCTCTAAGAATTTAGAGAAACAAATGTCAAAGAAAAGGGATGGCGAACATTTCAAACCCAAGTGGTAGTGGAAGTGGTAGTAACAAAAATAATGGTACTTGTAGTGGTTCTTGTCCTAATATTGGAAGCAATAATGATGAAGTTGAATTCAGCATGCATATTGAGAGTGAATCTGAAGAAAACACAGCAAACAATCAAATGTTATATGAAATAGGTGATGAGGATTTTGATGATAGTAATGTTGAGCCGGTCTAGTGGGAGTGGCAACTATAGGAGCTTCTCGATGAGTCAAGTAGTAAGCTAGTAGCTCTGGTCTTACCAATTTCAATTCAAATTCATTTATGTTCTATGGTCTTACCAATGTATAAGACTTTATCTACTAATTAATTATGTTTGTAGAAGTAAATTTATACCCTTAATTGTGCTATTGTAGATCTTGTATTTTTTTAAACATGTTACATGTTGATATTTTCATTGAAACTAGTTTTTAGAGTCTAGACATGTTGAGATTTTCATTGATTCTAGTTTTTATACATGTTGAGATTTTCATTGATTTTAGTTTTTAGACATGTTGATATTTTCATTAATTCTAGTTTCTTAAAGAAATTGTAACATAATGCATTTTACATAATAAACTTTCTTTCAAAAAATTGTATTATAATTTATAAATTTATAAATCAGTGTGTAACATAATACATAATACATTTAATAATTACAAACATAATATAATGTACATTTAACGGTACTATCTATATGTAGAAATCTTAGGCAATATAATTATACAAATTTAGAGCCTAGAGAAGTAGATTTTTTAAAAACCCTTTGCAAATGACCCTAAGTTCCCTATTATAGATACAAGGGAGCAACAATAGCTACAAGTTAGTTTGTAATTGTATATATATAATATGATTACTACTACATTGTTTGCATACAATCACATTGCCAATTGTACATTTTTTTCAAGTAGGACTAGGAAAAAAATCCCATCTGCTCTAGGTAGTAGGTTGTCCAACTATCCCAATATCCTAGTTCCTGATTCTTATAATAATTAACATTAAAATAAGTTGAAATTAAATTCAAATTTTAAAATTTAAAATCAAAAAGTAACAAAATGTTTATATTATTATCACTTACTAAGTTGTTACTTGTTAATACTATGATGGACACTGACAGATTGAGTAGATGACCCAAGGATGTTCATTAGGGCACTCCATTCTACATCATTTGGAAGCTCTACTTTATTTAGGTTGCACATAAATAGCTATAACCTCATCAATAGTGAATATTTCAAAGATATATTTTTAAATCAATTGAGGAATTTATTTATAATTGCATTCAATGTTGATAGTAGTTTGATGCAACTTGCAATTCTTCGAGAAATGATTTCCCCGTGCAAGTTGCCTAAATCAAAGTTCATGATGTTGTGGAATTGTTTCATGTAATCTTCTTTTCTAAGGAATTTTCCTTTCGAGTTAGCTAGATTTGGTAATCCAACATTTAGCAAGTGGAGTATGTTGTGATTCATCTTCATCAAGTCTCTGGAAGTAGATTTCATAGCTTCGTCTATTTCCATTAATTTTTCACAATTTTGATAGAAACTAAGGCCATTATAGAGGCATCACAACGCTTGTTTATTCCATGGCTTGACAACTCCATATCACTAGATCTTTGTACTTTATGCAAAAAAAAAATTGCAATATTGTCTAAGGAACTGGGAAAGATTTTTTTTTATCCTCAACAAAAAAATTTACATTTTCAAAGACACCAGGTTGATTAATGGCAACCTCTAGCAGGTTAATTAATGGAGGGGCTCGATAGCAACAACTATATCTTCTTTAGATATTCTATTTAAATCAAGCCATTCAAACAAGTTATCAATGTTCTATATTAATTCCTCCTAATTTTCTTGTTTGATAAGCTTAACCATGTTTCTTATACTATCCTTGATATGATGGTCTTTGGAAGATGTAGTTATATTTTTTACAATTGCATTCTCCATGTTTTTTTTCATTTCAGACAACTCCATTTATCTCTTTTTTTGTATTTCCTCTTCTTTCTCTTGCCAATTAGTTGCTCTTTTCCTCTCATCCTTCGATCCCTTCTTCAAATCTTGGATTGTCTTTGCAATAGTAACCTTCTGTTTCTTCTCATACTCCAATTCCCTTTTCGAATCATGGATTGTGTTCACAATAGACTCCTCTTTTTTCTTTGCATTGTTCAATTCCTTCTTCAAATCATGGAGTGTGTTTGTAGTATGAGTAGACTCCTCTTTCTTCACAGTCTCCAATTCTTTCTTCAAATCAAGGATTTTCTTTGCAATTGACTCCTCTTTTTTCTTTGCATTCTCCAATTCCTTCTTCAAATCATGGATTGTGTCTACACTAGACTCTGTTGCCTTTGCATTCTCCAATTCCTTCTTCAAATCAAGGATTGTCTTTGAAGTAGAGTTCTCTTTTTTATTCATATTCTCCAATTTCTTCTTCAAATTATGGATTGTGTTTGCACTAGACTCTTCTTTTTTCTTCTCATTCTCCAATTCCTTCTACAAATTATGAATTTTCCTTGCATTAGACTCCTCATTTTTATTTTCATTCTCCAATGCCTTCTTCAAATTATTGATTGTGTTTTCACTAGAGGAGTACTTTTTCCTTTCATTCCCCAATTCAATCTTCACATTATTATTTTCCATAATAGCAAAGTCCATGTCATTTTTCAATTTATTGTTTACGTATGCACTATTCTCTACAGACTTGAACAACTGTGTAAGAGAGGCTTTTTCATTCTCAAATCTTTTTTGCACTCATCCAACTCTTTAGTCAGATTGTTCAGTTGCTCATTCATATTTTCTTGTTGTACAATTGCCTCTATAGAAGAATTATTATTTATCCTATTTTGCAATTCTTTGAACCTATTATATGTTGCTTTCACCTTGGCCTTCACATTATCAAGGTCTTCATGTAACTTTTCTATTTGCTTTGCAAGCCTTCTGTTTTCCCTCTCCACTTTCAAAAGTGAAAAGTAGAACATTTTGTTGGTCCCTTTTGATATATTAATTTTGTCAATATTTTTCACTTTCGAGAAATCCATTTGAAGTCTGGTAACTTGTGCATCATTAAAATTTATTAGACTTTATGGTGGATTATTATCTCTAGCTAGGGCCATAACAGTCACAAAGTTCATCATTTTGGTGTTTGGGTCATATATTGGAAATATATTGTTAGTATTAGATGCCTGATGTTCAAAAACTGCATCACTTTTCAACGTCTTTATAATTTTCCTATTTCTTTTGTTTATCTAATCAATTTTTTTTGCAAAGTCACTTAAACTAAAATCTGGGTTTGCTAACACAATTGAGTGTTTGAAAGGTGAATTATCACTTGTATTGGTGTATGCTCCTCCAACTCCAGTTACACTTACTACACCTAAAATTGTATTTTGAGGATTGCCAACAACCTAAAGATGACCCATTCCAAATCTTGGTGTTTTAGGACTATTTTTAGGGTATTGTATAGAAGGTACTAGTGCATACATTGGTGAAGTAA
Source organism: Cupressus sempervirens (assembly GCA_028749045.1). Lineage (NCBI taxonomy): Eukaryota > Viridiplantae > Streptophyta > Pinopsida > Cupressales > Cupressaceae > Cupressus > Cupressus sempervirens. The sequence continues at coordinate 509,534,717 of CM053791.1, forward strand.
CTGCTAACATTGTTTTCATTGTAGTTGTCATAACTTTTTTCTTTTCTACACTAGGTTCACCGGTGCCAGTCTCAATGCTAATGGGATCAACTTCAACTGGATTTAAAGATTTAACAAATATTGTATTGGGATGACCTTCATAAGTATAACATATTTTCTCTTTCTAGATAAATCATCTTCAATCTCATTGGATATTCCAATGATCGATTGACTTCCACTTTTTGGTGGGTCTGGTACTATAATTGGATTCCAAATCCCTTCACCACTTCCACCAATGGGCCTAATACCTGTATAACCCATTTTTTGTATCATAATTGCCCCTTTAGTATGCGTTTGTGTAATACAATCACTCATTTAAAGTTTAAAAATATTTCTTTGAGGCTTGGTTGACCCAAAATCCTGAGTCCCTTGAATGTCTTCATCAAAGTCAGAGTCATTCTGTCTGTGACTATCACCTCCAAGTGCCAAATTTATATACTACATATGGATGCTCTTTATTCTAGTAATCACTAAAACATTCATCCTTCTTAATTTCTCCAAAAGGTGTTGAGGTCTTTGGTTCACCCATATTTTTTCTTATTTCCCAAACATCATTCACTTTAATTTGAGACCATAATTTAGACATACATGCCTCTTTAATTTCTTTCGGCATAAATCTCTTAGAAGGTTCAGATGCTTTATTGTAGAAATTGAAGTATGTCACAGGCTTTGATTTGTGTGACTCTGATATGTGCAATAAAGTAATTTGGGATAATAATTCTTGCATTGAAATATTATTCTCTATTGCATGTTTCTTCATCTCTTTCTTAACCTCATCCCACGAGTCCATGTTTTTAAACTTTTCTTTCAATGGCATCTCCTAATGTTGATATTTTCTTACAGAGTTCCCATTAGGAATAATTCTTTCTTTTATTATGTTCAGTGGATCATAATTCCAATGACTGACAAGATCAAAGCTATAAAAAATTCACCTAGTCATTTTCCACTTTGAAAGTCTCTCTCAAATGTAAGGCCTTCAATTGCGAAGGCAAGGAAGGAAATATCATTTTCTTTTGTTGTCCACTAAAAATTTCATCTGCACTCTCCATCTAGCTTATATATTCCAATGCAAAAACCCTTTTTCTCACATGCATTGAAAGTTTGTACAGTTCAACTATTGAACCATAAAACCTTAACACGGTGTAGTCTTCCATGAAGAACTAGTTAGCCAATTAAATTTGACTTCCTAGTTGAACAATCTTTACAAGACACATGCAATCTAGGCATCAGAGTGCTTGTAATTTTTTGGTAAATAGGTGCCAAAAGGATGTCTACAAAATAGTTGTAGTTATTATTGTTACCATTCATCCCCATCTTATGTGTCCACTCATATACTAGAATTGGAATCTCTAATTTCTTCTAGGTTTTCTCATCAAACTTATAGACCTTAATATCAAGCTTTTTTTTCTCAATCTTAAATATTAGGTAATGCTTTGCTAAAAGAAGGTAGCACAAGTAACTTGTGAACCTAAATATTTTCATCTTGTCTGTAGTTGTACTTTTTTTAATTATTAGTAATTGTTCTTACATAGATTCAATAATGTAATGAACATAATCATATCTTACTTCTACCTTGTCAACTGAGTGACCTCGACAATGGATATTATAAATCATTTCAAGAACATTGGCCCCTACTTCCTTCTTACTGTCAAATCCTAGACAAAATGCTAACAACAAAATAGTATTATGAACCCATGGCACAAAAATATCATATTGATAAAGAGGCTTATGATCTCTATCTAGTGTAACAGTAACACTAGAATGACCAGTAGATGACTCTAAGTTTATTAGACTATTAATATATGAATCTTGAAAAACTCTTTCCATTTTTTCATAAGCATGTGCTATTTTATCCAACTCAATGCACTTGTTAAAGCTTCATGCTTTAAACCCTAGCCCTAGGACTAACAAAGTGAAAAATTCACTCTTAGTTATGGATAAAATATCCTCCTAGGTATTTTGGTTTACAATTACCTTTCTATTTTCATCATAATTCTGAGTGCATAGCATTACAATTTCTGGGAAAGGGAATACTTTGGGTATAGCTAGGTTTGCTAATCCACTAATCAAAGTAGCTAGTTTATTTGTATGTCCACCAATAGTTTTGTTAAATTTGAATTATTTGCTCCCCTTATGTGGATCTTTCCACTTATTAAACAATGAGTGACTAATTCCCATGATTCCCAAAACTCCATGGATAACAAGATCAAAAATATCATGATATTAATAGATGAAACTTGGGGTTTTTAGCACTTGTATGAGTTCTATAATGTCTTTCTTTTGGTTTGCACTCGTATTGGAGGCTTTGGAATTTGTTTTGCCCGTGCATGCTACTGCTATTAGTTATTACACAAAATTCAACCTCAAGCCCTGATTTAAAAAATTGTAAAGTGTAAACCTAAGGCAATAAGACTTCTATTGTTGCAAGTGCACTACCAAAAAAATTGAAAAATTTAAATACCCAGAATCGAGATTTGATAATTCATGTGTTAGCGAAGACTCAAATAATTGGTGCTCTCTTGTGATCCTCAACTTTCAAACTTTCAGTCTTCAAAAAAAAACTTAGAATTCAGTCACAGTCTTTGAAATTTTGAAAACCCTATAGTCTTGGACTATCAAAAACTTCATAATCTAAAAACATAAAAGCAAAAGTTTAATAGTTAAAAATTACAATGTAAGTAATTAATGGTTTAAAGTATTGAAGGATGTACAATGTACATGTAAGTTAAAAATACTAAGTTACCATAGTCAATAATGTACACAATGATAATAAGTAATAATTAACTATATAATAAATTTTTACATTTTAAATAAATTAAATAATAAAAAGTGAACTTAAAAATCCATGGCCCGATGTGATTTTCGGGACAATTTGTGGAATGTTATCACTATTGGCAAGAGTCATTTGGAATTATGCCACGTGTCACAATTCTGGATGACTCTTGACAACAGCAATAACATTCCCAAAATTGACCCAAAAAATATATCAGGTCATCGATCTTTCTTTCAATTAATGGTTGGAATTAACAAATATTAAAGAGACTTATTAAAAGAGTATAGCTAATTATTGTCATATCATCACTTGTTAAGATGCAATTTGCAAAGTTAAACTAACACTTAATCGAGCAATGATCAGACACGCATCACAATTCCAAATGAATCTAGGCACAAGGAAAAATATTCCCCAAATCAATCCAAAATTCATCTCGAGCCGTTGATCTTTCTTTTAATCAACAGTCATACATAAGAAAGACTACAATTGTCACATTGACTCTTGAGTGATTTTGAGACACGTGTCCTGATTTTAGGTAGAAATAGAATTTAACTTAGAAACTTTTAAATTAGGCATGAAATAGAGTCGCAGTCATTGATCTATCTTTCATTTGATGATCTAGATCAATTTGTTAAACATTTCACATAGCAAATATTAAATTCTCTTATTGTTGCAAATTTAAATTTAAATTATGCATGTAGCATAATGCATTGAATTATTGCACATACTAGTATATTAACTAGTATTTAAATCACAAAGTTCACACATTTAGCTAAAATATACAAATTATTTGAATTTTTCTTCACAAATGATGATATTATTGCCCAAATAAATATTAAAATGCTTAAATTAATATACTAAATTTTAGTACTTTAAAACTTTTGTTGAAACTTGAAACTTGTAACGTCACATCTAAAGACGCTAAACTTTATTTAATCATTTGAGGATATAATAGATTGTAGAATTTAAACTTTAAACAATTTCAAAAATCCCTGATTTGGATTAGAATAAAATTAAACTTGAAAGACAAATGAAAAATATAAAATATAAAATTATAATCATTCATCGATCAATAATTGCCTGATAATGATAACTTAATCTAATAATTGTAGCATTTTTACTTAATTAAAAATATTATTCAAAATATGATTAAATAAATATTATGATGATATTTATATAAATTTAGATTATAATCAATAATTGTTTGATAATGATAACTTAATTTAAATTTTAATAAACGTGGCATTTTGAGTTAATTCAAAATATGATTAAAAAAAAAATATTATGATGATATTTAAATAAATTTAGGTTTGAAAATTGGAAGTAATTAATTAATAATTTAATATTCAATATTTTATATGAAAATTTATATATATGTTAACTTTTTATTTTCAAATCAAATTTCAATGTAATTTATACAATTTAAATTGCATGATATTACATGTATCATTAGTTTAACTTTAACAAACTATTTTTATTTTTTATTTAATATTTTTAAATAAATTAAAACTATTATAACTATTAAGTACAAATTAGAATAAATGATAATTAGTATTATATCACTTGCATGGGCCTACATTCATCTACCATTAATTGTCAAAATTTCCAGGTTTTGAAATTTTCAAGCCATACATATACATATTACAAATTTTCATTGGAGAATTTTCAATTGAATAATCTTTGACTATAATTCATGAATCAAATATGAAACCATAAAGGGATTGTTGAAACCCCTTTTTTGTTTCTAATAGTCTAACAAAAAAAAATTATAACAGAGTTGTAGACTAACATTTTAACAATGAATTTCAGAAAATCATGATTCATTAGTATCATTCTATAATAATTACAGTTGAAACCAAATAATTTAATTTGTAGAAACAAAATTGAACAACAATCCACACATTTACAGGAATAGTGAATTCAGAATGAAAAATCTATTATTTTCATTCATTAGATTCAAGATTGTACAATGTACATATTCATAGCATAGATATTAAAAATAGTTGATTCAATTAGCCTAATTTTACTATTTTGTAATTTACATGCAAGGGTAAAGCCCAATCCGAAGTAACTACTAATCGTTTTTATCAACAACAAAAAATTCTTAAAACATTTTTCTGCCCAAAGGGGGCGGATCAAGGAACATGGTTTCATGGAATAGGAAACAGGGAACAAGGAAGAAGGAATAGGTTGAGGGTTTGAAGCCTTCAATTAAAAAGGCCTTCAAGCCCCTCCACGAAGAATCTCTTGGAGATGATAATGTCGTTGAACTCCTACAACCATGTGAAGTCAGTGTCGATGATGTTGTCCAACAACAACCACTTCCGTAGAAAATCCCTCCTGGGTCGCGCCCACTTCTGATGGTGAGTCAATTGGTGTTCATTCATGCCCAGTAGGAAGGGTTGCTTCTATATAATCCTCCCTATGCCTTTCTCCCAACACTTGTCTTATATGTCTACAAAAGGGATTGCAATGCCCGATAACTGCTTGGCCAATATAAGGATTTTGATGTCGTCTTCTAAAAACATTACTCAAGAGAATCAAAATGTCTACTTGATTGTCTCCTAGGTCGAGAAGAGATGTGAGGAAGCGGGAAGTAATGATTGTGGACACATGGTACCTCTTCTCATTTCTTAAGAATTCATGGACGAGGACCATGAACAAAGCATAGCCAAAAAAAGGACCAGTGGAATCTTCCTTGCAAACCATAGCTAGCACATCCATAGGTATTATGCCCAAAAAGGGCTTTTGCAAAACCACTATATTGCATTTCAACATAGTTGGTATATCTGTGACAATTACAAACCTAGAGTCTACAAACAAATCCACAAATACTACAGACTACACCTAAGAAACTTTGTAGACTAATAGAACTGAGAACCAAAAATAGAACTGAGAGTTTGAGAAATAATGGTGAAAGAGGAATTGAAGAGAATCTTTAATAGCAGTTGCATTAAATTTTTTGCGATCTTTCATATCTTTTGTTGTTGTATTCCTATTAATTCACAAGTGTGTGAAATGTACTCACATTAATGTCGGAGTGTCTACTAAGTTGGCTAGAAATGGAATGTATTAATTGTAACTATTAGTCTCACATTTATGATTTTAGTCTTGATATGACATTCACTACATTCTAGTTAATGGTTGTCATGCAAAACTTGCCATGTGTCTCCATTCCGGAGAATTTCATGCAACTCCAGGTCTTTTTAAGCAACTGGCCCCGAAATGCATCTTTTGTTGTTGATCTCTAATTAATCAATGGTCGATAAAAGTAACTTATTAATGATACCAAAGTGATGGTAGACAATTTGGTAATGGTGACACTAATATTATTAATAATAGACAGTACACTTGGCAACCATAAAGCATTAAAGGTCGCTAGCCAGTACACTTGGAAAAGTTGCTTTCAAATGAAACAAAATTTCAATTTAGCACTAAAGATTAACCAAGATCATTATTATTTTCCTACAAAACAAGTAATTTTCCGTTGACATTACAAGCTAATTTTTGGCAAGAAAAGAATAACCAACATTTATTTATGTGTTAGCAAGAAAAAAATTTAATTTGCCACATGTAAAATGATTTTTGTTAGGGTGAGAAAAAATTTGTCAACATATAATATTTTATTTCCCTACATGGAACAAAAAAATCACTCTTGACATGAAAATTTTCCTACCCATAAAATGTTGGATTCACCAGCATTTCAACTATATTTTCTAGAAGGGCTTTCTTAAAGTTATCCATGATCTGCATCAATGCTCTCATAAGACACTACTCAAATCAAGAGGCACACAAAAGAAAACAACTAAACTCAAAGATACAAATGGCATAAAACACCAATGCCTGAAGAGTTGATCAATTGAATATGGAAGGTTGAAACCAAAGTAGGAACAAAAATAAGAGTGTCTATATAGTAAATGATTCATCTCACTAAAATGCATAGGTACCTAGCCATTGCATCCATCTAGTACATAGGAACAAATATTGAATACATAGCTCACTCAATCGAACCAAGGAAGCATAAGAACCAACAAAAGAACCCCCCTAATACAGACAAGGGTGAGGTGACAGGCAACTGAAAAGTGCACCAAAATGACTACATGTCAAGGAACAAAGATCAAGATGCACAAAAGAATACATATATGTGTACTGAGGTGATCAATCTCAAACATGTCATGAGGCTAATGTCATGGATGGAATACTCATTGACAAAGGAAGATGGAAAAAAAAGACAAAACATCAACCCCCCATGGCACTTTAATCAAAGTAGTGCATGTACAATATGACACAACATATAATGAAACCCAAGAATACAATTATATGTATGAGTGTCCTCAAATGACATTGCTTGAATCAGAAGACAAAACAAGGTAAAATAAATGAAATAAAAAATACTAATGGAATATGGCACTTCATCTCAGTGTGTTTACAAGAATGCATACACATATGATGTCTACAAAGACCAGAAGAGACGTAAGGTTGATACAAAAATTAGTACAACCCATGATGAATCATTTAAAGCAATGAAACCGATCCCCAAACCTAAAACAACCAAGATATATACCGTAATGCAAAAATGTAAAAAATGAATAGAATGTGCCTAAAGTAGAATTTGGAAAAACAACTAGCATCACTAGAAATATCTCTTAAAGACCTTTCCAATGATATAAAGAATTCTCAAATGGGACATTAGATTCCCAAGATGTATCTCAGAGTATAAAAATGAACTCCTCACTCTGACAGAAAGAAAAAAAAGTTATAAAAAAGAATCAAAACTAAAAATTACATGTACTATTATGACGGGCTTAGAACCGTCTTTCCAGCAATATCTTGTTTACAGAAAATAGAGTTTGTATGCCTAAGCTATGAGCAAAAACACGAAAGTATGTCCAAACAGAACCAAAAGGGCAAATAGGCATGTTGATGCAGTGTCGACATCAGCAAGTGACAAGCCCAAATTTGATGGTCAAATGAACATCGAGGCAAAAAAAAAGCCTAAAAAATGACTTTGTAGCTAGAAAAATATATCCAGTTTACTAGGAAATCACTATCACTGGAAACATATTGCTAGAGAAAAGATGTCAGTGCCGAAAAAATAATTATGGAGGCAAAATAAAAGCATGTGGTGGAAATCCACTCACATGCCTAGAAACTACTTGAGGAAATCATAAACGATTGGATAAATGCCAAAGATGTCATCGTTGACCAAAAGATGCCAAATATCGCTAAAATCTTTGGAAAAACACCTATCACAGAAAGAGAGGAGCAATGCTATGGAGACTGGAATTTACATATCCAAGAGGAGACATTCTTGATGAGAAAAAAGAGAAATTGGTATTATTAAAAAAGTGAATGAATGTTATTACAAAGAGAAATCATCCTTATAGAGGAGATCAAAACCCTAAAAGGTAAAATCTAGATTGAATAATAATAATTAATAAAATTAATTAATTATTATGTCTAAAGTTTAGCTTAAGTAAAATAGAGTTAATTAGAAACTATCTAATTACTCTAACACACATTGAACATTTAAATTTAATTAACATTGCATGAAAGAGGACTTGTTTATGTTCTTCCTTAGTATAATTTGGGTTTAGTATTGTCATCGCTACATCCTACTTGGGTATTTCTAATTTAACTTGAGTTATATTGAGAGTTATGTTTGGAAGCCCCTCTTTCTTTTTTATTAAATGGCTTAGCGTCAAAGTGTGTTGTTAATGAATTTATCTCATTGTTAAATTTATTGCTTCCATTTTCCCCCTAAATAGAACCTAGGATGGACTTATACATCTAATGATTGTACTCAATTGATTTCTTGTGTATTTGATCTTTTAGGTTTGTTCTTTTTCAAGATAGTTCCATGGGTTATCTTTTTATAGGAGCTTCATATCACAATAAAGGATGTCGTAGTTTTATTCACAGAGGTTGAGGAGTGACTTTTGGCATATAATTTTCTACATTTTCATTATTAAGTGTGATTTTTTTGTATTTCCTAAAAGAATGCATATAGAATTTTATATTATCATATGAAATTTATATGGTCAAATGCCATTCTTCACAGGGTTTGATATTCTTTTATATTCCCTTGTGGATATGTAAACACAAGTTACTAGAGTTCAAATATATACATATAGTTTTAGTATTTTCAATAGTGTATATCTAACACCTATAGTATACTCAAAAATTGTAGAAGCAAACATAAAAATTATTAAGGTACACACATAAGTTTTTAAGTATATAGTCATAGGCATACAGAATAGTATTTTTTCTTACAATGTATATTTAAACTCTAAATTTATTTGCAACCAAGGGTTTTGGTCAAGTATTATGAGGGTATACACATACACACATATTACCTATGTATATATATGCATATAAGAAAATTTTCTAACCAAGGACCAAAGTTTTTGTGTGTGTACATAATACCTAGCTATGTATATACATGCATATAAGGAAATTTTCTAACCAGGGACCAAAGTTTGAAGATAGTATAATTTGGAGGCCAAAGTTTGAAGTATTGTGGGATTATCGAGTTGTAATGTGCCTCTTGGACCCAAAAGTATGAATGTCTTTATTCACATTAGACTCTTCTCTGTCCAAGAAGTATGCCATTTGCACTCATATGCCATTTGCACTCATTTTTAAGTAAGGTCTAAACTTTGAAATTCCCACCTAATTCTACTAGAGTGACTTTCAAGCATAGAAGCAGTAATTTCTCACTCAAACTCCAAAGTTCAAATCGTAGTTGCAGGTTGAACCTTAAAATTTGGGGTGATTCAATCATAGTATGGAGGCCCAATTAGAATATACAAGATGAAAAACTTAGAACAAATGTTAAATCCTAAGTTGGATTAGGGAGAGTAATTTATATTCTATGGTCTAAAATTTTGTAGATTTTTCCTGAAGTTTGAGCTAGAATTCCTCAAATCCTAAGATGCTTTGTGGGGTGGCTTGTAAACAAAAGTGCAGGGGTTTGCACTTTGGTATGGAAATCTTGAGTAATCCTCAAGTTCTTAATGCTTGAATTAGTCATGGTCTCTTGGGCCGTGCTATTTAAAGTATTTGTTTGTGACTTAACTTTTAAAGCACAGATAATACTAAGTGTGTATTCATGTTGTATGTAAACAAATTTTACATATACAATTAAAGCATATAAAAAATTGTTTATCGTATCTTTGTTTGGTAATGTTTTAGGCAACAGCTTAAGATATCACATCTTTGGTATTAAGATTGATTACAAAGTACTAATAATCATTTTTCATTTACAAACCCAATATGACCTTTCAATCATTAAGATTATCTTTGTGAACTTAATAAAAACAAGTTTAACCCTTCAATACTCCTTAGATCAAGGGACTTAATGCCCATAGGCTTATATAAATCAAAGATTACATCCCATTCGTGCTTCATATTTATTATCCTTTACTAGATCTAATCTACTTAATAACTTCTTGATTTGATAAGTGATTTAATGTTATTGTTGGCATCAAATGAATACTATACTACTGTACAGAACAATATCTTCTCAAATATGATTGATGTTTTAGTTATTTTTTGGTTTCTTTGTTGGGAATAGGTTTCATCTTTTAGTAACATCCAATCAAACTATGATTATTCCATGTCTAAGTGATCCTTGTAAGACTTCTCTACAAGCAAGTCAAGAGATATTATTTCATAGTGAAACTCCTTAAGGCTTTGGCTTCAAATTATATTGCATGGAATCTTTCTTAATCCTACATGTGTTTCAAAATTATGATAGGAGATATAACATAGAACATAATGTGTATTGGCACTCAGGGGCATTTTCTTGTTATTGATAATGACAATTTTGAACAAATTTATTGATAACTAGCCAAGTTGTTGCAAGAGAATGAAAAGGTTATTTCAAATCATCTCCATAAGGCCTTCATCAAGTAACTTAGATATTCCTATTCAACTAACTTTATCATCTTCACTAGCCATAGTTGCCAATGAAATTGGTCATTCTATTTCACCTCCACCTTTGTGGGATCCTCCCTATCCTAAGTTCTAACAATAAAGCATCATGTATGCATCATATAGTTAGCCACACATAACGAGGATATTGTTTTGATTATTATAATTAAAATATAACATATTGAACTCATGAGTTCTATCGCTCTAGTTATTGTTCATTATTCTTCCTTCCTCAATTTTAAATCTTATTAATCAAACCAAAAATATATATTACTACAATCAACAATAGTCATGATCATAACGAACGCTTCCTTGTATGGAACTTCCATACCTTCAATATTTTCCATCTCTTCTTCAAATCTTGTTATTGTTAAGTTCTTCCAATCTATAACAATTTTGCATTCCTAGTAAGACTACTTGTTTTTAAGCAACTAATGATACAAAGGGGCAGCTCCTTTTTACCAACAGAGATTACACACAAACCAAAATATTTCATGAGATGGTAGTTGATAAGCTCCCACCATAGATTGTTTTTTACGATTAAAAGCAACAATACAAGGATGTTGCCCTTTGCACCATCCTTAAGGCAAAATAAAAATAATTAAATACAACAATGTCTAGAATGGACCACTAACAACAAACTAGCAACATGAAAAGTAACACGTCATGAGAACAACTCCCATGAATCATGAGGGAGAATGAGGAACTATCAAGTGACTTTTTCTTTGGCGGTGAACAAATGTCCAGAGGATACTTTGAGTGGGGTCTTGTTGTGACCTATTCACACATCGTTAATCAAAGATGGGACACCTAGCTTTTCGTCTGCCTAGCGTTTTGGTTTTGTCTTTCTTAGTAGCTCTAGCTCCAATTTTTGTGGGTTCCTATCATTCTAGTTGAGAAGCCATACGTTTTGGCTAAGCCTTGGATCAAATTTTGACTAGGCCCCAAATTGAGTTTTGTTCCCTATCACCCATGATTTTGATTTTGACTTGCTTCCTAATTTGTCATAGTGAAATGAAGTGTTAGTTTTGAATCTATTAAAAAGATGAGCCAAATTTTTTGAAGCCCCAACTTTGACATGTCAGTTTTTTGATGAACTTTGTAAATATATCTATGGGAATAGATTTGAAGGAGACATCATGTGGAAAAGTGCCCGAAGCAAGTCGCATTTGTTTCTAAATGAGGAAGAATGCATCCCAAGAATGTATTTCAACTTCCCAAAAATATTGAAGGCATGCCCAATGCAATTTTGATTTCATTAAGGAAAGAAGAAAATCACAAGTCCTCCTACACTACCCAAATAAGCTCCAATGTGTTACATACTATATCAAGGAAATATGCAAAAAAAATAAAAGTTTTGTCACAACCTCGTAATCACACTCGAGCATGGATCCTCCTAACAAAAGGAACTTCATGTAAATTTGAAAATCTACTTTATGCACCAAAACGTGCTTAACACCACGACACTCCAGAAATCCCTCTACCACAAGCATCAGAGTTGTCAAACGCATAATTAATGGTATCGAAGAAATGTAGCCACAAATAGCAATCCAGGGTGGATGCAAAAGGCATGTCCAAAGCAATTCAACTCATGACTATGAAATATAGTCAAAGTTCTAACAAGGCACTCCAAGTTTGCTTGAGTGCAAAATAGGAGGAAAAATTTTAGTTTCACGTGATCAAGGGCAAAAATTGCAATGTTGAAGGCATTTGAGTTTCAAGTAAACCATTTCAAAACATTTAAGGTTCAACAGTTTAAAAGATCAAAGTTTGAATCCAAAAATCCAAGAACATGGCTAAGGAAGTTCTCTACGAAGAAATTATAAGATTACTAAATCATCAATGAGGGACTTCGATCCATTTTTAGAAGATGAAATATCAAGCAGGTGCATGGAAGACAAAAGAATATTTAAGGGATATATTTTGATAAGTAATCAAAGTTGGAATCAGTTTGCAAAATGATGCAATCAAGATATTCCCCAAAATTTAGCACACTAATAAGGCACCCATTCATCTTCGTCAGCTAATCAAAGATCCCCAAGTCAAAAACATTGTATTGAAGGAAAGGAATAAATGTTATACTATTTTGGGAAGACAAAGATGCATTTAATATATAGATCATGTGTAGTGGACATTCATATCGCCCACTCTCTTCTTGAATGGGCATGTGTAGTGAGCATTATTACCCTACTAAGATGGTGGCTTCTTCCTGATTGGTATGTGTGGACACACACGTCAATATAGATTCTCTTTTCTTGCCCTAGCTCTAATTCGGGCTAATATGGCAAAATCTGGGCCATCTGTTATAATTTTGATCTGAGCCACTTGTTCTAACCAAGGACCTAAATAAAGGCCTCATTTCTCATCTATATGCAATGGAACTTTGAGATTGTCACTAGGAGTTAACGAGACAACAAAATTTTCATTAAAGTTGGTGATCATTTAACGTGTCTTGATGCTTGCTTGGTTTAATTATTCCCTCATTTAGATTAAATTGTTAGATAAAGTGTTGTGATTTCAATGGAAAATGCAATGGTGTTTTGATAAATTCTTTGGTCATACTTTTGACAATTTACTAATTGCAAGTCACTGTGCAAAGTTAACCTGAACCCGTTTCTATGTATGCTCAACTTATGTCACTCAACGTGCATTATTTGTTTTGATGACGTATGTTGTGGTGTGAAATTCATTTACATAACTCATCGAAGATAGTACTAGTCCTCGTGCAGTTGTAGTTGATCTTGGTGAAGCAAAACTTGGTTAATCAAGAATTTGTAAATCAAAGCAATATTTTTGTTGTCATTACTCTTAGTAGTATAAAACAATTCCTAAACCCTTCTCCTTTGCGTTCTACACATTTTTAAAAACCCAAAAAAAATACCCTATTGCAATATCTTTAGATAGCTCCCATCTAATATGATTTGAAATCAATCCAAGTGAAACGCCCCTCATGATTAACAAAATCACATTTACCACCAAATTTATCCATAGTCAAGACTTGACATGAAAAGAACCTTGGAGTTCCCCGTATGATCTCACAATCTTGGCATATATAGAACTTTGATCAAGAGAGGATAAAATACCTTGGTATATTCTACTATAGCTAGTGAGTCATAAAACACACATCAATGGGCCTCCACCACTACGAGGTGGTGATGAAACCCTCTTTTCAAGATAAATATCACCAAGAATATAGTGTTGACAATGTTATGCCTCCATAAGAAAAGGTTGGAGAAAATCAAAAGCAATCATCATAGGAGGGTTTGCATGCCAAGAGGGGACTATACTAGTAACAAGAGGTGGATTCAGGTACACCTAGCTTGTTGAAACAACAGTAAAATCAGTCATTGGGGGAGTCATCATCAACATGTGAAGAATTATCAAAGAAAGAATCGCAGGTCAAATCAATCAAATGATCATCATTTGCATCCTTCAGCCGATTGTTAGCAATTTTAGAATGCAAGATAGAACAATCAGCAATCAAATGACCAATAGAGAAACACCGTCAACGTCGAAACCGGAGACCCTCATAATCTAGTGATTTGAGTCAAAGGCCTATCCCCAACCATGAAAACCACATCCTCTAGGGATCTGGAGATGTCAGTGCACCAAAATGCAAGTGAACATAGAGAGGTCCATAGTTGTTTCCTCATCCACCTTTACAAAATGACCAAAAAGTGTTTCCAATGACCTCAAAGCAAGAATTCTTCCAAAAATGAAGGGGAAGATTTGGGAGACCCCATACTAGATGACCACTAAGTCGTTCAATAAGAGGTTTAAAGGAGATTGTCCAAAGTTTGGCCAAGAGAGAGTGATTATCCTAGCCCCACAACTTACTTCATACCAAATTACGATCTTCAAAAGAAGTAAAAAATAGCAAAAAAAAACCCCTTCGCACAAGGAAAAAGCTCAATGCTAATAGAAACTAACGAACTCCAAGAATCTAAGACCCAATAATACAAATACGAAAGGGAAGATCCAAAAACCAACGAATCTAGAGACCGACCTGCCGCTTTGATAGGAACCCACATTCTAGACCACATGGATCATAATACAAGCCATGATGCAAGGGCAAGCCTATAAAAAAGATAACTCTGCAAGAAAAATTATTCTGTCAAATCAGACTAGGCTCTCCTGTCCCTCGCATAAACCTTTCAATCCATTGATGGATCAGAACTTCTCAGCACCCACCAACCAGCCAGAAAGCCATTGGGTTCCAAGATCATTTCAGCAAGAAAGTTTGCAATGAATTGATAAGGTTGATGGTGTTATCAATGTAGGACCTAGCTTTTATTGTAACTTCCATTGTCATATTCACAATCTTCCCACTCCCCTTCTTTCTCTTAGAGCTCATCGCCCCTAAAGCTTGAAGTAGGAAGCTTGTGCTTTAAACTAGGGATCTCATTTTTCCTATTCAGAATAATTCATTTAAATCAATGGATGTTACAGTAGTATTGATTGTATGAAAACAAACGATATATAACCTCTTCCTCAAACTGTCATCTTATGGCTCCTAATTGACTGAATTAGGGCCTTTGTACTCTACTTCCTTAGACATGCATTTTTAGTTTTTTAGATTTACAATTTCATCAGAACTTTGATGTAATAATTTGTATAAATTCTCCCTTAATGAATAGGATCTAAAACATACTTCAACAATTTCATATACCCTTCCAAATATATTGAGGGGGTCACAGCTTGGGGATGTATAAGCTTGGTACAAAAAACATACTTCTATGTATAAGCTTGGTACAAAAAACATACTTCCAACAATTTCATATACCCTTCCAAATATATTGAGGGGGTCACAGCTTGGGGATGTATAAGCTTGGTACAGAAGACTAGAGCTCTCTAAGCTGACATCAGTTCCATCTTGCTCTTTAGCATTATTCTTCCAACAGTATTTCAAATGGTGCACCAAATTTTGTGCTAAGAACATTTATAATTTATAATTGATACCAATTGCAGTTTGCCACACTTTTGAGTATGCATCATATGGAGATATCACTAATGGAAAATTTCCGTAAGTGCAGGTCCACACTCAACTTAAGTAGTTTTTGAATATAGGTTCATCACAATCTGAGGGTACTTGGAATGCACCAAAGAAATAGAATCATTCCAGAATTTCTCTTTTACATCAATGTCCTCCTACTCCAGCTTAGCCTGAACCAGCATTCTTGGAAGTTTATTATGATGAAGTTGCTCATCTTTGTTTCTCTTAAGAAATTTTCATTTGGAATTATAATACAATTATTAATGACTGTAAGCTCACAGGTAGATTTTTTTGTATTTTTTAGCAAGCTTCCTCAATGGACAATACAACCAATAATATAGTACACTTCAATGGTTCCAATTTATTCCTGAGCATGATGCAGATGATCCATGTGCGATTTTGAAATAGAATCAGAAGCATATGCAGGACTCTAATTGTCCAATGAACTTATGCTGCAACTGGTGTTGGCCTTTTACTGTTCTTGATGCCCTTAATAGCTGCAAGTGAGGAAAGATTTGCATTTAGCCAGTATGACCTTCATCGTTGTCAACTTAACAAGGCTTACAAATTTTCTGAGAAAATCATGTTCATAATATCTGGATTTTGAGGTCGTTGATCAAACCATAACCATAAATACATACCTTCAGCATAATCTTTTGCTCCAAATACTGCAGAGCCAGCCACCAGAGCATTTGCCCCGGCTTCAATTACCTAAAATGGTGAAAAATTTCAAATCAGCAATTGCATAGACAATAAAAATATGTCTAGGTGACCAAAAAAATATCTTTATTGCAATTAATATACCAACTACAATGCAGACCTTGTATGCATTTGAAGGAGTGACACCACCATCTACTTCAATCCATGGATTCACCCCCTGGAAACTACCAAGTTAGCTTTAAATTCTGACATAAACAAAGATAGAATCACCATCAAATAGCACAAAACAGAAATTTAAAATTAACAACTCAAAGAGTATTCATATACTTATACTGACCCGCTCTAAACACATTCTTCTTAATTCTGAAATTTTCTTTACTTGACTTTCTATGAAGCTTTGCCCACCAAAGCCAGGATTGACCGACATGATTAAGATCAAGTCTACCACTGCACATTAACCACCACCACAGCATATCATCAACTTTCTCAAACAAAAGCATTTGTAATTTTTAACAAAGATCAGAATCTGTGATAGAATCGCATATACTCTCAGACATGCACAACAGAGATAAGTAACAGTTGAGATTTCTGACATGAGAAAGCATTCCCTAGCTATCAGCACATATCCACCAAAAGCATGTACATCCTATAACATAGAACTGTCCAGTTAAGAAGTAAACAAACCCATAGTCTAGAATCGGATGACAAAACTATTGTCCTAAGCTATTGAGCACTGTCAGAGGTGGGAAATCAACTCACAAACTTCATCGTACAGATGCCAAGATGGAGGATTGTGAGAGACACAGACATAAAAGAAGGTACAAATAAAGCTTTCATTGGAACCAAGTTCATTGACCAGCTACAAAAGCTTTGAAAATAACATCTGAAGGATATGTTCAGCCTAAATACATCAAGAATGTAGTAATGTACAGATGATGAGCACTTGTGGACATCAATAGATAGACATTGAAGGAGCATATATCAACGGAAACACCCTTACAACATGGTTAAATTATCTATTTAGGTTGACAACAGATAATTTGGAAAGGGGAAGAGAGCACTCTCATATGAGAAGGATCAGAAAAAGCAGATATCTATGAATTGAAGGAGAATAATCTCAACTTGATGATGCTAACAGAAGCAATGAGAAGAATCCTGTATGACAAAAAAAATTGATTTTCTGAGGGTTGGCCTAATGCTAAGGTCTTTTGCTTGATTGGATATTAGAAATAAAATTCCAACTCTAGGTAACATTAGGAGAACAGGATTCTCGGGCCTTGCTCTTTGTAGTATTTCAGTTTGTGATAACTACATAGAAAGTACTAATCAGTTGGGGATCCAACACAACTGCACAATGAATATTTAGTACAGACCGACAGACTGGGACTAACCTGAAGTATATTCCAGGATCCCTTAGAAAATACACTTTGAGAGAATGATTTTGATTTGAAAGATGAGAGGAACATAAGGGGATCTTGGTGCTTTGTTTGGATCATTGGAATGCTTAGACATTAAGATACAAGTCTTCAAGAGTTAAGTGTGTCTGGAGGAATATTGAAAAAACTCAATAGCGAACGGCAATGGCTATGGTGCCCTCCCCTGCAATGGTGTTTCTCTAATGGCAATGGCAGCGATACAGAATGGAGTTACAGATATAATGGTGCCCATCCATCAACAGTTTCCAGAAATGGGAGTTTCATCCAGAATGACAAAGGTGGAAAGGATCATGATGTTAGGGCTTCAAAGCGCAATGAGCGGTGGCCGTTCAATAAACGACGAATGATGAGTTTTAATACCAAGGTTAGGTTAATAGGGTACCCATAATGGAATCCCCCCTGAAAAATAGTTTTTGGGCTCCAGCTGATGGGAGGAATGGTGGGAGAAGGGAAAAGTTTGACTTTTCATGAAATCAGCAAGATTTGTTTCAGCTGCCAAAAAACTTCAGTTTCAAACAAATAGAAAAAAAAGTTCTGGCGACCAAAGGAAGTGATCTCTTTACCTGAAACCAACAAGGAGGTAAGTAATGAAGTGCATGTTAGGGCTTCTTCATTGTTGAATAATAATCCTCAATGGCTTGAGTCCATAAACCATTTGCAAGATAGGGCTTTTTTTATGAAATGGTTAGGGCCCTGGCCATCTATAGCAAAGTTACAGAAATGGATTGAGGAACATTGGGGTAAACATCTAGAACTAAAAACTCTTACCAATGAATTCAAAATGGTGATATGTCATACGAAGATGGATAAAGAGTGGATCCTTAATGGTGGCCCTTATATGTTAGATTGAAAGGGTATTTGTGTCTGTGACTGGAGGCCTAATTTCAATCCTGATACTGAAATAGTTAAGGAGATTGCTCTGTGGATGAAGTTGAAGAATCTACCTTGGAAACATGAGGATGAGGAAACTCTTAAGGCTATTGGAAACAGTTTGGGATCTTTCCTACAGTCTGAGGAAGCAGTTGACCCCAAAGATTTTTCCTTTTACTCCAAGTTGTTAATCAAAATTCAAGATTGCTGCAAGATGCCAGACTATGTTGTTTTGGGGTTGGCCAAAGGAGAATGGAGGTTGAAGATAAAAGTCAATTGTGCCGACAGTGAGCCAAGCATGGAAAGTGCAGATGATCGGGGTAAACGACTAGCTGCAAATAAACAGTTGGATTTGATCAACTGGAAGAGCTTCTTGATCCCACCCCTTCTTGGTATATTCAATATGAGAAAGATACGTAATCGAGATATGGTTAGTAATCAGATGACATTCTTTGGGGATAAGGTTTGTTTGATCTTAAGGACCATGCAGATGGAGTTGTTTTGGTTACTCAGCCTGGTACTTCTGATAGCTATAAATCATCACAGATCATGAAGGAGACACCTTTTTCTCAGCTTAGGGAGGCCACAAATCATGTAGGGATGGAGGATATTGGTCTTTCAAGGAATAGCTCTGAAAATATTAGGAATGGTTCAAAAGAGGAGGATGGAAGAGTCAGGCAAATAGGGCAATCCCTTATTGTCCCGGATTCTTTTGAAGAGAGGATGTTCACCCCAGGACAAAATAAGAAGACTGCCATGAATAGGAGATGCAAGCCAGATCAAAATGAGGATTTTTTTTGGGGCTAGAATCTCAGAATGAAGCTCTTTTGGAGGTTGATAATAGGGATCATGAAATTTGTAAAGATATCCAGATATCCCCAATAAGATATTTGGAAAACTCTATGGATGGCCTACGTGACAGCGGTGGTAACAGTTTGAATACAGAATCGGATTATGAAACTCAGGTTGAGGGGGATGGGCAAGAGGAATTTGGCCTACAGGACCAGTTAGATGTAGTAGAGGGAAGGACAAGAAGTCAAACTCCTTCACAAGTTTAGAAACCTAATGTCAAGGAGAAGAAGCAGCAAGGCCCAAAATCAGTTAGGGTGAAACTTGCTATGGTTGGGAGTGCAGCAGACCAGGCGAAACTGCTAAGATCGGAAAGAGGCTATACCTCTTCCCGGCGGCAATGAAGATCCTTATGTGGAATGTCAGGGTCTGCAACAACCCTGACAAACATCGTTTGATCAAGCGTTGTCTTGATCAAACTCAACCACATTTGATTTTTCTTCAAAAAACCAAGTTGAGTGGGGATGGCAAGTTGCAGTTTGTGAGAAAGATTGGTATTTGGGGGTGTCTTTTTGTGGATGTGAAAGGGGCATCCGAGGGAATCGTAATTCTATGGAAGGATGCAGTGATGAAAGTAGAGTTAAATGACCCAGGAAGTAACTGGCAGATGGTGGAAGTTCTCTCCTTTCAACTTAGGATGAAATTTTATGCCATTAATGTTTATGGTCCATGCAATCAAGCTTTAAAAAATAAATTATAGACTTCTTTATCTATGAAGATGAACAATATTAAAGATAGCTTGAAAAAACAGGAGGAAAAGGATGGTTATGTCAAAGCCAAAAAGACTTTGCAGATTTTGTATTATCAAATGATCTTCGTGATGTGATTCTGAAAAATGATGAGTTTACTTGGAAAAATCAGAGATTGGGGTTTTCAAATATTGCTGAGAAACTGGACAGAATTCTATTGGGTGGTGATTGGTCAGAAACAAATTGGATATGTCAAGCTGAGATTATGCCCATAACAGGGTCAGATCATTTTCCTATCTGTTTGAGAATCCGTGATGATGCCTCGCCTAAGAGAGCTCCTTTCCAGTTTGAAAAAATGTGGCTGAGAGATCAGAATTTTATGGATCTAATAAAGGTATGGCGGGACTCAGCCACAAAATGCTCTGGTAATCTTGTTTTTATTTTTTTCAAAAAACTTCAACAATTAAAAGAAACATTAAAAGTATGAAATAGGGAAATGCTTAAAAATATCTTTGATGAAAAGTTTAAATTGGAGTCTGAATTGGCAAATTTGAATGGAATAGTCATTAAGGGTGGAATGGAGGAAAAATGTTTTCAATCAGAAAAAGGAGTTAAAATATGCTTATAATGAAGTTTTAAGTTGTGAAGAAAGTTATTGGAGACAAAAATCTAGGGAATTATAGTTACGAGAAGGGGATAGGAACACTAAACTTCTCCATAATTCAGTTCAAGGAAGACGATCTGTGAACAAGATCTTCTCGATTAAGGACCAACAAGGCAATGAATTGACAGAGCCAAAGCAGATTAATGTTGAAGCTGTTAGATACTTCTCTATTTTTGTGAAGAAAATAGAGAATGAGAATATAGACAATTCCTTTCTTGAGGTAATCCCAAGGGTCATTCCAAAGGATCAAAATAAAATGTTGATGAAGGCAATTTTTGAAAAAAAGGTAAAATCTGCTTTATTCAGCCTTGGGAGTGATAGGGCCCCAAGACCTGATGGTTTTCCAGCTGTTTTTTCAAAAGGCTTAGCAGATCATTGGGAAAGATCTTTGAGGTGGTTCAAGAATACAAAAAAGTGGCATTATTTTCAAAGACTTCAATAATACGTTCTTATCTTTGATCCCAAAGAAAGGTGCGACGGAATCCTTTGATGATTTCAAGCCTATTGCGTTGTGCAATA
The DNA here is from genome assembly GCA_028749045.1 of Cupressus sempervirens. Lineage (NCBI taxonomy): Eukaryota > Viridiplantae > Streptophyta > Pinopsida > Cupressales > Cupressaceae > Cupressus > Cupressus sempervirens. The sequence continues at coordinate 509,556,144 of CM053791.1, forward strand.
CTGTTTATAAGGTTATTGCCAAAGTTATTGAAAACAGGTTGAAACAGGTGTTATCTTCACTGATTTCAGTAGAACAAAGTGGCTTCGCCCCGAGAAGATCTATCTATGAAGGGATCATAGTGGTGCATGAGGCTATTCACTCCACAAAGATGGCTAAGGAGGCTGGGATGATGATCAAATGGGATATCAAGAAAGCTTATGATACTGTTAACAGGAACTTCTTAATGACTGTCCTGAAGAGGTTTGGTTTTCACAAAATATGGTGTGATTGGGTCTACAGTTGTATCTCTGCTCTGTGTCTTTCAATTTTAATCAATGACAGCCCTCAAGGTTTTTTTGAAACAACCACAGGTATCAAACAAGGTGATCCGTTATCCCCTTTCTTATTTATTCTTCTTGCTGAAGTTCAAGGGAGATCTATCAAAAGAGAAGGTAGTAATCAATCTTGGAAAGGGATTAGATGGCTAGAGGTATTGATCCTCTGACTCATCTACAGCTTGTTTGATGACACTTATCTAATGGGAGAGGCTTCCACACAAGAGGCTAGAACCATTAAATCAAGCTTGAAGGCTTCTACTAACACTTCGGGACAGTTCATCAACTAGGCAAAGTCTGAGATTTTCTTTTTTAATACCTCTTCACCTGTGCAAGAACATATTTGCAGAATTCTTGGTATGAAGGTTGGTATACTCCCCAACAAATATTTGGGGATTCTGTTGTTTGGTGGAGCCAATGAAGAAAACCTATAGAAAGATTTATAGATACTAATGTGAAAAGAGTGGAAAGCTGGAAAGGTAAGTGACTTACGTATGCTATAGTCTGTGATATCAGCTATTCCTATTTTTTCTCTGAGTTGCTTAAAGATCCCAATCAAAGTTCTGAGATATTTTGAATAGAGAATGCAAAAGTTTTTTCTAGAATGGTGCACAGGAGGAGGATAAAATACTACTGGTGGCTTGGATTCTATTTGCAAGACCAAAAAGAATGGGAGGGTTGGTCTTCAAAAGTGGCATTTGATCAATAAATTTTGTTTTTCTAAGGACCATTGCAAATGTAATAGCACTACCATAATGTTTGGTATGTGTTTTCCAAATGACAGCGATCTCTTATATATATTGAAAATAAACCATGAAGAGACATATCCCTATTATAATGATTTATAACTGAGAGGGGGGATGAATCAGTTATCCTCGGGTCCAGATGTACCAATTCAACTTTTAAACATTTCAAACAATAGAAATAAACTCAGAGACCCACTCGGTCTCTATATCATATCATCAGCAATTTAACATTTCATGTAATATCTTAACTCTCTATCTCTATATGTGTCAATTGTTAGTAAATAAACTACTAAAAAATATAGCATGCAAAACAATAACATTCACACATGAAAATAACACTTTTAACACTAGGATTTAACATGGAAACCCAATCTGGGAAAAACCATCCAGTAACATGCTACCAATTTTTCACTCTTCTGAAATGAGCTCAGTTAAGAGCCAACCTTGTTAAAGGTTATACAACACACTGTTAAATGTGACCCAATTAAAGGATTTAATCACCCTGTTAGGAGTGACTTTGTTAGAGGACTTTAGAACATTCCATTAGAATGTCACCTTGATTAAAGGATTTTGGAATAATACAATGGTTAGAATGTAACAGTAGGTTTGATCTGTAAAGTGCAACTCACTTTGCAAATTCAGATCTCCATTCGCTCATCTGCTAGTTCATTGACGGGCCTTCATTAATATCTTCATCTCTAATCTGCTTAGCACCTCCTCAAGCAATCACACTTCACCTCTGTTGTTCACCTCTTCATAGCTTCTCCTTAAGATTGCCAATCCACAACAAACCAACCTTGTTACTCATTTCTTAGGCCTCGTTACATAGGTAATTTTGATCTTTTGTTGCTTAAACATCATCGTCAATCTTAGGGTTTGGTCAAATTCATCGAATCCTTCCATCTTTTTGTTCTCCTTCTAGCAACTTTTGATTAAATCCTTGCCTTTGATCATGTCACAAACTCTCCCCGTGCATTAAATATGCCAACTCATCAATCCTTATCTTCCACACGCTTTGACTAATTCAAAATTCCAACTGTGTTGGCCTCAAACTCAAATCTTTCTCAAATTTTAACTTTTGTTGTCACTCAGCGATCATTGTGTTCTTCAACTCGGTCGTCACTGAGTAACTCAGCAATCACTATACTTTCTCACTCAGCATCAACATGTTCCCTCAGCCATTACTACGTAGCAACTACATTTGCTCGCCAATAACAATCTGCTCAGCTTGAACTTTTCGCTCAGCTTCTATTGAAGTTCCTTAATCTTTTGTTTCAATTCCTTCATTGACCATGCAACACTGATACTCGGTCAAGCTTATCCTTTTGACTTGTTTCAACTCTTAGCTTCATCCAATTGTCTTCTACACTTCATGTATTGATTGAACAACACATTATCTTGTCAAGGACTAACTTATCAAGTTCCCATTGCATTTCCATGATACTTAACACATCTCAACTCAACCTTTCACTAGGTCATCTCATCATCTCTTCTTTTCAAATCCTCTTCATCAATCAAATGATATGGCACTCGACATTGTTAGTGAATGTCCCTCCAGTAGGTTTGACATCAATGATAGCATAACATTGCTCCAATTGTAGTTTCCAACAATCTCCTTCTTTAGCATTGATGGCAACACTAGTCAAACTTAACTAGTTACCATGCAATCCAAAAAGCTTCAACATTGTATTGTCTGCTCCCTCTATGTTTGGCTTCTCTCTTTCTTAGTTTCATTCTGATTCTCATTCAATCAATCTCAGGACGCTCCCTCTATTAATTTAGTACATACACTTTTATGTAGAAACCTCAAACTCATCTCCCTCTTTATATCTACTTGTATGGTAACTCAATAGACATACCATACTCCTACATCTTCATGTAATTGCTCTGACTGATACAGCAATATCATCTTTGCATTAGCTCCTTGTAGTTTCTCCTACTCATAGTTCAATGTATTCCATGTCACACCTTTAGGCAGGTCCTAAAGTGTGACCTCCTTGCATCAATATTCATGATATTATGATTCTTACAGATTGATGCGATGCAGCAACTCTACTTAGTTTGCTTCAAGTAGGAGAATGACCCCTAACTTGCATCTTAGATACTCAAAAGCATCCTTAGGTAGTGCTTTAGTGAATGTCAGCTATCTATTCCTTTGTGTTCACATATTCCAGTCTCACTTCTTTCTGTTGTACCAGCTCTCTCAAGTAATCATACTTGATCACAATATGCTTAGCCTTTGTATGCATGACAGGGTTCTTTGATATGTTTATAGCACTTGTGTTATCACAATAAATCACAACAGGTTCAGTGATCTCTTCCTTCATCCCTTTCAATAATTGTTTGATCTATACAATGTTTGAACAATTCAATGCTGCAGCAACATATTAAGCCTCTATTGTAGATTGTGAAATACATTTATGCTTCTTGCTTGTCCATGAAATCAATCTTCTACCCAAGAAGAAAGCTCCTCCACTTGTACTCTTTCTATCATCAACATTTCTTGCCCAATCAGCATCTGTATACATTTTCAATTCAAATTTGTCAATTCTCTTATACCATAGGCCATGGTCTTTTGTTCCTTTCAGGTATCTCAATATCCTTTTTACTGCGATCATATGATTTTCCCTGGAATTAGCTGAGAATCTAGCAACAATTTCAACAACTAATGCAATGTCAAGTCTGCTATGTACAACATATTGTAGTTTCTCAATCATAGACCTGTACAATGTTTGATTCACCTCGATAGAATCACCATTCTTTGACAATTTGTGTCCCGTCACCATTGGTGTTCCAACTGGTCTTGAGTCTTTCATACCAAAGGTCTTCAAGATTTCCTTTATGTATTTTGATTCAATGATGAACATACCTTTGTTCATCTGATAAACTTGTAAACCAACAAAGTATTTAATCTCTCCAAACATTGACATTTCAAATTCCCTTTTCATTTGATCAACAAACTACTTGCTCAATGAATCATTTCCTCCAAATATGACATCATCAACAAAAATTTCAGCTAACAATATCTTGTTTTCAGCTTCACTTTTTCAGATACAAATTGCTATTGTCATTAGTTCTTGCATAACCAATTTTCACCAAGTAATTATGTAATCTTTCATACCATGCTCTAGGGGCTTGCTTCAAACCATATAAAGCTTTATGTAACTTACATACCCTATTTCTTTTCAAAAAATCCTTCAGGTTGTTAAACGTAGACTTCTTCCTCCAGAATTCCACTCAATGTAGATTTTACATCCATTTGGTACACTTTGAATACTTTGTAATCAGCATATGCAAGAGAAGTCCTCACTCCTAACCTTGCAACGAGGACAAAAGTTTCTCCATAGTCAACCCCTTCCTCTTGTGCATACCCCTTACAAACCAATCTTGTTTTATTTCTTGTGACTTCACCATTCTCATTCAACTTGTTTCTGATAACCCATTTAGTTCCAATCACTTTTTTGTCTTTTGGTCTGGGTACCAATGTCCATCTTTTGTTCTTCTCAATTTGTTCAATTTCTTCATTCATTAACTTGATCCAATCTTCATTCTCCAAAGCATCTTTTACAAATTTAGGTTCAAATCTACACAATAAACATGTGTCATTCTTCAGTCTTCTTGTCATGACTCCTGAATCTTTATCTCCAATGATTTGATCTGGTGCATAATGTCTCCTCACATACTCTACCAATATAGGTTCAGGTCTTGATTCCTCTTGTTGTTGTCCACTAGATTCTGCATGTTCAATAACTCTCGTCTCTAGTTGTAACTTGGTTTCCTGTCCCATGTTCGTCAGTCACAGTCTGTGACTCAACTCCTATAGCCTGATGCTCGGCAGAGCTCTTCTACAAATCCTCAGCAGTGCCTGGCTACTGAAGCTTGGTAGAGCTCTTCTCCAGAACCCTGGCTACTGATGCTCGACAGAGCTCTTCTAGAAAACCTTGACAATGCCTAGTTGTTGATGCTCGACAACCACTTTTTCTAGTTCAAATGAGGTGCTAGGTTCACCTTCATAGATATAGATAAAGTTTCCATAATCTTCAGGTTCTTTCTTGCATTCTTCTTCATTTTTCTCTACAAATTCATCAACTCTAACATTTGCACATTCCACAATTTTGTTAGTGTTAGAATTCAAACACGTGTAAGCTTTACTTTTAGTGGAATAACCTAGGAATATGCCTTCATCACTTTTAGCATCAAGTTTACCTTTTCTTGCATCTTTCAATATATAACATTTACTTCCAAAGACTTTAAAATAATTCACATTTGGTGCATATCCATACCAAAGTTCAAAAGGTATTTTGTTTGTTCCTTTCTTCACTTGAACTTGGTTCAGAGTATAGAGTGCAGTGCTTACAGCCTCTCTCCAGTACTTCTGTGAAACATCCTTCTCAGTTGCACAATCCATAATAGATTTGTTCCTTCTTCTTTTTATACCATTCTATTGTAGTATCCTTGGTGCACTCATTTGCCTCTTGATTCCTTTGTCATTGCAAAATATGTTGAACTCATCTTAAATGAATTCACCACCTCTGTTTGATCTCAGACATTTCTACCTCTTTCCTTTTTCTTTCTCAACTCTAGCAAGATACCACTTAAACATTTGAAACGCATCAGATTTTTCCTTAAGAAACATCACAGTGATCATTCCTGAAAAATCATCAACAAACAGAATAAGTATTTATCACCATAATAGCTATGTATTCCAATAGGTCCATACAAATTAGTATGAACCAACTCCAAAATCTCATTAGACGAATATGTTTTTCTCTTGAAACTAAACTTTGTCATTTTACCCATTTGACATTGTTTGCACATCAGTTTATCAAGTTTGCTTACTCTTGGTAACCCTCTAACTCTTCTCATTTTACTAATGCTTACCAAGTTATCAAAGTTCACATGAGATAGCCTCTTATGCCATAATCAAACATCTTCAAATTGTACAAATAGACAAGTATCTTCAGATAGGTCTAGATAGAACAAATTACCTCTTGTTTGCTCTCCACTTCCAACTAGTTCACCTGTAGCATCATAGATCTATCTTCTTGTTCTGGAAATCAACTCTATAACCTAAGCTTATCAATTGTGCTACACTCAACAAGTTATATTTCAAACCATCAACCCAATATGCATTATCACTCATGATCTTTTCATTCAGTTTAATTGATCATTTCCCTTTCACACAGCATGGTGCATCACTACCAAACTTAACACCACTTCCATTATAATGTTCTAGCTTATCAAACTTACTTGTATCACCAGTCATATGATGTGAGCAATTACTATCAATTGTCCATCTATCATTCTTACTCACATGTGAGATCTTACTCATATGTGAGATTTGTGCAACTTTCTCATCTTCATCAGAATCATCTTTCATTGCAGCATAAACAACTTCTTCATCATGATCATCACAATTACTATCAAGACCATTCTCTTCAACAATATAGCAAGATTTCTCACATTTGTCTTTGTAGTCTCTTTTATCTCTGATGCTTCTATCATCTCTCCTTCCTTTGTACTTGAAATCTTCCCTATCCTCTTTGTCATCTTTGTCAAGGCATCTAACTAGAATATGACCAACTTTGTTACATGCAAAACAGATAATAGGAAGTTTACCTTTGTATTTGTCTTTTCCTCTAGGAAGTCTTCTTGCCAATAATGCTTCAAGTTCATCAAGGTCATCATCAGATCCACTGTCACTTGCTACATATTTGTTTTTCTTCTTTTTCTTAGATCCATCAAGGGTTAGTTGAACTTTGAATGCAGATTCAACACTTGCAAAGGAGTAATTATCAAAATTTGATAATTCAAATGAAGTAAGTCTACCAATTAGACTATCCAAGGTCAAATCATTACCAGGTGTACATCTCAATTCTTGAATTGTAGATACTCTGATTGCGTAGATAGGCAGTAAAGTCCTCAATACCTTATCACAGTCTCATCAGTTATATCTCCTTTAGATCCTCTGATAGCATTCACCACTTCTTTGATTCTACTACAATACTGTGCAATATTCTCACCTTCCTGCATTCTCATGTCATCAAACTTTCCTCTTAAGCTTTTTGCCTTAGCTCTTAACACATTCTTGTCTCCACCATGGATTTTTGCCAACTTGTTCCATATTTGCTTAGCATAGTGCATTCCTTCACATCATCAAATTTTACATAACTGAGAGCTATAGAAAGTTCAATCATCATTTGGTTGTGCTCTTGCTTCTCTTTCATTTGTTCAATTGTCATAGGTCTAGGCACCTCAATGTAGTCATTTGTCCAAGTAGTAGGATGTGGAATCTCAAATTCCAGACAAGTGTAATCCCATCAGCCTCTACCATGCTAGAAGTTCTCCTTGTTCAGCTTAGGTAGCTCTCTTTTATACATCTTGATCTTTGACTTGAGTCCCTTCAAACTTTCCTGACAAGCACCAAAGCTCTGATACCAATTGTTATAATGATTTAGAATAACTGAGAGGGGGGGTTGAATCAATTATCCTCAGGTCCAGATGTACCAATTCAACTTTTAAACATTTCAAACTATATAAATAAACTCAAATACCCACTCGGTCTCTATAGCATATCATCAGCAATTTAACATTTTATATAATATCTTAACTATCTGTCTCTATATGTGTCCTCTATTAGTAAATTAACTACTGAAAAATATAGCATGCAAAACAATAACATCCACACATGAAAACAACTCTTTTGACACTAGGATTTAACGAGGAAACCCAATTTGGGAAAAACCACCAAGTAAGATGCTACCAATTTTTCACTCTTCTGAAGTGAGCTTGGTTAAGAGTCAACCCTATTAAAAATTATACAAAACACTGTTAAATATAACTTTGTTAAAGGATTTAATCACCTTGTTAGGAGTGGCCTTGTTAGAGGACTTTAAAACATTCCATTAGAATGTCATCTTGATTAAAGGATTTACAAAATGATTGTTAAGTCAACCTTGGTTAAAGGATTTTGGACTGATACAATGGTTAGAATGTAACAGCAGGTTTGATCTGTAAAGTACAACTCACTTTGCAAAATTCAGATCTTCATTCGCTTATCTATTGGTTCATTGACTGGCCTTCATTGATATCTTCATCTCTAATATGCTTGGCACCTCCTCAAGCAATCACATCTCACAAACTCTTCACATTTCACCTCTGTTGTTCACCTCTTCACGGCTTTTCCTTAAGATCACCAATCAACAACGAACCAACCTCATTATTCATTTCTTATGCCTACTTAAATAGGTAATTTTGATCTTTTGCCACTTAAACATCACCATCGATCTTAGGGTAATTCATTTTAAACTTGAATTACTTAAACATCACCGTCGATCTTGTGGTAATTCATTTTAAACTTGAATTACTTTGTCAACAGTCAGCTCTTATTTCACACAGGATCAATGGGGTCCAAGTTGATGGTAGTGGAGGTCAAGATGTAGAAAAATGCCATCAATTTTATGGCATTTTCTTGGCCAGAGTAGAGGATATTGTTCCTGGTGTGCAAACCTGTCCGTTAATTGTATAATTGGCTGAAAAACTTGAAACCATTGTCCATGTGGATAGCTAATGGGCAGGCTGGCAGGTTTTTTAAAAGATATTATCCCATGATATTACACAAGGATTGCCTCATGCAACATATTGAGTCCGCTGCAGTTATGGAATATTATCTGAGTTTGTAAATGGATGAAACTGTAAAACAGCTCAACTTAAACAATCGTGCTCAAAAGGCTGCTACTGTCATTTGGAGAAATGTGTGTTATATCCACCACAAGTCCACCATCTGGAATGAGGAGCTTCTCTGTCAATTCAGCTTTATTTATGTTTACAGATGTTTTGGTTCTGTTACGTTTTGCATCTTCACACACATTTCCTGGTAGCTCAACACACATTTCCTGGTAGCTCATTGGACTAAGCATTTAGGAGTTGGACTAAGCATTTAGGAGGGATATGTAATTGTCTGATCTACACTACTGTAACCATGTCTGAAGAATCATAGAACTTACAGTTTTGACTTAATCAGCCAAACTGATAGAATTTTATTATTTTTATAAAGAACTGAGCTAGCTCTCTTGGTGCGTGTCAAGAGGAGGGCTCTCTTACTGCTTGTGTGCCAATCATTGCACTCCTGAACATACTCTTGTTAGTTTCTGATGTGAATGCATCCTTCAAAAGACAAAAAAATGTATTTCTCCATATAAGGACTACAAAATCTTACCATCAAGCACATATTCTATACAACTTAGTGGAGTTCCTGGGTTCAGAACAACTCCAGCTTTGGCTCCAAGACTCTTGACCTGAAGTTCATAAAAGAAAACATAAAGATTACCATAAGTTCATTTAAGATCACTACCAATCAGGCAAGAATTGTTATTGAAAATTTGAATCCATTAAATGCCAATGCATTCATTAGATAGAAATATGAAAATGAAAAATGTCATGTCAGGATCTATAGCTTTGTAAAACATCATGATGCACTTTTTTCATCATACTTGTTAAAGTAGCATTCACAATAATGCCTGCTGGTTCACTTTTATCTTTTACTTTTTTTGGTTACAAAGGGTTTTAAATGACCCCTCAGTCTTTGGGACACAAACAGGGAATGTGTTGCTTGCACTTTATTTATCACACTTCTGACACATTAGCACAAGAGCATGCCCAGTGGCTCCTCTGGAGAATCAAACCTGGTTCTTAATTGTGGTAATGATCCATCTTTACCACTCACTCATGCCTACTAGACTAAAATGTTAGTTATAACATTGGGGCAGAGCTCATATAAAAGATGGGGATGAGTTGGATCATTAATATTGTTACACTTGATTATGCCAGAGAGTGACACATAGGGGTGAGATTAGGTTCATGCATTGCCATGAACCCTAACTCAAGGTGGCCCATGACCCCTACAAAGTGCCCCATTCATGGCAATTGAACCTTGAAACTCATCATCAAACACCAGTAACCCAAAACTTGTTTGGTGATTCACTAATCACTATCTTATGTAGAGAGCATTTTAGAGTTTTCAATTTTACAGTAGAAATATAATAACAATTAAGGTTCTCTTCGTTTTTGTTTTTGTAGAATTCACATAATGATATCAAGCTTATTCTATTATAGCTAGGAATAGATAAATTTTATGTATGCAAATGAAGCAAGACAATATATTGTATGAGAGCAAATACAAATAAAGGAGCTTATAACTTTATAGTTTGAAGGCATCAGACCTACAAAGCTACAATTACAACATACATATCTACATATGTATGTGTTATTCAAAATTTGAATAAGTGAAGAATACACAAATTTGAGACTCAGAATAGATGAGTCCTAAGAACATGTCAGATACCTTATTTTCAGTTTTACAACTACCAACTAACCCTACTAAAGTACTAGTGTGATTACATGCTCAAGTGTGCAACAAAATCTTTTAATAAGGACTAAATACAGAGAAAAGAATGATGAAATCATAGATTCAAAAAATAGTCAGTCTTAACTGTATCCGAATCTGACGAGAAAAAATCACAATAAATGTTTTTATAAGTAACCAGCGATAACAATTAAATGTCCTGAAGCATTTTTACAAGATTTGAAATATAAAAACAATCCCATTTGTGTTTTACATTTTAATAAATACACAAAATAGTTGTGAATCTTTCCACATGCATATATTTTGCTAAGACAATGTTTTAAAAACAAAGAATAGATGTCAAAGATATTGGATAGTATGGGCTATATATTTTTACGTATCATGATGAAAATAACTCATATATTATAATTTATAGTTGATAATAAGGATAAATCATGAAAGAGTAATACTGATTTATGACCATTTCCCCCAACCAAATGACTGTCATTGATGATTCCATTAAAGAAAGAAAAATTGCAGCTGTAACATGTGCTGCATAAAATGGACAAAAGACTATAGATTGAAAAGGACCAACATATCAGCATATCACAATCACTACAAAAAGATTCCAGAAAATTGCCTTTCAATTGAAATTTCAAGTATCCTGAAAATGCTATTTATATTGGCCTGTGTCTAAAAAACTAATGGGGAATAAATGATCCTAAAGTGCAGTGCCTATTAAGATATTATCTACTTAGTTAAATACTTTCTATAATGGTCAACTACTTGTCTGTAATCCGTCTTTTAGTCTAGATAGGAATGTTTCCTATCCTCTCTCTTTTGTCTTCAGTCTAGATAGGAATGTTTCGTATCCTGTCTTCAGTTTTGTTTCTAATTTCGTCTTCAATCTACGTTGTTTCTTTTAAAAACAACATCCTTGTAATTCTTTATAAGGAACACATTTGTTCCTCTGTTAATCAATGAATCATCCGTTAATCTGCCAATTCTTAAATCTTGTAACATGGTATCAAAGCCAATACTCCAAATTTTTTTGAAAAATCTATATTTTCTTTCGAAATTATTTGCTCAAATTTTTCAAATTTATTTATGAGCTTTTCTCTATAACCCATCTAGGGTTTCCGTTTTTGTGAAAAATTCATAGCTAATCGCACTACAAATTGCGACTTCTAAAATTGCACCAGTTATTGCTCGTGTTTTCTACTAGTATGGGGGCTTGGTTTAAGCTACACATTGCGGGTCTTTGGTGATCACGGCTCCTCTATTCATGACCAGACATCAACAAAAATCGCAAGTTTGTTTTAGTGACTTTTTTTGCTGAACCGATCGTCGTTTTTTGCAGACTTTTTTCTCCAAACGCACACCTATTACACCATTCTTCGGTGTCAGTTCTGCCCTCTTCAACAACGTTCGTCCATGTACATCCATTCCTGAAGAAAGCCTGATATTTATTTACCAGAAAATGACTTTTTTCCCTACAACTTTGACCTCCATGGCCGCCGACTGAATTTTCTGCTCAAAACCCTAATTTTTGGGGTCGAAAAAATTTTTTGATTGCTGATTCTTGGTAAGTTTTTCAAGAGCTCAACTAGGTTGTCATCCATTTTTTATGGGTGCCTCAATTTTCGAGCCAACGGATCCAGAAATCGACAGCAGATTCCTTCTGGGTCTTTCGAGCTCTCTTCTGGGTCACTCTAATTCTTCTGGATCTTCTGGAATTTTCCTTGAAATCCGTGCTTGTCGAATTTCAGTCTTGAAGTTTGTACTTGAATTCTTCGAAATGGCATCTTTGACTAATCTGATGTTGGAGGGCAATCTACGATTCAATGACTGCAATTATAACCGCTAGAAGCAGCGCATGTTAACCATCTTTGAGTATCGTCATTTAGATGAGCTTGTTCTAGGCACAAAGACTCATCCGATCTCCGACCAAGCAAAACAGGACAAGTTTAATGATCCCAATCGAGAGGTTGTTGTGCTTCTTAAGCTCTCTGTTATCGATGATCAGCTACCGCAAATTCCTTCTAGCAAGTCAGCTGCAGAAATCTGGAAATATCTGAAGGAGCTACATGAAACATCTGCCAAGAGTTGAGCATTCTTTCTAAAGAATCAGTTGTTCTCCATTATGATGGATGAACATATGTCCTTGCAAGAGCATCTAACAAAGATAAGGACATTCGCGATCAGCTCCAAGCTATTGGTCGAAAAATGGAGGATATGGTAGTCATCACTCTGAAAAGTCTACCATCATCCTATCAGCACTTCATAGAAACACTCAACATTACGTCAACTAATGTTGATCTGAAGTTTCCAGAATTATGCACCAAACTTCTACAGCAGGATCATTGGAAACGACAGTTTGGCAGCAGTGCTTCTACAGCCTCCTCAGAGCAGGCATTTGCTGCAAAATCCTTTCAACAGAACATCGGCAACCATCAGTCTTCTTAGCCTTTCCAGCATCAACCTTCTGCTCAATCTTTGGATGGCTCTACGAAGCAAAATGTACAGTGTAATTACTGTCACAAGTTTGGCCATATGAAGTTCGAGTGTCGAAAACGTTTGGCTACCCAAGCAAGGCAAAATGCTTCCCAGCCAATAGCACAAGTTGTCGAGCTTCCTAATCAAGGCAAAGCTGCATTTTTCACCTTCTAAATCTGTTTTTGTTTTTTTGGGTTTGTTGATTTTCTCCTTAAAAATTATTTCATGGTCTGTAATGTGCAAGGTTGCATGAGATTCTAGGTTTTACCGTTTTTTCCACAAAAACGAAGTTTTGTAATTGCAATCTGTTTTGAGTCATAGCACTCTTCTGGCAAAGCTTCTTGGTTTCAACATTATGTAGATCCAAGGAGGGTCTCAGTTATCCCAAAATGTTCCAACATTCGTACGTTGACCATTAAGGGAGGGTATTAAGATATTATCTCCTTAGTTAAATACTTTCTATGGTCAACTACTTGTCTGTAGTCCGTCTTTCAATCTAGATAGGAATGTTTCCTATCCTGTCTCTTTTGTCTTCAGTCTAGATAGGAATATTTCCTATCCTATCTTCAGTTTTGTTTCTAATTTTGTCTTCAATCTACGTTGTTTCATTTAGAGACAGCATCCTTGTAATTCTTTATAAGGAACAAATTTGTTCCTCTGTTAATCAATCAATCGTCTGGAAATTCGTTAATCTGCCAATTCTTGAATCTTGTAACAGCGCCAAGTTTCCAACAATCCTATCAATCCATCTTGAAATTAAGGGTCATTATTTGAATAACAACCTTGGGGATCCAATGCTTTGCCAAGCGTGCTAGTCAAAAAAGGGTTTACAGAGTTGGCATATCACAATCTTCTTCATTTTTTGTGGATGAGTGATGAGTTCAACATGTCCTCTTGAAAGGTACTGCTGCTAGGGCCTTATTGACATCATTGTAGGCTGAGTTCAGTTTCTTATTTATTTCCCCACTTGCTTGGAAAGATTCATTTTTAGTAGGACATTTGGATCACTTGGAACAAATGAAAAATTTTAAGGCATACGAAATGGCTGTCCACCATTTGCTTCTAGTGGAAGAAAATATATACTGCAACTTTTCACAAGGACTGTTCCTCCCTCTGCTTATGAAAACTGAGGTTATGAAAACTGGATTTGACTATGTTTGTCAAAAGCAAGCTTTTTTTCCATAAGGATGCCGATGCTTTTCCCACTAGGGACCTTTACTCCTTGTTGGTAAACATATTGTCACTATGAAAAGTATGATTTCGCCCAATGGAAATGTGTGCAGCAAATCAGTTCCTCCAACAATTGAATAGGCCCTTGGTATATGACCTTCCTCTGCATGTTGAGGGGCAGCTCCCTCCTAAGATGTAATTTGATTTTAAAGTAAAGATGTATTCAAACTTTAGAAGATACGAAGAAAGTTATGAAAATGAATGCACCAAACGATTTTCAAGCCTCTTGAAATCAACTTCAATTGTTAATAAGAACGATCAAGAACTACGTTTGAAGGCTACCATTAGCTCAATGGTGATTTGATGATTCACTAACATTTCAACAATACCATGAAAACATTAATTACAACAAGAATCAACACCCAAACAGTTCGGATTTTATAGAAAAGACAATGCAAAATGTACTTTCTTTTATTTCTTACCACCAAGAACTTAAGAAAATTGCTGATTACAAGAACAAGAATTGTACGCACTTTCCAAAAATTGCCTTGCTATTAAAACATAAGTGTCTCCAAAATCCAAAAACTCCCTTATTACATGCCTTGTTCATGAATTTATAATTTTCTCTAGCATAACCAACTTTTCGGGTTCATAACTACTCAAAAAGCTAAAGTTTGGACTACTCTGAAGATAGTTCGTAACCAACTCTAACTTTCAATGCTTAACTACAGCAAGGAAAAAGTTAAGGCATTGACCAAAACCAAAATTGATTCTAAAGTTGACCTCTTCACAAAATATACAAACAAAACATTTGAGACAACCTTAGACATTCCTACTTCTAACTTTCAATTGCGATCACTGATATCTCCTATTCCTGCTCTTTGATCTGGAGGTGTTGTGAGTAGCTGAGTCAAATTCTCCTTGTATAATCTGAATGATTTGATCACTTGTGCCAAAGCTTTGTTTTTTATGATGACCACACTCTGCATTTTCAGCTTGCTTAGATCATGACTCTTCCTAATTTCATCCAACTCTAGGGTGTAACCTGGCAAGTTTTGAATACAAGAGTTTAGTGCCACTGATAGAGAGCTCAATCTCATCATGATGTCTACATCTGAACACTGTTTACTGCCAAGCTCAATGCTGATTTTTAATTCAATGCATTCTAAAATGGAAGATGTCTAGATCCTGAGTATGTTCACTGATAGGAATACCCTTTACAATTGTTGGTATACTCCCCAAGGTTTTTCTTTTCAATTGTTTGCAAGCATTTAAGAACTTATCTTCTTCAGCTACTTGCTGATTTATGCTTACATGTTTCCATTTGATGTTCTCCAGTCATATGTCAATTTGCTCTTATTCTCCATTGGTGACTAATTTCAAAGATTTGACTATGTCGCTGTCCATTCCTTTAATCTCTACCAAATTACCATCAATTTCTCTCCAAAACGCTTGTTGTTCCTTGAGAGTTGCTAACTCTTTTTGAATGTTTTGCTGTATGTGATTTGCCTTAGTATATGTGATCTTTACCTTCTGAAATAGGCTTGAGGCTTACTCCTCCATGTGCTTCATCCATGCTTTTACCATCTTGCCGTGTGCTTGGCACTCTCCTATGTTTTGAATGATATCTTCAATAAACATCTTCTTGGGATCTTCCATTATTTCCATAGAAGCACTAGGACTTGGGAATGAATCCCCTACCATTGATCATATGCATGAAGAAAAGGGTTCAACTTGATGCTTGAGCTGGTTTTTAACTTGCTTGTCTCTTTTTGACTGTTCCATTAGGACAGCAGCTGACACCTGGAAGTTAAGCTCTCTACCCTCACAAGTAGTTCGACCCAAATCTACTTGAGTTATGTTAAAATCAGCTTCATCCACCTCGTCTATGTTCTTCTCTATGACCGGTTGTGCAATCTCAATAAATAGGTTTCCTAAGGTAGGATTCACCGCCGCAATCTACAATCTATTCTAGTTTGCTTCACTTTTGTACCTTGATGTACTAGATCAGCTATGGCATCCAAGTTTGGTGCTTTCAATTGGATCACTCTTTTCTTCTTTCTCTCCAAACTTTATTGTTACCAAGATGCTGAGATAGGGATCGATGAACCAATCACTGAAGGAACCTGTAGGACTGTAGGTGAGAAATCCTAGTTATTTGCATTCTCCGCAACTGGCACCTCTTGAGTCCCTTCCACACTTTCAAGAGATGAAGAGCATGTAGGAGATGCTATGGATTGAATCATTTCATCTACGAATGATAATGGTAAAGCATTCATCTTGGGAGCTTCAAATTGCTCCCAATTGAAGATGACTTCCAAATGATTGCAGCAATGAGTTGATCAAATCACAGTTTTGAAACAGATGAGTGGTGTTTGCTCACGATATCCCTGAATTGTTGTTGCAGCTACCAAGACAATTAACGGCTCCCACAAGATGTGAAGACCACCAGCAAAGAGTGTCCAAACTCCAAGAAGGCTCCCGCAATCACATATCAAATTGCTGGCTTGTATAATGCTAACGGCTTGCCCCAATAATTCTACCGCAGTCCCTATGAAGTGCTCAATATTCCTAACGGCAGTAATTTTACTGGCCTTGTTCAACCGCAACTCTCCCACATTGATTGCCTTCCCCTTTCTACACACGTGGCCTCCAATATGCAGATGCCTTTCAAATTCTGGAATGATTTGTTGATAGATTGGAGACGGCAGCTAAAGAAATTACAATCTGTGCCCTTAGGAAAATTTGTTGAATCCCAAAGCAATGCAAATGACCAACCAAATTGAGTCCTCTCCTCAGCCATAGCCAATAACAGTAGGAGAAATTACTGAATGGCTATACAATAGCAGCAATTCAAAATGCCAACCTTCAGAACAATTCTTAGAAATTCAAGAAACCCTCACCAGACAATTAAGGGAGAAAATATGTATTCAAAATTATTCTCCTTAGCTACAGGGATATAGTAGGAGAATGTTGGCCAATTGTATACTTCGGCACAATTGCCATGAACTTCTCAGACAAGATCCTTTATACTTCAACAAGGGCTCACAAGTCACAAAACAAGAGAAAGCCACAAGGCACAAAAAGAAAATATAATTTCAAGCGTGCTTTTCCCAATGAAATGAGCTCTCATTTATAATCCTTCGTTGGCCAAAGTTACCTAAAAAACTCCACCTCAGAAATCATGGAAGTTTCCCAAAAGAACTCAACACTAGAATCTTTCCAAAATAATATAAATAATATAAACATTATTATAATAATGCAACTCAATGAATAATAAATAAATAAGAGCTCATGCAATTATAACCTGATTAATCACAGATGACGACCAACTGCCAAGCTGCCCACTGCATTGCCAAAAATAGCAACTACTAAAAATAGTAAATCGGTAACTCAGATCCCCAAAATGCCCTGTCAGCTCACGAGGGTTGCTATGGTGAACTAACTTGGCCAACTGCAGGAACCTACTAAAAATGGGTACATTACAGCCTGTCATATCCCATCCCATCTTATAATCAATGATTTGTTGCACTGTAAATCTCATCCAATCTCTTTTTCTCACCTCAAAGTCATTCCAATAATCTTCCATCATAGGAAAATGGAGGTAACCGGGTCCTAATATCAAGTTGTTTTTAACATACCCACTGCCATCAAATTGGAAACGACTTTGAAAAGAGTTCAAAATTATCTTCACCATAGATCTTTCAATATTTTGGGCATCTGAGGAACAAAGACAATTGTAGTGCCCGATACCAATTGGGAAAGGAATGGATCTTTTGTTCCTACACTTCTTGTTTACCTGACCAATCAGCCTGCAAACTTCTGAAAGTACCAACTTATCATCTACAAAACAAGGCAACATAAGAGGACAATCTTGAAAACCTCCAATGCGAATGTAGGTGAACCGAGGATATTGTATGAAGAAGCTACCATAAGTACTCATGAGACTGGCTGCTTCAAGAGAAATTCGAAATCCTATATCTCCCTATAGCTCTCTAGCCATGAGCATAGAGAAAGCATTGTTCACCCTATAGAAGTGTGCATTGCTTTGTTTCAATTGCAACTGGGGATAATAATTATAGATTTGCGTAGCCACATTGTATTCCCCAAAGGGATTGAGGCCAAGCATGACTTCATACTAGCAATTGCATACATAAGGTACGAGGACATGTAGAATCCCTGATTCATATTGAATTTAGTCAACTGACGATAAAGGGCATCACTAATCACTTCTCCCCAATCAATGAATTGTTTTCCAATGGTGATGGTACTGATGTACAAGAACATCCAATCCTAAAAGTCCTCAGTTGTCTCATTCCCCACTATTCGACTGAGAAGGACGATCATATCTGAAATGTCTTCATTACAAAGTATTCTACGCAAAGCTCTTGGTAATTGTGATTGTCCTCTCCTAGGTTGATCTAGCCAACTTTTAGCAATAACATTTAAACACTTCCTTTTATTTTGATGAAATACCCTTGAGCACCTTCTTTAGAGATTTCTGTGACTTTTTTCCTCACTAGTAATCTGAATGCAATGAAGATAGATACTAGATCCAACCTCGCCATGACATTACCTCTTGAGGTCTTAATGTCTCTAGAGTTTCGATCATATGCCTTGAAACATACCAAAACCAGTTCGGTACACTGAACTACAAGCAGATATCATCCTGTATGAACCAACCCGATGTCTAATGTTCGTTGTGCCAAAGGCAATCTATCCTCTTTGCTCATTGCTTGCCAAAAATCTGCAATGTCAATGTGTCCCATTTTGGTATTTGATATCTCACGAAGTGTGCTTGTCAGCATTGTCGGAGGTTCCTTGCCTTGGAATTTGTACCTCATAGTATTGCTCACAACTCCTTGTCTTGGTGAGATGTCGAATGCGAATTCAATGCTCCCTTGGCTTCGTATGTTCAAACTCTTGATTCGATCCCCTTCAGATAATCAGAATACACTATCAAAGTCCCTATTGTGTGCACAAGTTCCCACATATACTTGAAGCATTCTATCAAATAGTTTATAGGTCTCGATGAATTATCAGTGTCATCAAACCTCCACTTGTATAGATATATAGTTTATAGGTAGCATAGGAAGATGAAGGTTGACATCGAACTTCATAAAACTCCATTCTAACACCTGCAGGTGTGTCTATCTTGCCAAATGGACACATATTCTGCAATTATTGTGATCGCATCTTGGTGTGGAGTTTCAGCAAACAGTTCATGGGTTTTGTCATTATATTTTGTTCATATCAATTTGGCATTCGATCAAACATATTGGGACCCATGTGTATATGCATATACATTTATACTATGCACTTCAATTGCTGGAGCCTTAAGAAATCATAAGCATTTTGTCAAATAGATGTCATGTTAGTAACCCTGTCAAGGCCGCAGGTTGGAGGAGTGGCAGACATTCGGCCAAACAGTTCATGTGCATTATTATTTCAACTCCTCGCAATGTAGATCAACAGGCATAGCGTTCACTCTGCTAAGACTTCAAATCTCCCAAATACGAGACTCCAACTTCATTGTTGAACACTTATCTGGCTCCCAGATGAAATTATGTCGCAGGATGGGACTCGAAACGTTCTGTCAAATAGCTGGCAATATGCATCTTTAGCCTAGTAGTCGATGTGAAGTTTTCCTCCTATCTTTGCCTTTGTGGAATTCACTGCAAATAATGGGTACTGATCTCTCACGAACCTGCACTATGTAAGTCACAAACTAATGAGTGGGTGTGGGTAATCATGTATGGGCATCTCGGGCTTTAAACTCTCCACACTTTACCACCTCCAAGCTGACATTACGTCAAACAGATGATGCACGCTGTCTCCTTTATCGTAGTTGCAAAAACAGACCTCTTACATGAACTGCCCAAACCATTGGAAGATGTTTTGATTGCAACACATCCTTATTCAAGATATTCTTGTGTTTTAGTGGCCTACATCAACCTATTCATCACTCATTTGAAGATGCTCCTTCCACATATGGGCAGAATCAAAAGAATGGTATGCGTGAGGTGATATGTATATGATCTCAAGGTTTCAGATTACCCCATAGAGCTAGTGAAGACAATTCCTTCTATTAGAGTACCTTGCCAAACAGCTCCAAGTTTTGCCAACCATGTTTCATAGTCAAGACTATATTTCCCAACCATGTTTTGCCTTCTTAAAACTTGGCTTGCAAAAACGTAAGCTTTCGTTATCGCCAATAGTAAGCCATTAACACATAGAATTCTTTATTGATGGAATAAGAGGTTAATAACCATCTCTAACATGTGTGTTTTGAGCAAAGACACAACCCAAACCCAAACTTCTTTCTAGAAGTTTTAGTACGTAGAGAGAGAAACTCCTAGTACGTAGTGAGAGAGAAAGTTTGAGTATGTGGAGAGAGAAAAGTATATAGAGAGAGTTTTGACATTTCAAATTATGCCCTCACTCTGGAATTAAACTTTGTTCTAACTCCTTGGGTAAATTATCAAGGTAACACTCCTAGAGATCCTTTTTTGTATTTGTGTTGATTAGCTGCAATAGCTATCTTGATCTCTGATGTAATAATATAACATGCATTTGTTAAACAAAAAATTAAAAAGTTTGATTACTGAGAAGGACTTGGGTAGAATGCCTGCCTCTAAAGAACCCAAATACCCTTTACAAGTTATGTTGAAGACTGAAAAATAGACGATCCTGATTTTTTGGGCAGTTGATGTGCCTTCAATGTTCAAAAGGCATTAACTGAGTTTCCCTGTGCACTGAGAAAAATCACCAGCATATTGAATCTAAACACAAATACCATCCCCTATGAGCATGGGAAAATTCGCCTAAATGTGGGTAGGCCCCATGGGAGGTGATTGCATTTTCCAATCCCTGCAGAAAATGAGGGTAGGGACAAGAAAATCACTGTCCCATACTATATTGCTGAAGCTTTTAACAGGACTCATTCACATCCCTACCAAATACTTATGTTCTTGGGCAAGTCAAATAAGCCAGGCTGTAACAAAAATATCAGTTCTTGCAGGAGCAACGCCTCTAAGTCAACAAACATTATAATTCTGGAAAAATAAAAATAAAAAAATGTCATTTGATTGGAAACAGGAATATAGAAACCCAAAAGATAAATCTCCTTGTCTATTGAAATTTTTAAAATGTTGCCCACATAACTTCGATGGAGAAACCAACATAAGAAGGAAAAAGGAAAGCCAGAAAAGACACCTGTTTTCTAATATTTTGTCCTTGCCTGTCCAAAATAAGCAAAAGCGGTGTCAGCAGTAACAAAAGGAGAGGCTCTAGCAGTAAGGGACAGGAGCTTCAGCGAAGCCATGTTCAAGAAACACTTTAACATCTCAAACATAAACCCAAACTCAAAACTGGGGGATTGAAACAGATGCCAAAAAAGCACTATAATAATCAAGCCCAAAAGACAAATTGACAGGTTCAAAAAACAATGATTAACCATGGGTGTGGAAATGTTTTCTACAGGGCAAGCTGAATGAGACAAAACATTCTCTGTGCTGATGACATAGAGATTCTATCATATGCTAGAAGAGATGTTGGGGCAACATACACCATCTCAGACCTAAACCCAAACTCAAAACTGAGGGTTTCTAATAGATGCCCAAAACAGAATTATAATAATTTGTAGCCAAAAAGACAAGTTGATAGGATCAAAAAATAATGATTAACCATGGCTGTTGAAATGTTTCTTTGCAGCATGTTGGATGAGGCAAAACATTCTTGCTGCTGATGACAAAAGGATTCTATAATAAGCTATAAGAGATACTGGGGTAACACATATACCATCTGAAACCTAAACCCAAACTCAAAACAGACAAGTTGCAATAGATGCCCAAAAGAGCGTTGTTACAATTTGTAACCAAAATGAAAATTAACAAAGGCCAAAAGCCAATTATGAAGCAAGGTTGTAAAAATGTGTGTCTTGGGGCAAATTGAATGAGTAAAATCATTCTTTCTACCAACATCAGGGTCATAATGTGTCAGAAAATGGTCCTTATATGTAGCCAAATCCTGTCTTGCGGCAAGTTGGACGAGTAAAAAGTTCAAAACACTCTTTCTACCATAACATGGGGTTGTAATATATCAAACAACGGTCCTTCTATGTAATATCCTGTTTTTAAAATAAAGTCATCCCTGAAAGCCTAAAAGATTTAAGTATGCCAAAGAGTGGATCAGGGATTGTAGAGAGATCACACGAGATTAAAATCGCCACCACTCCCAAATACCCAGCTGCAAGCTGAAAAGTGCTACAATAATAACCTTCTGTCATATATGTAAGAATCATAGAGTTAATGTGGAGGCTTAAGAATTGTGGTCTCTTAGTATCAACTGGTCACCTTCATCCAAGTCTACCATTTCACAATAGAACGAAACAACTCATTTTAGACATTATGCAAGCCATCTCTATATCTGCTGCCAACCATTCAAGTTGTTTGAATATTTAGAGGAGTACTTTGTCTCTTAGAGAATAAAGATTTGATATAATCATTATTGTTTGTGATCTTATGTATTGATATCAGTTGCCACTTTTCCTGAAGTCTTTGCATATCTTATGTCTAAGGTAGCCATACATTTTAATGAGGAAGATTTGGGTGGGCCCTTTCAATATTCCTAGTCGTCCATGTTTCAAAGGAGATTGCAAGACAATATCGTAGAGGGTGAGTTGCGCAGAGAAAATTGAGTCAGTCTTTGAAGACTTTTCAAACCACCAGCTTTGGAGAGGTTTAGATCAAGTTTAAGTAAGCACCCAAAGAAAGATGATTAATATATCACGAATCTAGAATAACATCAAGATTGAGATGTTAAGAATGGTCAACCAGCATATGAAAAGCTGTGTCTCCTAAAAGACAAGGTCTACAAAGAAGATAATATAAGAAAGATAAGTCAAGAAGGGGGAGATCCTCATATATGGAGAATTCAATTTACATTTGATTATTACTCCTTGTGGAGCAGGAACTATGGTTCAACCACTCTGAACATAAAACCCCTCTAGCTTTAGAATTGGAGGACGGAAACCCACTATTCCTTAAAGTGATCTCACACAGAGATAACCTTAGTGCACATTCAATTAATCATCAAAAATATCATTTGGAATATTTGATACTTATTTTTTGGGGAAACACTTCATTTTATAGAAATTAAAAATTGAATTAGACTAGATATTACAAAATATTACCTTATGAAAATTCTAAAACCAAAAGGGTGCATTAGATTGTAGATGATAATAGGAAGCGACAGTAAGAAACAACTGCAAAAAATATATATCAAACACTACTCTTGCAACTATAAAACTCAATCCCACTCTATGTTGGTAGATTAATACAACTGTAGGCAAGAGAGAAAAGAGGGAGGAATATTTCATTCATTATGCTCAGGGCTGCATCACATTTACAGTATTCTTTATCCAGTGAATTTTTCACTTGATATTTTGAAACTGATAACTGTCAACTAGCCCTTATATATTATTATATAAGTTTATAATTTGTAGGGTCTATCTCAAGTCTATCTCCAACTGTGACAAATTTATGAGGTCCAAGAGGTTTCTGAGATTCAATTGATGAACACAGTGCAACTCAACTTCTCTTTCAAAGAGTGAAATGAAATGAATTGTACCACTACATGCTCTGTGCATGGAATAAAGGATCCTCCAGCAGAAGCTAACGTAAGCTACACAACAATCCAATTTGATGTTAAAATGCCACCAATTATTTATCTGGCTGCATAATGTATGCTCCAGTGATGTTATTTTCAAATAAGGATCGAATGTTACTCCCAGAATAGGCTCTCCTGATTCAGAAATTAAAGTCATACACAGATCAATTCCAAGGCTGCCATGGATGTTGATAATCCATTAAAACAATTGTCTTTCAGGTTTTGGAAAACTACTACTATAACAATACAAACAAGTTCCAGCTGCATCTTGTTTTATCCAGGATAATGTGATCTAGATTCCAGAAGAGCCAGAATGTTGAGTGTACCTAGCAGCTTTTCTTAGTTGACATTTAGAGTTTTCCTTGTCCTTTAGACAGTCCTGATAAGCATTCCTGATTTCTAAATTTAACTAGGAAAGTGCCTCAAAAACATAATCTTATTAGGAACAACCATGTGATGTATTTAAAACCCATTTATGGACTAAAAAGGGTACCTGTGAATGCAATGCTTAATGTAAAAAATCCTGTTGCAAAGCCCTATATATTTACTGACCAAATATATCTACTGCACTGTCCTTTCTTTAGGTGTTATTAAAATAGATCATTTGGCCATAGTAGATGCATGGCCAATGCGAAGGGAACTGATAAACCAAATAGCATGGTTCAGTTACCTTTCTCTAAGACCTCAAATTATTCCAGTATATGCATTGGCAGAGTTTAACAAATAGTACTTACACAATATAATATAAGCTATTTTCTGACACAATACTAATCTTCATTGTGAAGATCTAATTCATGGTGTGCATTTTAATGGTTATGAAACTATCTTCTAATTTTTATTTCCAGTAACATGTCATCAAGAAAAAGGCACAAATCTCAGGATAAAATTTTACCTGATTCACAGTTCGGTGCAAATGGATTGTGGAGGACTGTTCACAGTGTATGCTAACAATGTCTGCACCAGCCTTGATAAAGTCTGGAACACGTTGTTCAGGTTCCACAATCATCTACAATAAATGAATTGGTAAATCAATGAAACAATCACACATTTCTATGCAATGCCACGAATCATACACAAACTTAATTGACTGTATCTAAAACTGCCAAATAAAACCAGACTGTGTTCTTTAACTGCTAAATGATGGCCATAATATACAAATACGGCAATTTAATGCTTAAACAACGATTGAATGGATAGCTATAAAACGGAATAAAATAGAATTATACCAAATGCACATCCAAAGGCAAATCAGTCACAGGTCGTAATGCAGCAACGATTAGCGGCCCAATGGTAATATTGGGTACAAACCGTCCATCCATGACATCAACATGAATCCAATCACAACCTGCCAACTCCACTGCTTTAACCTATGCAAAATAAAAGTCACAAACTATGCTGAAAATCATAGAAAAAATTTCACAAAAGATCAATATTCTCCTAAATAACTACACAAAACAAGTTAGAAAGTTCTATTAATTCAATTTCTAAATTTCTAATTTCACAAAATCCTCATCAAGACACACACACATACACACATCTACATGTATGTGTTATGTGTGTGTGTGTGAATGAGTGAGTGAACATACGTGTGTGTGTGTATTTATATCTCTCTGTGTACACAGACACACACATATATATCACACAGAGATAAAAACATACGTATATTTGCATACACATTATTTAAGTTTATATGTGTGTGTGTGTGCGCGTGTGTGCAGTTTTATCAACAAGTTGCATTTTCTACCTCCATGATATCATAATCATTAGCAAATGTAGGTGAAACTCCATAATGATGATTTTAATCATTGACATAAAATTCCTAGTCTTTGGAAATCAAATATTGAAAATCACTTAGATGTTCACTACCACAAATTAACTAATTTATCAAACACTCAAGAATCAATTTTCCTGGAGGATTCAGAAGAAGGCGAAAGATTATAGGGTAGCATTTTGCAAGCAAAATACAGCCTCCAAAAGTGAATATCAAGAAACCCCGCCAAGAGGATTAGCCATTGAAAACTTCATTAAAAGTTGTGTATCTCTCCTGTTGACAAGTCCAAGCAGAGTCCGAGTTTGGGAACAATGATAAATACCATTGTTCGCACTCTTGGATTCTTTATTCTATACATTTCCCCTCCAGACACATACGACATTTAGTATCTCTATAGACCCTTGCTTGTCAGTGTTCATTTCATTATCACTATACACATTATTACTATCTCTAATTCAAAATACACTCAAGATTAAGAACTTAAACACAGAATTCAACTCCACTTCGTAATTCTATTGGACTGCTCATTGAGGTTAAAAACCAAATAGAGGCTTGACCATTTGGCAAGATCCCTGGCAATCACCACCATCCTTCCTCTCCAACTATAGTTAGTGTCGGTGAATCAATCACACAAAGGTTTTATGTTCCTAATCTTTGTCTTATTTCTGTTACTCGGCTACTAAACCATTTCCTTTATTTGGTGCATATTTGCATCATTTCAATAAAAGTTAAATAAAATTTTTGCCATTGTCAGTTTTATCATGATTGCTATTGGAATAGGTTGACTACTTGTAGTCTATACAATTCACTTTTGTGTACAGGCCAAAGCACACTTAGATGCTAAAGGAATTGCATTATACTCTGTGAATCATGTATGCATTTGTATTAAATCAGCTTTTCGGAACTTCCTCCAAATTCAGTATTTTTCTAGGTTCCTGTCTTTTACTTTATTTTCCAGGACACTGTTCTAAGTCTTCAATTATTTCAGAATTATTTACTCCATTAGCAAAAACATGGTATTTTTCCTAGGAAATAGGCATAGCTCTTTCTTAAGTGAAATACACTTAGATCGGAGCCCTCTACTCATTACCCTTTTGTAGATTTCATTAATGGTTAATAACCAAATTTTACATATTTAACTCTCCAAACCTGCAATTATCAAAATCCCCAAATTTAATGACACTGACAATAGGGAATACTTAAGCTGTGATGAATCTCATCTTTGTCAAAATCTATCACTAACCACAACCTCCTTCACCCTCTTCCCTGTTTTGTCTTGGACTCTCCCCATCTCGACAAAACATGTGCAATGATTATAACTTACAAGGGCTCCTACAGCTCAAGTATCGTCTCCAATAGAATGAAGTTGGAAGAAAATTGTCTCGGTTTGAGGCATCCCTTCCTTTAAAAAGACCAAACCAAATTGCAATGAGATTTGACAGTTGCACATTAACTTTTGCATTTGTGTTGCATCCAACATAACCTTTTTGACCCACACAATTTTGGTGTTCTTGAGTGAAATGTTTGTGGCATTCACACAACAGGGGATCCAAAAGATGTGCCTCCAGGTGGACTCAACTATTTGCTTTCTACCTTGCACACATGCATTGCATTAGTAGTAATCTGCACTACATTAAAATGACCACTCTTCATCTATAAGGACATGAAACTACAACTCTATGCCTTTGAATTTTCCCAAGTGCTCAAAAGCACTAAATAAGGCCCTTCCTTAGATGTAACTATAATATCGATGAGCAATTGTTCTCCAATGCCTATCCCCTCACCCATGATTTTGTCATAGCCACATGTGATACCCATGTGACCTTCATCTCCTCTATATATAAATTAACCATGTAATAGCTTTTTCAAGATTGTGGCCCTCATTTCGGTCTTGCCAAGAGCCACATGAGTTATACCAACTTTCCTCCACTGGCCATTCCTCCTTGTAATAAGGAGATTGTGCAACATGAAAGTGTATAACAGTGGCAAAACCAGTTCACCAATGGCCTCATCTGCCTCCTCTTTGACATTCGCATGGAACCCCTGTAACCAGGTTTTTTAATGTTGAACCTATGGCCTCTTTTGACACTATCAGGTTTCCACAATCCATATCAATGTATTTTTTCTCTTTTCTGCGTTTGATTGTGTACCACTTTTTTTTAGCCTCAACATCTTGGATCACACCACATGATCCATCTGGGTTTGATTGTGTAATAACTTTTTTTAGCATCAGCGCCTTGGATCACACTACATGATCCAAATGATAGATCATGTAGTGTGATCCAAGACGTTGATGCTAAAAAAAAGTGTTACACAGTCAAACCCAGAAAAAAGAAAAATACAATGGCCTCTCATTTCCATCTTGATTCAACTCCACTCACCTCAAGTATGGAAAGTTGGAAACTATTGGAGATGTGGGTCTCTACGTAAAAATCCTAGAGAAAGTACAAGACAGTACAATAACGTGGCTTCTAGTATAAATTTATTATTTGTAACATCTTCTCAAGTGCCAACTTGGTAGAAAAGTCAACCCCTTAACCAGGCATCTGTAAGAAGTGTGCATTAACTCTCATAATGTTCCTGATATTCTACTAGTATCTTTGCTTCCAAAATGTCCTTCTTTGTTAATAAATTAATAGTGCCTTAAAAAAACCTTGTGCTCTATTGGCAAAGAACTAAGAGTCTCATTCTAGATTTGACAATAGGTGTTTAGATATAACTTGTTAAAATATGGACTGCACAAAAAAACTTGTGAGGATCTTAACCTAGTGAAAAATCTAACTCCACAAATCTATATCCAGACTCCACGTAGTTGTTGAAAATAGACCAGAAAACATATATGAAAACCATAAGCATATACCCTAGGAAAAACCCTCTTAACAGAGGGAAACAACCCAGCCTTCAAAGTAGATCTTTATTGAATAAGAGTGAATGTTACACAGTTCAGACTTGTTGTCTGATTACAAATAACTCCTCTCTATCGCATCAGAGCTATAATCAAAATATATGAATAGCTTATCGTCTTCTAAAGAATAAGCTATGATTGCAAATAAGGAAAATCGACCAACTTGCCAGAAGGAGAATATCGCACATAAATAGGACTCGGTTCACATAAGTTCAGAGATCTTTTGTGAAACTGATTCAAGAAACCGATACAAATTATATAAGAATAACGATACTACTGCCAGGAAGAGCAAAACGTATATATATATACGACTTGGCTTAACAAAAATGAAGAAGTCCAGAAGTCTTAAATGAGACTAATCAAACATCAGTCCAATTCTCGCCAAAGAAAAGACTCGCCAGTTTGTCATGACGGTGAATTAGAGTCGCCAAAGTTGAATCCGCAAGCTGGATTACATGTCCATACTGTAACCGCAGGTGAATAAGATCTTGATAATACATTTCAATAACCACCAAGATGATGATTAATATAGACATGCGGGTCCCGTGTAATATATCCTGCAAAATAATAATAAAATCTCCATACAAATATTGCACCCGTATTTAATATTGAATAATTATTTAATATACTGAATTTCATATAAAGCTAAAAAATTCAACACTCCCTCTTAGCTTATATGAAATTTGTAAGTTAAATAAATAGCACAAGGATCCAATTTGATTAAAATCATGAAATGTCTCTTTTAAAAAAAAATTTATTCATTATTGGATTTGATCAATCATGACAAATTTGTAAGACTCACAACTAATCCTTCATTCATGGACTCACTCAACATGAATAGATATGGAATCTCTCAACATTCCACACAACTATTATCACGGATTTACTCAACGTGATAATATCATGGACTCTCTTTACATGATATTCACTATCGCATAGTGAAAGAGCTGTAATAGCTGATCTTACAATATTTATTAGATCACACACCAAAAATAATAATAGGTAAATCTAAATAAACTAGACTTAGTTCCATTTAAGTCTTAAGATTTACCATTCCTAATTTTTCTCTGAAAAAACAAAATTTCACCTTAGATAGAGGCTTGGTAAAAATATCAGCACTCTGATCTTCAATGCTGATATACTTCAGCTCCACAGCCTTCCGAAGAACCATGTCTCTTAAGTAATGATACTTAATCTCTATATGCTTTGACTTGTCATGAAAAACTGGATTTATAGAAATTTTTATGCAGCTCTGATTATCACAGAAAATTGTAGTAGGATCAGAAGATTTTTCAAATAATCCACTTATGAGTTTTCGAAGCCAAATTGCTTCACGAGCTGCTGAGCAAGCTGCCAAATATTCAGCTTCAGCAGTACTTTGAGCTACACATTTTTGCTTCCTGCTGCACCAAGTAATCATGCCTGAACCAAGACTGAAACAAAAACCAGAAGTACTTTTTCTATCCATAATACAACCAGCCCAATCAGAATCTGAGAACCCATGAAGTTTCAAATCATTAGAACAAGAAAAACTCACTCCATATTGTAAAGTCCCTTTGACATATCTCAGAATATGCTTAGCTGCAGTGAAATGAAATTTCCGGGGTTCACTCATAAATTGACTCAAAGTATTGACAACAAAACAAATATCAGGCCTCGTATTGACGAGATACATGAGAGAACCAATCAGTTGTCTGTAAATAGTACAATCAAACAATTCTGAATCAACAGCATTTACTTGAATTCTCTTCAAATTAGATTCCATAGGAGTCATATTTGGCTTACAGTCAAGCATACCAAATCTCTTAAGAATATCAATAGCATATTTACCTTGACTGATAATGATTTCATTAGATAGTTGCCAAATTTCTAGACCAAGAAAATAATGCATTAAACCCAAATCTTTCATTTCGAATTCAGAAGATAAGTCATTTTTGCATTTGACTGTCATTTCATCATCTCCTGTGATAAATAGATCATCAACATAAAGAACAAGAATCAACATGAGATCTTTATACCTTTTGAGATAAATGTTTGGATCAGCCTCATTCTTTGAAAAACCCAACCTCAAAAGATAACCATCAATGCACTCATACCAGGCTCGAGGTGCTTGCTTAAGACCATACAATGCCTTATGGAGTTTGCATACATGAGATTCTTTGTTGTGTAAAATAAATCCATCAGGCTGTTCTACATAAACTTCTTCATTAATAAATCCATTGAGAAAAGCTGCTTTTACATCCATATGATGAATTTTCCATTTTTTACTTGCAGCAATAGCAATAATGGTTCTGATAGAAGTATACCTTGCTACAAGAGCAAAAATTTCATCATAATCTATACCTTCTTTTTGACTGAAACCTCTGGCAACAAATCTGGCTTTGAATTTGTCAACACTTCCATCTGCAGCATGTTTTGTTTTGAATAACCATTTAGAGGAAATAACTGATTTATCTTTAGGACGAGGAACAACCTCCCAAACTTTATTTTTTAGAATAGACTCATATTCTTCTAACATGGCATCCTTCCAAACCTGCTGACTTAAAGCTGATTCAACACATGAAGGTTCAGAGTCAATGAGATTACAAATTAAAGCAGAATAATTATCAAAAGTTTGAGGACGTTTACTTTCCCTAAAGGTTCCTTTAGGAGCTGAAAATTTTTCAGCTTCTTGCATAATATTCCTTGCCCACAATGGTCTCTTCTTCTCATTCAAAGGACCATTAGGTTCAGCTTCAGAAATATCTTGAATTTTAGGCGAAGGAGAATCCTCCCTCTCAAAGAAGATTTCCGAAGTAGGAGAAGAATTTTTAGGAACCATAGGAACATCCAAATCAACATCAAAAGAAGAATCAGCAGATTTGGAGCAATCAAAATTTTCTTCGAAAGAAACATCTCTACTAAGTTCAATAGACTTTTGCCCTGGAATATAAATCCTATAAGCTTTGGCAAATTCGCTATAACCAACAAAAATTCCCTTTTTACTTGAAGGATCTAATTTTGATCTCTTATCTTTGGGAATATGAATATAAACTGATGAACCAAAAACTTTTAAATGACTTACATCAAGTTTAGAACCGGAGAAAACTTCTTCTGGAGTCATATTATTAAGAATACGATGAGGACTTCTATTTTGAACATAAACTGCTGTCCTGCAAGCCTCCGCCCAAAGAAAAATCTGCAAATCTTTGTCATGAATCATAGCTTTAGCAGCTTCAACAATAGATCTATTTTTCCTTTCAGCAACTCCATTTTGCTGAGGATTATAGGGGACACAAAATTCCCTCTTGATTCCTACTTCAACACAAAAACACTGAAAAGATCCTGAAATAAATTCACCACCATTATCAGATCTGAGAGTCTTGATTTTCTTTTCAGATAAATTCTCGACTGAGGCTTTAAATTCCTTGAACTTGGATAAAACTTCATCAGATTCTTTGGTTTTAAGAAAATAGATCCATGTTTTTCAAGAACAATCATCAATAAAAGTAACATAGTACCAAAAACCACTTAAAGAAGCTAATGACATTGGTCCACATAAATCTGAATGGATCAACTCTAAAATATTGTTAGATCTATTTTCACTTGAATGAAAAGGACTTTTCGAAAATTTTCCCAAGGAGCAACCTTTGCAAATGCCATCAAATGAGGAACTGAGAGAAGGAAGACCTACAACAAACT
Organism: Cupressus sempervirens; assembly: GCA_028749045.1. Lineage (NCBI taxonomy): Eukaryota > Viridiplantae > Streptophyta > Pinopsida > Cupressales > Cupressaceae > Cupressus > Cupressus sempervirens. The sequence continues at coordinate 509,588,240 of CM053791.1, forward strand.
TCCCTAAAGAAGAAAGAGATTGGAAATTAAGATGACCAAATCTCTTGTGCCATAAAAGGTTGATGTTGGAAGCAGAATGATTTAAAGCATGAACTTGATTGGCTGCAAGTTTGTAAAGACTTCCATGACGTTCACCAATAATTTGAGCAGAAATAAAATCAGAATCCTTCTTCCAAGCCATTACATTTCCATTAGAAAAAGCAATATTAAGACCTTTATCTTCCAAAGCTGATATGGAAATTAAATTCCTCTTGATACCAGGAACAAATAAAACATCACTTAGATGAAGAGGAATACCAGAATTTAATTTCAATTAAGTATTACCTGCCCCTTTAACAGAATAGGATGCATCATCACTAATAATCACTTGAAGATGAGAATCTGATTCAATCAGATTTGAGATATGATGCTTGAATCCAGAGATGTGACAAGATGCCCCACTATCTATTAACCAAGTATTACGATCAGCTTGCACATGACTAGATAAAGCTGATATAAGAACAAGACCTTCTGAGTGAACATAAGAATCTCTTGAGGGAGAAGAAGCTTTTGAATCAGATATAGTCACATCATGAAAGTTGAGTTTCACAGTGCAATGCTTAGCAAAATGACCAAGTTTTTCACATCTAAAGCATTTAATCTTCGAGAAATCTTTCTTTCTTTTAAATTCAGAAGAGGAGGAAGAGTTTTTATCTTCAAACCTGAAAAATTTCTTCCTTCCTCTTTTCTTAGAAGTTTGAGAAGTAAGCACTTGATCTTCTACTTGAAAAGATTTACGAGAACTCCCTCTAGCTTCCAGACGACACTCCTCTTGAATACAATCAGTTCTCAGTCTTTCAAAGGTTGGAAAATCGTTTCTGCTACTAATACCTTGAATGAAAGATTCCCAAGAATGAGGAAGACCATTCATTGCAAGCATTACCAGTTCTTTGTCATTGACAGATTCTCCAATAGAGCTTAACTGATCCTTAAGTTCTGAAATCTTCAAGAAGAAAAAGACGACAGAGTCACCTTTGCACATCTTGATATGAAGAAGTTGCATGCGAAGAGCCAAAGTTCTGCTGGTATTGTTTATCTCATACACACTATGCAGAGAATCAAACATCTCTTTGGCAGATTTCAGATTGGAAATAGTAGGAACTAAATGATCCTTCGTGGAGTCAATAATAATTCTTTTGGCCAGAATCTTATTCTTTTTCCAAGCTGCACTTTCTTTAGGATCAGAGGGTTCTGAAACTTCAGACTCCACAAATGAAAGAAGATCATTTTCTTCCAGAACTAACAAGATTTTGGATTTCCATGAGATGAAATTTGAGGCTCCTTCCAGACGATCTTCTACCTTCAATCCAGGCACCATGATTGAAAATGAAAAGAAATCTAATCTAGACTTAGAAATTATGAACCTGGCTCTGATACCATGTTGAAAATAGACTAGAAAACATATATGAAAACCATAAGCATATACCCTGGGAAAAACCCTCTTAACAGAGGGAAACAACCCAACCTTCAAAGTAGATCTTTATTGAATAAGAGTGAATGTTACACAGTTCAGACTTGTTGTCTGATTACAAATAACTCCTCTCTATCGCATCAGAGCTATAATCAAAATATATGAATAGCTTATCGTCTTCTAAAGAATAAGCTATGATTGCAAATAAGGAAAATCGACCAACTTGCCAGAAGGAGAATATCGCACATAAATAGGACTCGGTTCACATAAGTTCAGAGATCTTTTGTGAAACTGATTCAAGAAACCGATACAAATTATATAAGAATAACAATACTACTGCCAGGAAGAGCAAAACGTATATATATATACGACTTGGCTTAACAAAAATGAAGAAGTCCAGAAGTCTTAAATGAGACTAATCAAACATCAGTCCAATTCTCGCCAAAGAAAAGACTCGCCAGTTTGTCATGACGGTGAATTAGAGTCGCCGAAGTTGAATCCGCAAGCTGGATTACATGTCCATACTGTAACCGCAGGTGAATAAGATCTTGATAATACATTTCAATAACCGCCAAGATGATGATTAATATAGACGTGCGGGTCCCGTGTAATATATCCTGCAAAATAATAAAAAAATCTCCATACAAATATTGCACCCGTATTTAATATTGAATAATTATTTAATATACTGAATTTCATATAAAGCTAAAAAATTCAACAGTAGTAGCCTCTGAAAAATTGTTAAAAATTGTTCATAAAAACTATCATGCTGGTTTATGATCATTTTAAATTTTTATATTTGAGGAAAATTTAGTTGCTAATAAAAGTTTGAAAAAACACCTGTTCACCCAACTTTGCGAAATTTGCAGAAAGGATAGAAGGAGAAACAATGATGTCAGCTTTCGAGAATTTGTCAACTCGGGAAGATGCCTTCACTACAGTGCTGATTTTCCTGCAAAAGTTGTCACTGTTAAATTTTCAGTGTAGAGAAATGCTACCATTTCCTTTTAGCAGGCAGCTGGCTTTGTGATAAACTAAGATACAAGCTAAAAAAGACCAAGGATGGAAGCATAATAATCACATTTGTTCTACTTTCAAGTGATATTCAAGTTGAAAAGCACAAAAATTTTGTGACTTGTGAAATATTAGAATTCATAAAGCACAAATGAATATTTTCAAGCTCCATCAAAGGAGGTAAAAGCCGCTGTTCTAACTTCATATAATGTAAATTAAGATATCTCATTTATATTAACAAAGACTAAATACATATTTTCATTGATGTGTATATAGTACTTTCACTAACTTATAGTCATTGGATCTGCATACAAAGGTCCATGGCACTAGAGTTGATCCATCTTTTCCTGTGCCTTCACTATGTTGTGGTCTGATTTACAACTTTGGCATTCATATAATCTCAATACATCTCCTTTTTAGGCAATTTAACTGTAGAGACCAATCAGCCAGACTAAAACCAGACTAAATTCTTTACAGAGTTGTAGAATTCAATTTCAACAGCTTTCACAAAAAGATAGCAGCATACATTCAGTTCCAATATTTCAGCTATTTATAGAGATATTGTACAGACATTTATATATCAGATCTGGAGTTGTTGGTGACATCCTAAAATATGGCTATTACAACTGGGTGAGATTAATATTCTTCTGCACTCATTGAATTTAATATTTCCATTTTTTTTAAAACTTGAAAACACTTATGCACATGCACAACCACTTTCTCAAAAAACCGTTCCCTTATACTATGACAATGAGGTTGTTATTTGTATTCCCGCGTGGTAAAAAGTCCCTTGCCAACAGGTATTATCTTAGTGTTTACATCACACGGGCAAACAGATCTTGAATTTAAGTTGTTGAATCACTAATGTAATTCCATTATCAAAGTTTAAGTACTCCAACTCACCTTAAACTTTCACCATAGGAAATTTATCTGTGATGACAACTGTGGGCCAGAGTATTGCAGCATCCAAGTTTCTTATTTTTCTCACAATACTTTGAAATTTATACGAATTTTATCATTCATGGTGTTACCATGGCAAAAATCAGTCAAATCAGACACAATAATCTTATTTCTCCACCAATTAGGTTTCCATCATATACTTTCCATCCAAGTACAATTATAATCTGCTGAATATAGTAAATGCCTAACTATACGTTTTCAAGAGACAACAGATTTCAAATATTTCAGTTAAAAGGTTTCCACTTCAAGTTGTTCATTGTTTTGATAAGGATTATCAATATCTATGAAGAGGATACCGAGTATTTCTCAGCATGCATATTTTTCATATGGCCACATAATTGTAAAAAGAATTAGTGATTACTCAACAGAAATACCTTCTCAGGACTGTAATTAAAGATCTGTGCAAAGCATGTTTACAGAACCATGGTGACCATGTAAAAGAGGAATCATGAATATGCATTAAATTATTAATAATTTCAATTTATCATATTTCCCTTGCTGACATGTAATTCTGAAGCTGTGATTTATGTGATAATTGGAAGGCCACTCACTAGTTAAAACTAAATGTTAAGTTATCATATAACTATGGAGGCTTCCATATAAAGGCCCACAAAACAAGCTAATGAGAAGAAAACTGATACAGATTTTAGAGAGGAAAGTTTCAGCACAAGAAATGGTATCCTTTAACAAACTCTCATGTGCTCAAAAGGTGATCATGAGGAAGGGGGTAAAACCTTAAACCACACTGTACAAATTTAAAGAAAACTCCAATAGAAAAGCTACCTATTAGATCCAATATAAGTAACCAGCAATTATGTGGAGCGAGAATTGGCTAATCCATAATCTCATATTATTTATTAGCCATGGCTCCTCTCCCCAAATTACATAATATTTCACTCCTCTTGGCATACTTCTTCTAATGCATAAGAGGAAATCAAGATGTAGGACTTCCTCAAATCTGTGATCACTTGCCACCATGCTAGATCATTAGTCCAGATATCCCTACTTCATTATATGCTTCCAATTCCATTATGGTCCTCTAATTCAACATATGTTCATAATTGATCATTTGGCATGGCCTGTATCCAAATTTGTTACTTCTTTGATTTCAAAAACTCAACAAACCCCCTAAAAAAACTCACAAATTTGTAAAACACTCATGATAAACATGCATTAAACTGAATTTACAGAGCTATAAGTAGTTTTTTCTTCATTCATAGATCAAAAAACAAGATCAAGTCACGTCATAGTATCATATGATTATAAATTACAAATCTGTATTTAAATTTTACAAATTTCATCCATGGAAAACATGGTCCTAAAACAACTTCTATTTTTTAATTTTTAGATCTAAAGAAGGGGTCAAGGGGCAGCTCCCATCATGGGTGCTGGGGGCAGAGCACCATCTTAATCAGTTCTTATGCCATTGGGTTCTAGTTGATAGGTTTTAGAATGCTCACTTGTACAAATTCATAATCCCCTGTTTGTCCTGAAATTTTTGAGCATCACGTCAGTTGGTGCTTTCAGGCCCCTTGTTGCCATGCTGATTGGTCATTGACAGTTTTGTTTTCTGCCTGTTGAGCTAGCAAGTTTGACTATGCATGAAACAGATTTGAAAATTGAGCAAGGCCTTAATCTATTTGTACACATGTGAAATCCTGGTTGCAGATGGAGGAAAAACATAAGCCATGAGAAAATACAATTGAGTATTTCTGTGGTAGTAGACTAAAAACAGGAATTGGTGTTGTAGTCGAAGAAGAGCCAGTCATAGGCAGTTTAATAAAAGTGTAGAGCAGCCATAAAATTAATAAAGCACATAAGAGCAAATTCCTCTTTGAACTCCTAGATATCAATACACCACATGGTATACCTAAAGAGAAGGCAAGTGTATATTTGGAGTTGGCTTGGGATCCACCTTGATGCTGTCCTAAATCTCAGAAAGGGGTTATTCCTTTTTTATTTTGCTTAAGCAATCCTCAAACAGGACTCTTGGTTTCACCATACATCTCTCTTATTGTTTTTACATACCAGACGCAATACTTTTAAGTCTCCAAGCGTAGAGTTCTATGCATCCTTGTTTGGGTAGAATACCTTGGGCTACCTTTGCAATGCTAGAATACTTCAGATTAAATAGCATCTTTTTTAGGTGATGCTATTTGTGTTGAACCCGGCAAAAAATTCCAGCCTATTCAGAAAAAAAGACATCTGAATTGAAATTTATCTGTTGCTACGAAATATCTGATTGATATACAAACTAACTAGATGAAGCACAACCAGCATGCCCTTTTCTTAACCTGCCAACACCTAATACAAATGACATTCCTCTAAACAAAAAAATAGAGATTATCCCCTTGTTACTTCTCCAAGCAAGCCCACTGCCAAGCTTGCAAATGTTGCTCTGCCTTCAATAAAGCAAATGTATGGACCTTGGCAGTAAAAATCTTTAGGGGAGAACTTGGAAAATTAAAAAATATAGAACTATTGTATATTGCTATCAGAATTCAACTTTGTAGCTTTTTAGTCAAACTTATTGAAACATATTTCATGAGTAGTGATTCACAGACAGCCATCTCTCATGAGAATAAATGGGACATGTCACACTTGTTGCATCTAGACAATGCTCACAAAGGTGAAGCATTGGGCCTTCCCAAGAGATCACCTATCCTAATATGACTCCAACTCAGGTGCACTTAACCATGGAGTTTTCTCTGAAGTTAAGCCAACTTAGCTGGATACCCCCTGTAAAACCTTCAATAAGTGTTGTGCCTTATGAACCATTCATTATAGAGCCCCTTTAGCTCATCAATGACAAGCAGAAGGTATTTTCCATATCGAGGCAAATTATGATATTGCTATCAAGATTCAACTGTGTAATTTTCAAGTCGAACTTATTGACTCATAGCCCATCTCTCATGAGAATGAATAGAACGCTTAGCACTCACTACATCTAGGTGATGCTCACAAAAGTGAAGCATTAGGCCTTTCCAAGAGGTCACCCATCCTAGTATGACTCCAACTCAGCACACTTAACTGTGGAGTTTCCTCCAAGGTTAAATCAACTTAACTCACTAGCCCATTCACAGAACCTTCAGCAAGTGTCGTGCTTTATGAACAATTCATTATAGAGTTCCTTTAGCTCATTAATTGATAAGTAGGAGGTGATTTCCACGGCAAGTTAAATTATGATAAAGCTATTAGGATTCAATTGTGTTGTTTTTCAGTCATAACAATGATTCCCCATCCTTAACACCTGTGGATGGCACCCTCACCACCCACCCAATATTTTGGTGTATTGCTATTAGAGCTAAGGTCTCAAGGTCAACACCCACTTGTAGTGTCCCTACGCACATGAGATGTCCCCGGTGGCCACATGTTTATATGGGGTCATCATAAAGCCTTGGATGCTCATGTGGAATTCCTACATGGCCACCCTTAATGCATGTGAGTATTGCCCTCACCACCAAGTTGGTGTTTTGGTGTAGTGGTTGGGCCTTGAAGGTATCGCAATTCCACTACAAGAATTCCACCCAAGCATTGAAGGCTTCACGCCAACCACATACAAAAATGTGGCCACTAAGGCACATCTCCTGCACACAGGTTCATTACAGGATCTGAGATAGATAAAGTTTAGAAAAATAGGAACAGAAGCAACAAATAAGCAGACATAGAGATGATTAGCATGGCAACAAGGCTAGGAAAAGCAAATGGTGAGAACCACACAAGGTTTGTTGCACATCAGCAGGAGAATATTTTAATGAGGAATGCTCTCCCTTATCCAAAGGGATTATACAGTGTAATGAGCACCCCCATGTGTCTCAAATTGCATTTTAAGGAAAGTGGGGCCAGCCAATCTACAACAAAGAGTTAAAGGCTAATGCAGATTGATCATGTGTATGCAGTCAAAATACAAGTGGAACTTGATAGACCACATGGGCAATAGCCGATCAATAATATCTTGACACAACACCATGTCCTATTTGACAATAAGGAATAAAGAGAACCAATTACGTACCATCTACTATTCCAATACAAAGGGAACTATGATGGGGTCGAGTAGTCTACGACAGCAGAAACATAAAGTGACAACTTAAGAGAGTACACTCAGGAGGAACAAGTCGCCAAAAGTTACAAAGGGAAGACATAAAAGATAGGGCCAGGGTTATATCATAACTTAGGACAACATTTGCAAAATACAAGACCATAGAACTAGCATAGGCAAGGATAAGACACTTCTTTTAGAGACTAGATCAGAAGTAAAAAATATGGGGATATACCATAGTTGCACCACCCTAGGGGACGGGGGAACGACGGAATGGGGGGACAACTTTCCGGGATGTGGGGATGGCGGGGGGACGGTGGCAGGGGACAGGAGGGGGTGTGTATATATATATACATATGGTACTTTAAATGTTAGTTATGAAAAGATGTATTGCAATATAACATATAAAGATGTAAAAGAGTAAATACTTGAACATTAAGTTGAATTGAAACATCAAAAATTGAACATAAATAGTCAAATCAGCAAATAGTCAACATCGGGACGTCCCCCATCCTTAGCGGAGGTGGCAGAATTTGGTGGCGCCACTGGAGATCGCAAAACAGAGTCCCCAAGTCCCCGGTGCATCCAAGTCTCCAGGATGTGGGGCAAAAAGGAGGGGGACACATCCCCGTGTTACTATGGGATATACCTAATAGAACACTAATTGAATCGCATGCATTTTTTTTGCTTAGAATTGAGACAAAAGATAAAAATGATCAGAAGCCCCTCCATATGCAACACTCTTATGATTCTTTAATGTTACTGCCAGTGAAGATGAACCTGGCAATCCACTAAGCTATGGACTGATAGTGTATCTTTCCTTCAATTCCCTGTATTTTTCAATTTAAAATAGAAAAGCAGATATTTTAGGTTCGGTCATTATGCAATCATGCTTATATCCTTGAGCTTTGCATCTTGAATATGTAAATGTTTGAAATGAAACATGTAAAAGCCACATCAACCATTCCAATGGCAAGCAAATTTAGGATCTGCAATTTCACAAAAGCAACATGATTACACCCATCATCTCCATATTTGAAAGGGGCTTCCCCACTTTAATGAAAAAATAAAAGGTTTTTCCTTGCTGAAAAGCCAACTGTGTAAAAAAATCCATTAAGAGATTATAGACGAAGTGAAAAGCATATGAAGGAAGAATTCATGACCGCAAAAGCCCAACAGCTACCAAACTATGAATCCACATGCTTCTTTATTATTTGATATCCCATCACGTGAATGCCAAAACTTCCACTCACCATAATTTCTATGTTACCATTGTTCCTCCCTAGACCCCCCGGACCTGCACAAGCTTGAACTGGTTCGAAGTTTGGGCCCAGTTTGCAGTCCAGTTCGGGCAGGGTTCCAATTTTTACCTACTCATTCAATCTGGTTCAAACTTGGTAAACCAGGCAAAAAAAATTGAACCAAGTTTGAACCCAGTTCGAACCACATGCTTTCTGGGCCCCGTGGGCGGCAGTGAAGTGTTTTTTTTTTTTGCAAAATTTATTAAGTTGTTGGTGTCCACAACCCTAAAAGGTTGTTATGAAATGCTTTTGGTGGCCTCTCATTGTCATTTTTTTAAGAATTTAATGCCGTCAGCATTTTTGCTGCTGCTGATCCAATTGGCCTTAGCTCTATTGCTGAGACAACTAATGCCGGAGAAGAAGAAAATGAAGAAGTAGAAGAAGATGAATATGAAGAAGAAAATAAAGATTGAACTTAGAATATTAATAGATTTTTATTCCATTAGTTGAACAATGAACGTGAAACAATGATACTTAAACTTGATGCTATAATTTATTTTTAATATTTTGAATCTTTGATGTTGAACTATATGATGGTATGAGCACTATGACCATATGATAGTAAGATCACTATGATTACAAGTTTATGGTCTTTTTGTTATTTAAATGTGTTTATGCTACTATGCTACATTCTAATTTTAACTCATGCTTCATGAATATGTATATATACATATACTTTTTATAATTTTTATATGTTTGGCCTAACGAACCCAAACACCTTTCCAAAATTTTGACGAATTTGTGAAGCAGTTCTCAAACTTCAAACTTGGAACCGAACCCGAACCGGTAACTTAGCATAAAATAAAACCTTGTAAAACTTTTCCGCCATCTATAACACTAAAAGACCAATTTAACATGGCACTATGAAGACCTTAATTATAAATAAATAACATAGCTGCAAAAATGAGTCATAGCTGCAATACTAAAATTAATTTTAGGTTTGAACTTTAAGTACAGATAAAGAACTTCCTAAACAAGGGAAAGGGAATATGGTAAAAAACTCACTTTTCCCGGACAGAAAGCGAGACTAGAGTGAAACATTAGTAAGAGTGTAAAGCTTCCACAACTAGAATCCTTGGTCTCCTACGCATTGCTTTATGGATGGAACAAAAATTGCTTTGTAATAAGAGATTCTCATACCCTCCTCACAGTTCACAATTGCTATAAACTTGTATAATCTAAATACAATTGAAAACGAATTGAACATTTTTAGTTCTAAAGATCAAAAGCAGGTCATTTGGGATATATCTTGTAGGTATTGTTTACCAATAGACTACAATCAACTGAGAATATTTATTAGAGAAAACATGGCCAGATTTTCCAAAAATCTTTGAGCATTTGTTATAGTGTTTCCTTGTCGTCCGTCATTGGTTTCTTTTTCTTCGAATTGGAAAGAAATGCCACTCAGTTTTAGAAAAGAAATCATTACGTGCATTTTATTCAATTAAAAATGAATTGAATATACCTCATATAGACAAAAAAAAATTTACATGTAGACTATCTAGTTGTATTAAATTTTGAGCCTTATTTTCATTTGTCCAATGAGGAATTCAAAAGGGTGATATAAACCCCCGCCCTGAACAAAAGTAAAACGCTTCTGGAAAAACATGATAGCAATTTGGAAAACGTCCACGTTTGGGATCCCCTTGTATGATCCATCAATAGGCGTTGGATTACAAAATAGGGTTCCATCTATAGACGATTCTAGATTAGCTAAATAAGAAGTGTAGCCAGACCAAACAAGCAATGGGGCATAAATTATTTTTTCCATTTACGCAATTTCCTAGAAGTTAGTTTCAAAATCCAGGGTGATTATCAGGAACAGTTAGTTTCACAATCCAGGGAGGTTATCAGGAATAATATTACAATTGACATTTTATTAGATGTTTGAAGCTGTCTGATACACAATTCTATTTGCAACTGATTTTATAGATCTTGCTGAAATCTATTTCTCCAATTTTTTTGGCTCACGGAGCCCAATTACAAATGGCTTAACATAAAACCTAGCGTACGGAGGGAAGGTTCCGAAGTCATTTAGAAATGGGGAGGAAGAAAATACCTATGATCCATCAACAGGCGTTGAATTACGATATAGGGTTTCATCTATCGACGATTCTAGATTAGCTAAATAAGAACTGCAGCAGGACCAAACAAACAATGGGGCATAAATTATTTTTTCCATTTACGCAATTTCGTAGAAGTTAGTTTCAAAATCCAGGGAGGTTATCAGGAATAGTGAGTTTCACAATCCAGGAAGGTTATCAGGAATAATATTACAATGGACATTTGATTAGATGTTTGAAGCTGTCTACACAATTTTATTTGAAACTAATTTTGGAACGTTTGTATTAAACATATTAGGATTCAATATATTTGTCAGATTCGAAGAATTGTCGCTGAGTTTATAGCTCTTGCTGAAATCTATTTCTCCAATTATTTTGGCTCAGGAAGCCCAATTACAAATGGTATTACAAATGGTTTAACATAAAACCTAGCGTATGGAGCGGATGTTCCGAAGTCATTTGGGAATGAAGAGGAAGAAAATACCTTGAAGAGGGTGATAGAAAGACTCTGCTGTGTTTTTTTCCCGAGAAACTTCCTGTCTTCTGAAACAGGGGGGCGTTTGCCACCGCTGGATAACATATTGAAGTCGCTGTGGACATGGCTAGAATTCGAACTTTCGACCTCGAGGCAAGCTACGAATAAAAAATGTTTGTTACAGGGCCTGAGCGAATGGATATCTGCAGTTTGCAATGAATAGTAGAGTAGCTGACGCGTGTCTGGATCACATTTTTTTAAGGATTTATCCGCATTATAATTCTACTTTTCTAATTATCCAAGGAAGTATCTATGAGAGGTTGTTTGTCCTATTCTTACTCTTCTTTGGTTGTTCATTATTGTGCATTATTATTATTAAAAAATATTCATCTGACTTCCTTAGTCAAAAGAACAAATTGGGGTAACATAATATTAGCTTTTAATTTAAGGTATCCTTGTTGGATGTTAGCAGGACATTCTTCTGTCATTTCCGTGTCCAAAGAAGAGTTCTTTTTTATTATTATGTAACTTTTACTATCAATTTCTTTTGTTTTTAACAGATTATTGATAGGTTTCAATTTATTTTTTTATAGACGAAATGGATGATATTGGCAATTAGTAAAATGATTTATATATAATCTATGTTTTAGGCATATCTCTAGATATTGATAGTTTAGAAAATATGTCTTACCATTCGCATATCAATCATCTTAATGCATAAGTTCCGCACAATCTATTGATTGATTAGAGAGAACTTCTCACTTTAATTGGTATTCATTTTTGCATCAACATTTCAAATCATACTCTAGATTAATCATCAAGATGAAAGAGTGTCTCAAGAGTGAAATGAGTGAATGGCAGAGAAAGACAACGTAAAAAGGAAGGACAAGGGAGAAGGAAGAGGCACAAAAATTGAGACGCCTAAGAAGAAAAGGAAAAAGAAACCAAAAAAAGACTAACATAAAAAGAAAAGAAAGCCAAGAAAGACTCCAAACTGAACACAACATGTAAAAGAAATGCACCCCTGAACACAACACATAAAAGAAATACGTGCCCCAACATACTAAAGGCAAAACAAAAAGAAAAACCAACTTCAGAAATTAATTTTTAGCTCTTTTCTTACCTTGTTTTTGTAGTCGGCTTCATTATTTCTTTTACCTTCAGCTTTGTTTGAGTGTCTTTATTTTTTGGGTTGCTCTTGTTTCAAAGGCTTTATTGGTTTTCTTTTATTTTTATGTTAGTATTTTATGGTTTATTTTTCCTTTTCTTCTTAAGTGTCTCAGTTTGCCCACCTCTTCCTTCTCCCTCATCCTTCCTTTTTATGTTGCCTTGCTCTTTCATTCACTCATTTTCACTCTTCTAGCACTCTCTCATCTTAATGATGGATCATAGAGTATGATGTAAAATGTTGATGCAAATGAACACATAATCAAAGCCAGGAACTCTCCCTAAAAAGAAAACTCAGTTGTATCATAATGAAATTCTCTCTTGAAAACCAACCATATAGAGGTGATTGAATGAACACCAAAAAAATTTAGCCACGTTGCTTATATTTGTTAGTTTTCTTAGTGGTTATGAATCATCGTGAAATAAAGAGAAGGATTGCATGATGCAAAGTCTTAAATTATCTATAGATAAAAGTCACATGCCATGATTAATACTAAATCGGCTAGTGTGTGCATGATAATTCCATTCTCTATAAAAATGTTTGACTGTTAAAGTCTTCTATTTTTCATTTTTTTAAATAACTTGATTATTCTTATTTTGGCTTTCTCAATGTTATGCTCTCACATTGAGGATGACATTCTCACTCTGTAAGGTAATGACTGGTTAGATTTGAACTCATCCACTTTGTTTATTGAAGTAGCTTCAAGATTTATCAACATTCTGATGGATTTGTTGTTTGATATGTCATTAATGCAATCAATCGTTATTTAACTTATTAATGCATCTTTGTTTGGTGAGGATATGTTGTCTTCTTATCTCAATTCACATAACCTTAGCAATGGATCTTTCTCCATTGGTGGGATCATTTATTTTTCTAAATTTGTGGTGAATACTCATATTTGAGACTATTGTGTTATCACAAATGGTGTGCAAGATGGCAAGTTGTTAGGGCCAGTTAAGAATGTAACGAATGGCTTCAACAATTTGCTCATAGTTTTGATTTTGTTGCATTGGACCAATTCTTGGTATTATACACTATGTTGGATCACCCTAAAAAAATATGATGGTTCTGATATTTTGGTAATTCCTCTAGTTCAAGCCTTGGATTCTTCTGAGGGGTTGATGTTGTTTCTACATCTCGTGATCATGTTGATCTCTTTGATGAGATTATGCATTGCGAAGCAAAAATTGTTCATTTAAATATGGATACTTTGAGCTTTGTGTCTTTGGATGATCTTAGTGGTCACTTCTCCCCACCTTTAACTAGTTCTAGCAATTGGTTTTTTAATAGGGTTGGTGCCCATAGTGATTCAAGGTCCACTTCGGGATGACATTTATCTATTATCATGTATTGGGCAGATTTTGTTGTTTTAAAATAAAGTGTATTTAAAGTTTTAATTCCAGTTTGGGGGTTAACAAGTGGATTACTTACATCTTTTTGGTTTTATTGCATAGCTTTGGATGCGATTCATACACTATTGTATATCTACTTATCATGTTTGTATCAGGATGCTTCTTTGTAAAACTCTACTTTAATATATTAGTAAAAGTTTAGCGACTTCACCCACTTTTATTTTTTTTTTAAAACTTATTTCAATATAATCTTCTCCATGGTATCTTATAATAGAATTTAAAATGCTTTGATTGTCCCTAAAAATGATGCCAAGATTTATTTTACTTAATATAACCCAACCTCAAGAAGACTTGATCCCTAGTGGGCTCATTTGGAGTCATTCATTTTCACCAACAAACTAAGGGCCTATTCACAAATATAGAGTATCTAAATATTATAATTAGAAGTATTTAAATACAACATTGTAAATCAAATATATTGTAAAAGTAAAATATTTTTAAATTGAATAAGAGACCAAATGTAGAATATAATGAGTTGTAATAGTAGAAAAATTAATCATTGATTAAGTAGACTTTAAGTTTCATTTATTTATTACCATCTTCATTTTTTTTAGGGATTATTTTTTTTAAAATTGTAAAAATATTCTTTAAGACATTTCTGTTGAACCCTAATTACATTAGGTAATATCTAAAAGACCAAAATTCAAACAACTAACAATAGATCAACACTTTTCAAATCACTAATAAGTAGAAATGTTTATAGTTTTGCTATGGTAGTTTATATTTATGTCAAATGTCCATTTTGTATTGCTTTCAAATGTTGTGACTACATTTAAACAAGTACAATAATTTAAGAGGTTATTAAAGGACTCCCCTTGATCTCCTCTCCTCCTTTGTAGGGCTAGAAATGAATTAGAATAGAATCCCATTTGAAGTATTTTATGTTCATTGTGAAGTTTTTGTAAAATTTTAGCTTAACTAGCAAATAATCTAGCTAGAATGATAGAACAAAATATGCAATTGTAGAAAGAAAAAATTCAGAAGAGAAGATGAAAAATGGAACTTCTCTTAATTGTAATGAAAGAATTACAATAATATAGGCTTCCTCAAAGCATAAAGAAGAGGAAAAATAGGAATAAAACTAAAAAAAATCAGAAGTATTCCTTAGTTAGCTTACATACTAAGAAAAGAAGCTTTATCCAATAAAGCATGGATAAAAAAAGCTTTATTTTCCAATAGTTTTTTAATCTACTAGTTAGAAATATTATGGTCATTGACATTTCTTTTCGATAACTTGAATCAAGTTTGAATCAAAACTAATGAAGATTGATATTATGGGTGCTGGCATATGCTATATTTAAGCAATTTTCAGTTTAATGATTATGTAGTTCTAGTCTTCTCTAAGATATATTTCTCTCGCTTCCTACTTTTAATCAATCATTCCCCTCCCCACTTCCCCCATTTCCTTTAATTGGTTTGTGAATCTCCACTTTGAATATGATGCTCATTTCATGGAATTTTATCATGGTTTATATTGTGATATAACATCTGTGATGTAAATGGTAATGTGGGAGGTTTTAATTTTCCAACCCATTATTTAGGGCCCATTAAATTTTGGTTATTTTACATGGTGGGCGAACAAGTGTTGGCCTAATTTGGTTAATTATAAATTCACTTGGTTCTCGTCTCTATATGTTTTATTATTGGTGATAGATTTATTATGTAAGCATAAAGGCAGACAATTTCCTCTCGATGGAGTATGCTTTTAATACATTGCCTAAATCTCTAAGTTAACTTGTTATATTATAGTAATGAAGCTCGTACCTACCTAGAAAGGTGCTCACTCTTGGTTACTAGGGTTGTTATCTTGGCTCTCTAGCCCTAGAGCTTCAAAAAAAATTATCGGAAGGACCATATATAGATCGACAACTTGGCCATCTATTCTTTATCATTTTCTCTATTTTGGGTCTCCCTATTTCAAAGTGGGTTTCTTGTGAAGTGATTGGGAGAAGTAGTGTGGGTCCACCATACTCAAGTTAAAAGAGTAGGCTAACACCTCTTTTACCCAAATTGGCAAGTAAGCCTCTTCCCCAAAACAAAGTTTATTATATCTTTTTGAGACACAAATAGGCTGACCTAGCAACTGTCTAGGTTTATATCCTTTCTCTACTTTATTATTTTAGAGCATTGTTTAGCCATCTAAGAAACATTTAATTTTAGACATGGTCTCACGAAAAGGATTTATTACTATTTCATTATCTTAGACAGAGGTGGAACAATTTAAATGCCCCCCCCCCCCCCCCCCCCCCCAATTTGTTATGCTTAGATGCTCTGTTTACTATGATTGCAAGATCACAACTAGCTAAAGGTTGGACCAATATTTGGGAAGCAATATATCCATCTTTATATAGCACCCGCATTTAAAATTCCACCATAGTCATTTAGTTCTATACTTGTTGTAAGGGTGGGTATGCCTACCCAAAGCCCTCACTCTGAGGCAAGTGTAAATGGTGGTATGACACCCCTACCATCAAATTGGCCATTGTAAAACGAGGGTATGCCCTCTCAAGTTTGTATTGGAGGTCCTTCCTCTTCCTCCCTTTGTAAGAAGGACTTCGGTCCCAAGCTGCACCAAAGTTTTTCTTCCCCGTTCTTTTTACCCTAGTGCCCACACTTTGAATGGGGTAAAAAAATGTAAATATTTTACAAAATTGATATTAAAAAAAATGGCAAATGCCTTTTACAATTTTATTTTTTAAAGGTTATTAAAATTAATTTGTTTATTCGTAAAAGGCCTAAGCCCAATATTTTATTATTAATAATAAATAATTTTAAATACAACTCCACTCATGTAGGTACTGGTAGGAAAGAACATGATTAAGAAAACCTTCAGTCTTCCTCATGATTCATTTTGTCATGTACCTTTAAAAATTATAAATATCAACTTGAAGTTAAGGAGTTATCAAATGAGGATGGACCCTCATTTACAAAGTTGATTTGTACATTTATACATTATTGCATTTTACATCTTAGAAGCCAAAGTTTAATATGTGTCTTTCACAAAGTTGGATCTCTTCTAAATTGTGAGATTTTAAGGAATATGCATCTTCCTTACCTCGAGTGATTAATCTTTGATTGTGATCTTTAGACTTTTCTTGATCACCTTCGTAATCTTTGATTAGTATAATGCTCCTACTAACATAGTTAGACAAAATACCAGAAGCTGTGGAACCTTACTTTACTTGTTAGTCTCATATAGATATCCATAGCATGTGATATAAATCCAAAGCTAATCTTAATCATAAAAATTAAGATAAAAGATAATCTTGATTCGCATACCTTTGGATGTGACTCATACACTGTTGTATATCTACTTATCATATTTGTGTCAAGATGCTTCTCTATAAAACTCTATTTAAATATATTAGTAAACGTTTAGTGACTTCAACTACTTTTATCAACAACAACAACAAAAATCTTCTCCATGGTATCTTATAATAAAACTAAATATGCTTGGATTGCACCTAAAAACCCTACCAAAATTTATTTTACTTATTAAAATCCAACCTCAACAAGACTTGGACCCTAGTTGTCTCATTTGGAGTCATTCAATTTCACCAATGAACTAAGGGCCTATTCACAAATATAGAATATTTAAATATAATACTTTAAAATATTTAAATGCAAGGTTGTAAATAAAAACTATTATAAAAGTAAAATATTAATAAATTTATTAAGAGAGAAAATATAGAATATAATAAGTTGTAATAGCAACAAAAGTAATCATTGAGTAGGTAGACTTTAAGTTTCATCGCTTTATTGCCATCTTCACCTTTTTTCAAGGATTATTATTTTATTTTTATAAAACTATTCTCTGAGGCATTTGTGTTGAACTCTAATTGCATCAGGTAATATCTAAGAGACCAATAGTCGAATGGGAGGTTGTAAATCAAAAATATTGTAAAAGTAAATTTTTTATAAAATTATTAAGAGAGAAAATATAGAATATAATGAGTTGTAATAGAAATAAAAGTAATCCTTGAGAATTGTTACATCCCAATTTTTGACCCAATTTAAAATGTTCATATAGCCATTGAGGTTCACATGAAGTCAGTTGACAGTTAAAATTTGTTATAATCCTGCAAAATGGTAAGGTGGTTGATCATTATAATTTCACATGATGATAGCATGCTAGTTAACTGTTGTGATGATATTTTAAAGCTATTTCAAATAGTTGATTATTTATCATGAATTCATAGAATTGAAAATGCGGTTAGTTGTTATGATTATTTATAATTAATAACTTGTTATGGTAATATGATTTAACTGCGGAGAATTTCTTTGTAGGGAGTGTAGACACCTAAATTTGATTACACTGCTTTGGTAATCTAATTTAGCCATCTCTAAAGGCATCATTAATTAAATTCTTATTTAATTAATCCTTTGCCATCCCTAGTTGATTAATTTAATTAATCATCTATAGTCCTAATTGATAAATCAAATAATCTATTATTTATCAATTAAATCCTTTTGTCCTATCTAATTCCAAAAATCCCCATTTATTAAATAAATCTATTTGATAAATGAAATCCTCAAATTCAAAACCCCTAACCTATCTCTAATCCTCCATTTAGCCTAATCCACCCCATCCACCCATACTAACCAAGCTTAGCCACTAACTCACCCACCCTCATTAATGCCATCCACTTGCACATCTCTAACATCCCTAATCTAATCCTAAACCCAAGCCTAATCCACCCCCTAATGTTGTCACATTCCTTAAACAAGTTTAAGAATTTCCTAATCCAAACCAAAGTCTCCCCTCAAAAAACCCAACCACTAAGTCATGAGTGCTCTTACAAAACATAAAAGACTCTTACAAGCCCACTCATGACTCTTACACCCATCTTCCACACTCTTCCCTCTTCCACACTCATTCCTCTTACATCCCTCTTACATACTCAACCCCACTCATCATGCCTTTAACCAACCCTTTACCCTACCCTCTCACACTCATCCTCCTTGTGACAAGTGTCACCTTCCCATTGGTGCTAAACAAGCACAATCCATGTGCTCTCCTTTGAGTGCATCCTAGCCCTCCTTAAGCCTTCATCCATCCTTGCATCTAAGCCCTCCATCCCTCTACCCCTTAGCCTATAAATTGAATCCCATCCCAAGCCATTTCATCAACAATCTTTGAGCTAAAGTTACCATGCTATTTTGAGAACCAAAGCCATCAATCTTACCCTTATAATGCCAAATTGAGAGCTCACAAAGCTACCAATTTGCCATTACCCATCTCCATTGAAGCAGCTTTTGAGCATCTTGAGCATACATCCACAGCAAAAGGACACATCTACAGAATCAAGAAAGCATGGAGTGTTTTCTCTTGTGAAGTTTGCACTTCTTGTTTGCTTTCTTTGTCTAAGCATATATGTGAATTTAGTTTTTGGTTTGTGAATGTTTACTTTATTTGTTAATGTTCTTTGCATACTAAATCTTGTTCTACATTTTGGCACGCCCAGTGGGACCCCACTATGGGTCATTTAATCATCTATTTTCATCTATATGTCATTTTTTCTAACCATCTAATGTTTGTTGTTGTTTGAGTGTGTTGTGAGGGTGTTTTGCTTATTTTTGTAGGTTAAAGAACGCACTTAGGAAGAAGAAATACCATCTGAAGAAAAAAAAATTCGTGTTTTTCAACTTTTTTTGCGCAATGTCATCTCTGTAGTTTTGGCGTCTGTAACCTATTCTATCGTCTCCGTCGCCGCCAATCCAAATCGTCGTCTGCGAAAATCCGCATCTGTGCAAATCGACGTCTCTGCCACCGCCAATCCAAATCGTCGTCTGCGAAAATCCGCATCTGCGCAAATCGACGTCTCTGCTTGTCACTTGTTTTCTGCGCCGCAAATCTGTTCTGTCATCTCCGAATACTAGTGTCTCTGTATTTCAGCGTCTTCGTATTTTGGCGTCTCCGCTTGATAGACTGTCATCTCTGCCTGCTTATGTTGCATTTCTGCTTTAAAATCTTTATTTCTGCACTTTGTAGCTTTTTAAAAAAAAAAAAAAAAGAGTATAAATCAAAATTTGACTTTTAGTGGTTCCATAGGATTTAGACCATTTTAAGCATTTTTACGCGTAGAAAAAACAGTAAAAATGGTTTTAAAAAAATTTTCCATAGTTAAGCTCTCATTTTTGAAGATTTTGGCTAACTAACTAAATTGCTTTTTTTTTGTCTCATTGCAAGTTGGAGCACATATGGAATCACTAACCATGTTTCTTGCAAGTTTTCATGTTGCTAAAAAAATGAACTTGAATGTTTAACCATTTGTCTTTGAATGCATGTTGCTAAAAAAATGAACTTGAATGGTTAAACACATTTTCCATTGAATGAATGTTGCTCAAAACACACTCTTGAATGTCATGGATTAAAATCAACTTTCCTTGGAATGCATGCTTAAAACAACAAATCCAATCTTGAATGCCAAGGATCAATTAACCATTGCAATATCAAACACTTCATTTGGAGCTTCTAAAATTGAACAAAACAAATCTCTTTTCCACATGCAATCTAGGTAAAGTTTGATTTTTGGACATTTAAGAAACTTTGTTAAGTTAAAATACAAATTTACAAAAATCAATTTGAGTAGTTCCTTGGACTCACCTCTTTTCTAATCACCCATCAAATATTAACCATTGGTTGCAATCTCAGCGCCATTTATGGGGATGGGTCTACTTGAAAAAGGTGTTAAATGTTCCACAATCTAACTCACTTGGTCTCTAAACATTTGCTTTAACTTTATCAAAATTCTTAAATGGCCAAAACTCTAGATTAAATCGATCACACTTCAAGTTTGGGCACTAAAATTGAACAAACAATTGACGTGGAGGGCCTCCAGGCGCACGAGTTTGCTTTTGTTGACCCTAACTCTTCTTATTGTTTGCATTCTTCGATCGATTTACTTTTGTTGGCGCTTCAAGTTGGAATTGAACATTGTCTCTTAAACATGAGTGCTTGCAAAGTCTAGATTAGCACACATAAGAGTCAGTTGGTAAAAGAACAAGCGTGTTTTTTAGCCCAAGGTCATCCAAGTCTTCTCTCCCCTTGTCGTCTTTCGAGGCCATCTTGGATGCATAAGATTAGGATCCAAAACCTTGTTTCTTTTTAGGAGGCCTGCTTGGGGATTTCATCACCCCTTGGACGACCTCAACTCCAGCGTTCCGGCGGAGTATAAGAATCGGAAGGTGAATCGAAAGACATCTCTCTTGGGATCAAGATTTTGTCATTCGGGCTAAGCCTCAAGGAACTTTATACCCTTGAGAAGTGAAAGAGGAGAAGTGGGTTACCGCTCCTCTTGGTTGTGTGACATCCTTTTGGTCTCATCTACGGATTTGGGCCTCACGTACCTTGCGTATATCGAGGACTCCCTAGCTAAACCAATTGTCAGCCTTGCAGAAAACCATCTAGGATGTTAATGTGTTTGGAGTGACTGATTGAAACATTTGTAGAACATACACACTCCTCGGCGCAAGTATCACATTCTAAGAACCACAAACTTCTATCTGGGTGTTCCTATCTATTGCTTGTTTTTATTGTTGAATGAATGTTTTCCAAACTTGGTCAATCCTAGCTTAGGGAACACTTAGCGTAGTCACTGCCTATTTTGGAAGTTGAACAAGTTGAAGCAAAACAACTGAGATTTTTCCCAAAGCCAAGCAAATTCAGGAATTTATGTCGGAACAACCCAAACCCAAACAGAAGTTTCACAAGGTCAAACTCAAGCCATCTCTAGCATACCAAGAACTTTCAGCCAAGAGAAAATAAATAACACCAAGCCCACGAATTGCCAAACTCCACAAAGCAGAGGACAAAGCTACCGACGAAGCACTTCAAGAGGCCTGGTTAGAGTGCACCATCAAATTTAGCCAACATCCAGGAGTTAATCCTGCTTATGCCTTACCAACTAGGCATGATTTCTATGATTAGACACCCTTGTTTCTCCACATCTTCTTGGATAAGCTTCACTTTAGGGTCATCTTTGTAGAAAAGCCAGCCATCTTAGGTTATCCCCTTAAGCATTATTAGCTCATCCATCTCATTTAGAATCAAAATTGTTGTCACCTTGCTAAAAGTTTGCCATTCCTAAAATCTTCCAAATCCACCAATCTCACCAAAGTTATCCCTTTGACAGAGCTTTGTCTAGGGTAATCTAGCTTTGTCACTTGTTATCCCTCATCACCTTGAGCTAAAGGTTGGGATCCACAAGTGGTCAATCTCGTGTTCTTCCTAAAGGATCATTAGTCTATCCTTAAGTTGACACAATCACCACCAAACTTGCACATAGGAAAGCAGACCTTTTGTGCTTTGACAACATATCTTTGAAGTTAGAATCCCCAACCCAATCCTCCTTAGGTTTTGTCATATAGCTTTGCCTCAACCTAGGAAATCATTTGCATAGAAAAGCCTTGCCCCTTTTGCATCCATCAGCATTATTGCATCTCATCCCTAGGAGCATTTTTCATGCCACCCGTCACTCGCTTAGCCAAGAAGAAAGAAACAATGGAGCCCTATCATTTGGATCGAACAGCCTCACCCCCCTTGAGCACTCAGCCATCCTTCAGCCTAGAGCAAGCTATGCCATCACCTACTGACATTGAAGCTTTCATGAATCAACCAGTTAATGCAGTATTGGTAAACGCCATTATAGACAAAAACAAAGAGACAATCATGGCTAATTTTCGAAGGGACAATGTAGGAACCTTTGACTTTGGAAGACCCCCTCCATTATCAGATCCATCTCACCCGTTGTTTGGGTAGCTGCCACCACCCATAGGCTCTTATGATCCAAATTATCCTCAATATATTCCAAAAGAAGAGCGTCCAGCCAATCCATATGACCCAACAGACCTAAACATACCATCATCCACCCAAGTTGAAATCTCCATGCCGCAAGCCAACCCAACCACCACCACTCCATCCTTGGCTCATACCTCTCCGCTCCAAACCCCCTTTACTCAAAACACCTCACTGTTCACCCCCTTCACTATTGTTGCTGCTCCCCAACCTAGCCTTCCAAATCCACCCATCTCCCAAATCAGTGCTAGCATCTTTGGCCAACCTCAGCAATATACAACAGGGATGCCACCCATGGGGCCAAGTAATCAACCTTTCATCGCCCCCAGCTTGTTCACCACAGCCCAAAGTACAATCCCATCATTTCCATTAAGTCTTGGGAGCTCAATACCACCAACCACAAATCCACAAGCTACTACCTTCACTCCACAAAGCTATCAAAACCCACAAGCTACTGCCAATCTTTTACCAAGATCCCAAGTGACCCCAGCTCCCACCACCACTCTACCAAGCTTCCAAATCCAGCCACAAAGCTATCAAACCCCATCAGTTCCATTCCCAAGCTTTCAATTCCCACCACCTCCACCACCAACTAATCCATTACCTCCAATTACCAACTACTTTTCAATGCCACTTCTAGGAGGTAATCCACCACCCCAGCCAACCACCAATTATTTGCAGATACCATCCCAAATGGGGGCACAACCCACATATATTGATCAAATCCCACAAGCCCTTTGATCCTTTCCCCAAGCCTCACAACCATCTTATACCTTACCTCCACAAAGCAATCCATTTATCCCACAGCCAGCTTATGTTCCTCAATCCCAACCTCAAATCCCATATCAACAGCAAGCCTCGCGGCACATGCAGCAATATGCGCCACCTCCCCCTCAACAACCCATCATCCACCATGCAGCTACCCAAACAATGTACAATCCCTATCAGCAAATCCCTCACAGCCATCCATATTCAGTGGCCCCATCCAGCACATACCTACCTCAAGGCACTCCTACATTGGGGGCACCCCAACCATCACCTATCAATTCAGAGTGGGAGCAAATGAAGACAGCTCTGAAAGCCATCCAAGAAGGGAATGATCCAAAGACATTCAAGTTTGAGAATGTGTGTCCTTACCCATTTGACAGAGCCATTACCACAACACCATTTCCCGAACACTTTGAGGTACCTAAATTTGACAAATTCAGAAGAAAAGGAGACCCTGTCACACATATCAAAGAATTTTACATGCATTGCCAGGACGTGGCATACAATGATGTCTTCCTCTTGCGCCTTTTTCCCAAAAGCTTGGCTGGACCAGCTCTTGAATGGTTTTATAGAATCCCCTATGGCACAATTAAAAACTTTGCTGAATTATCTAAGGCATTTGTAGCCCAATATGCTCATCTTGTTGAAACAGAGCTATCAATAGTTGATCTTGTCCACACCAAGCAAAAAGGTGGAGAAAGCCTTGCCGAATACCTGCAAAGATGGCAAACCCTTACCACCCGCATATCCTGTACCTTGCCAGAACGCCATGTGGTGAAAATGTTTATTGATAATGCACATCCCAGCTTGGCTCACCACATGACCATGAACTGTTTGTAGACCTATAAGGATATCAAAGAGAAAGGAATGATTCTTGAGCAAGGACTCATCAAAGATGGTGTGGTAAAGATTTACAAAGAGGCCAACCAAATTCAATCACATTCCAATGACAAGTCTAGGTATTGGAACAAAAACAAGCATGTTGTAATAGATGGGGTTACTGACACCAGACATGTGAATATCGTTGGTCCTTCTCAAAACCAGTCTAACCCACCATATCAAACAAACAACCAACAAGCTATCAATTACCAACAACGAAACAACCAAAGCTATCAAAACCACAATACAAGACCCAACTTTCAAGGGTCTAACAATCAAGCTAATGCCATCAATGTAGCTGCAGGGCAAAATCCTAGATTCCAACCTGCACCTAGAAACTATACACCCCTTGGTGAGCCATTGGATGTTATTTTTGAGAAACTGGCTAAGGAAAACCTCATCAAATTTCCTCCTACCCAGCAAATTGATCCAAGCCAATCCAAAGCTGCATGGTACAAGGACAATGAGTATTGCAAGTTCCATAGGGTAAACGGTCACACCACCCTCAGATGCATGAAACTGAAAGACTATGTGCAGGACCTCATTGATCGGAAGGAAATCACTGTTGGTGCCCAAACCTCTCCCAATGCAGGCTTACAGATTTATCAAAATGCTTTTCCTCCACACAACAACCAAAATCCTGGAAAAGCACCTATCCAAAACAACACCAACAACCGCCAGCCAAACCAACAGCATGGGAAGAACAATGACCACACTTCATCCTATATAGACTATGGTAGCCTTATAGGTTGTATATCTGAGAAAGAGCCTTCTGTCAATGTTATCAATATCTGAGGACCAGACAATGAGTGTGCGGTCACCACTCGAAGAGCGCGATTTAACATCGTAGGCCCACCAGTTTCATCAGCACCATCAGCTCCATCAAAAAGCCAGTACAATATCTTGGAACACCTTGGGAACATGCCAGCCCAAATATCCATTTTAGACCTTCTCCGCACTAGTCCTGTGTAGAAAGACATCCTTGACAGTGCTCTCATAGAATCCCGTGTCCCTTCTGATATCAATGCTACTGATTTTCATAATCTTGTTGGACACCTTTCATCCTCATGTGCCCTATCTTTCAAACCCACCGACATACTCACTGTTGAGCCAAATCACACCCTTCCGCTTCGCATAGCCATCATGGTATCCAATTTTGCCGTGAAAAGAGTAATGATAGATAATGGATCAGCCTTGAACATTTGCACCCTAAAATTCATAAAACAAGTTGGGTATACTGAGGCAGATATGATCAGTGAGGTTATCACCATCAAAGCTTATGACAACTTGGAAAGGACCACAGAAGGCACTATTTTGCTACTAATCAAGGTTGGGCCGGTCATCCAAGAGACAGTTTGCCATGTTGTTGATCTAATCCTACCATTTAACATCCTCCTCAGTCGCCCATGGATTCATGCTATGAAGGCCGTTCCATCCACCTACCATCAGTGCATCAAATTTTCGCATCAGGGCACTGAGGTAACCATCCACGCCGATCCAGAACCCTTTGCTTACTGCAATGCGATTGAAGCTTCATATACAAACCATTGCCCTGGAATAGACATTGGCACAGCCATCGCCAGCTCATCCCACACTTGTAATGACGCAAAAACCATCCTCGCCTCCACCCTATCTACTGTAAAGATCAACAACAAAGGCTGTGGAGAATATAGTCTATCAGATGCATTTGTTGTCAGAGCAATCCCACTTGATCCACATACCCATGGATGGCCAACATATCACAAAGCTAAGGAGATTCCACCTCCTCGATACAAATGGTTTGGCCCAACCACCTTTGTGTCCTCAAAAATGCCTCTTCATGAGGAGCTCACTCCAGATATCAACAATTGGTTACATAAGGATGTACCTCCAAGAAATCAAGCACGCCTTGATCACTTCAGCCAGAAGTATCCCCAACAACATAAGCTCATCACTGAAAAATGGAACTATCAAGGAGGTGGACTAGGACCAAAAGAAAGGGGCATGCAATGTCCCATCGAAGCACATAATTGGGAAACGAAGTCAAGTCTTGGCTTTGGCATACCCACAACTAGGGGCACCAACGAGAACGGTCACGCTTTTTCGAACATTCACCGCGACCTTGTCAAAATCGAAGACATTCCTGAGGAAGTTGAAAAGAGAGCCTACGACGATATCCTAGACCAAATCTTCCTAGGAGACTCTATTCTCCGAGAACTATCCATCCATCTGATTGACCTACCACTCGCTCATCCACAACTCATAGATTGGGACCAACCAAGTATCATACATATTGATGAGTTCGCATCAGAGGAAGCGCTTCTAAGATTCATGGGAGCCGAAACTCCTCATAAGAAGACAAAGCCAGATTCTGCCTACATCTACAAGCTAGATCCCAAGGGGTATTTTGGAGAAAATCCCTAACCTAGTTTTGATACACCCAAAACTGAAACTAAGGTAAATCTGGGACTAGCTAAGGCAGCAAAGAGAACCCCTCAGCAAGAAAATCCAGAGCCACAAGCAGAACGTGAGGATTTAGTATTGCCTCCTCAAGATAATCGACCAGAGGTGTCTTCTATTCTAATAGAGGATACTAGAGAAGTCAACATTGGTTCTTCAGAGATCCCTAGAATTGTTCACATTGCTGCATCCCTATCACAAGACCAAGCTGACCTCTTCTTTGAGGTTTTACGAGAGAACATTGGCCGATTTGCATGGTCATATCAGGACATGCTAGGACTTGATCCAAAGCTTGTAGTTCATCATCTTGCAGTCGATCCAAAGATCAAGCCTGTCAAACAAAACCTTAGAAAATGCACCCCAAAGTGGCATTACTAGTCAAAGCTGAACTAGAAAGAATGTTAGCTGCTAAGGTTATCTAACCTATCGACTACTCAGAATGGATCTCCAACATGGTCCCTGTCACTAAGCCTTCTGGTGACATCAGAATCTGCACTGATTTTAGAGATCTTAACAAAGCTTGTCCAAAGGATGATTTTCCCTTGCCCAACATAGATATGATTGTAGATCTTACAGCTGGACATGAAATTCTGTCCCTTATGGATGGATTTTCCGGGTATAATCAGATCAAGATTGCAGAAGAGGACCAGCATAAGACAACATTCACTACCCCTTGGGGAACCTTTTGCTACACCATGATGCCTTTTGGCCTAAAGAATACTGGGGCTACCTATCAAAGAGCTATGACAGCCATTTTCCATGATCTTATCCATAGCATTTTGGAGGATTATGTGGATGATATCCTAGTCAAATCTCACACCTTCATGGATCATCTTGCTGACCTGGAGAAAGTCTTTTATAGGTTGGCCCAATATCATCTCATGCTAAATCCCAAGAAGTGTGTCTTTGGGGTCACATCTGGCAAGCTTCTAGGCTTCATAGTTTCTAAACGAGGTATAGAGATCGACCCCAAAAAGGTCAAGGCTATCTTAAACATGCCTCCTCCCTAGACACTGCGACAGCTTCACTCTCTTCAGGGAAAACTTCAATCTGTCCGGCGCTTCATCTCCCAACTTGTAGATAAGTGTACACCGTTTTCACACTTGCTAAAGAAGAATGAGAACTTCAAGTGGGATCTTTTATGTCAGCGCAGCTTCGATCAGCTCAAGCAGTATCTCACCAATCCCCCTATCTTGGTTCCACCAGTTCCTGGTCGTCCCTTGATCTTGTATATATCAGCAACACCTACTGCTCTAGGGGCACTTCTAGCACAACATGATGATTATAGCAGAGAGAGAGCCATCTACTATATCAGTAGAACCCAATTGGTTATGAACTCAATTACACTCCTATGGAAAAAGCTTGTTTGGCAGTTGTTTTCTCAACTCAAAAGCTTCGCCACTACATGCTAAGTCATACCATCCAACTAGTCTCCAAGATTGACCCTCTCAAGTATATGCTCTCCAGAACAACACTTACAGGCCGTTTGGCCAAATGGGTTATGCTACTAAGTGAGTTTGACATCCAGTATGTGGACAGAAAGGCAATCAAAGGGCAAGCTATAGCAGATCACCTAGCTGATGCATCTCTAGTAGATGCATATCCTTTGCTCACAGAATTTCCAGATGAGCATATCTGCCTAATTGAAGAACAGCCCCCATGGAAGCTTTATTTTGATGGCTCATACACCTCTCATGGATCAGGGGCAGGAATATTATTAGTTACACCTCAAGGAGATTACATTCCAAAAGCCTTCAAGCTACAATTCCCTAGCACCAACAATATAGCAGAATATGAAGCTCTTGTAGCAGGATTAAAGATAGCTGTAGAATGGAATATCATTGAGTTACAAGTCTTTGGTGATTCCCAACTCATCATCAAACAAGTCTTAAATGAATATCAAACCAAAGATGAAAAGCTATTACCCTACAAAGAGCTAATTGATCAGATGACCCAACATTTTACAAAGCTTCAGTTTACACAAGTGCCACGAATGCAAAATAAAGCAGCAGACGCCATGGCCACTATTGGCTCGCTCTTAGAAATTCCCCAAGACGCTACGCAGTATGAATTTTTAGTTGAGCAGCTCCTCACACCCGCTTATGCGAATGAGGATTCAAACCGTGTTTGTATCTTGGTTGGTCCCCAATCCCCTTGGTACCATGAAATTCATGCTTACCTTAACGATGGTATCATATCCCCTCACCTCACATGCACCCAACGCCAGAACCTTATTCGAAAATCATCTCGCTATGTTATCATAGCCAATACCCTATATCGTCGGGGTTATCACGATACTCTCTCTCGATGTTTAGATGAAAATGAGGCCGCGATGGCATTAAAAGAAGTACATTCTGGACTTTGCGGTGCCCACACGAGTGGTATTTTCCTAGCACGACAAATCCTTAGAGCAGGCTACTATTGGCCTACCATTGAAGAAGACTCTTGTGACTTTGTCAAAAAGTGTCTCCCATGTCAGCAGCATGCAAATCTTGTGCATGCTCCAGCACAAGATCTACAGCCTATTGCACCACCTTGGCCTTTCGCTTGTTGGGGCCTTGATCTAGTTGGAACTATCACCCCTCTCTCATCTGATGGACATAAATGGATAATAACAGCTATAGACTATTTCACTAAGTGGGTGGAAGCAGTTCCCCTAGTCTCAGCTACAGGAGTTCAAGTCTCCAAGTTCATCTTGTACCACATTGTTTGCCGCTTCGGCATCCCATCCACCATCTTCACTGACCACGAAGGTAACTTTGAAAATCTCAACATGGAAGAATTATGCACTTCCCTCCGCATCCATCACCGCTTTTCTAGCCCATATTTCCCACAAGGTAACGGCCAGGCAGAGGCAACTAATAAAACCCTCCTCAAAATCCTAAAGAAAGTTGTCAATGATTCTGGCCGTGATTGGCACCTTCAAATAAATCCAGCTCTATGGGCCTATCGAACTTCCTTCCGTACATCCACAGGCACAACTCCATACTCCCTAGTCTATGGTGTCGAAGCGGTATTACCTATAGAAGTTGAACTTCCCTCACTACGCATATCTTTGCGAGGGCAAATCTCAGATGAAGAATACAGAGTAGCTTGACTCACCCAGCTAGATCTCTTAGACGAGAAGAGACAACAAGCTTATGACCATCTCACAGTCTACCAAACTTGTCTCAAAAGGAATTTCAACAAGAAGGTGCTCCCACGACACTTTCAGCCAGGTGACATGGTCCTCAAAGAAAATATGAAAGTCCACGCATATCGAGAAAAGAAAGGCAAGTTTGAACCTACATGGCTTGGTCTCTATGTGGTTACTACCTCCTTTGGTTCTAGAGCCTATCAATTATCTACACCAGAAGGAGAACTCTTGAATGATCCCACTAACATCATTCATCTCAAGAAGTTCTATGCTTGAAGATCCTTGGTATACCCAGCTTTTGAAAAAATACAAAAAAAATAGTAAAGAGAAATAAGCGTCCAATGGTGAAAACTTGGCAATTCAAGCGCCTTGGATAGGTACCTTGGTGAAAACTTGGTAATTCAGGCGCCTTGTGTGCTAAAGACTAATCCATTATCTATCACTATCCTATCCCTCATCCATCCACCCACCATCCCATAAAACACCTGCTTGTTCCCTTGGTGTTCCAATCAAATATCCAAAATCTGATGGAGCTTGTCAATACCTCCTGTACAGCTTGTAAATCTTGTACCAAAGCTTGTATTATACCTTGTAAATCTTGTACCATAC